>JAPDNY010000003.1:89794849-91182152 GCA_029375565.1 Gekko gecko
AAATAAGTCCACTACCACCCAAATAACGGTCATGTTCTTGCTAGGAGGAAGATCAGTGATAAAGTCCATAGAAATCACTTCCCAGGGTTGACTTGGGGTAGGCAATGGTTGTAGTAGACTTGGGGGCTTCCCCCCCCTGGACTTGCAATGACTACATGTAGGGCAAGATTGTATGTAGAGCGATAGATCTCGTTTCATGCGGGGCCACCAGAAATTGCGCTTCAGTAGGTGAAGGGACTTCACATACCCGAAGTGTCCTGCTGACTTGGAATCATGGACAGCCTGCAGTACTTGGGGTTGCGTACTTTCTGGGACGAACAGTTTAATGCCTTTGTACCAGCAGCCATTAGATTTGCATTCCACATCATCTCGAGCTTTTAGCTCAACCTTCTCCTGATCAGTGATGTCTTTAGCAAATTGATTCTCCCATGGTAACCCTTGACTTTGGGTAACTGGCTGTAATTGTCTCTGTTTGCGTGTTAAGACTGCCCCAACAAGTTGGTCTGGGGTAAAAAAAGATTCTCTAACCTCCGTTCTCTTACTCAGATGCTGGGGAAGGAGTGAAAGGGCATCTGCCAAGTGATTAGATTTACCAGGGAAGTGATGAAGGGTAAATTGGAACTTGGAGAAGAACTCAGCCCAGCGGAACTGTTTGGCATTTAGATTCCGGGGCTTTCGGAGTACCTCAAGATTCTTATGATCAGTCCAGATTTCGAAGGGTATCCGAGCCCCCTCTAGCCAGTGCCTCCAAGTAATCAGGGCTAAGCGTATGGAAGCAGCTTCCTTGTCCCAAATGGGCCAGAACCTCTCTGTGTCGTTAAATTTTCATGAGACATAAGCGAGAGGATGCAAATGCCCTTGGGCGTCCTCTTGTAGGATCACCCCCCCCCCCATTGCGGTATCTGAGGCGTCTACATGGACAATAATTTTTTTTGTTTCATTTGGGTGTGCCAACACTGGTTCAGAAGTAAATAACTGGTTTAGTTGTTCAAACGCCTCTTGACACTGGGGTGTCCAATCTAACAGTGCCCCTGGCATGGAAGCTTTAGCCCCTCTCCCTTTAGTCTTAAGTAGGTCTGTGAGAGGGAGGGCTACCTGGGCAAAATGGGGCAAGAATTGGCGGTAAAAATTGGCAAAACCGAGAAAACTCTGGAGCTGTCATCTCGTTTTGGGGGGTTCCCAAGCCAACACATCCTGGACCTTTTTTGGGTCCATTTCTACCCCATTTGAGGATATGCGGTACCCTAAGAAGTCAATGCGACTCTGGTGAAACTCACATTTGGACAGCTTAACAAACAGTTTATGCTCTAGCAACTTCTCCAGCACCTCCTGAAGCAGCCTGGTGCGCGAATTTTGGTCTGGGCTGTACACCAAGATATCATCCAAGTAAACGACCACCCCCTTGAACAAATAGGGGTGCAGCACCTCATTTATTAAGTTCATGAAGACCCCAGGTGCCCCTTGCAAACCGAACGGCATAACCCAATATTCAAATTGTCCCAACGGGGTATTGAAGGCGGTCTTGTGCTCATCTCCTTGCCTAATGCAGACCCTAAAATAGGCATCACGTAAATCCAATTTGGAAAACAACCTCCCCTTGGCCACTTCTGCTAATAAATCCTTGATGAGGGGCATGGGGTAAGCATTGGTAGCTGAAACTGCGTTCAAACCCCGGTAATCAGTGCACAGTCTCAACCCCCCATCCTTCTTTTTACAAAACAGCACAGGGGCCGCAAAGGGGGATGAAGCCGGTCGGATAAATCCACGAGCCAGATTCTTGTCAATAAATCTGCGTAGCTCCTCTTTTTCCATAGGACTCATAGCATAAATTTTCCCTTTAGGCAACTTGTGGCCCGGAAGGATTTCAATCGCATAGTCTGAGTTACAGTGGGGAGGTAGTTCATCAGCTTCCTCCTCCTCAAACACACGGGCCAGGTGCCGGTATTCTTTGGGAATGCGATTGAGGTCTTCCGCCGCCAAGCAGGCTCGTGGAGGATCGTTATTAGGGGGTTTTCCCCACCCTGGGCCCCACTTGTGTTCCGCACACTTCGGGGAGATGAGTTGGACTGACCCCTCATCCCAAAGTATATAGGGATCGTGCCCATGTAACCATGGGCTACCCAACACTAAGGGGAATTGGACTTGTGGGGCTATTACAAAAGACCGCAGCTCCCAGTGTTCTCCTATGCCCACCCTTAAGGGGACAGTCTCATATCGACATGGCTCCTTCATCGGTGACCCATCCATTTGGGTGAAGGTAATGGGATCTTTCAAACTGGTAACCACCGCCTCTAGTCCTGTTACCAGTGACGGGTTCATCAAATCCCTCCCGCTCCCCGAGTCAATGAGGGCTCGGACCCTGATGTGGGTCATCATGGCCGGGTTCATTATAAGAACAGTCACAAAGAAGAGAGAGGGGTAATTGCTCACCATTTTTGGCGCCTCAGGGGCAGGGTCCTGTTGGGCAGCGCCATTCACAAACAGGACCACTTCGTTTCCCTGCAGATCACTCTCCTCTTCTTCCAACATCAGCATATCCACCGGATCCGGGTTGGCAAAAAGGGCCCGCGGGTTGCGCGGTTTTGCGGTACCCTTTCTCGGGGTGGTGGCTTGCCATCGTCGGGGCTCCTCTTGCGTCTGACCTCGACCTGGGTCCCCCTTGGGGCAGGAGGCGGCAAAGTGCCCTTTCTCCCCACATTGCATGCACAAACCTTGTCTCATACGTTGATCTCTCATCCCAACCTGGGCGGAGGTAGGCTTGCTTCTGGTCGGGGTGGCTGAGGTGCTCGGGCGGTTGCTCCCAAGAGATAAATCCAGTTTCATGAGACGCAGTCTGCTCTCCGCTTTTTCCGCCTCTTCCATCCACCCTTGAAGGGTGCGCGGCTCTTTGGAGCTGAGAACATTGTGACGGATGTCCACTGCTAGCCCCATCCGGTACTGTTGAGCCAGCACAGGATCAGTCCAATCTCGAATCTTGACAGCGTGCCGTTGAAATTCCCATGAGTACTCCCTCACAGTTAGTTTGCCTTGTTTGAAGGTGCGAAGGAAGGCTTCAGCCTTTGGGGCCGCCCCCAGGTCTTTGAAGCGGTTCCTCAAGGCCCACATGAAGTCATCTACATTCCCCAGCTCCGCTGCCTCCAAATCGTGGAGGGCTACATACCAGCTGGTAGCACTTCCGCGGAACCTTGACGCGATGAATTCCACCTGTTGTTCCTCATCTGGGAACACATAACCCCATCGCTGCACAAATTTTCCGACTTGCAATATAAAGAAGGACACAGTCTCAGGGTCCCCGTCAAAAGTAATGCCCAACATGTCTTTGGGACGGATTATCGGAGGAACGGGACCCATGCCAGGCACCGGAACAGGCAATGGGAGGGGCACCAGAACAGGAGCGGGAGGCAGTGGTAGTACTGGTGGAGGCTGGACAGGTCCAGGTTGTCCCGGGCCGGGCCCTCCCGGCAAAGGGCCAGCTGGAGGAGGCTGGGCAGGAACCTGCTGGCCTGGGACGGGAGCCGCTGGTGCTTGCTGCCCTGGAGCAGGTTGGCCTGGAGGAGGAGGAGCAGGCAATGGTGGTGCTGGGGCTGGGGCTGGTCTTGGTTGAGTCAGCGGGTGGGCACGGATGGCTTGGTCCATCATCTGTGGCAGGGACTGCATCAGCTTGCCCATGTCCCACATTAGCCGTCGTGTGTCATCTTGGATAGAATCCATGCGGGCATCCACATCCGGGCTGGACCCCGACCTGGGAGATCCGCGGGACATCCGCCCCTGGGGAAGCCCGAAACTTCCCCGAGGATCCAGTAAGTTATCCCAGCTCTGGCTCTCTGGCAACGACCAGGTAGTCTGGGTGGTGTCCAAGAGGTTCTTAGTCCAGTCCCTCGATCTACGATAGGTAACCCCCTTGTCCCAGGGAGTTGGGGCACCCAGAAAGTAGGTTCGAGGCATCACTCCTCCATGACTCTGGGTTGGCCCCACAGGGCTGTAGATCGGAAGGGTGTATGAGGCTCCCACTGACCTGGACAACGGAGGGGTGACTGGCCCAGCCGTCGAGTATAGGACCAACGCCGTGGTCACTGGAGTTGTAGTCACTGGTGCAACAGTGGTAGCTGGAACGGTGGTAACCGGGACGGTGGTAACCGGCGTGGTGGTCACTGGAATTGCCACGGTGGTGACCGGAACCGTGGTGACCGGTGGACCGACCCCAGCCCCGCTCATCGTGGTGGACGGCAGGAGCTGGTGGTGGTGAAAGGAGGTTTCCTGACAATTTCTGTAGGTCCAGGCATTATTGGTAAGAAGAAAGGCTTTATTTGGATTACAATGCTAAAACCCACAGTAGAAGGTCATTGTCAGGAATGGGGGGCATTGGTGAAGCAAGCAGGGTTATAGTATGATGCAAGCAAGCGACTAGCAAATGAACTGTAAGCACGCGCGCGGGAAACTCCTGGCGGGACAGTTACTTCATGAGCGGGAGACGTCTCCCCCCTCCCCTCGCATTCACAGGACTGGAAAATTCTCATCAACACAAGAATAGCCCAAAGCCTACATTCAAGGCCACCGTGATAAGGAGAAGCGGCAAGGGAAGAAGCTCCCACGTTACTGCCTGCATACCTACGCAAGCGCAAAGCCGAACAGGGAACACATAACAATGGACTCAGTGAGAAACATCAAATAGACCTTTTTTCTGACAAGTTCCTCTGGAGAAAATGGTGGCCTTGTAAGGTTGCCAGGTCCCCCCTAGCAACTGGTGGGGGATGGGTGGTTGCCAGATACACATTGGGAAATTCCCGGAGATTTGGGGATGGAGCATGGGGAGAACAGGGACCTCACTGGGGTTCAATGTCATAGAGTCCACCCTCCAAAGCATCCATTATCTCCTGGGGAACTGATCGCTGTAGCTGGAGATGAGCTGTAATTCCAGGAGATCCCCAGACCCCACCTGGAAGCTGGCATCTCTGCTGCCTGGGAGAGGGGCCTCTGTGCCATTGTGCCTTGCTGAAGTCCCTCCCCTCTCCAGACTCCACTCCCAGATTTCCAGGACTTTTCCAACCTGAAACTGGCAACCCAACCCCTTACGGAGTGCAGGTGTCAGGCACTTCAAAAAGACAGCCAAACTCCAGGCTTCATGAGAAGATAGAGTTTATTCAGCAGCAGTTCTAAAGCGTACTAACATTTCATTGTCAGGAATGAAGGACACAAAGAAACATCTACGGATATACCCCACTGAGCTAGCCCCCCCCCCAAGCATTCTACCAATGGCTACATAGCCCGCACGTGGGAGAAAGGTGCGAAAGTTGTTCGAGCCATAAAGGGGCCCAGCTGTCCATACCGGAGAAACCCAAACTGTATGACAAGGCCATTTGGTCAGATAGGAGACAGCCCAGGCTGAGGAACACCCCATTGCCCTGGCAACCTCCCCACTTCCCCCCTTCCAAGCATAAAAGGTTACAGATCATCTCATCCTCCTTCCCTCCCTCACATCTTATGGCAGGGTCACCTGACAGCAGGCCTGCTAGTGGCCGGGGGAGGGGAGGTGCTGCCACTTCTGCCTCTCCTCTCCTCTCCTCTCCTCTCCCCCCCCACTTGGAAGGGTGTCTCCAGTGGAAGATGGAATGGAAAACAACATGTAGCCTTACCACTCTCTTTGGCAGCCCGCACTTCCATCATGACATATCCTGCAATATGGCCTTTCTCCCATTACTTTTCAATAACTGATGCACTAACTAAAGTGTGCTAACTAAAAAAGAAGTTAAAGTTAACAAGGAAACTGTTTTGGCTTGGGATTGCTGTGGATAATGCAAGACGTGTCGCACTCCCTTCTTAGATATTCTTATCCTGCTTCTCTCCCCAACAGGAACCCAAAGCTGTTTACAGGCTCATTCTCCCTTCCTCAGTTTTATCTGCACAACAAACCTGTGCGGTAGGGTTAGGTCAAGAAGGAGAATCTGGCCCAAGGTCACCCAGCAGCCCTCCATGGCAGAGTGGGGATTTGAACCCAGGTCTCCTAGATTGACCCTAGTTTGACCATCTATCCAATGTGCCACACTGCAGGCTGTGGTCATACATGCCATTTGGTCCGGAGGGGAAGCACCCCTATTTCCTCCAGAGGAATTTGACTCGCAGTCACACGATCACACATCCCTTTGTGCTGCAGGCTCAGTCCATCACTGCATGATCAGATGCTACTTCGAGGGAGTGGTTTGTATTTTTTTGCCTTTTGTTTCCCAAGTGCATAAATGAGGAATCGCACCTCCACACTGAGGGTTCCTCATAGAGTATGTGGTTATGCACATACTGCTAAGCAAGGGGGGGGGGGACAGCACAGAGCCGGGATGGAATGAGCAGACCATCCTGACAGCTTGAGTGTGCTCTTGAGCAATTAACCAGGGGAAAGTCCATCCATGGCCCATCGGCAAGCATTGGGACCAGACTTTCCCCAGCGTCTTCTAACTCCGCTTCTGTGGTGGAGCAGCACGGGGTGCTAACAGCTGCGGGACCTTCCCCAGATGCTGCTGTCTGATCGTGCATCTGGCATTCACAGCTGAGTCGGATATAAAGGCATGTCTGACCATGGCCCGAGTGTTATATGGAGCCCCTGCGGTAGATCTGCATCAAGTTGATTGTAAAACAGCACTTCTTCAGCAATGTGGGAGGGGCCGCTGAATTAAAAGAAGTAACAGTCACTATATTTATATTTACTTCAAAACTGTAAGAACTCTTCATAGATCAGTCATCACAGTAATAAAATCCATCAAGGCACAATCAGGGGTCTTTTAGTAGAAAAAGAGGTGCAGGAGCTCATTAGCATAAGTTATTTGCATATGTCGCAAACACCCTGACGTCACCAGAAGTGTGTCAGAAGGCAACACCCGCCGCTCAGGCTCCACTGGACTGTTTTGGATTGCTAGCTATGGGGGAGGGGGGAAGCGCACAGATCTGCCCTCAGAGAGGAGGGACAGCTTGTACCTGAATAAACCTTGGTCTCAAAGGTGCCACTGGACTCTTTGGACTGCTAGCTATGGGGGGGGGAGAAACGCACAGATCTGCCTTCAGGGAGGAGGGACAGCTTGTACCTGAATAAACCTTAGTCTCAAAGGTGCCACTGGACTCTTTTGGCCGGCTGGCAAGTGCAGGGAAGTACGTGGCTGCTTGTGGGTCGAGGAGGGCGGTGTGGAGGATGCGCATGGCCTCGAGCAGGTAGGGGGCCAGGGTGGTGGTGGGGCAGAGGTGCAGGAGGCTCAGCAGAGCTCCTCGCAGGCCTCACAGGAGTCGCCAGAGCCTGCCTTGCAGAGGCGCCATTGCCAGGGCCAGCATGAGGACAGTCAGCGCCAGGGCGGGCTGGGTGCCACAGCCCAGGCAATGGCAAAGCAGCTCAAGGGCCAGCTTGCAGCAGTGCTTTGCTGGGTCGGCCAGTGGGCCGGGAAAGGCAAGGAGGGGCTGCTGAGAGCAGGGGGTGGGGCTTGCTGCATGTGCCCCCGCCCCCCGGGCTCCTTACTGCTGGAGCTTTGCTCCTGTGTGCCCCTGCAGAAAATGAGCCCTGGGCACAATTAATATGCAACAGCCAGAAGCACCCAAATGTATGGCAGATGAGAAATAAGGAGGATATAAAGATCACGGTAAATACAGCTATATCCAGAGGTAGGGCCAGCTGGCCTTTTTTTTTGGGGGGGGGGATCAAAGTTAAGAAAAAGAAAGCAGGCGAGATGCAACAACAGAATGATTCCTCCCCCCCTCAATATAATCTGATGACCACCTAAATTTCGGAATGAAAGTCAGTGAAGAATTCCCAAGGAGGATACAGTCAGATCTCTTAATTAAATCAGTATTTGCAGATGTATTGTAAATTCTCCACAGGGTTGGCCCATTGAAATTACCTAAATGTTAGATAGTCAGTGCTATCCTAAGCAAAGTTCTTAAATAATTGACTTCATTGGTGTTAGACGAGCATAACTCTGTTTAGTCCGTTTTCAGATTTCTGCAATCCTGACCTCATTGCTTTGTTTAGTGGATGGCCCATCCTGTTGACTGTGTTTGACTGACATAGAATCATAGAATCATAGAATGTTAGAGTTGGAAGGGACCTTGCAGGCCATCTAGTCCAACCCCCTGCACTCTGCAGGAACACAGCCGAAACCCCTACATACCTACAACATACCCAAAAAATGGTTGTCCAGTCTCCTCTTGAAAACATCCAGCGAAGGAGCATCCATGTCAGGTATCCCTGCCATAAGGGTGAAGGGAGGAGATGAGGGGGCAATAAATGTATCTGGTTTTTCCGTTGGTATGTGGGGAGGTGACGAGGTTGCCTGGGAGACCGGGCTATCTCTCATCTCGTCCAGGCCTGAATGGCCTTGGAGCCAGGCTGATGTCTACTTTCGCTTTCCTAAAGACAACAGCTAGGCTTGAGAACTTTCGGGTGGTGGGAACGTAGTAATTTAGCACCTCTTAGCCTTCCCGCGCACGGGCTTGTTAACCATTGGTAGAAGTAAGGAGGCTCCTTCCCCCCCCTTAGAGTATAACCCCAAGTGCTTCATGTATTCAAGTTATTCTTAACAATGCTTCTGTTCTAGTGACCTAGTATTGCAGTCTAATAAATACTATCCTTGTTTCAATGAATAAGGCCTGGTGTTTGACTGACTAACTGAGGACTCTGACAATCCACCACCTCCCGAGGCAGTCTGTTCCACTGCTCAACCGCTCTTACAGTCAGGAAGTTTCTCCTGATATTAAGCCAATAACGAATCCCTTGTAATTTCCACCCATTAGATCTAGTCTTGCAATCCGGAGCAAGAGAGAATAGATCCACTCCATCTTCTACATGACAGCCCTTCAGATACTTGAAGACTGCAATCATGTCCCCTCTAAACCTTCTCTTTCCCAGGCTAAACACACCCAGCTCCCTCAGCCTTTCCTCATAAGACTTGGACTCCAACCCTCTCACCATCCTGGTCGCCCTCCTCTGGACCCGCTCGAGTTTGTCAACATCCTTCCGAAAATGTGGTGCCCAAAACTGGACACAGTATTCCAGGTGGGGCCTGACCATAGCAGAATACAGCGGAACTACCACCTCCCGTGATCTGGACACAATGCTTCTGCTAATGCATCCTAAGATTGCATTAGCTTTCTTCACAGCCGCATCACACTGCAGGCTCATGTTTAGCTTGTGATCAACCATAACACCTAGATCCCTTTCACATGTGCTGCTGTCAAGCCAAGTCCCTCCCATTCTATATCTGTGCTTTTGATTTTTTGTACCTAAGTGTAGGACTTTGCACTTATTTCTGTTGAAATTCATTTTATTTGTCTCAGCCCACTGTTCCAGCCTATCAAGATCCTTCTGAATCCTGACTCTGTCTTTTTCAGAATTAGCAATCCCACCCAGCTTCGTGTCATCTGCAAATTTGATAAGTATCCCCTCTATGTCTTCATCCAGGTCATTTATAAAAACATTGAATAACACCGGGCCCAGGACCGAGCCCTGTGGTACTCCACTCGAGACTTCCCTCCACGTAGACGCAGAGCCATTTACGAGCACTCGTTGGGTGCATAGCCCGCCTTGAGTCTCAGTCAGACAGACAGATGGACTGTAAATAACGTAAGTCAATAAAGAGAGAGGCAACGAGGACAGGAGGGTTGCATCTCTTCGGCTGCAGATGAGACGGCCATGCTGCATGCTCTGGTAAAAGCACAGCCTGGATTTACAACATTTGTTGCCCAGTTTGGAAAAAGCACGATTCCAAGTGGGCAGGAGTTTCAGTACATTAATCCTCTCTCTGAAGAAGTATGCCTTGCACACAAAAGCTTATATCTTGAATAAAAGTTTGTTGGTCTTAAAGGTGCCTGACTGGACTCGAACTTTGTTCTGCTGCTTCAGACCAACACAGCTGCCCACCTGAATTCCTGGTTTTGCATGTTCTTCTTCCCTCTGAGAGGAATCTGAAAAACTTAACTATGAAAGCCCCGGGTCACTGACTTTTCTGGTGCAGGGGCAGAGGCCCATTTCAATTACTGAGACATAACATTCATGTAAATTGTGCAGTCCCCCAGCAAAGCAATGAAAGTACTGGGATTACTCTGCTCTGATGAATCAAGTTTCCTCCAGCACATTAATCTTATTCCTGTGTGACCCTTAAGACAAGCCTTCCTGATGTATGTAACGGAGTTAGAGGCTTGGAGCTTGGTGAGAGAGGCCACCCACCGCCTGGTGTTCTGATCCTTGATCAGGAAGAGTCATTCTTTATCTGCCCCCAACAAATCTGTTCTGTAATCAATGGGGGATTGCAAAGTGTTGATAGAAGCTCTGATAGCTGTGATTGGACACTGTTTTTAATAGAGGCACAAACATCTCATGTTATCCTTCCAGAAACATGCAGGTGTGGGCTTGCTGACACTTTGAGAAGCTTGGACAGCCCCTGAGGAAATGCTCACAGCACATCAAGGTGTATTGGAGAGCCTGAACTTGATCACTCTGAAACAAATAGACAGGATGTCAGATTGGTAATTTATGATAGATTATTTGCAGTGACACTTTTCTAAATCCCCTGGAATCAATGGGTTTGAGAAAGGTATAATTCTGACTAGGATTGCACTGGTAGAGAATCAATAGTTGTTCAGTCGATCCTACTGCATTGCCGTCTGAGTCAGAGGAGTTCGGTCAGCCAGCAGTTCGACTGACTTACTTTCCTATTATCCATGTGGCTATTTAATGAAATTAACCATGGGTGCTTCTCTTAATCCAGGCCATATTTTTAGGAAGATCTCAAAAATGTCTAGACAGATTGTAACCAGTGGCAGGAACAGAACAGGTTCAGAGGACCAGAATGGGTGAATGGACCCACTGCATCCAATCACCTCATAGTAAACCCGTACTAAATCAGGTGGAAATGGATGGTGGGGCCAGTTGCCAGGAACCCCCAGGTACTAGTTTTTAATATGCGGTGTGAGTGTACTGCTGGGCAAAACATGGCCCTTTCACTTGGCAAGGAAGGATTCAGTTTTAGATGGCCCAGGAGGCAACGCAGCAGGGCACAGCCTGATCTCCTCAGACCTTGGAAAGGAAGAGCTTGCAGGGGGAGACGATGCCAAACTGCCTCTGCTTCTCACTTGCCTTGAAAGCCCCTTGCTGGGTCACCATAAGTCAGTTGTGACTTGACAGTGCTTGTATGTACACGGTAGACAACACTGGTGACAATATTAATGACAGGGTTGCCAACAGGCCTGTGGCGGCGGGGGGACACACACATCATGTATTAAAAGTGCATAGAAAGTGGCAGCTGAAGTCTTTCATGGCATGGTGGTAAATAACATAAACTCATAAATAATATCACTTCAAGCCTATGTTAAAAGGACAGGACTTTTTTCTCCAGGCAGTTGGCAACACTAGTTAATATAAGGGATGGTGTTCAAATGTCTCTGGAGAAAATGCACTGCTGCAGGCAGCAAATCTATTAACAAATTTCCGAAGGCCCTCTGCACCCTTATGTGCTTCACATTCAGCCAACTGATGACTTCAGATTCTCCTTCTGGGTCTCTCTGATCCTTTGTCAATTAAAATTGCAAAACTCCCTTCTAAGCAGGTTTACAGTTCTAAGTTGGGAAACCCCGGGAGATTTTGGGGGTGGGGCCTGATGAGGGCGGAGTTTGGGGAGGGGAGGGTCTTAAATGGGGTACAAAAGCCACAGAGCCCCCCCTCCTTCCACAGCAGCCATTCCCTCCAGGTGAACTGATCCCCTGTTGCCGGGAGGTCCCTTGTAATAGCGTGAGATCTCCAGTCACTACCTGGAGGCTGGCAACGCTGCCTCTAACTGTTTCTCTGGCCACCACCTCCAATTCTGATGAGTGTCGTCTTGGCAGATTCTGAGGCGTGTCTCTTTCCAGTGTCCAGAAAACACTGTCATGAAAACACAAAGACCATTAAGCGTCTTTTTAAAAAGTGTCTGGCTGCTGTCCCCGGGCCATCCATGACAGCTGACTAAATTACAAACCAGCAATGAATTTCAACAACATATGTGGGGTTATTGTCATTTTTATACGTTATAATAATGATAGAAACAGGTCAAACACCATCATCTTTAAAGGGAAATATGTGCCTTTGGCATATCTACCGAGAATACTGGGGTCATTTACTGGTTTATGCCAATGGTTAGCCAGGGCCAAAGCACACGCAACGCAGGCGATCTCTGACGACGACGATGGCCCTTCTCTCCCCAAGGACTCAGCAGCTCCATATGACTGCTCTGGAGTGGCAGAAGGGGAGGAAGCTCGCACGCGCTCCTCTCATGGTCTTTCTCCAGTACAAACGTCCTTCTTACTTGCCGTGGGGCAACAAGGCAGGTAAAACATCTGTACCTGTGTTTTGTCGGGTTGCTGTTGAAATCCTCGAAAAGACTAGATGAACATTTGAACTCTATTTTATTGAAATACTCCATCCCCAATGACTTACTGGACAGTGAAAATCAAAAGTCTAAATTGAAGGAATGGGTATTTAGTAAAGATGGGCTCTTGAACCACCAGGTGGTGGTAAGTTGCCGTACAGTCCCCTTGTATAAGAACTTTAAGAGAGACCATTGTAGGACGGTATATCTTGAGAAGCTAACTACTCTGGAGATAAAAAGGGCTTTTACTGCCCTAAGATTCCATGCAATACCTTCAATGGTTTGCATTGGCCGCTTTTTGGGTACCCCTGCTGCCTCTAGAATATGCCAATGTGGTGTGGGTGAGGTAGACGATGTCGAGCATTACATTTTGAGATGCGTATGGCACGAATCACTTAGGCAAAGGTTTATTTATCCTATTGTACCTCTGTATAATGGCACCTCAGATCAGGATCTGGTGGTTTTTTTGCTCTCTGATACAGATGCACACATTACCAGCAGAATGGCTTTGTTTGCACTGGCGGCAAAAAAGATAAAAATGAGTTTAGGACTTACTGCAAGTTATTGAAGGGTCTTCCCCACTTTGATGTATAATGTTTGTTGTGTTTTGTTTTATTTTGTGTTGTTATGGCCAATGGCTAAGACAATAAACTAAAACTGAAACCTGTGTTTTGTCCCTTGGGAAAATAATCGCAGTTTCATGAGAGAAAATGTAAGACTTATATTTAGGAAGCAGCAAGAAAAGAAAGTGTTAAGGATCCTCTCCCCCTGAGCAACGTCTTCCTCCTTCGAAGCAGCCAAGTGGGCCCCGACACAAGGGGGGTGGGGGAGAACACTGAACTAGCGGGACTCTGCAGTCATGGATTCCTCATATGTCATCCAGTTGAGCCCTCAGGTCAGTGTAAGACTCTGGTGAGACAAATCAGATCCCCTCATTGTATACATTAGTCACACAAAGCAGCTGTTTTAAACTTCAGTATTGGATGAAAGGATTAAATCAAGGGCTATAGAACTGGGGGGGAGAACTTAAGAAGAGCCCTGCTGGATCAGACCCATCTAGTCCAGCCTCCTGTCTCACACAGTGGCCAGCCAGTTCCTCTGGAGGGCCAACAGCAGAGCATAGAGGCTGAGGCCTTCCCCTGATGTTGCCTCTTGGCACTGCTATTCAGAGGCTGACTGCCACTGAACATGGAGGTTCCCTTTAGACACCATGGCTAATGGCCAATGCTAGACCTGTCCTCTATGAATCTGTCTAATCTCTTTTTAAAGCTGTCTATGCCTGTGGCCATCACTACATCCTCTGGCTGGCAGTGAATTACACATTTTAATCACTCTTTGTGTAAAGAAGTATTTCCTTTTGTCCATCTTGAACCTACTGCCCATCAACTTCATTGGATGCCCTCGAGTTCCAGTATTTTGGGAGAGAGAGAGTGAGAAAGTTCCCTTTATCAATTTTCTCCACCCCCAGGCATAATTTTATAAACCTCTATGATGTCCCCCCTTGATTGTCTCTCTTCTAAACTGAAAAGTCCCAGAGACTCTTCAGCCTTTCTTTTTTTTTTGGCCCCCCGGAAAGGGATTTTTTAAATTGCATTTTCTATAAACTACAATGAAAAAAAAGGAAAGGGAACTACAAACTAATGGTGAAAGTAAAGAAACCCACTAAAAACCCAAGAGATGGTGGTCATACATAATGCTTACAAAATCAGCTTATTAGCTCAAAATTACAGTTAAAATTCATTTAATATGTTCATCTATTAATCTATTTAAACTGAAAAATAATAAAATTGAAAGCTCCCCCATGTCTGCATTCATAAAGAGCATAGTAAGACATAATTATACAAAATAAAAAATTTTAAGACGTTCCAGAGTGTAATAACTACTCATTTTTTAATCCTTTTTCTTTCTCAAATGGTAGCTTGTTTTGGGGGCTGCTGCCCCCAATGCTGAGCCTGAGTTCTCGTCAGACGATGCCACTGCTTCCTCTTCATCACTTTCTTTGGTGCTGTTGTCTTTCTCTTCTTCTCCTTTTGCTGGACAACTATGAAGCTGCAGAAACTCATGTGCTTTTTCAACAGAGTCAATTTTTTGTTTTATATCCATAAATTTGAAGATTATACCTTCTGTAGGCGACATTCTTCTGTAAAAATAAAACCAAGTCCCTGTACTTCCTTCTTTTCCTTCTTATTTCAAACGGAATATTCTTCAAGACTTTTATTTCTTTGTCCTTGATTTTCAAGGTAGCTCCATTTGTTGCTTTAAGTATTCGATCCCTCACGTCTTCTGGAGAATCTCATCACAACTTCCCCGGGCAGATTATTTTTTCTTATGAATTCTGAATATGACCTGAAGATCGTATCAATTTCACTTTGTAGTGTATCCATTTTCACATCTGCAATCAGGCCCAAAGTATCACACGTGATCTGCTTCAGATCCTCCCCCTTCTCTTTTGGGACGCCTTGAAATCTTAGGACATAGCTTGCCCTTTCCATTTGTAGCTGTAACAAATGGGATTCATTGGTTTGTCTCTTTCTCTCTGTCGTCTGCAGTTGTTTTTGAATCTTCTTGGTATTGACACCCACCTCTTTAAGTTCTTGCTCCGTTTTTTCTGTTTTTTAAACAGTCTTGTTCAATTGGGTTTGCTGTGCATCGAACTTATTGTGTAATGCTGTAACTTGTTCCAGCAGAGGTCGCAATGCTTCGGTCAGCATCCTTTGAAGCTCTGTTGTTGAGTCCTGTCTAGGGACAGAACTCGCTGGGCTGGCATTTCTGGCTGGTGGCTTAGGTTTCATTTGCTTATCTTTCTCATCCCTCCATGGAGGTGCCATGTTGAGAAATTGTTTACTTTTTATAAAAGTTATCACAGTCTCTAGAACTCTTTGCAAAGCCTGGTAAGTTCTTACAAGTTCTTTATTTTAGTCCACTTTGCTTCTATAGTGCACCCCCCCCTTAAGTCCATGGTTAAAAATCCATTTGTTTTCTTCTTATTGGGGGAGAGTTCCTTCCCCCCCTCGCTTTTTAAGGGGAAGTTTTCGGCTAAATCTTTGGTGCTTCTCGCTTTCACTTATACTCACATTTCAATGATAAAGATGCTTTCATCCACTTTTAGCTGGTACACTCGGCCACCAAACACTTGTTCTGCTGTGTGATCTTAGTTCCTTGCGGATGCTCCGCAGTGGGACCTTCGGGGCAGGAAGAGCTCTCCTAGCACCCCATGGCTGGGAGCCCAACCCAAGGGCTCTGGGGGTGGTGTGGACAATTGCACCCCCTCCCAGCTGCAGTCGCTGGCACACGGCTCCCGGGAGATCGGGAAGCCGTGGCTGCCATAGCAGATGCCAAAACTGGAAAACCCAGCCTTTCCTCATATGAGGAACCCCATAATAAATTTGCTCCAATCCTCCAAGCTCTCTTCTGTACTTTTCCCAGGTCTGCTATGTCCTTTTTCAGTATGGTGGCCAGAACTGTACACAGTATTCCAAATGAGGCTGCACCATAGATCTGTAAAGGAGCATTATAATATTGGCTGTTTTATTTTCAGTCCCTTTCCTAATAATCCCTAACAGAGAGTTTGCCTTTTTACTGCTGCAGCACCCTGGGGTTGACACGTTCATTGAGCTAGCTATTAGGATCCGTCTCAGTCTCAGTAATTTCAGGCCCCACTATAAGTTGGGATTTTTTGTCCCAACATGCATCACCAACACTGAACTTCATTTGCCACATTGTTACCCACTCGCCCAGTTTGTGGAGGTCCTCTTGGAGGTCTTTTAAGTCAGCCTTGGTTTTCCCTTTCCTGAATAAGTTTGTGTCGTCTGCAAACTTGGCCGCTACACTGCTCACCCCTAGTTCCAGATATTTTATGAACTAATTAAACAGTACCGCCCCCAATACTGATCCACTGCTTACTTCCCTTCATTGTGAGGACTGTCCATTGATTCCTACTCTTTGCTTCCTGGCATTTAACCAATTTTTAATCCATGAGAGAAACCATCCTCTTATCCCATGACTGCTAAGTTTACTCAGGATTCTTTGGGCAGGTACCTTGTCAAAAGCCCTTTGAAAGTCCAGGTATATAATGTCTACTGGGTCACCACTCTCTACATGCTTGTTCACTTTCTCAAAGAACTCCCAAAGGTTGGTGAGGCAGGACTTCCCTTTGCAGAAGCCACGTTGATTTTCCCTCAGCAGGCTTTGTCCCTCAGTGTGCCTAACAATTCTCTCTTCGATTACAGTTTCTGATAATTTGTCCGGGACAGATGTTAGGCTGACTGAACTGTAATCTCCTGGTTCCCCTCTGGACACCTTTTAAAAATTGGTGTAACATTTGCTACTCTCCAGTCTTCTGGTACCGTGGCTGAATTAAGTGATAGTGATACAAGTTAGTAGATCAAAATATATGGCTTAGTATTAGGAGGATTAACTCTTCTCCACCTTGAATTGTTTGACCAATCAAAAATCCCCTTCCCTGAGCTGTCTTTAACCCTAGTGGGGAAAAATACATGTACCCAAATTGTGCCTGGCTTTCCCCCGTCAGGGCTTCAAACAGGCCACATGGGGAATTTCCAAATAAGCAAGCGGTGCGGGGGGGGAGGGGGGAGACTTTCTACTTCCTCAGTGTCATGACCCCAATCTACATTGGCAGCCACAGCAAAATTACG
Organism: Gekko gecko; assembly: GCA_029375565.1. Taxonomy (NCBI): domain Eukaryota; kingdom Metazoa; phylum Chordata; class Lepidosauria; order Squamata; family Gekkonidae; genus Gekko; species Gekko gecko. Next base: position 89,811,876 of record JAPDNY010000003.1, read on the forward strand.
CAGCAAGAAATCATCATGTCTCTCTTGGTCCTTAAACTTGCCTGTTGCCTGAAACATGGCAGAGAGGAGAACGCTGCCCCACCTGATCCAACTGGCACCCCATTTACAAGATATGCAGGGAGGGCAAAAGTGAAGAGAGGTGATTAGGAAAAGTGGAGGGGGGGGGGAATCAACCAGTAGTAAACAGTGCTAGCTCAAGAAAAGCATTGTAGAATGGAGTCCCAAGGAGGGAAATGAAGGAATTGAAGAAGATGGTTTGATTGGGTGGACAAATATGACGATGTTCTTATCTTTCTTGTTTCCAAGAGGGTGACATCTCTCATGTCTTTCTTTCTCCAGACAGGAGCTGAACTCATCACGGTCATGACATCCCCTCATAGCCTCCCACCCTTAAAACGAGCCGCAGTCTGGGGAGGCACTTGTGGAAACGAGGTGTCAGGAGTTTTCCTGGCAAAGCACTGGGTGTGGGGGACCCCTCTGAGCTACAGCATGACACACCCCGTGCCACTCCCTTCCTGGGCAACCCTCACGCAATTGAGAAGAGTGGGCATATTACGTTGGGAGGGACTGAAATCGCCCTTTCTCCTCTGAATCCCTCAAGTGAGTAGCCCATCATAAAACATTTTGCCAGTACTCCACAGAGAGGTGAAAACTTTTCCTCTGTGCCAGTTATTGGGGAAGGGTTAGCAGCTTCAGCTTCCATTGGTCTGTACTGGGCTTGAGCATGCTCAGGTGCGCTAAATCCACTTTTGTTGTTTGCTGTGGAAGCTTCTAGACACTCCATACCCTCGGAGTAGTTTCTGTGGAAGAATGGGATCCCGTCAGGTGAACAGTGAATCATTTTGCAGCCATCTATCCACTGTGGGAATCTCCTCACCACCATTGCGATGCCTGTTCCTCAGTTCAAAGGACTCGGGACCTCATGAGGTTCAACATGCTTGGGAGGCGAACCAGATATTTGGCCCCAAGGGCTCATCTCAGGCCTATGGCTTCATGTTTGACCATGTGCACAACACCACATCAAACATAGGTGCCTGCCTCATTATGAACTCTGAACATAGCCTGTTGCTCATGCACATGTGTAACAACATCCGGGTAAGCCCATGCTGCAGGGATTTCCTCAACATCTAATTGAACTACCTTTCTATGGGAAGTAAAGCTGGAATTCCCTGAGAGGCATTTCTCTTTGTTCTTCCCTCTACGGAAGGCATTAGCCTGGGAGCCCCTGCCCTCTCTACCTCCAGCGGCTACCGGGAGAAGAGCCTCATGGCATCGGTTCAGTGGCAAAGGCTGGGCTAGAGAGGGACTAAATCTCCCTGATTACAATCCCCCCTCATGCTCTGGCTGAAGGTCTACAGGGATCCCTGTGTCTGGCCCAGCCCAACTGCCCAAGCAATTGCTTGAGATGGATCATACTACACTTAAGAGCATCAGTAAAGCCCTCTTGGCACTTGACAGGAAGAGGTGCACCACAGAGACCCTTACACAACTGTGGCTGCTGGTGTCTGATTCAGATCATGGGTGTCCCTACCGAGGGCCTAAGAGTTTGACTCAGTTGTGATAACTGCAAAAGATATGGGCCTCTCGTAATGTACAGTCTAACTATATAAGGCAAAAAAGTGTCTTGGGGTAGGTCTGCCCAGTCTGAAAAAATAAAAACGTGCCTTCTAGGTTCTCTTTCTCATCTATATCTATATGTATTGTATTTCTGTCTCCAGTTGCTCTCACAAGGAAGTTTTTTCTCTGCATTGGCACTCAAACTGGAGTTGTTGGGTTTGGGGGGAGGTAAGCAACCACACAATATCTATGGTAAAATAGGTCCCACAAGGACCTATTTCTCCTGTGGGGAACCTGGAATTTTCTCAGCTGGTCCAGGACTACTACTAGACCTCAACTAAGAGTTCACCTTTCCAGAATTATTCCATTCTCCAGCCCCTTCAACATAATTATTTCTTGCTGCCACCAGGCAGGCCAAGGGTAGTGAGATATATTTGGCTGTTGACCTGCAATCAGACTGTTTCTTCTTGTCTCTTCAAATTAATTCTTCTTGTTTTCTCCAAACTAAGAATCACTCTTCTACTCCAACCAACCATGGAAATGGGGAAAGGCTTGGAGAGCTCACTTATTAGGGTTGTTCAAAACCAGGCAAAAGTATCCTGCCTTGTTCTAGCTTGATTCTTGGGACTGAGGGTTAACTGAAATGAATATGCCAAAGAATGAGTGACACAAATATTTCTAAAAATTGGAGCTTGTAGCCAGAGCTTGTATAATTTTACTGGGGAATGTCAACCGTCTCCAATTTCTAACACTCACAGCAAGAGCCCATCATATAGATCACCCTGAAATGATTTGGGAATATAACTGTGGCCCATCATATAAGACTCTGACCGGTACTGGCCCCACGGGGCTCTGTTTCCTGTTTCAGGGTACAGCAGGCTCTCGTCTGGGAATGAAGTCACTTTCTGAAGCATTAACCATGCTCAGATGCTCTGGCTGACCAAGGTCCCATGTTTCATGTGGATTTGTGAGGAACTTTTTCTACCTTCTGAGCTAAAGAAGCCCGTGGGGATAAAGCTGTTTCTCTGGCTGGGCTTTTCATACCGTAACCTCCTGTTATCAAGCATGTGGTTCCCAGCCTTTGAGACTGAGGCGCACAAGGTTGTTTGATGCGCAGACTACCCCCGCTGTCCTGATGGTGAGACTTCTGCTGTGGTACAGCCAAAGCTGCAAGTGAGTATGGAGAAAGATGAGAAAGAAAGGTGGGGAAACCCTTTTTTGCATGTGTGAGAGAGAGATAAATTGCAGGCCAGCATGTATTTGGGTAGTGACTGCGCTAGGAACGCAATAGAGGTCAGGGCTCCTACTATACCTTTAATAAGTGTATATTTTGGCAGCTACAGTTTGTCATGCCATAGTGTTGAGGAGCCAAGAAGCAGTGCAGTTGCCCTCATCCCCTCTGCTACATGCTGCTCAAGGTATGTGTGCCGCCGCCACCTATTCCATCCAATTCCACAGGACTCTATGCTGACTTTGCAGGGCAAATGGTGGTGATTCCTATTAGTGCTGCTTTTGCCAGTTCGGTCTCTAAGGATGGTGTAATGAAGGTACATGAACATGGGCTGCGGGCAAGACTCCTGACTATAGACTCTTGACCTGTCACCAAGCCTTCTGGCCTCGGGATAAAGATCTCCTGCCCCTGAAGCCCGGGGACCCCGTTTTCCAGACAGCCAGTGGGGAAGATACTTCGGAAAGTGGCCTTTCTCCAGACGGAAAAACACACATTCTCCTTGCCTGCATTTCAAAAGAAGCTTTAAACAAGTCGAGTTTAATCATGGTAACCAGACAAATTATACACTGCAAGATAGCAATTACAATATGGATTGTCAATATGTTCTGAGCTGCTGCTTTGTGAGTTATCCAAGCTCCCTACACTTGCAAAGAAATAAAAAGAATAGCAATCTATCTTTTCCTTGTTTGTGTAATAAGAGTAATCCATGGAGTTTTCATCCAAATAAATTAAACTCACCGTGTCCTCAACATGTTTCTTCAAGTTGTCCTTAGATACCTGTGGGACCGAACGGTCCTAGTTCTGGTGAGCCAGTGTGGTCTTGTGGCATAGATTCTGGGTGTAAACCTACATTCAGGCCCTGCAGTCCAGCTGTGGGCTGTCTGAAAAGCCTCAGTCCAGCCCCAGGTCCCCAGCTTACTGCAGGGATCCCTGTCACAGTATCAGAACTATGCAGAGTGGGGTCAGATAAGCTCGAACAGATTTAATAATGGTGTTATCTGTGCTGGGCGTGCACACACACGTGCACTTGTGAGGAATGGGGATTCTTTGTCAGTTCTGAGTCTGTTGTGCAGTCCCATCAGTGGGGGGATTTCCCCAGAATTCACCAGGGTATGATTCTGGGTGCCTCATTCATTCCCTCTTGGTGCAGACAAAAGCTGGATCCACTGGCTGAAAGAAACCCCGGAGTATTTGGAACCTTTTGCAGAGCAAACCATCTTAGCCTGTACAAATGTTTCCTTTGCATTTTTATTTGCTGTTCTTAAAGTTCCGGTCTGCCCGTGGAGTGATCAGGAAGGATATACACAGAAACACAGTATTTATTATTTTTCATTTCATGGAGGTACCTATGGAACTTAGAAACAGCTTCCAGGCAGCCCATGACTGAAGAATCTTCAAGAAAAACTTCACACAGGAGAAGATGTTTTGTTCTGTGAAACCTTCAAAAACTGCTAGCATTTTCTGAATGTTGTTGTACATTTTCCAGGCTGTATGGCTGTGGTCTTGGCATTGTAGTACCTGACATTTCGCCTGCAGCTGTGAGCCTGTGACTGCTGTCCTCAGAGGTATAACACAGAAAAAGATGGAATAGTCTCTCTGTCAACATGAGAAGAAAAATGGTAGGCAGGTAATTTATATCTACTCAGGAAGGTGGGGTAGGGCTGAGTCATTATCTTGTAGGAGTTTCCCAGGCTGTGACATGCTAATGGAGGAGCTTTCCTGAGGAGGTTCTTTTGCATATGGATTGGCTGTTGAAATTCTAATCTTATCTGTAGTGCTGTTGTAAGATGGAGCATTTTGTGTTTTTTAGGACTTGGAAACCAATGCCCTATTTATTTTTAAACTCCCTTCCCTCCTGTTGAAATTGTGTTCATGTTTATGACTTTCAATGGCTTTCCTGTGATTGATGGATTTAATTTGTTATCCCGCCTTCCCGGCCTAGGCTGCGTAATCTGACATGGTAATTGGATGTGTCGTCCAGAATTTCAGTGTCTTGGAATAAGATACTGTTTCCTGTTTGAGTTAGGCTATGTTCAGCCACTGCTGAATTTCAGTTTGGCCAAGTCTGCAGCAGTGTCTTTCATGTTCTTTTATTCTTGTCTGGATGCTAAATTGTGTGGTCCTGATCAGGGCCGGCCCGCAGAGGCACCAAACTGCCCCCCACCCCCCATGAAAAGCCCCCTGCCACCGCCACTGCCACCTCTCCACCACTGCCACCAGTGAGGAGCGCCCTGGCGGGGCTCAGGAGGCAGCGGCAGAGCTCGCCCGCCCTCCCCCTCCCCCCTGGGGGGGAGAGAAGGTGGGGGCGGCGGCCGGCACCACCAGTGAAGAGCGCCCCAGTGGGCGCTCAAAGGCAAGCCGGCACTCGGCTTAAAGGGAAGAGGCAGGGGTTTAAACCCCCGCCCCTTCCCTGGCTTTCCTGGGTGCCCCGCAGCTGCGGAGTGCCCAGGAAAGCCAGCGCTCTGAGGGAAAGGGCGGGGATAACCCCCACCTCTTCCTTGGCTTGCCTGGGGGCCCCGCAGCTGCAGAGCACCCAGGAAAGCCGGCGCTCCACCCCCCCCGGTCTCCAGGCCCCACCAGGAGGTTGGCATCCCCGGTGGGGTGGGCGCCCCAAGCTGTCCTGCCTAGGGTGCCCAGTCACCTGGGGGTGGCCCTGGCCCCAATGTAAACCTGTCCACAACTGAAGGGTATGCGGTATACTTCTGCAGAAGTGAGGGGGTCTGTTCTGTCTTTTGCTGATCGTAGCATCTGTTGTATTTTTCTGGTGGGTCTGAATACTGTTTGTAGGTTGGATTTTTTCATAAGTTTTCCCATCTGATCAGTGATTCCTTTGATATATGGCAAAAACACTTTTTTTGCAGGACACTGTTTTTCCTCAGTTGTTTGTTTTACCTTTGGTTTAATTGCTCTTCTGATTTCATTCTTGGAGTAGGCATTTGCTTGAAGTGCGTGGTTTAGATGATTTATTTATTTTAATTAAACCAAAGGTAAAACAAACAACTGAGGAAGTGCATGATTTAGATGATTTATGTTAATTAAACGTAGCATCCGGACAAGAATAAAAGAACATGAAAGACACTGCAGACTTGGCCATCCTGAAACATCAGCAGTGGCTGAACATAGCCTAACTCAAACAGGACATAGTATCTTATTCCAAGACACTGACATGCTGGACAACACATCCAATAACCATATCAGATTACACAAGGAAGCCATTGAAAGTCATAAACATAAACACAATTTCAACAGGAAGGAAGGGAGTTTAAAAATAGATAGGGCATTGGTTTCCAGTTCTAAAAAACACAAAATGCGCTACATCTTACAACAGCACTAAAGATAAGATTAGAATTTCAACAGCCAATCCATATGCAAAAGAACCTCCTCAGGAAAGCTCCTCCATTTGTATGTCACAGCCTGGGAAACTCAGCCCTACCCCACCTTCCTGAGTAGATATAAATTACCTGCCTACCATTTTTCTTCTCACATTGACAGAGCGACTATTCCATCTTTTCCTGTGTTATACCTCTGAGGATGCCAGTCACAGCTGCAGGCGAAACGTCAGGTACTACAATGCCAAGACCATGGCCATACAGCTCAGAAAATCTTCAACAACGAATGAACTCTGGCTGTGAAAGCCTTCGACAACATGTTTTCCGAATGGTTAGAAGAAAAGGAAATAAATGAATTACTGCATATGGTGCTCCTTTCTCCAGGACCCTACATCTGACACTTCCATATACTGTGTGCTCACCAAATCCAGACCCAGTGGCTGGTGATTTGAGACTGAGGTTTTCCCAAACTCTGCTACTTGTGAGGCAGTAACTACAGATGCCAAAGAAAGAAGAAGAAGAAGAAGAAGAAGAAGAAGAAGAAGAAGAAGAAGAAGAAGAGGAAGAGATTGGATTTATACCCCACCCTTCACTACCCAAAGGTGTCTCAGAGCAGCTTACAAACTCCTTCCCCTTCCCCTCCCCACAACAGACACCCCTGTGAGGTAGGTGGGGCTGAGAGAGCTCTTGACAGAAACTGCTCTTTTTCAAGAACAGCTCTTGCCAGAACTATGGCTTGCCCAAGGTCATCCAGTCAGGTGCAAGTGGAGGAGTGGGGAATCAAACCTGGTTCTCCCAGATTAGAGTCCGCGCACTTAACCACGACACCAAACTGGCTCTTGAGTTCAATGAAGCTGGGACTTCCTCCTTGCTAAGCAGATTCTCTGCCACTGTGCTATTGTATAGAGTCCTGCTGACTCTCAACATAGCAGGTGGTAAGATTTGAACCATTACTCAAACATGTCCTGGTCTGGGCTTCAACCATGTCGTTCCTGGGGAGCACTTGCCAGACTCTGGCAATAGTGAGGACTCTTAGCAAACCATCATCCAGAGTCAAATCCTCCCCGCCTGCTCTCTGGACAGGGCGGCTTTGCCTGTTCATCACCACCTGGTCTAACTTTGATGTAACAGAATTAACCAAACAGAATACATATCCTTACCTCTACCAGTATCTGTAGCCTAGTGGGCAGGAGTCAGAGTCCTTCCTTTGATTCCATCTACCCACCTCTACATGGACGCCTTCCTTTGGTTTTGCAGTCTTGCCCCAGTTAGACAGGCATTCACCGTTCAGTCCAGCCAGACATGGGCATCCCTGATAGAAACGAAAGACTAACTTTCACAGTGACCATTGGACACTGTAGTGGCCATCTCCAGCAGTCCTGAGGTCAAGAGTGAAGCTAAGATTGTGCATAAAGTCTGAATACAGGAGAATCACCCCTGCTCTAGATCTCATTGATAGCTGGAAATGATTTTCAACACCTGGGAAGACTTTTCCGTACCCAGCTGTCTTGGCTACTGAGTGCTTCCTGTAGACAGAGGAAACTGTGAGATGAGTGATCTAGCCTTGGCCTAGCCAACTTGCCTCAAGCAGGATAGCTCAATTTGGACGAAGATGGCAGGTCCCCCCGAGATTCCACGCTCAGTGAGGTTGAGTTCAATATACAGCTTGATGTGCATGGTTTTCCTCTAAGCCCATGAAGGGCCCACGACAGAGGGGAAAGGCTTCAGCTTCCTGTGGGTAATGCCAGGAGATGAAGGTCCATCAAAGGGCAATTGATTCCTTCCAGCTGCTGAAGCAAAGACAGTAATGATGGGAGGGAAGAGATGGGAGGCCCTTTCCACCAAATATTGTTACCGAGATGACAGCATCATCACGAACTCTGGGAAAGGTGGAGAAAAGAGAATCAGTGCTGATAATGAAATGTGTGTGATGTTTCACATAACATCCACAGCCTTTTTCTTCCCATAGCAGCAGACTGGGCAACAGCAGTGAAGTGTCCGCATAAGCCTAGAACGACGTTCTGCTCACAGTGACACCCTCCCCCTCGAGGGACGTACTTGCTGGGCAGATTCTTCTCGCTATTTAGTGCTTCCTTCCCACCTGTTCTAGCCCTGACTCTGCAGTCAGATTTGTGTGCAGAAGAGACCAGACAGGTGACATTTGGAAGCCCTTTGGAAGAATTTGGAGGCTTCAAAAAAAGGGACAATGCTCTGAACAGCCAACAGACAGGGACGGTGGTAGAGACAGTGCAGAAACCTTTTAGCGAAAGCATGTGTGTCACAGAGGCGGGCTGTGTGATGGTGCAGTCCCCAGTCCTTGCAGGCTACAGGCAAACACGGTATGGTCAGGAGCAGGGGTAGGGTGCAGGGAAGATGGTCACTGGAGTATTTGCAAAGATCTCTTACCATCAAAGTCCACCCTTCCATCCCCATTGAGGTCAACGTCATGCAGGATCTCATCCACCTCCTGGGCCAGGAGTTGTTCCCCTAATAGGGCAGCCATAGCCTGATGGAGTTCTGCCCCACTGATCATTCCATCTCCATCTGTATCAAACTTCAGAAAGAAGAAAGTGAGTGAGGGCCCAGCTCTTTCGGCACTCCCGACAGCTCAGATTTCTTCCCTCGTTTTATAGCGCTCCCCCCCTTTCTCCCTCCCTCCCTCTCCCTCCCCCCACATTTCTTCTCTTGCTTACCCAAACTCTCCAGCCTCGCCCACACGACTCCATCTCTGCTCCTCCTTCCTCAGCTGCCAAGCCTGTAATGCCGGCATTAGCGCCCTGCACATGCATGGGCAGCAGCAGCATAGGAGCTGCTCCCCTCTGTCATGACCCTATAATGCTCATGACATCCCTTATCACAGGGCATGATGCCTGCACAATATCAAGGAATATACCTCTTAGGCAGGGCACTAGGAAGCAAAGGTAGAAGCCTCTGTGAAGTTTTACTCAATTTAGTCAGTCACCTGGCGCTTGCATTATGACACACACACTTAAGAACATAAGAACAAAAGAGAGAAGCCAATGCTGGATCAGGCCAACAGTCCCTCCAGTCCAACACTCTGTGTCTCACAGGGGCCAAAAATACCAGGTGCCCTCAGGAGGTCCAGCAGTGGGGCCAGGGACACCAGAAGCCCTCCCACTGTTGACCCCCCCTCCAAGCTTCTCTTCTTCTCTTGCATAGGTCAAAAGGCAGGCCCAGAGACAGACATCCAACCATCTAGGCTACTGAGGAATGCAGTTTCCACAGGTGGCCACCAGGGGCACTCTCTTACTGCCTCTAATCAGCTGTTTTCATTCAACCATAAGGGCTGTCCCACAGCCAGCAGCCAGAAGGAAACCATTTTGCCTACAGCAATCGCTAATTTTGTAGTGCCAATATATAGCTTGGTGTGCATAGTTTGCTACACACACTCTAATCCAAATAGGAAAAGTTTACTATTTATATCATCGCACATTAGAATGGTGGCAAACATACAGCGTTGATATCAAAAGCATCTTCTTCCAGAAGCTGTTGGAAAGGTCCTTATTAATTCCCCTGACTTATGTGCCATATTGCTAGCTCCGCAAGCTCTTGAAGCAGCTCGTTTTCATTAAAAAAATACAATACAGTAGAAACATCACAACTTCTCTCGGTGGCAGGGTTAGGGTCTGGGTCTTTAAGAAGCTGGATTGGGGCTCCCCAGACCCGACTCTGACTCCCCACAGCAGTTGTGGGGAATGGCTTTTAAAAACAAAGGAGAGCCCAAATGGGCTCAGAGCACCGCCACGGGGGCAGGAAGGGCTCTCGCTCCCCTGCCCCACTGGTTTTTTTTTTTTTTTTTGCCATTTCCCCATTTCTGCTGCTCAGTGTGGAGAATTCTGTGCATGTGCAGCAGCCAAAACAACAAAATAACAACCCCCAACTCTGCTTCTATGCCGGGAAATGGCTTTGGGGGAAGCAGGAGTCCTTCCTTCCCCCACGGCAGTGACCCAAGCCCATTGGGGCTCTCCTTTATTTTTTAAAAGCCATTCCCCACAGGCTGCGGCATGGCTGAGGGGAGCATGCGCTGGGCCTGGGGGATCTGGACTCAGTTTGTTACAAACCTGAACATGCAGCATGGCCCTCAGGATCGCCTTGTTCTGCGTGCTACTTAGAATCAACTACCACTCATTCTATACAAGTTAGAACCAGTCTCCTAATACCCATTAGGTAACCTGATTCTATTCTGGTACAAAAGGGAAAAGCTCGGTCACGAACATCTTAGCCCTACCACAGGCCCTCTGTACTCACTAGACAGGCGCCACCCACATTCCTAGTCCAGGTCTCTATCCTTCAGAACACTTCACACTTTGATTGGGGAGGGGGCGTGTTACAGAAATATTATGTGTAGGTATAATCAGATCAGAGGAAAGGCAGCACAGTACAGCTTAATCTCGTCAGATCTTGGAAGCTAAACAGGAGAGATGTGAGACCACCAAGGAAGATTCTGCAGAGGGAGGCAATGTTGAGATCCACATGTTCTGTAAGTCTGGCTAGATGTATTTGATCTAGTGACAGGTAGCTGTCAGCCAGGAATCTCTGTTAGAGCTGGCTATAACCGGCTCAGGGCAGTCTTGCCACTGCTATCACAGTGACTCAGCACTGAAGCCTGATTGGCTAGTGTTTGTATAAATGTACAGTGAGTGATGTACAGTTTCTCCTCCTCATTTGTATGATTGCAGCAGAGCACTTTGACACTCTGTTTGATGGTGGCTGTGGTGTGTAAATAAATGTATAGTTTGCACCTAGCTGAAGCCTCCAGTATTTATTTGGATACTTGCACTCTCTTCTGGCCCACTCCGTGCCTGCCACTTTCGCTGTTCGAACCCGCGACACAATGACCTCTGCTTCTCATTTGCCTCGAAGGCCCCTTGCTGTGGTCACCATAAGTTGGTTGCGACTTGACGGCGCTCATGTATGTAATCAGATAACCGAAGAGACTATCACAACGCTCACAGAGAGAGATCTTCTCTGTGGTGTCAGGAACCTGTTCCCAAGGTTGGCTGGTTTGCATGCTGAGGTCCTTCACTGAGAAGAGCGATCGGGCCACAGTGATCCATGCCAGGATCTCCTTCAGGTTAGATTACTGCAATGCACTCTATGTGGAGCCCTTGAGGACAGTTCAGAAATTTCAGTTGGTTCTGATATGCAGCAGAAATATCCATTTCAGGCAACATATTTCTCCTGTGCATAAAAGACTTTACTGGCTACCCACTTCTAAGCTTAATTCTCGGGGCTAGTGAAAGCCTGGAAAACCCTGGGACTGGGGTATTTTAAAGATAACCTGCTCATGACTGAACCTGCCCAAGTATTTTGTTCACCACAGGCCCTGTTCTATGGTCCCTGCCTTTCGAAATCAGTCTGTCAGCCATGAAGGAGAAGGGCCTGGCGGAGAGCGCTTCCGTTTTCCCTTTACCTGGAGCTGAACTGGGCTGCATTCCAGCCCCAGACGAAGACTCTGAGCCTGTTCTGCTCAGCATTTTAATTGAACTTTTAATATCTCTTATCTGTGGTATTATCGTTAGATGTTTTGGATGACACATTAATGTTTTAGATGTGATGCTGCTGACATTGTTCAATTAACATCTTCTAATTGCTGTTTTAACCACTGTTTCTGCTGGCATTTTAGACTGTGTGGTCTATTGTTTCAGTTCTTTTATTGCAGTCTCATATTATTGTTTTGGATATTTTATTTCATCCTTTTTCATTTTATGTCTTCTAAACGACAGCAACTGACTTTAATCTGAGGGTGCAGTATATCAATACTTGAAACGTTAAAAATCACAAATCCCTTCATGCCTCCCACCCATGTTCACCGCATGATACCTCGCGAAAGGCGATTTTCAGCTCCCTCACGCCCACCATGTGAGCGGTCTCCTCACGCATCTTTGGCCCCATCATCTCGACAAAGTCCTCAAAGTCTACACGCCCTCCCACTATGAAAAAAGAAAATGGGACAGGGTCAGTTTCCCAAAGGCTGGGAAGAGAGGCCAGCTGGAATTAGGAGCCCCTCAGGGAGAGGAGGGGGCTGTGTCACAGTCCGAGGCAACGTAAGAGGAAGGGCGACCGGGGGCAGAAGGGGACGGGGGAAGGTGACTTGGTCTGATTCCCACTCCTCCCTGTGCTCCCCAATGAGGCACGGTTGTTTTGTCCGTGGGAGTCCCACAGCCTCCAGCATCAGCATTTTGGAAACCTCAGCGGCTGTCGCTGGGCAAGGGGGGTGGGGCACACGCTCCATAGTAACGATGGTCCTATCATGTTGTCACTCCTATACTTCACAGCGAATCTACCCAGGTACAGTGTGTGAGATGGCAAGCTGTACATTACAGAGTACTTTAGTGTTCGTTCACACATGCGTGCCCAAGACGCAAATCCCATCCACCCTCCGCCAGGAGATTTAACTTCTAGTGACATGGAGTACAGGGGCTGGATCTGTGTCCCGTGTAACCGTCTCTTCTCAGCCCCTGCATACGTGGTACTCAGTCTGGATCACAGCTGTGGTGCACACAGAGAACAGGATTCAGCCTTTTCCCAGCCTCCAGTGGTCCTGGGGATGCAATCTTCGGCCTGGGTTCGGTCATGCAGCTCACTAAACGACCTCGGCAAGGTTGCTGTCCCTTAGCCCAACCTGCGCACGGGGTCATTACGAGGACTAGCGGGGGGCGGGGGGGGGTTGAGTTCCATCATCAAGTGTGGCACCCTGAGCTCCCTGGAGGAAGGGCCAGGCTAATAATAACAATGGGAGAATGCGAACAATATTGTATCTCAAAATAAGGAACCTCTCTGATAAAGAGCCCGCGTGGCACAGTGGTTAGAGCACTGGACTACTACCTGGGAGACCTGGGTTTGAATCCCCACGTGTGCCACGGAAGCTTGCTGGATGGCCTTGGGCCAGTCACAGGCTCTCAGGGGAACCCACCTCACAGGGCTGCTGCTACGGGGACAAAACAAAGGTGAGGAGAACGGTGCAGGAGGCTCTGGATCCCCATCGGGGAGAAAAATGGGGTATAAATGAAGTAAATAAAAGAAATGAAAAGAAACAGAACCATGAAAGTCTGCAGAGTTCTGAAATGGGAGAAGAACTGAGCGGGAAGCCCACGGGCTGCGTGGAATTGTCTGGCACTTTCTGAGGCTGGTTTTGGAGACGAGTCTTGGAGGAGAAGAGGCGTAAGCGACCACAAACTCACTGCGCATTTTGATGTGCTGGGAGATCTCGATCAGCTCCATCTCGGTGGGCATGTACCCCATGTTCCGCATGCACTCCCCCAGGTCCTTGTAGCTGATGTAGCCGTCCTCGTCGGTGTCAAACTCCTTGAAGGCCTGCAGCAGTTCTGCCAGGAGAGGCCCAAAGTCGTTTTACAGGCGTGGGGGACACACTGCCTGAAGCCCCTGGCTTGCATGGGCTGCTCCAGAAGGGCACGGAACAGCAAAGAACCACAATGCCGCCAGGGACTACTCTAGAGTTCACTTTTTAAAAGGCTGCTGGACATCCAAGACTGATCTTCACACTAACAAGGGCAGGCAACCTTTTTTTGGGTAAGATTTAGTACATAATTATCGTGTACATTATAAAAATTCTAAAAATTCAGTTGCAATGTAGGATATTCAAGGATAATAGCAGTTGGCCACTGTGTGAAACAGGATGCTGGACTAGGTGGACCATTGTTTTGATGCAGCAGGGCGGCTCTTATGTTTTGATGGCCATCTAAGCCATTACTGGCCTGTTTTCCAACCCTTAATTATTTTAATAATTAACTGTAAACACTGTGAGTAGTTTCTGATGATTGTACTGTGTGGTTTCAATAAGCTGCTTGACTTTAATCATTTTGCCCCACTGCTGCAATGTATGCCTAGACAGCTGGTGTTTGGCAACAATAAAAAGCAGCAACTCTAAATGAAATCATCAGGCGCGTCAACACTGTCACCTGCTGTCCTGAGACTGGGACATAATTTTATTGGCCACCAGTGCCCTGGCAGCAATGGCTAAAGAACCATCAACCTGGATTAGGGTGGCAGTACCCACACAGGACAGCAAGCAAAGGCGCAAGATTTAGGGTTGCCAACTCCAAGGTGGGAAATTTCTGGAGATTTGTGGAGGGGGGACCTCAGTGGGGCATCTGATGCCGTAGAATCCGCCCCCAAAGCCGCCATTTTCTCCAGGAGAACGGATACCTGAAGCCTGGCGGTCAGCTGGAGAGCAAGTCTGGCTCAGGCATTCTTGTCTTGGCTCGGGGGGGGGGGGGGCTCCAGAGCAGACTAATTTACGCAGCAGCCAAATCCCTCGCTCACCACTTTAATGCCAGGAGCTCACAAAGTAGAATTCTAGCTCGCAAGACTCCACAGCTTAGAGGGAGCTTTGATGCTGGAAACAGGAAGGGCTGATGTACAACATGGAGCCTTTAAATGCCAGCAGGACCCCAGATCTTGGTAGTAAATCAGAGATAAAACCAGTATATGTAAGCAAAACAACTTTTATATTTACAGAATTCTTGTTATGAATGTGAAATTTTATTCAGAACTAGGGTTGCCAACCTCCAGGGAGTGGCTGGAGGTATCCAGGGATTCAACTGGTCTCCAGGCGACAGAGAAAATGGCTGCTTCGGAAAGTGGACCCTATATGGCCTTCTGGCCCCACTGAAGTCCCTCCCCCAACCCCCCCCCTTCTCAGCCTCCACCCCCCCCCATCTCCAGGTATTTTCCGATCCAGAGCTGGCCACCCTAACATCAACAAAGATTTGACTTTGATTCATACATTTTGCTGGTTCCTTCAGCTCTAGAATAAACCCTCCTGACTCTTCCAAATGGACAGCAGAAACCCACTCCAGGGCTGCTTGAAACAGCGACGGGGCTGCTAAAATGCCCTTTTTGCCGCTTTACAGTGAGAGACTAAGTCCGCTTCTCCTCTGCCACCCACATTCCCCTCCATCGTCTTGCCACAAGAATGCCAACTCACCATCTAGCTCCTCTGCAGAAAGATCTCTCTCCTGGGGACAAAAAAGGGAAAACTGGAGATTAGACCGAGGGCACACGGGTTCCCTGCTGCATACGGGTCCTCTTTACTACATCCGAAGCTACTAAAAGGAATAACGCATTGGAGGCAAAAACTGCTATATGGCATTACTTTTTTTGTTTCTGTTTCTAAGTTTCCTTATCCGTATAGCACAAGGGATGAATTAGGCGATACGATGCTCACAACAGATAAAAGTTTCGGTGTCCACAAACATCATGAGCTACCTCAGACCAGACACTGGTATCTACAGGTTTCTTCTGAGTCATGTGGCTCCAACGGGAGGGCAGGGGGTCAGGGTTCCATAACACGTTAGAATTACCAGATATTTTTTATTTTTAAAATATTGCTTATTTAAAAAAACCTGATTTTTCCCCAAAATGTATATAGCATTGAACTGTGCATTCCCCTTTTTGAGCACTACAAAAGATACCAGGATACCCAAACATCCTCAAAGTGTTTGCTATCATTTTATTGTCTTATATATGACACATCTGCTTAATCATATGCATAATGTTGCATTATTTCATGAGCTAGCTTATCCATAAAGTGGTCTTCCCTTTTTCAGTTAATAAGTAGCATTCCAAATCTTTTAGGCACAATCCCGGCAGGCAGTCTCGAAACGGGGCTTCATACGAAGCTAACCCTTATACCGGATCAGACCACTATTCCATCAAGGTCAGTATTCCCTACTCAGACTGGCAGCGCCCCTCCTGGGTCTCCGGCAGAGGCACCTACGGCCTAGTTCTTTCTGACTAGAGATGCCATGGATTGAAACTGCGACCTTCTGAGAGTCAAGCAAATGTTCTACCAGGGCCACTGCCCCTCCCGATGTCTTCCTTGGAGTAAGCCACACAAAATTGCTCCTAAATAAGTGTACGCAGGTGTCATGATCTGTGCAGGACAGAGACAGGGCCTAGAGGCCTAGACTATAGGAGGGGCCTGTCTGGCAGTGGAAAGCAGACAGCCTACAATCCCCACAATGCTTGGGAACGGTTTTTAGCCAATGGCAGTGCAGGGATTCTGGGAGGAGACCGTTGCATACTGGTGGAGGTGGGTCTTAAGCTGCAGGCTGTGGAAAATGGTGTCTTTCTTCACACAGGAGTGAAAGGAAGGGGACTGTGGTAAACTCTGTCTGCTGTGAGGAAACAGATCTTGCTGTCTCTCTGCGGTTTTCCCTCTCACAGAGTCACTGAGGGAGAAGGGCTGGTCTGGTATTGCCTTTCAATACTGTTATACCTTTTTAAAACACCTTGCCTTATTTGCCTTGCCCCAGTATTGTTCTTAATAAACCATTTGTTTAAAAGTTCTTTGCCTGGTCATCACGTCTGTGTTTTCTCGGCTGTAAAAGGAGCATTTTTGGATGGGCTTGAGAGGGTACCCTGGGCCTCCTCGAGGGACCGTAAGCCCAGGGTGGTGGCAGCGGAAGGCAGCGACCCCCTGAGGTCATGACAACAGGATTGAAAGATTAACACACAAAAACCCACTCAAAGATTTCTTATATATTCCAACCTATTACTTTTTAATTTAATTTCACAACCTCACCAGATATGTAGAGAATATATGTAATTAGACAGACAACAACACATATTTAGGCTTTTATACATTTACTGTAGTTGAAAAATTCTCTCTCCGTTTTAATATATATAAAAATCTTTCACCCCTTTTTCCAATTCTGCAGTCATCTTCATCAGTTAAGTACCTGATTTCAGTCCTTTCCCCACAAAACTTCTAACTTTCACCATCTTGCTTGTCAAATAAGATTTTATAAATTTTAGATAATACATGTCATTTAAGATGTGTTTAAATTATAATTAATATTCAGTTATGCAGAATCACAACCATTTTTCCTATTTCCTTATTAATAAATGAAAAATCATACTACTATTTACAATTAAGTTGTCTAGGAAAATTATACTGTGGACTTGAGTTTTTTTTTAAAAATACAGGTTTTTAAAATATGGAAGAAGATCTTTTAAAATCACAACACAGAAAAGTTGCCGTTGCAATGTCCCTATGTTTTTTTCCATAACTCTGTCATCAGCAGAAGATGGAAAAACATGAGCAGATCTAGCTACCATAAATCAGAAGATAAAGCCCCATCTTTTCCAGGGCCAGAAAATTCCCCAGCCAGAGCCCGGATCATAACTGTCAACAGAAGCCCTAGCTAAAAACTGGTATGTATTTATGTATGCACTGCTCTTCTGTCAGTGGTTTTTGGCACTTCTTGACCATGTCCTAAAATGAATAGCAGAGACAAGAAAAATGAAAAACAACAACAACCCATACCTGTCCAAACTAAATAGGCTTTGACCAGTGTTCTCTCCAAGCTGAGTTAGTGTGAGCTAGCTCACAGTTTTTTAGCCTCTGGCTTACACATTTTTGTCTTAGCACAGGAAGGATGGCTCCAGAACAAAGTAATTTATGCAGTAGCCAAATTGCTCGCTCACAACTTTAATGCCAGTAGCTCACAAAGTAGAATTTTTGCTCACAAGACTCCACAGCTTAGAGGGAGCATTGGCTTTGACCTATTTAAGAATGCAGTAGATGTAAAATGCTGATGGTTTCCATTCTCCCCCCGTCTTGAGCCAACCTTTCCCTACAGGCCAATAGGGAGATTTGTCCCAGATCACATACTTGAAAGAAGCCGATTTAATGCAAGGAAGCTTTCATCATGAACTGAGTGTTCTGGGATGACCAAGAATAATGGGGATAAGATTTTTTTATATGTGTTCTCATTGCAGTGAGAAATCGTTTCCCAGATTAACTGGATGAAGTGTAGATTGTAGGTCAACCCAGCTCTGCAGGCCCTTTCTCTGCCATTCTGGCATGAATAGAAGCAGGACACTCACTGGTTTTAACTTAAACCTGAAGGATTTGTGAGCTGCCTGACTACGGTGCCCTTCCTTGGGCGCCCCGGCACTCATTCCCAAGGAGTGACAGCCCTAAAAAACTCCTCAAAGTTTAGGCTATGTGTTCACCAGCCCTTCACACACACCCCAATACCTGTCACTGCTCCCACTAATGGGATTTCCTGACCTCCCAGCAGGACATGAGAGCTGAGCTATTTATATGAGTTAATCATACAGGTGTCAGGATGTTGGAGGAGACGGATGGGTAATCTCCACAGGCCCAGTGCCATCTCTATGCTACTTAGAGTTCAAGTGGATCCAAATGCATCCCCCACTCCAAGAATGCACTACTTGTTGCATATGTAGGGGAAATTGGTACCAGTTCTGTCTATAATGCTGGGGGAAAGCCTATGGGAGTTCTAGACCTAAAAGCAGTTCAGGAAGAGAGTGGAGAGGAAGTGATGATGAATGATAAAAGGAATTAAGAGTCAGCACAGGCGCGTGGACTGTGTGGATGCTGGGGCCGGTTCAGCCAACGGGCAACAGGACTAGCAGTCCCCGGACCCCCGCAAAAGCACAGGCTGCGGCTCGGTCAGCTGAGGCTGCTTCTGCACAGGCGTTTTGCTTCCGGGCTTCCGTACAACAGCACTGTTTTCTGGAGCATCTATACAACATCATCTTCTGTTCTTCCCCACTGCTGTGCTGTGGTCTTTTCTAATCCAGTTTTGGTATTTTCAGGAAGATTGTAGCCAAAGTGCTTTTTGGGTATCGTGTGGACAGGCAGGTGCACGTCCCCCCTCCCACAGTCCTTTCCTCCCTGTTGCCCTTTCTCATCTCTCAGCGCTTGCATGACTCTCCTCCCCCCCCCCGCTGGGTCCCCCCCCGACCTGTTTGGGGGTGGGAGTGGTTAATATCACTGTAAAGTTACAATGTTTTACCAATCTATTGCAACAATGTACGAGTTCCCAGCTTTAATTTTTAAAAAATGTATAAGTATCTAACCCTTTTAGTTGAAGAATTATAATTGGAATGGTACTGGCTGCTCTTTTTTCCATATAATTTGGATACCAAAAAAGCTATAGACTTACTGTTTTAAAAATTAAAGCTGGGAGCTAGTACATTACTGCAGCACACCATTATCACACTACAGAAATACGGCCATTACTAATTTTTTTTTAATCCTGAAAAAGCCATGGGTGGGGGGTGGAGTAGCAACGGAAGGCCGATGCAAGGAAAGTGCAGGAGAAGCTGCCCCGTGAATGCGCTGTTCTCACTGCCGGTGCCTTTGCCTTTGCCACAGTAAGAGTTACACAGAGAGAACCACCGCTATGTGGAAGCGGCCCAAGTCAAGAAAGGAGAGTTACTGAAACAGACGCAGCTGTTAGAAAGCACTCTTGGCCATTGTGCCAACTTGGCTTTCAAACAGCAAAATTGGGTTCATCAGTACTTCCAAGTAACTATTCAAATCATGAGTCAACTCCTCTGAAGTTATTATCCACCTCACTTTGATCTGCTTCCTAGATGTTCACCCATGTCTTGCCCTAGTGATACACGTCTGGCCTATGGAGCAGATTAATTGAAAATTACATACTTAAAAAGCTCTTCCATTAATACTTCATTGGTTCTCCAAAATTGTGTAGAGCCATAACAGTATTTGACCAGTAAAGCCCTCTGGGAATGGACTCAAGTGTGCTCAGGGTCAAGCAGGGTCAAAACTGGTTCTATGAGTTTTTGTTGCAGAAGCCACAGCCTGTGCAATTGAAGCTTCGTGCTACTGAGCTGGTGCAAACAATGTCACGAACCCACCTCTCCCTTCTCCCTCCAGCGCATTTTTGTAATTTTAAGTATAAGGCAGTGAACAGATGTCTAAGCAACTAGAGGTGCACTTGATACTTTAAGAAGCAAAAAAGGAATCTGAAATAAAGGGGAGGGCAAGATTGGTGACTGAAAGGGGAACTAGCTTGTGATTTCTCTCCAGTGGGAGTAAACACACACCTTGGGAGGGTGACAATTTTGAGTGAAACAGCACCACAGGAAGACAGGGTTTAATAGCCCCTTCACTATACACTAGTCTCCCCACTTTAAATTGCAGCTCCAGTTACTGTAAAAGAAACAAAACAGAAAAGCTTCAGGGAATTGCAGAGTTTTCCATGTTATCCTGTATTTCCACAGCAAATTTTCCAGTCTGAAATTCCCTAATAAGCACGCCTCTCCCTGTCATCCCACGTTTCCGAAAGACAGACTGACCTCCTCCAACCTCGAACAGCCAGTGAATTTCATCATTCCACTCAAGATTCCCCACTCTAAGGGATGATTACAAACGTCTCACCCCTACTGATTCCCACCCCCTCCCCCCAGCCCTGGTGTTGAGTCCTGTTCTCCCTTGGCCAAATCAAACCCACAACTCCTTATTTTCATACCTTTACTGTACATCAGACTGTAAGGAAATTGCTGGCAGAAGTGCCTTTGCATTGGCAGAGAGCAAGTGCTGTTCCTTGCAGCCGTGTGCATTGCCTCAGACACAAAACGAGCTTCCGGAAGAGACGAGGCCCCCCGGGGGCCTTTCACAGTTCCACAGGGCCTGCAAAACAGAGCTCTTCCGCCAGGCTTTTTGGCAAGGAGCCCCACTTGACTATCGAAGGCCCCGTGCCAATATCATCGTCCAGCCTGAGCAGGCCGACAGGGACTGTATGCTTATTATGTACTCTGCACTGTTGTACCACCATCGCCATACAAACTGTTTTGAGTACCTGCGTGGTGTTTTATACTGACATTCATATTGTTGCTTTTTTGGTCGCTATTTTTATGTGAGCCGGCCTGAGCCTGCCTTGGGGCGGGGAGGGCGGGGCACAAATCAAATAAATCAGCACCAGTCAGGTAGGCGTGTGTGGGTCACTGACACTGCAAAGGCGGGAGAAAGGAGAGTTCAGCCCCAGGAAGAAGCCTGCTGCAAGCCCTGCTTGAAGGTCGCAGTCGGACACTGCCTGACCCTCCACGGCCCCTCCCCGTCCCCACCTGAGACTTTGCCTGCTGTCTCGCTGGTGCTCTGCACTGATTCCACCTGGCCAACGTTCACCACCTTCGTTTCTTCACGTGCTGGCTTGCAACCTTCTTCTTCTTCTTCCCTATCCGGCACGGTGTATTTTGCCACTCAGTTCCCCCCCCCTTCCTCCCCGAGACTCACCTTGCCAAAAACCGTGTTGAGGAAGGGTGAGTAGGTCTTGATGGCGGCTGCATGGGGGTCGGCTGGAGGCTTTTTGCCGTGCTTCCGCGCAGACAGGGAGTTCTGCCGTGACTCAGAGCCGAGGGCCTTGCCGCCCTTGGGCCCCCCTTCCTCCTTGGCGGGCTGCTCCCCTTCCTCTGCTGTGCCCTTGGCCGGGCCCTCCGCCTTCCCAGGCTGCTTGCGTGGCATGGGACAGGTGCGTGTCTCTGAGGTGGGCACTGGCTGAAGACTCAAGCATGTGGGGATCTAAGAAGAAATCAAGAAATCCTCTTACGCTCCACCCTCAGGGATGGGGAGGGGGAGCCAATTACTAAGGATTATTGTGGAGACGCTGGTACTGAATCCAGCACCTTAGCACTGCTCTCCAATCTCCTCCTCCTATAGTTCTCACATGGGAGAAGCTATAATCCATGTATTTTACAGGCACATTGCCCTAGGCGTGAGCTTCTGCAGCTGTCAAGGAGATCTAAGAAAGAAGTCTGTCCAGTAGGTACGAGTCATACAGCCTAACATGGACAATGATATTAGAAGTACACCACTGAAATGCCAGCAGGAGGTGGTTTCTTATCATTTTCAGAGTAATTTCCTTTTTCCATGCCCTACTCCTTTTAAATCTCCAATCATCACACTGTTAGCAGTCAGACCCCTCTGCAGAGGAGCAGTTTATAGCTTAGAGAGGCAGCAGCACCCTTTTTAAAATATTATCTCAAAAAGATATCAGAGCAAGGCACTGCATGGGCTAAAATGGAACAAAATGGATGCCAGCCAGGTAAGAGCCTGGGAAAAGTATTTTGGAAGATGAGTCAGAGTGGCTGACTGGCTAATGCCAGTCCCTGGAGAGAGATATGACTGTAGGACAATGGGTCTCTCTAACCTATTGACTCAGCCTTGGAATAATCTCATCAAGTCCAACCTTACTTCCTCTGCACGCACTTACCCTAATTAAGTGACACTTAACTCTCTGTTCTATTCACCAAACCCTTTAACTTCCCATCTGGTACTTGCAGGGTCACCAAGCCTCTCCCAAATCATTGTCCACCTCAGAAAAGCCCAACAAGTTATTGTTTTTTGGGCGAATACATCAGCCTGCCCCAGGAAGCATTTTGCCCTTTATCAAGAGCACCTAGTCACCAGTGCAGTGTGTGTGATCTTGGATTCATACTCACACCCCAATCTGTTGGGTCTTCTCTTCCTCTCCATAAAATGCTGGTCCTTTTGCTGCTGCTCCCATGAACCTCTCCTCACCGAGACTGGTAATTATAGCCCTCCCCTGAAATTGCTTTTCTCCTTTCCACCCTGCCTTTCCTTAAGATAGCTCTGCATGTTTATTGTGTGTGTAGTTTGATTTTTATTCTTTCTTTTAATAAAAACCTTTCTGGTTGAACATTTGCCTGTTTTATTTCAAGAGTTCTCTTAAGGGAAAAATCCCCGTAAACATGGGTGGAGAATCCTAGTTACCCCCTCTTGCTCTGTCTCCTTTAAACTAATTCCCCCAACTAATTAGGAGACTGCCTCATTGGGTAACACCTGAACACACATGAAACTGCCTTACACTGAATCAGAGAACTGGTCCATCAGAGTCAGCATTGTCTACTCAGACTGGCAGCGGTTCTCCGGGGTCTTATGCCTTTCACATCGCCTACTGCCAGACCCTTTAACTAGAGATGTCAGAGATAGAACCTGGAACCTTCTGTATGCCAGGCAAATGCTCTACCACTGAGCCACCCCCACAACTCAAATCTCTTCCTTTCCTTTGTCCCATAAAGGCTCTACGGCTCAGTGCCATGAGCAGCGTAACATCTTTTCTGTGCCTCCCCTTTAATGAGCCTCCCTGGGCTTTCCAATGAGCCCTCACTGCTCTAATCCATTTAACAAAATGCAGTTCTCTGAATATGCAGAGCAAGACTGAGATGACATTCTGTGCTAACAGAACTGGGAGTATGAAAGAGCCACCCTACCCTTCCTTAGCTACATCCACTTACCCAGAATACCTTGGGATTCTGAATTACAGCCCGAGACCCAAAAGAATTGCAGGGCTGGTGCTCTGGGCCAGACCAGTAGTCTCCTTTTGGCCCAGCTTCCCTAGGCCTCGTTCATACTGATGCTTCCACACAGACACAAGACAATGTTATTTTACTATGAGTTTATTAAATCCATAATTTATTTACAGAAGAAAGAAGAAACCCATATATGTACAGTCAAAGTAACGACTGAATATACTTTGATTCCTTAACTGATCTCAGCAGATTGAACACAGTGGGCCCATTTTAATAATCAGAATTTGTTTGAGAATCTCCCTTAACTAATGTAGGCCACCTCTTTCTTTCAAAGTTTGCACAGAAGATACAGTAATACAGACAGCATTTTTTCCTCAGAATAGAATCCAAGGATT
This sequence comes from Gekko gecko, assembly GCA_029375565.1. Taxonomy (NCBI): domain Eukaryota; kingdom Metazoa; phylum Chordata; class Lepidosauria; order Squamata; family Gekkonidae; genus Gekko; species Gekko gecko. Next base: position 89,835,485 of record JAPDNY010000003.1, read on the forward strand.
TATTGAAAGGCCTGCACAGCCTCTATAAACCTTTCTTTGGGTACACTCTCAGATCTTAGTGACATAGAGATGATCATTAAGCTGATAACCTTTGATAATAACTGTTTGCTCAATGATGAACGTATCAACACAATGGGCATTCATGTGGAATAGGGAGCTATTTTGGACAAGATGGTCTCCAGCTCCTTTTCAGAGTTCTAAGCGTTTATGTCTACACCTATACATTCCAAATAATTCCCAAACTGGTGGCAGTGGAAAGTGCCATCAAGCTGCAGCCAACCTATTGGCAACCCTGTAGAGTTTTCAAGGCAAGATAAGTTTAGAGGTGGTTAGTCATTGCCTGCCTCTGCATAGTGGATCCCGGACTTCCTTGGTGGCCTCCCATCCAAATGCTAACCAGGGCCAGCCCTGCTTAGTGTCTGAGATTTGACGAGATTGGGCTTCCAAAGTGGTACATTACTCCTGATTCTCTGCAATGGCATACTACAAGAAAGGAACAAAAGAAGAGGAGGAGGAGGAGGAGGAGATTGGATTTATATCCTGTCCTTCACTTGGAGTCTCAGAGGAGCTTACAAACACCTCTCCCTTCCCCTCCCCACAACAGACACCCTGTGAGGTCAGTGGGGCTGAGAGAGCTCTGTCAGAACTGTCCTTGAGAGAACAGCTCTGACAGAACTATGGCTTGCCCAAGGTAATCCAGCAGCTGCAAGTGGAGGAGTGGAGAATCAAATGCTGTTCTCCCAGATTAGAGTCCACGCACTTAACTACTACACCAAAGAATTCAATCCCAAAATGGATTGAATTAAAAACCAAAAAGTGAAGGAATTCAGAATATAAGGGCCCAACAGTTCTGTGTCTAAATCTGAAGCATAAATATTATCAAATATATAAAAATATGCATATATTTATCACAAATTCAATAAAAACACATATAGCCTCAATTCAAAATAAAAACAAACATTAATCCCAAAGATAGACCATTATTGACCCTGACCAACTATTACATTACTATTGGCTCCAGAGACTGCATCTTCTTAAAAAATCTGACAAGGAGAAAAAAATACACAATTGAACTGTTATTCAAGAGCAGTATACCTGACCATGGCAGCAAGTTATCTAAAATGAGGCCTCTGATTTATATCTCTGCCTTAGGTCACAGATATTGATTATAAAATAATTCCACCTTGGCATAAGTTTAAGAAATGACTATATTATTGTAATGTCTGGAGCCATTTTGTAATCACTGAGGAAGGCCAACTGGCCGAAACGCATTTGGTCAGGGTCAATAATGGTCTATCTTTGGGATTGTTGTTTCAGCAACTGAGTCACCAAAGACATGTTATTTACAGACTACAGATATTCAAATAATTACTCAGCTCCTTGAAACAGGAAACCTAGAAATCATAAAGGGTTTTGTAAAAAAACAAAACTACCAGTTGGTTTTTTTAAAAGTCTCAGCCTTAAACATCTTCATAAACATTTTAAATTCCCAGGCCTCACAAAAATGTCTGAAAAGTGATTTCGCCTGCTACATGCAGCTCACACCCACCTCCAGTCCTTTCCTCCATTTCTGTGCCTCTAGCCCCACACTGTGGCTGATTTTCCAGCCTACGACATGAGACTTCATGCAGCCTGATCATGCGCCAAGTTCAGTACAAATTATTGCCTAGTCAAGTGTGCTTAGAACAGCAGCCAGAACTTGGGAACAAACCACGTCCCTGGAGAAATGAAGGGCCAGAATATTTTAGATAGCCACAGAAATACAGCCATACAGCCATTTGAAAGCCACACAGAAATATACAGAAAGCCACAGTATACAGCATTATATGACAACTTCTATCTAGAAGATAAAGTCTTACTGAAGGGAAAGCATACACTTCGCAAAACAATTAGAATCCCAGGAGAATCTGCATATATAACTAAACATTACTTATTTTAATAGGATCAATTTCATTGAGATCCGTTTCATGTGGCATAGTAGAAAAGCTTTTTGTTTACCTCCAACTCAATCTCAAATAAGTTTTACTAATTAGCTGTTGTAGATTTTCTGGACTGCATGGCTGTGGTCTTGGCATTGTAGGACCTGATGTTTTGCCAGCAGCGGTGACTGGCATCCTCAGAGGTATAACACAGAAACATGGAGTACTCTCTGTGTCAAGGTGAGAGTACTCCATCTTTGTGTGTTATATCTCTGAAGATGCCAGTCACAGCTGCTGGCAAAACGTCAAGTCCTACAATGTCAAGACCATGGCTATGCAGCCCGGAAAATCTACAACAGCTAATGAACTCCGGCCGTGAAAGCCTTCGACAATATAAGTTTTACCAAAGTAACAAGTCTACACAAAACTCACAAGGACAAAAGTTAAAACATAAAACGTTAAAGTAAGCACGAGTGTTGTTACAGTTCTTTGACACACTCCCTTCAGTTTCTGAGTGCCCACTGCAAATTTTGCAACTCCTGATGAGACAAAAGGCACGCTATTTTGAATATGTCATCAGCATTTTGCATCTTGACTAGCCAACCCTTCTATATGGCACAGAATAAAACAGAATCATGTGCAATTACTCACTGCTCTCTTTCAGAGTCCATACGAAGACTTTTTAGTGTGCTTTTGGGTGTGAGTAGCTGAATTTCTTTCTGAACAGGTACTGGCTTTTGTAGTCAATGATATCTTATTTGGATTCTTTATTACCTGTAAGCCGCATTGATGGTGATATCTGGAGGCAAGGTGGGATAAAATATTTCAATATAAATTAATATTTAAACAATTTTCAACCAAGCTGTACAAATATATAAGTCAATCTAATGGAATTTCACATTGACAAGCCACAAAAAATTAAGAAGACACTGCTTGAAATAGTAGGCAAAAAGGGAGAAGTCAGATAATTATGAATTTACTCTCTTGCACATGTGTTACTTTAATGTAACACAAAATACAGTAAACTCAGCAAAGTCCTTATCAGCGGCACATCCTGCAGAGCATAAAGCTCCACTAACCTGTTCCAAATTCTTAAACTTAACACATTACTGCATTTTAGAATCACACCAAAGCAACCCATTGCTGCAGTTTTTGAAAGCTTATTGTCCTTCACTCTCATCAATTAAAAGGTATGACCTTGTAATGTATCCATCTATGATCACGTGCGAGGCGAGTTCTCCACGCGGTCAGGCGAAGCGCCCAACCTTCGCTCCCAGAGACAATGGCCAAGTGGCTCCTAGCTCCTAGCCACTCAGAGGGCTAGGCTCCCAGCCATAAGCCTATAGAGCTCTCAGCCACTGTTATAGCCTATCACGAGTGTGGGGTGTGTTTGGGGTGTGGGGTTTAATGAACATATAAGCTGGCCAGCAAGTCGGTTAGTTTGTCTTGTTCTTCACCTAAATAAAGTATGAAAGCTGAAATCACTAGTAAGTCTCAGTAGTTTTCACCAGCGACGAAGGTGGGATTCTACCTTCCATGAACAACGACCCGGAAGAAGATTCGAGCATCACATCGAGTGCCGGTACCGAGGCACGCTGCTCAGCATTGGCCCCGGCTTCACCGGTCCCCGCTCACCGCACCGCTGACTCCAAGCGCAGCACCGCACCACTCCACACCTTCTACAACTGCCGCCACCGCTCCTGAGCTACACCCTCCACATGGAGGCATTACAATGGCCGTTACCCAGGAGAGCATCGCCGCTTTCGACATCTCCCACCCCACACAGCGGAAAACGTGGCTCGAGATTCTGGAAAGCTACTTCTCATGCCATGACATCGTGGACCCGGGTAAAAAGAAAGCCCACCTCCTCCGGGCCTGTGGGATGGATACTGTCCTACTGCAGAAGGACCTGATTGCGCCTAAGCAGACCAAGAACGAGACCTATGGGGAGCTGGTGAAGGTCCTTTCCACCCACTTCTCACCAAAGCCCACAAAGTTTGCCAAGCGCATGGACTTCTTTGCATGAGTCCAGGGTCCCGACGAGACGCCTTCCAACTTCTTGGCCGGACTACGGCGGGTGGTCACGAGGTGCTCTTTTCCTGACCTGGCGGACGCTTTAATAAACCAATTCCTCTTGGGTCTCCGGGAGCCCAAACTGCGGAGGAAACTGGTTAGCCAGGACAACCTGGATAAGGTGCTCCGGGAGGCCTCAGACTACGAAAAAGCATATCAGGACCGCTGTGGAAAGGCAGTCCACCGCACCCAAGCTTCAGTCGCACTGGACGACTCAGAACCCGAGGAGGTGCTACAGGTACGCCGCTGCACACCCCGACAACGGCATCGGCCAGCGGGCCGCTCCTCGGCCAAGACATCATCGTTGTTGTCAGCCTGCACCAGCTGCAAGAAAGCACATGAATGCCAGTCATGCCAGTTCAGAGATGCCATCTGCTGGACGTGTAACAAATCGGGCCACATCGCCAAAGTTTGCCGCTCTGGAGGCCTGTGCTTGAGGACATCGATCCTCCACTCCCACCTCCACACCCTCTCAACCCACCACCAGCAGCATCTGGTATGTAACTTGCCTCCCGACAGCCCTCATAAAGTGCACGTAATTGTGTTAATAGATGGGTCCCCATGCAGTGTGGAAATTGACTTAGGGTCGTCCTTAATCATTTCTGAGAAGTTGCTACGCTTGCTCTACCCACGGGGGGAGGGGGGCCTCCTACAAAATCCACAGGGACTCATGTTGCGGGACTTTAATAAGAATCCTGTGGCTATTCAGGGTGGGGCAAGTTTAAGGTGCAGTACAAGGACTTCTGCAGATGCCTGGACTTGCTGGTAGTGGAGGGTAGGCTCACAAGTTTGCTGGGACTCTCATGGTTCAGCCCCCTGGGTTTTACGATCATGGGGATTCACCAGGTCCAACCCATGGACTTTGTGGCAGTGTGCAATGAGTTCCCCAGGGTTTTTGACAGCAAGCTCGGCCGCTACACAGGCCCCCCATCTCCCTCAAACTCGACCCGGCAGTTTGCCCCATTCGGATAAAACCCAGCCACCCCCCAATCGCAATGTGACCTAAGATCGAGGTGGAACTTGATCGCCTGCTGGAACAGGGGGTGCTGGAGCCGGTCGCTTCCGCCCGATGGGAGACCCCTCTAGTCACCCCGGTTAAATCCAATGGGGACATGCGCATCTGCACTGACTATAAGTGTACCTTGAATAAGGCCCTCCAAGACCACCGCCGAAGCTCCGGTTGATGCTGCCACCGCCGAAGCTCAAACCATAGCGACCCATAAGGGGGCCTTTAAAGTGCACCGTCTTCAGTTTGGGGTATCAGTCGTGCCGAGCATTTTTCAATCTTTTATGGATTCTCTCCTGAAAGGGATCCCCGGAGTTCAGCCGTTTCCAGATGACATGCTCATCACGGCTCTGGATGCCTTGACCTTCGTGGAACGGCTCCGGGCGGTGCTTCAACGGTTTGACACAGTGGGCTTGAAAGTCAAACGGGAAAAATGTCTTCTCGGAGTGCCCTGGGTGGAGTTTCTGAGATTTGCCGTGGACAGAGCAGGCATACACCCCACCACCAACAAGACGAAGGTGATCACTCAGGCTCCCCCACCCTCTTCAAAGACTGAACTGCAGCCCTTCCTCGGCCTATTAAATTTTTATCATTCCTTCCTCCCCCTCAAGGTGGCCGTGGCGGAACCCCTTCACCGCCTGCTCGACAAAAACGCCCAGTGGGCCCGGGGGCCAGAGCATGCCGCTGCGTTCCAGGCCGTGAAGGACCTCCTGGTTTCGAACTCTGGCCTTTCGCACTTCAACAAGGATCTGCCGGTGGTCCTCGCCTGCGATGCATCTCCGGATGGGGTTGGGGCGGTCGTGGGCCATCAGCTACCGGACGGCTGGGAGGTCCCGGTCATCTATTATTCAAGGACCTTGTCGGCTGCAGAGCGCAACTACACGCAGATCAACAAGGAAGCACTGGCTATGGTGATGGGGGTGAAAGAAAATCACCTTTATCTGTATGGCAGGCCCTTTACGATCCTCACAGACCATAAGCCACTTCTCAGCATTCTGGCCCCGACCACCAGACCCCACAGATGACATCACCCCGAGTGCTCCGATGGTCTGTTTTCTTGGCAGGGTATTCCTATGCCCACCGGCCCGGAAAGGCGATGGGCCACACGGACGCTTTGAGTCGGCTCCCGCTGCCAGCTTCGGATCTGGACCCAGCACTGGCTCATCAGGTCGCACTCCTGGAGGCTCTTCCTGGCCAGCCCATGCACATTCGGGAGGTGGCGCGCCGCACTGCTAAGGACAAGATTCTCTGCCGTGTCTTGGACTGGGTGAGAAGGGGGTGGCCCCCGGGTCCAGGGGGGCAAATTTTACGGCGTTCGCCTCACGCAAACACGAGCTGTCGGCCCACAAAGGATGCTTGATGTAGGGAGGCAGGGTGGTGATCCCGACCCCCTTGAGGGAACGAGACACATCCGGAGGTGGTCCGGATGAAAGCACTGGTCAGGAGCTATGTCTGGTGGCTGGGGCTCGATTGGGACATCGAGGACGTGGTCAAGAGATGCCAACTCTGCCAGGAATCCCAACCCAAACCTCCCAGGGCCCTCGCCCAAGCCTGGGAGTCATCCCACAGGCCCTGGTCCAGACTACACTTGGACTTCGCGGGCCCCTTCCATGGTCAGCTGTTCTTCATCCTGTGGACGCATACTGCAAGTGGCTGGAAGTGATCCTGGTGCCATCCAACTCCAAGAAAGCAGCAATAAGGCCCACGTGGAGGATCTTCAGTGCCCAGGGCATTCCCAACACCCTGGTCATGGACAACGGCACGGCCTTCACCTCTAATGAGTTCCAGAACTTTACTCGATACTACGGGATCCACCACCTCAGATTGGCCCCCTTCCACCCTGCAACCAACGGCCAAGCCAAACACATGGTCTAGACAGCCAAGGAAGTGCTCCGCCGCCTGGACAGTAAGGACTGGGACTACAAGTTGGCCACCTTTCTCTTTGGCCAGCGAACAATGCCCCACACGACGACTGGTCACAGCCCAGAGGAGCTCCTGATGACCCAGCTAGATCATCTTCACCCCGATCAAGCACCGGAAGAGGAACCGGACACCGTGTCACCGGAAGTGGCCAGAGGATCCTGTGTATGTCAGGAACTATGCATGGGGCCCACCATGGATTCCGGTCCGGGTGGTGAGAGTTACAGGTCCTCGATCATGAGAGGTCTCCAGCGAGGATGGCCAGATACTCCACTGCCACAATGACCAGCTGTGTGGGTGGGTGCTACCTTACGACCCAGGGGAGGTCGAGGAACCGGGCTCCCCAGAGGCTGCAACGTCCCCTCAGTTACCAGAGACTCCGGCTTCTCCCGACCAGGCGCTTGACCTATTGCCACCCCCCTCCCCTGGGCCCCAGACAGCATGGCTGCACTGGACGGGACATTGCAGACCGATCCACCGCAGCCAACGCCGGCCAGCCCTTGGCGAGTACATTGGCGCCGGCCCCCATCAGTATGCCCACACTCCGTCCCTCCGCGAGATCACGGAAGGTACCCACTTATCTCCAGGACTTTGTCTGTGGGTGTCTTTCAGACCAAGGGTGGAGGAGTGTAATGTATCCATCTATGATCACGTGCGAGGCGAGGTCTCCACGCGGTCAGGCGAAGCACCCAAGCTTCGCTCCCAGAGACAATGGCCAAGTGGCTCCTAGCTCCTAGCCACTCAGAGGGCTAGGCTCCCTGCCATAAGCCTATAGAACTCTCAGCCACTGTTATAGCCTATCACGAGTGTGGGGTGTGTTTGGGGTGTGGGGTTTAATGAACATATAAGCCGGCCTGCAAGCCGGGTAGTTTGTCTTGTTCTTCACCTAAATAAAGTATGAGAGCTGAAATCACTAGTAAGTCTGAGTACTTTTCAGATGTGATTGGCAATTTTGCCTCTAAATGCTGTCTAGACTACAACAAAAAGTTTTCCCTTTTACAGCCCTTACTATATAATTATTTGATTTATTAATCGCCCCATTCGGGCTTACGCCAGGCTATAAGAGGGCAGAACTGTATCACGGATAAGGAATTAATGTTAACTGTCTGGACACCCACTTCCAAAATTCTAAGGAGTTATAAATCCTAGGATTAAGTTCCAGTGATCATTGAAAGGTTAGCATCCATTTATTCTTACATGTATTGGGTGAATACATATTAAATGGAAATGTGCTATGCTGGTCACATAACACTGGGAAGGTACATAGGTCACTGGCACAGCAAAACTTTCTATGCAGAAAATACCAGGTTCAATCTGTGGTGTCTCTATGCAAAGGATTTCTGTGTCTGAACCAAGACCTTGGAGATCTGCTGCCAAACTAAGCTGGCTGGTAGCTTCCTATTAAGAGTATTATAATGTGACAAGTTAGTCACCTCTATCTGCCAAGAGGTGACTGAAATTTCACCCCCACCCCAACTTCCTGTTTGTTTAGGCAAACCCCCTGGCCACTCAGTGGGAGGGCTACCAGTATCTGTCTTCCCCTGTAGTTACAGACTTACTGGGGCAAGTTTCTGCTTTGCTGTTTCCATTCAGTGTGGTTAATGAGGGGAAAGAAGGCCCTCCCTCATCCTTGCACAGCAGGCTGATAACAACCGGTGAAGCTAATCCCTGTTCCTTGCTGTACTGAAACACAGTGGTCGTGGAAATCTTGAATGCAATGACCGTGCAAAACGGTGAACTTGTCATGAAATGCTATTGAGGCCACACCCTCCCTGGGGGATGCGGACACTGTTGGACCCCCCCCTCCGGCCCCCGCTCTTCCCTTCCGCCCTGCTGACATTCACCGGGCCACCCCACGGCAAAGTCACTCCAGCCCAAACGGCAGCGGGCTTCAACTGGAGTCACACTAGGTAAAGTTGCAGGCTTCAGAGAGTTCAAGCTCCCTTGGGGTTGTGTACTGAGTTCGGCCCCCTGCGAGGTCAGGTCTGCCCCTGGCCAGGCGAAGAGCCCCAGCTCCGCTTCAAGGGACAGTGGCCAGAGCGGGTCCTAGCCCGCTCCGGGGTCCGAGGAAGGACCGGTGGGGCTCTGGCCGGGGGTGTGTGTGTGTGTGTGTGTGTGTGCCGGAGGGCTCTCGGGGGGCTGCCAGCAGGGGGGCTTGGCCGGAGGCTGCCTAGGGCCCACCGGCCTGGCGTTTCTCCTGGAGCCCTCGGCCGGGAGGCTCCCGCCCAGAGCATTTCGGCCCAAGCGGCAGACGGGGGGGGGGGGGGCCCGCCAGCCACGCTCCCTCTACGCTGCGGAGTCCGGTGAGCGAAGCTTCTCCTTTGCCAGCTCGTGGCATGGAGGCGGGGGGCGGGCGAGTGGGCGGCTGCATAAACCGGTGTGTTCCGAGGCCATCCTGGCTGAGCGGAGACACGAACGGGTGAGCCGGGGGCCCAAAAGCTGTGAGCCGGCTCACACGGACTCGGCCGAGAGGGAGCCCCGGTCTCCCGGACAGGCCCGCCCCGCCCCGCCCACCCCGGCCCGCCTCGCGAAGCCTCCCGCCCGCCCGCCCGCCCGCCCCTCCTGTCGCCACGAAGGCAGCCCCCCCCGCCTCGGCCCCGGGGAGCGCGCCCCCGCCGCCGCACCAGCAGCAGCGGCGCACGCGGAGGCCTCGTCGGGCCCTCCCCGGCCTCTGGGCGGGCGAGCGAGCGAGCGAGCGGGCAGGAAACGGGCAGGGCGCGCATGCTCAGAGGCACGCTCCCCTGCCCACGGCCCCGCCCGACTCCGCCGCCGCCGCCGCCTCCGACCGACCGACCGACCGGCGCGCCCGCACCAGCGCCCGGCCCCTCCCTCGCCGCGGTGCGCGCCCGTCGCCCTGGCCGGCTCCTGACCCCGCCCCCCGCCCCCGGGCGGCTCTCTCCGCGGCAGGCCGGCAGGCAGGCAGGCAGGCGAGGGGGGCGGGGCGGGGCGGGGCGGGGGAGGCGGGCGCCCGGGCCACTTCCTGCCCGCGCCGGAGGAGCCCCGCCCGCTCTCGGGCCCGCCCCTCCGCCCCTCCGCGCCCCGCCCGCCCCCTGCGCCACCCCGGGCTCCGCGCGCACGGGAAGAGGCTCTGCCGCGGGGCTCGCCCGGCTCCCTCCTCCTCCTCCTCCTCCCCAGCCGGCGGTGAGCGAGGGCGGGCGCGGGCGAGGGGCGGGGCAGGGCAGGGCAGGGCAGCCTCGCGCGCGCGCCCCGGGGGAGGGAGGGGGTGGGCCGGGGACTCTTTCCGCGGACCTCCCGGTGGCGCCCCCGCCGCGCCTTTCCCTCGCCGGTCGCCGGCCCCGGGAGCGAGCGAGCGGGCGGGCGGGCGGGCGGGCGGGCAGCGGCCAGCAGGGCTTGTCGCCTTCCGCCCCCTCCGAATGGAGACGGGATGCGCCGCCGCCGCCAGAGGCGCGAGGCCGGCGAGTGGCGGGGCGGCACTCTGCACGGGCCCAGAGGCTTCTGCGCCCACAGGGCCGAGCCCTCCTGTCCGGCGGGAGGGGCCCCTCGGCCCGCCAACTCGGGGCGGGGGCGGGAGGCGCGCCCTGCCCTGCCCTGCGTCCCTCCCTCCTCCCTCCCTCCCTCCCTCCCTCCCTCTCCCGGTTGGCGGAGACTCTTCCGGGCGGCTCCGGAGCCGGAGAGGCAGCGATGAGAGCGCCCCGCTCCCCCTCCTCCCGGGGAAGGGGTCCTGCCGAGGCCGAGGGGCGCCGCCCGGACCCAGCGGGGCTTTTCAGATCGACCCGGAGCCTGCGGGGGCCTCAGCCCGCCCCGCCCGCCGCGGCTCCTCGCCCGCCGCAGCCCCGCCCCCGGCGCCGGCTGCAGAGGCGCGCGGTGGCCCCGCGAGACCCGCGGGGGCAGCTCGGGGAGGGGGTGGGGGGGCGCCCGCAGGCGCCCCAGAGGTCGGGGAAGTGAGCCAGGGCCCCCAGTCCCCCCCCCCCCCCAGCATTTCGGCAGCCTGGTGGGACCGGCCTTGTGCGTTTCCTGTGGAGACCCTTACCAGGGGAGGGGAGTGGCGTTCAGGCCCTTGCCCGCAGCTGGACAGTTTCTAGCCAGAGGACCCTGATGCTGGGCACCTTTCCCTTACTGAAGCAACACATTTTGGGCCCGTGTTGCCTTCCAAAAACAAACTCGCAGAGCAGGCTGAGCACTGAAGCCCTCCCTGTCAGCTGCCTTTGGTTTCCGGCACTGCCCTGACACTTTTGCACAGGTGACAGAGGAGGATTCTTCCGAGTAAATTTTTATTGAAGGTATTTTATTAATGTTCAAATGAATGAGATCACTGAGTCTGGAATGTTTTAGGTTTTATAGCATGCCCTACTTTTAACTTGTGTGGTTTATGTAGTTCTTGGCCCCAGCTTCTGAGAAGGAAGGGGTTGAGCAAGTCCTTGAGTGGGACCGGGTTGGTGGGGAGAGACACTGCCTGGGAGCAGGCTACTGATTCCTTTTGAAAACAGAGATCAGTAAGAAGGTTGTCAGAGACTGATTGATAAGATGAAAGAGGATGAGTGTTCAGGCAGGACAACTCTGGAAGTGGCAAAGAATCCAGCCACATACCAGTACCAAGTGGGTTGGGCACACTGGGGTTGCATGCATACAGAAGCCAGTGCATGGGCAGACATGGGGAAATGCGGCTGTTTTCAGCGAAATGGAGATGCGATCTGGATGCATGCAAAACAAAAGTACTGAGGCTGGAAGACTGTTTATGTAGAGTTGCTTGGAGCTGCCTGAGCTACAGCAGCTTCCTTAGTTTCATGGGGTGGAAAACGGCATGGCAAATAATCCAAGTTTGATCGAGGGCTACTGGGAATTGGGACTGAAGGCAAGATGTCAGAGGAGAGGGATTCGCAGCATCTCTGGTCAAGGAAATAGCTACAATCTTTAGAGCGGTTCAGTCAATTCAGAAGGTTCTAACCTTTGATCTCTTCTCCAGATTTCTGAATAATTTTACTCTACTAGAGGGTAGCAGGCAAAACTCTACTAGAGGGCTGCAGCCAAAACAGCTTCAAGTAAATACATCCCAGGTCTGTGCGAGGAGAGGACTTAACTGGCGACTAAATTAAAGGTGTGTTGCCTTGGTCTCCATCTGTGTCTCCCTAGTCATGTCCTTCCGGAAGGTCGTGCGCCAGAGCAAGTTCCGCCATGTCTTTGGGCAGCCTGTCAAGAACGACCAGTGCTACGATGACATCCGGGTGTCACGGGTCACCTGGGATAGCACCTTCTGCGCTGTCAACCCCAAGTTTGTGGCTGTGATTGTGGAGGCCAGTGGGGGAGGAGCCTTCATGGTGCTCCCACTACACAAGGTGAGCAAAGGGCTGGAAATGAAGTTTGTGATATTGGCATGGGAAAGATTTGTATGGAATCGATAGATCACTTTGCAGTCCCGAGAATTCCTGAACTCTCATTAAACTGCGTTTTTCTCTTGGCCTCTTCTGTTAAGCAGCCATCTCCTCTGGTTAGTCAGGGGTGGGACCAGCGGGGTTATAGATACCAGGGATGCTAACAAGAGTTGCAATGGAATGGGGGAGGCTGGGGCACGGGTGAAGGTAAGCAACAGGACAGTGGCTTAGAAGACACCACCAGGGTCCTTAACTACCTGTAGATTCTTGTCTCTCTTGTTTTTTCCAGACAGGGCGCATTGATAAGTCCTACCCTACCGTATGTGGGCATACGGGTCCTGTTTTGGACATTGATTGGTGCCCACACAATGATCACATAATTGCCAGTGGTTCTGAAGATTGCACGATAATGGTGAGAAGGAACTGGGGGAAAGGGTATGTTCGTGTGTGTGTGTGTGTGTGTGTGTAAGTTGGCTTGTTTACAGTCCCATAGAAGTGTGCATAAGATTGGGAGTTTATGAATTTAATGATCGAGTAATAGAAATTTCAGCATCCTGATATTTTAATCTGTTTATTTTTAAAGCAAAGCATTTAAAAGCAAGTCTTAAAGACTTGAAAGGCTTGAATATATAAGTAATCTCTTAAAAAACCCATTGTGTGTGTTTGTAACTGAACATGACTTTCAGGGGTGGGATTTCAGAGTTGCACATAGCTGGACAAATTCTTGGATACACGGCAGCCTGAAGGCAGGATACATTCCTCTTGCTGGGAGAGAGCTGTTTGGGGCAGGACAATGAGAGAATGAAGGTTTGAACTAAGGTACGGAACTGGAGGATGGAGTAGAGGGGACTCATAGATGGTTCTGTTGTGTTTTATTCCAATCCCCTCCCCCCTCCCCAGGTATGGCAGATCCCAGAGAATGGGCTGACGCTGCCTCTGACAGAACCGGTAGTAGTTCTAGAAGGTCACTCGAAGCGTGTGGGCATCATCACTTGGCATCCAACAGCCCGCAATGTCCTCCTCAGTGCAGGTACTGTCTATGGCGGGGGAAGCAAGACTGAGGAGCGTTGGCTGGGTTTCTGCGTGTGGGGGATGGGGGCGATGCAGCGGCTTTGAGATCTGTGACAGACCACCAATGACTAACTTGTTCTAGTGTTCATGTTTTGTTTCCAGGCTGTGATAATGTGGTTATCGTATGGAACGTGGGTACAACTGAAGAACTTTACCGCCTCGATGACCTGCATCCAGACCTCATCTATAACGTCAGCTGGAATCGGGACGGAAGCCTTTTCTGCTCGGCTTGCAAGGACAAGAGCGTGCGCATCATTGACCCACGCCGTGGGCAGGTTGTTGCGGTATGTGTGCCCCTTCTTGAGTCTCTTGGTGCGTGCGTGCCTGTCTCTCTCCTGTGCAGTTGTCGTTATTGACCTAGTAGATGTCCACGTACCCTTCTGGTTACAGTTTCTCCTCAGTGTTTTGGATATATTTGAGAACTCGGTCTTCCCCGTCCTGGTGTGCGAGCAGCTTCTCTCTGCATTTTTTTGCTACCCTGTTCCTGTCTCTAGGTTAGTCACTGGGGCACTGGTCATGCTCGTTACTTTTGCATCACTTTAACTTCGTGTTAGCAGGTGGTTACCTAGCTGCCTTCTTAGCAGTTGTTAGATAACTGGTCTGTAAACATCCATGTATGTGGGAGAGTCTACATTTATTTATTCAGTTCATTTATACCTTGCCTTTTTCCTCCGTGGGGACCCAAAGTGCCTCATGGTGTTATTCTCACAACAACCCTGTGATGTAGCTTAGCTTGAGTCACCCAGCGAGCTTCCGTGACAGAGTCACGATCCCAGTCTGGCACTCAAACCACCACATCACACTGGCTTTGTTGTTACAAGTTGTCTTGTAGGATTGGACTTGGAGTTTAGAGTAAATTAAGAGCATAAGAATTGCCTTGCTGGATTGGATCAGGGATCTGTTTAATCCAATAGTGATCAGCCAAATATCTCTGGAAGGTTGCAAGCTTGATGTGAAGGTGATAGCCATTCCCTGTTTCCCCCCTTGCTCCTGGTAACTGGAAGTGGCTTCCATAAGGATACTGAGCTCTAGTTTTCCAAGTAAATGTTAGACAGCTGTGTTGGAGATACAGATGGGATGCAAATTCCTTCTGACCTTCCAGTTGCCACTTAGTGATCCGGGGAAGCCAGCATGGTTTTGTCCCCAATAGATCTTGTCAGACCAACCTGGTTTCCTTCTTTGATCGTGTGATGAGCTTACGGGATCGTGGGAACTCTCTTGATGTGATTTACCTTGTTTTCAGTAAAGTTTTTGATAAAGTTCCCTGTGGCATTCTGATGGGCAAACTGGAAGACTGTGGACTGAACTATAGGACAGTTTGGTGGATCGGGAACTGGTTGGAGGACCGCACCCAAAGAGTGGTGGTCAATGGCGTTTCATCAGATTGGAGGGAGGTGTCCAGCGGGGTGCTGCAGGGCTTGGTTTTGGAGTTGGTACTTTTCAATACTTTTATCAATGGTTTAAATGAAGGGGCAGAAGGGCTACTCATTAAGTTTGCTGATGATACCAAATTGGGAGGAGCAGCAAACAGCCAAGAAGATAGAGTTAAAATTCAACAAGACCTGAATACGCTGGAGAAGTGGGCAGTTGCAAACAGGATGCAGTTCAACAAAGGTAAATGCACAGTATGACATCTGGGCCACAAAACTGTCAAGCACAAATACTGGATGGGGAAATACGTTTCTGGGGAGTAGCGTATGCGAAAGAGATCTTGGGGTAAGGGTGGACTGTAAACTGAATATGAGCAGTCAGTGTGATGCAGTGGGGAACAAGGCTAAATCAGTCTTGGGCTGTATTAAAAGGGCCACAGCATCGAAATCACAGGAGGTCATCATAGCTCCTCTGTACACTGCCTTGGTCAGGCCGCACCTGGAGTTCTGTGGGCAGTTCTGGAGGCCTCACTTCCGAAAGGATGTGGGCAAAACCGAGAGGGTGCAGAAGAGAGCAACGAGGATGATCAGGGGTCTGGAGACTGAGCCCTACGAGGAAAGGCTAAGGGCCCTGGGAATGTTTGTTTTGGAGAAGAGGAGATTGAGGGGGGCATGATTGCTCTCTTTAAATATTTGCAAGGCTGTCATTTGGAGGAGGGCAAGGAGCTGTTCCAGTTGGCAGCAGAAGATAGGACCCAAAGCAACGGGTTTAAATTGCATGCAGAAAAATTACTTTTTCACAGTCAGAGTGGTTCAAAGGTGGAATCAGCTGTGTAGGGAGGTGGCGAGCTCCCCTCCACTGGCAGCTTTCAAGAAGAGGCTGGACAAATAATTGTCAGAGATGCTTTAGGCTGGTCCTGCATTGGGCAGGGGATTGGACTGGATGGTCTGTACGGCCCCTTCCCGCTCTCTGTGAGCCTATGATTCTTTCAAAACTTTGGGTAGGAAATGGGTCTGTTTGCGGAGCCCTTTTCTCTGCCACTGGCAAAGTAGCCCTTGGAACTAGTCTCAGTGTGAATGCTGGAGGGGTAGGTGAGGCCTTCTTGGCCTCAGGAGAATGCTTTGCTGGGTAGGGCCGTAGGCTTTCTTCTAATCATACCCAGAGAAGTTGGGGAATGAACGTGGAATGTGCTTTATGCGGATACGCATGTGGTGGCTCAAAATTTTGTAACTAGCAAGGTCAGATTTTTGTAATTTCATTATGTGCAGAAGAAAGTATGCGACTATTCAGAATCACTACGTTGATTAACTATCAAATATAAACAGTAATAGTGGCAGTAACAGTTTGAGTTAGTAGCCCTTTTCATTCATGACATTCCTGGATCTGTGACTGCACATATGAGACAAATGCAGGGCATGCCATCCGCCCAATGTGCACAATCACGGAGGCTGGGAAATCCACGTTGCCCCTTCCAGAACAAAAATGGTAATTATGTGTATTGGGAGGATTGTGTGGAGCACGTTCATCTTGCGTACGTAGCCCCTGAGAAGGAATATAGCAACTGGAGAGGGCTGGAGGAATCTGTGCTGTGCTGGGCACTTTGTACTAATGGCAAAATACACGAGACTGAAGAAGGCGGGAGGCAGGGTGTGTGGGTGTGCTAATGGTGGGTAAGGGAGTGGGAGTGGTCGTTGGCGTTTGATCTGTGCCAGAAATCTAGTCTGCCGTGCATAACAGGTGGTGCAAGCCAGTATAACTCAAGCTGTTTCAGTCTCTCAGGCCAAATGTGGAGTGTTCTTCCTTCTCCTTCCTTCTCCTCCTCATTGCCAAACTGGTTGGTAGAGAATTTAGTGTAAGAGAGAGAAGGCTGACATTTGTCTGCTTGGGTTTGGGGTAAGAGGCTCACAGTGATGATGGGACAAGACAGGGGCTTGCAACTTACGGCCCCCCTGAAAGACTCCTGGTCTTTAATAACCTTCTGTATCAGGGGGCAGTTTAGTAGGCGTGTCAGGTTCTTCTGTTGTAGTGCTATAAAGCAGGGGCACTCTGGGGTAGCACCTGACAGGCTCTTCCTTATTGGGCATTTATTAAAAGTGACTAAAACACCTTTAGAGGTGGGAGCCGAGCTCTAGGTGTAGTTATGGCCATGTTCTCCTCCAGCCAGTTGTTGTTCAGGGGCAGGGAGATTTGTTTATTTTAAGGTCTGTCTGGTGCTGTAATATTGACTCTGACTGGGGGTGGCTGTCCAGTGATTCTCCTTCTGGAGTGAAATGAAGAACTGAGAGCCAGAGGATGTGACGTGGGTCTCAGTCT
The DNA here is from genome assembly GCA_029375565.1 of Gekko gecko. Classification (NCBI taxonomy): domain Eukaryota; kingdom Metazoa; phylum Chordata; class Lepidosauria; order Squamata; family Gekkonidae; genus Gekko; species Gekko gecko. The sequence continues at coordinate 89,852,488 of JAPDNY010000003.1, forward strand.
GGTCACAGCATGGGTATTAAAATCCGGTGAGTGAGTCTCCTGTTCAAGTAATGCAAGTTGTTTTGGATCCAGCATAACAGATATCCAAGGTGGCTGAGGAGCTTGTCATAGTTAGATTGCACCGTGAGGCCTCTGTTCCATAGGCTGCTCTCTCTCTTAACAGGAGAAGGAGAAAGCCCACGAAGGAGCACGTCCTATGCGGGCCATCTTCTTGGCTGATGGGAAGATCTTCACAACTGGCTTTAGCCGTATGAGTGAACGGCAGCTGGCGCTCTGGGACCCCGTGAGTAGGAAGAGGGAACTGTCGGTAGAATGAGCCTCGTTCAGGGATGTGTGTTGTTTTGCAGGGGGCAAAGGGAGGGAGGGAGGGGGGTCTGTGTAGGAAAGGAGCCCTCTCTGCACCTGGGGGCCTTGGTGCTGAGCAAGGGAGTCCTTCTGCTATCCCACCTTGAGGAAGAGGTGTAATTTTCTTATCTGATCATAGGTTCTTTTCATTCTCATAACTGTACAAAATGGGTGTGGCTTAAGGATGAGTTACGCATTAGGTGGTACGTCTGTTGTATTGTTGATGTGTCCCAGGAGAGTCTGGAGGAGCCCATGGCACTGCAGGAGCTGGACTCAAGCAACGGGGCCCTTCTTCCCTTCTACGACCCAGACACCAGCGTCGTCTACGTCTGTGGCAAGGTAGGCTACTGGAAGGGGGTGGGGGTGAAGCAGGGGTTACAGCATTTTTTCTTGGATAGGGAAGACTCTGCTTCAGATCCCTATTCAGCCATGGAACTTACTGTTTCTTGGCCTAATCTACTTCGTGGGGTTGTTCTGGGGATAATGGGGGGTGAGAGGAATGTGTGCCACCTTGATTTTCTTTAAAGAAACACCATAAACAGAACTTTCACATTACCTTTAACAACTGTGTTTCATGATGTCAGTTCAGACATTCAGCTCTTAAATCATCGGGGGTGGAGCAATCAAATGATACTATAACTGTAGCCGTTGCCGAGCCGTGGCGTCACTGCCTGTAAGGGCTTATAGATGTACTGGATTTAAAAATATTTTTACTTATGATGTGCCTAATCAGCTCTCACTATACCGTATCTGACCAGGTCACTATAAAACATTAGCCTCTTTGGGGGTTTTGGTATGTGTGTGTATGTGTGTGGATATGTACGAAGGACAACTGCCCAGTATAATTCTTTCACCAGAAAGTCAGGCCACCAGTCTTTGTAAAAGTCAAACAGCATACTTGTTTATTTCTTAGAAAGCCCAATAGGGGGATGGGATATATTTACATAAGATATTTTGTTTCCTTGTAGAGTATAACTTTTTACTCTGCCTTCACATAGGCTGTAGGCTTATCGCTTTCAGTTTTACACAGATGTTCTTCAGTACATTAAACACATTTATGATCCCATTCTCCAGTAACTGTTTTGTGGCTGTTCTTTGGACTTTATCTGTCTGGACCCTTTGAGTCTAACTGGGAACCTTTCCAGCTTTCCAGACTCCTCCAGACCCTTAGTGCTTTCTTTAGCCACCTCTACAAGTTCCTTTGGAGCAGTGTATCTGGTGTTTGTGACCACTGAGATCTTACACTGTTTACTCGCTGTTCACTCTCCTCTTTCCTTTAGAGGGTACCAGTGCAGAGTTTATTTCAGCCCCAGTTTTCTACTCAAACTGATATCAGGCTGTTTCCACAGAGCCACAGAGGTTTCTTTTTCACCTCAGAGCTATCAAGTTAGCTGACCGCTTTCTGCTAACTTCTCTTCCAGCTCTCCTCTTCCAACTGTTACCTCCCAACTGTCAGTTGTCTGTTATCTGTCACTCTCTGAGGATTCTGAGCCAAAAGGCCCCCCTCCCTTCTCAGTCATGTGACTCAGCAGCTTCTTCATTTACCTGCTGCTGTCCACTAACCTTTAATTCCTTCACAGATACATTGTCTAAAAATCAGTCCTAAAGACAGTCCATGGGCAAGATTTGATTCCAGACCTCATTTGTGCTTTTGTTTCTTCTGTTTTTACCCTCTGAACAGAGAACTAATACCAAGCAGTACAGATATTCCCTTGGTTGCACTTCCTGTTTCCTAACTAGTTAGCTCTATTTCTTGAAAAGGACGTGCAGAGTCCTAAGTGATTTGTGGAGATGGTGCAGTCACAATGGGCTGGAGCCTCCCTCAGAGGTTCCCTGTGCTGGCGGAAGGCTTCACACTGAGGTGAACAGAATGGTAGGATCTGGCCCTGTGTCCCTGATCAGGAGTGTCCACTGCGTGTCCTTTGTCCCATTCCCTTCCAGGGAGACTCAAGCATCCGGTATTTTGAGGTCACAGCAGAAACACCCTACATCCACTTCCTGAACATATTCACTAGCAAAGAACCACAGCGTGGCATGGGATGGATGCCCAAGCGAGGTCTGGATGTCAACAAGTGTGAGATTGCCAGGTACTTACAATAGCTTGTGGGGAAGGCAGTTGGGCTGGCATTCTCATGAAGATAGGAGCCAAGGAACTCAGTACAGCATTTATTGATAGTATGCTTTCTATTGCTTTTGCCCCACCAACTCTTCTGTGCCCTTCTCTCTCTTGGCAGGTTTTACAAGCTCCATGAGCGGAAATGTGAGCCCATAATCATGACAGTGCCAAGGAAGGTGAGTGCGTGATCAGAAGGGGGCTGGGGGCATAGCCTAATTTTGATCACAAGAAGCCCCTGCTCAGCCCCATTTTTTTCTTGCTGTTTTTGGGGGACACAGAGAGAGGCATGCATGGTGGCGTGGCCACAGGGACACTCCAGAGTGATTACACAAATGCCTTTGGGGCAGCCTTTCAGTTCTGTGTTGTAATTCTGAGGCCTGGGCAAAAGCCTCTCCCATTGCTAGGTCCACCCAGCACCTTGTGGAGATGCATGATAGAGCTGAACACACAAGTTGTAGACCCCACATTGAGCTTTTGTCTGTCAGGAGAGGTGGTTGTGCCGCTTCCAGGATGTGAGGCCTCCTCCATTAAGTCTTGCCCTCCCTAAATGGACAGCAGGGTCTTCTCAAAGGGGTATCACTTGGGTGTGTTTGGGGGGTGCACACAGGAACTCTTATGGGCTTCTGTAGACAACCAGACAAAATACCCCCACTGTTCCCTACCCCACTGCTGCGGTCTCAAATATGTATTTTGTCTTAAGACGAATCAAGACTCTGATGCTACAAGGCTGGTCTGTGGATTTTAATGACAACGGCACGTCTGCAATGCTCTGTTTTGAGTGCTTTGCACTCAGTCATTATATCCATAAGACGGGCTGGTATTATTGCATATGGCAAGTTGAGAAAATACTGACATGCCTATAAATTCGTGGGGCTGGTAAGGTCTGAGTTGGGAGCTCACAGCTCACAGTTTTCATCATTATTGCAGACAAGTAAAGTGCAACGTTTGCAAGAGGCCTGACTTTGGGCACTGCGTCATCATCTTATTTCGCATGTTTCCTGTTCCCTCTTGAGGACAGGACAGAGAAGTTGCTTAGGTGTGAACCTGATACATCGAGTCATTTGTATTGACACTCAGACTTTCACTTAGATGTTTTGTCCTTCAAAGGAGATAACTCTGGCTCATTGTGTTTTATTTGTTTGCGGGTCTCCTTGGAATGGTTCTGTTGCCCCTTTTGCCCCCTTCCCTTTTGAAAAATGGTTAGTGGGGTCAGGGGCATTTCAGCTTGAAATAGCATTGTGCCCTGAATAGGTCTACTAAATTTCATTCCAGTCGCTCGGTGTTCGGTGGTGTTATGAACAAGCGTGGCAACTGAATGCTGGGTGGGCCAGCTCAAGGGAAAGTGAAGCTATTTGGAGCAAGACTTCCCCTGGCTAGCCCTTTGCCACTTCCTACCAGCAACTTTATTCTGCCTTGTAATTTAAAGCTTTCAAAGCAGTTCATAGTATAGTATAAAGTTACAGAACAGATAAAAAAGCATAGTCACAGAAGTCAATTGACAGAAGGAAAAATCTTTCAGTCCTTAGAATACTCTGAACTTCATCCTCAGACATCCGGAGGAGAAGAACAGCCTTCACTTATATCTGGAAGGAGTATGTGAAAACACAAATTAACCTTCTGAGGAGATAAAAGTTTCATAATGGTGGGGCAACCTGTGAAAAGGCGCTGCTGTTCCTCGATGCCCATCCTGCATCCGGCTGAGGTAGAATTCTGAATGGGGCCTTGTTGGCAGACGTCCAGGAAGGATCCACCCAGGAGGAGATGCTCTCCCAGATCCTCTGCTGTAAAACTGTTAAGGATTTTAAAGGTCAAGCCCAGCAGCTTGAATTGTTCTCAGAAACAGAGCTAATCCACGTGGCAGTTGTAGCACTGGTGCTATGGGCCTCCTTTTACCCTGTGACAAGTTTTGGGCCACTTGTAGTTTTCTGACAACCCTCGTAGGTGACCTCACATCAAACACATTACGGTAGTGTCATCTTGAAATTTCTAAGGCATGAATGGCATTGGCATTGCCTTCTTTTCCAGTAGTAGTTGTAGCTGTCAAATCAGCCTAAGCGATGAGTTCCAAGGCTCTGGAAGCAAAGCTGAATTGAGAAGGATTGCTAGGTTGCAAAAACATGTTGGGGAGACGGCAGCTCTGCCGTCACGGGCATTTCCTGCGCTAACTGGACCACGACATCTCTTACAAGCATTGCGTCTGTCTTGTCAGGCCTGATCTTCAGTTTATTCGCCCTCCTACATTTCATGACCACTCCAGAACAGCAGTTTCATGCAGGTCGAATGGACAGAAGAAACAGAGCAGGATGTTGTCAGTGGTACTGATGGCACCACACTGCCGTATCTCCAGGTGACCTCTCTCAGCCACTTCGTGTTCATGTTACGCAGCACAAGAAACAGAATATAACCCTGAGGAACTTTATAGGACAAATCCCATGGAGCAGAGCAGAAGTTTCTTAGCATCACCTTGTGAGACCTAGAAAGAGCTGGAGCCACTGCAGACCAGAAGCTGCCAGTCCCAACGTGGCAGCGCACTCCATGAGTGTTCTGTGGTATTCAAAGCACCTGAAAGATCCGGGCAAACTAACAGAGTCTCATGCTGAAGGCCATCAAACACGGCACTCAGTTCCTTGCCTGTAGCTCAGCTGATGAAATGAGCCGAGGTACTGCGTTATCTTACTCTGTCTTTGTCCGAACAATTATTCCTTTGACCTGACCCACTTCTGTTAATCCTGAAGGGTGCTTTAGGGGCTCTTGGGCAGGGGGGACCCTTCCTAAGGGCCTTGCTGCTTGAGATATTGGAGCTCAGACGTGAGCCACCCACCGGGTTTCTGAGTGACAGACGTGCTTTGTTATTTAGCAACAGCCTCCCTCTAATTTCAGCCCTGAGGAAATGTTGAGCAGAACTGAATGTTCTGGACAAAAGAATAAGGGATCACCTGTAACTGTGTTGACAGTTTTCCTGCATTTTACCTTGAATTGTGCTGCCGATGGGAACAGCAGATCCTGGTAGGCGGGGGTGGCACGGGCCAGTATTAACGCGGCCATCTCTTTGCAGTCAGATCTGTTCCAAGATGACTTGTACCCGGACACGGCTGGGCCAGAAGCTGCCATGGAAGCCGAGGAATGGGTGGCGGGGAAGACCGTCGCTCCGGTCCTCATCTCGCTGCGCGAAGCCTACGTGCCCACCAAGCAGCGGGACCTCAAAGTCAGCCGGAGGAGCTTGTTGCACGAGAGCCACCCCGTCTCAGCCAGCGCCAGGCCGAGTGCCACACACCCCAGTGCCACGTCCCAGTCTGCTGCCACACCTGCCGTGAGCAGTGGCACTGCCAGTGGGGTATGTTCAGTGTTACTGCCTGCAGTGGGATAAGGGGGTGAGTGGGTGGGGGGGTGAGTGCTCCTCTGCCTGCCTTAACGTGGTTGCAGAGAGGCTGAGTTGAAGGGAAAGGGTGGAAGTGGGTCATAATTACACGAATTGGGAGTTGGGTGGGGTTCTGACACTTTCAACAGAAGGGGGGCTGGGGGGGGCACTGGACTCGGAGTTATGCATATTCAGCATGTCTGGTTGCTGCCTGCTGAGACTCACCAGCCCTCGTGACTTTCAGAAAGGTGAGTGTCTAGCCCTTCATGAACCAAAAAAAACCCCTTGGAACGTGTGCAGTAATTTCAGGTGTCTGAGAAGAACTCAGTAGGACTTTATGTGGATTTTAGAATTCTGTACAGTGTCCCTTGCTACATGCAATTAAGCAGTGTTGCGTTTATCCTACTCTTCTTTTATTTTTTGGTACACATTCCTAAATGCCTTGTAAACCAGGCTATTGAAAGCAAAATAGGTCTTGTAAAGTATGCAGGAATGCTTGGAGTTTCTCTCCCTCAGAGGAACCGCCTGCTTCCTTCCTCTCGCTTCCACAAGGCATTGGTTGGAGACAGGATGCGTGGCTGGGTTGCATGGATCACGGTGGGAAGCATTTGCCGCTGCTGCTGCTGCTGCTTTCCCCGGTCTGCCTGTCACTGGATGGGCTGACCTGAGGAGCTGGGCCGTGGGGTGTGTGTGTGTGTGTGTTAGGAGAGCACCTTTTGAGCCTGTTTCCCTGTTGCAGGAAGGTGGGCAGGTAGCCGAGGAGGTGCTGCGTGAGGTAGCGTCGCTGCGAGTACTTGTGGCTGCACAGGGAGAGCGCATCGCACGGCTGGAGGAGCAGCTGAGTCGCATTGAGAATGGCGACGTCTAGGGTCCTTGGCCCGCTGGAGAGACCTCATCAACATGGATCTTCTGCAACGCTTCACCCTTCTTGAGCTGCCAGTGATCCTCCACACTGCCTCACCCTACCCTGTGGCGTGAGAAAGGGGCGTGCCCTCCCTTGCTGCTACTGGGGCAATGTTTTGGGTTTTGTTTCTGAACAAGCCTCCTTTTCTTGTCGCTCTCCCACTCCATTTTTTAACCAAGGGGCAGTTGCTGGGCTCTCCACATCTGCCCCTTTGCCTTATTTTGTTCAAGGTCCTTCTGCTCTGTCCCATTCCCACGGCTGAGGTTATCCTTGCCCTCCCTGCAGGGACCAGAACTAGCTAAGTGCTCTGCCTGGTATGTTCCTGTCCCCCACTATTTCTACTGAAGTCCTGCTGGGACTTCCTGAAATCTTATGGCAGACCCGTTCGGTTGAAAGCCCGTGCCCCCCGTCTCAGCATGGGGGGGGGGATGATATAGCGTTGAGCTGGCCATGTCTCTTCCCCCATTTTCCTGTTGCGACCCCTGAGATCCTGTTGAGGAGGATTCTTCTGCTACCTTTCCTGGATTTATATTTGCAGAGACACCACGGAGGTGACCAGTGAGTGCAACTGTGAAAGAAGCCAGCCATCCAGTCACTGACTTGAGATTGCTGGATCTGGGACCCCCCCCTCCAGCCCTCAGAGAAGCCGGTCCTGACTAAATACAGAGAGAGGGTGGGGTCGGGGAGGGAAACTATTCAGGGTCAAGATCTATATTTTCATTCCAAATAAAAGTCTTTATAAAGCCACAGCTCTCTGCAAATGTCTGCTGTTGTCCCCTTCCCATTGGTAGCTCTGGAGGTGAGTTGGGGTAAAGTTTCTTCAAACGCATTGGCCTCCAGCAAGCTGTTTTACGGTGGTTGTGCTTATATTAATGACAGCAAGGCAAGCAGAGCCCTCTGCTGGAACACAGGAGGCATAAAACATGAGCACCCTGCTGGATCAGACCAGTGGTCCACCTAGTCCGCTGTCCGTCTGTCTCTCTCCGTGACCAACCAGCTATCCTGGAGGGCCAACAACAGGGCGTGGAGACTGAGACCTTCTTCTGAGATCGGCACTAATATTGAGAATTTTGCTGCTTCTGACTGGAGGCTCCTTTTAATCACCAGGGCTGATCGCCTCTGAAAGACCTCTCCTCCATGCATCTGTCTATTCCCCTTTTCAAACCATCTATGCTGGTGACCATCACTACATCCTCTGGCAGTGAATTCCACATCTTAATGATCTTTTATCTGACTTTAATCTACTGCCCATCAACTTCATTAGATGCCCTTGAATTCTAGTATTTTGGGAGAGAAAAAATTCTCTGCACTCTCTCTACCCTAGGTGTAATTTAATAACTTTCTGTCATGTCGCACCCCCCCCCCCCATAGTTTTCTAAACCAAAAAGTACCAGACTCTGCAACCCCCTAATCCCCTTGGTTGCCCTCGTCTGTACTTTTTCCAGCACTGCCCTGTGCTCTTGAGATACCAGAACTGCACACAGTATTTTGCATGAGGCTGCGTCATAGACCTATACAGGGGCATTATAATACTGGCAGCTTTGTTTTCAGTTCCTTTCCTAATGATCCCCAGGGTCGAGTTTGCCTTTTTTTAAAAAAATAAAACTGCTGCAGCACACGGGTCTGACATTTTCATTGCACCGTCCACTATGATCCCGAGGTCTTTCCCTCTCAGTCAACTACTTCTGACATCATCAGCATCTACTTAAGAGTTGGGATTTTTTGTCCCAGTGTGCCTCATCTGACACTTGCCAACAGTAAAATCTGTCCCCTCGCCCAACTCACCCGGTTCATGGGGGTCCTCCTGGAGTGCTTCCCTATCGTCCTTGGTTTTCACCATCCTGAATAATTTTGTGTCACCTGCAAACTAGGCCACTCTGCTGCTCTCCTCTAGTTCAAGTTCATTTGTGAACAAATTAAAAAGCAGTGGCTCAAATCCCAATCCTTATGGAACCTCACTGCTTATTTCCCTCCATTGAGAACTTCATCTCTCATCACTTCAGTTTCTCAGTTTGTGAAAACTGTGGCTGTGGCCTGGGTATATTCCCCATACTTTCCAGTGACCACAAGTGCAAAAAACTCATTCAGCTTCTCTGCCATCTCCCCATCTTCCTTTAGCAATCCTTTTACTCTTTAGGTTTTTTTAAAAAAGTTCCATCTTTTGTTTCCCATATTGGCCAGCTAGAGGCCTCCAGGCAAGGCAAGCCTACAACCAGGACATGATGGCAGTTGTCTCCCACAGGAGCTAACAGTGTCTCCAGATTTGATGCTTCTGTCCCATTATATCTCAAAGTGAAGGTTCTTCCTTATAGTTCTTAATGGACACCATCTTCTGCAGGGGCTAGAAGGCTAAGATTTAATAGGTTCCTTACAACCTCATGGATTCACTACCCAAGGTCTAGAGACCCCCGTGAAAATGGTTGGTGCCAGCAGATTATTCCTTCGAGTTGTTCTACACCTACTCCTATCAAATTTGTGTGCAAGTGAAATGCAGCCTGCTCTGTGCATGTGTGTATGTTCAGCTCTGCCTCGATTTGGAAATATGCAGCTGCCGCCCTTCCATTCAAGATGTTCTGTATCAGAGCGTGGGCAGGGTGCCACGCATATCAGCTGCCTTCCTAGGAACAGACCCAGGACATCTTATGTAATGTAAACACACTGTCGCTGACTATTTCTTTTCCCCAGCAGAGAGGTAAGGAGATTCTTTGTGTGGGATGACAGGTGCATTGCTCTTCCTGTTCTCGGCAGAAGCCACAGAGGCTGTTCTAGGGCTGGCAGGAAGCTTGTGGCTGGTACTGAGCCGAGACCGCTCTCCTGCCTGAGCCAACAGGAAACTGTGTCATATCACAGGTCTGTACCGTTTAGGAACAATGATCACTCTGGGGATGTGAATTCCTGACAGAGTAGAGAAACAGCCTATCACTTTTATTTAAGGTGTGTGCATTTTGAAATAAATGATACGGAGAAATGCACTCTACTTTGGGCTACATCACAGTATTGAGAATTTCTGGGCTACCCACCCCCTCTACACATATTCATTCTAATTAGTTTCTCTTGTCAGCACAAGCTCAGAAAACAGGAGGGCAGTTAACTGCAGCCAAGAATCCCCATCCCAGTACTGGCAGCTGGGTTATGCTGGGTGCAGCAGAGGGCAATCAAAGGGACATCTCAGGCCCTAACAGGAATGTGACCCCAAGGAGGTGGCCGATTGCCTCTTCCAGGGAAGGACAGGAAGAGAAGGACTGGCCCACTGGGCAGGGTGCCAAGAGAAGCCACAGATGCCCTGGAAACGAGGGGAACAAGGTCCTATCTTGGGTAACTTTTGAGATGGAGAAAGATGTTCTCACACCTGGGGTCCGTCTTGATGGCCACCCTCATACCCTGTGGACCTAACAAAGGGGAGGCAGCCCAGACCAGTTCTCAAGGTAATGGATGACTGATACAACACTAACTTTAAGAGCTGAGTCCACCCTAGAATAACAAACCTCAGGATATGTTTAGATAAAGGACAGAGTAATGTGTGTAAGCGTCTTTACTTTGTAACCTAGGTTGATCTGTTGCTGTCCAGAGAGAGAGAGAGTGTATGTGTGTGTGTACAATTGCTTTTGAACAAATTTCATATTATTTTGAATGCTGGAAGTTTGTTCTCTGTAACCACAAGAAGCCCAATTCAAACATGTTACTAAAAAAGAGTGTGAGGGGAAGGCAGGCTGCTTGTCAATAAACTGCTAAATCCCCAGGAGTGTGCAAATGTGGTACGCCATCCCTGCAAAGCTACTCAGAGCAAAAGCAGGAGATGTGGGCATTGAGTGGAGCCTGTAAGTGCAGCCCAGATGGAGTGCCAGCCCTCTTAATGGGAAATGCTCTGATCGACCAGCTGACTCCCAGAGAGCAGAAAGGAACCCCTTTGGGGTCTGGGGGGCTTGGGAGGGGGGGATGCTGCCAGGCAGAAACCCAGTACAGCCACTGAGTGCCTCGACCTCTTGGAGGGCCGGAAGCAGAGCGGCACCGGAGGGCTGGATGGGAGTTTTCTGTAAGAGATCCTGTTCACATTCGGCTCTGTCCCTGCTGTGATCCCTGCCAGCTCCTACCATTGCGTCACGGGGACAATCCAAAGTACTACTCCAACTTGACTTTCTAAAAATGCCACTTCATGCAATGGCTATCCTTTCAATACTAGGATCCTATTCTGTGAATTGAGATGGAAGATTTCTAGAAGCGCCTATATGAATCTGCCATTTCATATCACATAAGCTTAAAAGGACAATGATGGCAAGCACTGACTGATGGGGCACATTTTAACACTGTCCTCTAGTGAGGTATCTGAGCGGAATCGGAAATATTTTTGCTTTAATAATGGAGCTTTATCCAGAACAATTGCTACCTCTCTGGGCTCCTTCCTTGTAACAATACTGGACCTGGGACCAGCTCAATTTCATGTACGACACTTGTAAATCAAATGACATTAAGGAAGTTCCACTGTGCCCCGCCTGAAACAGGGAGACGGCAATACTGCGACAAACTTTGCATATGGCAGCAAGTGAAACTTTGCAGCTTCTTCACCTTCCCCACACGTGTGTTTGCTCACATGTGCAGACACAGGAAGTGCCCCTCCGCCCCGCTTTCCACAAGGCTGCTACTTGCAAAGTCTCACTTAGCTCAGGGTTCTATGCAGAACGACCAAGGGACGACCGCCCTGTGATTCAGAATGGTAAGTCATCTGGCCGGGTCCAGTAAGGGCGGAGAGGGAGATGGCTTTGGAGAGAAGGAAAACATAGTCAAATCCAGCAAGGATGGGGCTGGTGGTAATGGCGGCAGAGACTTTCGTGTTGTATGGTCAGCAGCTCAAGCTCTGCCCCTGAATAACCCGTAGCATTGTGATGGATGAGATGCAAATAAATATTTGACAAGAGAGATTTACTGACCTAAGGGCTGGGAAGAGCCCCATTTGGCTGGTTAGGCTTGCTTTTACAACTGGGAGAGAAAACACAGCATCTCACTGATACGCTAACACTTCTCTATGGGGCAAACTGGGTTTTATGGGTTTAGGGTTTCAGAACCCCCAACTCCAGATTGCCTGATACCTCATCTGACAGAGGGGGAGGGGGGGTGGAGACGACGACCTGAAAAAGCTGTCCCTATGTGTGTGTGTGTTGTAGTAACAACGTTTATTTAGTTAAGACACACTGCCTTGATTCCTAGTCCTACATCCAGATTACTTGCCACGTACTAGATACCCCTGTGGGGCGGGAACCTGAGCTGGCTGCCAGGAGTAGCGGGAAGCCAAAAGGAAGTAAAACCCAAGGGAGTGGCAGCTACCAAAGGAGGCTTCCAAACAGGAGATGAAGGAAGGTGCCTTGAGCAGGGCGTTATGTCAGTGAGCGAATCACAGCATTGCTTTCTGCGACAACCTAACTCCTCCACTTGTTAAACTTTTGTTTTAAGTGAGCTCTCCTAGGCTTTCTCTTTTCCTAACCAAAGGAGAGAAGGTTCAGGTCTGGTTGCCGTGGGAGACAAAAGGACAGGGAAGCCACCGCTTGCCGCAGGATGGCCAAGACACACGCATGGCCAACCCTGATTGGTCAAGCTCCTCCATGCCACACCATACCCTGCCTCCAGGCAAAATGCAGGCACCCTTATCACAGAACCCTACTGCTCTAGCAATTTTTCAGAAAAACACTGGAAGGAAAAGTGCTACACCTTCCAAAGCAGGAAGGGCACAGTGTGGGGAAATTTTAAACGAGAACGTTCTGGAAGCGGCCTCACGTTCTCTTCAGTCCAGGACGCGGGACTTCTGGGGACAGCAGGCAAACTAGGCACTGCATCTTTTAACTGCCTAGAGGACTTTGTTCAAATTTATTTCCCCTTCATTGAGGGAGGGGAATAATTCAGGCTGTGCCGATTCTCTACTGCCTGTCAATACCAGTTGAAACTAGTGTGCTTTGTGAAGGGCACCGAGGTGCTGAGAGTCCTGCCCAGCGACCACAACGCAGCAAGGAGAAAAGCTGCACTTCTATTTTTCTGGGACAACTTTGGGGCATTTCTGCTCTATTTTTTTAAAAAGACCTTTCTACTGATAGATACACAGGTCATGCCTGGCCGAGCTGCTCATACATCCTGCAGCAGAGGGCCCAGCAGGGCCTTTAGTTGACATTAGAGTTAACTGAAGGGGAAGGAAAGGCTATAGGAAGCGGGCTAGTAAGAAAACAATGGTCTTTACCAGTGCTCAGCAACACACAGGAACCTTCCCACCCACCCACCCACCCACCCACTGCTCTAGAGGAAATGGTAATCCGAGTGTGTGCTGCAGAAACAAGCACAAGGCGCTAACACTAAGTGTTAAAACATTACAGCTATGGAAATATTTTTGGCTGCTTTTACTCACACAGAAAGCAGAACTGCACTGCCCGTGTAGAATAGGAATTGTAATTTTAACCCACTGCAGTGCACACCAAGATGCCTCTCTGCAGAAGTCTTTTCCTTTGCCTGCTTTCCTCTGTCTGTCATCATAACAGCATAGCTACTTTTGGCTCAATCCTCTTAAGCCAAAGGGACCCACCGAGGGTTTTCAGAAAGTGGGCAGGTGGTTTCCCCGGCAGGGCATGGTTGTGCAGTTTTTTAAAAAAATTACTCCAGCAACAGCTACCATAACAGCACAAGGATCTTTACTGCATTAATATGTATGTATGCAAGAAAATATTCTTAAACTATACGTTCATTTTATAAGGCTTATAAAATGCCAGCTTTTGCCTGAAATGTTGACCATTAGCTTTTGCCTGAAATATTGAAGAGTTACTATTTGAATTAGGCATAAACTCACTCTCAGACATTTTGTGGTTGGCTTTGTGTCTGCAGGCAGCCATTTTCTAGTTGGCTCTGCCTCATGAGGCAGCCATTTTGTTGTTGCACCCACCACCCGGCATCAGAAGTCCAAAGATGCCCACAGGCTGGAAAAGATTGGGGACTCCTGCTCTAAGCTTTCAAGTCACAACAGAATACTTGCCCACAGAAGGCTATCAACTAGTTGCAAGGTCTCTCTTTCCTCATCCTGAACTTGGGGGCAGGAGGGTGGGCAAGGTAGCCTTACTCATCCGGGAGGATTTCTCCTTCAAACCACTCCCCATCCCAAGTCTCCAGCATTGACTGTGTAGGCCTGATGTAGGATGCTGAGGTGAACATGGCTGTTTGGTGTACTGACCACCTAGTGCACCAGCTGACAGCCTGCTGGGGCTCTGGGAGGCCATAGCTGGGTGGGCCTTGGAATTTCCAAGACTTTCAATTTTTGGGAACTTCAACATCCACATCGATGAGGCTGTGACCTCCACTCAGGCATCAGATCTGGTGTCTTCCATGGCAGCACTGGGGTTCACCCAATTTGAATCATGCTCCACACATCAAGCGGACCACACGTTGGATTTGATTTTTGGTATGGGGATGGATGTGGATCTGACTTCAAGGGAGGAAGTGCCATGGTCTGACCACCTGGTTCTGAAGGCCCGGCTGGGTGTTCCTACTCACCCCTCATCTAGGCAGTGAGCTAATTTATGCTCGCCCGCGGAGACTAATGGATCCAATTGGTTTCCAGAATGCTCTGTGGGATCCAAGGCCTTCTGGAGCCTCATTAGGTGAGCTGACAGAGGACTGAAGCCATCAAGGAGGCTGCCCCCCAAGGCCCTCGGCACTCTCGCCTCAGATCATCCCCCTGGTGCGCCAAAGATCTCAGGGGGAGGAAACGAGAACTCAGACGACTTGAGTGAGTTTGGCAGCAGGTTCAAGACGAGGATACAAGAACATCTTATAGGATGCTTATGAAATCCTATGAGGTGCCAGTGAAAGCGGCAAAGAAATTCTTCTCCCCTTCCAGTGCGTCTGCTAGCTCACACCCAGCACAATCATTTAGAGTGACTCTGTCTTTGATATCCCTGACAAAATAGAATCAAAATAGTACGGGTTTGGCTATTAGCTGTGAGGCATTTGCAAGCTTTTTTGCAGATAAAGTCCAGCCTGCCAATATTGATACAGTAAGTGAACTGGAGGCCCCTTGGCCACCTTTGGATTCAGTTTTTGATACCTTCAACCTGCTCTCTGCTCCCGATGTTGACAGAATCCGGAGTGCTGTCAGACCAACCACGTTCCTCCTTGATCCGTGCCCCTTGCGGTTGGTAAAGTCCAACGATGAGAGGATACGAGGCCCGTTGATGGGGTTTGCCAACATGTCCCTGGCAACAGGGACCTACCTGGAGGGTCTTAAGGAGGCCGTGGTTGTACCGCTCTTGAAAAAACCCTGCCAATTAACACCCAATTTCGAATTTTATTGTTCCTGGGTAAGGTAATTGAGAGCAGCAGCTGAACAGCTTCAGGGTTTTCTGGATAACACATCAGCATTAGAGCCATTCCAATCAGGTTTCCGCCCTCGTTATGGGACGGAGACAGTGTTGGTTGCCTTAACAGATGATTTCTGCAGACAGTTGGATCAAGGCGGTCGGCACTGCTATTGTTATTAGATCTTATGGCAGCGTTCGACACAGTCAGTTATGATCTTCTGACCCACCACCTCCCCAACGTAGGAGTTCAGGGGCTAGCCCTTCAATGGCTTTCCTCTTTTCTCCATGGCTGGGGACAAAGGATGGCACTGGGTGAGACTGTGTCCTCTAGATGCCCCTTAACATGCAGGGCCCCTCAGGGGGCGCTTCTTTCCCCAGTGTTGTTCAACATCTATATGCGCCCCCTCGCCCAACTGGTTCGGAGTTTCAGGCTAGGGTGTCAGCAGTACATTGATGACACCCAGCTATATCTGTTATTGGACGGCCACCCGGATTCCACCCCGCATAACCTGGCCGCAGGTTGGGAGGCTGTGGCTGGGTGGTTGAAACAGAGGAGACTGAAACTGAATCCAGTTAAGACGGAGGTTCTGTGGCTCGGGAAGCGGGCTTCAGGGCCTGGGTACAGTTTACCCGCCCTTGTCAGAGTGCCGCTAACACCGGCACAATCCGTCAGGAGTTTGGGAGTGATCTTGGATGACTCCTTGGATATGGAGGATAATAATAATGTAATAATACAAAGTACTGTGAACAAGCCAATCTAACAGACAGCCATGATCAGCTCCACATTTTTCCTTCCACAATCTTTGGCAGCCCTAGCCAAATGGGCAACGTCACCTGTTTAACCAAGAGAAGCCGTCTACTTCACTGCAAACAAGGCTGAAAGTAGAGCACCTAGTGATTCCCAGAATGTAGGCAAGCAAACTGCTTTGCCTTAAGGAGTTAATTTAGGTTACATAAATGTAAGCTTTCTTGGATTTCTATAAATGAAGGGAAATAGGGCTACAATTTAGATAGATTTAACCCCCAGCAGCAGTGTGAAGTGGAGCTTACAACTTCCCTGAGCAAAGGTCTGTAAACTAACATCACACAGGCTGTTTTGCTGGACTTTTCTGTTCCTGAAGATGGAGGCAAATAAAATAGATTGCTGCTTGGGATGGGTTACAAGGGAGGTTCAAGTCTCCTGCCTCATTGTGCCATTTAAATTTAGCTGCTTCTATAATCACACCTACCACACTATCATGTGGAAGACATCACAAAACACCAGAAAAACAGAGTTCCAGGGTGCTCATAAAGGCTAGAAGGGACTCCCATGAGCAGAAAAGCACAAAACAGCAAGAAAACAGCAGCTGAGAACAGTAAGTCTAGAAAAAACTCCGTTTACGTACAGCAGCAAATGCAGCAGGAACCAACTGAGAACATGAGACCTTTATCACATACGGGGTTGTTTGGGGCTGGAGTGCGCTGGAGCATTGCTCTGGCAGCCCAGGAGAAGGCACAAATGGCCGTGGCAGCAAGCCCCACCCCCAGCTCCCCGCCCCTAGCTCCTCCTCTCTAAAGTCACGCCACAGCAGCAGCACGATCTTTCCATTGTATTCTACGGCCCCATAGAATACAATGGAAAGATCGAGCTGCCACTGCTTTAAATCTCTTCTCTCTTTGCTTCCCCCCCACCCCACCTTGGCAGGCCGACTGGGGAAGCAAAAAAAAAAAAAGGGGAGGAGGCATCTTCAAAAGCCTCCCCTTTCCTTCCCCAGCCGGCCAGCCGGGGGGGGGGAGAAGCAAAGAGAAAAGGGATTTAAAGCAGTGGCAGCACTGGCAAGCCAGCTGGGGAAGGGAAGGGGAGGCTTTTGAAGATGCCTCCCCTCCTTTTTGCTTCCCCTTCTGATATCACTTCTGGTGATGTCAGGGGCGTGGTATATGCTAATGAGTTATTGTGCTAATAGCATATGTTAATGAGCTCCTGCAGCTCTTTTTGTACGAAATGACCCCTGATCACATACATATCTGGACAAGGGGAAAAAGGACTTGTGAAAATTCATGCAGCAAGATGCCCTTAAGAGAGCCTCTGGCCTGCTAGTAGAGCAGGGGGAGACAGGTGGGCTAGGAGCTAAAGTTCTGACTTAGCCTACATTCTACAGAAGACACACCTCAAAAAGGATATTATAGCATTGGAAAAAGTGCAGAGAAGGGCAACTAGAATGATAAAAGGGTTGGAACACTTTCCCTATGAAGAAAGGTTAAAATGCTTGGGGCTCTTTAGCTTGGAGAAACGACAGCTGAGGGGTGACATGATCGAGGTTTATAAGATTATGCATGGGATAGAGCAGGTTGAGAAAGAAGTACTTTTCTCCCTTTCTCACAATACAAGAACTCGTGGGCACTCCATGAAATTGCTGAACAGTCGGGTTAGAACAGATAAAAGGAAGTACTTCTTCACCCAAAGAGTGATTAACATATGGAATTCACTGCCACAGGAGGTGGTGGCAGCTACAAGCATGGACAGTTTCAAGAGGGAATTAGATAAACATATGGAGCAGAAGTCCACCAGTGGCTATTAGCCACAGGGTATAGATGGGAACTCTCAGTCTGGGGCAGGTGATGCACTCTATTCTTGGTGCTGGAGGGGGCAGCAGTGGGAGGGCTTCTAGTGTCCTGGCCCCACTGCTGGACCTCCTGATGGCACCTGGTATTTTTGGCCACTGTGTGACAGAGTGTTGGACTAGATGGGCCATTGGCCTGATTCAACATTGGCTTCTCTTATGTTTTTATGACAAACCTTGGCCTTCCTAATGTAGAGTATACAGATCACAAGAATGGTGATGCTTACCATCACCATGGTTTTCTACAGCAACTGGTATGCTTTTAACTTTCCTTTCCTTTTGTACCCTTAGAAACTCATTGATTTACAATTCTTGAGTGGCAGAAAACACTTATTTCTTGTTTTTTAGATGCAAGGGCTAAAAGGACTAATACAGTAAGTGAACTGGAGGCTCTTTGGCCACCTTTGGATTCAGTTTTTGATACCTTTAACCTGCTCTCTGCTGCGGATGTTAATGGGGAGGGTGGTGTATACATCGAATAAATAAATACAAATAAATATTACCAGTCTGGCAGCTTGCTTTGGTAAGCTAGACAGAAAACGGAGGGATGACTGAAGCAATGTGCACCTGTAGTAGTTTATGCTGCCCATACACTCACAGCAGACCACTTCACTTTTCATTATAAGAAATTCATCATGGCATAGCTACTGTTCCACAGTCCAGTAAAGTAAAACAGTCGTCCCTGAGGCCCTAATGGTATAGCCACTGCTAGGCAGGCAGAAAGCCCCAGGTTATTTCCCCACAGGTATATGACAGACCTCTTCCTGAGACCCTGGAGAGCTGCGACCAGAGTAGAAAATACTAACCCGGAAAGACCAGTGGTCTGACTCAGTACAAAGGCAGGTTAATGTGACATCTTCCCCATCTGGTCAGCAGACAAGAGAATGTGGCCAAAGCAGCATGAAAAGGCCATGAGGAAAAGCGCAAAATGCTTCAGGGGACCCTGGGGAAACTCATCTCCCCGTTAGCGGACTGTCATTCCCACAGACTGGCAGATACCAGTACAGGCAGAAGCATTTCACCGTGACCATCCCGCCCTCCAAAAATGATTAAGGGTTAGGCTTTGATTCCATAAAGAGTACAGAAGCCCCACAGAGTGAAGTAGGGGGCTCAGAACTGGGAATCTAAAGTTTATTTTCAAAAGAGCATGTTCCTAGCATATCTTCACAGCCATTATGTCTAAAAAGCAAGTAGACAAAGCCTCCCAAATTCTCAAAAACCAGAGGAGTGGCTCAACAAGATTCCCAGAAGATTTCCAAGGTGGGGCTTCAGGATCTGGCGGAGCTCCTCACATCTCCCCCAGACGAACAAAACCACAATAAATTATGCAAAACATACATGCAATTTTTCTTAATTTGCATAATGTATACAGCTCACACCATTTTCTTTTTGACACAGAATGCACACGGCCCTGAGTGCCACGGGGATAAAGCCTCATTGTGGGATATGACCACAGCGATGGAGCTGTGCTAAAGCCACCATTTCTATCACTCCTTGGAATAAGTGCAAACAGGAAAGAGCAGGTAGTCTATAAATCCACAGAAGGGCTATCAAGTTTCTGTTATCACGTCTACTACAGCATCCAACAAAAGCCTGAAAATTAATAATGGTTAGGAATGCAGTTCATTCTTTTTATGATGCCAGCCCTTCCTACGCTAAACAATGTTAAGATGCACATTTCTGGCCAACATTAAAAAACAAAGGTGCTTTTAGCAGTCATAAAGCCTTGCAATTTCATACAGCTCCCCATGTTCTCCATCTATACCCGTTTCCCTACCAACAGTCTCTAGAAGAATCCAATTAACACTGCATAATTAGGAGTTAAGTGCATAATTCAAAGATCCACAGTTATAACACCTCCAGAGGTCGAAGTAGAATAACCAGAACGGCGTGTTCGCACTGGCCTCCCGGAGACAGTGACTCATCTTGGCTCCCTTCTCCCTGCAGGGTCTCCAGTTCCCCCACCCTCTCTCTGCACTGCTCCTGCTGTTTCCAGTTTTTCTGGAGAACACAAAAGCTTCAGAGGAAGGAGGCAACAGCCGTTCTGATTCCACCACCGTGAGCCTTCTCTTCTGCCTGCTGCTGTTCCTCCTCCTGTTACTGTTCTTAGCTTGGCGGAGACTGAGCCGTGATTCGCAAGGGAGGTACCATCCCCGACGTCTGATAGGAGACCTGGTCCACCAATGGCAGGCATTCAGGGGGGAGCTGCCTCCGGAGGAGCTGCCCCAGGGCTACCAGGATGAGGAGCAAAGAGTGGAAGAGCTTGAGGAGCCAGAGCAGCAGGAGGACATGGCGGCAGAGAAGCAACAGCAGAAAGACAACCAGGAGGAGGAGGAGGAGGAGGAGGAGCAAAGGCAGGAAGAGCTCAATAAGAGCATCACCTCTGAGCCACCTGAGGAGGCTGAGCTGCAGCAGCCTTCCAAGGAAGAGGGCACAAAGGCAACCGAGGGCAGTGCTGAGGCCTTACTTAGTGACCTGCATTCCTTCTCTGGGACAGCAGCCTGGGAGGACAGTGGCAAGCATTTCCACATCACCACCCTCTAGAAGTATCACAGCCAGACTGTCCACAAGGCCAACTACGGACTGAAGTAGTGTTGGGCGGCGGCGGCGGCAGCAGCGGCAGCACCTCTGATGACTTCCGTGGCTGGAACCACATCTCCTCCCTTGCACGTGGCAGAGGCTCCCCTCCTTGTAATTGTGCCACTTCATTTGCTTGCTCTCACCAGCCTCAAAAGTGGCAGCTCATTTTGAAAATGTACCTTCCTTGTGATAATAAAGCAGAAGGAACTTGTCTGCACATCTTCTGCACTGGTAAGGGGTTGCTGGATCTCGTGCTATAATAACTGCACTTAGCATTGACAGAGGTCTTTTTGAGGGTTCCAAGTACTTCATGTATATCAGAGCTCTAGTGCCAATACCATCTAGTAGGCCTTTTAACAAGCACCCATTCTCTGAGCAGGCGTCCAGCCCAAATGATTTGGTTGGCAACACCTGGGATTCATTCGTAGCCAAGAATATAAAGAGATGACACTAGGTGGGTCGTGGAAGAGGACCTTCCTGGTACTGCCCATTGGGCAAATGTAGAGTGGGGAGGGGCAACAGCTCTCTTTGGCACCTGGTGTCTTCTGGGAAAAGGAGACAGATACAGACCCGTGGAGAGGGTAAGTTCCTTTCCAGTCCCCAGTGGCAAAGGGGCTCATTCCCTTGCCTGGTAAATTCTAAGCCTTTGACACAGATACAGCAGCAGTGAGGGAATTCAGCCCCCCACCCCACTGCGATCCCCCGCAAAGCCCTTCCGGTCCCAAGGCACACTCAAGCACACACACACTGCTAGAGGGGGGCAGACGTATCCAGCTGTAGGGCAGCTGCCTTGCGACTGGCCCTTTCTGCATCCCAAGCTTTGTCCGCTCCCAGCATAATTCATTACATACAGTGAATTAAAAGCACCTCAAGTAAAGACAGTTCCCCACCACAGGGAAACAGCAGCACCACAGGCCTTTGCAGCTGGGAGGGAAGGAAGGCCCTTGCAGCAGGAAGACCACGTGCTCCTCACTTGGGCTCAAAAGCCCGGTGGTCCAGCTCTGCCCCCTGCCAAACCCTGTCCAGCAAGCAGAGAGCAATGCCCCGTGGGGAGGCAGACAGTCCGGTCACTTCCTTCTTGGCCCAGCTACCGTGCCCTCCCGCGCCCCCCCTTTGGCTTCTGCTTCTTGGTGCCTGACAGTGTTTTGATGGGCAGGGGGGCAGTAACCTCTGGCACAGGCATGAGGAGGGGAGGGGAGGGCAGCTCCATCATTTCCACAGCTGTGCTTGGTCTGAAGGCCTCAAAGGGTGAAAACTTCACTGGGCTGCAAAACAGGAGGCAGAGTTCAGATGATTACCCACCTGGCCGCACCCACACTGTCCTGCTCCGTCCCGCGATACTTTTGGCTCGAAGGCCCAAGCAGAGCAGTCATCAGCACAGGAGATCCCTGGGAAAGGGACACCGGAGGCAGCCTTTCTCCTGAGGCACCAGGGCCCAGTTCTCTCCCCTCCCCGCCCCCCTGGCAATGCAGACCCAGGAGGAGGAGGGCTCCAGGCTCACCCCACTCCGGCATTACCTGACAGGTGTGCGGGGGCTACTGTTGAGACGACGTGGAGATCGCAGCTTGGGCTGGAAGGAAAAGCCTTCCTTGATGCTCTCCAACACTGAGGGGGCCACGTAAGTGAATCCCTGCAGGAAAAGCACATGGTCAACCCTGTCACGGGGTCTGGATTTAGGCTTTGCCCTGTCCTGTCGGAGGCAGCACCAATATGGCAACCCTTCAGAGTAGCAAAAGGAGGGCGCTGCCACCCCCATCTCCTTGCACCAAGACTCCTCTGGGCCTCCCTTACCAAGAAGGCCTGGTTGGCACTCTCACTGAGGGAGCCATCGTCAGGACTATCCACAGGCGTCTGGCGAGTGAAGCGGGTGTCAAACTGGCTGACGTCGTCCTCCGATTGCTGTAGGTGGTAACAGGAGGGGGAAGATCACTGCGCTGTGATAAAAAAGGTCCTGCAGTAGTTTCACAGCATGGGACACCAGACATCTCTATACTGCTGATTAGATGCACTTTAATGGGAAGCACATGAGAGACAAACCAGATCTTTGCCAAACTCCAAGGGCTGCCCTGGAGATCTGTGACTCAATTACCAAAGCTTTAATTTTTCTTCAAAAGCATGTCTGTGAGACTTCTTCCCCCTCCCCATCATGCTGTTTCCTGAATACATCCCAGCATTCCTGAGGTATGATTAGTCCCAGAAAGGAAAATGACAAATTTCCGGTCTGTTTTCTCTGCAGCAGCTACAGTAATGTGTATGCATTTTGTATTTGGGAAATGGCACAATGGGGAAAGGGTTAACCCCCATCCTGCCAACTAAAATCAGGCCTCACTATAATGGTTTTCAGGTAAAATTAAAGACATCTGGAGAGCTGAACACAGATCTCCAGCATCCCCATGTAGAAGGCTCTCCTGAGTGACACACGCAAGGCCAATTGACATGGATCAGTTACCACTTAATATCCTTTTTAGTCACCCTGTTTTTATCACAGTCAATGTAGTAACCATTCCCCAACAATCCCCTACCAAAGAGGGCCGGAAGGGTGGGTCAACTCTCCTGGCCAGCAAGTCATCCCAGTTGATGTGTCGGAAGAACGGGTGCCTCTGAGCGGAGAAGATAAAAAAGTTAGGGCTACCCAGAACTTCCTGGAGTTCCTAACATACACACACGCACACATCATAACTCCACTTGCGCATCTGTGCTCTCTAATTTCTGCAGGACTGTGGATGTATTTTAGTCTGTGTGGGAAAATCACACTGCAGAGGATTTTTTAAAAACAGGATTACAGTAGAAATCCTTCCTTGACTTCCCTTGTCCTACTGTGCTACTTAGCAAGCATGACAACGTAAAAAAGAAGAAAGACTGCTGGGCCAAACGATGCTACCATCATTACACTCCTAACTGGAATATCAAGCAGAAAGGCTGGTTCCTTTAAATCCTCTAACCGCAGCTCTTTTACACCTTGGTGACAAATTCTAGTCAAAACAAACTCTCTTTATGTACAGAATCAGGGCCAGGCTATACATTGTAGAACATGCATGGGGTACAGCCCTCCGTGGACTGCATAGTTTCAGATACAGGGACAGGGACTCACATGTCTGAGTTTCTCCAAGGTAAAAAAACCCCTGTTTTCCCATAGAAACCAAGCATATTCCGATCAACTCCTTCTGCCTGGCAGTGATTATTTCTTTTTTTTAACACGGGGGGAAAGACCACACTCACACGGCCCTCCACCAGTATCCGGAAACCTTCCAGAGGGCCTCACCAAGTGTTTCTTTGGGGTGTGCAGCTCAACTTTCAGTGACCTCAGACTAGACGGGAGATCCCAGCAGCAGCACACCCTGTTTTGTCTAGGAATAAGCTGCTGCTTAATTCTTGTAAAGCATTTCTGGAAAAGCTGCACACCTTAATAAAAGTCAACAGTGAATGACTTTTTTTCAGGTTTACTTCTCACCTGGGCAGTAAAGAATGTAAATATCTTCTCCACCAAGCCTCCTGCCCTCCCCAAGCAATGACGCACCCGCAGGTGAGTTACTCGGCCTCCGTGACACTGTGCTCTATGAGCCGGGAAGAAGAGTCTTGGTGGAGGCAGACAGGACCCGGGACATTAGCTGGACATAATCTCCACATATAATTAAGTATTATATGATGCAGAAGTCTAAATTGTGCAACCAAATTAAAGAATAACTGCATAACTACATTTTGCATAAATCCTTCTGCTTCCAAGTTACCCAGAAGCAAAGAACTCTGCAAAGCACTGAACACCCATCCATCAGAAATCCTGTTTTGAGGACAGGTCTTCTCATCCCTGACTGGGTTCCTGAGGCTTCACGAGGTGTTGTCCTCACACTATTTAAAACTCATACTTGCAGCCACAAGGGCTCGGATCCTCTGCCCAACATGCAGCCCTGGGCATGATGCCCCTTTCGTAGCAAGAAGCCTGCCTGGAGTAAGCTTGGCCACTGCCCTCCCCCCCCACTCCCACCTTTACCTGCACATCTGCAGCGTCACCAGGGCCACCCCCAATCCTCTGACTGGGATTTCTCTTGAGGAACTGGGGAGGGAAGACAACACACGCAATAACAATGGTCTTGAGCAGTCCCAAACCCTTCGGCACCAGGGCCGGCCGTCAGCATCAACGGCTCACAATGCCCTTCCTTCATCCACTGCTATGAATGCAGAGCTCACTGGCACCCCATGATTATTATAAACCTTTCCACACACAGAAATGAACACAGGAACTCTAGAGCAACAGAAGTTATCCAGAATGTCTACTAACAGCACCGCATCCATCAGTTAAGGGGATCAGGCTAGTGTCTGGGAGACCTGGATTCGACTCCCCGCCTGTGCCATGGAAGCTCACTGGGTGACCTCGGGGGCCAGCCACACCTTTTCCTTAGCCTCACCCACCTCACAGGGCTGTGGTGGGGAGAACATGGGAGGGGAGGAGAGCATCCCGAGCCACACCTGGGTCCCCACTGGGGGCGGGGGGAAGGTAGGATACAAATGTATTAAATAAAGTAGCTATCAATACTGGCTGCACACAGCTTCACCGCAATGGTAAAATATCTGGGGAGGGGGAGGAAGAGGGGGTGGAAATAAAACAAACATGGCAGTTACAATCCAAGCTGCAGGGTTCAACTCAACCAACTGACGTGCCTCTACCTTCTTAAGCAGGTCACGGGCATCTGGTGTCAAATAGGGTGGTAGCACCAACTTTCCCTTGAGGATTTTGTCGATGGTCTTCTTGCGATTCTCGGCCGTAAAAGGAGGCTGCAAGACAAGGACACGGGGCTCAGCATGAACCCAAACTGAGGAAGAGGCTGCTTGGAAACTCAAGCAACTGCAAGGGGACAGGAAAGGAAAGGAATCGGAGGGCAGCAAACTATGGAAGTAGGGGGAGGGGTCCACAAACACATGTTCTCGACAGCAAAGAGTACCACCAATGGGTTGCACTGAGCCCAGGGACAAAGACACCATCCAGGAAGAAACAGCACAGGGGCAAGAAAAAAATCCTATGGGGTTTCCCAAACTTCTTCCCAGATAGCAATAACATTTTGCCTGTCTTCAGCATGTCTGCGTTCTGGATTCTGATATTCTCCAGTTCACAAAAGACTTCGGCTGACTTGCCTCAGCAGAAACGGCAACCTGAAGCACGACCCGTCAGCCCCTGAGAGTCACGGGCCTATGACTCCTTTGGCCCGCTCCTCTCGCACGTTTTCACTTCTGCTACAACTTCTCATTTCCACCCCCCGTCCTTGCAAACCACGCAGGCGAGACTTGCCGATCCTGTGAGCATGTCGTACATCAGGGCACCGAGGCTCCACCAGTCCACTGCCCGGTTGTGGCCGCTGCGCATCAGTATCTCTGGGGCCCTGATATACGGGGGAGATGGTAAGAAAGAGGAAGGAATGCTCGTTTCACAGACAACACTGAACAGCTTCCTCTACCACAGAGGTCACAGCCAGATGTGTGGCGTTCCCAAAGTTGCTGAGGAGCCCATGTCACTTACATGTACTCTATTGTGCCGCAGAAGGTGTGGGTGACAGCACCGTCATGGATAGACTCCTTGCAAAGTCCAAAGTCTGTCAGTTTAATGTGCCCTGTAGATGAGTAGAGCAGAGTTATGTCTCTGGCTAGGAAGAAGCATGCTCATCCCAAAGAAACTCCCTTCCACTTTTGCAAACTGGGACACTTTTTCATACCCTGGTTGTTTAACATGATGTTCTCAGGCTTGAGATCTCGGTAGATGATGCCACTGGAGTGCAGATGGCCCAAGGCCAGGGTGATCTCACTCAGATAGAAACTGAAAAACAATACGGGGTGGGGGGGGGGAGGAGGAGAAACAGATTCAGTCGGCACCACAAAAACCACCCTACAGAGTCCAGAATGTTCTTGACACCTCGCTGTGTCAAAGGCAGCTCAGTCCCAGAAGCCAGAGAGCCAGCCGGCAGAGGTATACCGGGGAGGGTGACTGGCAAGAGTATTCCACCTGTGGAAAAGGAAGAACTCAGCTGACAAGAGGACAGGGATAGCTGGGATTTCCCCCTGGGAAGACCACTGCCGTGCAGGCAAATCCGGTGTGCTCTCAGCACACTCTGAACCGGAGGGTTACAATTCCGAAGTATATCTCCTGAACCAAGTTCAGCTGTCTGCTCTAACATGCTTCAGCCACAGTCGTTTAGCAGTCCAGTGGTTTAAGCTTTTGAGCCCTTCCACTTCCAGCCCCCTCCATTCGAACGTTCTACAGAAGGAATCAGGACATGAAAAGCCACATACATTGGTGAGATCTGGCAGCCAGCCCTCCCTGTCGGGGCGCGGGGAGGCATGGCAACGTGCTCCTGTACACAAACACAATGAGCCTCTTTTACTGGTCAACAACGAGGGAAACGAGATTATTTGGAATGTGCACCGGCTCCCCACCCCGCCCCCGCCCCCGCCCAGGCCGGAGAGCAGCTTTGGAAATTCTGTAGCCGCTACAATCTACATGCACACTTCATGGCTTGTCACCATCACAATGCAGCTAGTCTGTGTAGATTTCCTGGTTAACATTTTAAAAAGAAAAAATTAAATAAACATTAAGACACATTTTAAGCAGTACAGGGACGCTGTGCAAGCTGCCTCCCTGGGGGTTCATCTCGCAGGCTCCTGCAGCGTTGCTGGCGGCACTGCCCCCAGCCAGGTGGCAACCCTGTGTCCGAGGCGAGCAGGCGTCCCAGGGGCTTGCAGGGTCAGCTGCTTTACAACGGTCTTTCAAGGGCGGGACAAGGAGCCAGAGACAAAAACATCCTGATAAAAACCAGCAGCATGAGAGAAGCCAGTCGGGACGTGTCCTTAAGGACCTGCCTTGGGGGGCACGTGAACGGCCGAACGACACCCCCCCCGCTGGCAGACCAAGCGAGGCTCAACGGGCCGCCAAGACAACACCCGTTCAGCCTACGCTGCTCTGAAACGAGATACCCCCGTTGCCGGCTCTCCTCTGCAACACAGTGATGCCTTTGCAAACTCATCCACACTGGACTGCTTGCCACGGAGACCCTTCCCTTCACCCAGAGCCCTTAACGCACTTTCATTAAAGGGATCTGGCCAGGTTGTCACTGCTGCATTCTTACAATGGGGTTTGCTTTGGATTTGCAGACTGTCAAGCCTCTTCCCACTCTTCTTTTACAAGCTAGACCAGTTGATTCAAGCCCCACTTAGAAAACAGCTGCAAATGACATGGGGGGGGCTGG
The DNA here is from genome assembly GCA_029375565.1 of Gekko gecko. Lineage (NCBI taxonomy): Eukaryota > Metazoa > Chordata > Lepidosauria > Squamata > Gekkonidae > Gekko > Gekko gecko. The sequence goes on from JAPDNY010000003.1 coordinate 89,879,944, forward strand.
ATGCAAGGAAATGCCCAACTTATTCTCATCCACGGTAGGATGGACTCTAGTGGCTTGCAGCTGACTCCCCTTTCCCCTTTTCCCATTCCCAGCATAAGGACGAAGAGAAAGCCTGCCGCTGCCCCAGCCCCCTGATGCCCAACGGTGTGCACTGACCAGGCAGTGTCCTCCAGGAAGATGCCTTCTCGTTCTAGCTGCATGAAGAGTTCCCCACCTAGAAAGCACAGGAGAGTGAGAAATAAGAAGCTGACTCCAGCACAGCCCTCCCCAAACCCAAGAACTCACGAAGAGGATCTGAATGGGCTGCGGCAGATCTGAGGGCAGGAAGAAATCACAAGAATGGCCCCCTTTTCACTAAGCGATGCTGATCTTGGTTCCCGTACCACTGAGGCATTCCAAGATGAGGTAGAGTTTGCCACCTGTCTGGAAGGCATAGATGAGGTCCACAATGAAGGGGTGCTTGATGGCCTCCAGGATATTCCTCTCAGCCTTCGTGTGGGCTGTATCCTTGGCATTACAGGCAATCTTGGCCTGCGGGAAACATCCAGAGAGGATTATGGTCCCACAAGAACATGTATTAGGGCATACAGAGTTCAAAGATAAACGTACCTTACCTTCTTTAGGACTTTCATAGCAAAAATCTTTCCAGCGTTGGTTCCCTGCACTTTCCGCACCTGGAACACCTATAATGGGAATTGAAGGCGAAATCAAGACCCTGCAGAAGACGGGTGGAGGCACACACGAGGCACCACCCGCTGAGACTCCTTTCCGAGCTGACCGAGACGCAAAAGGCAGGAGGCAGTCGCCCCCACCTCAGGCGAGCAAGGATTCGGAATCCTCTTGGGGTAACAGGGTCTGCTGGGCAAAGCCAGAGGAAGATGCAAAACAGATTGTCTTCACTGACACATCAGCAGCCTCCGAAGCCCATAGAATTTATTCAGATCCCTCAACCATCGGAAAGATGGCAAGGACTAGGGAAAAAACCACCCCTGAATAAATCCAAAGGGTAGCCCCTCCCACGTTCCTGCCACCCCCTCCAATCCAATGGAAAAACTGTGGAACTTTGGAGGGTACTGAAAGAGCACGCCTATGAAATAATTTATTTTTTGGAATCAGTGCAATGATTATTAAGGTAAGACTTTACTCACTCAATGAGTGGTATGACCTACCTAGAAACATTCCATCCGTAGCAGGGGTGCACAACTTCCAGCCAGCTTGCAAAGAGAGGCACATCAGACCATGCTGCCTGGCACCCCGGGCCAGATCTCTCGGACCAGGGAAAGGAGGGACGAGAAGCGCTGCGGGGCCAGGGGTGCGGGGAAAAGGGAAAAGCCTGGCCTGTACCTGCCATCAGCTCCCAGACCTCCTGCACAGCCACCCACTGCCCCGGAGGCAAATCCTCAAGATATTGCGAGTGCCACCTAGCGGCTGGCTTGCCTCAAGTGTGTCTAGACAAGTATAACCTTCTTTTCCCTCCTCCATTTTACTTGTTGGGATACCAACATCTTCAGAGTTCCTCTATATTTCTAGTAGTATATTTCTAAACAGGTTGCCCATTCTGATACACATTGTTAATTATAACTCTAGTGTATACTGTAGAAATACACAATACGTTTTTATGTGTCTAATCTGTTCTACAATTTATACACTGTAACACCATGCAAGAATCAGCAGGGGGTCTCATCTCCCCCTTGATCACTATTTCCTCTTTCCTTGCCCTGAAAGCTCCCACAGACTCTTACATTTTCCTTTTTCCTTCCTACTCACCAACCAAACTACCTCTGTCTACTGCCCCGCCCACCATCTTCAGCTCTCCTTCCTTCCCTCCCCCTTGCAAAACTCTAGGTGGTAGGGAATTAAGGTGTGCCAACATAAAGGCACACCTATAGTGAGGAACAGTCAAATATAAGCAGTAATCAGGAGCTCTCCAGGTGGAGAATACCAGCAAACTGAGAAGAACAAATCCTTTGTGTTCTATGGATTGTACTGTTATAATTGTACTTAAATAGACATTTCTTGATCATTCTTATGGCTTTCTGTCTGGTAACTGAATAAAGAGAGTCCAAGGAAAGACTGAGGAGCTGTAGTCATTGCTCAACAAGTTTATCCCAGTGGGAAACATGAAGAGTCCTCTCTAACTAAGCTAAGGTAGCCCTTTTGGATGTTGGAGTGTATAATTTTAACTTTAAGGAGGAAAGCCTTCAACCAAGCTCAAGCTTCAAGAGATGGTTGTTCTAATTCAGCATGGAGGTTGTTCTAATTCAGCATGAATGCAAAGACCCCTCCCCTGTTTGGTCAATCCAGATACCAGCCCCATATAAACTTTGCATGGTCACCTTAATGACTGAATGATTGATAGACTGATTACGGTCAATTACCAGCAAAAATAAGCACAATAAACATTAAGATGAAAAATGCAATACTACAAATCTATATACTAAGAATTCTAGTTACAGAGTTAACATTTAAAAGTGCAATGGGCATTCTGTTTCTCCAATGAGGCTTGGAAAGTGTCAGGTAGTCCTGCCATGATGGATGGAGGAGGGTGGGCGGATGGGCTTTGTGTCGTGAAGGGCGGGAGGTTGGGATCGTGGGGTGTTGATTTATGCACCTGGAGTGTTCGAATGGAATGCGGAGGGCCAGGCTGTGCAGGCTCTATCTCGAGTAGACTTAACACGCTGACCTTGGAGGAGACAGGCTGTGAGCTTCCTATCGTTTTCAAAGCTACAGCTTGGCTGGGAAAATGGGGGCGGTGGGAACTTCATTAATTATTGTAATCTTCAGTTCCCGCACGCATACTATGCATTCATTGGAGGAAGGGGGGGTCCCCATTCACCCCCTTTCTGGTATAACTGCTTGCTTCTTGTAACCACGTTATTCTGAACAATGTATCTGTTCCAGTAACCTACTATTGCAGCTTTAAAAAAATAAACACTATTCTTGCTTCAATGAACAAGACCTGGTGTTTGGCTGACTAGGCTAGGGACTCTGACAGTTTGTTCAGAATCATCATTTTCGGGACTGGTCGGAAACCCGCGGCTCCAACATGAGTGGCGGTGAGGAAGACACTCTCCCGATCGAAGATGAAAAGAAGGGGGACAAGAAACCTCCCGTGACGACAGTACCCACGGAAGCCCCTGGCACATATGTGCCGGTGACACGGGGGCAGGAGTACGACTTTGGAGGGCCCTACGGGGATCCGTATGGAGCGGCCTACGGAGGGGTAACTACCCGACCCAAGCAAAAACGGGATTGGGTGAAGCCCCTGGCCGAAACCCATGAGACGTGGTTTGCGACTCCGCAGGCTTCGGTGCGAATGAGTCACACTGAGAGGTCGGTCCGTAGACTGACCACAGCTGATGGGTTGGAAGACACCTGCCGAGACTCAGGGGACCTGGAAGGCGCCGTGGTGAGACGGAGGTGGAGTGGTGAGCCGAGCCAAGATCGTCTGGTTCGCATCCTAGATGAATCCCTCGCCCGCATCCCCCAGATGATTGCGGAGGGCATCCGAGAGGAGCGAGAATGGCAACGGCGGGAGGAACCACCCGACCAGCCCCCTCAAGACCAGCGACCGGCGCCGGCCTCGGACCAACAGAATGTGCCGGTCCAACAACCCGAGCAACCAGCGGGGCCGGGACCGCAGGGGCCGCCGGGGCAGCCACCCCCCTGACCATGGCGGTTCCTGCCACCAAAACCAGCGGAACTCCTTGACGCGGACTTTGATGGACCCGGGTCTACTGACCCATGTGAGGGTACAAGCTCTCATTGACTCTGGGTGTGGGAGAGACCTCATCAACCCCACACTGGTAACGGGACTGGGGACGAAGGTAGTTAAATTGGCCAACCCCCTAATTTTCACGCAAATGTATGGCTCTACAATGAAGGAGCCTTGCAAATATGAAACTGTTCCCTTACGGGTGGGGATTGGGCCTCACTGGGAAGAGAGGCCCTTTGTCGTTACCCCTTCTGCCCGGTTCCCCCTAGTACTCGGGAGCGCGTGGTTCTTCGATCATGATCCACACGTCCTATGGGGAGAGGGAAAAGTAAATTTCATTGCCAAGAAATGCCAACCCCACCTGTGGAAACAGGAGTGGGGTGCCCCGATGGGGGGGGGAGTCCCTTGTGATGGTGGGGGTGGCTGAAACAGAGCTAGAGGCGATTCCACCAGAGTACCGCGATTTGGCTTCCGTATTTGGGGAGGAGGAAGCGGATGAACTACCCCCCCATAGAAACTCTGACTGTGCTATTGAAATTTTGCCAAATCAAAAGTTGCCTAAAGGGAAGCTATATTCCATGAGCCGCTCGAAAAAGATAGAATTAAGAAAATTTATCGACAAGAATTTAAGCAGGGGGTTTATAAGACCTGCCTCTTCCCCGTTCGCAGCTCCCGTTCTTTTCAGGAAAAAGAAGGACGGGGGGTTGCGGCTGTGCACTGACTATCGGGGCTTGAATGCAGTCTCCAACACGAACGCGTATCCTATGCCCCTGATCAAGGACTTGTTGGCTGCGGTGGCCGGGGGAAGGTATTCTCGAAGCTAGATCTCAGAGATGCCTACTTCAAGGTGCAAATAAGGGAGGGGGATGAATTTAAAACGGCGTTTAATACCCCGCTGGGTCAATTTGAGTACTTAGTCATGCCGTTTGGATTTCAGGGAGCACCGGGGGTCTTCATGAACTTAATCAATGAAGTGCTCCACAAGTATTTATTCAAGGGGGTCCTTGTTTACCTTGATGACATACTTCTGTATTCCCCTGACCTGAAATCAATGTAAAACTGGTGCGAGAAGTTTTACAAACGTTGCACAAGCATAAACTCTTTGCTAAGCTGTCCAAATGTGAATTTCACAAGTCAGAGATCCCTTTCCTGGGCTACCGCATATCGCAGAGGGGAACTGAGATGGACCCTGACAAAATAAAAGATGTGGTGGGGTGGGAGCCACCCAAGACTCGGAAGCAACTCCAGGGTTTCCTCGGGTTCGCGAACTTTTACAGGTCATTTCTATCGAACTTTGCTCAAGTGGCTCTCCCTCTAACTGACCTGCTTAAAACGAAAGGGAAGCCACCGGACTGCACGCGACCCGGGGCAAAATTAGACTGGTCTCCGGAATGCCAACGCGCGTTTGACCGGCTGAAAGCCCTCTTTACGTCAGAGCCTGTGTTGGCTCACCCAAATGAACTTAAAAAATTCGTTGTGCAAGTAGACGCTTCTGATGTTGCTATGGGAGGGGCGATCCTCCAAGAGGGGGACGATGGTAAACTGCACCCCCTCGCCTATGTTTCCAGAAAGTTTAATGATACAGAACGGAATTGGTCGGTGTGGGAGAAAGAAGTGGGATCGATCCGCTTAGCGTTGGCGACCTGGCGCCATTGGCTTGAGGGGGCGCGAGTTCCTTTCGAGGTGTGGACTGATCATAAAAACCTCGAGCTTCTCCGTTCCCCTCGTTCCTTGAACGCCAAACAGCTACGTTGGGCTGATTTCTTCTCTAAATTCAACTTCACTCTGCACCACTTTCCTGGGAAATCTAATTCGCTTGCTGACGCACTATCACACCTCCCACAACACGACAGTAAGAGGGAGGAGATTTGTGACTCCGTCTTCACGCCTTCCCAGTTGGGAGGAGCCGTGACCACTCGGAAACAGGCTCAATGTTCCCCCCCTTCCCCGACACCTCCCTCTAATGACTGGGTAGCGAAGTTCTCGGCAGCTATGTCGGACACTGATAGGGAGGAGGTAAAGGGGGAGGAAGGAGTTACTCAAGATGCGCATGGATGCTGGAGGAAGAATGATAAACTGTTTGTTCCCAGTTTTCTTCGGGGGGAGGTGATGGGTTGGGCGCACGGCTCGAAACTGGCGGGGCACACGGGGTTTGTAAAATCCCTCCAACTCTTGCAGAGACAATTCTGGTGGCCTGGGCTATGAAAGGACATTTCGTTATTCACTTCTGCTTGCCAAACGTGCTTAATGAGCAAGCCCAGGCCCGGTAAACCCCCAGGAGCACTACAACCCCTCCCCACGCCGGCTCATCCATGGGAAGTGATCTCTATGGACTTTATTACTGACTTGCCCCCCAGTGGGGGAAATACTGTCATATGGGTAATAGTGGATCTTTTTACTAAGCAGGCCCATTTCGTTCCGTTTGCCTCAATCCCCTCGGCCAAGAAATTAGCCTCGGCGTTCTTGCAACACGTTGTGAGGCTCCACACTTTACCAGCTAAAGTGATCTCGGATAGGGGGGTACAATTCGTTTCTCATTTCTGGGGTGAACTGATGTCACTGCTTGGGGTGGAGCGGGCGGTTAGCAGTGCATACCACCCAGAAACTGATGGGCAGACTGAACGTGTGAACCAGACCCTGGAGCAATACTTAAGGTGTTTTACGAACTTTCAGCAGGACAATTGGCACTCTCTTTTGCCTTTGGCTGAGTTCTGTTACAATAACACTCAGCACTCTTCTACTGGTATGTCCCCCTTTAAGGCGGTCCATGGTTTCCCTTCCCCACAGCCTGCTAGCAGCCTCTCAGGGACAATCGCCTGTTTGGTTGTTGGGATGCGGGGAGCTGGCCGTGCACCAGGGGCCATCTCCTCCGCCTGCCAGCCAGACCGCTAACCAGAAGGAAGGGGGCTCTCCCCTCCACCAAGCAGCTTCTCTGCCAACGTTCCAGGGCACCGCTGCCTCAAAAAAAAAAAAAGGCCACTCCCGCCGGATCCCGCTTTCACTTCCCTGAGGCCTACCAGCGTCCTAGTGGGGATAAGCACTGGGTGGGTGGGTGGCAGGGAGCCAGCCATGCACCAGGGGCCATCTCCTCTGCTTGCTTCCCAGAAAGGGAGGGCTCTCCCCTCCACTGAATAGCTCCTCCTGATGCTGCTACTTGCCGCCTGCCCTTCGGCCACCGCTGCCGGCAGTTGCCCTGTATGCTGCTCAAGAGAAGTTATGGAGTGCTGGCTCACATCCTGCTGTCTCAGAGCCACACCACGCTGCCCCGTCATGGAAGAGAATGGCAGGAGACAACGGGGGAAAGATGGATAATTCCCCAACCCTCCACCCACACTCACTGTCACATATACTTGCCCCAGAGAGAGACCAGGAACACAGCCGGGGGGGGCGCCTTGGAGTGGGTATCGGTGTTGTGGGGTGCGGGGAGGGAGGGGAAAACCAGTTACGAGGTTGCAGGTACCACCGTTGTTTTTGAGCAAACCCAAAAAAGGAAGCCAACTATACCAATCAATGCACAGAACAGTGTATGCTGCAGGGTACAACTTGCTGTGCCTCTGCAAGTAGACAACATGCTTTGCATGCAGAAAACCCTAGGTTCTTGACGTACCGGTCAGGGCTTCAGAGCATGGATATGATGGCAGGTCAGGGGGGGGAATGCGAACCTGCAGACTGAGGGGGAGATACAGCTTAGTTGATGCTTGCCTGGGGAGGACATAGAGTTGCCAATTCCAAGTGGGACATTCCTGACGATTTCAGGGATGGAGCCTGGAGAGGGACAGGTTTGAGGGGTCAAGTGCTGGAACAACTGCCTGAGGTGGGCAGTGCCATATACATTAAAAAAAAAAAAAGCCAGACAGTGTGTGGCACTGCAGTGAAACCTGAGTGGGAGAAACCTCTTTCATACAATACACCTTTACTTTCTAGAGCTTGTTGTATTGTTTCTAAAACAGGCTTTACTGCTAGTATTCTATATAGTAGTATTTCCTAGCAAAATAGATATGATGTTGTAGTTTGATGTCTTGAGCTGTTTGGCTGATTTTGTGTATTGCTCTTGTACAGCCCACATTCAGCAGGTTATTTGGCAACAGTCCTATTTTCTGTAGTTTTAAGTTCAGGGACTTTTTCCATCTTGATTGATGGTCATCAGCCAAGGTTAACGGAAACGGAGCTAGACCTGTCAGGAAATAGTTTCGTTTCAGCCAATACCTGACAAAGAAAGTCAGACGCAAGCTTCAATGGAAATCAGGCCTGTTTCTAGGTGTGCAGAATACTGAATTTGGTACACAGGATGGAAAGGTCCAAATGGATCTTAGAAATTTGGTTTCTACAGTTTCGAAGGCTTTAGAGTTCGGATGTAAACAGATTTGTAATCCATAGAGCATATGCTTCACAACCTTTGTGTCAATAATGACAGGTGGTATATATTGTCCTCCCTTCATGTAAACCCACCCCCCTCAACTGCACTGTTAAGAAGAATGAAGGACCACCCCTAAATATTTGTAGCATTTGACTTGTTTTATGCCAGGTGTGGCCAAACTTGTTTTACATAAGAGCCACACAGAATAAATATCAGATGTTTCAGAGCCGCAAGACATGAACAAATATTACACCCATGCCTTTATTGGAAAATATGCAAGGAAGGAAGGAAGAAGATGAGGGAGGGGGAGGAAGGAAGGAAGAGAGAGAAACAGAGAAATTAAGGAAGGAAGGGAGAAAGAGAGAGAGAGAGAAAGGTGAGAAGAAAGAAAGATGGAACAAAAGCGAATAGATGGAGGAAGGAGGGAGGAAAGGGAAAAGAGCGAGAAAGAGAGAGGTGGAAAGAGAGCATATAAATGGAGAGGGAGAGATGGAAAGAAAGTATCTTTAACTTTAAATGTATTCTCCAATCCCCCTCCACGCCTGCCGGCTTGGCTTCGAGAAGGGATTTAAAGAGACAAATGCCTTCTCCAAGCCAGCTGGGGGGGGGGGCAGCTTTGAGAATGCATTTAAAGTTAAAGTTGCTTTCTTTCTTTGCTCCCCCCACCTCACGCCTACTCAGGGAGGGGAACACTGGCTGGGGAAGGGAAGACCGATCGGGGAGGCAGGCCTCCCCTTCACTTCCCCAGCCACCCTGCTGGGAGCCACACAATATGTGTGAAAGAGCCGCATGCGGCTCCCAAGCCGCAGTTTGGCCGCCCCTGTTCTATGCTACTTCCTTTAATCATCCGTCTGTGCTTGGTTTTCTGTCTTGAACATATAAACACTTTAGATTGATTAAAGTTAGTTCTTCTTTGTTGCTGGACTCAGCAAGCACTCTCAATAATCGCTTTAAATCTATAGAAGTTAAGGATAACAATACTACATCGTCTGCATAAAGGAGAGTTACAAGCAGACATAATGCCTATTTAGGAGGATGACAGATATCACCTTCAAGAGACTTTACTATTGAGTTAATATAAAAATTAAACAGAGTGGGAGTAAGAATACATCCTTGTTTGACACCTCTGGAAATGCCTATAGTATCGGTCATGTAGCCTCTGTTACAAACAACTTTTAGCCTAGGGTCTGTGTAAAGTTATTGTATCAATTGTAATAACCGTTTGTCAATGGATATATTTTTAGATTTTGTCTACAATTGATCTCTCGATACAGAGTTAAAAGCTGACTTAAAATCAATAAAGGCTATGCATAAAGCTCCATTTTTTTTTTTTGAAAGGCCATATTTATCCACAAGATGTTGAAGAATCAAAGCTTGATCTATTGTAGAGTGGCCAGCTCTAAATCCCGCCTGTTCATCTATGAGAATATTTTCTTCCTATAGCCATCTCAAAAGCTCCTCTAGAAGATGTTTCATATTTGCTAATGTTAAACAGTTTGATGGCGGCTGGAATATACTGATCCCCAGATGAATAACAGAAATGACAGATAATATTTGATGCTGCTGTAGCCAATTTTTTAATATGTTACAGTAGCCAGAGAGACAACTATATCTGTTTGTTACAGATAAAGAAGAAGCTGCCATACAAACGTAATCTTCTATTTTACTTTGTTTGAGAAGGGGCAGTGTTAAGGCATTAAAAGATAAAGCCCTCCCCATAGTCTCACTTCCAAACACTTAACTGTAAGGTGTATCCTCAAAATTATAATACTGGTAATAATGGCAAGAAAAGTACAGAACCCCTTCTGAGAAACCCAAATTAAAACAGTCCAGTGCGCCGGCATTTTTGGCATACGGTGCTGAAGACAATCTATATGATTACTGAGATCCGACCATCTACTCCCGGGATTACTTCCGAATAATGATTTATCAACATCGAAACAATCGGTTATTGGTATTTTACTAGCAGCTGCAAAACTTGCAGTTGCTTCTCAGCAGAAATCTCCTTCAGCCCCATCTTCATGGAGCACAACAGAGCACCACCAGCCAGCCAACTGGAACTGGAACTGGAAAGTGGAAACTCTAATGACTATAACACACTGGCTGTCATGGGGTGGCTGCCATTGAACAGTAGAGAGCAGCCAGGTCTGACTAAGTTATGTAAGTCACTCAGTGGTTGCTGCCAAGCCTGGCCCTGAAAAGTCCTCCCTGAAAGATCAAAACAGCCCTGGAAAGGGCCCTGCCTCTCCCTTTACCGATTACTCATAGAAACCAAGGCTTGAAGGCTGGCAATACTGTTGCGATCGCCTAGCAATCCCCACAATGGCCACTGCAGATGGCATTCATTTTTAAAAGCTACAGACTCCACTTTTATTATTTGGGGGGTAACCCCCCCCAATGTATGTTTGTTTTTTTAGATTTCAGGCTTTTCCATAAATTTGTGGCTTTTTCAAGTCTGTAGAAAGATCCTAGTCTTATCTGTTCACAGCACCATTCTCTGGATTTAAGTACTCTCAGATCTGGCCATATTGAGAATTAGGTATACTGACCTGCAAGGACTTGTGGGGTGCATTTCATTCACTCTCTCACACACACTATTTCTTCTTTGCCTTTCCCAGAGCCTTCCCCTTTTTCCTGCTTCCTTCTCTCCTTGCCACCTAGCCAAACTTCCTTTATCTGCTCCCCTAGTCTTCAGCCTTCCCTCCCCCTGGCAACCTCTACCTGGGAAAACTATGGTCTGACTGAGCTGTGCTGGCTGCCAGGCTGTGCTCAGAGGTGGAAGACCTTGTGAGAGGTCAAGTCTCCTTCCAACACTATGTCCTCTTTCCCTCCTCTTGGCTACCCCCATACCCTCACCTTTTCTTGTTTTCTTCTCTCCTACCCACCCATCAACCAACCAGCCTACCTTTTATTTGCCTCCCCCATATTTAGCTATATTTACATCATTTATATCCTGCTTTTCTTCATGGGAACCCAAATAGTACAGATGGTGTATTATTTCGGTAGAAACTGTCTCATTCAGTCATAACAGGGTATCGTATCTGAATACTGAATTAAGCTTTATACCAATGCATCACTGAACAGCTTAGTGTTTTCACTATTACATAGATCATCAGTATATCTAGTTCTCATCCTGACCTGAATAGCCCAGATCTCAGAAGCTAAGCAGGGCTGACCCTGGCAAGTATTTGGATGGGAGACCTCCAAAGAACACCAAGGTCAGGAGGCAAGAGGCAGGCTATCAAGCCACTTCTCTGAACATCCTCCCTGCCCCAGTAGGAATCGCCGGAGGTCACCATGACTTCCAATCACAGGCATACGCAAAAATAGGCACTCTCTTTTTTCTGTGCAGATACTTATTTCCTCCAACAGAGGGCTCACTCTCCCCAACAGCTTTTCCGACATACTCAGGAGCCTTCCTGGGTCTCCAGAAAAATCCAAAAAGTTTTTTTAAAAAAACCCTTCAGGGATGGTTAAATTCCCCCCAATACCTTTTGATATGGCCTTCGCAGGGATCTACTTCAGGCATCAACAGTGAGAGATTAGAATCGGGGGTGGGGGTGGAGAAGGGCCTCTAACTGGCTCTGTCAGTAAAAGGGAGGGAAGGGCCCTTGCTTGGCCTATTTTGGCCCATTGGGGCCAGGCCTGACAGAGGTCGCCAGTACCAGGCTGGGGAACTCCTAAAGGTTTTGTGGTGAACTCTAAGGAGGGCTGGGTTTGGGGAAGGGAGAGGCCTCAGCTGGGTATAATGCCACAAAGTCCACCCTCCAAAGCAGCCTTGTTCTCCAGGGAGACCGACCTTTGCTGTCTAGAGTTCACTTGGAGGTTGGCAACCCTAGGCCTGGCAGCAGTCTAGGGTTGCCAAGTCGTTGTGCCACCCCCCGGCCACCAGCAGACTCCACCCTCCAAAGCATCCATTTTCTCCATGGGAAGTTATCTCTGTAGTCTGGAGATGAGCAGTAATTCCAGATGATACCCAGGTCCCCCTAGGCAGCACCCTCTGGGTGACTTGGTATCACCTGATTTGCATCGCTCAACTAGGCCTGGCAGCTTGCTACTGTTCGTCAGCAGCCACCCTACGAAACCCAGTGCAGTGCAGCAGTTAGAGCTTCAAAATAGCATCTGTAAGACCCAGGTTCAGATCCCCATCTTGCGGTGGAAGCTGACTGGGTGATTTTGGACCAGTCACATACTTTCAGCCTAACTAACCTCACAGGGTTGTTGTGCAGATAAAAAGGAGGAGAGACAAACGTAAACAGCTTTAGTCCCCACTGTGGAGTAAGAGGCTGTGGGGGAAGGAGGTGGAGATGGAAAGCTGAAGACAGAGAGGCAGATAAAGGCAGGTTGTCTGTTGGTTGGGAAGGAAATAGGGTTGCCCACTCCAGGTTGGGAAATTCCTGGGCATTTGAAGGGTGGATCCTGGGGAGGGTGGGATTTGAGGAGGGGAGGAACTTCAGACTGGTGTAATGCCACAGACTCCACCCTCCAAACCAACCATTTCCTCCACAAGAACTATCTTTGCCAGCCTCCAGGTGAGGGCTGGAGATCACCCAGAACTACAACTGTTGTCCAGGCAACAGAGATCAGTTCCCCTGGACAAAACGGCTGCTCTGGAGGGTGGAGTCTGTGGCATCATACCCTGCTGAGGCTGTTTCCCTCCCCAAGCCTCACTGTCCTGAGGCTCCACCCCCAAATCTCCAGGAATTTCCCAACCTGGAGCTGGCAGCCTTAAGGCGAATTGATCTCTGGAGCTGGGAGATCCCTTGTGATTCCCAGAGCACTGCCACTGCTGCTGTGGGGGAGAGGCAGCAGGTGGGTGGCTGGAAGTACCGCCACCACCACCGCTGCTGCTGGGTGGGGTGGGGTGGGGTAGGTATAGGGCAGGGAGAGTGATGGAGCCAGAAAGAGGGAATGCTGGGGTGGGGGGCAGAAAGAGAGAGAAAGAGCAATGAGGTGGGGAGGCATAAAAACAAAGAGAATGATGTGGGGGCAGAAAGAGAGAGGAAGTCACATGCATGGAGGAGAGAGAGGGTAAGAAAAGGGGGGACAGACGGGAGAAAGAGTGTGTGAGAGAGGTAGGGGGAGAGGGGAGGAAGCAAAGGTGTGAGGAATGGGATAACCATCCCGCAAGTTTCTTGCAGGTCTCCACTTCTGTGTTTGTGTATTTCTCAACATGGCAAAACCTGTGGATACTTAATTCAGACGTTAGTGCTATGAACAAACAACAGATCTTTCTACAAGCCTGAGAAAAGCTACAGCTTTGCAGAAAAATCAGAAATGTACAAAAAACCCAAAACACTGAAGCAGGTAAAAAACCAGTTAATAGAAACACTGACTATGGCTTTAGCCAGTTTGGTGTAGTGGTTAACAGCATGGACTCTAATCTGGGAGAACCAGGTTTGATTCCCCACTCCTCCACATGCAGCTGCTGGTGTGACCTTGGGTCAGTTACAAGTTCTTTCAGAGCTGCTCTCGAAAGAACAGTCCTTGAAAGAGCTCTCTCAGCCCCGCCTACCTCACAGGGTGTCTGTTGTGGGGAGGGGAAGGGAAAGGAGATTGTAAGATGCTCTGACACTCCTTCGGGTAGTGAAGGGCGGGGTATAAATCCAATCATCTACTCCTCCTCCTCCAAAAGAGCGCCCTCAGTGGCTGTTGCTAGGCAATCATGACAATATTGCCAGACTTGCAGCCGTGATTTCTATGAGTAAAAGGAAAGAGGGCAGCCCTTTCCAAGACTATTTTGACTGGTGAAGGAGGACTTATGAGTACAGGCCCAGCAGCAATCACCATCAACATGATACCACATGACTTACACCTGATGGCTGTTGCTCAACAATAGTCACCCCACAAAAAGCCAATAGGGGGTCTCAGAGCGGCTTACGGTCTGGCCGAGGATCTGAGAGCCCCAAGTTGGAATCCCCACTCTGCCATGGAAGTTCACTGGGTGACTTTGGGCCAGTTACAAATTCTCAGTCTAACCTACCTTACAAGGTTGTTGTGAAGATAAAATAGCAGAGATGAGAAATGTAAGCTGCTTTGGGTTCCCATAGTGGAGAAAAGTTAAATAAATAAATACAAATAAAAAATAAGTCAAGACCGTTGATCCATCTAGCTCCATCTACTAGACCACCTATTCTGAAGGGCAGCAGCTCTCAAAGTCTCTGTAGAGAAATGCCTTTTCCTACAACTTGTTACCTGAGATCCTGGGACTGGATGCATCTAGGATAGAATCTGGTACCTTCTTCATGCAACACATCTGTGCTACCACTGAAACATGGGTTCTTCCCTGGCCCCACTGTCAGGTGTGATCCCATGCTGCCGGGATATGTCCCTGCATCACTGAATAGCGTGGCCATCTCAATCATGCAATCAGTACCCCACCAGGAAAGAACTGCAGATACGAATGAGAAGGGGGCCTCCATCTTGTCTACATTAATATTCCATCTAACTGAATGGAGGCAGTAGGCTACGAGACATGAGTTGAATGGAAAAGAGAGCAGAAGATGAGGGTCACCAGCATACTTATAGCACCATACACGCCACTGATCAGAGACGCAGTACATGGAAGAGGGCAGGAATGGGGGGCCCAAAAGCTTCAGGATCGCCACATTCCGGGACCTCTTACTAAGAAGCAGTCCTGCCTTCAGTCATTCCCCTACCACACCACTATTGATAAAAATCTATCAGGATACTCAGAGTGAAAATACCCCTACTGATGTCTAAGAGATCTCTAGACAAGATCTCTAGACTGCCTAACAACATGGTCAGACTAAAATCTAGGTTGACAGAGATCTAAGTGTCTAATAGTAAATTCTAGACATGGGTGAAGATGCAAAGGAATTACATGCCCATAAAAGGGTGGGTGGAGACAGGAAGATAACTAGATGGAGATAGGACAACAATGTTTGGTTTCTAGAGCAACTCTGAGGTCATCTGGCAATATATCCCCCCTTAGTTATGTATAAATAATCCCAACCAATTAAGAACAGGGCTTCTCCCTACTGTCATGGCATAAGAGTTTTATTTAGAAACTGTTGCCCTGGTGCCCCTACGCACACCTTCCCTATTGCCAGTTGAAATTTACTGAAATAGATTCAAACTAAACCAGGCACCTTCAATACTCTGGATTCGGACCTGAAGCTTAACATGGGAACTACAAACATACACACTCCTGTTTTGTTTTCAAAGTAATTTTATGCAGGTCTCAAAGCTATTATAGTTAACAAAGGCTGGCTAGTATTTCTGTGGCAAAACTAACATTTACATTCATTCAATTTAATTACATTACATTCAGTTCACCCATCTGAATAGCACTTCTGGATAACTCTTTGTAGCTATGATGGAAATGGAAGTGTCAGAAAATGCCTTTGATGTTTCTCACTGAATCCATTGTTTTATGTTCCCTACCCTGCTTTGCGCTTGCGTAGCTATGCAGGCAGAAACGTGGGAGCTTCTTCCCTGCCGCTTTTCCTTATCACGGTGGCCTTGAATGTAGGCTTTGGACTATTCTTGTTTTGCTGAGAATTTTCCAGTCCTGGGAAGGCAAGGGGAGGGGGGGAGTAGTCTCCCGTTCATGAAGTATTTCTCCCGCCGGGAGTTCCCGCGCGAGTGCACAAGTTTCATTTGCTAGGCGCTTCATTGCATCACACTATAAGTTAGCTTGCTTTGCTTCGCCCCCATTCCTGACAATGACCTCCTACTGTGGGTTTTAGCAAGATAATCCAATAAACCTTTCTTTGTGCAAGAATGACTGGATCTACTTGATTTCATACCTGACAGAAATTGTCAGGAATCAAACATCATTCCCCCACCGTCAGTTTCCGCCGTCTACCACGATGAGCGGAGCTGGGGGGGGAGCCACGGGCGCAGTCCCAGTGACTACTACTTCGGGAGCCACGGGCGCAGTTCCAGTGACTACTACTTCAGGAGCCACGGTCCCAGTCACTACCGTGGCAACTCCAGTGGTCACTGTCCCGACCACCACTGTTGTTCCGGTGACTACAACTACAGTATTGGCAGCGCCAACACCACAATCAGCAGCCGGGTTGGTTACCCCGCCATCGATCGGCACAATGGGTGCTCCGTACACTCTCCCAATCTACAGCCCGGCCGGGCCAATGCAGAGTCAAGGAGGAGCGGTTCCACGAACCTACGTGCCGGGAGCCCCAACACCCTGGGATAAAGGGGTGACCTATCGCAGATCGCGCGATTGGACTAAGAACCTGTTGGATACTACCCAGACAACCTGGACTATGCCGGGAAGCCAGAGCCGGGACAGCCTTTTGGACCCCAGAGGTAGTTTTGGACTTCCCCAGGGGAGGTTGTCTCGAGGATCTCCCAGAACTGGGTCCGGTTCGGATACTGATGTCCGCATGGACTCTATTCAAGAGGATACCCGACGTCTGGTAAGGGACATGAGCAAACTAATGCAATCCCTACCACAGATGATGGACCAAGCAATTCGAGCTCATCCGCTGATGCAACCTCGACCAGCACCAGTCCCTGCACCACCGTTGCTACCGGGACGGCCACCTCCTGCTCCCCCGGGCCCGGGGCCGGGCCAACCAGCTCCCCCAGGGCCAGGGCCGGGCCAGCCAGCACCGATCCCACCTCCACTGGTCGTCCCAGCACCAGGACCCGGGCCAGGACAACCAGGACCTATCCAGCCGCCAGCTCTGCCTCCGCCTCAACTCCCTGCTCCAGCACCCCTCATGCAGCCAGTCCCAGTACCGGTCATGGCGCCGGCCCCCCAGTAATCCGCCCCAAGGACATGCTTGAGATCACGTTTGATGGAGATCCAGAGACTGTGTCCTTTTTCATATTGCAAGTAGGGAAATTTGTGCAGAGATGGGGCTATGTGTTCCCAGACGAAGAGCAACAGGTGGAGTTTATCGCGTCCAGGTTCCAGGGGAGTGCTACTAGTTGGTATGTAGCCCTTCATGATCTGGAGGCAGCGGAATTGGGGAATGTAGATGACTTCATGTGGGCCTTGAGAAACCGTTTCGAGGACCCGGGGCGGCCCAAAAAGCTGAAGCCTTTCTTCGCACATTCAGACAAGGCAAACTCTCCGTGCGGGAGTATTCAAGGGAGTTTCAAAGGCACGCAGTGAAAATTCGGGACTGGACCGATGCGGTCTTGGCTCAACAATATCGAATGGGACTAGCCGTAGACGTCCGCAATAATGTCCTCAGCTCTCAGCAACCTCGCACCCTCCAAGGTTGGATGGAGGAAGCCGAAAAAGCGGAAAGTCGCTTACGTATGATGAAACTGGATCTATCTTTGGGCAACAACCGTCCGAGTCTTGCGGCAGGCCAGGCCAGACCCAAACCAACGTCCACCCCAAGTGGGATGAGAGATCAGCGTATGCGACAGGGCCTCTGCCTGCGATGTGGGGAGAAGGGGCACTTCGCCGCATCCTGCCCGAAAGGGGATCCCAATAGAGCTCTACCACAAGAGGAGCCCAGAAGGTGGACAACCCCTACCCCAAGGAAAGGTACAGCGAAACCACGCAATACACGGGCTCTTTTTGCTAGCCCCGACCAAGCGGATACCATGATGCTGGAGGAGGAGAGTGAGATGCAGGGAAACGAAATGGTCCTGTTTGTGAATGGCGCTACCCAGCAGGACCCAGCACTTGAGGCGCCAAAACTGGTGAGCAATTACCCCTCTCTCTTCTTTGTGACTGTTCTGGTGATGAACCCAGCAATGATGACCCATATTCGGGTTCGGGCTCTCATTGACTCAGGGTGCGGGAGGGACCTGATAAACCCGTCTATGGTTATGGGGTTGGAGGTAGCCGTGGTCAACTTGAAAGACCCAATAACTTTCACGCAAATGGATGGGTCTCCAATGAAAGAACCATGCCGATTTGAGACTGTTCCTTTAAGAGTAGGCATTGGTGACCACTGGGAGCTACGCTCGTTTGTAATAGCCCCTCAAGCCCAGTTTCCCTTAGTATTGGGTAGCCCTTGGTTACATGGACATAATCCTTACATTCTATGGGAGGAAGGGAGCGTACAATTTATCTCCCCGAAATGTACAGAACACCAATGGGACCCAGGGTGGGGAAATCCCCCATGCAATGAACCTCCACGAGCTTGTTTAGCCACGGAGGACCTTAACCGCATCCCTAAGGATTACCGGTATGTAACCAGGGTTTTTGAGGAGGAGGAAGCTGATGAACTACCCCCCCACCGTAACTCCGACTGTGCGATTGAAATTCTTCCAGGCCAGAAATTACCAAAAGGGAAAATTTACGCCATGAGTCCCAGTGAAAAGGAAGAACTACGCCGCTTTATCGATAAGAATCTGGCCCGTGGATTTATTAGGCCAGCATCATCCCCTTTTGCAGCACCTGTATTGTTTTGTAAAAAAAAAGATGGGGGGCTCAGACTCTGCACGGATTACCGGGGACTGAACGCAGTGTCTGCAACTAATGCCTACCCAATGCCCCTCATCAAAGACTTATTGGCAGAGGTGGCTAAGGGGAAAGTGTTTTCTAAACTGGATTTACGAGATGCCTACTTTCGGGTCAGTATCAGAGAGGGGGATGAATACAAGACTGCATTTAATACCCCGCTGGGGCAATTTGAATATCGGGTTATGCCCTTCGGTTTACAGGGGGCACCAGGGGTCTTCATGAATTTAATCAATGAAGTGTTACACCCCTATTTATTCAAGGGGGTGGTTGTTTATTTGGATGATATCTTGGTCTATACCCCGGATCAAGAATCTCACACTACCCTTATGCGAAAAGTATTGGAAACGCTATTAGAACACAAACTGTTTGTCAAACTATCAAAATGTGAATTCCACCAGGAGTGCGTTGACTTTTTGGGGTACCGCATATCCTCCGCGGGATTAGAAATGGACCCAAAGAAGGTCCAGGATGTGTTGATGTGGGAGCCCCCCAAAACCAGGCGACAGCTCCAAAGTTTCCTCGGCTTCGCCAATTTTTACCGTCAATTCCTGCCACACTTTGCCCAAGTAGCCCTCCCCCTCACGGAACTGCTAAAAACTAAGGGGAGGGGATCTAAGGCGTCTGTGCCAGGGGCCCCTTTGAACTGGACCCCCCAGTGTCAGGAAGCTTTTGAACAACTAAAACAGTTATTCACGTCTGAACCCATACTAGCACACCCCGATGAGACAAAAAAGTTTGTGGTCCAAGTTGACGCGTCGGATACCGCTATGGGTGGGGTGATTTTGCAAGAGAATGTTCAGGGGCAACTACAACCCCTTGCTTATGTATCAAAAAAATTCAATGATACAGAGAGATTTTGGCCCATTTGGGATAAAGAAGCAGCGTCTATACGTTTAGCATTGATCACCTGGAGACACTGGTTAGAAGGGTCCCAAGTACCTTTTGAAATCTGGACTGATCACAAAAATCTTGAGGTACTGCGGAAACCCCGGAATCTAAATGCAAAACAATTCCGGTGGGCTGAGTTTTTCTCTAAATTTCAATTCACCCTTCACCATTTCCCAGGTAAAGCCAATCATCTGGCAGACGCTCTCTCCCGCCTTCCCCAACACCTCTGTAAGAGGACAGAAATACGAGAGTCTATGTTCACCCCTGAACAATTAGTTGGTGCAGTTGTAACCCGTAAAACCAAACGAGCACAATTGAATCCCATCCAGGCATTAACCTGGGAAAAACAATTTGTCACTGACATCACCACACAGGAAACAAGTGACTTACAAGCCAGGGATGATGTGAAATGTGGTCCGAACGGCTGCTGGTACAGGGGAAATAAAATTTTTGTCCCTGAAGCTACCCGGTCCCAGATGTTGCAGATAGTCCATGACTCAAAATCTGCGGGGCACTTTGGATATGTAAAGTCCTTACGACTGCTACAACGTGGCTTCTGGTGGCCCCGGATGAAACAGGATTTATCCCTTTATATACAATCCTGTCCGACGTGCAATCGTTGCAAAACCAGACCGGGAAAACCCCCAGGTCTTTTACAGCCTCTACCTACCCCGAGCCGACCCTGGGAAGTAATCTCTATGGACTTTATCACAGATCTTCCCCCTCTAGACATATGACGGTTATTTGGGTGGTAGTGGATTTATTCTCTAAGCAAGCTCACTTTATACCGTTCCCCAGTCTGCCAACAGCCAAAGTCTTGGCCAAAGCCTTCCTCCAACACATTGCCAGGCTACATACGTTACCACTCAAGATAATCTCCGACAGAGGGGTTCAGTTTGTTTCAAAGTTGTGGTCAGAGTTAATGACTCTAATGGGTATTGAACGTGCTCTCAGTACTGCCTATCACCCTGAAACTGACGGGCAAACGGAGAGAGTAAACCAGACTTTAGAACAATACCTAAGATGTTTCTCTAACTATCAACAAGACAATTGGGTAGATTTATTACCACTGGCGGAGTTTGCGTACAACAACTCATGGCACGCTTCAACGAAGATGTCTCCCTTCAAAGCTGCCATGGGTTATGACAGCCCCCTCTTCCCTTTTTGAAGCCCGGTGAGACTGTTGGGAAAGCCTCAGCATGGTGTAAAACTTTCCGGGACTCTTGGCCCCTAATTGTTGAGACTTTGAATGAGGCCAAGGCACAGTACAAAAAGCAAGCAGACAAAAAGAGGGCAGGTGGCTGGAAACTGCAACCGGGAGACTTGGTCTACCTGTCAACCAAAAACCTAAGGCCAGCGCAACAGTCCCGGAAACTTGCTTGGAAATATGTTGGTCCTTTCAAAGTGTTGAGATGTGTAAATCAAGTAACTGTACAACTAGATTTGCCTAAATCTCTTAAAGCAATACATCCAATTTTCCATTACAGCCTCCTCAAACCTGCATTACCCCCGACTAAATGGCAAGCTGAGCTTCCGGCACCTCCCCCCTTTGATGGTTGATGATGAGGAGCACTACGAAATTGCTGACATTTTGGATTCTAAGATTCTCCGTGGACAACTCCTGTACCTTGTTCAATGGGTACACTTTGGGCCCCAACACAGGGAGTGGGTGAAAGTATCTGATATCAATGCACCTGATCACCTGAAAGAATTTCACACTCGATACCCTAATAAACCTGGGGGCCCCTCATTCTCTCCTTCCTGAGTGGTGGGTGGGTGGTATTTTGGGAAGGGCAGAATGTCAGAAAATGCCTTTGATGTTTCTCACTGAATCCATTGTTTTATGTTCCCTACCCTGCTTTGCGCTTGCGTAGCTATGCAGGCAGAAACGTGGGAGCTTCTTCCCTGCCGCTTTTCCTTATCACGGTGGCCTTGAATGTAGGCTTTGGACTATTCTTGTTTTGCTGAGAATTTTCCAGTCCTGGGAAGGCAAGGGGAGGGGGGGAGTAGTCTCCCGTTCATGAAGTATTTCTCCCGCCGGGAGTTCCCGCGCGAGTGCACAAGTTTCATTTGCTAGGCGCTTCATTGCATCACACTATAAGTTAGCTTGCTTTGCTTCGCCCCCCATTCCTGACAATGACCTCCTACTGTGGGTTTTAGCAAGATAATCCAATAAACCTTTCTTTGTGCAAGAATGACTGGATCTACTTGATTTCATACCTGATAGGAAGCAAGATTTTTCCCCAATGGTATTAAAAATACTACGTTCGAATTGGTCTACCTTGGAACATTTTAAGTGCTCCTAGAGCTCTATCTCTTCTTCTGTTTTATGTATGGAAAGAGCAGATGGAACTGATACAGACTGACCAACCCAGTGAAGGCCAAGCTAGCTGGAGGGTAGGCGGACTGGGTGTTGTGTCTCTCTCCTTTGAAAGAGCAAGCAACTCCACATGACTGTTCTAAAGATTACGGAAGTGGTAGTGGGGGCATTTAACTCCTTCCCCCTGCCCCATCTCCCCAAACACACCATTAGCTTCACGGGGAAAACGAAGCCGGGATACAGGATCTCCCACATCACATTTAGTTCAATGACATGAACTAGATTTCTCTGCGTGGAAAGACATCACATTTAGTTCAATGACATGAACTAGATTTCTCTGCGTGGAAAGACATCACATTTAGTTCAATGACATGAACTAGATTTCTCTGTGTGGAAAGTCATTGGCGGTACTGGCCTCCCAAATTGCCCTATGAGCCTTCCACATTTCTTGCACCCCAGCAGGGCTAGGAGCAGTGTTCCCTCTAAGCTGAGTTAGTGTGAGCTAGCTCACAATTTTTTAGCCTCCGGCTCACACATATTTGTCTCCACTCAGGAAGGAGGGCTCCGGAGCAGACTGATTTATGCAGCAGCCAAATCGCTCGCTCACAACTTTAATGCCAGCAGCTCACAAAGTAGGATTTTTGCTCACAAGACTCCACAGCTTAGAGGGAGCCTTGGCTAGGAGTAAAAACCACTTATTCATAAAGTAAAAGTCTCTCCAGCACGTCACACCTCTTCAGCAGAGTGCAGATACTCCCCCCCCCCGCATCAGCCACTGCTCACCTTGCCATAGCCCCCTTGCCCAAGACACGAAGGAGCTCAAAGCAGTGGGGTCCAATGTGCTCTGGACCATTGTTGACGCTGCTCTCGGAGATCTCAATTTCTTCATAATGTCCTGGTATCAGGCTGGGGGAGAGAAAAGAGGGCCGGGCAGTTAAGGAGGACACAGCAATCCCCAACAATTTGGGACTCTCAGTTTTAAAAAAAAGAGAGAACACAAAAAAGCTGCAGAGTCGTTAATATATATATTCAATGAAAACAGGATCAAAGAAGCACAGCATCTCTATGACGTTTAGACAGGCTACAAGGAGAACGAAAATTCAAACACAGCTCCGATTACGATATTGAAAGTGACCCTCCAGAAGGAGTGATGATGATGGAAATCACACTGTACTCTCCTGTCTCAGAGAAGTGTGTGAACAGGTGTCAGGCATATTCAGACTGACAGCAACATGCCACACTGGACTCCAGTTTCATCTAAACTAGTCAAACACGGGACTCTGACTTGCCCCCCTTGCATCTTTTTTTACATTGATGGATAAATCTGGCCTTATTCCTGATGCATGGTTAAATGCAATTGTGGTCTGAATTTATAAAAAAGGTGATTGCTCAATTCCTTCCAATTATAGACCAATCAGTCTGCTTTCCATAATGGGCAAACAAATGCCAAGCATTTACTATCTAAGCTGACCATATGGATGACAGAACAGAGAGACTTAGGCTCGGAACAGTTGAGATTCTGTAAAGGGAAAACTACTTTAGACCATTGCATTGTATTAGACACCTGATTAGCAAGTATGTAAAAAGAAGCAATGTAAAATTATACGCTGCCTTCATAGATCTTAAAGGGGCATTTGATTCAATTGACTGGGAACTCCTCTGGGCTAAACTACAACAACTAAACATAGAAAAGAGACTCCTTAACCTTATAAAAAAAGCTATATGCATCAACAAAATGCCAAATCAAATGTTCATGGACAGGGAAATTAACTTCAAAAATCTCATCAAACAAAGGAGTCAAGCAAGGCTGTATATTAGCATCCTTTCTATTCAACCTGTTCCTTAATGATTTTGCCCCCTACGTTGAAGCTGTCGATTGCCATGCTCCTAAACTGGGCTCTGTCCATGTCCCTCTGCTATTATATGCAGACGATATGTTACTATTGTCCTGCTCTAAAGTTGGTTTAGAGCATTCACTAAATAGATGCCTCTCATATTTTATAACTAATAAATTACTTCTAAACCATGAAAGATCAAAAATACTTGTCTTTTCCAAAACATGGAAACTATCCAAATGGACGATTGGAGGCAAACCAATTGAACAAGTTAAAAAAATTAGATTCTTAGGTCTGCACTTCCAGTACAATGCATCTTGGTCTGTGAAATGTAAATCAACAATAAGTACGGCCAACATCAATGCTTCTGCCATTTCCCGATTCTTCTACACCAGAGGCAATCAATTCATACCAGCTGCATTAAATGTCTTCAAGGCCAAAGAAATACCCCAACTCATGTATGGTATTCCAACAAGGATAAGCGCCCTTAATGGCACCACTGAACGTGTTCAATCTAAATTTCTTAGAAAGATCATAGGAATGCCACGCTGTGTACCTTATGCAGCCTTATGCAAGTGACTGAAAGAGAAATTTGCATGAGATTGTGGCTTTTCTTCCATCATTAAAAGTTTTTGCTGAGCATATAAAAAAGCTGCAATCTTGCACAAGTGTGGCTGGATGACCACACTTCTGGTAACACGGGGGTGTGGCCTAATATGCTAATGAGCTGTGCTACCAGGGGTGTGGCCTAATATGCTAATGAGTTCCTGCTGGGCTTTTTCTACAAAAAAAGCCCTGGGCACCACTATACATTTTTTCCAGCAACAGACCAACAGGGCTAACCCTCTGAAAATATTACCCCTTATTCTCCTCCTTCTTCTTCCCTATCAAAATACAGATCATATGCTCTTCAGGGCAGGGAACCTGTTTTCTTTCTCATCCAACTCTTTGACATGTACAGTGTTGACAATGTACAACCACCACCTCCTAGAGAAAGGGAGTGTGCTTCCAAACACCAGGTGTTGGGAACAAACAACCAGAGGAACATCTATCTCTCTATAATATAAAATTCTGTTTTGGTCATGGACTCTCCTGAACATTCCACATGCTGCCTAATATCAGTTGGCTCAATGATCTGTCTCTCAGAACATGTCCCTAGCCACTGGCTGCGTTGCCTGAGTCCCACCCAGCCACCACTCAAAGAGTATTTGCGTGCCATTGGCTGGGTGCTGGGTTTGCTCCTCTTCCCCGCCCACTCCTTCAACCTCTGTGCCCTATCAGAATTACTGGCAGATAGCTTTCTCTCTTGACGAAGACGCTTGCCTCCTGTGTGAAAGTAACCTTTTCCCGCAGTAGCTGTTGGTAGGTGTAACGAAATGGCAGTTACCTGTGTCTGTGCGTTTAAAATGTTCCCCCAGAGGGCTTAATTGAGCTGTAGTTCCAGAGAGGGGCCTGCAGGGGTTCCAGAGAGGGGCCTGGAGAGGGTGAGTGTTGAGGAGGGGTGGGACCTCAGACAGGTACAATGCCATAGACTCCACCCTCCAAACCAGCCATTCCCTCCTGGGGAACCATTGTTGCCAATCTCCAAGTGAGGGGTGGAGATCACTCAGAATTACAACTGATCTAGGATGGCAGAAGTCAGCTGCAGTCAGAGGGGCAGATAATGGTAGGTTGATGGTTAGCTGGGAAGGACATGGGGTTGCCAATTCCAGGTTGGGAAATTCTTGGGGATTTGAGGGGTGGAGCCTGGAGAGGGTGGGGTTTGAGGAGGGACTGGACCTCAGACAGGTACAATGCGATAGACTCCACCCTCCAAACCAGCCATTTCCTCCTGAGTAACAATTGTTGCCAATCTCCAGGTGAGGGCTGGAGATCACTCAAAATTAGAACTGCTCTTCAGGTAGCAGAATCAGTTCCCCTGGAGAACATGGTGGACTCTATGATATTATACCCTGCTGAGGTTGCCACAGCAAATTGACACAGAGTGTCCAAGGCCTTGGCACTCTCCCAGAGCCTCTTTCTAGAGCTCCTTGTATTTTTTCCACAAGGGGCCTTATTCTTATATCTTGCTATGCTATTATAAATAATTTATTGTTGTTGATTTGTGAATGCTGTATTCTTCCCTCAGGAATCAACAGCGGAGCACTATAAATATTCCAAATAAACAGGATATCAGTTTCCCAGATGCACCTGCTTGGCTATTGCTGGAAACAAAATCTCTGGATGGACTGGCTACTCTTAGACAGGTCTTTGTTTTACCAGGGCTTCTCCTTAAAGATTGATTCAGGTCCAGGTAGCCCTGTTGGTCTGAAGCGGCAGAAGAGGCCCTGTTGGTGCGAAGCAGCCCCCGGACTCAAACGCTCTTTGCCTCAATGACTCCTCCTTGTCATCGGACTCTTTTAAGTGTCGAGGCAGCTGCTTCTGCCAGACACGCTGTGCAACCGGCCCAGCCAGGCCTGAGTCATCGGGAATGCCTGTGTGCCGGAGAGGGTTGCCAGCCTCCAGGCGGGGCCTGGGCCTCCCCCGCTGACAGCCGCCACCGGCTCCCCCGGGGAGAAACCGGCCGCTCAGCCTGGCGGGTGGGCTCCTCCGGGTGGGCACTGCCCCGTGCGGGGGCCCCCGCCCCGCCCCCCCGCCCAGACCCGGCAGGCAGCCCCCCCCCCCCGGGCTCCGCGCCTCATCGGGACCAGCCGGGGCCCCCGGGCCAGAGCGCCCGCCGCCACTCGGAGCGCGGGGGGTGGGGCGGGGGGCGATGCCGCTCCCTCTAAGCCGCGGGGGGGGGCGATCTTGCGGGCCCAAACCCCTCCCTCCTTCGCGGGCTACACGGCGCCGCTACTCACTCCGGGCCGCCGGCGCGCAGGTCCGGGTCCGCCTCCTGCGGGGTCAAGGGGGGAGGGAGAGAGGGGGGGGAGAGAGAGGTCAGCGCCGGGAGGGGCGGGGGGGGGAGAGAGAGAGAGAGAGAGAGAGGAAGAGCCCGCCCCCTCCCCCCGCCCTCCCCCTCCTCACCGCGGCGCCCCCCTCGGGCTCCTCCCCGTCGCTCCCCTCCTCCGTCTCCAGGTCGAGGTCGAAGACGCCGGCCATCGCAGCGGGGGAGGGGGGCCCGGGGATCCCGCCCGGCCTCCCGGAACCCCGCCCCCTCCGCGCGTGACGTCACCTCTCCGCGACCCGCGCCGCCTTCTCGGGCGGGAGGGGGCGGGGCCAACGCAGAGTGTCGCTCCGCCTCTCGGCCTTCCTCCGCGGCCCTCCCCCCCGGGCCTCTGAGGCGGAGAGGGATGGGCCGCCTGCCTCGCCGGGTGCCTGGCGGAGTCCGCGGGGGCTCGCGGGGCTTCCTTGGGCGGAAGAAGCCGGGCAGGAGCTCAGGGGCCTAACAGGCCACGCCCCTGGCAGCACAGCCCGGTATCGCCGCGCCGCCCCCCCCCCCGGTGCTCCGGCCCTGCTGCTGAAACAGGCCACGCCCAGCAGCAGGGACCCTTCCGCGTGTTAGGCCGCACCCCTGGTGATGGCACAGCTCATTAGCCTATTAGGCCACACACCCCTGTTACCAGGCCTGTGGCCATCCAGCCCCAGCCACCTTCTGCTTCTTAATCTGTTGACCTGGTTTGTTGTCAAAACCCCAGGGGGCTTTTTTTTTTGGTAGCAGGAACTCCTTTGCATGCTAGGCCACACACCCCTAAGGTAGCCAATCCTGATCAGTTTCTGCTGTTGGGTGTGGCCTGTTATGCTAATGAGCTCCTGCTGGGCGTGGCCAACTTGGGAGCCAGCCCGAACTCCCTTCCTGTGCCTCCCTGCCCAAAAATAGCACATGAAAGTTGAAATTGAAATAAATATGAGTCGCCTCTAAGGTGCCACTGGATTTTTGCTCTGTTTCCCCCTGATGATCTCCCAGCATTCGGAGGTTTAGGACCTCTAGATGTTCATTTATTTACTTCATGTATACCCCCGACCTGACTCCCCAGTGGGGACCCAAAGTGGTTCACATCCTTCTCCTCCTCCTCTCCATTTTATCACCCCTGTGAGGCAGGTTAGGCTAAGGGAGGGGGAGTCGTCCAAGGTCACCCAGCAGGCTTCCCTGGCAGAGCAGGGATTCGAACCTGGGTCTCCCAGATCTTAATCTGACCATATAACCACTGCACACTTAGTCACTATGGCTGGTAGCCACCGATAGATCTAATCTCCATGAATCCAGCTAATTCCCTTTTAAAGCCACCTGTGCTTGAGGCGGTCACTACATCTCACTGGTCCTGGAGTCCATAATTTAATGATTCGTTGGGTGAAGTACTTCCTTTTGTCCATCCTGAATCTATTGCCCATCAACTGGTTTAAGTGCCCTGAGCAGGAGGGTTGGGGTTAGCAGTCCCAGAAATGGTTGTGCTGTGGTTTAGGATCCAGGCAAGAGTAAAATATCCAGTTAGAGTGGGTGTGAGTTACTCCCATCTGTTGATGAATTGAAAAAGTAAGATGAATAATGTACATAAACCTGTACAGAGGGGCCATTGCTTTCTGTAGCAAGTTTCAGGAGGGCACCCATGTGGGTCTGCAGCAGAAGAGCTGGATTCTAGTCCAGCCGCACCTCACAGACCAACATGATTTTGGGGTATGAGCTTTTGAGACCAAGGGAGCGCTGGCAGCCAGAAGCTCCTGCCCTGAAAATCTTGTTGGTCTTGGAGGTGCTGCTGGAATAGAGTCTAGTTTTTCTGTGGTGAATAGAGCAATTCATGTGCAGATCTGGATACTATCGAACTTGGATTCAGTAAGGAATATACCCGTGATCTAACTATCTTTAATTACTGTTGAAAACAAGTCTGATAGTGTCTAGATCTACATATGAATTCCTATGATGATTTCTAGCTAGCTCCGAACTCCGGGGTCTGCAGCCGGCACTGCCTTGGGCAGTCCCGTCAGCCTGTCTGGCTTGGTGTGCCATAGGTTCAGAGGCGTGGACGCAGGGGAACGCCTTCTCTTTTAGCTGGAGTTGGATTGGGCTCCGTGGGAACGCTGTCAAGCGCACCCATTTGTCAATATTTGTCAGCAGAGCAGACCTTCACAGCTCCCCGGCCTGCTACAACCTAAAATACCCCCTGAAATGCTGCTGCTGCTGTTGCTCCTGGGGAGCCGAAGGCAATACTAGTCCTTTTCTCTCTCTGTGGTACTCGGTACAACACTATGGAGAAAAGTTTATCTATGCGCAGCGAACCATCTTTCTGCTCCGGGGAACAGGTGGCTCAGCAGAAGCCTCTTGTGATAGTTGTGGGTATTGTAATGTTCCCCTCCCTGCTTCAGGCATTGATCTGGCTAGCTAGACCAGAACTATTTGCCTGTTCTGGATGATTTATGCAAACCCTGAGGCACAAATCGTAAGGAAACGAAGAGAGAGTTAATGTATTTGCATGCACCTGCCTATTTGCATAAGTGCTTGGCAAGGCTTGGTGTGAGAGTTAAAATGCCAGAGAGAATACAGAAAACTTTGGATCTTTTGACCTTATTTTCCACTGTGTGTGTAGGCTGTTGCAGTACCTCTTGCCTGCCAACTATTATAATATGGCTAACTTGTGGAAATGGGGGACTCAGTATTTTACTAGGATGTACTGACATTGAAATTGTGAATGCTTTAATAGATGGCAATTGTTTGTACATCCACATTATGCAAGCTGATGACATCTAAGGCATCACTCATCTGGACTTCATTGAATGCTTTGAACTGAGGTGACTGGGTGCATGTTTTTAACGCACTCGGGGACATGCATCTGTATCTGGGCTGTGGACCACCAGGTAGCCAGTGTGGTATAGTGGTTAAGACTGTTAGGCTATTATCTGGGAGAACCAGGTTCAAATCCCCACTTGTGCTATGGAAGCTCGCTGGGTGACTGGTCCAGTCACGTTCTCTCAGACTGATCTACCGCAGAAGGTTCTTGTGAGGATAAAACTGGAAGAGAGGAGAATGGTGTGAGCCACTCTGGGTCCCCATTGGGGAGGAAGGTGGGTAAAAATGAATTGAATCAATTAGTTATGCAGCTGCTACCCAGAAACAGAACTAGATGATCTGCTCCGGTCTTCTGTAGTTTGAGATGTCTATTGTATTATGAAATGTTCAGCCAAAAGGGCCAGTTGATACAATCAACATAATAAGGACAGTCCTACTGGGCTGGATGGAAAGTCCATCTTGTCTTGCATCCTGTCCCCCCCCAGTGATCAGTAGATCCTTCCACCAGAGGAGCTTGTAGATAATAACCCTGTTCTGCTGTCCCCACCCTCAGTACTTGGCCTTTACAGTGCAATCCTAAACAGAGTTATACCCTTCTAAGCCCAGAGGAGTGTAACACTTTTTAAGAACATAAGAACATAAGAGAAGCCAATGTTGAATCAGGCCAATGGCCCATCTAGTCCAACACTCTGTCACACAGCGGCCAAAAATCCCACATGCCATCAGGAGGTCCAGCAGTGGGGCCAGGACACTAGCAGCCCTCCCACTGCTGACCCCTCCAGCACCAAGAATAGAGTGCATCACCTGCCCCAGACTGAGAGTTCCCATCTATACCCTGTGGCTAATAGCCACTGATGGACTTCTGCTCCATATGTTTATCTAATTCCCTCTTGAAACTGTCCATGCTTGTAGCTGCCGCCACCTCCTGTGGCAGTGAATTCCATGTGTTAATCACTCTTTGGGTGAAGAAGTATTTCCTTTTATCTGTTCTAACCCAACTGCTCAGCAATTTCATGGAGTACCCACGAGTTCTTGTATTGTGAGAAAGGGAGAAAAGTACTTCTTTCTCAACCTGCTCAATCCCATTCATAATCTTATAAACCTCGATCATGTCACCCCTCAGCCGTCGTTTCTCCAAGCTGAAGAGCCCCAAGCGTTTTAACCTTTCTTCATAGGGAAGGTGTTCCAACCCTTTTATCATTCTAGTTGCCCTTCTCTGCACTTTTTCCAATGCTATAATATCCTTTTTGAGACTTTTTAAGATTGCACTGTTAGAGGCATACCGCTTCCGGACACAGGGAATCCATTTAACTGTTTCAGGTCTTCTTGAACTCTTTTAGAATTTTCCCCTATGAAAAAGGAACCTTTCATATATTGATCTTGCTGCATAGCTCTCATTTGCAAGAAACCGTCAGACCTGGGTAGGTGGCCCCAGGGTCATCATCAAGGATGCACATCAGGCGATTGACTGGGACCCAGGAGCCGCTGCTGCTTGCCCTCCCTCTCTCTCGAGAGCAGCAGGTTTGAAGAGGTGCTCATTGTGCTTCCAGGAGTGAGACTGCACACAGGCACACAAGCAAAAGGGGGGGGGGCACTGTGCTTAGGCAAAGCAGCACTGGAGATCTTACCGAGGTTCCCCAAAACCTGAAACCAATGCTGGGTGCCTCTTTTCATTGGGGGGGGGCAGGCACATAGCTATGGTGGGGCATTTCAGGGCCACCCCCCCCCTCACTCGTTAGCCACGCCCCAGGAGGCGCTCCTGGCCAGCTCCGGGAAGACTCCGGCCAGCTCCGCCCTGGCCCGGCTTGCCCGGGTGCCTTGCCCTCCTGGCTTGTGCCTGGAAGGGCCCTTGCAGTGTGGGAGCCAATCCACGGGGCTGCCATACTAGGTCAATTGGTGCCCTTGGCCCAGGAAGATGCTCCGCAGCCCTTTGCTGAACCAGTTTCTTGTGGGCCTCTGCGAGGCCAAGTTACGGCAGAAACTGGCCAGCAACAACAACCTAGACCTCGAGAAGGCCATTCAGGAGGCAACCGCCTACGAAAAGGCCCACCAAGACTGCCCCAGGAAGGCGGTCCACCGCACGCTAGCCACGCAGGATTCCGATGACTCAGAGGACAAGGAGGTGCTCCGGATCCACAGACGACCATCCCAGCGCCTGCTAAGGACCCAAGAGACCAAAGCGCAGCTGAAAAAGCTGTGAAAATGGCTCTGGACTCTATGCAATCTAAGCTAGACTTACTTCTACAGCAGAAGATCAGCCAGCTGAAAGAGAAAACTGACAGGCCATACATCTTTGGGAGAGATATGGATACAGAAAATACAGATGAAGTCTGCAAGCAAAATGACATGGACTACAGAATGAACTCAATGTATAAAAAACAACAGCACCAAAATGCTTGGAGAACTGAATGTGAGACTATATGAAAGAATGACAAGAGGTGAAATCCTTACAGCAGAAAATGAAATTTTCCTTCAGAAAATAAAGAATATATGGAACCTCAAACCATCCAAAGAATTGAATATAGAGAGCTACTTTTCCTTACATACAAGGAGAAAAGACACAGAATTAAGACTTTAAAATTTAAGAGGGGGGGGGCGGGACGTCGTTGAACTATGGTGGACGCATTCTGCTAGAGCTCTCCAACCTCTCTCCAAATATCGACTGAGAAATCGAACAAAAGCTTAACTTATTTTTCCCAAGTTTGGACGTTTAATAAACTGCTCCTTCGAAACCCAGATTTTTGTGAGGAAATTATTAAAGAAATAAAATAATATGTTTATTTTAACTCTGAATGTGGAGTTTCAACAGATTTGGTATGGGATGCTTTAAAATCTGTAATTAGATTTAGAGGGGAAATTATCTCTTTGGCTTCCACCTACAAAAAAGAAAAGCAAAAAATTATTTCTGAATTGCAGCAAAATATAAAAGCTTTAGAAATACGCCACAGTAAATTTGGTGGGAAGAAAACTTTACATAAGCTAGAAGAAGAAAGGAAAAACGAAGTTTAATTGAAACTTCTTCTATTCAAAAACAACTAGCCTTTTTAAAACAAAAATATCTTACCAGAACTCCTAGATCATTAACTTTATTAAAACATAGAGTTCATCAGAAACATAATTTGAATTTAATACATGCAACATGCACCCCAGAAGGACTTATACATACTTCATCCAAAGAAATTAATTCTAACTTTTATAAATTTTATTTAAAACTGTATAGCTCTTCATCACCATCAGAAGAAGCAATTCAAAATTATTTAAAAAGTATTAACTTTAATATTACTCTGTCAAAAGAACATATGACCCTAATGGACCAACCTATTACTATAGAAGAACTAATTGATGCCGTTAATAAATCTAAACCAAATAAAGCGGTAGGTTTAGATGGTATTCCAAATGAGTTTTATAAGTCATTCAAAGATAATATTCTTCCTCATCTATTACAAACCTGTAATGCAATTATGTTGTAAGGTCAACTCCCAAAGACATGGATTGAAGCTAAAATAATAGTAATTCATAAATCTGGGAAAGATAAATTAGAGCCAGCCTCTTATAGGCCAATTTCTATATTGAACCATGACCTAAAAATTTTTTCTATGATTTTTGCCACATGTTTAAATAGAATGATTGGCCATTATATACATTTAGACCAATCTGGCTTTATTCCAAACAGAACAATCACAGATAATATTAGAAGAACGTTAAATTTAATAAACTATGGAAGAGCACAAAAATTAGAATCTCTTATTCTAGCCTTAGATGCCGAAAAGGCTTTTGACAAAGTGGAAATTTCTTTTCTCAAAAATGTTTTAAAAACTATGACATTTGGCCCTTATTTTCTAAAAGTAATTGACTCCCTTTATGAAGGCCCAACAGCACAAATAAATATAAATAACTATAGATCAGGAAAACTATTACTTAGTCGTGGAACACGACAAGGATGTCCCTTGTCCCCAATCCTCTTTGCTATATTTTTAGACCCCCCTAGCATTTGCTGTTAGAAACTTAAATATGATTACTGGTATTACTCTAGGAGGTATAAGAGCACAAACTCAGTCTTTTTGCTGATGATGCCGTATTTTATGTTTCTAATCCAACTGCATCTTTAAGCTCACTAATGCAAGCTATTGAAGATTATAGTAAAGTATCTGGATATACTATAAATTATGGGAAGTTCCAAACAAACAGTTCCAAACAAACATTTTATTAACACAAACATTACCCTTTTGTTGGGTTACCAAACTATGGAGACACCTAGGAATTCTAATTCCATTGAATTTAATTGATCTTTTTCAAGTTAATTTTTCACCATTATTAAAAAATATTAGAGATTCATTTGGTATTTGGCAAAAGTGAAATCTTTCATTAATAGAAAAAAATTAACTTTTAAAACTTTTGTTTTCCCAAAATTTTTGTTCCTATTTCAAAATTTACCCATAAAAATTCAACCTAATATTTTTAAACAATGGAAACAAACTATTCTTAACTTTATTTGGGAACAGAAAAAACCTAGGATTAATTACACAATCTTAACTAGACTTACTAAAATGGGGGTCTGGGATTACCAAATTTGGAAGATTATTATTTAGCAACCCAACTAAAATATGCACATATCTTATGTTAGATTATGCACATATATCGCCCCAAATAAACCCTGGGTTTTGATGAAGCAAGCTCAAATTGTTATGAGGTTATTTGGTACAGTATACCTGAAGTAAGTCAACTAAAAATAACAAAACCTTGCTTGAAATTTACTTTAGAACTATGGATGAAATATTGTCCAACTTTAGCACCAGGACTTTCTCCAATGACTGGTTTTTTTAAAATCAGTCTTGGTTCCCCCCAGCTAAAGATACCTCTATGTTTAATACATGGAAAGAAAAAGGTATGATTAGATTAAGAGACCTTTGTGCAAAAACTCAGCTTTTTACTAAAAACCAACTTGAATCTAAAGGTAATTTTAAAATCTCTTGGTTACAGTATATGCAACTCCAACATGTGATGCTGACTACAAATAGAATACAGGCTTTAGATAGACCTTTGACTCCATTTGAAACCTTTATTAAAAATAAATCTTTTTCTTGTAGAGGTTCGATCTCTATGATCTACAAATTATTAAGTAAACAATCCTGGGACAACAGGATTGTCTCTATCCAAAAATCATGACATAAAGATTGTAGAACACCATAGGAATTGTCTCATTGGAAAGATATTTGGTCTTCATCTGTTTTTTCTACTTGTATGTTAAACATTAGATTACAAAACTTTAAGTTATATGCTAGGTGGTATATGACCCCCCTGTGCCTTTCACATATACACCCCACTGCATCTCCATACTGTTGGAAAGCATGTGGTGAGGTGGGATCTTTTATACATTGCTGGTGGGATTGTCCCATTATTGCTTCCTTTTGGACAGAAGTATTGAACACCAGAATCGGTTCTTTTACTTTATTGGCCTACCCTTCGGCTTACAAAGCTGAAGTCTGAGTTAGTGGCATTATTCATGGCAGCAGCAAAAACCTTAATAGCACAATTATTGAAAACCAATACGGCCCCATCCATTAAACAATGGTTTATGAAACTTTGGGACATAACTGTAATGGATAAATTGGCATCTCAGATTGTTATGACTGAAATGACCTTGAAAAAGAACAATTTCATGGAAAAATTGTTTCCTTTTTTGAATTCATTAATGATCCCAAAAACAAAAGCTGGAGCCTACCTCACAAATATATTGATTTTGCCTTTTATTAAAAATGGAAAGTATAAATGTATCTATGATCTATTTTTATAAAGGAAAAACATAGGATGTACGATTTTTGTACAATGATATGATATAATATTGTAGAAATAGTTTTATTTTTTGTTTTTTATTGATGTTAAAAGTTAAAAATTTAATAAGATTTATGTTTAAAAAAAACTTAAGAGGAGAAACCAGAGAATGAAGAAGAGGATGAAATCCTACAAAAATGGTTAAAACTTTCTGGATATCTGAGACTACACTTATTTTCAAGAGAAGAAGATTAACACCGTTTGGACAAGAGAGACTATACAATTTTTAAGCTCTTATAAATTAGACTGACATATAACCAGTTTGAAAGGAACAGGAACTTTATTTTAAATCAATTGCAAAAGAATATACATAAAAATAAGGCGGAATATAGAAAATAGATATTTAGAAATTGTATGAGATACTTAACTTGATACTTTAATGATGAAATAGAACCCCCCCCCCCCCGATTTGTGTATGTTTGTTTGTCTTAGTTAAAAATAAAAAGGTTCCAGACTTTGTCCCCTCATGGGTTAAATTCTGATCTGGGACTTCTGACCTCGCTTAGCTGTGGACAGTTCCAGCACTAGGTGAATGCTCTGGTCAGTCTTTACTTCATATATTATATATTTTTATTGTCTTGTTTCATGTCCAATGTATCATTTATTTCTATTATATTGTATATAGGCTAATATGTATAAATTTTTGGAACTAATTTTGATCCTGGCTTTTTAATTAATATTATTCTTAATACTTGTGTAATAATTTTTATTAAGGGCTCCTTCTATTATTTGTATTACTTGTATTAAATGTAAAATTATGTTTTTATAGATCCCTCCTGACGAAGCCCGCACAGCAAAACACAAAAGGATTTTGTACAATAATAAATCAATCAAGTATCACCAGGCATTTTTTCTTTATGTTCTGTTGGCACATTGCTGGGTGCAGCCCATTTCTTTCTTTATCCTTGGTTTTCCCAGATGAGAACAGACAGGTACAGTTTTCCAATTGCTTCTGTGGCTGCCAATACAGTGCAGCAGCCATGGGGCTTCCACATGGTAAGTTTCCTCATAGTTTCCATGCCCCAGATCCCAGCAGTGCCCCCTCCACACCACCAGGTCCTTTTCAAATTTTTTTTTAAAGTAAGCAACCGAATATTGTTACAGTATTTACTCAGATGCAGGACTTGGTGTTTTTTCTGGGTATGCCATAAAAAGAAGGGGGGTCATCTTCTTATATAACATTTTTATTTTTACAACAAACACATCAAACAAACAAACAAAAAAGACATAAAATGGGGGTTACAAAGAGTTCCCAGTTATATCTATTACAATACCTCCTACCTTATAATAAATGTAAAATTGTTTTTAAGCACCATATATTCAATCTATAGTTACTGCATTATATTTCAAACTAAATTCTAGAGTATCTCAAATATAATATTGTTAGACTTTACTGTTCATTTCTTGTATTCTTCCAGCCATTTATAAAATCTTGACCATGTATTCTGAAATCTCCCTTCTTCTTGCCCTCTCAAAAATAAAGCCAATTTATCCATCTCAGCAGTTTCAAGAGTTTTGTCTAACATTTCTTCTTTTGAGGGTATTTCGTCTTTTCTCCAGTATGTTGCATATAATATTCTTGCAGTAGTAATATATGTATAATAAGATAAAAGTCCTGGCTTTTACATGTTTTTGGTTTTATATTCAATACAAAAAATGCAGGTGTAAAAGGTATGGTACATTCTAATTTTTTTTGCAACGTTTCATGGATCCAAGACCAATATTTTTAACTCTATCATGCATCCACCACGTATGAAAGAATGAGCCTACAGTCTTTTTACATTTCCAACAGTTATTAGGTAAATTAGGGTAACATTTTGCTAATTTATCTGGAGTCATATACCATCTATAAAACATTTTGTAAATATTTTCTTTATATGCTGCAGCTTTAGTGATTTTTACATTTCTTTTCCATATCTGTGACCATTGGGAATTTTTAACTACTTCATCTTGAGTCTTCTAAAATTATTAGATACAACTTTTTAATCAGTTTTTCTTCAGAATATAGCAATATCTTGTCTATCTCTTCTGCTTTAATATAGAACCCTATTGTTTTGTCTTTAGTATACCTTGATTGTATTTGCACTATTTCCCACCAACTAAGGTGTCCCGAGGGGATGGGGTTGGATGCCCCCAAATCCCGCTGAGCTACTAGACCCCCGAGAAGCTCTCCTTCTTCTTGGTGCGGACTGAGAAATTCATGGAGAATTGGGGCCATCTCTTCCCAAACAAAGAGCGCATCGTGGATGCGATAGCCTCCAGACTATAGGACACGGCTGCGGACTAGTACGTTATCTTACACCATGAAGACGGCTGGGAACTCCGCACGGTGGATGCCTTCATGTGGGCTCTGCGAGCTCACTACAAGGACTCTAACGCAAGTGAGACAGCTCAGGCATTCCTGCACACTTTCCAACAGTTCTGCAGACACACCGTGAAAATCAGAGAGTGGCCTGAAGGGGTGCTAGCCCAACATTACCAGTTGGGGTTCGACCTGGAGATCCGTGGAACGATCCTCCGCGGGGGGAAACCTAGGTCCCTTCTGGCCTGGATGAAAGAGGCGGCAGATACCGAGAGCCGGCTTCGCACCATCCACATCGATGATGCAGTCACCCTGGGCAAAGCCGCCCCGATTACTCCCACCCTGGGAAAAGCTAAAGCAGCGGCCCCTCCACCACACCAGAAGGACGGAACCCGGGAACACCATATGAAGCAAGGCCTGTGTCTCAGGTGTGGAGAATCTGGCCACTTTGTAGTGGCGTGTCCAGGATTGGGTCCATCAACTTCTGCAGCGAAAGGGGAGAAGAAGAGGATTGACACCCCTTCCAAGAAGCCGACTGCCAAGCCAAAAGGACCGAGAGCCCTACAGGCCAGCCCTATCGAGGAGGACACTGAATCCTCTGGAGAGGACCTGTTCCAGCTGGTAGGAAATGGGGAGGACCTGCTGTGAACAGTGCAGAGCAGTAGGTTCCCAGCCCCGAGGCACTTCGACCGGTGAGCAATTACCCTTCCCTCTTCTTTGTGACTGTGACTCTAATCTGCCCTGAGCTCAACACCCATGTTAGTGTAAGGGGCCTGATTGATTCGGGTGTGGGAGAGACTTGACCAACCCCTCTTTAGTAACGAGACTAGGGACAAAGGTAGTTAAACTCCTGGACCCGCTGATTTTCACTCAAGATGGATGGATCCATCATGAAAGAACCCTGCAAGTACGAGACTGTGCCGCTACGCATGGGGGCGGGGGAACACTGGGAGCTCCGGCCATTCGTGGTGACCCCAGCAGCATGCTTCCCCTTAGTTTTAGGCAGCCCCTGGCTCCACGACCACGACCCGTATATCCTGTGGGAAGAAGGGGTGGTGAAGTTCATCTCCCCCCGCTGTAAGGAGCATGTGTGGCATGACTCCTGCGGGGAGCCAACCCAGGTGCAAAGGGTGGCCGCGGGGCTCGCAGATGCAGAACTGAACTTAATCCCACGTGAATATCGGGATTTAGTGCCAATGTTTGGGGAAGCTGAGGCGGATGAGTTGCCCCCCACCAAAACTCTGACTATGCGATTGAACTGTTGCCGGACCAGAAACTCCCCAAAGGGAAATTGTATTCCATGAGCCTGGCAGAGAAAGCGGAGCTGAGGCGGTTCATTGAGAAAAACCTGGCTAGAGGTTTCATCCACCCCGCCTCCTCCCCATGCGTGGCTCCTGTGTTGTTTCAGAAAAAGATGATGGGGGGTTGCGGTTGTGTATTGACTATAGGGGGCTGAATGCCGTGTCGACCACCAATGCTTACCCTCTGCCCCTCATCAAGGACCTCCTGGCAGCAGTCGCTGGGGGAAAGGTTTTTTCCAAACTGGATTTGCAGGATGCATATTTCAGAGTGCGCATCAGGGAGGGGGATGAGTACAAGACGGCGTTCAATACCCCATTGGGGCAGTTCAAGTACCTCATTATCAATGAAGTGTT
Source organism: Gekko gecko (assembly GCA_029375565.1). Lineage (NCBI taxonomy): Eukaryota > Metazoa > Chordata > Lepidosauria > Squamata > Gekkonidae > Gekko > Gekko gecko. Next base: position 89,918,969 of record JAPDNY010000003.1, read on the forward strand.
GCATAAGCAACTGTTCTTAGGGGTCCTAGTTTACCTGGATGACATTTTACTGTACTCTGACAAGGCCTCTCACATTAAACTGATGTGGGAGGTCTTGCAAACGTTTGTTAAACTGTCTAAATGTGAGTTTCACTGCTCTGAGATTTCGTTCCTGGGCTATAAGATCTCCCAGTGTGGAATCGAAATGGACCCAGCTAAAGTCCAGGATGTGGTGGAGTGGGAAACCCCAAAGACCCGTAGGCAACTACAAACATTCCTCGGGTTCGCCAATTTTTATAGATCCTTCTTGGCGAACTTTGCACAGGTGTCCCTACCCCTCACAGATCTATTTAAAAGGAAAAGGGGTAGAGGGCTCCCGCCCCGGGGCTAAGCTCGACTGGACACCCGAATGTCAGGAAGCGTTCGAGAGGCTCAAGGTGCTTTTCACCTCTGAGCTGGTGCTAGTGCACCCAAACGAACTGAAAAAGTTTATTGTCCAAGTCAATGCCTCGGACATGGCCATGGGTGGCACCATCTTGCAAGAGGGGGAGGATGGGAAACTCCACCCGCTGGCTTACGTTTCCAAGAAATTTAACGGTACGGAACAGAACTGGTCGGTTTGGGATAAGGAAGCAGGGGTGATTAAGTTAGCCCTATCGACCTGGCATCACTGGTTGGAGGGGGAACAAGTTCCATTCAAGATCTGGACTGATCATAAAGACCTCGAGCTCCTCCAGACCCTGCGGAACCTAAACACCAAGCAACTTCGGTGGGTGGACTTCTTTTCCAAGTTCAACTTCACCCTCCATTTCTTCCCGGGGAAGGCAGACTCATTGGCTGATGCCTTGTCCCACCTCCCTCAACACGACAGTAAGTGGGAGGAGGTCCAAGACTCTATGTTCATGCCTACCCAATTCGGGGGTGTAGTCATGACTCACAGCCAGGCGAAAACCCCACCCCTTACTACTGAACAGTTTGCGTCCGCCCTGTCAGAGGCGGATTGCAAGGAACTGGAGAAGGAGGGGGGGTGGAAGTGGGATAATGGTTGCTGGTGCAAGGGAACCAAACTCTTTGTACCTGGGGCGCTGCGAGGGGAAATCATGGGCATTGTTCACAGCACCAAACTAGCCAGCCTCCAGGGTTTTGTGAAATCACTGCAGCTCCTTCAAAGGCAGTTTTGGTGGCCAGGCATGAGGCAGGATTTGTCTGTGTTCCTCCAGTCCTGCCAGGCATGCCTCATGAGCAAACCCCGACCCGGGAAGCCACCAGGTCTACTCAAACCACTCCTGACCCCATCCCGGCCATGGGAAGTTATTTCTATGGATTTCATCACGGACCTCCCCCCCAGCAAGGGAAAGACTGTAATTTGCGTGGTGGTGGATTTGTTCTCTAAGCAAGCCCATTTTGTCCCTTTCAAAGCCGTCCCATCAGCTAAAATGCTAGCTAAAGCGTTCCTGCACCACATGTTCAAATTACACACTTAGCCCTGTAAGGTGATTTCCGACAGGGGGTCGCAATTTGTTTCATATTTTTGGGGTGAAGTCCTGAAACTGCTGGGGGTTGAAAGAGGGCTGAGCAGTGCCTATCACCCAGAGACCAACAGACAAACTGAACGGGTCAACCAGACCCTAGAGCAGTACCTGCAGTGCTTTACCAACTTCAACAAGACTGGGAAAATCTGTTGCCCCTAGCAGAATTTTGCTACAATAATGCATGTCACTCGTCCACAGGGGTGTCGCCTTTCATGGCGGTGCATGGTTATGACGCTCCCCCCCTCCCGTTTCTCTCAAACACTGACTTGCCAGCAGGGGAGGCAGGGGAATGGTGCAAGTGACTCCAGGAGGCCCCTCCTGTGCAAAACATTGGATGAGGCTAAAAAGGATTACAAGGCTCAAGCTGACAAGAAAAGGGACAAAGAAAAGGGACAAAGCCCGGGGACTTTGTGTATGTGTCCACCCAAAATATCAAAGGGCTCCAGCCCAGTAGGAAACTGGGTTGGAAATTCATGGGTCCCTATGAGATCAAATGAATGATCAATGAGGTAATGGCTGAACTGATTTTGCCAAAGGCATTAAAAACTATACATCCAGTATTTCACCTTAGGCTGTTATGTCGTGACCCCGAGGAGAACAAATGGCATCCCCAATGAGCTGTACCACCCCCCCTCATGGTCCAGGGGGAACCGCATTATGAAGTCTCTGAAATCCTGGACTCTTAAATTGTTTCAAAATAATCTTGTTGAATGGGTTGCTTTTGGTCCTGAACTTAGGGAATGGGTCAGAGTGGAGCACATCAATGCCCCCCGTCTCCTCCGCAAGTTCCACCACTGCTTCCCAGAAAAGCTGGGGGGGGCATTTATCGGGAGGGCAAGATGTCAGGTAACCCTGCCATTGCTGTGAGTGGGGGGGGGGGAATCTTTCACTGTTCTGGAATGCGGGAGAAACTCTGAGTCTCCAGCCTCACTGATTTAGAGTGTCTGCACTGCTTCTTATCACTTCGCCTGACCTTGGGTCTCATGCTACCCTGGCATGGGGAATGTACTGGTTTGAGGCGTTCTCTTTCATGGCTTAGCACACACGCGAAGTGTATTCATTGGCTTATAGGTGGGTGGGTGTAGCTTGAATGGGCTATAACTGCTATTGCTTTGTACTATCTGGCATCATTGACAAAGAACTGGTTCATGCCTCTATGACTGGTCTTTAATAAATACTATCTTCTTATGAAGCCTGGTGTTTGACCGACTATCTGGAAAACTTGACATGGGCTCTCCTTCTTTGGAGGTTTTCCAACAGAGGCTAGATGGCCCATCTGACAGCAATGCGGATTCTGTGGAATTAGGCAGATCACGAGAGGGAGGGCAGGACGGGTTGCCTCAGTGCTGCGTTCTTGTGGCCCTTTTTTACATGCCCAGGGAAATGCGGATTGCCACTTTGGGGTCAGGAAGCAATCCTGGAGGGTTTTTTTCTCATCTTCTGGGTGTGGAACAGTGGTCACTGCGGGTGTGGAGGGGGTAGTATTTTTGAATTTCCTGCATTGTGCAGGGGGTTGGACTAGATGACACTGGAGTTCCCTTCCAACTCTATGATTCTATGTGCACTATCAGGAATATATAGTGAAAATCAGGGATATTGCAAGGGTAACCCTTACAAGTCATATACAGATCAGAGATGTTGCTGCCAGTCAAGAATCCATGTGAGGTACATTGAATTTAGCAGCCTGAATATGATGACATCATGTTTCATGCTGTGAGAGAGCATTATAACCTCAGCATTTAATAACCCATCTAATTAGTAATAGAAATGAGGCATAAAATCAGAAATATGAGGCATTGCATCAGAACATCTGGCATTAGAAGAGATGTAGCATGTAGTTTCGAATCGAAATCAAGAGATTTTATTTGAATTACGATTAACAATAGTTGCCAACATTGAGACAAGCTAACAAAATCTGCCTGTGGCTGGAGGATTGATATAAGAGACCTCTGCAGGATGCCAATTAATAAACTAGATATGAAAGAAAGGATTTTGGCATGAAGAGAGAGTTTTAATGACGGTCACAATGGATTCTTCATTGATGGTATAAACTGAGTTCACAACTTGCTTCACACACAGATATAGGCAGGTCAGATGTGGGATCAGCTCTGAGTCTTGCCTCACCCCACGTTCCAGGCAGTCTGCCTTCTTTCCCTTTACACTGTAAAGCTGCAAAAATGCATTACACCGTTTATGTTAATTTTACTTCATAAAAATAAATCACATTTTAAGGTGTAAGACAGCTCTAAGGATTGGAGATGGGTAGGTGCATTAGTAATATTACAGGCATTAGCCAATAAACACTCACCACAAACAGCTTTTCTTCAAAGTGCTCAGGCAAATACCTCTTCTTTTCTTTGTTTAAAAAGGGGCTCTGAGCAAAGCTATCCCTTAGCAGTAAAGCCAATCCCAGCCATAACTAGCATGTGAGACTTGGAGATATCATGTGATGATGGTAATGCTAGTACAGCTGTAGGACAGGGACACAATCCCCACCCACCCCCATATTTGGAGATGTCTGGAAAGACTATGAAAGTTGATAGTCATGGGGCCAAACTATGTCACTATTTGTAGCCCCTTACATGTATACCCCAACCAGGTAAATAGTACCCCTCTGAGGCCATTTCAGTGCAGGGGGAGGAGACTGAAGCCTCCTGCTTCTACACCATCATCCCAATATAAAGCAGAGCCCCACATGCTTGGAAAACAAGTTCCCCTACTCCTGATGCCTGACTGTTAGAGTCGAAGTAAAGTTGGGAGAAACAAGGTTTGTACTTTAGAAAGCAGGCATATATTTTGTATTTTATTCCAATTATAGTTTTTTATATTTATCACAGAAGCAAGTTTTCCACAGATGGGGTGTCCCTTCTAGGGATCTCTCTCTTCTCTCGCACACCCTCCTTTCCCCCTGCTCTCTTCAGGCCTGGAGCAGGCAAGGGACTTGATTGACTGCCACCACTCTGGTTCTAGAGCTCTACTTGAGAGGGCCCAGAGTTGCTCCCAAGCAACCCCCTTCAGCATGTGTCCTGATGTATGGCCAAATTTGAGGCGTTAAGAACCCAGACAGAGTGAACAGGAACTGGTTTATTAACCAAATCCTAAAACAAGTAAGTAAAAAGAAAAGTTATTAAAATGTGGCAGAATTAATACAGGGCAAAATGCTAGAAAAAGAAGCCAGTCAAAAATCACCAAAGGTCCCTGATGCAGTAACTTTACTCAGTCCCTGACCCAAGTAGGCCAGACTCATTCCGCCACGGGGCAAGGGATCAACTCCCTCTGAAAGCAGTTTCACTGCCACTCAGAATTCCAGGAGTGCACACGCCCCTTCTCTGTAAAGGGTCTTATACATGCAGTCCTGCTAAAGCTCTGCCTCCTTCACAGGGATTGGTGCCTGTCTTCCCTCCATTTTCTGCCAGTCCAATCCTGAGGCTCGGAGGGTGCCTGGGAAACAGGCATAATGCAAAGTTTACCCAAGGCCTTTGTGGAAGAGCTGCTTCCTGATGCCTACAGGCCACTTAGGCCCAAGATTATGACAGTATCTCAGAACAGGGAAGCCCCCAAGTGGGACGTACAGACAGTGCCCCTCAGCTTCTGACTGCTCCCTGGCATCTGACAATTCGACATCCATTTGGCCCTCATGGCTAATAACCAATGACAGACCTATCCTTCATTAATATTTCCAGCCCCCTTCTAAATCCATGTAAGCCAGTGGCCACCAGCTCATCTCATGTCAGTGAACTCCACAACTCAACTACCCCTTACCTGAAGTGGAGCTTCCCTGTCTTGAATCCCTGACTACCAATGAGTTTCATCAGGTGATTCTGAATTCTAGTAATATGGGAGGAGGCCAATTTCTCTATCCACTTTCTCAGTCACCTTTTTTCCTAAAAGGTCTGAGATGCTTTAGCCTTGACTCTTAGGGCAGGTGCTCCAGTTTAATTACCATTTTTTGCTTTCCCTTCCTGTACTTTCCCCAGCTCTATAATAGCCATTTGAGATGCAGGAACCAGCATGGTATATCTGAAACCCACAATGGTTGTTTTCAGGATTTCAATTGTAATTGTTCCCTGTGTATTTTTAAAAACTACCACCATAGTGGTAGACTGACGGGAAGCAAAAACAACTGGAAACCAAAACCATCTGTAGATGACATCTTTCTCCTTAGCCTCTGACAGGCTGTAACCTGATCATCTATTCAGTACAGGGGCATAACTGCCTCGGGATAACCCCCCCCACAACTTTATAGCAACTTCTTAATTTTTCCATATAACTGAGTACAGAGAAAGAAATGATAGCTCCGGTAAGTTAAAACATGATTTGTGAAAAACTGGGATTTCAACATAAACTTTTCTGTGTGTGACTGAGCACCTAGAAATGATTCCTTGTACAGCCTGATCCTAGACAAGTTTACTTGGACTCCTCCTGAGGAAAGGTGCTTAAGATTGCACTCTGAGTCAAGGTTTCATGGAAATAAAGAGTAAAAGATTGCACACTCCTTTAGGTCTCTGTTTTCAAAAACACTTGAGTGGGCGATATTCTCCCATAGAGGGAGATACCGCAAAAAACATAAAGGCCAACAATAAAACTTTCTTCAAATACATTAGAAGTAGGAAACCAGCCAGGGAGGCAGTGGGGCCCTGGATGACCAAGGGGTAAAAGGACTACTGAAGGATGACAGGGAAATGGCTGAGAAGTGCTTGCCCACTCCAGAACCACCGATTTCGGGAGGGGGTTTGAAAGACCTGAGTCAGATTGAGGTGACAAGAGAGGAAGTCCTACGACTGATGGACAATTTAAAAACTAATAAATCACCAGGCCCGGATGGCATTCATCCAAGAGTTCTGAAAGAACTCAAATGTGAACTTGTGGATCTCCTGACAAAAATATGTAATCTTTCTTTAAAATCTGCCTCCATTCCTGAGGACTGGAAGGTAGCTAATGTCACTCCCATCTTTAAAAAGGGCTCCAGGGGAGATCCAGGAAATTACAGGCCAGTCAGTCTGACGTCGATACCGGGTAAGTTGGTGGAAACTGTTATTAAGGAAAGAATTAGAAGGCACATTGATGAACAAAAACTATTGAGGCAGACTCAGCATGGGTTCTGTAAGGGAAGATCTTGTCTCACTAATCTGTTAGTGTTTTTTGAGGGGGTGAACAAACATGTGGACAAGGGGGACCCAATAGATGTTGTTTACCTTGACTTCCAGAAAGCTTTTGATACAGTTCCTCATCAAAGGCTCCTAAGTAAGCTCAATAGTCATGGGAGAAAAGGACAAGTCCTCTTGTGGATCAAAAACTGGCTTATAAATAGGAAACAGAGTGAGTATAAATGGGAAACTTTCTCAGTGGAGGATGGTAAGCAGTGGGGTACCACAGGGATCAGTACTGGGTCCGATGCTTTTTAACTTGTTTATTAACGATTTGGAGTTGGGAGTAAGCAGTGAAGTGGCTAAATTTGCAGATGGCACAAAGTTGTTCAGGGTGGTGAAAACCAGGGAGGATTGTGAGGCATTCCAAAGGGATCTGTCGAGGATGGGTGAGTGGGCGTCAACATGGCAAATGGGGTTCAATATGGCCAAGTGCAAAGTGATGCACATTGGAGCCAAAAATCCTAAATATAAATATGCATTGATGGGGTCTGAACTGGCAGAGACTGACTAAGAGAGAGATCTTGGAGTCGTAGTAGATAACTCAATGAAAATGTCTAGACAGTGTGTAACTGCAATAAAGAAGGCCAACGCTATGCTGGGGATTATTAGGAAGGGAATTGAAAACAAATCAGCCAGTATCATAATGCCCCTGTATAAATCATTGGTGCGACCTCATTTGGAATACTGTGTATAGTTCTGGTCACCACACCTCAAAAAGGATATTATACCTTTGGAAAAAGTGCAGAGAAGGGCAACTAGAATGATAAAAGGGTTGGAACACTTTCCCTATGAAGAAAGGTTAAAATGCTTGGGGCTCTTTAGCTTGGAGAAACGACGGCTGAGGGGTGACATGATCACGGTTTATAAGATTATGCATGGGATTGAGCAGGTTGAGAAAGAAGTACTTTTCTCCCTTTCTCACAATACAAGAAATTGCTGAGCAGTCGGGTTAGAACAGATAAAAGGAAGTACTTCTTCACCCAAAGAGTGATTAACACATGGAATTCACTGCCACAGGAGGTGGAGGCAGCTATAAGCATGGACAGTTTCAAGAGGGAATTAGATAAACATATGGAGCAGAAGTCCCATCAGTGGCTATTAGCCACAAGGTATAGATAGGAACTCTCAGTCTGGGGCAGGTGATGCACTCTAGTCATGGTGCTGGGGGGGGGCAGCAGTGGGAGGGCTTCTAGTGTCCTGGCCCCACTGCTGGACCTCCTGATGGCACCTGGTATTTTTGGCCACTGTGTGACAGAGTGTTGGACTAGATGGGCCACTGGCCTGATTCAACATTGGCTTCTCTTACATTCTTACAATGGTTTGGTAAGGACAGGCTAGCTTTTGAAGGGGCAGCCTGATAGTTCTACGATGCATTGCCACTTCGTGGAGATCCACCTTCTGCTCTGCAACACATGTGGACTTTGGGAGTGTTCACACCTCCATTCCTTATTTTGACTTATTTCATGTTTGTGATCCCTAAAAGCCAGTTGTGTGCATTATCGTAATCCCTACAATAAGTGATACACTATGCTTCAAAATTGACTATTCAAAGCATTTTGGGGAATCATAGGAAAAATTGGATTTTTGCACAGTAATGATTGTAGCCACCCAGAGAAGTTGGGCAGGAATGCTCAGAGATGTTTGTTTTCATCTGTGCACATGTGCATGCGAAGATTGAATAAGCTCAGAGAAGGATTAGAAATATTTGAGTCATGCTGCTGTGGAGGACCCTGCTGGGCTGGAGGACTAGAATTGAGAACTGGTTGGAAGACCATACTTGCAACCCAGTGTCTTCATTGGTGACTGACTAGCACCACCAGAATCTTTTAATTATGTATGATGCTGTAATGTCACACAATGAGATATTGTTGTGATCTAGTTTCATAGAATTTTGGCAGCATTCCACCTGGGAGCCTGTGATGATGTACCTGCACATTCACTTGGATCCTTGGTGCCAATCTGCTCTGCCCACATGGTTGGGTCATTCTCATACAGCCCTGGCCACTGAGATCCTGCCATGGACAGATGAATCCTCATGTAGTTGCATGTGAAAAACTGTCAGCTCACTGCCATGAAGGCTGGTGTGGAGGGGGGAAGGGTTTCCTTGGAATGTACTTTCTCTTTCACACTGTCTGGGTGATGCTTCTTATCTGTTTGGTTTATGTGCCTGACCTTGGTTCCTAGTTGTAGCATTATGTAATTCCCTAGGAATGAGGGGCCGTTTTATTCTGGCAGGCCCCGCTTGTTACCTTGATTGGCTCCCTGCCACCTAGTGACCCTTTTTGAACCCTGTATATCTGTTCCCCCCTGCGCTTTTCCCATTAGTCTTAACACAGATCCTGAAGTAGACACATTCTGCCAATACTTATCAATAAACTTCTCTTCTAAAGAAGCAAGTCACTGATACTGATTGTTGCAGGAGTCTGACAGAGAGTTAAGAATCACTGTTATCTCTGAACTCATACCAAGCCATGGCAGGTGAGGAAGAAGAGGTCGTGCCTGTTGTCATCGAGGAGGTCCGGGTGACAACCGTGCCACCAGTCACGACGACTGGGGCTACTGGCGGGGCAGAGACGCCCCTGCTGTGACAGTTCTGGCACAATCCTGACCAATACACCTGGGCGAGGTACTCGGAGGAGACCTGCAAGACATGGAGTACCCCAGTCCGCCCAAGGATGATGACTGGGGCCGGGAGGCTTGAGATGGCACCACCGCGAAGGACTGCAGTGGCAAGAGAGCACAGAGAAGACTGGTTAGACCAGATGCAGCAAGTGTTGCTGGCCAAACAAGATGAGCTGCGACAGGAGTTGCTTGAGGCCCTGATGGCGCTGCCCCAGCTGGTTATGACCACGGTGCAATACAAGATGGGATTGCAATGACCCGGGGGGGGAGGCACCCGCCATTCCACCTGATGTTCTGGCCCAACAGCCGGCCACACCTCCCGTGGGATTCCCTGTGGGGCCGGAGCCAGTGGCGCCTACCCCAGTGCCTGGGCTTGAGTGCCCGAAGGAGCTGCTGAGAGCTATGTATGATGGAGATCCTGACAGGCTGGCATTCTTCACACTACAGGTGAAGACGTTTCTGAGGGATTGGGGCCACCTGTTCCTGTCTGATGAGCACCGTATGGACTACATCAGGGAAAACCTACACGAGCAAGTAGCTGACTGGTTTGTGGCACTACATAATGTGCAGGCTCCCGAGCTGAGAGATGGATGTCAACACCTTCATGTGGGCAATGAGACAACAATACGAAGATCCTAAGGGGCCTGCAACTGCCTGTGAGCACTGAAGCAGGGGGGCCGCTCCATGAGAGGGTATTCCAAAGAGTTGAAGAGGTATGCTTCCAAGATCCAAGGGTGGTCAGAGACTGTCTTGGTGGAGCAGTATAGAATTGGGCTTAATAGCCAAATCCTAGAGGTGGTGCTCTGCATTGTGAATCCGGTAGCTCTAACGGCGTGGGTGCACGAAGCAGAAGAAGCTGAGAGCTGGTTCCAGACGATGAAGGCCCTGGGAGTCTGTGGCGTAGCCAAGCCGTCAGCAGGAGCCCTGAGGAGCCCCCACCCAAAGCCGGTGGAGCCGGCACGAGAGCAATGGATGCATCAGGGGCTTTGCCTCTGACGTGGGGAGCCGGGTCACTACGCCACATCCTGCCCTACAACAATTCTGCCAGATGGGCCAAAAGGATCAGAGAAGAAGACCCTGGGAGGGGATTCCAAGAAGGGAGGGGGAACACGACCTAAGCAACAATGTGCCCTACAGGTCGGGACCACAGCAACTGAATCCTCTTCCAGTGAGGGAGAAGCTCCCCAGCCAGTGGGAAAAGGCCAGGACCTGCTGTGAACAGTGTGAGCAAGCATGTCCGCCCCAAGACGGCGCCAAAAGTGGTGAGCAACCCCCCTCCCGTTTTTTGTGACTGTGACACTAACCAACCCTGAGATGGACACACAAATAGGGCTCTAATAGACTCAGGTTGTGCCTGGGACATTATCAGCCCATCCATTGTTACAGGGTTGGGGTTGGCCACCCAGAGACTCCCAGAACACTTGATATGTACCCAGATGGATGGGTCCCCCTTGCAAGAGCTGTGCAAGTACCAAACAATGCCTGTGGTGATGGGTGCGAGCTCTCACTGGGAGACATGGACTTTTGTGATCACCCCCACGGCTCGGTTTTCTTTGGTGTTAGGGAACCCCTGGCTTCAGGACCATGATCCAGACATTTCATGGAGCCAGGGGACAGTATATTTTATTTCCAAGGGGTGCACGAGCCATGAGTGGGATCCCAGGTGGGAGGAGGAGCCCAAAGTAGCCCAAGAGCCAACGTGCCTCGCCCAAGAGGGACTCCGCTCCATCCCCAAAGAGTACCGGGACTTAGGTAGGGTGTTCGAGGAGAGTGAGGCGGACGAGCTTCCCCCCCACCAAAACACAGACTGTGTAATCGAGATACTGCCAGATCACAAAATGCCCAAAGGGAAGTTGTACTCCATGAGCTTGGTGGAGAAGAAGGAGCTCCAAAAGTTCATCGATAAAAACCTAGTTTGAGGTTTCATTCGCCCCGCTTCCTCCCCATTTGCTGCCCCCATGCTATTTTGAAAAAAGAAGGATGGGGGTTTATGCCTCTGCACGGATTACAGAGGGCTTAATGCAGTGTTGACCTCCAATGCCTACCCCCTCCCACTGATCAAAGACATACTGGCTGAGGCAGCTAAAGGGAAGATCTTTACAAAATTAGATCTCTGGGATGCTTACTTTCGATTGCGCATAAGGGAGGGAGATGAGCACAAAACAGCCTTCAACACCCTGCTTGGGCAGTTCGAGTACCTGGTGATGCCGTTTGGATTGCAGGGGGTGCCTGAGGTGTTCATGAACTTAATCAATGAAGTGCTGCACAAGCACCTATTCCAAGGGGTCCTTGTTTATTTAGATATCTTGATTTATTCCCAAGATAAGAACTCACATGTAGCACTGGTGAGGGAAATGTTACAGCCCCTCTACGAACATAAACTGTTTGCTAAACTGTTGAAATGTGAGTTCCATCAAGAAGAGGTTGACTTTTTGGACTTATCGCATCTTGTGGAAGGGGCTAGAGATGGACCCTGCCAAAGTGGCAGACATGTTGGGGTGGGAGCCCCCCAAAACTTGGAGGCAACTCCAATCCTTCCTTGGGTTTGCAAACTTTTGCAGGCCCTTCATCCCCAACTTCACCCAAGTTTCTCTGCCCCTCACAGACCTGTTGAAGACCATGGGGAATGGTCCCAAGGGGGTGAAGCCCGGGGCATGCTTAGTGTGTACAGATGAATGCCAGGAGGTGTTCACCAAACTAAAGCAACTGTTTACCACTGAACCCATCCTCCAGGAGGTGTTCACCAAACTAAAGCAACTGTTTACCACTGAACCCTTATGAAAATAAAAAAATTGTGGTGCAGGTGGATGCGTCTGACGTCGCCATGGGGGGGGGCATTTTGCAACAAGGGGAGGGTGAGAAGCTGCATCTCTTAGCTTACGTGTCAAAGAAATTTAACTCCACTACAAGGAACTGGGCAGTGTGGGATAAAGAGGCAGCGGCAATCCAGCTGGTTTTAAGTACCTGGCGCCATTGGCCGGAGGGGGCGAGAGTTCCGTTCAAGGTCTGGACTGATCATAAAAACCTCAAAGCATTGTGTGCTCCCTGCCACCTTAATGCCAAACAGTTGTGGTGGGCGGAGCTCTTCTCCAAATTTCACTTCACAATACATCACTTTCTGGGGACCGCCAACTCTCTCACTGATGCCCTCATGCCTCCCACAACATGCCAGTCAACGGAACTCCATGGTGGACTCCATGTTCATGCCTTCCCAACTGGGAGGGGCAGTGCTGACATGGGTGCAGGTGAAAGCCCTGGCAAAACTGGATTCTTGGGTTGAGCCTTTCCAGGCCGCCTTCTCAGATGTAGATAATGAAGTTAAGGCTGACGGCTCTCTCAAGCTGCATAATGAGTGTTGGTACAAAGCTGACAGGCTATTCGTGCCCCTTAGCTTATGGGGGGATATTTTGCATTTAGGGCACAAATCTAAACTTGCGGGACATTATGGCTTCCTGAAAACGTTGCACCTCCTCCAGAGACAATTCTGGTGGCTACACATGCGACGGGATGTCTCTCTGTACATGGACTCATGCCAGACATGCCTTATGTGCAAAAAGCGCCCAGACAAGCCGCCAGGAAAACTCCAGCCACTTGAAATGCCAAACCAGCCATGGGATGTTATTTCTATGGACTTCATCACTGATTTGCCACCCAGCAAGGGGAAAACAATGATTTGGGTGGTGGTGGACTTATTTACAAAGCAGGCTCATTTTATACCATGTAAACAAGTCCCATCTGCTAAAACCCTTGCTAAACTCTTCATGACCCACGTGGTACGGTTGCATTCCACCCCTTCTAAGATAATTTCAGACTGGGGGCCTCAATTCGTTGCCAAGTTCTGGAAGGAACTCCTGTCGGTCTTGGGGGTCCAACAAGGTCTCAGCAGTCCATAACACCCCGAAACTGACAGGCAAACGGAACAGGTTAACCAAACTGTAGAACAGTTCCTGCAGTGCTTCATGAATTACCAGCAAGATGACTGGGTTGAATTACTTCCATATGCGGAATACAGCTACAATAACTCGATCCACAGTTCCACCAAACTGTCCCCCTTCAAGGTGCTGTATGGCTATGAGGGTGCCCCCCTCTCAACAACAAGCCCTTTGGAGGGGGCACTGGGTGATGTGAATGACCATTGGAAAGAGCTGGAGGGGCAGTGGACTCTGATCCATAAAACTTTGAACTGGGCTAAGGAAAAGTATAAACTGTATGCTGACAAGGGGAGGGCTCCTGAGTGGGATATCCAAGTGGGTGACTCTGTGTACCTATCTACTAAAAACTTGAAAGGTCTCCAATCGCAGAGAAAACGGGGGTGGAAGTATGTGGGCCCATGACTGTTGAGCTTGATTTGCCTAAGAACTTAAAGGGACTTCATCCCATCTTTAATTTCAGTCTTCTCAAACGGGACCTGGGTCCAAATGTATGGAAGCCTCGACCTGCTCCTCCTCCTCTGACTGTGAATGATGAACCCCACCACAAAGTGGCACAGATTTTGGACTCTTAAGATTCACAGGAGGGCTTTGTTCTATTTGATTCAATGTAAAGATTTCGATTCCTCACAGAATGAGTGGATTCAGGCTAGTCATGTAAATGCCCCTCACCTTGTTCATGCCTTCCATGGGCAGTTCCTGGAGAAGCTGGAGAGAGGGGCCTTGGGGGGAGGATGACAGCTCGCTACCATGAAGGCTGTTGTGGAGGGGGAAGGGTTTCCTTGGAATGTACTTTCTCTTTCACACTGTCTGGGTGATACTTCTTATCTGTTTGGTTTATGTGCCTGACCTTGGTTCCTAGTTGTAGCATCATGCAACATCATTCTCTGGGAACGAGGGGCCGTTTTATTCTGGCAGGCCCCACTTGTTACCTTGATTGGCTCCCTGCTGCCTAGTGACCCTTTTCGAACCCTGTATATCTGTTCCCCCCGCGCTTTTCCCGTTAGTCTTAACACAGATCCTGAAGTAGACACGTTCTGCCAATACTTATCAATAAACTTCTCTTCTAAAGAAGCAAGTTGTTGATACTGATTTGCAGGAATCTGACACTAACAGGAATTTCCATCAGCTGTACTGACTGCCATTTGAGAAAGTTGTCTAGTGGGAAATCCTGTTTTTGTAGTTTGGCTTGAACAAATGATTAGGGTGTCTGGGGTGGCTCTCATGATTTCATATTTTGCCTGCCTGCACTCAAAGCTGGTCAGTGGTGATACTATCTTGGTCCCAAATAAACTGGTGTCTGAAGTTCCACAATCAGTGATTTTACCTATAGCTTTCAGCTTCTCTATTAAGCCACTGGGAGATATCATCAGGAAGTTGGGGTCTTGGTACTGTCCATATGCTGACAGCACCCAGTCTTCTATTTTGCTAAGCACCCAAGATTTGCCATCTTTGTTTTAAACCTGAGCTCAGAGGTTGAGATAATGAGGGTGAATAAGCTAAAGCTGAGTCCAGGCAGGATATTCTGGAAGGGAAGCCCTGGGCCATCCAGAGAGTTAAGTGCATTTTACCTGCTGTATATTACACAGCCTCTGACTCTCACATTTTCCTTTTGTAACCTCCAGAACCAGGTTCTTCTCTGCTGTTTAGGTGGCGTTACTCCTGAAGATAACTCAGAAGTGGCAGCTGGCACAAAATGCCTCTCCTTGCCTTCTGATAAATCTTGGAAAATGTGAACATATTTTACCAGTATTTTGGTAACTGCACTACTTGTTTCTTCGCTTCCAAGCCCAGTTTAAGCTGCATATTTTTAAGGCTCATCATATCCTATAACCAGGCAACCTCTGGGGTCTGCCCTTCCACTTATCAGCCTTCTTGATTGACACCCATGTCAGAACATCAGCAGCAAGGAACAAAATTGCCCACAGGCATAGTCTTCCTGTAGCAGGAAGCTGGCCTTCTTTCATTTTTCACAAAGGCTATAAAACTAGCATTTGGTAATTAACAGACCACTAATTGAACAGCAAGCTATGTTGCTTTTTACCGGTAGTTGTTGGTTTACGGTCTAATTGTTGGGGGGGGTTAAACGTTTAGCTATTTTGTTTTTACTTTAAAATGATGCTTCATTGCTTGTGTGCTCTGAGCACAGGAACAGTGGCATAAAAATGCTTTCAGTTGGTAAACAAACATCCATTTCCTCATGCCTTCTTTCAGATCCTTTAAGTTTAGTTTTCCTCCATCAGTTTGTTGACATAACTGTAACACTAATATTCCATCCTTCCTTCAAGATGTATGAGTTAGCCAAGTTATCAGTGAGCTTTGCAGCAAGCCGGTATTCCAATTCACATCTTTCCTGTCCAAGTGCCAGTGATGTCCCCCAAGGACATTCAATTTACTTTCCCCCAGATAAAAGAAAAGCTGCAATTCACTCCCAAGGATGTGACAGCTTAGGAGAATCTGCTCCTTATCCTTGGAAACCATGACTCCAAGACTGTATATATGGCATGTCTGCACTTAACCTATATGCTCCACTGGTTCTTTAGCATTTTCATGGAAACAACACTGCACATTCCTCATGTGTCATAGAACAATGTAACAAGTAGAACAAATTTTGAGCCCAGTCGGGGGCACCTTTAAGACCAGCAAAGGTTTATTCAGGGTATCTGAGGAAGTGTCTCGCACAGGAGAACTCACACCTTGAATAAACCTTGGCTGGTCTCAAAGGTGCCCCCCGCTGGGGACTCTGAATGTGTCCTGCTGTTCCAGGCCGACACAGCTGACCCCACCTGAACCTAACAAGTAGGGACTGCTGGAAAAGCAGGACAACTTGGGCTCACAGGAAACCAGTCTTCTGAGCCCCTCTCCTGCTCCCATGATTATTTGAGCAGTAAATTTGCTGCCCCACTTTGCTGCTCAAATAATCCTCTGAGAGAGTTAAGTTTAAAGGCAAGAATGCAGCCAGCTGCATCTCTTAACCTAGAGCCCAATTGCCGACTTCCCTCAAGGGCTTCTGATTCAAGGAGGGGAAGGGAGGCTGTGCCCTTACAACCATCGTGAGGGCTGAAAGCACTTGATATCCCTCCCCTGGGAAAACTTGCTCTTTACCCACCCAAATTCTCAGTTTTGGTTATCTGCAGTCCAGCCCCAGCACAGCGCTTTTTGCTGCAAGAGAGATTACCTAGCAACCTGAGGGCAGTTTGCACATGTAAGCCTCCTTCCTCTTTGGGCTACACTGGTGGTTTGGTATTCTTGAGGTTTCTTCAGTTCTAAACATTCAGAGCCGCATGTTTGTGCTTCTTACTATGTTCTGTCTTGTTGAATGTATGCAAGAGCTTTTCGAAATCCTACTAGCTTACTACTACTACATTATTTCTAGTATGGTTTATCAACACAGGTTAAACCCGGCCCCTTCAGAGAGATCGATCACCTGTCTTCTTCACTCGCCAGCCTAAAGGCAAAGGATCTGCAGAACAGCTGTCTGTGAGGCAAAAGGCCATGCTGACAGAGCACTTTAGGGTGGTGGGGCTCCGGCCCGCTTTTGTTACTTCCTTTTAAAGCAGTCCTCAGAGAACACTCCTGTTCATCTATGACTTTGGTTGCAACAAGAAAGTTAATCTGAAAAAACTGGGCAGTCCCTGTACTCCTGGAGCAACGGAGATGCTGACTTGTCTCACGAGAGCAGAGTCCTTCCCTAATTGTATATTAAAATCTTGCCTAATTCCATTAATAGGTAGGATGGGAATGAAAATCGCAGAATAGAGACCAATGTAGTTTCCCCGTTGTTTCTGTGCAGTGTAGGTTTGCAAGCGATCCAAGAACCTGTGCAGAATAGAATGAATGTAACTAAATCAGCTCTGATCTCATCACAGCCCCATGTCCATATTCTGCAGCTGAAGATTTGTATACAAAGTGGTATGGGGCTACATGGTTTGGGTATGTGAAGTGCCCCTCCCCAAACTTGTAAACACTGTTACTATGCAGTATCAGCAAAGGACCATCAAGCCTGGCACTCTAGTTGGAGAGAGGCCGAGCACTGACTGGAACTGAAAATTCAGGACCCCACGAATTCTGAGATAACCCAGGAATCCAGAAGGAAATTTTGAAGGCTATAGAATGTTAAGTGCCCAGGTTCATTTGGCATTTACTTCTTCCTTTTCCAGTGGTTCGTTGTCAGTCAAAAGGCATCCTTTTTAGGGCTTCCATCTTTCCCCCCTCCCCCAAATTCTCTGCTCAAGCGCTTCTCTCACACTACTTAGCAACACCTGTCTTTGCCAAAGTTTTGCCAATTCCATGACATTATGGAACTGCCTCATGAACAAAAGTTATGTAAATGAAGAAAGTCTGCCTAATTTTCTTCAGCACGTCTCATACATTCTGGTCACATAATTAGGGTTCTTCGTGCTGTATTTTGTATGTTTGGAATTTGTGGGAGCTCTGTACAAAGCTTCCCAAGATGGCGCTGGCTGAGAGGACGCGAGCTTATGTGGCTTGAGATAAGAGTCTTTTTTTTCCTTTTTTTTCTTTTCCTTGTACTCAGTGTGCTAATTTATAGCTATAGTTAGGTGGCTGGGTGGGAGTCCTTATTGTACGATTGAAGAGGCAGCAGCTGATACTAGCATTTTAATCACCATGTCGAGGAAGAGAGATAGAGGCTGTTTACCTGCCAACTCACCCGACTCCTCTCCTTCTCGTGGCTCTAAACAGCTGAAGATAAAGGATTTTTTTGCTAACAACCTCGAAGTTGAGGGGGATTGTCTTATTCCACGTGATAACAACAGATATGAGGTGTTAGAACATGAGGATAATGTTCATCTCCTCTCGTCTCCTTTGCAGCTGCAGGCTGATGCTAATTTATAGCCGGTATCAGAGAAAGCAAGCGAAACTTTTCACCCTCATACTGAGCCTCTTTCAGCTAATGTCTGATGGCAAGTCCTCCAAGCCAAGAAAATGGATGCATCTCATGCGGGGTGGGTGAGAGACAGATTCAGGCCCAGGCAAATCTGGTGCCCAGAAGGGCCAACGATGCCCGCCTTAGCATCCACACTGCAGGATATCAGCCCTAGTTACAGAAGGTAGTTTTAGGAACTGAATTTCTCTGGTCCTACGGAATATTTTAAGATAAAAGTTGTGGAAGAAAGCTGTCACCTGGGGAGGGGAAATGACAATGTGTGTAATGGGGAAGAGGCCAGTCAAAATGCTCTAAATTTATCTAGGAAATAATAGCCTATGAGGCCCTCTGCTCAAGGCAGCAGAGAACTGAGAAGAGCTTCTGTAATGGCCATTAAATGAAGCCAGTCTGGTTCTTCAGGCAAGATTTAGGCACACTATCTTCCCCTTCAACAATACGAAAAGCAACGGGTGGCCTCTCAGAAGCAAATGGGTCCACAGAATCAGAAATGCTTTTCTTCACACCCTGAAGTCCTCCCAGATCCATTTCCTTCTCTGTGAATCTTCTCCATCAGATTTTCTTTCACCGCCAATAAGCAGTTTGGTGCCAGAAGCTGAGCTGTGGAGCAAGGTGCAAATAACACCTCTGCAGTCCGGATATTTTTACACGGCATTTTATTGGGGGGGGGGGCCATTATGCCTGCCTTGTTACACAAATGGTGGCAGGACAGGCAGGAAGGCAGGCAGGCTGGGTCACCCACCCATTTAGGAGGGGGGCACCTAACTAATGGTCCTGTTGTTAAACATCCCACTCACGGGCACTATGACGTCCCCAGCTCCTGCCTCCCCTCTCCCCAAATGGGATCAAGGTGTCTTGTCATTTTAAGCGTCACAGGCTCTGGAATGTCCTCCCAGGTCCTTCAAGTTGCCCCCCACACACACACAACTTTTCTCCCTTTTAGCGTGGGAAGCGGCAGACAGCCTGTGAGCTGGTAAAAAGACAAGCCTCTCTTATGCGATGCCAATTGGAAGTATGTTTTCTTTCATTCTCTTTATGCTGGTTATATGCATTTTTAAGGGTGCTGGTACTGTAGGTAACAATATGGGTCTGGAGCTGCTAGAACTACGCACAAAGATTTCCTACTTCATCACAATTCAGCATGGTGGCAACGCTGTGGCTTGTTATTGCAGAAACAGGAATGCTGGCACTATATCGTTTGTTAGTTAAGTAGGGTCTTAAGGGGCTTCACCCGAAGGCTTGTTATTTAATGTAGTTCAGGGTTGCTGGTGCTGTGATTTTTCACTTCAGAGGCATACACGAGTGAGTTATTGTGGGGCACTTGGAAGTGCCATCACAGTGATCTACTGTTATAGGGTCTCTTGGGGGCTTGCTTGGGGGGGAAGTGCTATAGCAGATTCTCTCATGAGCACTGACAATTCACATGGTTTCTCCCAGCACTGGGTATGACTGCCAGGGATTACCGGAGTTACTGCCCTATGTTATCCAGTGGTCATTTATGAGCACAGACTTGTGCATGCTACTAGCTCCTAAAACGATGTTTTCTGGCACTGGGATGTTATTGCAATCTTTGTAAGTGCTGAGCCAGCAGAACTAGCTTTTTAAATATCTTACGATCTACTGCTCTGTAAACGTCTGTTACTGCAGGCGTGCACGTGGTCCTTGTTCCTGTAGGTTTGTTGAGGGATAAGGGCTTGGCTGTAAGTAGGCTCCTACCCAGGAGCATGGAGTTTGCATACGGGGGGGGGGGGGTGTTGGTACAGGAAAGCCAGTGCTCAGAGTCAGCACGTCATGTTTTGTCAGTGTAGCATCACTGGTGAAGCACTGGCTGCTGGAGACGGTAAAAAACAAACCAACCTGACTCGCGCCTCTCCTCCACTGGTTCTGGAAGCATGAGGTAGGTTCTGCCCAGGGGCTGCCTGGCTCAGAAGCCAGTAGCTTTTCTCCAGTGGAAGAAAGGGAAGGTGAAGAGGCTGGAACATGCCTCTTTTCTTTTCATGGTAGTGGTGAGGAACAATTTGGGAACCAAGGTGCGGGGTTCACTCAGAATGGCAAGCAAAGGAAAAGGAGGTGACTCCAGAGAGAGAGAGGGGGCAGAAGAAGGGTGGGGCTCCGCAGTTAACAGAGCCCCCCAAGAAGGGAGAGTGAGCCCATGCAAGTGTGTGGGTGACGTGGGCATGGCACTTACCAAAGATGGCACCAGATGGTGCCACACTCCTTCCCGAGGGACACGGCAGTCACTTAAGAAGGGCTGCAGGAAACGGGGCATCTGTGTCATGCAAACCCCAGTGGTGGGCTGGGAGTCGGGGAAGGATAACTCAGGAGGGGCAGCAAGGCTCCCTCTCTGGAGCAGGCCCCAGCTTGGCTCCAGACGGAGGGAGCCGTGTCTCCGGGGCTATTTGAAGTGAGAGAGGAAGTGGGTGACGGGGTAGTGTGGGGAGTCGATGCCCAGCACCTGGCAGATGCCCAGCAGCTTGAGGCAGGCCTCCCTGCGGCTGGGGCTGGCGCAGGCCACATTGCAGTAGGGCTCCTCGTACTCGGTGGACACCAGCTCGTCGTCGAGCAGGTTGAGGCGGATGACTCCGCGCTCGTGGAGGGCCTGGAGCATCTCCAGGCTGGCGGTGGACTTGAGGGCCTGCAGGTGCTGCGAGACCAGGCACATCACTCCCACCAGGTGCGTGCGGGGGAGGGAGCGGGCGGGCAGCAGGGGGGCCACCCCACAGGCCACCATCACCGAGGCCAGCATGATGTCTACGCCATAGATCTCCTGGATCCAGTCGCGCAGGTAGAAGCCCCCCATGCGGGGGTTGATCTCAATGAGCTTGGGGCCCGCCGCGGTCAGCTTGAGCTCCACGTTGAAGACGCCGTCGGTCAGCCCGCAGCCCAAGCAGCACTGGTAGGCGGCCCGGATGAGCTGTGCTTCGCGGTCGGGGGGCAGGCAGGTGGGCATGCAGGCGGCCGTCTCGGTGAAGTTGGGCACCCGCGTGGGCCCGTTATCGGACACAAATGCCCCCAGCATGCGCCCTTCGTACACCACAAGATCCACGTCGTGTTCGGTGCCAGAGACGTACTCCATCAAGAGCATGGTGTTGCCCCAGCCCAGCCCGATGCCTGGGTGGTCAGAGTCATCCCGCAGGTCCCTGGAGATCTTGTCAAAGTGCAGGTGGCACTGCTGCGCGTCCTCCACCAGCTTCACCCCCACCGCCCCCGCCCCGTACTCCAGCTTCATGACACCGGGGAAGCTGAGGTGGCTGGCCGCCCGCTCCACGTCCGCGTGGCTCTCCAGGTGGCAGCAGGGAACGGCATACAGCGCAGCGGACGGCCAGCGAGCCCCCTCCTTGCGCCGCCGCAGCAGGTGCAGATGAGTGCGGCTCTTCTGCTTGGCCACCCGCATGGCGGTGGGGGAGCTGCAGCGCAGGCCCAGCCCCTCGCACACCAGCGCCGTCAGGACCATGCAGTCGTCCCAGTAGGACAGGCAGCCGTCCAGGTGCAGCCCCCGCTCCCGCACAAGCCCCACCAGCCGCTGGGCGTGCTCCTCGTCCCGCTTGTGGTCCGTGGTGTCGTAGTGGATGAAGGTCTGCACCAGCTGGGAGGCAAAGTGGTTGGGGTCGGACTCCACCAGGTGGATCTGGGGACGGGAGAGAGGAGAGAGAGAGAGACAGAGAGAGAGGTGGGAGTGGAAGCGGGGGGTGGGGGAGAGGGGAGGGGCAGACACAGAAGGGCAGAGATGCAGAGAAGGTGGGAGAAAAACCAGAGATGCATCACTACTGACAGTACCACAGAAGGCCCACTCCTCCTCGGGACCAAGTGTGGGACAACAGCCTCCCAGCAAGAGACACCGTCCATTGGCAGCTGCTCCCCACCTGGCAGGAATCCAACTGAGCATTCCGTTCACGCGCTGGGTGGGGAAGATCACCAGTCCTCCAGCACCCTTAGGTCTGAGGGCAAGGAGAGGGGATCTGAGCTTCCTCTGATCCCTGTTTCTGCAGCAACTGAGCTTAGAAATGAGATAGTCCATTGGTCTCCAGGTTTGGGAGGAGAGGAGTGAGATACCGGGGGCAAGATCCAGGCTGGCAGAGTGGGGGCAGGAAAGGATCAGAGTCCTGAAAAACAAAGCTCTACCAGCCAGTTGCATGGAGAATGTACAGGGAGTCACGGTTCCTTTCTCCATCTCCTCTGTGCCTCCTTATCTGGATTCAGTTTAGATCAGGGAGGTGCCTCCATTTAGCCCGCCAGGCTGTGTGAGCTTTAAGCAGGGAGCAGGTGGGTGGGGCAGCAATAACAGTTTCACTGCTGATGCTTTTTAAGCAGGAACATCCAACAGCTTCAGGGATCTGGAGACTGGTAGGTAGACTTTTTTTGTTTGTTTCCTGTAAGGGCCATTTTGCAAGAGGAGCTTGGGGTAAAGCATATGGACTGTCCCACTGTGAAGACTGCGGCTGCTGGCTCTGGCTCCTGAGCTAACGCGTGCCCCGTGCAGGGCCTGAGCTGGAGAATTATGGAGGTAAGATTCTCCATAGACTTCAGCACGGACAAACTCAGCCCTCTCTCCCAGAGGAATAAACTGGCATCAAGGCACTGTACCCTTCAAGAACAATCAAATGAATAATTGCTGACTAAACCCTC
Organism: Gekko gecko; assembly: GCA_029375565.1. Classification (NCBI taxonomy): domain Eukaryota; kingdom Metazoa; phylum Chordata; class Lepidosauria; order Squamata; family Gekkonidae; genus Gekko; species Gekko gecko. The sequence continues at coordinate 89,941,713 of JAPDNY010000003.1, forward strand.
GGGTGCACTCTCTCGGCCTGCTTCTGCCATCTCGTCCCATTCCCAGCCTCCCACCACCACCACACTTCTTGCCTCATCTGGTCTCCCATCCACTGAGCAGCACTCCTATTAACGTCCTTGGTGGGGAGCCCGGGGGACCCGCAGGTTTTGGGCCTGGGGGCTGGAGGCGGCCTGATCCGAGAGTTCATTCTTGAAACTGCACCGTGTCTCCATCTCCTCTAGAGGAGGAAACAACTGGCAAGGCAATTTCTCAGTACTGATGGGGGAATCATTTTGGGTCTTGGGTTTGGAGAAGCCAGAAGAAATATAGGGGTTTTTATGTGGGCAACTGGAGAGGAGAGTGGGTGAGGTCAGAGGATCTTACTGAACAAGTCGTTTGTGTATTTCCTGAATGCTTTGGCAATAGGGCTCTAGCCCCATTTTCCATGCCTTTAAACAGCTGTGTGACATGCTGGAGATGCAGCAATGGAAAGTTTCACTGTTGGCCTACCAGACAGCTATTAAAGACACAGCCAGCTTGCCACAATATAAAGCAATGCAGTTGGCAAAGGGTGTCCCATCCCGCAACGGCTGGATCCTCAGGCAGAGATCCAGGTCTTGGACATAGTTCTGCTTCTTAGCCTGATGTGGGTAGAGGCAGCTCCAGCTAAGCCTAAAACCCACAAGAGCTGATCTGAACTTCTCTCTAGCCCCAAGGACTCTTCCAATAGAAACCTACTTCTGTTCTGCCAAAGCCCCACAGGAAGTAATTCCGACGAGGCCAGCCCCGAGAACAGCGGTGACTCAAGGATGGGAAAGAGCCAGTCCCAGGAATGGGGCAGGCAAGTTCTACTGGAATAAGTGAAATGCCCCTTTTGGTGGTGGCAGGGGCAGGCGGGGGAATCTGTGGTTTCCTCTCCTCTTGGTACTTAAGACCACACCCATGAAGTTTATATAATCTGGGCAGGGGCTGTGGGGAGGTGGTGGTGGTACTGCTGCTGCTCTAGCTAGTCAATCCTGCGGCCCGTGGGGGGCTGCATAAGTCCGGTTTCCGCATCTTACTTTTAGCCCGTAGTCCCTGGCTGCCTCCCAGACGAACTTTTTGCTGACTCCGCCGGCCCCAATCACCAGCACGTGCTTGCCCTCCATCAGATGGCACTGGGCACGACGCAGCATCGTCTCCACCAGGGGCCGTGCGACCTCACCCGCTGGTGCGCCCACCACCCGGCCCATGGACTCGAACACTGCGCAGGTTTCCAGGCATAGTTGTGAGTTCATCTCCAGGGCCACCAGCTGTAGAACCTGGTCTTCTGAGCTCAGTAGGAAATCTACTCCTGCCAAGGGTAGAAACCAAGATATTGCCAGTTACCAAGGGCTGGGGTACCAGGTGGGCATCAGTGATAATTACGGACATGCTGATGACTGCATCTTTGTTATAGAGCCTGGGAAGATGGTGTGGTCTACTGATCATTATATTGGACTAGGGTCTGGGACTTGGGAAACCTGGCTTGCCATGGAAGTTTGCTGGGTGTCCTTCAGCCAGTCATACTCACTCAGCCCGAACTACCTCACGGAGTTGTTGTGAGGCGAACATGGGAAGGGGAGAACCACGCGTGCCACTCTGAGCCCCTTAGAGGACCCGTGGGGTAAAAGCGCACTAGGCAGACATGATTCCCTTGGAATCCCAAGCAAGTAAATAAATAGCCTTCTACAAGCGGAGGTGTTCACTGGATCTGGAGCAAGAAGACATCAAGAACAGAGGCAGCTGCTCTGCCTTCCATCCTGTGTCCGCAAGACAGAAATGTATCAATTGATTAATAAAACTGCTTGCCCCCCTTTCTGTGGTGAGGCCAAGTTTGCCATGGTGGGTTGGAGAAAGGGCTAGTAGAGGGAAAAGATCAGGGAGACCAACAGAAACGCCCTCTCCTGAGGCTTCATCGTTTTCTAAAGGAACATCTGCCTGCTGTTTGGTTCTGGTGACGGAGGCCATGTCTCAGCTCCCTGGGCTAAGGCTAGAACCTGAAGCGGCTGTGCTCCGGGCCAGAGGCTGCCCAAAGGGGGGAGGAATGTAAAGGGAAGGACGCTTGATCTGGGCCTTTCGGCAGCTAATGGGCTGCCAGTCCTGAGGAGGATCCGGGTGAATGGAAATCCCTAAACTTTCCTTTGAGCTAAAGGGCTGATGGCTAAGAAAGCAACACCAGCACTAGATCTCGAAATGAAAACGGTATCTCAAGAAGCTGCTTGGTGCAGCCGAAGCAGAATGAACTTCAGCCGCTCCCGTGCACTGGGGAGTTGGGTGAGGAGCACATTTTGAGCCTCCAGAGGCCGCTGCCACCAGGCAAGGAGAGAGGGTGGCTCTCGTGCACCACGACACAAGCGAGTTTCTGATAAAGTGGGACATTCAATGAGATAAAAATATAATGGATGGGCAGCAACTGTGTGTGTGTCATGAGACGATTAAGAAAAATTATTGCCATGGGAACCTATTGCTTAGGAATATCACCAGGGCAGAGTTCAGTATGACATTTTTTGCAGAAGTTTCCAAAACAGTCAGCAGCGGCAGCCTTCCCCACCGCCCACCCCCTTGCCCCCCATTCTCAAGGCAGCAGTGGCGCCTCCCCTGGCCAGCTGCCCGCTTCTTCCTCCCCCGCCCCCCAGCAGTGGCTGCTCTCCCGGGACCAGCCAGCAGGGAGCTGCAGAAGTCCCAGTGATGGGCCACATTGCCACAAGAAGCACATTTTGTAGGCGACAGAGAACAATGAGTTGCAAGAGATTCATTTCCCCATCGGAACTATAATGCAAGGTCCAAAAAGAGCACAACTCTACCAGGAGCAGGGTCATAACTTGCCACTGACTCCGAGGGGGCAGCATGTGCCTCGTGGCTGCGGAAGCCCAGTGGAGGAAGAGCAGCAAGGGGCATTCATCCCAGGGTCAGTTTCCATGTAGCTATCAAAGACAAGCAACCCACAAGAAACTTGCAGGAGCGATTATCCCCCCCCCCCACACACACACCTTTGCTTCCTCCCCTCTCAATCTCTCACGGTTTCTGCTTCCCACCACCCCTTTTCTTACTCTCTCTCTCTCTCTAGCCATGCCTGTAACTTTCTCTTTCTGCCCCCCCGCCCCCCCACTCTATCTCCCCACCTCTCATCATCCTTTTACTCCCTTTCTGCCCCCACCCCACCCCATCTCTCTCTCTCTCTTTGCTCCCCTGTGCCATCAATCTTTCTGGCCCCCCATAGGCCCCCTGGCCACCCTCCCACCGTCTCCTCCCCACACAACGGCAGTGGTGGCAGCTCCACCCGCTGCCCGTTCACTCCCCCCCATTCTCACAGCGGCAGTGTTGACTCTCCCGGCTGACTCTCCTGCATCTCCCCCCCCGAACAGCAGTGGCAGCTTTCCCAGCTGCCCGCTTACGCCTTCCTCCCCTCCCCTCCCCCCCAGCCACAGCCATGGCCCTCCCAACTGCCCCCCTCCCCTCCTCCCCCTGCAGCAGTGCTGGTGGGTCTCCCGGCCGGTGGCCTGCTTCCTCCCCTCCACAGCAGCCGTGGCGGCAGGGCTCTGCGCAGCCAGCAGGACCCTCCACAGCTGACAGGTCAGCAGCTCAAGTAAGTAAGCTGTGCATGCATGCACAGTTATAGAGTCACTGTTTTGGAGGATTTCACCCCAATATAATTTTTTGCAACTTTTAGAATTTTTCTGCAAATCTCATAGGTCCTCCAAGTTTGAAGAAAAATCTTTCTCTCAATGTGGGCCTGATCCATGGATGTAGATATCCACAGATCTGCCCACACTTGAGAAACAGATACATAGATGTGGATAACAGGATACTGTGTGAGACTTTTCTTAGCCTATAGAGCTTGATGGAGGCTCCTGCAAAGCAAATCATGGTAGAGTCTTGCTCCTTACACTTAAACCACCTGCTTCAAATCGCTGCATTTTGGGGCAACAAAAGTGCAGTACCCCATGAGAGAGGCTCCACCATATCTGGCAGGGAATCTCACCAATGACGTCCGTTTGAGCTCGACGACCACCTCTTTGCTCAGCTGACAGGCCAGCCTCCATATCCATGAAGGCCTTCATGGCTGCCTCAGACTTCTGTTTTATCTGGACATGGATGGCGGCAATCTGGGCTTCGTCCTTCAGCCCCCACTGCTGTAAGCTGCTTTCCAGGGTCTGTGGCACCGTGGCCTGGTGCTTCAGGGGCTTATCTGCACGGCCCACGCCACACACCACCTGCGGGGGGGGGAAGGGGGGAAAGTAAGCTCTTCCTGGGCTACTATCATTCAGCTGCCCTCTTTTCCAATCCTCTTTTCCATTCCAAACCTGCAGTCACACGCGCATGAGATAACACGGGGGGGGGGGCAGGGGGGAGTGAGGCTATTTGCTCTGTAGCAATGACCCACATCTGCGTGATCACATAGTCCCCGAGAGTTGCAGGGGCAGCCCACCACTGCGTGATCAGGCGCAAACCGCGGGTGGATCAGTTTTGGGGGGTTTTGCCGCATGTTCCCGGTGCGCTTCAATGGGGGATCGATGATCCGCATCACTGCACTGAGGGCTCCCTATGGAGGGTGCAATGATGCGCATACTGAAATGGGGTGAAAACAACAACGGCAGAGTCGGGGTGGCGCGATCAGACCATCCCAACGCTATGAGAACATGCTGGCGCGATCACACAGGGGAAAGTCCCGTCCGTGGCCCGTAGCAACCTGTTTGACTTTCCCCAGTGTCTTTTTACCCCGCTTCTGTGGTGGAGCAAAACGGGTTGCCGACGGCTCTGGGACACCGGGCAGATGTTCCCATGTGATCGCGCCTGTAAAATCCGCCCGGCATCCGTGCCTCTTGCACTGCTAATTCTGCATGTGATCAGAGCCTAAGAGTATCAATTAGCCAGTCCTCTTAATTTTGCTTTGAAAGCAAGCTATGCTGTGCATGCACAGAATTTATACAAGAAACAAAAATACAGTTCTATCCTGATCCATGAATGCAGAGTATGCTCCTTATCCAGGGGGAGGTTAGAGATGGTAAGCCAAACTAGTCCTATTCCAAACAAAAACTAGAGTCAGAAGATCATCCCAGTCTGCAAGTACCTTCTGTTTCTTTGTGCATGTTCCCCAAAAAGCCAGTTCAAAATGGGAGGGAAAACCTCACTGTCTCTACTCTGCCACCCAACCAATTCCCTCTGCATTTAGGAATAAAAGACCCCCATCTCTCTGTTGTCCTGTTCAAAAAAACTGCAGCTCTCTGCCCGTAAATGGTCTACCTGGGCCTTTGGCTCTCAGCCTGTAAATGGCTCCTGTTACCTTGCTCAGTAGAGGCTGGTCCTTTCGGGATCTGCAGACAACAGCACAGATTCGAACTGCCAGATTAGGTCGCAGGGACGTGCTGCCTAGAAGTCCGTGACACAGGGCAGGAAGAAAAACAGGGAACAGGAAACAGAATATATCAGAGAGGCCGGCCGACAGAAGTGGAGCGCGTGGAAGGAGCAGGACCAGAAAGCACAAGCAGAGGGACATGTTGGCTTGGAGTCAAATAAGCAGTGCAGAATGACCCAGGAGACTCTGGCATACCGACACGGTGGCCTTTCCCCCCCTGCCAGTGCCATCCGTTGTCCAGCTTCCCCCATTTAGCAGATTGGATACCCATCTCTTTTCAAATACAAAGTAGGATTTAATGGGACGAAGGAAAGCAAGCGTGAGGGACGGTCTCTCTCTCAGCAGTAGGACCCACATGTCACTGAGTGCTGTGCTACTGAAATAATTCGCCTCCTTGAATTCCCTGTCCTGAGAGGAAGATCCAAGAGGTGGGGGACTCCCCTCGCACAGCATCCAATATCATGTGGATCCAGCCACGCAGCACGGGAGCTGAGCTCAAGGACAGCTCATAGTGTGGACTGACCTTAGTGGGAGGTAACTATAAGGTATCCCTTACATGGGGAGTTGTTTGTGCCAGAAGAGCCAGGCTGGACCACGCGAGCAGTAGGGATGAAGGCCTCAAGCAAGATGCTCTCCTCCTCCTCCAAGGTCTCCAAGAACGCAAGAACAGCTTGCAGGATGCATCCCTGTTCCAACTTAGCATGGAACGACACTGCTTGAGCGCCACTCCAGCGCCAGCCTGATGGTTTCACAACCACCTGCGGGAAAAACAGCAGAGACAGGCCTTAAGATCCTGCGTCGAGCACCTTTCCCATGAAGTGCACTTTCTACTCCTAAATTGCCCACATATACAGTTTTCCTGACTTGTCAGGATCTGAGCTGGATCCAAAAAGGATCACGAGCAACGCACCGTTCCAGCTCCACAGCACCCCCTTCTTCACCTTGCCTTTCTAGCCGCCCCATGTCAGGTTCAGGGCTTCTCACCTGGTCGTAGGGCTTCATGGCACCCCCTTGCAAGAAGGCTGCAATCTCCTCTTGGAGCAGGTTGTCCTGTCCCTCCCGACCACTCAGCTCAACCATGCGGATCCACTGCTCCTCTGTCATGCTCCGCAGAGGCAGTGGACGCTTGAAAGTGAAAGCGAGGGTGGGGGGCACTGCCACGTGTGCCTGCTGGTCCATGAGCTGGCGGGTTAGCAGCTTATCCTCCAGCAGGCGAGCCAGCTCTCCTGAGCCCCCGGTCGGACAGTCGAGGTCCCGGGCCAGTTCGGCAGCAGACTGGCCCTGTACCTTGCACGGCCCAAAGCAGCCTGTGAAGTAGGTGACACGACGCGGGGGTGCAAATTCTTCCAGTGTTGTGCGGCCACCAAGGTCAAAAGTCACGGCCTTGAAGACCAGCAAAGAGGACTCCCCTGGACGAGACTCCGAGGGTACCTTGGAGAGCCAGGCAGGCGATAAGCACAGCAGCATATTACCTGGGAAGAAGGAAAACAAAAATACCCAACCCCTAAGTGCGTACAAGAGATGGACCCATACTCCAGAGAAGCTTGCCCTGGATTTCTAGGATGGCAAAAATATCCTGTGTTAAAAGTTTTGGGAGGGACTGCTAACCTTAGGCAGCCTGTGCAATGCTCACAATACAGTAATCAGTAGCAGCTGGGTAGTTTGGCACCTGACAACTGCTCTGACAACTGCCCTGCAGCCAGCAAGGCAGAAGCCCGTCCTGTTCTTCTACTCTGGAAAGGGTTACTTTATCGTGCTTTTCCATAAGATGTGACTGCAATGAGAAATGGAGAGTGCAGGGAAAGGGAATCATTGTCATGACATCATTAGCACCTATTCAACGTATTTATTTTGCAGTAGCCAGTAGTCCCGATGCTCTGCTTATAATCCCATAAGCTGAAGTGGCTCAGGCCTGGTTATAGGTCAGATGAGAGATCCTTGGCGTTTATCCAGATGAAGAACCAGAGTGCGCTTCAACCTTTGGAAGACCGGCCTGTGAGTCCTGAATCTGTCTGTAGTGCTGCTTCCAGTCCATGATGGAAAAAATAAAAATAGCACCCACAAAATAGGAAAATATCAAGCTTTTTATACATAGACAGAATCTTTAACTAGACATTCACTGGTTTACAAGGACAGTCTCTGGTTTGCAGTGGGTGGGTGTTTTTTGTTTTTGTTTTGCCCTCTGGGTCTCTGAAACGACCCCCCTTGCTATGGAAGTATTGCTGCAAAAGAATCAGGAGTTCCATCAATCAGAGAAGAAAATGAAGCAGAAATGTTCACAAAACGGTGGGGCACTAATGTCACTGTAGATTGGCTGTGGGGGGGCCACCAATTTGGAAGGCTTTAAAAGGGGAGTGGACAAATTCATGGAGCTGTTGACGGCTACTAGTCACGGTGGGCATCTGCTTCCTCCAGTGCCCGTGGCAGCATGCCCGCTTATATCAGAGGCTGGAAACCCCATGGGCAGGAGAATGCTCTCGTAGTCATCCTCCATGTTGGCTTCCTAGAAGCAGATGCTGGCCACGGCGCGAACAGAATGCTGTACTAGAGGGCCTTTGGTCTGATCCAGCATGGGCCTTCTTATATTCTAATGGTTGGTAAGGCTGCCTGTATTAACAAAGATGCATTTTCCCACTCCATTGCCATTGCTCAGGGCCAGAGAAGACTTTGGTCTGCCACCACCTTCTACAGAGGGAAACTTTTTAGGTTTTGGGATGCTGATCCACAGCCACTGAGGAGGGGAGAGGGGAGAGAAAACACTTCGGGTCCTCTAATCGCTTAAGTCACTTTGCTTCCTTCAGGGTGACTGCTGGAGTTTGGTTGCCCTACTTGCTGGCCTCCTAGGAGGGCCAGGGTCACCTTAGAAAGCCACTGTGGGGGACAGGATGCTGGCCTAGATGGACCATTGGTCTGATCCAGCAGAGTTGCTCTTGTGTTCTAATCTACTTGAAATCCTCATATCAGAGCTTCAGTTCTTCAGCTTTTCACTGACACCCCCACGTCAGTCTGTAGAAAATCCCTTGGTAGAACACAGCTGCCACATTTTTCAGTAACGTGTTGCCTTCGGCAGCAGTGACTCTAGGCATATCCACTGCCTCTCACACCTCTAGCCTCTTTTAGAGGAATACTACAGGGCTCAAGTGTCTCTGCTCTTTTCCAAAAGCCCTGTTTCCACTCTTCTTCCCCAGCAGTGTTGCAAGAGGGAAGCAGCCAACAATTTCCCTGAACAAACTAAACGGGAAAGGAGGCCTCAAAAATTAGTGCTATCATAGGCACATCCGAACACTCAGGCACAAGAGTGTATAAGAATGCACAAAGTTTCGTAGTTGTACAGAGACCTCTAGATTCTCTGTCAAGAGAGGGCCCTGTGCATGACCAAACACTAACTGGAGGCTCTGGAAATATGGCAGAGCTCTCAGTGGACTATGAGTGGGGAGGGTGTTACACACTGAGAAAAAGCCACTCGAAGACTGTGGTCACACGCACCCGTTGGAGCAGAGGGGGGCAAGGCTATTCCCTCCGGAGGAATTTGACACACAGTTGCGAGATCACACATCCCCTTTGTGCTGCAGGGGCAGCCGGTCACTGTGTGATCAGTCGCACCGTGGGTTTGTCTCCCATGTGCATAAATGAGGAATCGCACCTCTGCGCTGAGGTTTCCTGTGGTGCATGCGATTGTGTGCATACTGCGAAGGGGGGGATGGCACCGAGTTGGGATGGATTGATCAGACCATTCTGATGGCATGAGTGCATGCTTGCATGATCAGACAGGGGAAAGTCTGTCCGTGGCCCATCGGAACCCGTTTAGAGTCGGACTTTGCCCGTTGTCTTTTAACTCCGCTTCTGTGGCAGAGCAGCACAGGTTGCTGACGAGTGTGGGACGCTTCCCAGATGTTGCTATCTGATCGCTCCCTTTAGATCTAAAGGCGTGTGTGACTGCAGCCCAAGGGCAGAAGCCTTCTGGTCGCAGTCCTGGCTGTTATTCAGGCCCCTGGCTGGTCTCCTCCTGGCCCCAAGGCCATTGTTGCTGTTCTTTGCAGGTCCTTATTGCAGGCAAAGAGACGGAGGAACTCATTCTTGAGACCACTACTGTAGAAACCAGTCTGGACACATTTCATTCTGAAACTGTCAGTGGGCTGGGCAGCACATTATATCCAAGAAATTCACAGTGCTTTGTGGTTTATTTTGTTTCTTTAAAAAAGAATTGCTTGGCTAAGGCTCTGCACTAAAACCACACCTTTGCTTTTATTGTTCCTGTGGTTGGATGCTCTCCCTACCCTGTGACCCACTTTGCAGTACAGAGTTTTATTTTTCAAACCAAGGTTAAAAAAAAAACTAGTTTAAATGGCAGCGCATATGCATGATGCTGTTAGTTGTGATCTAGCATGTGCATTTTCATAGCTCAATTTCCCTACAATAAATGGGGCCCTGTCACTCCAGGCAATAGCTGCTTCTGTGATTATTACAAAGAAACCTGGTCACTTTGTCATTGCAACTGTGGCACTGTTTGTCTCTACATTCTACCATATAGTGTGAATTGGCATCCACAACCTTCTGCACTAGCAGAAGAGCTACCAGTTTGTGAACAAACTGTTTTGAGTCATATGGGAAGCGGATGGGTGGAGGATTGTGCCTTGGTGCAGGATTGGAGGGGGGGAGAGGGAGAGGCAGAGGGAGAGGGAGGGAGGGAGGGAGGGAGGGAGGGAGGGAGGGAGAGAGAGAGAGAGAGAGAGAGAGAGAGAGAGATATGACCTTCTGGTTCATTCTAGCCCTGTGCTTCTATATGTACGGTAGCTGGAGGGAAATCTGAGCAGCTCAGCTGCCAGAAGAGCTCCGGTTACCAACAGCTCTTCTCAGCCTCTGAGAACAGACAGGAGGAATGCCAGGAATACGGAGCAACAGCTGCCCAAAAGAGTCCGTGGCAAGGATGCACAGTTGGATATCTTGGTCCAGCCAGGACTGCACGAGAGAACTTACTGACAAATTTCAGGCACCAAGAAAACAGTGGTTTATTATAAAGTACTTTCAAATACAGAAAAAGAAACCCAAACTATTATCTTGTTAAGTCTCTATATCATGGAAACAATCCAGTTACCATTATTCATGACGAAACACCATTTAGCCAGCCTGGGGCCAAAGAGCCCATATCATATGTCACACCAGTAAGGCTGACAGGGCCATAACTTTTTGAGATCCAACCAATCACTTGGATTTTGCATAGGAATTGTGCTGCTGAATTGCCACCCTCTCGTGAAGCAGCCTGCAGGGCTTATGCATGTGGGATAAGAACTGCAAGATTAAGGGCCCTCCACATATTATAAATGGTTGTATCTACAGCCTCACTTGTACTTTGTTGTCTAGCTCGGCATAAATCATATTTGAAGACTGATAAAGAATTCCAAATGTATATGCACACGATGCCAGGTTTAAATATCAGTCCCTGGCCTTTGGAAGGTCTATGAGAGCCCACGCAACCTGCCTGGGGAAAGCTACAGCTGTTTCCAAAACAAGGGCATAATAGATTCTGTGCAGAAGAGCCCTTATATTTCTTTTGTCCTACTCTCACCTCTGATGAGGCAGATTTTGCAGATTTCTGAAATAACAGACACACCCATGAAACATTCACCATTGGCAGATAGGTATGACTCTGCACACCACATCTCTTTCAAACTACCTTCAGTGCTCTGGATTATCTGTCTCCCAAATCTTGTATTATATTTTCTTTGCCTTTCAGACTTCTTCCATTTACTTCCTTTGCACTCATTTATGCACACATACATACATTCCAAAACAAGTCCTGAATCTAATGAAAAGGTTCTGAAGACCTGTGAAATCTGTAGTCCTTTCATATGTTATGCACAAACTCTCTGAGAGTGTTTGCTAAGCTCACGGAGGATTGGCTACATTAGGGGTGTGTCGCCTAATATGCAAAGGAGTTGCTGCTATAAAGAGAGCCCCGGCCACATGCAATAAAATGATTCTGACACTGAGACTGTACTCCTTTAGGCTTGATGATGTTTGGCAGAATAACAATGGAGTTCACACTTGGGACAACTGGCTGGTTGAAAGTCTTCAACCCCAGTTCTAATGTGCCTAATAATGTACAGAGGCACTTGTGGAATAACCTTCTTTAAAAGCGTGTAGTAAACAAACTGATAGAACACAAAGTGTTAACAAGGACATTCCCTCCCACATCACTGGCTGTAACACAAGAATGGTTAATTTCAAGAGCCTTCAGATGGCATGCAGGTAAGCAAAAATAATCCGATAAGAGTTCTTGAAGATGTTTCTGAAGTAAAAGAAAAGAATCAGCAGGCACTGGTTGAAATGTAACTCCTTAATTAGTTTGGAACAGTAATTAAGGAGGCCTTCACACCAGCCATTATTTACTGTGGAGAATTCAGATGCTGCCATCAAACCATCATAGTCCAGTATTTTCTGTGTTATCTTTTTGCAGATCTCATTTTTGATAGTATTTTTGGTTTTGGAGACAACTGCAGTGCTAGCTTGTCAAATGTAGACTGACTGTGGATGAACATGGCAGAAACAGTGGCCAGGGCAGGGAGAAGACTGGTAACGCACCAATGTCTCCCGGCTGCACTGCGGTTTGAAAATGTCCTGCGGCACAGTTCCTTTCCCCATCTTTAAAGGTTATGGAATTGCAAACAGGAAATCAGGTCAGTAAATTACTCCTTAAATGGTCACTTATACTAAGTATGAGCTGGTACATTTTATTATTTTTTCCTTGCAAGTGTGGAATTTTTAAAACATTATTATTTTCAGTTCCACAGATGTACAGAAGTGACAGATGAATAATTGCAAATTATTAATTAAAGGTTCGGGAATCATATAATCAATAGCTGGGAAGAAACAGTCCCCAGTCCAATCGCAATAAATGGCACTCCCCCCCCCATCAAGTTGCAGCTGACGTATGGCAACCCCTCGTAGGGTTCCCGGTTTGCCCGTGGCCTTCCTCTGCTTCGTGACCCTGGACCTCCCACCCAAATACTTTGTTGTTGTTGTTCAGTCGCACAGTCGAATCCGACTCTTTGCGACCCCATGGACCAGATCACTATCCAGGGCCAACCCTGCTTAGCTTTTGAGACCTGGTGAGACCAGGCCAGCCAGGTCAGGGTGAATGGCACTTACTCCTGAGTAAACGTCCTTAGGAGCTCCCTGTGGGGGTCTACTTGGGATATTATGGCAGGCACAGGGCGGCTTCCCCATGGGGAATTGTTGCTTCCCTGTTCTGCTCACGTTACAGAGATGGTTCTTGGCACTTTCCCCTCCAGCCCATCGTGCCCTGCACCCCTGCTAGCAGCCAGGTTGCTATTTTTTTAAATTTCAGTTGTAAAAACAGCACTATAGTGTTTTAATACTATAGTGATATACTACTGATATTGGAAAAAAACAGCCAAAAGTTCTCAGAAGTGAGGGAGGGGAATGGTGGTTGGCCAGGGAGGGGGCCCCAGAAGTGGGAGGGGTTTCCCTCAAACCTGCCTTGGGTACCATCTTTCAGGAATGATCATCACAAAGTGCGGGTGGGGAAACCTACATCAGAGCCAGGGAAAACTCAGAAAGTTGACAAAAGCCCAAATTAAAACTGCAGAGGTTGAGGAGGAGGAACAGTCACGGAGCAAGAGCTCTGTGCAGAAGCAACCTAAGTGCAGTGTGTTAGTTTGGTTTCCGTGAACAGTGAAAGAACAATCCTTCAGCTGTGAAAAATAACCCTCATGTGAAAGCAGACTGATGCATGTACAAGCCGCACTGCTTCTGTTCCAGAAATGAAGAAGCAGAAGGTATTAGGAGCAGGTTAAAACTTTAAGAGGACTCAAGAGGATTCAAGCAGAATTTTCGGATAGCCCAGGAATTCCGCTTCTGCCTGTCAAAGTGTTTTCCTCAACAGTTTGCTTATCTACTCTTGCTTGTCCAAGAAGAGAGAGAGAGAGAGAGAGAGAGAGAGAGAGAGAGAGAAAATCCTGCAGGCCCCTTCTCTTGAGTAACATGTATGCAAGTGAGATGCCATTCACAACAGCACATATGCACTACAAAACTGTAATCAGCAGGCACTTTAGATTTGGAGGTAGTTACCTGGCACACCTCTAGGAGTTTTACCAACTGATGTGGGGAGGGAGAACACTCTCCACTCACTTCTTAAGGGAAAGTGGCAAGCTGGCTGCTTTTTCTCCAACCTGCCCTGCCCTCCTGGTCTGCATATAGGAAAACACAGCTCGGCGTCCCTATTAAACGAGGGCGGGGAAGCAACTTTGGTAATCTGTTACTGGCAAGACACTCGGATGAGAGACGCAGCTCTGAAATCTCCCTGCCCGTGGGCAGTTTAATGAAGTAGTTCTCTCAAGTCAGGTCGGGCATGATGGGATTTCTCAGCTCTACGTAACGGATGAGAATGGACTCATCACCCAAGTAAGCCTTTCAGCCATGACTGCAGGGTGGAACTCACCAGGACACTGGTTGCCACCTTCCAGAAGCACAGACAGGTATGAAGTAGGGGAGCCCAAGATACAGATGGTAATGTCTGATGGCCCAAATCCTGGAAAACATAAGGATGCCACATTCCTTATACTGAAGTTTGGGATGTTAACATCCTTGTTCTGCAATTTCACATTCCGGTATTTGAAAATACTGTAAATGATTCCACCTTCCTAGCCACATCTCATTGCCTGGAGTAATGCTATTGTTGGCTTCAGATGAACAGGTGAGCTAAAGGGATGAAGCCCCAAAGTGTCATTTCTCTGGCGTGGTTTTGATGCTCTGATGCATCACACACTAATGGCGAAATCATCACTCCTCATCTTGTAGGTTTCCTTGGAAAGGTGAGAGTAATCCCAGAGAGGGCGATTCGTCAGAGAATTCACATTAAGTCACTTTGCAGTGACTTTAGTCACCACCTCAGCTGATTCCCTGAATCCATCCTACATATTATATTGCTAAATATTCTCACTTAAGCCCTAGCTTGAATTTCAAACTAAACTCCACATCTCCAGTTCTTAATGCTTTCTTCTGAAAATAACAGCAGAGAAGGTCATGTGCCAGCTATGCCCCCCATAGAATACCACTGTTATAATCTTTTGCTGAATAACCTCCCTCTTTAATACTAGGGGATCCTCTGCAAACAAATCTCCAAGGACTGGTTAAAAAGGGTTGCAGAAGTCTCTCTCTAACAAGCTGACTACTGCACAAGGCCTCATCCAAGAAAGGCATCATCATAACCAAAGAAGAATGTAATAGGTGACCTGAAGCTACAGTAACAAAAATTCCAGCTCAGTTTGGGCTGCGTAGCCTTTCTTAAGGGAATATCTGTGTGGGGGGGGGATTATTATATATACCAAATCATTTAAGATATAAGTTAATAACTACCAGGGAAAATAAAATCACAACACTAACTCTAATTACTCTAGCCAGGTGTTAGAGCAGAGCTGTATGTGAGCCTCCAGAGTCCTCCAGCTCACCTGTCCGGGGCTCCTTGGTGAGGTCAACCGTCTCTGGTAGCCCCTCCTGCTGCAAGGTGCACTGCAACAGGTCATAGTAGTAGGCAGTCCAGGCTCGCGCCCGCGTATCCTCAGGGCAGATCTTGCAATCCAGGGGCACATCTCGGCGCCAGGCACAACGCAGAGGGCTCAGGGGTGGTAGAGACCCCTGTTCTGCCCAGTCCAGTTCCTTGGGTGTTGGGGGAGGCTCTGTGTGGATCTGGTCCAGAGACAGCTATAGGCAGAGAAAGGCAGGGGAGTGGGAAGTGCAGCCAGGAAAGGAGAAGGAACTTAGCTGCAAAGAACACCTCACTGAAGTACTGGGGAAAGGGCAATTCTCAGTAAGTGAACATAAGAACATAAGAGAGAAGCCCATGTTGGATCAGGCCAGTGGCCCATCTAGCCCAACACTCTGTTGTCACACAGTGGCCAACAATACCAGGTGCCATCAGGAGGTCCACCAGTGGGGCCAGGACACTAGAAGCCCTCCCACTGTTGCCCCCCCCCCAAGCACCAAGAATACAGAGCATCCCTTGCCCCAGAGTCCCTATCTCTACCTTGTGGCTAATAACCACCGATGGACGTCTGCTCCATACACTTATCTAATTCCCTCTTGAAGCCGTCCATGCTTGTAGCCGCCACGGACACTAAGTCTCAAAGGAAGAGAATCTTGCCTCTGCGTGTGAGGGGTGGGGCTGAACTGTGATGCCATTAAGAAAGTTAGGAACCCACTAAAATAAGCAGATGAGAGTATCTGAATTCTGTTGTCGCTTGGCCTGCATGCCTTATAAGAACGAGACAAAAGTACCCCTCTGCTCTCTAATGGGATGGGGCAGACCATTATGAGGATGCCAGGACGATCAGTCGATGAAGTGTCCAAGAACAGAAGCAGCGGACAGCGGTGGTGCCGGACAGGAGGCAAGAGTGTGTGTCCCACTGAAGCTTTCGAGAACGCCATCTCTCAAGAGAAAGAGAAGCACTGGCAGAATTTATGGGGCCCAGTGCAGGGTGGAGGAAAATACTTCTGGCAGATTAATAAAATGCCAAATGCCTGCGTGTCGTGGGAGACTGGGAGGCACAGGAAGGAGCAGCAGCTGAGAACCCCGCTCATCAGCTGATGTTTTAGCTTATCGTTGTGCAGGGCCGGTGCAACTTCTCAAGACTTTTCAGCACACGGGTGGCTATTTGCTATACCCAAGAACTTCAACAGAACACAGCAGAAAAGTGGTGCCTGCAGACAGGTATCTCACCTCACCGACCGCCCTGCTGAGCGACCACTGCAAGCGTCCTGTCTCCTGCCTTCAGAGTCCTTGAAGATACTCTATTTTATGCTAAGCCCTTCAGGAATCTCAGAGGGGATTTATAAAGACAGCAAATTGATATATGTTGGTCTAAGCAAGAGACAGAAGTGGGATCTATGTTGGGCAGGAAAAGAGAGACATACAAGGCAGGAAGAGAGGAGAGCTGAAGAAGGGCCAGACTCACCATCGTTCAGGGTGAAGATGCTGCAAGAGAAGAAAAGAGATAAGTGACTCTTTTGTGCAAGTTGTGACCTAGGCTGTCATCTCATCTTCAGTCCCAGAGAGGAAAACCCCACTTAACTGTGCAGATGACGTACTTTACTGTATGAGGCTGAAGAGACAGGGCCAATGGAAAAGTACAGTGTAGCCACTCTGTATAGCTTATTGCCCTTTGAGCAAAAGGCTATGTGGATTGACAGGCCATCCCAAAACCACGCTTAATTATTCCACATGGAAATAATGTATAAAGAATCTTTAACAATCATCCATCTGTCACCTGTTTTTTAGTGCCTGTTTTGCATCCCTTTCCAAGTTGCACCCATGGCAACCTCCCTCAAATTATGCAACTGAGAGTGACGCTGCAAAAACAGGACTTGTGGGTGTGTGTTGAGTGACAGGGGCCGTGGCTAAGTCTTTAAGAATAATAACAGCACAGCATACCAAGGCTTTACAATTAATCATCACTCCAGTCAAGGATGGAATGGCAAGGAGAGTAAGAAAATACTTGTGGCTGGTATGTGCCCGGGGCCCTGTGCTGGTCTTTGGCTATGTTCTGGTGCCAAGCAAGTGCCCTATTCTGTGTAATCATGCTGCACTGTTTGCTGAGAAGTTCCCTGGAGGTCAATGAACTGTGAAATGTCCAGCTATTCAAGAAGACTAGGGTAAAAAAAAATGAGGTTAGGAATTAAACTCACATGTTTACCCACTCACCCCCATTCTCACTCTATTACTGTGGGCTTAGATGGTTTACAAAAGTACCACATTTCTCTGCTGTCACTTGGTTTCCTTGTGGCACTTGATCACAGTTACCCTTTGCCCTGAGGGAATTCTAGAGAAATGTCATTGATAAAAGCCAGAGATGTAAATACCTAAAAGCAAAGCCCTAACATACTAGAACTTTTGAAGGAGCTGAAGACGGTATGTTGAGCCATCATGGCCAACAACAAGCACATCCATCCTGTCGTCATCTCTGCCCATGAATTTTCCAGGCTAAAGCCATCTTTGACCAGAGATGACATCAGGACAAAAGAAAAGAGCATGAAAACCCTGCACAATGATGGCCCCATCACACCAAAGTCAACCCTTTAAAAACACTACTGGTGGTTTACGGGCTAAGAGGCTGCAGATTCACTTCTAGTTTCTCCTCTTATCAACCAATGGGTAATGAACCAGAGATGCTTGGAAATGCTTCCATTGTGATCACGCCACAAGCACGGAATACAACTGAAAATGCAACATTTGGAGGCTTTGGCAAAATCCTGTTTGTTGGTTTGTTTTTTAAATCAGAAAGTTTCTAACTCCAGACTTGCAGCTAAATGTCTTGAGGGAAAGTAACTAGTTTCTACTAACTGTTTACAAAGAACTAGAGGGATGTGGTGAAATTTCACTAGTCAAGGAATGGCACTATTCCACATAGCACCGGGTCCTGCACCTCTCTATGGTACTATAGTCTTTATCCATCTGTCTACATAGCCATCTCTCATTTTTATTCTGAAATAAAAACGGGAACAAAATGCAAATTCTTCCAAAACCTTATCCTAAATCTAAACTCAAATTGTTCAGTGTAACTCAAATTGATAGTAAGTTACACTGCTATGTGCTCAGTACCAGAAGAATATGGGAGAACAGAATTCCTGCATTCCTGGAAAGCAAAATTCCAGCACTGATTCCTGATTCCAAGGCTTATACTCATTATATATTCCTGCCCTCCATATTCTTGGGCTGCTTGACACATAGCAGTTTAACACAGATAAAGAAACTGAAACATGTAAGGCTGACCCACCCATCTGAGGCAACATGATAATTCAAATAAATTCACTTCTGTTTCTTTGTGATAAGAGTTGCATTAACCAGACTCATCCAAAATGACCCAAAATGTCCTAAAGAAGCCATATTTTATTCATTTCATGGAGGCCAGAGATCCCCATTCCCTTTCTGGACCTCCTTAAGTAATATGAGAGGCACTGGAGATGTGAGCTGGAACAGCAAGCAGAAGAGAAATGCCTGCTGACTTTCAGCCCACTGTACATTCCCACCAGGTGGCAAAGCACCATTTTCTCTCTACACCCCATCTATTATTGGTTGGTTCTCCAGTATTATCAGGACAACTACTTGGGGAAGAAGTCTGAATCCGGAATAATGTTCCAAATATTCACAGATATATTTTACCAACAAAAATCACATCAGAGGCAATGTATACGCACTGCCTCTGATGATGGATCTTCGCCATCTATAAGCAGGGAGGGGTGGGGGGGTGCTCCATGCAGCAGGACTGGATACAGGATTGCAACCTTTCTTAGATGTGGTTGTATCTCTGCCCTTGGGACACATTCCCTGTTTGACCTTTTGTACACCTGGACTGGTACTTTGCAATTTAATGAGCAAACATTATCACCCACTATTGGAAGGAAAGTGACTTTTATTGTTTTCTGCAGCAGGTGTGTATACCATGTGACTTATAGTTAATCAAGTTCAAGAGTAATTAGTTTTGTAGATTTAGGTGTCAGAAACACTATAACATTAATTTCAACATCATATTCTGATTCAGTTCAGGGAAACGAGGCAGTGGAAGGAAGTGTCTTCGCATTTTGTTTTCATTTGTTTTCTGTTGCAAGAAAGAGGTTCTGTAGGTGAGGAAGTCTTTTAAGCCCCAGAGTCTTCACTTGTTGCTAGCCCCACCAATTAATCCATGGTCAAATTTTATTCAGCAATTTAAGCTTTAGTTGATTAATCTCACTCATTGTTCAATTAAAGCTTGCTATTTCGGGCCCTTATCTGGCAAAATCTTGTTTTAGTATAGCTAGAGTAGAAGGTGTTAATTAAGTTATCCATATAATTAATCAGTTCATTGACTTGCCACACTAATGGCATTTATTGAACCAATATACACATGTTGAAGTAATGAAGTTAATCTTCTAAACAATACATGATTTTGCTTCTGATGTCTTGTCAAAGAAACTGCTTTCTGTTACAAGTCTCAAACAACTGCCTGTATTGAAACAGCAAAGTATCTGTTCTAATTGGCTTCAGAATAATCCCTGAAAACTAGAGAGTTAATCACGAGAGTATGTGGCACACTGTCTGTACATAGCTGAGACAAAGGGAGGGGGGCACACACCACTGGTTCCGTTTGGCTGAGAATGGAAAGCTCTCCTTCAAGACTGCATTTGTCCAAGTATTGTGTGGCTGCCTTGGGGCTTCAGGATTTAATGCCAGAAGTGCTTCCACATTCGCAAAGCAAGAGCTTGATATTAAAACCAATTTATTCCACAATCGAGAATAATGACTTGCTTCCCTCTGAACAGACATAACTGCATATCCTTCCAAGCAAAGAATCCAGGCAAATTCCTGCTCATAGCAAGGGATAGTATTTGGATGTATGCACTCCTGAGTAAGGTATTCTGAAAGGTATAAGTTGCAAACTTTAATGGGAATAGAGTTGCCACTGTTTCAATGGGCCCTGCTCCTGTGATTTTAATAAAAGCATGTTCTGTAGACATTATTGCTTACTTACCTGTACACTATGATTTTTGCAGTTCAAGCTGCTAGTAAGAATCTATGTAGGGTCGCCAGCCTCCAGGTGGGGCCTGGAGATCTCCCGCTTTTACAATTGATCTCCAGCCGACAGAGATCAGCTCCCCTGGAGAAAATGGCTGCTTTGGAGGGTGGACTCTGTGGGCATTGGACCAAGCTGGCCCCTCCCCAAACCCTTCCCTCTCCTGGGTCCACCCCCAAAGTCTCCAGGTATTTTCCAACCCAGACCTGGCAACCCTAAACCTATGAGCCATGAGGCCTTGTCAGCTGGCAACTCTAAATGGAGGAGAGAAATTATGGTGATGCCACACATGTAATGCAATAAGGGAAATTGGTTCTTTTAGCCCCAAAGTAAACATAAAATGGAGTCAAGTGCCCTACAAAATAACCTGCATGTAGATCTCTCACTACAATGCAGAAAGTTTGCATTAGAAGTTAGTAGATGTTCCTTCTATTTCATTATAATGAAATGCAAATTCATAAACTGTTGTTTGAAGATCTGGGATTGCGTAATTTGTTTATGTAACTTGATGGCTGGCTGCATGTATGTCACATCTGCATGGCAATGGAAACAAAGAGGCTGCTTGAAGAGTAATGAATTCCAAGTAAAAACTGGATAAAGAACCAGGGGCTGCAAAGGCAGAACACCTGGCTTCACAAAGGGGCCTCCTTTCATTGGGCGGCTTGAGCCTGTATATGATTTTAATCACAAGTAAATCCCACTGAGTTCAAGTGGGCCACCTACCAAGTGCAGATCACTGCAATTTTAGTATGGTTATCAAAGGAACAAGTTTTGTGTGCACCCTAAACTGTGGGAACGGGGACGGATCTGAGATCCTGTACTTGAAAAAAAGAGGCTCCCTTTCCGCCACTTCAGCGATCTGCAGTCACAAGGTTATCAACTTGCTCCACTGTTTGAGGAAAGGATCTGATTTACCTTGTTTGGTTAAAGGCTCCTGATGGCTGATGTTAGCCAGTGACAAGGGGTGTCGATTCACTCTGACCTAGCATTAATCAAAGGGAAAAAAGACTAAAATGTGATGCCATAATGTGAAAGATTATTGTTTGTTCCAGCTGCAGCTCGAAGGACATCTGCACTTCAAGAATGGCTCTATTTCTCCTCTGCCCCCACCTCATTTTTAGACTGGGCCTCTGTCTACAGATGACACAAAGGGTGCCTGCCTGCCCGCCCGCCCACCCTGTTGCTGACCTGAGGGAAGACGAATCTCCCCCCGCCCCCCTCCCGCCCCCCGGATGTTTATCACTTCAGCTCCTCCTCTCCCACAGGCATCGGGGACCTCGTTCTCCTCCCTGAGGTGACAGAACGTTGTGTCCCGTAGGTCTCCAGGCGTGTGGGAGCTATTTTGGCATGCTGTCCTAAAAAGCTTCAGCCAGCCCGCTGGAGGGAAAGGCGCAGCTTCGCCCTCACCCCGGCAAGCGAGCGGCCCCCCCCGAGAAAGCTTTTTTAAGGCAAGGAACTCTCAGCCTGAGGTGGTTTGGTCCAGAATTTCACCATCTCAAGCTACGCAGCGTGGAGAACAGATAGGACAGCCACTCTGGTCAGCAGTCTGACTAAAGAGATATACCGAATTTAGCTTTAGTTTAGGATGTGTGCTACGACTACCTCTTTTCTTCTTGTGCCAATACAGTCATGGAGTCATAGAGAGCGGGAAGGGGCCATACGGGCCATCGAGTCCAGCCCCCTGCCCAGTGCAGGACCAGCCTGAAGCATCCCTGACCAATATCCGTCCAGCCTCTTCTTGAAAGCTGCCAGTGGAGGGGAGCCCACCACCTCCCCGGGCAGCTGATTCCGCCTTTGAACCACTCTGACCGTGAAAAACTTTTTCCAGCCGATACCTTTCTGCATGTAATTTAAACCCATTGCTTCGGGTCCTCCTCTGCTGCCAACTGGAACAGCTCCTTGCCCTCCTCCCAAATGACAGCCTTTCAAATATTTAAAGAGAGCAATCGTGTCCCCCCCCCAATCTCCTCTTCTCCACATGAAACATTTCCTCGTCTCCAGACCCCTGATGATCCTTGACAGTGTTCCCTCTAAGCTGAGTGAGTGTGAGCTAGCTCAGTTTTTTAGCCTCTGGCCCACACATCTTTGTCTCAGCTGAGTAAGGATGGCTTTAGAGCAAACTAATTTATGCAGAAGCCAGATGGCTCATTCACAACTTTAATGCCAGGAGCTCACAAAGTAGAATTTTTGCTCACAAGACTCCACAGCTTAGAGGGAACATTGATCCTCGTCGCTCTCTTCTGCACCCTCTCGGTTTTGTCCGCATCCTTTCGGAAGTGGGGCCTCCAGAACTGCCCACAGAACTCCAGGTGCGGCCTGACCAAGGCAGTGTACAGAGGGGCCAGGATGCCCTCCTGCGATTTCGATGCTGTGGCCCTTTTAATACAACCCAAGACTGATTTAGCCTTGTTCCCCACTGCATCACACTGACTGCTCATATTCAGTTTACAGTCCACCCTTACCCCAAGATCTCTTTCGCATACGCTACTCCCCAGAAACGTATTTCCCCATCCAGTATTTGTGCTTGACAGTTTTGTGGCTCAGATGTCATACTGTGTATTTCTCTTTGTTGAATTGCATCCTGTTTGCAACTGCCCACTTCTCCAGCGTATTCAGGTCTTGTTGAATTTTAACTCTATCATCTTGGGTGTTTGCTGCTCCTCCCAATTTGGTATCATCAGCAAATTTAATGAGTAGCCCTTCCACCCCTTCATCCAGATCACTGATAAAAATATTGAAAAGTGCCGGGCCCCAAACCGAGCCCTGTGGCACCCCACTGGACACCTCTCTCCAATCTGATGAAATGTCACTGACCACCACTCTTTGGGTGCGGTCCTCTAACCAGTTCTCTATCCATCTAACTGTCCTATAGTCCAGTCCACAGTCTTCCAGTTTGCCCATCAGAATGTCATGGGGAGCCTTATCAAAAGCTTTACTGAAATCCAGGTAAGTCACATTAACAGTGTTCCCACGATCCCGTAAGCTCGTCACACAATCAAAGAAGGAAACCAGGTTGGTCTGACAAGATCTGTTAGGGACAAAACCATGCTGACTTCCCCAGATCACTAAATGGCCCTTCAGATGCTTACAGATCGACCCCTTTAAAATCTGCTCTAATATCTTCCCAGCAACAGAAGTCAGACTGGCCAGCCTGTAGTTTCCTGGGTCATCCTTCTTCACTTTCTTAAAGACTGAGATAACATTCGCTCTTCTCCAGTCTTGTGGCACATCCCCAGTCCTCCAGGAGGCCTTGAAGATGATGGACAGAGGCTCTGCAAGTTCATCAGACAGTTCTTTGAGCACTCTTAGGTGGATACCATCTGGCCCACGGGATTTGTATTCGTCCAGTGCAGCCAGGTGCCTCTCCACAACCTCCCTGTCAATGTCAACAGGACACTCAGGTGTCCTGTTATATCCTGTAACATCTCTAGATGGGCTCCAGTTCTTCTGGGAGAACACAGAGGCAAAAAAGTCATTACACCTGTCTGCTTTTTCTCTGTCCTCCACCAGAGTTTCTCCAACTCCCCAAAGTGGCCCAATCACCTCTTTTACCTTGCGTTTGCTTCTCACATATCTGTAGAAGGTCTTCTTAATGTAGCATCTGCAGTACCTAGTAACTCTCCTATGCTCCTCTTTAGAGGTCTGACCTTCCCTCCATTTCCTGAACATTTCCTTTTTCTCCCTTAGCTTATTCTGGAGCTCTCGGTTCATCCACATTGGTTTTTTGGAGCCCTGACCATGTTTCCGTCTTGCTGGAATAGTGAGGGCTCGAGCTCGCAAAAGCTCATGTCTGAGAAGAGCCCACCCTTCACTCGCTCCTTTCCCTTCCAGCACACTCCCCCCCCCCCGGAATGACTCCCATCAAGCCGGTGAGTTCGTTGAAGTCGGCCCTACGAAAATTTAGCCTACGAGTCTGGCTATGAACTACCTTCAAGGAGGACATGGTCACTTCCCCCTAAGGTCCCCACCACCTTCATTCACCCCATCTACCAATTCTTCCCTGTTGGTTAATATTAAGTCTAGTATAGCTGAACCCCTTGTAGCTTCCTCCACCATTTGAAAAAGAAGTTGATGGCCAGACAGGTCAGGAAGTTGTGTGATTCTTGTTGCTTTGTTGAGCCTGTTTCCCAGCATGCACCGGGGAAGTTGAAGTCTCCCATAATTATAAGGTTCTGATGTCTGGATACTCTACCCATCTGTTCAAGGAGGGCAGCATCCATTTCCTGTCCCTGGTCCAGCAGTCTGTAGCAGACTCCAGCAACAATACCCTTTGTCCTACCTCCCCTTATTTCCACCCATATACTTTCCACGGGGCTGTCAACCACATTCTCCAGAAGTTCCTGACAATCTAGCCCTCTCTTCACATACAGCACCGCTCTGCCTCCTCTTCTACCCCTTCTGGTTTTTCTTGAACAACTCATACCCATCCACTACCACATCCCAGTCATGAGAATCATCCCACAGTTGTATGAACATGAAAATATATCCAATAATAAACTGTATTTACCAAAAATGAGAATCATCCCACCAAGTCTCAGTGCTTCCTACTATATCATAGCCCTCTGTTTGCAAGAGAATCTCCAGCTCTTCCTTCTTATTACCCATACTGCGGGCATTGGTATATAGGCACTGGTAGCCTTGTACCACTTGTCCTACCCAGGTGGGCCCTCGCTGTTTTCTCTTCTTCACTGAAGTCCCCATGTTGTTCATCCCCTTCCCCTTGCGGCTTCAGTTTAAAGCTCTCCTGATTAAACTCTCCAGGTTCTTCCCGAACATTTTCTTCC
This sequence comes from Gekko gecko, assembly GCA_029375565.1. Taxonomy (NCBI): domain Eukaryota; kingdom Metazoa; phylum Chordata; class Lepidosauria; order Squamata; family Gekkonidae; genus Gekko; species Gekko gecko. The sequence goes on from JAPDNY010000003.1 coordinate 89,966,418, forward strand.
CTGACCTTGAGAGGTGAAGCCCATCATGTGCTAGAAAGCCTTCTCTAAGAAAACTTATCCTGTGGTCCCAGAACCCAAAGTGCTCCTGCCGGCACCACCATCTCAGCCAACGATTCACCTCGAGACTGGTCTGTTCTCTTCACACTCCTCTTCCTTTGACTGGAAGGGTAGAAGAGAAGCCCGGGCTGCCGCCTGCCGACCAGCATATAGAACTCCCTTGGAAATGCCTGACCTGACATCCAAGAATGTCAAATAATAATTTGATCCAGGTTGAAGAATGTTGAGCAATAGGCACAGGGAGAACTAGGAATAGAGATCTGGGTGCATTCTTTTAAGGGCAAAGACATGCCTCTGAGTTCCTCAGAGTTGGGTAGGGCATGTCCTTACAGTGCCTGTCTCAGGGATCACATGGCTCTTGCAACATTTGGACCCCTAAAACCCACTTATCAGCATGCCATGGTACCCTAAGCCCACCCAACCAGATGACTGCAGAGGATGAAGACGGTGGAAAACTGTATGCAGGACAGTCTGCACGTATCTGAGGAAGTGAGCTGTGACTCACAAAAGCTCATATTGAAATAAATGTCATTAGTAGGTAAGGTGCCACCGGACTTCTTTTTTATTTTGCTGTCACAGACTGCTATGGCTACCCCTTTGCAATCAGGACAATCTGCCCAGCCAGCTTGCTATTGCTGGTACCCAAAGGAAGAATTCCAAGGACACTTCATCCTTTGCAGAAGGTGCAGTCTAAGGCTCACCGGGGACTGCGGAAAGGTGCTTGGCAAACATGCCCTAAATTACCCTGTTGCAAAACACAAGAGACCGCTGGCTGAAACCACAATAAGCTGAACAAAGCATATATATATATATATAATTTAATGCTGAGTTCACTAACACAATAACCATATAACTATATGACACCAAGGTAATCTTACAAAACCCAACACAAGCGTCTCTTGTGTTTTGCAGCAATTCTTGTAAGCAGGTTCCCCTCCTTTTTCTTGGTTTTCTTCCAAATCACCCCGTGGCACATTACAGCCACCCCCGACCTCCTCTTGACAACACACAAGAATCAAGGGAGAAGGGAGAAGCGAAAGTGTGCCTACCTGCATCCAGTGCATATTTATGTGTGGAGGAGTGGCAGTTCCCTTCCCTGTAAGAGGAGGCAAGGGCAGAATCCTGTCTGCGTGTGAGTGTGAGTGTGCGAAGACAGTCAATGCAGGCAGCTCAATCCAAGAGGAAGCCCTTTGGGTGGCGGCACGAGGGGCAGCCCCGTCGAAGCGCCAGTCCCCCGCACCCCGCGCCCCGCTGCACCGGCCGGGATCCTCCCTCTCCGCATCCTTTCCTGACCAGGGGAACCTGATGCCTTCGCGCCCCGGCCAATGCTAGGCGAGAGGGGGCAGCGCCGGGGGATGGGCGAGCCGGCGCAGGGGGCGGGGACTCGGGCCACGCAGGGACCGCGCAGGCCGCGGGAAGAGCCCCCGCCCCCCCCCGCGGCCCCCCCCCGCGCCGCCTCCCCGCACGTCCCTGAGCTTTGCAGCCCCCCGCCTCGCCCCGGAACCTGATCCGCGCCGGGACGACCAGCCCGGGCGGCCTTCTGCTCCCCCCGAGTTCTCGCCCGGCATCCCCGCCGCTGGCAGGCAGGCAGGCAGGCAGGCAGGGCGCAGGGCAGGCAGGCTGCAAATCCACTCTAATCCACGGCAGTTCTGACCTCCGAGGATGCCGACCGCGCGGCGCCCGCTCCGTCCCGGCCCCGCAGTTCCGCGGGAGGCAAACGCAGGGTCGCGCGCACGTGGCTCGGCGCCCCCCCCCCCCCCCGCCGCAGGCTGCGCGCCCCGCGCCCCACCGCCGCCCGAGGCAGGCAGGGCCGCCCCCGCAAGAGCCCCCCGGAGCAGGGCTGCTTCCGCCTCGCCTCGCCCCCCGCCCCGCCGGCGCCGCCGGGCCCCTACCTCCTGGCCGCGCGGTCGCCCCTGCCCAGCGCCGAGGGATGCCGAGGCCGAGCCGCGCGATCCGGCACGATCCGACGGCGAGGCGGGAAGGAAGGAGGCGCCGGGGAATGTCCAGGGATTAGCTCCGGCGGGTTTTATATAGAAGCGAAGCGGGCATGCCCAGTGAGGCGAGGCAGCTTATCAGCCGCCGGGGCCGGGCGGGCAGGCAGGCGGGCAGGCCCTTGCCGGCGAGAGAGGCGCCCACCGCGGCCGCTGACCCGAGGGCGAGGCGCCCCCTCCCCTCCCCTCTCCTCCCCTCCCCTCCCCACTCGTCGACGCCGCCGGGCGGGCTGGGCGGTGCGGCGCGGGCGCGGGCGCGGGCTGGAGGCGGGGGCCGGGGAGGCGGGCTGCAGAGGCCGGGGGGAAGGGAGGGGTCCCGCCGCGGCTGCGGAGAGGGGCGAGGGCGCGGGCGGGGCGCGCCGGGAGCGGCTGGCGTCTGGCCCTCGTTCTTCCAGGCAGCAGCACATGGAAAGGGGGGTGGCGCATCATTCTCGCCCAGTCCTTCCTCGCCGGTTCTCTCTCCCGTGGAGAGGGCGCCGTTCCGGTCCCCCCCTTACGGAGCGGGAGCTGCAAGGGAGCCAGCGGGCCCCGCGATCGCCGATGTCCATTTTTAGCCGTCCCCCTTCCAGGGCGCGCCAAGCCGCCTCTAGGCCGCACAGCGATCCCGTGGGCAGGTGGGGCCCCGCCGCGGTAACAGGTGGTCTGGTGCCACCCCTTGTCCTTGAGAGCTACCGGCATGGGTGCCACAACACCACCGGGGCTTTCCTATTTTATGAGTCTGCATTAAAAAACCTCTCGGGGGCATGCCTCCTCTCCAGCACCTCGTGGAATGACAGTGCTCAACAAATGTTGAATATCAGTGGGATGCCAGTGACCATCTATTAGGGAACCGATACTAAGAATTTAAGGGTTTCCAGAATCCTAGAACTCACAACATTAGCTGTTTTCTAATCATCAGCAAGGAAACGTTGCGCCTGGCTGTGCAATTTTCTGTTAATTAAGTGGTGCAAAGATTCTCATAGTGCCTTGCCTGCAGGCGCCATCCGTTCCCAAAACATGCCACACCTCACAAAATGTATCTGTAACTGTGCTGGCAAGTTATTTTTGAACACAGGAGAGATGATGCTTGAAAGCTGGAAACATACAGCATGATAGAACAGGTGCTGGAATCCATGGCCCCATGGTATCCATATTGTGCCAAATGTTGGAGGGGGGTGTAGTAGGGTTTAAAGTAGCCCCCCCTCCTGCATCCCTGACTTTCTGCAACTTTTCTTTTTCAAGTCTGAATAACACATGCATGGGTTTGCTCAGACCCAGGAAGTCCAGGGTCTCTGTGCAGAGCCAGGCAATGGCAGACCGCCTCCATTAGTCCCTTGCCTTGGAAACCCCACCAGGGGTCATCATAAGTTGGCTGCGACTTGATGGTACTTAACAGACAGAGGTTGGCCCAGAGTGACGAAGCGGGCTTGGAGCCCTCAACGGTGTGGGTCAGGGGATCCTGCTGTGACAAGGGTGCTCAGAGCAAGAGAAGGCTGAGCTGGGAGGGCCTTGTGGTCAGGATTCTGCAGTGGGGTACATTATATTGGCCATGGCTGTTGCCATGCAATTTGGGTTAGAATTAATGCTGACATATTGTGAATTGTATATTGTGGCATTTGGAGCCTTTCATATTCATTCATCCTTTTAACAACCTTGTACTTCAGGTCAGTATTACTATCCTTGAGATGTAGGGAGGTAAAGGTAAAGGTTCCCTTGCTCGAAAGCCAGTCGAATCCGACTCTAGGGTTGCGGTGCTCATCTCCGTTTCAAAGCCGAAGAGCCAGCGCTGTCTGAAGATGTTTCCGTGGTCATGTGGCCGGCATGACTAAACACCAAGGCGCACGGAACGCTGTTACCTTCCCACCGAAGTGGTACCTACTTATCTACTTGCAATTTCTTGCTTTCGAACTGCTAGGTTGGCAGGAGCTGGAACTAGAGACAGGAGCTCACTCCATCTTGCGGCACCCGGGTCTTGAACTGCTGAACTACTGGCCTTCCACAGCCTGCAGTTCAGCGTCTTAACCACTTGAGCCACCGCAGCCAAACCTGAGTGCTGCATGATGGAGTGCACTTCCCGTAGGGAAGGGGGGGCCAAAAGACCCTTACTCAAGGCTACTCGGTGTCTTCACATTAGAGGCAGGATTTGAATACAACATCCAGATTAACAGCTTGGTCTCCTAATCCCTCTACTATGCTAGCTCAATGTCAGTGGATCCAGTCCTGTCCTTTGCAAGTCCGCTCAGAAGCCGGTTCCATGTAGTTCAACGGGACTCACTCCCAAGTGTAAGAATATAGGTGTATCTGTTTCTGAAGCTCCCTGTTTTGATCATTCTAGCACGGTGGCTTCATAAAGTTTGGAAATCATAGGAGGTCGATGGTGTAAGGCTTGCTTGAGAGCAGTAGCCTTGCTACTCATCCCTGTTTTATTGCCTGCTTGGCCATGGCAGTCTTGTAAGACAGTTTCCACTTCAGTCTGAATGGATTAATAGGGCAGAAGGGCTCAGGACTGTCTCTTACATAAGCAAAGTCCCATTTTACATTTGAATTGGGCTTGCCCAGGAGGTGTTGCCATTGGCCTTGAGCTTTTCAGCTCAGCGGCAAGGTAAACCCATTTTTGAGGAACAAAGCTGTGAAAATGAAAAGGCACTTACTTAATTGAAAGGGTATTGTTTCATACTGTTACCACTTTGTTCGTTTTTGTGTGATTCGCTCATCAAAGCTGCTTCCTCCAACCATCAGCTCTACAATAACTTTTTAACAATATAAAAGTAAGGAATTGGAGGAAAGGAAGATGAATTTGGGGTTAATGACATGTCATGGGCTAAAGGTAGCTGCTTAAGTCGGCAGAAAACTGCCACAGTGTGGGCTCAGAAACAAAAAAACCACTGGACGTGTATTCCTTTAGGTGGAGGCGCTGGTGGCCGTGCCTGCTGACTCAACTGTTCCCAGTGACTGAGGTCTGGGGCAGGGTTTGGATGCAGAGTGTGAGAACAAGCAGAGAGGTGAAAACACTGGCGTAACGTTCCCCTTGGCTTTCCGTGTGATACCTCTGTGGGGCGAGGCCGGCCCTGGTCGGAGCAGCAGCGTCAAGAAAAGATATTCCAGTATGGTGAGTCAGGCAGCCCACGACTGGTGGAACACTCTGTGAACTTTGTTGTGCGAGGGCATTAAAGTTTAGGAAGATCCCGAGCATAATCAGGGCTGGCCCCAGCTTATTTTGCACCCTGGGCAAGGACCCGTTCTGGTGCCCCCCCCCCCCATGCGCCCACCAATTTTCAAAAATAAATGCATTTAGGTTTATTTGAGCAGCAAAAAGAACTAGGGAAAGTGCAGCTTACCATTCAGGTTCTTAGCCTAAATGGTAAGCTGCATTCAGTTAGTTTTCTCCAGGGGAACTGATCTCTCATGTCTGTAGATGGACCTCCCAGTCCCAGGTAACCCAAGCCAGTCACTCAGTGAATCAAAGTGGAATCATGCTCAAACTGAGATTCTTGGCAAATAATATCAGTTATAATCTCAGCAAGCCTCCCGAGCGACAAGGGGCCAGAGGGACGCCTGCGAATGAATGCTCTATCGCTCCTTATGCCGGAGCAAAGGGGCGACTGCTGGAAGAGCTGCGTAGGGCTGGGGGGGGAGGCACACCTCAAGCAGCAGCCGGTCTCCGCACCTTGCAGAGAGAGAACTCCGCTCCTCCCATTCACCGCTGCCTGGAAAGCAATGGATCTGCTTGCAGCTGGCTCCATGCAACACACCCATTTCCCGCCAGTGCGGAAATCGATAGCAGGCGAGAGAGCAGCACGCCACAAACAAATCACCCACCACCTTTGCGGCTCCAAACAACCCCTGCCCGTCTTAAGAGCCATCATTCTCTTCTCCCTGGGCAACAAGAGGTACCTTGTGAACTTCGACAAGGCATGACGGGAAGAAAGGGGTGGCTCCTTCCTCCCTGGCAGGGAGCAGCTGTAAGTCTCTTTGCAGGCTGCACTGGAATGCAGGGAGGGGGTGGGCACAGGACATACATTCCCCGGGTAGAGCACCCACTGCCACTCAGTCCCAGGCAGGGAGCCAGGGGGCTGGACCCTCCTGAGTGAGACCCCCGGGCTTGGCACACTGAAGCCCAGCTGCACGCCCTTCCTGTCGGCTGTTGTTCCCAGCGCAGGTCGCTCTCGGGGGTGAGGGGCGGGGTGGCAGCACCCAGCGGGGGGGCTTCGAGCCGTCAGCCCGGCACTTGGCTGGTGCAGGTGAGGGGCTGCCTGCCGGTGATCGCCATCATGACTGCTGCTGCTGCAGCGGCGCCTGCCTGGAGCAGAGCTCGGAAGGAGCTCGGGGAGAAAGAGGCAGCGGGGGAGGTCACTTCCAGAGGCTGGCACGGGGAGTGTGGGGGGGGGTTCTCCAGAAGCCCCTTGGTGGCGGAGGGACACGTGGAAGAAATGGCGACAGGAGGGGAGCCCGCCGAGCCTAGCTGCCACATGTGCCAGCCAGCCAACCAGGGGCCCCCTGGGCGCCCCCCCCCGCTGCCTCGTAAGGGAACCTCGTAAGGGAACCTTGTAAGGGCCTGCGCACCAGCTCCCACCCCTGCCCCCACAGTTTACACCCCGGTCTCTTCCCTCCTCGCTCTTCTCTGGGGGGGGAGGGCGGGCAAGCTCTGCTACCACCTTCTGCACCCCGCTGGGGCGCTCTTCACTGATGATGGCGGCGGCAGGGAGGTGGCAGAGGCTTTTCGCGGGGGGGGGCGCAGTTTGGCGCCCCTCCGGCTGGCGCACTCTAGGCGAGCGCCTAGCTCGCCTAGTGGGCGAGCCGGCCCTGAGCATAATAATAATCAGATGATGATTTAGACGCACTTAACATTTCTTTCTTCTTTTGCCTTTGTTAAAGGATATAGTTGTGTGCAAGATATATTAGTAAAAGGTAAAGATTTCCCTTGCTTGAAAGCCAGTTGAATCTGACTCTAGGGGGCAGTGCTCATCTCTGTTTCCAAGCCGAAGAGCCAATGTTGCCCAAAGACGTTTCCATGGTCATGTGGCCGGCATGACTAAATGCTGAGGTGCACAGAATGCTGCTACCTTCCCACTAAAGTGGTACCTGTTTATTTACTTGCAGTTTCTTGCCTTCAAACTGCTAGGTTGGCAGGAGCTGAGGCCAGAGACGGGAGCTCACTTCATCAAGCAGCACTCAGGTTTCAAACTGCTGAACTACAGACCTTCGGATCTGCAGCTCAGCATCTTAACCTCTGAGCCACTGCAAATATATTGCCAACATACAAAGTAGCCTCTGAGATGTACCCCATGGACACAGAAGTTTGGTACATCTTTATATAGACTAATGGCATTTCTATTAGTACATTTTAACTGTCATGACTCTTCACACCATGTGCCTAAGAAACTGGAGCTTCCCAACTGGGCTAGGGATCTTGAACAGAAAGGTCTCCAGTCTCCCCAAACTAAAATTCCCAGAATTCTTTGTGTGAAGCCAGTGCCCTCCTCTTAATGAGTTTCATGCCAAATATAATTGTGCCCAATACAAACAGTAGGTAGTATAGGCAGTACCTTTGATCATTGTCATATATGGGGATTTTTGGCTACTTTTGTTTAGTCCAGAATAAGCGGGGTGGGTGGGTGGGGGAGTGGAAACCTGCCACAACCATTCAGCTTTGTTTAAGAAGGTGCTTCTGAGACCTCAGTTCTTTCCCTTGCTTACGACTGGAAACCTGCTGCTCATGGTCTTTGCAAAACTTTATGAACTTTTTAAAAAATATCTCCCTTGAGCAGCAAAACCATTTCAAAAGGCTGTGTATGGAAATAATTGAACTAAAACAGATTTATACTTAATCTCACCAGAGGCATCTCACAATCTCCTCCATGTTGTTTCATGACTTGGATCGTGTAGAATACAAGAGGATGAGAGCTCATTCACACCTGTCGACGTGCAAGCCCCTTTGCTGGAGTCAGTCCCCCCCACACACAAAAAACTATGTAGAACATCTAAAATTGCTATACTGCTCCGTCATTGCCAAAAATTGCAGAGTCGGGAGAGTTTCATGAAAAAGTTTGGGGTACTGCAGGGCGGCCTGTTGCTCCAAGAACAGATTTCTGTTAGGCATATGGAGGCCCTTGAACTCGCCTCTGACTCCTTTGGTTTTGGTGTATGTTATTAACAGTGATCGCTGGATGCCTCTGACAGACAGGATGGAGGAAAACATCCTCTATCGCAGAGGTGTCAAACTTATTTGTTACAAGGGCCAGATCTGACATAAATGTTACTTTGTTGGGCCAGGCCGTGTCTGCCGTAAAATGTGATATCAGGAACCAGCGATACAAACTTTATAAATGACACAAGCAAATCCAATTAATGACATTATTTTTTACTCGAAATACAAACAAAAGCATTTGATTCCTAGGAGTGAAAGCAATTGTTTTACTGGGGAATCCACAAAGTGTATTTAATCATATGCAAGACCAGTTTTTCCCCAAGGGATCCCATATCTACTCCCTAGTCATTTTCTTTCATTTCATTACAACTGATAGACAACTTAAAACTGATAAATCACCAGGCCCGGATGGCGTACATCTGAGAGTTCTGAAAGGACTCAAATGTGAACTTGTGGATCTCCTGACAAAAATAGTAATTTTTCATCAAAATCTGCCAACATTCCTGAGGACTGGAAGGTAGCTAATGTCACTTTTATTGTTAAAATGGGATCCAGAGGAGATCCGGGAAATTACGGGCCAGTCAGTCTGACGTCGATACCGGGTAAGCTGGTGGAAACTGTTATTAAGGAAAGAATTAGTAGGCACATTGATGAACAAAAACTATTGAGGCAGACTCAGCATGGGTTCTGTAAGGAAAGATCTTGTCTCACTAACCTGCTAGTGTTTTTTGAGGGGATGAACAAACATGTAGACAAGGGGGACCCAATAGATGTTGTTTACCTTGACTTCCGGAAAGCTTTTGATAAAGTTCCTCATCAAAGGCTCCTAAGTAAGCTCAATAGTCGGGATAAAAGGGCAAGTCCATTTGTGGATCAAAAACTGGCTAATTAATAGGAAACAGAGAGTGAGTATAAATGGGCAATTTTCTCAGTGGAGGATGGTAAGCAGTGGGGTACCACAGGGGTCAGTACTCGGTCTGATGCTTTTTAACTTGTTTAATAATGACTTGGAGTTGGGAGTAAGCAGTGAAGTGGCTAAATATGCAGATGACACAAAGTTGTTCAGGGTGGTGAGAACCAGGGAGGATTGTGAGGCACTCCAAAGGGATCTGTCAAGGATGGGCGAGTGGGTGTCAAGGTGGCAAACGGGGTTCAATGTGACCAACTGCAAAGTGGTGCACATTGGAGCCGAAAATCCTAACTATAAATACACATTGATGGGGTCTGAAGTGATAGAGACTGACCAAGAGAGAGATCTTGGAGTCATAGTAGATAACTCAATGAAAATGTCTAGACAGTGTGCAACTGCAATTAAAAAAGGCCAATGCTATGCTGGGGATTATTAGGAAGGGAATTGAAAACAAATCAGTATCATAATGCCCCTGTATAAATCAATGGTGCGACCTCATTTGGAATACTGTGTACAGTTCTGGTCACCACACCTCAAAAAGGATATTATAGCATTGGAAAAAGTGTAGAAGAGGGAAACTAGAATGATAGAAGGGTTGGAGAACTTTCCCTATGAGGAAAGGTTGAGGCGCTTGGGGCTCTTTAGCTTGGAGAAACAATGGCTGAGAGGTGACATGATTGAGGTTTATAAGATTATGCATGGGATAGAGCAGGTAGGGAAAGAAGTACTTTTCTTCCTTTCTCACAATACAAGAACTCGTGGGCACTCCGTGAAATTGCTGAGCAGTCGGGCTAGAACAGATAAAAGGAAGTACTTCTTCACCCGAAGAGTGAATAACATATGGAATTCACTGTCACAGGAGGTGGTGGTGGCTACAAGTATGGACAGCTTCAAGAGGGAATTAGATAAACATATGGAGCAGAGGTCCATCAGTGGCTATTAGCCACAAGGTATAGATAGGGACTCTGGGGCCAGGGCTGGCTCGCCCACTAGGTGAGCTAGGCGCTCGCCTAGGCGACATTGGCTGCAGAGGTGCCAAACTGCGCCCTGCCCCCTCCCACGAAAAGCCTGCTACCACGTCCCTGCTGCCGCTGCCAACGAAGAGCGCCCTCGTGGGGCTCAGGAGACAGCGGTGGAGCTTGCCCACTGATAAGTATGAGACAACACACCGGAGGTAAATTCAAAAGTGATTTCAGCTTTATTTCAGCTCCAAGTTAGACCAGCTAAGGACTAGACCAGCTAGACAAAATACAGTTCCAAAATAGCAGTTTATATACACTTCAGGCTGTAGTAGCCACACCCACAGAATGTAAAACGCGCCAATAACATTTGAACAAGGCAGCCAATCATAATGCAGTTATAAGGACCAATCATATTCCATAACAATAGCCAATCAAAGATGTTCCCTCCATAAGCCCTTTGATTGGGCAATACAAGACAGTTTCTGAATCCGCATAATGAGCACCTGCTCAACTTATGCTAGCCTTATGTCTATGAAGACATAACAACTCCTCCCCCCTTAGATGGAACACACTCGTAATCAGACAAGTGGGGAGGGGCCCTTCTGCTTCATTGTGACCGCCTTAGCTCTGGGGCTTCAGGTGGATCAGGGTCTGCACTAGGCTCAGCGCCAGGCACTGCTGGGCTGACAGGCTCTTCAGGGTCCGAGAGTGCAGGGGTCTGCCCTGCCTCAGGTTCTTGACGAGAACCAGCAGCACTCACCTCGTCCGGAGGCAAGTGGGACTGCTCCCTGGGCCTGAAACAATCTCCGGCTTCAATCTCCTGGTCCGCAGGAGACCATCGCTGCCGGAGTTGATCTATGTGGCGGCGTATCTTTTGGCCGTCAGATAGCCTCACCACATACATCCTGGACCCTAGACGGTGGGTGACTTCGGCGGGAAGCCACCGGTGCCCCTCGGAGTAGTTTCGGGCAAAGACCCAGTCCCCGGGCTGAAACTCTCTGGATGGCGTGGGCGGTTCGGCCCGTACAGCTCTGCTGCCATCCAGATCCGGGTGCAGGCGGTCGAGGAGGGTTGTCAATTTCCTCCCCAATCGCACATTTTTCCCGTTTTACTCGCAACCCAGCCTTATTGAAGCACTTCAGAACACTCCGGACCCTTTCAAGCAACTCTTCATCACTCTTTCCCACAATAAGCACGTCATCAAAATAGGGAATTACTCCCCTGATACCTCTGAGCAACCCCTCCATTAAACCCTGGAAGATTCCAGGTGCGACGTTAACCCCGAATTGTAGGCGCTTAACTTTAAACGCACCTCTATGCGTAACGATGGTTTGTGCTTCCGCAGCATTGTTATCTACGGGCAACTGTTGATATGCCTGGGCAAGGTCTAATTTTGCAAACACCTTGCCTCCCCCAAGAGATGCAAGTACATGGCTTATTACCGGTACAGGATAAGAATGCTGTTGTAATGCCTTATTGATTGTACATTTATAATCTGCACAAATACGTATGCTTCCATCAGGTTTGACAGGAGTAACAGTGGGCGTTTCCCATTTGCTGTACGGAACTGGCTCCAAGACCCCTTGCTCTAGGAGCTTATCAATTTCCATTTCAATCTTGGGTTGCAATGCTAATGGCACCTTCCTATATTTTAGCCTAATAGGCCTAACATTTGGATCCAACTCAAATGAAACCGGGGGACCCGTATACGTTCCCAGCCCTTTTGCAAAAACCTGAGGAAACTCGTCATACAAACAATTCCATTTATCATGACATACCGTATTAATACCAGAAATAGCAATGGCCAATGGCTCAAACCAATCGAGCCCCAACAGGCTTACCCTGTCCCCTTCGTCAACAATCAGGGACAGAGCCGCCTTACGCTCTTTGAAACGGACGTCAAATTCCGTCTCACCTGCCAGTGGAATTCGGTGCCCTTGAAAATCTGCTAGACAGGCGTCAGTGGGCAGGAGGCGGCGGCGGCTTCGGCTCGGAAAAAGACGATCCAATGTGCACGTTGAAATTATTGTTCTAGCTGACCCGGAATCGACTTCAAACGGGCAGGGAATTCCGTCGAGGAACAAGGTGACGAAAATCTTCCTCTGGGGTGCTCCCGTGGTGAGGACGGACGATGAAGAGGGGTTGGACGGCAGGGTCGGGTTTCGGGACGACAGGGATGAAGAGCAGGTTGTGTTGACCTTGCTTCGGAATTGAGAGCGCTGCAGAGGCGACGTAGGCGGCGATCTCTTCGACTTGCAAACTCTGGCGATGTGCCCACATTTTCCGCAAGCCCGACAAACCAACCCTTTGGCCCAACAGGTGTCGCGCTCGTGCTTCCCGCTACAACCAAGGCACTGACGCGCTGGCGCAGTCTTCACTTGGGTTCGCGGCTGGCTGCTGGAACAAGGCTCTCGTACGTCATCCACGGCGGCCGCCGGCTCACGGTCCTTGACCTGTTGGTGAATGCTGGATTCAGCTGCCGCAGGCCGCTGTCGCACTTCTCGCGTCGACCTTTCAGCAGCTTCAGCGGCGATGGCTTCCTCGAACGCGACCTTGAATGTCAGCGTCTTTAGGGCGAACAGGCGTTGTTGCAGCTTTGCATCGCGGTGGCCGCAGACCAGCCGGTCTCGCAAAGCTGTCTCGAGATCGGCAAAGTTGCAAGCCCTTGCCAACTTCCTCAATGCCGCCACAAACTCGGCTACTGATTCGCTGGAGCCTTGCCGCCTTTCGTAGAACGCGTGCCGGGAAGCGATCTCTGAAGGCTGCGGCACGAAATGAGCCTTCAACTTCTCCATCAGCGTGGCGTACGGCACGGTCTTGATGTCATCAGGCGTGACAAGTGAATGAGCAATGTCGAACACCTCTTTGCCACACGAGCTAAGCAGTGCAGCTCGTTTCTTCGCAGCATCCGTCACCCCGCCGCTCTCGAGGTGAAACTCGAACCGGGTGAGGTACGCCTCCCAGTCCTCGGTCGCGGGCTCGAACGGCTCGAACCGGTGCTTGGAGCTCATCGCGGCGCTTCCTGGAGCGGACGGCCCCCTCGGAAACTCGTGGTCGATCGGAACTTCCTCCGTGGTGTCTCAGCGGGGCTGCCTACCCGCTATATCCCATCCTCGTCGCCAGTTGATAAGTATGAGACAACACACCGGAGGTAAATTCAAAAGTGATTTCAGCTTTATTTCAGCTCCAAGTTAGACCAGCTAAGGACTAGACCAGCTAGACAAAATACAGTTCCAAAATAGCAGTTTATATACACTTCAGGCTGTAGTAGCCACACCCACAGAATGTAAAACGCGCCAATAACATTTGAACAAGGCAGCCAATCATAATGCAGTTATAAGGACCAATCATATTCCATAACAATAGCCAATCAAAGATGTTCCCTCCATAAGCCCTTTGACTGGGCAATACAAGACAGTTTCTGAATCCGCATAATGAGCACCTGCTCAACTTATGCTAGCCTTATGTCTATGAAGACATAACACCCACCCTCACCCTCCCCTCTCGGGGGGGGGAAAGGAAGTGGGGGTGGCGACTGGCACCACCAGCGAAGGGCGCCCCTGTGCTCAAAGGCAAGCTGACGCTGAAAGGGAAGAGGCGGGGGTCTTCCCTGGCTTGCCGGTGCTGACGATGTAATGTCACAAACTTGACAATAAAAGAGTCTTTTATTCTTTTTTTTAAAAACCCCCACACACTCTGCCACATGACACAACTGGCTCCTGCAAGTTTGTGATTTCTACCCGCCCCCTGGCCTTTCCGCAAAGTGGGCTGCAGCTCGCCCCATTCGCAAATCTGTAACTGCCTCACAGGTTGCTTGATTGGGCCGCCAGCCTTTCAAAGCAGCAGACCCTCTCCGCCCCTCCCCTGGGGCTTTGAACACGCACGCTGCTGCCCAAGGCTCCCAGGGACCCGGGAGGAGGGGGGGGAATGTGAGCAATATTCGCCCGTGCTGGCTGGCGCGGCTGGGCAAAGCTACCCTCCCGGCATTGCAAAGTGGGACGGGACTGCTGCGCCCTGCAGCTCCGTTCCCACCAAACCTCCTCATTACCCAACCAGAAATTAAAGACCAGCGAGACACAAATACCAACTTTGGAGGCCCAGGTGGCTCGGTGTCCAATTAGGTCACAGAATTGGAGGTTTTTCACCCCCCGGCACACCCCACAGTTCCCTCTAGGCCGCCCCGCAGAAGCCTCCAGCCATGCTCCCCTGACAGCCCTCCCCCCCGAGAAAAGCGCTGGCTGGGGGAGAAGGGAGCCACTCGCAGGGGGTCCCCGAGCCAGCAGTAGCTACCCGTAAGCCACCCTTGGCCTGGTCTCCCCCCTTGCCCGGTCCCCACAGGGGCCTCTTGTGTTGCCTCCCGGCACACCCAGCCCAGCAGAACCGGCGGCCTGGCTCTGGAGAGGCTGCCCGCAGCAGGTGCCCCCGAAGAAGCTGGGAGGGAGGGAGGGCAGCGCCGCCTCCCCCAGCCCGAACCACATGTGGGGGAGAAGGGCTCTGGCCCCAACAGCTCAGCGACTCTGGGGGTGGGGGGAGGGCTCGCTGAAGGCAGACCAACAGACGGACTTGCTTGTAGGGAGCCCTGCCTGGGACCGGGAGGCTGGAAGGCAGCTGGGCAGGCGGGGGTGGGTCCCCAGCAGAGTTGAAGGGGAGATGGAGCCTTCCGTGACCGGCCTTGAGCGCCCTTCCCCCGGGCAGGATCCCGTCCCAGGGACGCACTTCGGGTCTCTTTGGAGTGCGGCAGATCCCCTAACCCCCCATGTCTCCCTTCTGGGGGGAGGCAGGTCTCATTGCTGCTGTTCGGCTGGGTGCCTCTTGCCCAGGAGCAGGAGGGGGTTCCTTCTCTCCAGGCCCCGCCTGAAGGTTGGCAACCTTGTAATTGGGTGCACGCAGGGGGGCGCCAGAAGGTAGCCCTGCCTAGGGTGCTAAAAACCCTCGAGCTGGCCCTGTCTGGGGCAAGTGATGCTCTGTATTCTTGGTGCTTGGGGGGGGGTCAACAGTGGGAGGGCTTCTAGTGTCCTGGTCCCACTGGTGGCCCTCCTGATGACACCTGGTATTTTTGGCCACTGTGTGACAGAGTGTTGGACTGGATGGGCTGTTGGCCTGATCCAACATTGGCTTCTCTTATGTTCGGGGGGGAGACTGTTTGAACTATGTATAACTTTGGGCCTTGGCGCCAGAACTTTAGTTCTGACACAGATGTCTTAGCTTGAAACATCTTTATTCTTCAATAGACAAATCACTGCCAGAAAGTAACTGTCTTCATGAGTCTGACATCCACCCACATGCCTACCCTGATTTAACACACTTAATGTTCTGATGGAATCATCAACTTTGTTAATTGATAGGTTCTTGTAAGTGTTCATATCAATGGGCAAAGTTGATGTCTACAATGTACCCTAATATATGTTTGATGGGAGCAAGGGAAATACTATATGGAGCTGGTTAGGTGAAGGACAGACAGTGACAGCAGACATTTCCAAGTGGCAGAGACCCCCATGCTGACTCAGGAAGGAATGGCTAGGAGGTTTAGCAATAAAAGCAAGAATTAGAGTAAGCATTCATCTGGGATATATACTTAGGTGGGTACCATTGTGATGAAAAAGGATTCTGAAATAACTATAGCATCCTTAACCAGCAGTCAACTATAAGATAGAATTTTTGCTCTTATATACTATTTTGTTTTGCTGAGCACCTATTTCATTTTTCCATCTCCAGCTACCTACAGGCATTAGTATCCTTAAAAAACCTTTGGTTTACCATGAACGGATGAGTGGATACACAAACCTGCTTTATACTGAGTCAAGCCACTGGTCCACGTAGTTCAGCATTGTATGCTGATTGGCAGTTGCTCTCCCTCAAGCAGGACCCAGTGCTTTTGTTCACATTTGCTTTAGAGCTCATTCATTACACAGAAGTCTGATCAAGCACTAATACAGTGATCACATGAGTCTTCTTGAAAGGTGAATGGAAAATATGGGGGCCAATGCCTTCTTAGGACAGGATACAACTGAAATTAAGAAAAATCATTGGGCCAAAGTCCTCAGATTTCATAACAGCTTACTTGCATAAACCAAGAGGAGCAGGTCCTTTAGAAGGCAAGCAGGAAGCATTAGGCTGCCAAGGATTTTTCAGCTACTGGACCTCTTGAAGAAAGGAATGTGCCAGTGCCAGGACACAGATGCAGATATGCACCCATAGTAAAGGTGCTCAGACCAGAAAATCATTTTAGGTTGAAAAGAGTCTGGGTCCCTTTGGTGATAAAAATGCAAGCAAGGTTTACTGGACAAGAAGTTCTTGTCACTGTAGCAGAAAAATGACCCCCCCAAAACAAAAGACAAAAGGAGGCAGAAATGAAGTCAAAGGAATTCTAGGTTGTGTGGGCAGTAGGGGGTGTGCAAGGGGGAAAAAATGGGTTTTTCCAGATTTGGATATATTGAACCCAATTTTGGGGGGGAATACCAAAAAAACCTGGATACCAATACCAGTAGTGAATAGATATCTGAAAATTTTCGAATATCCAAAAAAATTCAGGTCCATTATATCCTATGGGGCCATTGTAGTCAATGGCAAAAATTTTCTAACAAGTTTTCAGGGGACTGGGGGGAGGGTGTTTGAGGTAGAGGCACCAATTTTGCACTGTAGCTGCTGGAGCCTCTCCCCAAAAGACTCCCAAAGTTTTGAAAAGATTGGACCAGGGGGTCCAATTCCAGGGGCATCCAGAGAGGGTGCCCCCAATTCACCATGGTTTCCTATGGGAATCGGAAAAAGGTAGGCAGTAGATGCCTGCCCCCAAGAAACTCTTTGTAAGAAAGTGAGGGGTGGTGGTGGTGTGAGGGGGCATGTTTGCCAGGCCAGCAGCAGAACCTGTACAGTGTGCCCCCCCCGAACCAGTGTCAGTCAGTGCCCAAACCCAGATGGACTCAGTTCAAATCAGAGAATCTCTGCAGCATAAATCGAGGGGGCATGTTTGCTAGGCCAGCAGCAGAACCTGTGCAGTGTGGTCCCCAGAAGAACCTGTGCCTGCCACTATGGCAGTCAGTGCCAAAGCCAACAGAACTCAGGTCAGACCAGAGGATCTCTCTGCAGCATAAACTGAGGGGGCGTGTTTGCCAGGCCAGCAGCAGCAGAACCTGTGCAATGTTAAGTAATCAGAAGCCCTGCCCAGGAATGCCGCAGGAAGTGAAAGTGTCTGTCCACTGATCCTCCTCTCTTAGCAGCAGTACACCAGTCATCAGTGCCTGCCTCAGTGGAGGAGGCTTAGCCTTGGTGTGACAGCTGCCCTTCATCACTCTCCCTTTCCCAATTAACATGCATTATTTATGGTGCTCCCGTGGGCTCTGCTGGTTTCTGTCTGGCTGCTTGGCATCTACCCTATTCTACCTTGTTCATACGGAGAACAATTTTTGTGATGCTGTTTTAATTTCAGCATGTAATTTTGGTTTGGGGTAGCTGGCAGTGTGACTCAGGTGCATACACGCACCACCATCAACATCACCCTGCGCTGCACCGCTACCAGGGTTCTGTGGAGTTATTTCTGCTGCAGGTGGGATAGATGGAAGTGGGGAGATTGGTGGGGCATTTCTGTGCCAATCGAAATGGTCATGGCCCTGGCTGCCACTTCTCCCTAGCCTCTCTAGTTTTAATCATGGGGAGAGCGTTGTAACCCAACTTCCCAGCACAGACCAAGAGGGGATTGCAGGCACAACTATGCGTGCTCACTTCAATCACCCTGAAAGTCTAGGACCGGGAAACCAAACAGTGGCAAGTTGACCTTCAGGAAGACCAGCTGCTCAACTGACCAGGGGAGCAGGCGTGAACGATGCGAGCAGGCAGTGTCATCCGCATGGGGAAAAACACGCTCATTCTGCACGCTTGTTGGAGGGCATGAGGGGAGCTTCTGGGCCACGACAGAGAGGTCCGGCCAGACCGCCTCCTTCATGGCCCAGTAGCTCAGTGGACAGGTTGCCTGCAACTCGTAGGACTTCGAAAGGTACATGTGTGTCCTCCCTCGTGTGCCTGCTGCTCCCTGGAGAGGGGCCAAAGATCCATCCGATGACTGCCATCTCAACAGTCTTTTTTTTAAAAAAAATAATTTTATTGTTTTAAGATAAAAGGACAAGACAGACAACACATACATACAAACATACATGCGAGTAATCAAAAACAACGTTATATCTCTTAAATGACATCATACATAGATATCTGATTCTCTATCTACCATTGAGACTATTAAAAGTTTTGCAAACCTATATTATAACAATGGCCCCGTCCACACGGAGCATTTGCCCCGCTGAAGTCACAGGAGCCCTGCGGACTTTCTGTGCACGTTCATACGAGCACATCTGGGAGGCGTAGGGCTCCCGTGGCCAACCCACGGCTTCCCTCCGAAAACGCGGGGTAAAAAACTAGTAGGTCCGAGGTACTAGTTTCTGGAAACCCCGGGGCAAAGGCTGGCGTCTGATCACGGGAGCGCCGGTATCCTGCGGCTTCCGACGCCCGCCCATGTCCCCGGGGTTTCCAGATGTTGTAAGTTTCCCTGGGATGCGCACCAACGCTGGACAGCGCATGCGCACACACAAGTCACCGACAGCGGCCCACCCCCCCCAACGGCGCATGCGCACTTCGCACTTGCGTGGTCTGCTGTGCTGCTGTTTTGCCGCGCTGCAGCAGCGTGGTGTGATCGCGGCGCAGAGCTGGCGCGTGGAAACCCGGTGGCCTGTGAGATCGGGCTACCGCGCCTTATTTAGCTCCGGGGCAAACTGCCACGCTTCCCCCGCGCGTTTTCTGGCCCGTGTGACCGGGGCCAATGTATATTTTCTACTAATTAAGCATTCTCTAGGCATTCCATTATATTTTTCTATTGATACAATCAAAAATATCTTGGCTTTTCTTAAACACTTTCTGATTATATTTTATCATATATAACATTTTATTTAGCAGTCTTAGCTTAATCTACCATTACATAGGTTAGGGTTTAAAATTTTAAAATATGTTTCCTTAATCTCTCTTAGGCTGTTATAATTCAAATCTAACTTCCACTAAATAATTTTAATATAAGTCAATTCACAATATTTGTACCAATACATTCCATCATAACTAGTCTCAATCAATTTCATACAAATAAATTCCTAACCTAGCTTTACATATCTTAATTACTTTACAGGTTTTAAACATGTTTCCGTAATCCCTCTTGAGGCTTTTTAGTTACACAATCTTACTAATACAATTTAGACTTCTAATATCGTCTTTTACAATAGGTAGTTGAACATTTTCAATTTATCTTCCAATCCCCTTAATATGAATCCGTGCTCTATACGTGTGCACAAACAGATTCCAGCAAAGCCAATAACAATTAGAAACCATACAAAGAAATTTCTTAGATCAAACTTATATATGAAACTTGAGTCTTCTTTTTCTGATTGCCATCTCAACAGTCATTGTGGTGGGAGCCACGGGGGGGAACGCTGCCTAGCAGGGGAGGTGGGGGGGTGAACAGCAGTGGAGCTGCTGGCACCTCCCTCTCTCTCAGCTTGTGGCAACATGACCCTCTTGGCTCGCATGCGCTCAACTCACTGGGAGAGCTCATCTCGCCACTGAGTGAATTCTTTGGCCCGCTCAGCAATCTTGCCCTTTATGTAGACCTTCTACCAGAGGATAGACCAAAAGCGTTCCACGAGTCCACTTTGCAGCCTTCTCACCAGCACGCACATCGCTGGAAGCATGTCTGCACGTCCTGCAGCTGGCTCCAGAAATGAGGTCAAGACCTCACAGGCCATGTGGACCATGGGGATGACCAGAGCCAGACTTGCTGTGTCAGATGGGAGCATCTCTGTGTAGCTCTTAACGGGCTTAAAAACTTCCACAGTATGAGAGATGGTCAGCCAGTCCTCCCAGTTGAGCTGACTCTCTTCCCAAATGACCCTGGTCTGAGAGATCAGGGCAGTCAGGGTGCTCTCCTGCTCCACCAAGTGTTCAAGCATGACACCGGTGGAGTTCCGGCGAGTGGTGACGTTGCCAAGCAGGTGGCGCTCCAGCACGCCTGTCAGTGCCTGCTCCTTGTGCAGCAGAAAAGTGTCCTTCATACTGCGAGAGAAGTGACTCACAATGTACTGGCATTTCTGGGGGGGTTCGGTTTCGGCGTTGCGAATGGCGGCCACCTTTCAGGATGCTCCCGAAGGTGGCTAGCCCACGCGCAGTTTGGGGGGGTCTTTGCATGTACGCAAGACCCTAGTGAGCCTTAGGCAAAGGCTCCGAACCGGGGGCGCTTTGGGGAGTAGCCTCTTTGCCGGCAGACAGCCGGGAAATTGAGGCTTTCTCCCCGCCCCAATCGGCCCCGCTGCGTCGTGCCCGTAATGGGACTTAGCAGCGCCACCGACTTCCAGGAGTGAAGAAAGCGGCATGAATTAAAATAAAAAGAAGAATTGCATCGAATCGTGAGTTGAAGATCTAATTTGAAGCGAGAATTTAAACCCTCCCACAAGCGTATAAGCGTAAGGGAGGAGGGAGGAGTCCCCACCCCTTTTGAGAAGCGAGATCTATAAAGGGAGCGCGAAGAGGGGGGTAAAGAGAAAAAAGTGTTGGTGAAGGTACCGTTGGGGCTTTGCAGACGATTATGCCATTGTTAGCTTCCTGGGGGATGCAGCACGAACTTTGAAAAAGTAAACAAAAAAGAAAATGTCGACGCTGAAAATGGTCCTGCACAAACCGGAAGAGAAGATGGGAGGGACTTCCGGTCCGGGTAACCCCCCCCAGAGCTTGCTGTCAATCAACAGGAAAATGAGCTACTGCGGCCCCTGCTGGAGCAAATGCAGAAAATCAATGAAACTTTGCTTAAAGTGGAAAGTGCTCTCATCAGTCGGCAAAAACAAATCTCGGAAACAACAAGGAAGGCTAATCTGACGCTAATCTTTTTGGGCGAGAAAGAAGAAGAGAAAGAAGATCTCAGTTTTACCTTGACGAATGACTTGGCACCACTAACTGGCAGTGAAGCGAATGAATTAAAAGAAGAGGTGGATATGGCTCCCAAAGCCTACTCCGCTTTTATAAAGGAAAATAATCTGCCAGGAGAAGGGGTTGCTGAGCCGAGCAGGCAATTCATCAGAGATCTAATTTCATCTGTAGTGAGTATGGAGCCCGTAAAAATTGAGGGTCGGAAATATAAGGAAAAAGAAAAGCGAGAGAAGATGGAATCCATTCTTAAAGCAACAAAACTTCTGAAGAGACACGCCAGCATGGAGGAAGCAGCTCTCAAGACTTGGATTAATGCAAGTAGCGAAGAAGACAGCAGCCCAGGGGAGAGAGGTGACGGAACGAGAGTCATCAAGATTAAAAGGACTCAACTTTTAGTTGATGAGACTTAAGAAGACACTTTGAGCAGTGACTGTTCGTGTAACATCTGGAAGGAGCTTTTCAATAACTAACCCCAATGGACTTTACTAACTTCATTAACAGAGTTATCTTGGACTTTGGATTGTTAAAAAGAAGATCTTCTAACTGTGATGGATGCTAAAAATAATACTAATTAAAACTAACCTTTATTAACAGAAAAATTTCACTCCATCCTTTTTCTTTCTCCAGCTGTCTACCCTATCCTTTTCTTATAAAAAGAATAAAATTCTCTCCTCTTTAGGAGAGTTTTACTACACAATGTACTGGCATTTCTGGAGGAGATGCTGGAACTCATGAGTCTCAGCGTCCAGATTGGGATTCTTCGCAGAACCCAACCCCAGAGCATCCTTGACCACGAGGTGGAGAAGGTGGGCTGCACAGTAAATGTGTGTCAGGCCCAGTTGCTTTGCCACTGCCCTAATGTTTGGGCCACCATCGGTTACCATGAAGCCCATGGTGAGGTCCCTGCCTCCCCACCCCTCTGTCTCCGGATGGTGGCCAAGATGTTGTCCGCTGTGTGTGACCCGTCAAGTTTCTCGACGTGGAGCAGAGCCTGGCAGTAGCTGGCCTGGCAGCCCTGAACCTGCCTGACCCTGGTTCCCCTTCCCCCACTCAAAATATGGCTTGGTTGCCACCAGTGCGCAGTCAATGAGACTGGATAGTGCGCCCAAGAGGAGGTCCAGATGTTGGATGTGAACTGTGCCTTCGCGTGGTCCCTGGCAGCCCTGTACAATGAGGGCATCACGGTCCTGCTCAGGGTGGTGCGGGCAGGGAATGTGTACCAGGGACAGGCATCCTGGAGCAGCCTGTGGCGCTTCTTCAGATGGTCCTGCAGCCTGGAGGTTGGGAGATGGCCAAAGTCCTTCCCTCGACTTACCCGGGCCCTACACAGCTGGCACTGTGCAAAGCGGGGATTCTCCGTCACCTGGAAGTGCTTCCAGACTTCAGAGGTGAAGGGGCACCCACACTGACCAGCAGCCATGGGCACCCCTGGAGCCGCCTCCTGTGAGGGGCTTGGGCCAGACACGCTGTTTCTGTGGGGGGCAGGAAGAGATGGCTGAGCAAGGAAAAGGGGTTGAGATGGCAGGTGACGGTCCCTGGGGTGCACTATCTCCACCTCTTCCTCCTCTCCCAACCTCTCCTCCTGTTCCTCGGGAGGCCTGCTGGAGCCTAGAGAAACCGGAGCAGTGGGCTGGCCAGCCACCTCCTCCTCCAGTGCCTCTATAACCCTCTTAGTCCGTGGAGTGAGCTCTGAAAACAGAGTGTCCCCAAAGGCAGCTCTGGCTGCCCCTCCTCCTGCCACTGAGCCCCAGCAGCAAGGGCTTGAGGAGGGCCTGTCTGACCCCTGCAGGCACCTCTCCCGGGACCTCCCCAGGAGCATCCTTCTCAACCGGGGAGGGAGCCAGGCGGGGCTTCTTCATGGCTCCACTCAGGCCCGGGGTCAGAGTGGTGCCAGGATGCTCTGCTGTGGTCCTGCACTGAGGTGGGGAGGGGACTGCAGCTCTCCCCTCCCCTCCCCCTAGCCTTCCCCTTGGCCTTGCCCCCAGCGCCCCTCTGCATTCCCTTCCTGCTGCTCATGTTGCCCCTGGCCAAACTCAGCCTAGGGGATGGGGAAGGCGTTAGGCACCTAACTTGCCTGCACTGTCACCTGACCCTAAAGCAGCTTCACACCTTTTTATAAACCCTCCCACCCGAAAACTAGGTTTTTGTTTCTTTCAGTAGAGCCTAACCTAGCCTTGCTTCAGTTTGGGTTTTCTGTTCTTTTCTTGGTTTTTTTTTTAGAACTAGTGAATTCCTACACTGACCCTTACTATGGTTTAAACACTATCTTTGAGATGTGGCTTGGAAACCTTTTTAAAAGTGTTAGGGTTGTAAACTACTCCTATCTAGAGTCTAATGGAACCAGCCTGATTCCCTGTGAAGGAATGTATCAGGTTCCTGGTTAAATCAGTTCTCAACACCAGCCAGTTTGAAAAAAGCTAATTTTATTGAGACAGTTGATAGATACCATCCTGGACACATCTATTGTTAGGACTGAAGTTAAACACGCGAAGGTTGCAGATATAGTGGATTCAAGTAAAGGCATTAAAGATCAGGACCCAATCACCCCACAGCATTTGCCCACCAGAACTAACCATCAGCTCCCCCCTCTTCCTCCATAGGCACGTAGCCTTTACATAGTAAGGAAAACAGGATCACAGACATTTGAGAAGCCAGGACATTTGGCATCGCTAAGGTGATGAGCCCCGGGCATATCAGAGAGAGAGGGGGGGGACCTCCTAGTCACCCCCCCCAACCAACAACCCCAGAAATATAAATCACAGAAAATAATTAAAAAAAACAACTGCAACAGGCATGAAACCAAACCGGAAATATCCAGAAAGAGAGGCCCAAGAGAGCCTGTCTAGGCCCCAGGTAGAAGGCCTACCCCCCCCCCGCCAAAGCCCCAACAATCCAAGAAATAAAATATCAAGTATGGTAAAAAATATATTTAAACTGCAAAAATAACAGGCTAGCAACAAAACCACGAACTAGAAAAAACCTCCCCCCCCAAAAAAAAAAAAAAAATCAGGAAGAGGCCTGAGAGGCCCTGGAGGCCTACCACCACACCAACCCTAGGCCCCACCTGCATTTTAGAGATTTTGCAATGGTATGCAAAAGTCCTTTCCCAATTCATCTGTATCATCCTTGTCAAGTCACAGGCTGTAGAAGAGAAGCTGGAAGAAAGCAGGAACAAGGGCTGTACGATGAGCAAATGTGGCTAAGTATATTGTAGAACTTCTTCCCCCACCTTGCACAAAAGCACTGAATTCTTATTTTTTTTGTGTGTATTTGGTTCCTGCACAAAATTGTTAAAGGAGCATAGATAGGCCCCCTAGGAAAAGTTGCCAGCATCCGTATAGGTCAGAATGTTGGCAAGCGATACCCAGCCAGGCCCCCGGTGTGCTAGAAAGCTTGGACTATAACTGTGCTGGGTATCAAGTGACAGTCTTGGATCCAGACAAAAGAAAAGGTAATGTCAGCGCAAGAGGCACAGTTTCTCCCCATCATAAATCTGAATTCAGCATCATCAGCATCCAGATACTGCTGGGGACCGAATTGGACCCCGAGAAGGGGGCGCGGGAGGGAGGGAGGGAGAGACACAGAGGAAGGGCACCGGGTTCTCCTTTGAGACTCATGATATCAGAGTTATGACAAGCCAAGACTCCTCTGCTCTATTCCTGGTGTGGGGATCTGGTGGAGGCTGGCCCTCGTAGTGAGAGGTGGTCTGAAAAGAATTTGGATCTCAGTTTCAGGATCTGGCATGGGAGACAAGACGCTTTTTCTGTCTTGTTCTGTGGCAACCTTGAGCAAGGAGGTTATATTTTGTATATTGTGATCCAGTGAAGAAACTCTTGAGCTCAAAGTAAACCTGAAGACCTGGATTGTCTTGGACTCAGACCTGACTCAAGACACTTTAGTCTGTATCTATAAAAAGGAGTAATAACCATCTCACAAGTCTGCTGTTGTAAAAATGAAATGGGGATCATAAAAACGCTTTACATACTAAAAGTGAGGAACGGTTTAGCACAGTACATGTCAAAAGGGTGAGAGACACGCTGTTGTTTCTAAATGGATCTAAACAAATCAATCATTTGTCAAAGCAGAAAGGTCAAGAGCTAGAGGACATCTGTCCATATTTTGAAAAAAATGAGCCTAAATCTAATGACCTAGCACATTTGTATCCTGCACCTGCTCCAAAGAGCCAAGGGCAAGAGGCCTGGTTCTCCTCCTACCATTTTTCACATCACCGTAAACCTGTGAAGTAGGTCAGGACAAGAGAGAGTGACTGGTCCAAGGTCAGCTAGTAAAATTTTATGGCTGCTTGGGTTTGAATTTTATGTACACTCAGAGAAGCAGCTTCCTTTTATCCTTCCCACAGATGTAAAAAAACCCAGGGTCAAGAAGAGCAACCATGATGCCACGTGAAACCAAACTTTTCATAGCAGGGTTTCTGTGCCCTTTAGCATCTATGTGTCAGGCAGGAATAGAACAAGTGTTAGGTTCTTTTGGCCCACAGATGTAAGTGACAGGGGCTGAGTTCAGACTGGCAATTTGCCCCACTAGAGCCACCTTTCAGCCACGTTTCCCAAGCGGATTAAAGGGGGCGTTCACACAGGCACATCTGCCTTGCGTTCTCCACCTGTAGGCAACCCACGCTGTTCTGCTTCAAACCTGAGATTAAAAGATACCTGTTAAAAGTGGTAGCAAATCCCGGAGAGTGCCTTTATCCCGCTTCATTCTGCTTCCTGGAAGTGTGAACGCTCAGCCGAAAACCTGGGAGCAACCCGCGTTGTGCATAAGGCAGCAGCGATATGATTGGCTGTGCTTCGCTGTACCGCCCAATGCGGTGCCGGTGCAACAGGATCCAAATTGGCTGTGTGTGTATGAGCACATGAGCGCTCATGCACTCATGCGCTCCTACACACATATCTGATTTGCCAGGGAAAAGCCGTTTACAGCTGCGCCTCCGGGCCAGCAGTCTGAACGCTCCCGTGCACCTCCTCCCGGTATGCTCCTGCATCAGTCGGCACAGTGTGACTGGGAAAACTTGGAACAGTTTGTTCCAGGGCTTTTCTGCCATGACTGGCTCCCGCTTCAAACTGCCAGTCTGAACTCAGCCAGGGAAAGCTTCATTTGGAACATTCCCATAGACGTGCTCCTTTCTGTAGAAACAAACTGATGCGTAGAGATCCTGATACAGAACTACAGTCCGTGTGGATCCTTGGCCAGCAGCCGTGGCATTTAAACAAGGGAGAGGTGGTGGTAGGAGCACAGGCTTTATATGCAGAAGGCCCCGCCCCAGGTTCAGTCTCTGGCATCTCCAAATAAAAGAATCAGTCGCAGGTGTTGAGAAAAGGTCTTTTTCTTACACAGGCCTGAGGGAGCTGTTGCCCATCAAAGAAGACAATCCTGAGTTAGGTAAACCAGTGGTTTGACTCCATGTAAGGCAGATTTAATTGACTTGAGAATGGTTGAGAGTTGTGGTATAGGAGATGTGCCTAATGATGGATTAAAAGATGAGTATAAGGAAGATGAGTATAAGGAAGTTTAGTTTTGTTTCTTCGATGTCCTGCTTTTCATTTGGTTTACTGCATCGGGCAAAGTGGTCTCCAACCCACAGAATCTTGCTCCAGTCAGTCCTTCAAGTCCTGCAAGACTCCCTTTTGTTAACCCATTATGTTGTATTGGAATGGCAACAGTTGGGAAATAATTGCCCATATTAAAAATTGGGAGCTCTGTAATATGAATGTCCAGAGTAAGATTCCTGAACCTCAGCAGGGTCCAGTAATCACAGCAAAGACAAAAAAGATTATCTGTCTCTTGCATTTGTATCCTGCTCTTTCTCTGAGCAGCACACAAATTCCTTCCTTCCTCCACTTTATCCTCAAAACAAACTGTGGGGTAGGGTAGGCCAAAAGAGGATGGCTGGCTCAAAGTCAACCACTGACATTCCTTGCAGAGTAGGATTTGAATCCAGGTCTCCCTAGTACTAGCTTGATACTGTACTTTGCACTGCCCTCCATAACTACATCTCAAACCTGCACCAGCTTATGCCAGTCTAATCATTATGGTTTTCCTTGTACAATCCTAGGAAACTAATTTTTGTTTAGTGAAGACGATGAGAATTTTTTTAGAGGACCAATGTTCCCTTCATGAAACTACAATTCCCAGAGTTCTTTGGAAAAAAGGAATTCGTATTAAATAGGGTTACCAAGTCAAATTTATTGTTACAGTCAAGGACCAGTGTGCTCAATCATTTTACTTAAGAACATTCGAATAATAAATATGAGATAAAACCAGCCGTGGCATACTTAAATTTTAAAAACTGTGGTTTAACAGTAGGGTTACCATATTTTGAAAAGCAGAAAAGAGGACATATTTCCCAAGTGGGTATTGCAAACAAGTGATCACTATGACAAATCTCATTTTAAATACCCCTACTATTTAAGCTGTGATCATTGCTACTAACTACGAATATTCATAACCTTCCAACCCAAAAAGAGGACATTTTCACCAGTTTATTAAGAACAGCCCAGAAGAGGATGGGCACTAAGAAAAGGTGACATGACCTCTGAAAGGGAGGGGCGTCTGGTAACCGTGGCATTACGCAAACTTAAACCTGCAGTGTAGATATATAAAAAAAAAAATAAGGCAAGTAAGACTGGATTCAGACATGCTATGAGGCCAGCTCTGGCCCTGGTTGCATTGGCTCACTGGTGGTTGCTTCACCAGGCGTTGCAGGAGGACGGGGGGGGGGCAGGGGCGTGGACATCATCACCCCACTCTCCTTGGCACATAGAGCCCATCAATACGGCTGGAGCATCAGAGCCAGGGGTCTGATTCTGTCCCGGCCAGTTCCACATGTTCTCACAAAAAGGGGTCTGGGGTCTGATTCCGTATACAGCAGCTCCACCTGTTCTCTCCCTCCAGGCCCAGGGCATTTGATCAGTTGACTGAACTTCTGTCCATGCACTCCAATAGCAGAGGCAGTCCTGCAGGACTGAGGATCAAACCAAGTTAGCTCTGGAAGCCTCAAAAACATTGATACACACTTCAACCACAGCACAACATCTTTAGACAAAAAAACCCAATGTCTCATAGATGCAGCATCCATCCTTGGCAGGGGGCATCACTTATGGCTTCACTTTCCACAGACAACACTTCAGATTCTGAGGCCCACAAACATCACAGGAGACTGAGACCACTATGAACGGACACACTGTACACATTACAGGACCAGGTAAGTGGACCAGCCATGGGGACCATGTTCCAGTACCAGAATGCTCTCCTACACTTTTCTGTGTATGGTTTCCCGATTGATGTTCCAGTAGCCATGAGATCTTTAGACCAAAAAACCCTGTGTCTCAGAGATCCTACATCCATCCTTAGTGGCTAATATCATTTCTTTATTTTCTGCAGACAACACTTCACATTCAGAGAGCCACAAAAATCACAAGCCTCGCAACGTGCATGGAGTGCCGAAGACGACCTCCACACACTCTGACCTCCAATTCTCTGACACCAGTCATCTGCTCTTCCTCGTTCAACCCATACTTGCACCCCGCTGAAGACACTGCCTTACCCAGCAGGACTCTATCATCAAACTCCTCGCTAAGCAAAAAACACTCACCAGAATGCCACAGACAAACGTCAAGGCACTTTGAAATATATGCCTCTCCGCACTCATCACAACAATCTCCCGCATTCCATTCTGCCTTAGGCGACATCACTGATGACCATTCATTCCCACCACACAGACGCAGAACAGCGGGCTATGCCCGCAATCTTTGCTCAGGCAACTCACGTTGCATGTGACATGCCCTGTGCTGGAAACTTCCCCACCTGCTTTCCTGAAACCACTGAGACTACAGAAGATATTCGCCTGCTGTCCTCATCACCTCTCAGTCACTCCTATTACATCTGGCTCTGCCAAACACTGATGTTCACTTTAAAAAATGTTTCTTCACTTCCATAGCTGACACCTCTTTTATAGAATGCAGCCTTACTCAAAACAGCACACCTCCTTTCAATGGCTTTCAGCAAACAGCAAACTACTCGCAGTTTATGTGTCTACCCAAGCATTTCGATACTCCACTACAATGCACACCATTGTTTACACCATACCCACAAAACACATGCCTTTTCACAATAAAAACTATAAAGGCTTCACAACACTCATGACCCCAGACTCCTCTTCTTCATTCCAACATAACCTTCTGAGACCTTCCTCACAACCACTCTGTCCACCCAACTTTCCTTCAGTCCTCTTCTATGAAAATTTAAGAACATTGAACGACAGGGACATCCAACATAAACTGACTTTGCAGACTGCCCAGTAGCAGAAATTACTCCACAGACCCCTCTGCTAGGCATTTTCTGCCCCACATTGTGCGACCTTGGACATCACTTATTGTGTAACATCAGGTATGTGAGACTTTACTTTCACATTTCTGCCTTTCTACTACATCCTGCTAATATGTACTTAACCTGCCACTGCATTCTTCACACATCACATCTTTCTAGAGCTCATTGTATTACTTCTACAACGGGCTTTACCACTAGTGTGTGTGTATGTATATATATTAAACTCTGAAATCAAACTTTATTTTAAAATCCATTTTACCACAGCTCCCTGTTCGGGAAGAAGGGATTATTAAGAACAATTAGCACAGCACTCTTTTCTAAGATGTGTACAAACATCACACTAATGAGGCATCGTAATGGTCAATTGGGAACTGAAGATTTCATTCTCGTTTCCTGGAGGGCATTCAAGCACGGTGAACGAGTTTAGAGTAAATTAGTCATTGGACATGACATTCACACAGGCATCTACAGCACAAAGTAACTCATGTGGCTGTGAACAGTTGCTCTGGACTATGGCTGCTGTCTCATGCACATTATTATTGTGGTGTAGTAGTGTTGCATTAGGAGATCTGAATCCTCCCTCTGCTTCCTGTGTCCACTCACTCTTTCTTAGGGTGCAGTCAGATGGACAGGTTGTTGTCGTAGCAGTACATCAGCTCTAAATAATTTGCTTGAGTTTGGGACGCTTTGCATTGATCACACAGCACCCCCTAAGCTGGCATCATAGTGCTGTGGGCCTGTGGTTGGCCAGTCACATTGGCAAAGCACCGCAATCACAGACCCATGGCTGAATGAATTTTTTCCCTAAGTCCCGCTGTGCATGTGCAGAAGCAGACAACAAGAAGAAAGAGCAGAAGAGATTGAATTTATACCCCACCCTTCACTCAGAGCGGCTTACAAACTCCTTCCCCTTCCCCTCCCCACAACAGACACCGTGTGAGGTAGGTGGAGCTGAGAGAGCTCTGACAGAAACTGCTCTTTTCAAGAACGCCTCTGACAGATCTATGGCTTGCCCAAGGTCATCCAGCAGCCACAAGTGGAAGAGTGGGGAATCAAACCTGGTTCTCCCAGATTAGAGTCCACACACTTAACCACTACACCAAACTGGCTCTCAAACGCAGGTGCACTCCTGTCAGGAAGTTCAGTCAGCCCCCATATAGTTCCGAGAACTCCTTCACCCTGACATGTCTGCATGCCGCCCCTAGATATCACCCCACTGTCTGCGGTGGCCAATTGCAGTCCCCTCCACATTTAGCGGAGCAGTCTGTGACCAGGGAATCAGATGATAAGTGTTCTGTGGCTCTCCTGCTTGGCATTAGAGTTTGCCTGCAGCATCTCTAGGTTCCCCCATCCCTCTTCCTCACCCAAACCCCGGGCTTTGCATGTGCATGACTGCTTCCACGCGGGAGCACCACAGGCAGCCGATGGGGGCGCTGAAGCACACCGTGGAGTGGGACTGGAGGAAAAAAACAAAGGGACGTGCCAGAAACGGAGAGGAACGATCACACTGCTCACGTGCTTCCATGGCACACCTTGGTGATCAGACATTCGGAAACCTGCCATGGAAGTACTTTGCCAGGGTAGCCACTGGAATTTGCCAGCGGCTACTTAATCCGTGAGGAAGTCATTTTAGCTCAAGGTAGGGACAACTGGGACACGGGAGCCAGATGTGTGCATTTGATCGTGCCCATTTGATCGGGGTGTGTGTGTGCGTGTGTGGCTGTGTCAGGCCAAACTGCTTGTGTGATCGCACCCTTAGTCTAACCTACCTAACAGGGAAGGACCTGTTTTGAGTTCCCCTTTGGGGAGAAAAGCAAAGTACAAATAAACAAATATTTGGGAGTAAGTCCTATTAATGGCTCTGGTGTTGAGTAAGCATGCCTAGGACCCTGCCTGATGTGTAAAATTGCCATTTTGTCTTGCAAGGGACCTGGGCCTTTAGCTGTTGCACAGCAAATGGGAAGGTGCAGTACGCCCCTCAGGCCAGGAAAGAAGCTGTGGGCACACAGGTGTTAGAGGCACAGGATCCCTGTGAGAAAAACACAGCAACCCTAGAAGTACCTTCACCTTAGGAATACTGTCATGGCAAGCAGCTATTGCCCTTAGCAACCCCATCACCATGGCTTGCCTCCCAGTATAATGAGCTCCCCCAGGCATCTGTGTGTGTGTGTGTGTGTGTGTGTGTGTATGTGTGTGTGTGTGTGTGTGTGTGTGTGGAGTCGGGGAGAAATAAGTTTGTGTCACGGGGAAGCAGTGACTATGCCCCCCCCCAAAAAAAAAAAAATTGGATTGTCCGTGCCAAAATGCACCTTGGGGCAGTTAAAAGCTGACCAGCCCAGGCAGATGCCCTGGAAAGGCTGGCTGAGCCAGGAAGGGGAAGCCTGTTGGCCACCCTCATCCCTTACAGCCCCAGCAGTGAACCTGCTCTGTCCCACTGCAGGGATGTTCCTGAAGAACCAGAATGGGGTGTAGCAACTTGAATGCTGGACTTGGATCAAGGAGACACGGGTTCAAGCCCCTACGTTGCCATGAAGCTCCCTCTAGGGTCAGCCACTACCCCACCGTCTGCCATGCCTGACAGGGCTAACGAAAGGAAAAGGGAGGGAGAAGTTCTCTGCCTGGGACACTCTGTGGAGTCGACCGCGTCGTGCGAGAGATCTTGAGATTAATTCATCTTGCACAGGCCTCGTGGGGGCCAGGAGAACTAGCACCGCAACTCTCTTGCTTTGGCCTTCTTTTTTTGTCTGTTCTCAGTCCTGCTTATTCCTCACCTCGCATCTGCCAGTTCCCTAGCAGGGATTGCTTTTAGTGTGAAAACTGGAACAAAATGGGCAGGCACACGGAGGCGAGAGCAGAGAGACTTGGTAACAGGATTCCCCAGGGTTGAATGAGGTGCTTCTGATGGATAATAATACTCTCTCGTCTGGATGTGGGGTTACCTCAGTGCACTGCAAAGAACACATGTGATTAAGAAGAGAGGGCGAGGAGGGGCCCGTGTGCCTACAGGGAATTTCCAGACACCGCAGGCCAGAAGGCTCTCAGCCTTTACCAGAAAATGGCCTAGCTCAGTAGGGCTGCTGAAAAGGTGGCATGAGACTCTTTTTTTTTTTTTATAACAAAAGTTTTTATTGGAATATATTCAACATTGTTAAACACACTTTCCAAATCCACTTATAAACTATATCCCTTCCCCCTTCCCCCCTAATAGGCTTCCAACACTGCTATTGCCAATAACAAAGAAAATTTAACAGTAATCAGGTTTAAACTTATAGCAATCGATAAACCAGGTAACAAGAAGGTGGCATGAGACTCTTGGCCTGACTGACGGTTTCGGGTGTCTGTGTAAAGGGCAGGTGGGCTGATTTCAGCTAGAACAGCGGTGGACAAACAAGAGAGAGATCAAGAATTTTTTCAATGTTCTCTTGAGTGCAAGACTGTGAGAGACCATCCCTGGTATCCACCACCACATGGTTGCTTGAGAGGAAGCTGACTGGAAAGCATCCTCTTGAAAGTTGCCAGTATTTCATGCATCAACTGGCCATTGCTTTTGTTGTTTATTCACCTCCTATTATTCATAGCATATTAAGGAAAGTGCTCTCTGATCAGCTAATGGCTGTTGATAATCAGCTCTTTAATAAGCGCCCCACATGCCATGATTTCAAAAATAAACTGTTCAAGCACACTTGATAATAGTTACCTCTGTTCCTTCTTGTGCAAGGAGCTGAATGACATCTCTGAATGTTTTCAGGGTCCTTCGTAGGCCAGGCTCCCCCTGGGTAACTCCTTTCTGCCTCTGCTTCTTGGGATGCACAGCCTGCCCCTCTCTGCAGCAGGCTGTGTGGAGCGGGGGCACCTGAGGCCCTGCATACAAAGGCCGCTCTGTGGGTCCCACTGGCTGGGCGCTGCCTTTATCCTTTGTTTGAAGGAACACTTGTTGTTTGTTTCATTACACGCTAAGCCCTGCGCTGACAGCCTGTGTTCCTTTCTTTCCTTTGTGCACCCTTTCCCCTCTCACTTTGTAAACAAGCAAAGGGATTAAAGGGAACCCTAACAGAGGATGGTCCCATCATCTTCCCAACCTAGGATGTACCCAATGAAACAGAAACATGCCACAACTGGCACAATCCTCTTTGAGCTGGCAGAAAATAGTGCCAATAACACTTTGTCAGACTCCCGAGGCAATCAGTTCCCAACAACGTTCATTCAGAGAAGTGATGTTCATTGAGACAGTAGTGCTACAGGTATCATAATCATTTTGTGTTAGACCTAAAGAGAAAGCACGCAAAGCAAAGAGATATACATAATTCAAAGGGGTTCCCTGATGGCCCCCAGCCAATCAGATAGGCAGCAAAAGCCCGCCAAAGTAGCAGGTAACATTTCCCAGGAGAAAGATTACACCAGGCACTCAAGGTCATGTAACACAGAAGGCAGATAATAAACCCAGTGTAGGCACAGCAGAAACAAAACTCATCATTCCAAAGCATCCCCACCCTATCGACATGAGAGCCAGGCAGGAGGCCTAGCTGACATTCTGTCCCCCCCCACAAGATCTCACCCACCAGGCTCAGAAGGATACATTTTCTGAATGTCCAGAGCCCATTCAATATGGGAGGGGTCAAAATCTTTCCACTCTATTAGGTAATAAAGATGACCACACTTAAGCTTAGAGTCCAAAATTTCAGCCACCTCCTAATGTGGTTCACCATCCATCATCAGAGGTGAAGGGGCTGGTGGCCGAGGTCTCCACTTGTTTGGGCCCGGATCCTTTTTCAGCAAACTGAAATGAAATACAGGATGCACACCTTTCAGAGATTTAGGGAGTTCAAGTTCAACAGCCACATCACCAGGGGTCATTTCGTAGAAAAAGAGGTGC
This sequence comes from Gekko gecko, assembly GCA_029375565.1. Taxonomy (NCBI): domain Eukaryota; kingdom Metazoa; phylum Chordata; class Lepidosauria; order Squamata; family Gekkonidae; genus Gekko; species Gekko gecko. Next base: position 90,000,634 of record JAPDNY010000003.1, read on the forward strand.
AGGAGCTTATTAGCATAATTTATTTGCATATGTCACACCCCCTGACATCACCAGAAGTGTGTCAGAAGGCAACACCCACCTCTCAGGCTCCACCCCAAAAATCTCCAGGTATTTCCCAACTCAGCCGGTGAGCCTACCAGGAGAAAAACTGCTTCAAAACCATAAAAGCACAAAAAAAATTTGCAGCAGGGGATCAGCTTTTGTGAGCCACTGCTCTCTTCTACAGATACTTCATAGCTGAAGAATTGACCAGTGACCCAGTTATGCACAGAGGCTACAGTTCCCACATTTGCAGAAGTCTACAGATATGGGCAACATCCTCCTCACTTGCTACCTACATGTAATGGTTGATGACTCTGTTTCAATGTATCTGAAAAAGAGTGCATGAACATGAAAGCTTATACCCAGAATTAAACTTGGTTGGTCTTAAAGGTGCCCCACTGGACTCAGACTTTGTTCTATTGCCTCAGACCAACAGGGCTACCCACCCAATCTATGCAAACCAGAATTATTCAAGAGGGCTCTTCTAAACAGGCAATAGGGTTACACTGTACAAAAGACTTCACGAAGTTACTTGAACAAATTATTAGGGCAGACTCAACACCTCCTGTCCACACATGCTTAAGGTAGGATAGCAGGTCAATGTTTCATTAGCAGTGGTACTTAAGAATATCTGTTCCAGTGCAACAGAACAAAGTCTGAGTTCAGTGGCACCTTTAAGACCAACAAAGTTTATTCACATGAAAGCTTAGACCCAGAATTAAACTCTGTTGTTCCTAAGGTGCCATTGGACTCAAGCTTTGTTCAGCACATTTTGTGTTTATTGACTGTTAACCTTTATTTAAGCTGGTTATAGCCTAACTCATTAGCTGAAAGAGAGAGAGAGAAGGAGGGAGGGAAGGAAGGAAAAGAAAAAGAAAGAAAGGGAAGGAAACAAAGAAAGGGAAAGCAATGGGAAAAAAGAAGGGGGAAAGGGAAGGAAGGAAGGAAAGATAGAAAGGGAAAGAAATGGGGGAGAGGAAAAGAAAGGGAGCAAAGAAATGGAAAGGGGAAGAAAAAAATGAAAAGAAAGGGAGAGAAAATGAAAGCCTCTCTGTATGTTTGCTTTCCCCAAGTTCTAAATCCCCCCACCAGCAGTACCACAGGGATCAGTACTCGGTCCGATGCTTTTTAACTTGTTTATTAACGATTTGGAATTGGGAGTAAGCAGTGATGTGGCTAAATTTGCAGATGACACACAGTTGTTCAGGGTGGTGAAAACCAGGGAGGATTGTGAGGCACTCCAAAGGGATCTGTCGAGGATGGGTGAGTGGGCGTCAACGTGGCAAATGGGGTTCAATGTGGCCAAGTGCAAAGTGATGCACATTGGAGCCAAAAATCCTAAATATAAATACACGTTGATGGGGTCTGATCTGGCAGAGACAGACCAAGAGAGAGATCTTGGAGCCGTAGTGGATAACTCAATGAAAATGTCTAGACAGTGTGTAGCTGCAATAAAGAAGGCCAACGCTATGCTGGGGATTATTAGGAAGGGAATTGAAAACAAATCAGGCAGTATCATCATGCCCCTGTATAAATCATTGGTGCAACCTCATTTGGAATACTGTGTACAGTTCTGGTCACCACATCTCAAAAAGGATATTATAGCATTGGAAAAAGTGCAGAGAAGGGCAACTAGAATGATAAAAGGGTTGGAACACCTTCCCTATGAAGAAAGGTTAAAATGCTTGGGGCTCTTTAGCTTGGAGAAACGACGGCTGAGAGGTGACATGATCGAGGTTTATAAGATTATGAATGGGATTGAGCAGGTTGAGAAAGAAGTACTTTTCTCCCTTTCTCACAATACAAGAACTCGTGGGCACTCTATGAAATTGCTGAGCAGTCGGGTTAGAACAGATAAAAGGAAATACTTCTTCACCCAAAGAGTGATTAACATATGGAATTCACTGCCACAGGAGGTGGTGGCAGCTGCAAGCATGGACAGTTTCAAGAGGAAATTAGATAAACATCTGGAGCAGAAGTCCACCAGCGGCTATTAGCCACAGGGTATAGATGGGAACTCTCAGTCTGGGGCAGGTGATGCACTCTATCCTTGGTGCTGGAGGGGGCAGCAGTGGGAGGGCTTCTGGTGCCCTGGCCCCACTGCTGGACCTCCTGATGGCACCTGGTATATTTTGGCCGCTGTGTGACAGAGTGTTGGACTAGATGGGCCATTGGCCTGATTCAACATTGGCTTCTCTTATGTTCTTATGTTCAGTTAAAAAGGAGCTTGAAGGCTTACATTTGAAACCTCCCCCTTAGGCTGTGAGTTCCCAGGCTAGAGTACTCACTCAGCCACCCCTTCTCAAGTTCATTCAGCATATAAAAATGAAAGTGAAAGGAGCTCCAAGAGGACCAAACTAAATCATACAGATATTAAGGGAATAGCAGACTGTTCCATTACATATAACTTTGCCATCAGCTTCCCTGGGTTTGGGTGGGGGGAGACAAGGCTGAAAAGGGCTTGGATCTCTTAGATTCAAGCACCTTTCAGCCTTGCCCTGGGCTCCTGCAGGCTTGGGGGGGGAGGCTGAAATGGGCTTGGATCTCTTAGATTCAAGCCCCTTTCAGCCTTGCTCTGGGCTCCCGTGGGTTTGGGGGGAAGAAGGCTGAAAGGGGCTTGGATCTTGGATTGAAGAGGAGGCGGGGAGACATGCCTGGCTTGGCTGCAGGGTACCTGGAGGAGCTTGGGCAGGGAAGCCAGGGATTTAAAAAAAAAACCTCTCTCTGCAAAAGTGGAGAGGCTCAGGGGAAAAGGAGGGCATGTTTCCCCACCTCCTCTTCTTTCTCCAGCGAGCCTACCACAGCAGGCTCACTGGAGAAGAAAGAGGAGGTGGGGATTCATGCCTGGCTTGCCTGGGTCTCCTCCAGATGCCCCGCGGCTGCAGGGCACCTGGAGGAGCTCCGGCAGGGATGTCAGGGATTTTTAAAAAAACACAGCAAAAGCAGAGAGGCTCATCGGGGAAAGCAGGAGCATGGGGCGGGGAGCTGGGGGTGGGGCTTGCCACCTGGGCTGCCAGAGTGGTGCTCCAGCATGCTCTGCCCCCAAACGACCCCTGCACATCATTAATTTTCTAAGGATCTTAAAAGGACCAATATAGTTCCAACCTAGCCAATCAGGTAGCCAACAAAAGCCCATCAAAGTAACAGGTAACATTTCCCCGAAGAAAGACTACAAGGGGCACTCAAGGTCATGTAACACAGAAGACAGATAATAAATCCAGTGTAGGCACAGCAGAAAGGAAACTCATCATTCCACAGCATCCCCCCTCCCCATCTACATGACAGCCAGGCAGGAGGCCTAGCTGACAGTATATAGGGTCAGAGTGTTAAAGGTGCTTTAAGTTCACATAAAGTTGTTTGAATCCTTACAGATACTCTGTACATTATCCTCATTGCACAAAGCTGGTTTGAACTAGGGTTTTTTTACTAAATAGAACAATGATTATGGTGGAGTTGGAAGAGTCCGAAATGCCATCTGATGCATCCCCTGCCCAAATGAAAAGCCATCAACTAGCCCCTTCCCCCCACTGTACTGTCATAAGCCACTAAATGGACATTTCCTCTACGAATCTGCTTAATCCCCTTTTTAAGCCATCTATGCCTGTGGCCATCACTGCATCCTCTGACAGTGAATTTCACATTTTTTGTATCCTCTCATTCTCAAAGGGATCCCCTTTTTATTACAAATGCTTATTTATACATTACATACTCAATAACAGGTGGGTATAGCCCTGTTGGTCTGAAGCAGCAGAACAAAGTCTGAGTCCCAAGTGGGGGCACCTTTGAGACCAACAAAGTTTTATTCAAGGTATGCCCTTTCCTGTGCAAAGCACAATTCTTCAAACTAGTGGATTTAAGAAGGGCTCTTTTTGTAGCAGGAACTCCTTTGCATATTAGGCGACCCCCCCAATGTAGCCAGTCCTCGAAGAGCTTACAGTAGCCCCTGTAAGAAGAGCTCTGTAAGCTCTTGGAGGACTGGCTACATTAGGGGGTCGCCTAATATGCAAAGGAGTTCCTGCTACAAAAAGCCCTGGATTTAAGATCTCCTCAAGGGTTACTTACAGGAAAAAGGGGGGGGGGAGCCATTAGGAGGGGCCACTCAGAGCCAAGATGCATATGCAGAGCTGAAATTGGATCAGGTGGCCAGTAAGATCAATGGATAGCAGCAAACTAGCATGTAAATACAAGAGTTAAGAAAAAGACATGAGAATGTAGCTAGAGTCCAGCAGTACCCCCAAGACAAACCAAGCTCAACCCTGTGTACATGGGATATAATCATATAAACAATTATGCAAGCAAACAAAGAAAGCCAACATAGACTCAGTCGAACATTTATCATACAATTAAGGCTAAGAACCACAAACTACTACTATCACAGCTGCTACTTATGACACATCTTAATTTAGACTTACATCATGTGCATGAACAATTAATCAAATATATTTTAAGAATTCCTCTTTAAGGCAGTTGGTTCCCTTCCTTGACCGCGCCAACCCAGCAACAGTGATCCATGCTATGGTCACCTCGAGACTAGACTACTATAATGCTCTCTACATGGGGCTGCCCTTGTCGCAGATCCGGAAGCTGCATCTAGTGCAGAATGCTGCAGCCAGGCTTTCGATGGGTTTTCCCAAGTGGGAGCACATCCAGCCTGTGCTGTGGCAACTGCACTGGCTGCCAATAGCATACCAAATCCGCTTCAAGGTGCTAGTTCTTACCTTTAAAGCCAATGGGCTGCGTGCTTCTTACAACATTTCATTACTGATTGCTAAATCGGGAAAACCACATTCTGTTGGTGAAGAACTAATTCTACCAGCTATGTGAGGTAATACGCACCATGCTACAGAAGCCAGCATCTGATATTACCAAGAAAATTTATTTAAGCAATAATACAGTGAAACGAAGAATTGATGAAATGGCTCAAGATGTTGAAGGCTCATTATGTGAATATTTAAAAACATCCCAGTTCTCTGTACAGCTTGATGAGTCAACTTTGCCAGGAAATAAAGCTTTGCTTTTAGCATACGTGCAATTCATAAAAGAAGGAAAAATTTGCCAAGAATTATTATTTGCTAAAAATTTGCAAACTGATACCAAAGGAGAATCAATATTTCATGCACTGGAAGAGTTTTTTAAAGAAAAAGAAATTCCCCTGAGTAATATATTGTCAGTTGCTACTGATGGTGCTCCAGTGATGATGGGGCGCTACGGGGGTTTCTTGTATATTTAAAAAAAGTGGTTCCAAATGTATTTACTACACACTGTGTCATTCATCGTCAACATCTAGTTGCCAAAAATCTGAATGAACGCCTACATAAGTCATCATATCACGTCATTAAAGCAGTCAACAAAATCAGAAGCAATTCACTGAATGACAGATTGTTTGGACAACTTTGTATTGAAAATGATGAAGAATTCAATCGCTTGCTGCTTCATACAGAAGTTTGTTGGCTATCAAAAGGTGCCTGCTTGGATCAGTTTTATAAACTCCTTGACTCAGTGCTAGAGTGCCTAGAAAACAAAGATGATGCTTTACGAGCCAACTTGATTGATTCCAAAAAAGACATACCTTATTTGACAGACTTGTTTAATAAATTTAATGAAACAAATCTACAGCTCCAAGGCAATGAGCTGAATTTAATCAAAACAAAAACTGTCATTTCTACATTTGTGGCAAAACTTCTTCTGTACAAATGGAATTTAGGATGAGGGGAATTTAGCCAGTTTCCAAATTTATCAACAGTAGAAAAACATGATGAAGACTTGCTTATCTATTGTCAGCACTTGGAGGCTCTCTATTCTGACTTTAATCAACGATTTGAAGATATTCTTAAAATGAACATACCCGACTGGGTTTTGGACCCTTTTTCAAGGACAGACACAGAAAAATCTCCAGAATTACAAGAAGAACTTATAGAAGTAACAACAAATGAGGAATTGAAATTCAGGGCCGGATCACCCATTGGGCGAACTAGGCGCTCGCCTAGGGCGCCCCCAGCCTCAGGGGTGCCAAATGGCGCCCCACTCCCCCCCAAAAGCGCCCCCCGCTGCCCTAACCGGGCACCCGCTGTCGCCGCCGCTAGACCCCCGCCCCCTTCCCGGCTTTCCTGGGGGCCCCGCAGCCGTGAGGCCCCGGGAAAGCTGGATCTGGGAGGGAGGGGGCGGTGACGGCTAGACCCCCCACCCCCTTCCCGCTTTCCCGGGGACCCCGCAGCTGCGGAGGCCCCGGGAAAGCTGGCTCTGGGAGGGAGGCGGCGGCAGCGGCTAGACCCACCCCACCCCTTCCCGCTTTCCCGGGGACCCCACAGCTGCGGAGGCCCCGGGAAAGCTGGCTCTGGGAGGGAGGCGGCGGCGGCTAGACACCCCCTGCCCCCTTCCCGCTTTCCCAGGGACCCCGCAGCCGCGGAGGCCCCGGGAAAGCCAGCGCTCCACCCCCGGTCTCCAGGTCCCACCGGGAGGTTGGCATCCCCAGTGGGGGGCGCCCCAGGCTGTCCTGCCTAGGGCGCCCAGACACCTGGAGCCAGCCCTGTTGAAATTTAAATTCAAAGATGGCTACCAACAGTTCTGGCTGCAAAAGCAGATACCTACACTTTATCCTGGATTATGGGCTATAGTACAAAAGTTTCTAATTGCATTTCCTTCAACATATTTAGTGGAACATGGGTTCAGTGTGGTCACAAATCGGTTAACTAAAAAAAGAAACCGACTACAAATAGCTAATTGCGATGATTTAAGATTGCTGCTGACAAAAATAGAGCCAAACATTAATAAATTGATAGCAGTGCACCAGGTTCATCCTTCTCATTTGGATTATTTTAATGTCTTTTGTGATTTTTATTTTAATATTATCCTTTGTTATCTTAATTTTCTGTGTGTATGCAAATGTTACTATGGTTGATTTTATAAAATACTTTTATGATTTCAAGCTTCAAAGTGTTTTATTTACTACAACATCTTTCTTTACTATGTGCAAATTTGTCACTGCATCTTTTTGTCCATTTCTTGAAGGTAGATTTCCAGGGGGGGGCGCTGAGTAATTTTTTTTCTGAAAAGGGGGTGGTAGGCCAAATACGTTTGGGAACCACTGCAGTCATCTTATAATTGGTGTCCTTAAGCTCCGTGGGAGCTATAAGCGAGCGGACAACCTCGAAGGCTGAGCAGCTGCAGATGCAGAAGAAGGTGGCAGGCTTCTTTGCCAGCGCCTCAATCCCAGAGAACTTGAGGAAGAACTCAAACCGGGCAATGTAAGACTCCTGCAGTGGCGTTGAATGTGTCAAAGTGTCCTGGAGCAGCAGCCATGGTCCCGGGAGTGATATGCTGTGCGTGGCAATGGAGCTCAGTGCACAGTGTGGTGCTGGTGGGCGCTGGGCTGGCTCAACAGGATCCCATCTTCATCGCCAGTATTAAATCCTGGGTTCTAGATGCATGACAGTGATCAGCTCAGGTTTATTCAGTGATTTCAGCAAAACTACAAGACAAGACTCCAGAGCCTCGGCTCTGTTGAAATAGCATGCAATTGCCACACCCAAACACACCCCATTCCCCGTGATAGGCTGTTTATATAACATTACTACTTGATTGGTTTATTCCAGAGTCCTGGTCAGCTATTGTTCTTGTGCTCCAAGCTCAGTCAGTCTCTGGGGTGATTCAATCAGGAATGATTCAATCCCAATACATACAAGAGTAAAATAAATTCTCATGAATTTCATGTTTTAATCACTTGTTGGGTAAAGAAATATTTCCTTTTGTCCTTCCTGAATCTACTGCACATCAATTTTGTAGGATGTCCTCAAGTTCTAGTATTTTGGGAAAGAGACAGAAAATTCTGTCTATTCTCTCTACCCCGTGCTTAATTTTATAAATATCATGTCTCCCCTTAGTCAGCTTTTTGCTAAACTGAGAAGTCCCAGCTGACTCTTCAGCCTTGCCTCATAGGAAAGATGCCCCAACCCTTTGATTATCTGGGTTGTTCTTTTCAGTACTTTTCTCTGCTTCATTTATTTATTTATTTTATTTGTTTGATTTTACCCCACCCTCCCTGTGGAGGCAGGCTCAGGCTTTGCAATGTGCTTTCTGAGATACAGCGACCAGAATTGCATACAGCATTCCCAATGAGGCTGTACCATAGATACATACAAGGGCATTATAATATTGCCTGTTTTATTTTCAGCCCCTTTTCTAATAATCCCCTGGAACTCCAGCATCGTGCGATTCTCCTGTTGTTGCTGCAGCTGCCGGCAGAGTACAACAGGAATGAGGCTTCCACAGGGCAGGTTCCCCTGGTTTCCTTGCCAGTAGCTGCCCACAGCAGCAGCCATCCTCTTCAGGAGGAATGCCAGGTCTTCACTGTGTGGCAGGAAATCTCCTGCCGGCAGTCTCTGCGTTCTGGTGTTGTTCCATCAGCTGGTGGAAGAAAAGGTAATTTAAAAAACTGCCATCAGCATGCCAGCATGACATCACTTCCAGGGAAAATCTGGAAGTGACATTGCAGTGCTTTAGGATTGGGCAGAAAGTCTACGGATAGAGTTTCCAGCTATTGCTAGAGTGGCATGATGTCACATCTGGGTTTCCCCCCGAAATGATGTAACAGTGTCACATGGATGGTGCCCCTGACCCCTACCAGGTACAAGCCATAACGCTATAACAATCTGTATATCTGTAGAGAAGAGTAAGAGTCCAGTAGCACCTTAAAGACTAACAAAATTTGTGGGAGGGGATGAGCTTTTGTGAGAGGAGCTGCGGTGGCTCAGTGGTTAAGACGTGGAACTGCAGGCTGGAAGGTCAGTGGTTCGGCAGTTCGAGACCCGAGTGCCTCATGACGGAGTGAGCTCCCGTCTCTGGTTCCAGCTCCTGCCAACCTAGCAGTTTGAAAGCAAGAAATTGCAAGTAGATAAATAGGTACTGCTTCAGTGGGAAGGTAACAGCATTCCATGAGCTTCAGCGTCTAGTCATGCCGGCCACATGACCATGGAAAAGTCTTCAGACAGTGCTGGCTCTTTGGCTTGGAAATGGAGATGAGCACCGCAACCCTAGCGTCAGACTCCACTGGCTTTCAAGCAAGGGAAACCTTTACCTAAACCTATGAGCTTTCGTGAGTCACTCCTCACTTCTTCAGATATCCACTGCTCCAGACAGGCTACCCATCTTGATCAATCTGTGGCTGAGTCCAGACTGGCAGTTTGCCCCGGGAAGGGACCCGGGCCGACAACGATTCAATACCGGAGTAAATGGGACGTTCACACAGGCACATCTGTCTGGTGTCCCCCACCCGTAGCCTACCAGTGCTGTTGCGCTTCACTGCTGGATTAAAAAAAAACCTGATAAAAGCTGTCGCAAATCCGAAAGCCCGCATTCGTCGCGCGTTTCTCCGCTTCCGGGGAGTCTGAACGCGCAGGTGAAAAGCCGGGCGGAAGCCACGTTGGGCATGAGGCAGCAGCGGTGTGATTGGCTGCGCTCTGCTCCACTGCCCAATGCGGTGCTGGCATTGCAGGGCAAAAAAAAAATATCAGCAAAATGCGCTCATGTGCACATACACCCATACACCCACAGCCGAATTAATGGGGAAATGGCGAATATAGCACGCCTCCGGCGCGGCAGTCTGAACGCTCCCGCGTGCCTCCGTCCCATATCTTCCAGCAGCGGCCCCCGCTGTGTGGACGGGAAAACCCGGTATAGTTTAATCCGGGTTTTTTTTGCTACGACTGGCTACCGGGGCAAACTGCCAGTCTGTACTCAGCCTGTATATGAGGTTAACTGTAGTGGTTAAGAGCAGCAGATTCTGAAGAACTGGGTTTCATTCCCCACTACTCCACATGAAGCCAGTTGGGTGACCTTGGGTCAGTCACAGTTCTCTCAGAGCTCTCTGAGCCCCATCTACCTCACGGGGTGTCTGTTGTGGGGAGAGGAAGGGAAGGAGATTGTGAGCCGCTCCAAGACTCCTTCGGGTAGTGAAAAGTGAGGTATAAAACCCAACTCTCCTTCCTTCTTTCCTTCCTTCCTTCCTTCCTTCCTTCCTTCCTTCCTTCCTTCCTTCCTTCCTTCCTTCCTTCCTTCCTTCCTTCCACCACTTTCATTGCAGAAGTATGCTTTCCTGCTTATATCTCCATGAAAGGTGCTAGAGACTTACTTTTTTAAAATGAATGGTGGGAATTCAGAGAATCTGTTACACATACTGATATAATCAGCACTCAACTGCTGATTTCTAGAAAAAGCCTCTCAGTGGCAGAGGGAAGAAATGGCTGCCACATGTCTGGGAGAATCCAAACCTTCCTGCCCACAGGGCAGCCATCCAGTCTTTATTGTAACCTTTCCTAAAACTTCATAGCAAAGCCTGTTTGAGAAAGACGGGAGAAAAGTCACAAAAACCCTGGGAGGTGCACAACTATACCACAATGCTATGGGGAAGCAGGAAGAAAATCCACTTCCCTGCAGCATTGAACCTAGGGCAAATAACCCGCATAGAAATGACTTTGTGGTCATTTGGCATTGTGAGGAGAGACATCCTGCTAGTGTAAATCGTTTTGCACTGCTAGCTATCTCTGTCCATTTAAATGCCATTTTATCATACCCAAGTTTCCCCCATCTGAAGTGATTTTAGATTCAATATCTAGAGCAGCCACAGGTGCAATTACATATATTGTTTTGATATTTTAAGAGGCATAGGGTCTATTATAGGGTCTATAAGCAGGTCTTTTCAGGACTAAGTCCCATTTTATTCAGTGGAACTTATTCCCAGGAAAGTGTTCTTAGGACTGCACCCATACTCTCACTTTTGTTGTTTTTTAAATGGTGAATAATAAAGTCAGGAAAGCAAATGAAAGCCAAGAAAGTAGCTTTCTCTACAATCTGATGCTTCTGATCCGATTTCAGTTTTCCAACAGGGTTAATGAAAACCAAACTGATTGTATAACTTGCAGCCCCCCCCTTCCTGTTTCTGCCCCAGCAAACACAGTACAAAAGGCTTAACAACACAGGGCTTGATTAAATGAATGCAAAAGCCTTAAACTAAACAGCAGTTGTTCCCACAATAGGTGCAGGGGAGAAAGGAGGGAACCAATATACAGTGCAGCCTGAGGTGAACAAGCCATAACTTGCAGTGGGTTTGTATTGGCTCCTGTGTGGGACTAACTGTCCCCTCTGTGGCTGTTTTCTGTCAGTAAAAAAACAAAGGACTTTCAGCATAACACCCTCCCCCACCCACTGCCAACTTGGCCATTTTCCTCTCAGAATAAACTGAAAACGGCTCTCTCTCCTTTTTGGCTCCACCATGGCTGGCTGGCTAATGAGCTGGGCCAGCAACCATCAAACCATTCTCTTCAACCCCTGCTGTGCAGCTGACTTTCCCCTAGGGTTGCCAATCTCCAGGTGGGACCTGAAGATCTCCTGCCGTTACAATTGATCTCCAGATGACAGAGACCAGTTCCCCTGGAAAAAATGGCTGCTTTGGAGGGTAGACCCTATGGCATTATCTCCACTTATCCTTCCATCGCCCCTCAATGCTGCCCTCCACAGGATCCACCCCCCAAATCTCCAGGTATTTCCCTAATCAGAGATGGCAACTGTACTTTCTCCTCAGTGTCTGTTGCTAGGCAACCAGGATCTGTCAGTAAAGGCCCTTTCCACACGTATTTTGACTTTTGGGAGAAAACTCATTGGGGCCATTCCTGCTAGGGTTGCCAACTCCAGGCAGGAGATTTGAGAACTGGAGCCTGGAGAGGGTGAGATTTGAGGAGGGGGGGATCTCAGACAGGTACAATGTCATAGACTTCACCCTCCAAGCCAGCAATTTCCTCATAGGGAACCATTGTTGCCAATCTCCAGCTGGGGGCTGGAAATCACTCAGAATTACAACTGCTCTCTAGGAGGGGGGGAGATGGAAAGCTGAAGCCAGGGGGCAGATAATGGTAGGTTGAGGGTTGGCTGTGAGGGAGATAGGGTTGCCAACTCTAAGTTGGGAAATTCCTGGAGATTTGAGGGGTGGGGCCTGGAAAGGGTGAGGTTTGAGGAGAGGTGGGACCTCAGGTACAATGCCATAGACTCCACCCTCCAAACCAGTCATTCCCTCATGGGGAACCATTTTTGCCAGTCCCCAGGGGAGGGATGGAGATCATGCAGAATTACAACTGCTCTTCAGATGGCAGAGATCAGTTCCCCTGGAGAACATGGTGGACTCTGTGTCATTATACCCTGCTGAAGTCACCACAGCGAATTGACGCTGAGTACCCAAGGCCAGGGCACTCTCCCAGAACCTCTTTCTAGAGCTCGTATTTATTTCCACAATGGGCCTTATTCCTAGTCCTATTATATTGCTTACTAGATGTCCCATTCTGTGATTATATTGATTTATACTATGTCACCTGCCTTGAGTCTCACTGAGAAAGGTGAACTATAAATGAAATAAATATATAATACAAGAAGCTTCCCATCTGATAGCTATTTCTCCAGGGGTGCCTGATGGCACTTTAAGTGTTGACGTAATTTCTGCCTTTGTTGATTGGTGCAATTCACTGTACCCGTCTATTAAGTTTAATGTTGAAAGTAGTCCCTCTTGCATTAACTTCTTGGACACCACAGTCTTTATTTTGAACCAAACAAAGTTCAGGGTTAAGCTCTATCATTGTCGTGGGTACTGGCTCCGCTGAGGTTGACTATTCCTCAGATGAGGAAGAGGCAGGGAGCAACCCACCCTTCTTTGGAGTCAGCTCAGAAGAAGAGGAACCCTCAACAGCACCTGAGGGAGAAGAGGCCCCAGCAGCTACACAGGAGGTGCAGTCAGAAGGAAAGACTGATCCAGAGCCTGGCCGAGCACACCCAGGTGAAGATACCATGAGGCCAGAATCCCCACCTAGTTCTCCTGAGTGCCCCAGATGCAGGGCATGCCAGAGGCTGAATATGCAAGAGTGAAGGAGTGCCAGGCTGCAGCTCTTGCAAAAGCAATGGGAGGAGCTGTGAGTCTTGGCAGATTGACTCCCAGGGAAGGGAGGACTTGTTTATAAACACCCCATGCACCTGCCTCAGCATGATAGCAACAGTACAAATTCAGATCCACTCCTGGCTCCTCACCCCTGCTACCTTGGACTGATTTTCACGGCTCTCTGACCCTTGGCTCTGTTATTTGACTTGATTCCAGACTGCGTCCCCAGTTTCCAGTGTGTGGTAACTGTGGTAACCAGCTGAGCCAGTACAATCATAAGCCTGCAGACTGCAACGCTCTCCTGCATTACAATTCCTTCCATCCTTCACATATCAAGGATAATCTCCTTTATAGCCAGTTTCTTCGAGCTAAGAGAAACTCTTATGGATTATGCAGTAGAATCTAATAATCTCATTAGGGCTTTTGTACAGAAGGGGTACCCTAAAGAGTTGATTTTTAGAGCCAAGAGGAGGGCAGATATGTTAACTAGAGATAAAATTTTACACAGCAAAAGTATCCAGATAGATCTCCCTTCTCTTGTGCACCGCAATTCTCTCCAAGATCAAGTGGGATTGTTAGCACACTCCACTGACATGGGCACATCATACAGCACTTACAGGGGTGTTCTAACTTTCCTAAAGTAGGATATAAAAGAAGTTCCAACATTCAGGATATGGTGGTTCGTTCTGATATGAGAAATTTTAAATCCAAGTCTAATTTGCCATCAGGGCACTTCAAGTGTGGTAACAACTGCTTGGTGTCAAACTTCGCACCCAGCTCTGTTTGCCATAATAAAAGGGGGAAAGGGAATTCCTGTGAGGAGGGGAGTGATGGATGTATGTTTGAACCTTTTGGCTTTTAACTTTCCGAAGGATGACACCTCCTCCCACAGGAAGAAGACTGGAGACTTTCTGGAACCTGCTTGCTTTGTAGATTGTGGGACCATATATTCCAATGGGGGGTGTAGATACAAATGACTAGGCAAGAAGAATGTGACGTTTGTGTGTATGTGATATCTATTGGGGAGGGGCCCTTTTGAATCACCTATATTATCAAGGGGCCCGCCAAGAATAATTAGTTCTAACACAGCAATGCTTTCACCTGGAACTTGCTTCTTTCTCTTTTATTTTTAAAGACAAAACATACATAAAGACAAAACTAACATAAAAGAGGAGAAATTATTCTTACAATTCCTTGTTTAACAAACCCATGCCTAATTTATCATATGTTTATATATTTCACCTTGTATCATTATGTATATCTCTTGCAAATATATCAAACTTATACTTTGTATGTCCTTAGAAAGTTTTAATTGTCTGTATAGTTTATTTTATTATAGTCTTCAAACCACTTATAAAATCTTGACCATGTATTATTAAATGTAGATTCTGGTTGTCCTTTCAAAGTTAAAGTTAGTTTGTCCATCTCCGCCATTTCTAAAATTTTACTTAAAATGTCTTCTCTTGAGGGTGTTTCTGTTCTTCTCTAATATTTTGCATAAAGTATTTTAGCAGTTGTAGTCATATGAAGTATAAGATAAGAGTCATATTTTTTACAGTTTTCAGGTAAGATAGTCAACAAAAATATTTCTGGAACAAAGGATACAGAACATTTTAACAGTTTTTGTAAAATTTCATGAATCCAAACCCAATTTTTTTTTTGCTTTATGACATCACCACCACATATGGTAAAAATATCCAACATTATTTTGACACTTCCAACATACATTTGCACAATTGGGATAAATCTTTGCCAGTTTATCAGGCATAATATGCCATTTATAAAACATTTTATAAATATTTTCCTTATATGAAATTGCTTTAGTAATTTTTACATTTCCCCCCAACACCTGTGACCACTGGTCCAGCTCAATATTATGACCCAAGTTTTGTGCCCACTTTATTATAACATTTTTGACCACTTCATCTTGGGTCTTATTATCTAAAAGTAGTACATAAATTTTCTTAATGAGTTTCTCATCAGTATACATCAATATCTTATCTAGTTCTGTTGTTTTTTCACAAAAGCCTATCGATTTGTCTTTGCTATATCTTGATTCAATTTGTGTTTTTTGCCACCATGTTAAAGTTTCTATTGGTTTTAGTTACTTTCTACTAACTAGTAAGTCTTCGTATCTTAGGATTGTTTCTTCTTGAAGTAAGTTAGGGTTTGTAAAGACTGTAATGGAGAAACCCATTTTGGTATCATGGTGTAAAAGTTGTTTTTAGATTCTTCCCAAACCTTCAGTAGAGGGGAGCCAATAAGATGATGTCTGAAATATTTGTGAGTATCTGCCCTCCCATACCATATAAAGGTGTGCCAACCTAACAGAAGATCATGCCCTTCTAATTTCAAAAGTCTTGTATTTTCTAAAGTAATCCAGTCTTTTAACCATGTCAGAGCAGCTGCTCTATAATAAAGAATCCAATCTGATAATGCAATCTCAGCTCAAATTCTTGGTCTCTTGCCTTGCCAAATAAATTGTATCATCAATTTATCAAGTTTTTAAAAATATTTTTGGCTTTGAAGAATAGGTAGTGTTTGAAATAAAAAGATCAATCTTGGTAATATACTCATTTTAATAGTGGCAATTCTTCCCATTAAACATATCTTAGGTTTTTCCATTTTTCCAATACTTTCTTGATTTCTTTCATCAGTTCCATATAGGTCTTTTCCACCAAGGAGCTACATCTCTTTGTTATGTTTATTCCAAGGTATTTGATCTTCTTTTGAATGTCCAAACATGCTAATTCTTGCAGCTGGTGAGCTTGAGGTTTAGTCATGTTTTTAATAAGCCATTTTTTGTTTTTTACAGTTAATTTTCAGTCCTGCCACCTCTCCATACTCTTGCAGAGAAGTTATCAGTTGTTTAATAGAGCTCAATGGATTATCTAAAATAAATACTAGATCATCTGCAAATGCTTGAAGTTTGTGTTCTTCTCCTCTTAATCTGAGACCTTTAATTTGCACATCCAATCTAATCACATCATTTAGAATTTCAAGGACAAAAATGAACAATAGAGGTAAAAGGGGACATTCTTGTCTAGTTCCTTTTTGTATCTCAGTATTCTGTGATAAATCTCCACGGATAAGGACCTTAGCTTATTGTTTAGTGTAAATTGCTTTAATCATTGTATAACATTCAATACCAGCTTGAGATTTTAAAACTAGCTCAAACATAAAGTTCCAACTGACATTGTCAAAAGCTTTTTCTGCATCTTAAAAAATTAAGGCTATTTGTATTTCTGGGTGGGCTTCGTAATAGTCTATAACATTCAGTATCATTCTTACATTATTTCTAAGTTGCCTTTTAGGAAGAAAGCCTGCTTGAGAGATCATTTGAGAGAGAACTCTTTTCATTCTTGCAACTAAAATAGATGCAAAAATTTTGTAAGCCACATTTAGCAAGGAGATTGATCTGTAATTTTTAATTTCTTTCTCATCTGAGTTATGCCTGTGTATAAGTGTTATCAGTGCTTCATTCCAAGACTCTGAAATTTTCCCTTATTATTTTTTGAATGACAGCTTTTAGTGGCCATACCATTTGATCTTAAAATGCAGGACTATTTTTGGGCAGGAACGCACAGGAATGGAGTTCTGGCTGGCTCCCAAGTTGGCCACACCCAGCAGGAACTCATTAGCATAACAGGCCACACCCAACAGCAGAAACTCATTAGGATTGACCACATTTGGGTGTGTGTGACCTGACATGCAAAGGAGTTCCTGCTTTAAAAAAAAGCCCTGGGTTTAGACAACAAATAAGGTAAACAGAGTAAGAAGCAAAAGGTGGGTGTGGCTGGATGACCCCACTTCTGGTAACATGGAGGTGTGGCCTAATGTGCTAATGAGCCATGCCATCAGGGGTGTGGCCTAATATGCTAATGAGTTCCTGTTAAAATGCATGATAAAATTCCACGCGAAATCCATCAGGACCTGGGGGTTTTGTCTTTTTTTTTTTCAACGCTTCTGTCACTTCAGCAAAGGATATTGGATCATTGAATATCTTCCTTTGATCTTCTGTAAATATTTTAATTTTGTGAGTTTCAAAATATTTTTTAATTTGCTTGTGTTGCTTCTTTTTTCATACATAACTTTTCATAAAATGATTCAACGATTTTTTTCAAGTCTTCTAATATATTTCTCTCTTCTCCCAAATAATTTTTATTTGCCTTTTTTCCTTTTCTTTATATAGTTTATAAGCTAACAATCTAGTTGGTTTATTAGCATTTTCAAAATATTTTTGTTTAGCGTACGTTATTTATTTTGCTATTTCCTGTGTTAATGGGCAATTCATTTGATGTTGCTAGAGTATAAGCTTAATTTTTATCTGTTCAGTTGATGGGTCTTGTTTCATCTTTTCTTCCTGTTTTTTAATCTGATCTTGAATATGGAAATATCTTTCTGTCCTGTTTCCTGACGTATTTGGATTCTCTAATCATCCATCCTCTAGCAAAGGCTTTGAATGCATCCTATACAGTCCTGATGGAAATACCTGGTTGCATTTTTTGTTCAAAAAACATTTGAAATTCTTTTTTAGATTCTCTTACAAATTTTTCATTCTTTAAAATAGAGGTATTCAATGACCATCTGTTTTTTGGGTTTTTTTGAGAATCTTGTATTTCAAGCATGACCAGATTATCGTCTGCAAAGGTTGCTGGTAAAATCTCCATTTCTAATACATCATTTATCATTGTAGTAGAAGTCCAGCACATATCTATTCTTGATCATTACTTATGTCTTGCTGAATAAAAAGTATAGTCTTTTTTGGGGTAGATTTCTCACTTTCCATGTGTCCACACAATTATTTTCTTCTACTAGTTGTAGGAATGTAGAAGGAAGCTCCTTTCCTTGTTTCTGTTTTCCAGTAGTAGTTTTCCTGTCTCAAATTCTATCAAAAACAGCACTGCAATCTCCAATCATACATTTTTAATCAAAGTCT
This sequence comes from Gekko gecko, assembly GCA_029375565.1. Taxonomy (NCBI): domain Eukaryota; kingdom Metazoa; phylum Chordata; class Lepidosauria; order Squamata; family Gekkonidae; genus Gekko; species Gekko gecko. The sequence continues at coordinate 90,018,528 of JAPDNY010000003.1, forward strand.
TGTTTTGAGATCAGTTTCTGTAGAGGTTTGTAGAATTTCTCCTGGTGCTGATTCGGTGCATAAATATTTATAATCAAAGTCCTTTTCCCTTGTATTTGTATTTGCACCAATAAAATCTGTCCATCTTCTGAGGCATAAATAATTTCTGGATGCAAATGTTCTTTTACATAGGTCACAATGCCTCTTTCTTCTTCTCCTTATCTGAAGAACTAAAGGCTTTCCCAAATTTCTTAACTTGTAGATATTTCTGATCTGCAATTTTTATATGAGTCTCTTGCAGCCAAATGGTGTCTAATTGCATTTTTCAGTTGTTGAAATATCTGTCTTCTTTTTTGGGGGTGCATTTGGTCCATTTACATTTATTGAGATTATCTTTGTTTTCCTTCTATCCATCTTGTGGTTGGGTATGTGATTCCATGTCTTGTTTATCTCTCATTTGTCTCCCTGTACGTATTTGAGATGTTATGGTCTTTGTGGCTTTTTTAGATACTGTTGCTTTCTTGATTGTAGTTGAAGCTGTTAAAGTTGTTCCTGAAATGCCTTGGGAGTCCTGGTCTTCTTCTTCTGTAGCTTCTGAGTTTTCTTACTCAGTTTGAAGGTCTGCTCCATGTGTCTTAAGAAAATCCTCTGCCTTGAATGTTGAGTTGATTCTGAACCTTTTGCCTTTATAAGTAAAGAATATACCTTCTGGGAGTAACCATCTATACGAAATCTCATTTCTTCTCAGAATAGCTGTAAGATTCATATATTCTTTCCTTTTTTCTCTGACTCTCCAAGGAATTTCTTTCAAAATCTTTATTTCTGTGTTTTTTATGTATAAAGGTGTTTCATTTGATGTTTTGGGTATTTCATCTCTTAAAATTCTCTTATGGAATCTCACATGTACATCTCTGGGAAGTTGGTTTCTTCTGGCATAAGCTGAGTTCATTGTAAATGCAGTATCAATCTCATCCATAACTTTATTCTTCTGTCTTCATATATTTAGCCAAAATGTGCACCATCCTTTTCCTTGTGTATTCCTCTTTTTCTTCTGGAATATTTTGAAATCTTAAAATAAATGCAGCCTTATCTAATTCAAGTTTCATAAGATCTTGTTCCAAAGAGGTCTGTTTGGTGTCCATTGCCTGTAATTTACGATCTGTTTCAACATCCCTAAAAGCCTCGTGCAAGGAATTGCAGCCCCTTGATCAGCTGGCAATGGCAATACTGCTACGATGGAAGGGAGACTGTCTGTTCATAATAAATAACTATTTACCACCACTATATAAAAAAACAGACATTGATAGAAATTGGGCTGCCCTGGAAAATTATGTGATTTAGATAGCCGAAACACATCCCAAAACTATGCTTCTTTTACTGGGTGACTTAAACGCCCGCCTGGGCCCAGATGATCCTTCTCTAGATGCCAAATATAAACTACTCTTTAGAGATCAAATGGAGGGGTGGAAAGCTTGCTCCTAACTAGATCTTTTAAAGATGGAAAATCTAATTATGCAGGTGCACGTTTGGCAGAGTTAATGTTTAAAACAAACCTCCAAGTTCTTAATGGTTCCATAGTAGGTGACTACCCTGGAGGCTTCAACTATATGTCAGGGGTGGCTGCTAGTACCTTAGATTATATTATAGTATGCACATCTCTGTTATCTAAGGTTAAAAGTTTTAAAATTCTGCCTTATTTAGATGGTGATCATCTCCCTTTATCTCTTCACATATCGGTTACCTTACAGGAGCTCTGTCGTGAAACACGTTACCCATCCCAAATGAGAGGGCTGGAACAACAAGGACGTCTTGTTAGGTGGTCAGGTGACCTAGATAATCAATTGAAGGCAATTCTGGCAACAGAAAATATCCAAATGTATGCTGCTGCCTTCTCAAATGTAAGCCAAAACGAGAACCCACTGACATTATATGAAGGCCTTATTAAGAAATTTGCTCCTCTCCTGTTCCAGGAGTGGGATCAGAGAGCCTTTAATCCTGTTAAGTTAAAGTCAAAGCCTTGGTCTGATAGAGCTTGCCTGGAGGCAAAAAGGGTACTCTCTCAAAGAGCCCAGCGCTTACCTAGCCTTACTAGAAAAGAAACGAGCCTACAAAAACCTAATTAAAAGAAAAAAGAAGGAACATACCAGGGAAGCATGGAGGGTTCTAATCCAAGCTGCCAAAGAAAAGAACTCTGCCTTATTTTGGAGGATGGTCTCCAGTCAAAGGGGGAATAGTACCCTAACTAGGGAATCCTATATTCCATCTGAAACTTGGATTCTATACTTCCAGAATATGTATTATGACAATCCTGCCCCCTCTTCCATGTCTATAGCTTTCAGTGACCTGCCAAGCTGGCCCACGGTTTCCCCAAAAGAGATTTCATCTCTGATAGGCCAACTCAAAAGAGGCAAGGCCTCCGGCCTGGATGGAATCTCTCCTGAATTTCTGAAGGAAAACATGAATTGGTGGGCTCCCTTTCTAGTGCACCTATTTACCTACATTGACACAACAGGGAAGGTCCCAAAAGACTGGGGGGTGGCTGTGGTTGTTCCCTTCTATAAAAAAAGTAACCAAAAAGATCCTGCTAACTATAGGCCTATTAGTTTACTAAGTGTCATTAGTAAACTATATGCTAAACATCTTCTAGAAAAATTTACACTCTGGCTGGAGCAGGACGATATAATGTTTCAGGAACAAGCCGGGTTCAGGCAGGGCAGATCGACAATGGATCATTGTCTTCTACTTCGGCATTTTATAGAAAAATATGCCTGCAAGGGACCTCCGTCTTTATATGCAGCCTTTATTGATCTTAAATCGGCCTTCAACTCCATTTCTCGACCTGTACTATGGAGTAAACTTGAAGCTTCTACAATAGATAGGAGACTTTTAGCCCTCATCCGTGCCCTACACGAACAAACCTCCCTGAGGGTTAGATGTACCGGGTTGGGCCACTTGACAGATACAATCCCCACCCTCAAGGGAGTCAGGCAGGGGTGTATGCTGGCTCCAGCTCTTTTTAACTTTTACATTAATGATGTTATTGGATATCTTAATGATACAGATTTTCATCCACCCAAATTGGCCCAGCGCTCCATTCCCATACTTTTATATGCTGATGACGCTGTTATTCTTTCCAGAACCCCAACTGGCCTGAGAAGGGCATTAAAGAGATTTGCCAGTTATTGTAGTGAGCAGAAATTGATTATTAATTATCAGAAGATGAAGGTGATGGCGTTTGGTAGGAGACCTAAATCAAGAAAGTGGAGTGTAAATGGGCAGAATCTTGAACAGGTAACTAATTTTCGCTACCTTGGCATGATTATCCAAGCCTCGGGCTCTAAGCTTGCTCACAGTCAGGCAGCAGCATGCACGGGTGATAAATCCGCCCAACGTATACTCAAGTTTTTTCGCTCTTCAGGGGGCCATTTTGTGCCAGCAGCTCTGAAACTTTTTAAGGCTAAAACATTAGCCCAGATGCTCTATGGGACGTTACTTGGAGCGCCACCCTCGTGTTATGCCCCATTAGAGTTGGTTCAATCGAAATTTTTGAGATCAGTGCTCCAAATTCCAAGGTGTGTTACCAACGCAATGGCACGGCTAGAGACTGGCATGATGAAAGTTGAAGCCAAGATTACCTTGCACTCCATTTTTCTCTGGTTAAAGATAAATCGAAATCCATGTGGCCTAGTGCCCTTAATCCTGACTGACGACTATCAATCCGAATGGCTGACTTCCACTATTTGGAAAATTACGTTATTAGGGCTTTCCCCTCAAGAGCTTTTGGAAATGGGTGGCGATCAAGCCAAGCTAGCAGTTAGGCAGAGAATTGAAGACACCGAACGCCAATTGGACCTACAGGCGACCCCTGCCTTTATAGCACCATATAGTAGTAAATATATTGTTGCTCAAGCCTCATATCTATCTGTTCTGGAGTCTAATAAACTTAGGAGGGCATATACTTTGGCTAGATGCTCTGCTCTACCGTCTGCAGTTCTTGAGGGTAAATTCAAGAAAATCCCCCGAAATGAGAGGCTATGCATGTGTGCATCTGGGGAGATCGAATCTCAGGAACATGTGTTCCTGAGGTGTCCATTATATAGTGAAGCTCGCACAAAGCTCATTGACCCTCTCTTGGTTGGCCCCTCAGATCAGGATAAGATAGAGAAACTGTTATCTAACTTTGACCATACAGCACTGCACCAGATAGCGAAATTTTGTCTCCTGGTTGTAAAAGCTCATCAGCGTCCAGGCAGCCATTTGGGTTAGGATTAGCCGATCCTAATTTTACTGGTTTTATTTTTTTATCATCATTATTTTATCCTTTTTAAGATCTAATTTTGTCCCACACTTCATCAAACCTTTGGTTTTACTGATCAAAATGCTTGTGCAATTTTATTCTTATTAACCTTGTCTTATCTTAACAGTAAAAGCTCATCAGCGTCCAGGCAGCCATTTGGGTTCGACTACCCGATCCTAATTTTATTGGTTTTATTTTTTTATCATCGCTATTTTATCCTTTTTAAGATCTAATTTTGTCCCACACTTCATCAAACCTTTGGTTTTACTGATCAAAATGCTTGTGCAATTTTATTCTTATTAACCGTGTCTTATCTTAACAGTAAAAGCTCATCAGCGTCCAGGCAGCCATTTGGGTTCGACTACCTGATCCTAATTTTATTGGTTTTATTTTTTTTATCATCGCTATTTTATCTTTTTTAAGATCTAATTTTGTCCCACACTTCATCGAACCTTTGGTTTTACTGATCAAAATGCTTGTACAATTTTATTCTTATTAACCTTGTCCTATCTTAATAGTTTTACCATCTGGGTATTATTTGTTTTTGTAATTTATTGATATGGTAATTACTTGTAAGTAGGGTTGTATACTGCTGGCTGTGTGCTGTGACAATAAATTCATTCATTCATTGATCTGAATTCATTCATTCATTGATCATTTACCTTGTCTTCAAGTTTAGAAGTTGTTTTATTCAGGTCAGCAGTCTTCTGATTATTCTCTAGCAGTTGCTTCTGAAGATCCTCCATCTTGTTTGAAAGCTGCTGTGACATGTCCTTCATTGTATCTTTAATAGGTTCCACAGCTTATATAATTGCAGCTTTTACAGTAGTTGAAACTGTTTCTGGGATCAATATTTGGAGATCTTTCATTGTGGCCTGTGATAGGTTAGAGGCTAGTGATTTTGTTATATCTGGTGAACTAGAAGGTTGTAGGGGGAGGTCTGTTTGTGCCTGCCATTTTTTAATTAGGGTTATATAAAAAGACAAGAGAATCTCAACAATATTAGCTCTGATTTTATCACTAGATGCTGAAAAGGGATTTGATAGTGTTGAAATTCCATATCTTAAGACTGTTCTGCAATGGATGAACTTTGGAAACAAATTTCTGACAGCTCCACTTCAATCCTACAGCATGGTTACTGGTTAATGTTAAATTTTCTCACAAAATCCATCTACAAAGAATTGTTTAAGAACAATTATGAAAAGACCTGGAATAAAATTCAACAAGATATTAAAAATTGGAATACTTTGAATTTATCACTTTTGGGCAGAGTCTCAGTAGTTAAAATGAACATTCTACCTCATTTGTTATTCTTATTTCAGACGATCCCAATTGTGAAAGACTGTAAAGTGTTGAATCTATGGCAAAAGAAATTTCAAAGTTTGTGTGGGCCGGAAAGAAACCAAGGATTAAAACGAAAATTCTCTGCGATGCGAAAGAAAGGGGAGGTTTTCAACTTCCTAATTTTAGACTATATCATGATGCGGTGTGTCTGGCATGGCTGGAACAATGGATTAATTTGGAGAATAGAAAGCCATTGGCACTAGAAGGGCACGATTCAAAATTTGGTTGGCACGCCTATTTATGGTATGAGAAATCCAAAGTGGATAATCTTTTCAAACACCACTTCATAAGGAGATCATTATTCATGACATGGGCCGAGGACAGACTGGCAGTGTGCCCCGGTAGCCAGTCGTCGCAAAAAAACCCCGGATTAAACTATACCGGGTTTTCCCGTCCGCACAGCGGGGGCTGCTGCTGGAAGATAAGGGATGGAGGCGCGCGGGAGCATTCAGACTGCCGCACCAGAGGCATGCTATATTCGCCGTTTCCCCATTAATTCGGCTGTGGGTGTGTGGGTGTATGTGCGCATAAGCGCATTTTGCCGATTTTTTTTTTGCCCTGCAATGCCGGCACCGCATTGGGCAGTGGAGCGGAGCACAGCCAATCACACCGCTGCTGCCTCATGCCCAACGCGGGTTGCTCCTGGCTTTTTGCCTGCACGTTCAGACTCCCCGGAAGCGGAGAAACGCGCGACGAACGCGGGCTTTCGGATTTGCGATGGCTTTTATCAGGTGTTTTTTTAATCCGGCAGTGAAGCACAAGAGCACCAGTAGGCTACGGGTGGGGGACGCCAGGCAGATGTGCCTGTGTGAACGTTCTATTTATTCCGGTATTGAATTGTTGTCGGCCCGGGTCCCTTCCCGGGGCAAATTGCCAGTCTGTCCTCGGCCATGGATGAGATACAAGAGATTTTTTTTCGAAGCAAGACCATTGTGGATTGTTCCGGCGGAAGTAATTAAACCACTTTCAAGGCATAAAGGGAAAGACTGGTTACCCTATAGAGACATTCTGAAATCTGAGGGGAGAAGTTTCGCGATGAGACTTAGAGAAGAATTGGACTTTGAATATAACTGGCTAAACTACAGACAGATTTATGACAAAATGAGATATGATTTTAGAAAAGAAAATAATGAAATTGAAATGACTTGGACATTAAAAGGTAAAAAAATGATTTCTAGAATTTATAAGATTTTGTTAAAATGGTATACAGAGGATGAGATTGTAAAAGAACAAATGGTGAAATGGGCTATAAATATAAATAGAGATATAGAAATGTCATCATGGGAATGTTTGTGGAAAAAATCAATCAAAATTTCAACATGTGTTAATGTTAAAGAAAACTGTTATAAAATGATGTATAGATGGTACATGACACACACAAAAATTGCTAATATAAATGAGAATATGTCTAACAAATGTTGGAAATGTAAGAAAAAAGAGGGCTCGTTTTACCATATGTGGTGGACATGTGAAAAAGCAAGTGCTTTTTGGACTGAGATTCACAATGAAATTCAGAAAATCTTGAAATGTACTTTGAAAAAAGAGCCAGAAATGTTACTCTTAGGACTCAAATTAGAAGAAGTTAAAATGGCAAAGAGAACTTTGCTATGGTACCTAATTTCAACTGCAAGAATGACCTATGCTCAGTTTTGGAAGCAGGAGCAGGTACCTGACAAATGGGAATGGATTAAAAAAATGATTTTTATGATTGAAATGGATAAGCTGACAAAAAAAACTTCATGGAAGAGAAGACGAAGTATTTCTAGCAGATTGGAAAGACTTTAAAGACTATTTAGAACTTAATTGGGATGTAAAAAATAGACTGCTCTGTTTTGATAGTTATTAATAATAGAAGTGCTGTAAGAAAAGGGATTGTAATAGAAAAGTTACCTAATAGTGAAAAATAGAAAAGGAAAATATTGAAATTTATGATTTGAATATTTAAAACAAACTGAATGTAAGAGAATATTGATAGAAATGTTAATGGGGGTGGAGCATCGCTGGAAGCCAGGGGAGGGGGGGATAAAAACTTTTAGAAAAGGATATGTTAAGAATTGGTTGTCAAATATGGAATATGCTATTATATCCTGTTAATAAATTTTCTTTAAAACAAAAAACCCAAAATCCATCTACAAAGGAGAACTAGACAAGGTTGTCCTTTATAACCTCTCCTCTTTGTTTTGGCTATAGAGCCATTAGCAGAAGCTATCTGGAAAAATCCAAATATCAAAGGCGTCAGTGTAGGAAATTTAACATACAAGATTGGTCTTTATGCGGATGATCTTACTCTCTACTTAATGGACCCAGTTCCATCTCTTCACAATGTGCAAAGTATCATCTCTGAATTTACCTGCATCTCTGGACTTAAATTTAGTTGGAAAAAATCAGAAATCTATCCCATTAACCTGGAACATCACACCAGACTCGCAATAAAGAAAGAATTTCCATTCAACTGGACAAAATCATCTTGGCAACATCTAGGAGTCTATATCCTGACAGATGTCTCAAAGTTACTGGATCAGAACTTTAAACAGATTCATGCAGATACTACAACACAAATGACTAAGTGGAATTCTTTAAACCCTTCTTGGCCAGATCAAATAGCCCTTATAAAAAGCTTCATACTCCCCAAATACCTCTTTCTTTCTGTTCCAAACGATTCCAATAGAAATTTCAATCCGAGAATTGAAGACATGGCAGAAGAGCATAAACCAGTTCTTATGGGGTACACTATGAAGAATGTCACAATGAGGAGGAATTGACCCACCCAATTTCAGCTCATATTATGAAGCTTCTAATCTTAGCTGCTCTACTTCACACTCTTTCATCACCACAATTCGAGTGGGTTCAAATTGAAAGTCACTACTTATTTCCTTATACTGTACTGGACCCCTTTTGGAACCCATCCCTGGCCAAATCGTTGCACAAACAAGATCACAAATACCTAAGAAATACCCTCAATATATGGTACAAATATAAAAACAAGCTACTCCCCCACCCGGTTCCCACCCGGCCAAGAAGATGATTGATACAATCCCTGGAGAACTGCTGGAGTTGTACATATTGCAGCATAAGAAGGATTTTCTGGAAAAGGCACAGCTAGAAAAGAAAATAGGAAAAAAATATTGTGGTTCCAATATTTACAGATTAAACACATGATGGAATTTTCACATATTGCAGAAGCAACGTCTAGACCACAAACAGGCTTTGAACAGCTCCTAGAAAAATTGGGGACACACACACACGGTTTACTCTAAAAAAATACAAACTTTTGAATACGTTGGATGGGGGAAACCCACTTAAGTACCAAAAATTATGGAGACGAGACTGTGAAAACAGATTAAAAGAAGAAGACTGGGATCACATATGGACCTCTCCAAACCTTTCTTCAGTGATTTTTAGTATCCATATTCAGGCTATTAAGATGCTTTTGAGATGGTACTCTGCTACTCTGCATCACATGAAAGAAGACATAGATCCGCTTTGCACCAAAAACTGTGGCCAGAAAGCAGATTGCCCCCCCACCCAGAATAACGAGACAGACAACAGTTTGGAATAAAACAAGGGCCACTTTATTAACTATTTAACAGAACATTGCAGCAATAACAACTAAGCAAGCATGGAACAGGCAAGGCAGGCGTCACTCCCTGACCAGCCTCCTTTGCCCTTGATGGGCGGGTCACCCAGCTCTGATCGTGAGCCAGATCTCTGGCTCGTGACCAGCAGCCCAGCAAACTGGTTGCCCTCCAGGAGCGCCTATCCCTGAAGCCACCCAACTTGCAGGGAGGAGCCTGACCTAAAAGGTTCCCAGTGGAGGTGATCACCATTCCCCACCCCGGACCCTGAAATCCGAAGGCAGTTCCTGATGACCCCCTGTTCCCTAACGGGATATGCCGTAAGGTGCTCACCAGTTCCGTTTTCTTGCTTGCACAAACCTGCCACAGCCAAGGTCAAGCCTCTGCTTTGGCCTTTGCTCCCCACTCAGCATCCTAATGCCGACCTAATTCCTTGCTGCAAGTCCTGTAAAAAGATCCCATTGCCCTTGTCAGACAAGTGCACCCCGTCGTCCCTATACAGGTCTGGGAACACGACCCGTATATCGGGGTGCGGCAAAAACATCCCCAATCCAGCATCCATGGCCTTTTTCAGCTGCCTATGCGTCGGGCACGGTCAATACACCTGGGGTCCTCTAAGTTCCGCCACACCTGGCGGGGCAGTATGGCAGACCATACTATCGTCACGCCGGGCCACCTTGCTCTTATCCTCGCAAGGTCGACCTCAGCCTGCAGCACGAGGGCCTTGCCTTTCATGAGACCCAAATCATTGCCCCCCAAGTGTATCACCAGGACATGAGGAGGAGGCCCCCTTCTCTCCTGGAACAGCAAGGGAAGGAGCGCAGGCCACCGCATGCCCCTCCGCCCCAACCATTCCACCTCTGCCCATGTGCTAAGGCCAAGCTGAGAGCCGCTGGATGTCTGTCTGGCACGATGAGCCGCCCAGAAGACCATGCTGTGGCCGCAGACAGTAACCCTTCATCTCATCATGCGGCCTGCAGCATCTGTAACAAGACAAGCCTTGGTAAACAAAAATACCCTATGGACAGTTAAATAGCACAATTCCGGACATAACCCTTGTAGCACCTGGACTTCCAGCACCCTATCCTCTGAATCTGACTACCAGTATATCCCATAGCCACTGCCGTTGATGCAGCGCCTATTCTGAAGGAGTGGGTACCGAAATGAACACCACCCAATCCCAATCGAGCCAGTGCCTTCTGTGTCACACTCCAAAATTGAAATTTAGTAAGGGGGGTACCATCCCGGTGTCGAAATAGATAGCCCTGGCCTTCTCCCCTCAACGCCCAATAATGGCTCACAGCCTGAACTGGGCATAACTCGACCTCCGCACATCGGCCAAGCTCAATAACTTTCCCTTTTCCACGCTGATCAGTCTTTGACCTGCGCAGCCTAATCCCAACTTTAGAATCCGACACAGAAACGTCACACTGCCCAAGAGCCAGGCCGGACACATCCTGCCGTGAGCTGGCAACCAGCTCACTGACCCGCAGAGCCCCAAAAAGGCGACCAGCGATGCCACATGAAATAAAGCAGCTTCATAGCTATCCGCGCACACTGTGTGCCACTGGTCTCTGAGCCCTCGCAAAATAGCAGGGGTCAACGGCTCTCTGGGATCAGCCACTGTTCCACTCTCCCTGGACCAACCCTCGAGCATCTTCCGAATACGGAAGTCGCCCGTATGGTCTACATGCCCCGATGCTTTGCTGGCATAGGCCAGAGCAGCCAACTTGGATCTGATGGAACGAGATGACAAACTCTCCACCTTCATCGTCACACAGAACTCCATTAAATGAGGAACAGGTATAGGCCAAAGCTGCCGCAAGCCCGCCCTCTCCCGAAAGGAGAGGAATTGCTTACCCGCCCTCATGTAAGCCCTGCGGGTGGAAGGGGCGAGGGCCAAGCTCATTGCCCTATCGGCCTCAGCCTGCCAATCTGCCACACCTCGTCTGGCATGCGCACCGGGAACTGGTCGGCCTCTGGAGCCAGCTGACGGAATCTCTCCATCTGTTTTCGAGAGAGAGCATCAGCGACCCCATTATTAACTCCCGGCACATGCCTAGCCTTGAACAGTATATTATTGTGCAAACACTGCAGGGTGAAGGCTCTGACCAGAACCATGACCCTGGGGGATTTGGACGTTAAAGAGTTGATTACGTGCACTGTGGACATATTGTCGCACCAGAAGTGGACGGTGTGGTTGGCGAAGTCGCCAGCCCAAATCCACACTGCTGCGACAATCGGAAAAAATTCCAGGAAGGTGAGATCTTTGACCCACCCGGCCCAGGACCATTCCTCGGGCCAGTCCCCAGCACACCAGTGTCCTCGGAAATACACCCCAAAGCCGAAGGCCCCCACCGCATCGGATGCAACCTTCAGCTCCGCTTCGACTAAGAGGTCCTCACGCCAAAAGGACACCCCGTTGTATGACTCCAAAAACTGCTTCCATACAAGGAGGTCGTCCCGGATACCCTTGGTGACCCTAGTCCTATGATGGGGAAGCCGCAAACCCCTCATAGACTCACAAAATCTCCTAACGAAAGCCCGGCCGGGTGCCACAACTTTGCATGCAAAGTTGAGGTGACCAACCAACCGCTGCAACTCCAGAAGGCTCATTTTATTCTTTTTTCTCACTGTATCTATTAATGCCTGGAGTGCAGTTAATTTTTCCAAAGGCAATCTGCAGAACTGTCCCACCGTGTCAATTTCTATTCCCAGGAAAGTCAAAATAAGGGCTGGGCCTTCGGTTTTTTCCTCAGCCAGAGGAACTCCCAGCTCCCTTGCCAGATTGATGAAGCTGGACAGCAAAAATGCACATTGACCTGTACCCCTCCTTCCTGCCAATAAAAAATCATCAAGGTAATGGGCAGTACTGCTGAGACCCATCCTGTACCACAAGGCCCATTCCAGAAAGGAACTGAACCTCTCAAAAGCGGTGCAGGAAACTGAGCACCCCATAGGAAGAGCCCTATCCATGTAAAATTTGCCCTCAAAGGCAAAACCCAGGAGCTCAAAGTCATCCGGGTGGACAGGAAGAAGACGGAAGGCCGACTTAATATCACATTTTGCCAGTTCCGCTCCCCGTCCGCAGCTGTGGACCACCCGCAAGGCCTGATCAAAGGAGGTGTACCTGACAGAACACAACTCCTCAGGTATTGCATCGTTCACCGACTCCTCGCGTGGGTAAGACAAGCGGTGAATGAGGCGATATTCTCCAGGTGCCTTTTTTGGCACAACTCCCAAAGGGGAAACCCTCAAATTAACAACTGGGGGAAACGAAAAAGGACCCAGGACTCTGCCCTCCGCACATTCCTTGGCAATCTTTTGCCCCACTAATTGCTCCATACCGTGTACTGATTTCAAATTAGGAGCCATGTATGGAGAACGAGAACCTTGGAAAGGTATCCTAAAACCTAACCTAAAACCGTCCAACAGGTAAACACGATCACGCTGATTCGGGCAATCCCTTAACCAACGTGCTAAAACTTCCAACTTTATTGGACTAGGTCCCTTTATCAGGAGGGGGGTTTTAGCCCCCACCACCTCCGGGGCGCTTACCACCTCTATCTCTGCCCCTACCCTTAGGTTTGGGGCAATTAGAGAAGGAATGAGGCCCGGCACATAGTGGACACTCATGCCAGAATGAACACGACTTCCGACCACACGTCCCATGGGAGGTAAACTCCCAGCAAAGCGGGCGTCGCTGAACCGCCTGCCCCGCCTGGGTGCGGGTGCTTGACTGGGTTTGTAACCTACGGACGGAATGACCACTATGAGTCCTCTCACTCCCCGGTGTCCTAATAGTGGACATAATCTGCAACCATAGATCAGGATGTATCCGGTCCCATCGCATGGCTGCATTCATGGCTGCCCGCATACGAAATTCCTCGTCGTACTGCAACCAAGCCGGGCTTGGAAAATCCGTAAAGGCCTTATAAATAATGTCCATGTATTGGAGCAAAGCTACAGCTCTCCATGGATGATGCCGGACAATCACTGATGCATAAATCAAAAACCCTGGGAACCAATTTGCCCAGGTCCTGTCCACCACTCGCCTCTTCAGGCGTTCTTTCTCACGGTCGTCTAGATCCTCCCTGTCCTTCTTCTCCAATTCCCTATATAATAATGTGAATATATCTATGTATTCACCCTTAAGGATCTTCTCCTTAGTGGCGATAGAAAGATGGTCCCCAAGAGGCAATGCTGAGTCTCCCAATGGCATGGCACCTGCTGATACTGTATCATAAGAAACAGCTGCCGCATTTGTAAACCCTGGTCCTGGCAGCGTATAGCCCCAGCCAGGCCAAACCCCGGGAGGGGGCGGTGGATACCCACAACCCCAACCCATATACTGCTGACCACGAATTGGCGCAGACTGCGGTACAGGCCCAGGGGCATTCTGAGGGCTTGGGCCCCATGGCCAATATGAACTACTCCTTTCACTATGCACCTCCTTACCATCCTTCTGTGGCTCCTTGTACAACTCGACTTGCAATTCCGCGGTGCCCTGCCCCTGTTGACCAGACGTTGAAGCATCGCCTCCATTGTCTTCCAAAAAGGCCAGCCGAGCCAGCACCTGCTCTTGAAAAGAAGCATTAGAATCTCCTACAAAATGCTTCTTCCCACCCTTCGTCAGAGGGGCACCCCGCTCCCTCTCCAGAGCTTCCAACCGCTGCAAAATAGCAGCATTTACAGGGTCCTCCTCGTCACTGGATGGGACCAATGGCTCTGGCTGTACATGAGGCTGCTTAGGTGCAGGCTGCTTCCCCTTAGCCTTACCTTGACCTTTCTTGGGAGCCATAACAAATATTAAGCAGCGACTCACTAACTTTAAAATAAACTAAAACAACGTGACTAGGCCCCTTATACTAAACTAAAACGACTTGAATAGGCCCCAGCGGTAAACCCCCTAGCCCCACCAAAATAGCTAACTGCTAATGTATGCCTCCAAAAATCAGCCCTGCTACCACTAAATAAAATGGCTGCCGACAAAGCTCCTACAAAATGGCCGCCCGGGATAGACACGTTCAAAATGGCCGCCCCTGACTACCCTAACAAGATGGCTGTCCCAGGATGCCCACCTAAAATGGCCTCCCCTGGGCAAAGCCCAGCAATGATGGCCGCCCAAAACTACCCTCGCACAACAGAAAAATATTAAAATGGGGGAACAGATCCAAAGATGAGGCAATAAACAGGAAATATGGCCAAAGCAGCCTCACCAAACTGCAGCCCCTAAAATGAAGGCCTGAGGAGGGGGGGGGTTCTCTCTCTCTCTCTCTTTTTTTTACAATAAATGTGCAGCGAGGGCTGCCAGCCACCTCGCCACCTCAGCTCCGGTTGCTGCACGAGCCGCAGCTGCCACCGCTGCACTGGGCCATCTGCCCAGGCGCCTTTCCGCCAATATAACCGCCCGCCGCCGCCGCCGCACAGCCGCCGAATTCTAAGCTGGACCCCACCGTCTATGCAACTACCTGCCCCCAAGCCTGCCAAAACAAGGGCACAGCTCTCATCTGCGTGCTCCGCTAGCACGCGGGGCTGCCTCCCACCAAGGTCCACTACCCCCTCGGCCCACCGCCACCAGCAAGCGCGGAAGGGGCCGAACAAAAACGCTCCTCTCTGCGTGCTCTGAACTAGTCGAGCACGCAGAGCAACTGCAAAGGCGGGAACGGAGCCCTGCTAGCTTAAAGCAGCTGGCTCCGCCCCCTAACATGTCAGGATGCACAGCGTCCTGTCTGTTGCCATCCCGATTCTTCGGGGCGGCAAAACAGCCCCCGCCCACCATCGGCGCAGCCGGGTGGTCGGGAGCTCCGTTTTATCCACTGCCGGTGGTCATGCCCTTATATACAAACCTTCTGGTCACAAGTCAGACATCACATAAAGTTAATTACATAAGTAAACCTGCCTGTTCTACCTGAAATTTTTCTTTTGAACAACTGGTCAGACCTTCATGGAAACAAAATTAAGATCGGACTAATTCACACTTTACTAGTTGTAGCACAAACCACATTAGCTGCTAACTGGCTTGATAAGTCCCCACTCACTATAGAATCCTGGCAAGATCGTTTATGGAATCATTTCATCATGGGCAAGATCTCACTCCCCACCTCAAATACACCTTCACATAAATCGGAAACCACGTTCATTGCCACTTGGTGCCCACTCATTACTTATATGGCTGAGGCTGAACTAATCCACAAAAATACTCTTTATAGACAGATGATTTATTTCTGAACTGAATCTAACTTATGCTCCTTAGACCTTGTATTCAAATCATCAGAACAATACTCTTGGTTGTTTTTGGAACAAAGTTTAAAAAACAGTAAACTAGACTTAATTCTAGAGAATTTTAGTATTATTAGTACTGTTGAATTGTTTGTGTATATTTTAATTACATTATGTTCTGATAGTGTGTTATACTTATTTCAATACAGTGTACTTAGTTAGTTATAATATTATGCTTATGTATTATACAGAAATACTTATAAGTACTTTGTAAGCTATTTGATTACAAGTTTGATCCTTCTGTAACTGTTTAATGCTTTAATAAAATAAACTATAAATAAAAAAAATCCAACCAGGGGGGGAAATATCCAAGATTCTCCAAGAAAATTACTGTAATCCATTTGTTTTCAGAAGAGGAAGTTTATTCACATCTGAATCTTTAGCCCTAAAAGGCAGTATGCAAGTGCTTTCTGAGTCTTTTGCTAGCCGCGGGAAAGGAGAAGGTGTGGGGGGGAAGCTCATCCTCCACCGAGTCTCAGTCTGTGTCTTTTTAAATTTTGAAGGGCTTAAATGTTAAAAACAGTTTCCGGGTTTCTTGCTTAAACAGTTACTCATGGTGATCTTCTTAAGGTGTTATTAGGTAGAGTTTCTAGAGTCCCTCTTGTTCGGGTAGTGACAGCTGGGTGCTCATGGCTGCCATGAGCACACTTCAACACTTCTTGCTGGGGACGATCCAGGGCTTCCACCTGTGTGCCACCGCACAGATGGGGCACCTAGATCAAGTCCCTTACTCCTCTGGAGTAAGTACAAATTTGGTGGTGCCAGGGAGCAAGTCCCTGTGCCATCTGTCTCACCATGCTGCAACCTGGAAACTCTCAAACTTGCTTATTTCTCAATAAACAAATCTCTGAAAAGAAAATGCTATTGAGAGTAACTTGGCTGGGAGTCTGACAAAGTGCTAGAGTTCTCCTTACTCTCTGGCCGTTGCCCCACCAAGGTGATGGCAGATGAATGCAGAGGCACCAGGACAGGCATGGGTACCAGTTCTGAAACCAAGAACCTGGCTACCAACCCTGACAAAACCCACGAAGAGAAGGCCATGGGGGCTAAACCTAAGAAGCATGTCCTCTTCAAGGCAAAGAGCAGATAAGAGAGCAGCGACCGCTGGGAAGACCTTGCCTGGCTCCTAAGCATCCCAGGGTTCAGAAGAGCACAGGGGCACCCAGACCAGGAGAAGAGACGGGTGTTGCGTACTTTCCACAACAACACAGAGCGAATGAGATTGATGGAGGAGCATGAGGACAAGGCCCACACTGAACGGAGCCACACCAAGCTCTGAGCAGAGGTGAGGGAGTTAAGAGGAGCTCCAATTCCTCATCAAGAACCTCCTGAAGGTAGTGAAAGAACTGAGGCAGAAAGGGCCAGTAGAGTCCGAGGAAGAAGAACCAGAAGAGCAATCCATGGCAGTGGCAGCCCGACTAGGGGAGCCCCAGATGGCTCCCAGACCAGAAAGGGAATGACCTTGAGATGCAATGGAAGCAACTTTTGATGGCAGCCCCTGGGAAGTTAGCCTTTTTCGCCATCCAGGTGCGCAAGTTCCTGCAAGAGTAGGGACACACTTTTGCCTCCGATGAGCACCGAGTGGATTACGTGGGATCCCGACTACATGACTGTGCAGCTGACTGTTTGTGGGGCTCTACAATGTCGGGACGCCAGAACTACGTGACATTGATGCCGTCATGCAAGCACTACACCAGCAGTATGAAGACCCCCTCCAGATGGAGCCGATCAGTACAAGAATACTCGGATGAGTTCAAGACCTACGCAGCCAAACTCCAGGGGTGGCCAGAAGAAGTCCTCATTGAGTTCTACCATGCCAGCCTCAACACCACCATACTGGAGAAGGCACTGGCCCAAGACAACCCCCTAACATTGGGGGGGGCTGAATTCAAGTAGCCTGTGAAGCCGAGAACTGGCACAACTTGAAGAAGAAGATGAAGAGATTGGATTTATACCCTGCCCTTCACTACCCAGAGGAGTCTCAGAGCGGCTTACAAACTCTTTTCCCTCCCCCTCCCCACAACAGACACCCGGTGAGGTAGGTGGGGCTGAGAGAACTCTGACAGAAACTGCTCTTTTTCAAGGACAGCTGTGCCAGAACTATGGCTTGCCTGAGGTCATCCAGCTGGTGCAAGTGAAGAAGTGGGGAATCAAACCCGGTTCTCCCAGATTAGAGTCTGCGCACTTAACCACTACACTAAACCTGGTGAAGCTGTAACAGCAAAAGATGCCATGGAGAGGTGTTGGGGGAGGGAAATCAATGTGAGGCTGGGGCTTGGCACCTGGAGGGGATCAGGAGCATTGGATGCAGGAAGTCAGGGCACTTTGCAGTGAACTGCACAAAAGCCAAGAGCCCAGAAAGGGAGCAATATGAAGAAAGCAAGGAGAAGAGACCAAAGACTCCAAGTAAACACCCCAAGGTACCCAAAACCCTGCAAGCCAAAACCTGAGACACCTTGGATGGGACCTTGTCCAGCGGGAATGAGTCACCGCAGCCAATGGGAAAGGGATGGGACCTGCTGTGAAGGGCACCAGCTGGCAGGTCTGAAAGAACACGGTGCAAGAATTAGTAAGAACCTCCTCCCCCTCTTCTACTTAACTGTAACTATAGTGAATCCTGAAGAGGGGGCGCACATTAGGGTGTGGGCCCTAATAGACTCTGGGTGCACCCAGGACTTAATTAACCCAGCCATAGTCACTGGTTTGGGGGCCAAAGTACACAGGTTAAAGGAACCTATAGTATTCACCCAGATGGATGAATCCCCAGTGCAGGCATGCCAGTACTGTACTGTCTTGGTGGGGGTATCTACCCACTGGGAAATGAGGTCTTTCATGGTGAACCCCTCTGCAAAGTTCCTGGTAGCCCCTGGCTCAAGGCACATGACCCCTATGTACAATGGAGTACCAGGACTTTAACATTTCTTGACTCTCAGTGCCAAGAGCATCTGTGGTGGACTGAATGGGGGAAGAATCCACAGCTGGTGATTGAGCGAGTCTATCTTGCGTGGGATGAATTAAACCACATCCCACAGTAATATAGAGACTTAGCCCAGGTTTTTGAGGAACGGGAAGTGGATGTGTTACCCCACACACACACTACAAGACTGACTGTGCTATTGAATTACTACCTGTCCACAAGTTGCCTAAAGGGAAATTATACTCAATAAGCCTAACTGAGAAGGAGGAACTGTGGCAGTTCATTGACAAGAATTTGGCTTGGGGTTTCATCCAACCAGTCACCTCCCCTTGCACCGCCCCCGTGTTGTTTAGGAAAAAGAAGGATGGGGGGCTCAGATTGTGCACGTATTACAGAGGGCTGAATGCAGTATCCATGTCAAACGCTTACCCTTCCCCCTCATTAAGGACCTGCCAGCTGAAGCCTCACAAGGTCGGATTTTTCCCAAGCTGGATTTACAAGATGCATATTTTAGAGTACGCATCAGGGAGGCGGATGAATACAAGACTGCTTTTAACACCCCCTTGGGACAGTTTGATTACCTGGTCATGCCATTTGGGTTGGCTGGGGCACCAGGGGTGTTTATGAATTTGATCAATGAAGTGTTGCACAAGCACCTGTATAAAGGGGTCCTAGTTTATCTTGATGATATTTTGTTATATTCAAAAGATAAGGAGTCACATGTTAAATTGGTGCGGAAAGTGCTGAAATGAGAACCATTTGTTTGCCAAGCTCTCCAAGTGTGAGTTTCACAAGGAAGAGCTGGACTTCCTGGGGTATCACATCTCTGGCAAGGGACTGGGCATGGACCCAAAAAAGATCCAGGATGTGGTGGGTTGGGAACCCCCACAGACTAGGTGCCAATTACAGTCATTTCTGGAGTTCGCTAATTTTTGTAGCACATTCATCCCAAATTTCACGCAAATCATGCTACCTCTCACGGACTTGCTAAAAACCAAGGAGAAGGGACCAGAATACAAAAAGGCTAGCAGCAAGCTGGAGTGGTCGCCTGGGTGCCAGCAAAACTAAAAACTATTCACCTCAGAACCACCCTGATGAAACCAAATAGTTTGTGGTACAGGTGGATGCATCAGATGTAGCTATGAGAGGGGTGATTTTACAAAAGGGTGACAATGGGATTTTACATTCTGGAAAGAATTAATGAAACACCTGGGGGTGTAATGGGGCAGAGTAGCGACTGATGGCCAAACCGAAAAGACAAACCAGTTGGTAGAACAATTTTGAGATGCTTCATTAATTACCAGCAAGATGATTGGGCAGACCTGCTCCCCTTTGCAGAATACAGTTACAACAACTCCATCCATACTTCTATTGGTATTTCTCCTTTTAAGGCAATACATGGGCACGAGGGTGACCCATTGCCTTTACTAGAATCAACCAGCTTGGAGCCAGGAGATGCTGGGTCCTGGTGGGCTAAGGTGACTCAGGGGTGGCCCATACTCCAAAAGACGTTGAACAAAGCCAAATGCTATGCGAACAAAGGGAGGGGTCCTGAGTGGGGCTTAAATCTGGGAGATTCTGTGTACATTTCCACAAACAACCTCAGAGAGCTCCAACCAGGGTGAAAACTGGGGTAGAAATACATTGGCCCTTGCACCGCATTAACAAAGTGACTGTGCAGGTGGAGTTCCTCAAGTCATTGCATCATATACATCCTGTTTTCCATTTGAGTCTTCTGAAGCAGGATCCTGGACCCTCAAAGTGGAGATCGTGTCCTCCAGCTCCACCTCCACAGATGGTGGGTGGTGAGGCCCACCACGAAGTAGAAGCCGATCACAGACTTTCAGCCTAACCCACCTCACGGGGTTGTTGTGCAGATCAAAAGGGGGAGAGGAGAATTATGTCAGCTGCTTTGGTCTCTGCTGCAGACAAAGATTTGGGAGGGCCTTTTCCTCCTGGGGAACCATTGCTTCCAATCTCCAGGTGAAGGCTGGGGATCACTCAGAATTAAAACTGCTCTCCAGATGGCAGAGATCAGCTTCCCTGGAAAAAACGGCTGCTTTGCAAGGTGGACTCTGAGTCATTATATCCTGCTGAGGTTGCTTCCTTCCTGATTGAGTCCCCACTGAGGAGAAAGACTGTAGTTTTCCTAAGTAGAGGCTGCAGGTGTGTGTGGGGGGAATGGATAGCTGAAGTCAGGGGGCAGATAATGGTAGGTTGATGGTTGGCTGGGAAGAAGATAGGGTTGCCAACTCCAGGTTGGGAAATTCCTGGATATTTGAGGGGTGGAGCCTGGAGAGGGTGGGGTTTGTGGAGGGGTGGGACCTCAGACAGGTACAATGCCATAGACTCCACCCTCCAAACCAGCCATTTCCTCCTGAGGAACCATTGATGACATTCTCCAGATGAAGGCTGAAGATCACTCAGAATTAAAACTGCTCTCCAGATGGCAGAGATCAGCTCCCCTGGAAAAAACAGCTGCTTTGCAGGGTGGACTGAGTCATTATACCCAGCTGACTCCACCCTCCAAGCCAGCTATTTCCTTCTAGGGAACCATTGTTGCCAATCTCTAGATGAGGGCTGGAGATCATTCAGAATTACAACTGCTCTGCAGATGGCAGAGATCAGTTCCCCTGGAGAAAATGGCAGGCTCTGTGTCATTATACTCTGCTGAGGTGGCCCTCCCATGACAGCCAGTGTGACGTAGCAGCTCGTGCTTCAGAGCAGGGTCTGCTAGACCCAGGTTCTTCCTGTGGAAGCTGAGTGGGTAATTTCAGACCACTCACAGACTTTCAGCCTAACCTACCTCACAGGGTTGTTGTGCAAATCAAAAGGGGGAGTGGAGAATGATGTGAGCTGCTTTGGTCTGCACTGTGGATAAAGACTATTTTTCCTAGGTAAAGGCTGCAGGGAGGGGGGAGAAGATGGAAACCTGAAGCCAAAGGGGCAGATAGCAGCATATTGATAGTTGGCTGGGAAGGAGATAGGGTTGCCATCTCCAGGTTGGGAAATGCCTGGAGATTTGAGGGTTGGAGCCTGGAGAGAGTGGGGTTTGAGGAGGGGTGGGTCCTCAGACAGGTACAATGCCATAGATTTCACCCTCCAAACCAGCCATTTCCTCCTGGGGAACCATTGTTGCCAATCTCCAGGGGAGGGCTGGAGATAACTCTGAATTACAGCTTCTCTTCAGATGGCAGAGATCAGTTCCCCTGGAGAAAATGGTAAGCACTGTGTTATTATACCTTGCTGAAGTTAACACAGCAAATTGATGCTGAGTGCCAAAGGCCAGGGCACCTGCCCAGATCCTCTTTCTAGAGCTCGTTGTATTTATTTCCACAATGGGCCTTATTCCCAGTGTAGGTATAAAACAGCTTTCCCAAATAACAACATGACTCCAGTTTTATGGTTTTGTGATAGATAAATAAATACACAAACAAGTTGATATATAAACAAACAAACATGTGGAATTTAAGTGGAATTTGGAATCAACTAGGAGTTAATGCTGCTGAGACCCCATCTGGGTGGGTCCTTCTTCCCATTTACTTATTATTCTGTGTACACTTTGCTAATGGATAGGCGAGAACTTATTGAAAGGTCAGACTGGGTGTTCCTTCTCTTTCCAGTCAACCTTAAGAAATTAAACAAGGAGTAACTGACCGTTGAGATACTAATGAATTATGACTCATAAGATTTTACAGTCAGAGATACTTCAGTCAATAAGACTGAGTCACTAGGAGTGATGTAGGAGCATAGTTTAATATGTGAAGTGGCCATATTCCATCAGACCAGTGGTCCATCTAGGTCAGTATTATCCGCTATGACCGGCAGCTCAGGCAGAGCAAGCTGTTTCCAAGTGCCTACTGCCAAAGGCCCTTTAACTGGGAATGCCAACAAGGATTGAACGTGGAACCTTTTGCAGGCAAAGTACATGCTGTACTGCTGAGCCACACTTTTGTCTGTTGTGGTTTGGCAGCAGCCATCAGACATGTATTCCCCTCCCATCTTTTGATGGTGCTTGAAGAGATTAATCTTATCACTGGTGGATCCAGGCAATCTCAACTGCTTGTGAGCTAGTGTTCGATTTCCTGGAAAGATTTGTTGTATGTCACAATTTAGAATGGTTCCATACTAGCTGTTTATGGCATAATCCCAAGAATACTTTCCTGGGAATAAACTCTTTTGAGTAGATCTTAGGTAGGATTCTAAGTAGACCTGCTTAGGGTTGCTGTACTAGTCTAAAATATACATAATTTGTTTATCCAGTTTTTACAAAGAACCCAGGCACTATTTTTGCTGGTTGGCTATATTCTAATGTTTTTTGCATTGTTTTTATTCCAGCCCTGATACTTTTTATTCGAAATGCACCACCCATCCACTTGTGAATTGACAGAAGTGGTACTGAAACTTTCCTAGGCTCTTGCCCCTTTAAATACTCCTCCTTCTTTTACAAAAAGGCTTTTGATTAATTATTGGGGTGCTGTAGTATTTTTGAATGCGTCTTTATCAATGACAGACTGACCACTAAACTTGCCAGAAAAAATCCCTGTGGTCCTCTGTCCTGGAACCTATTCCTGAGCTCCTCACCACCCCACAGTCCTCCTAATGGTGGGCAAACTTTTGGGGCACTGCCACCCTTGAGATTTTATTCCCCTTTCCCCACTGATACACTCAAATGAGATATTATTGTATCACTGTAATTAATATAACAGTGCTTGATATAGGGATGGATTGAAATGATTAAAAATTTAAATTTAAAACACATGTCAACTGAATATATACTAATGATGCCCTTTTTCCAAGTTTGTTTTAAATTAAAAGACTTCCCTGATCTTTATTAGTTGAGGGATGGGGAAAATACTTTAATTGCTGCTTTTCTTTTTTGTGATCATAACTGCGCAATTAAAAATTATGATCCTGAAAAGGCAAAAAGTACTGAGTTTCACTGAAAACAAAAAAGCTGTAATTAAAGCCTTTCCACCCCCAGGAAAAAGAACTGATTAAGGATCCATTCAGAAATTGTTGGAGTGAACCAGTGAATAGGAAGAAGTTAATTAAGCATGAAGCATCTGTGGATGTAAGCGATAACTGTAAGGGAGAATTGGGACTTTTGCTGAATGGCTATTACTTTCAATTAAACATAATATGTAGTGACAGGAATTGCTGGATTTTTAAGTGGAATATAGTACTATATTAAGTACTGGGTGAAACTACTATTCCAATTCCATTTTCAGATAAATGCAGAAAAGGGATTCTTCAGCAGATTAAAAAGATCACACCGTGGACACCCTTTATTCAACCTGGATATCGGTGGGTATTGTCTTATTGTCAATATTCCTTGGCATGTTTCAATTTTTTTAAGTGTTTGGGTCACACTGTAGACTCATGTCCAATTTGTGTTTTACTGCCTGAGATCCTTTTCATGTGTATTTTGTCAAGCCAGGTATCCTTCATCCTGTATCTGTGCATTCGATTCTTTTTGCCTAAATGCAGAACTTTGCATTTGACTCAGTTGAATGTAATTTTGTCAGTTTCAGACCAGTTTCCCAACCTATTGTCACTCTCCACACACACTATTGGCAGTGCAATGTTTTATTAGAAATAGGTTGCTGTGGGTTCAAGAGCTTTTGTCAGGACTGAGGAAATGCACGGGAAATTACAAGATATAAGTAAAAGCATAAAATTCCACATCCATATACGTCACCTCTACCTCTGGTGTTACTATGGCAACATAGACAGATATATGTTGCTCTATCTAGACTAGGCTAGCAAAGAAAAGTACTCCAAGGTCAGTCTCATGGGAAACTGACTTGGGGTACTTCTTCAGGAAAGTTACAGCATCTACTTCCATGCACTCCAACAACATACCCCCCCCTTAGGAATTCAAAATGACAAGTGAAGGTAATGGGAAACAGAGTTAAAGAGAATCGAAAGTTCACACAGTTAGCCTGAGCTCGACACCTATCCTGGTTAGATGGAATTTTATTTCTGCCTTCTTAGGTGTTTGCTGTTTATCCCTATTTTGGGTCATCTGCAACTCTGATTAGGATTCCCTCATCCAAGTCATTGATAATAATGGGCAAGAGTACCAGGAGTGGTACAGAGCCCTGTGGCACCAATATGCAGACAACACCCAGCTCCATCTGCTGTCCGACTCTAGTCCAGAAGATCTGGACTTGGCATTGAAAGCTGTGGCTGGTTGGCTTATACTGAGTCGATTGAAATTGAATCCAACGATGATGGAGATCCTGTGCCTGAGTCAGAGCAGTCTGAGGGTGGGGAGGTTAGGAGTTTGGGAGTGCTCCCGGACACCTCCTGAACAATGGAGGCCCAGGTAGCAGCCACTACAAAGTCAGCCTTTATCATTTTCAGCTGATCAAGCAGTTGGTTCCCTTCCACGAATGCAATGACCCGGTAACAGTGATCCATGTGATGGTCACCTTGGGATTGGATTACTGCAATGCTCTCTACATGGGGCTGTCCTCTTCCCAAATCCAGAAGCTGCAGCTGGTGCAGAATGCGGTGGTCAGGCTGCTGTTGGGCCTCCCT
Organism: Gekko gecko; assembly: GCA_029375565.1. Lineage (NCBI taxonomy): Eukaryota > Metazoa > Chordata > Lepidosauria > Squamata > Gekkonidae > Gekko > Gekko gecko. Next base: position 90,043,468 of record JAPDNY010000003.1, read on the forward strand.
ATGCGGGACCACATCTGGCCTGCGCTGAAAGCACCGCACTGGCTGCCTATAGCATACCAAATTCGGTTCAAGGTCCTGGTTCTTACCTTTAAAGCCCTATATGGTCAGGGGCCTATATACCTAAAGGACTGGCTCTCCCCATATGTTCCCCAGGGAGCACTAAGATCAGGGTCTCAAAATCATTTGGCCCTCCTGGGCCAGGGCCTTTTCAGTGGTGGCTCCACACTGGTTGAATGAGCTCCTGCAGGACCTTTTACAGTTCTGCAGGACCTGCAAGACAGAGCTCTTCCACCAGGCCTTCAAGTAGGGAGCCACCCTAATAAACTGAGATCCTGGCCCTAAACTTTTTTGTTGTTCAGTCGCACAGTCGAGTCCGACTCTTCGCGACCCCATGGACCAGAACACGCCAGGCCCTCCTGTCTTCCGCTGTCCGCTGCAGTTTGCTCAATTTCATGTTCGTTGCATCGATGACACTGTCTAACCATCTCATCCTTTGCCGTCCCCTTCTTCTTTGACCTTCAATCTTTCCCAGCATCAGGGTCTTCTCCAGTGAGTGCTCCCTTCTCATTTGGTGGCCAAAGTATTTGAGCTTCAGCTTCAGGATCTGGCCTTCCAGGGAACAGTCAGGGTTGATTTCTTTTAGGATTGACTGACTCGATCTCCTTGCAGTCCAAGGGACTCTCAAGAGTCTTCTCCAGCACCACAGTTCAAAAGAATCTATTCTTCGGCGCTCGGCCTTCCTTATAGTCCAACTCTCACAGCCATACATTACTACAGGGAATACCATTGCTTTGACCATGCGGACTTTTGTTGGCAAGGTGATGTCTCTGCTTTTTATCATGCTGTTTAGGTTTGCCATCGCTTTCCTCCCAAGGAGCAGGCGTCTTTTAATTTCATGGCTGCAATCACCATCTGCAGTGATCTGGGATCCTAGGAATGTGAAGTCTGTCACTACTTCTACGACTTCCCCTTCTATTTGCCAAGGAGTGATGGGCCCAGATGCCATGATCTTAGTTTTTTTGATGTTGAGCTTCAAGCCCACTTTTGCACTCTCCTCTTTCACCCTGAGCAAGAGGCTCTTTAGGTCCTCTTCACTTTCTGCCATCAGAGTGGTATCGTCTGCATATCTGAGGTTATTGATCTTTTCCCCAGCAATCTTAACTCCAGCTTGTGATTCATCCAGGCCAGCATTTCGCATGATGTACTCTGCATATAAATTAAATAAGCAAGGTGACAATATACATCCTTGTCGTACTCCTTTTCCTATGCTAAACCAATCAGTTGTTCCATATCCGGTTCTAACTGTTGCTTCTTGACCCTTATACAGGTTTCTCAGGAGACATGTGAGGTGGTCCGGTACTCCCATCTCTTTAAGAACCTGCCATAATTTATTGTGATCCACACAATCAAAGGCTTTAGCATAGTCAATGAAGCAGAAGTAGATGTTTTTCTGGTACTCTCTTGCTTTCTCCATAATCCAGCGAATGTTGGCAATTTGATCTCTAGTTCCTCTACCTCTTCGAAACCCAGCTTGTACTTCTGGCAATTCTCTATCCACGTACTGTTGGAGCCTAGCTTGTAGGATTTTGAGCATGACCTTGCTAGCGTGTGAAATGAGTGCAATTGTACGATAGTTTGAACATTCCTTGACGTTGCCCTTCTTTGGGATTGGAATGTACACTGACCTTTTCCAATCCTGTGGCCACTGTTGTGTTTTCCAAATTTGTTGGCAAATTGAGTGCAGCACTTTAACAGCATCTTCTTTTAAGACTTTGAATAACTCAGCTGGGATACCATCACCTCCACTAGCTTTGTTGTTAGTAATGCTTTCTAAGGCCCATTTAACTTCGCTTTCCAGGATGTCTGGCTCGAGGTCAGTGATTATACCATCGTGGTTGTCAAGGACATCGAGGTCCTTCTTGTATAGTTCTTCTGTGTATTCTTGCCATCTTTTCCTAATCTCTTCTGCTTCTGTTAGGTCCCTACCGTTTTTGTCCTTTATCATGGCCAGCTTTGCATAGAACGTTCCCTTGATTTCTCCAATTTTCTTGAAGAGATCTCTAGTCCTTCCCAATCTATTGTTTTCCTCTATTACTTTGCATGTAATAGAGGCCCTAAACTAACATCGTCATAAACATATTAATGCCAGACCTAAATTACCATTATTATCAGCACATCAAGATCAGACACTGCTAATGTCTGCTGTCACCCGCAAACAGCACTAACACTTTATACAGTGTTTTAAAAGTGTATTGTCGTGGTTTTATTTAATTTTGTATTTTAGTGTTTAATAGTGTTTTATGTAAGCCACCCTGAGCCTGCCTTGGCAGGGAGGGCGGGATACAAATCAAATAAATGAAAGAATGAATGAATAAAATCAAAACCACCTGCCTAGTTGATGAAGTGCCATTGATGAACACTTTCTGAGTATGGTTCTCCAATCAGCAGATATGATATGTGATCACCGTTATGGGCTGACACCTGTCAGAAGCCCCAAGCACGAAGGTTTCAGTTTCGGCGGAGCGAATGGCGGCCACCTCTCGGGACGCTCCCGGAGATGGTTAGCCCACACGCGGTTGGGGGGGTCTTCGCTCATGCGAAAGACCCTAGTGAGCCTTAGGCAAAGGCTCCGAACCAGGGGTGCTTGGGGAGTAGCCTCTTTGCCGGCAGATAGCCGGAAAATTGAGGCTTTCTCCCCCCCCAGTCGGCCCCGCTGCGTTGTGCCCGTATGGGAAGTAGCAATGCCACTGACTTCCAGGAGTGAAGAAGCAGCGGAATGAATTAATAAAAGAAGAATTGGCAGTGAATCGTGAGTTGGAGATCTGTTTTGAAGCGGCATAAATGCGCTCCCCCCTATAAACGTATAAGCGCATGGGAGGAGGGAGGAATCCCCACCCCCTTTAAAAAACAGGACTGTTAAAGGAAGAGTGAAGGGGGGGCGAAGCAAAAAAGCTGTTTGGTAAAAGTACCTTTGGGGCTTTACTGAAGATTAAGAAGCCAGCTTGTCTCCTGGGTATCGCGGCACGAACTTTGTTAAAGTAAACAATAAAAAATGTTGGGGCAGAAAAAGGTCCCAGAGAAGCCAGTAAAGAAAGGGGGAGGGACTTCCGGTCCTGGCAGCCTCCCCCTAGAGCCAGCTGTCAATCAACAGAAAAGCGAGCCACTGCGCCCTCTGCTGGATCAAATGCAGAAAATCAGTGAAACCCTTTGCAACATGGAAAGTGTTCTCAACAGTCAACAAAAACAACTAACAGAAACCGCAAAGAAAATGGAGGAGATTGCACAGAAGTGTCTGGTCTCGATGGAAGACACCAAGAAAATTAAGAAAAGGGTCAACAAATTAGAAAAACATCAAGATATGCAAGAAAAAAGAATTTTAATACTTCAGATGGAAAAATAAAATCTGACTCTCCGCTTTCAGGGCATAAAGGAAGAAGAGAAAGAAGATCTCAGAGCTATACTGGTGAATGCCTTGGCACCACCAACTGGCAGAGAAGCGCAAGAATTAAAGGATGAGATGGATGTGGCCTATAGAACCTATTCCAGCTTTACAAAGAAAAATAAGTTTGCCAGCAGAAGTGGTTGTCAAGTTTACTAAGCAGCGTACTAGAGATCAAATTCTGCATGCAGTTTCAGCGGTGCCCTTGAAGATTGGAGAGCAGACTATCAGAACTTTAAAGGATGTTCCATATGAAATTCGTATGAAAAGGAAAGCATATAAAGGATTGACCATGTTTTTACAAAGACATCAAACCATTTACAAATGGTGCTTTCCCGAGGGACTGGTGTTCAAATTTAAGGATAAAAGAGAGAAGATTGACTCCGTTTTCAAAGCTCAAGAATTTCTGAAGAGACACGCCAGTTCAGAGGAAGACGCAGAACTCGCCAATTGGACAGTGCTAAGCAGCGAAGAGGACAGCAGCCCGGAGGAGGGAGGTGCAGGAGCGGGAAACGAGAAAGCAAAAGAGGGCCCATCATATAATCTGAGAGACTTAAAAAGAAGACACCCCAAGATGTAGCTGCTGTTCGTGAGGCGGCAGAAGGGAGCTGATCAACAACTAACCCCAAAGGACTTTACTGATTTAACTAACAGATTTATTTTGGACTTTCGGTAGGATGAAAAGAAGATCTTCCAACCACGGCGGATGCCAAAAACTTTATTTGTACTAACTAAAACTAACATTTTAACAGAAAATTCACTCAAAATCTTTTCTTAATCCATCTATATACCCTACCTCTTTTCTACAAAAAAAAGCAATAAAATTATCTCCTTTTTAGGAGAGTTTTTTTACAAAAAAAAAGAAAGAAGAAGAAGCCCCAAGCACCCGCCTTAGGGATGGTGCTGTCGGGGAGGCCAGTTCCTGGATGCCACAGCAGTCCTGAGGAGAACCATCAAATTTCCCAATGATTAGTTGGCCCATGGCAGCAGGTGTATAGTTCCCAGTGTCTCGTTCCCCTGCCCGGCTATGCTTTTTCTGCTAAAAAAAAGTGCTGATACTGTTATATAAGGTTGCACCATTGTCAATTTCCCTTTCAGGACTGGGAGAGTTTCCCCAAAAGGTGCCAGTACTCAATACAGCGGAACACCACAACAAAAAAAGCCCTGCTGCCAGGTGATGAACAATTGCGTGCATCAGGGGGCAAACAGGAGAGGACAGAGCTGGCCTGAGATGGAGATTGGGGCGCATGGCTAATGGAAGGCTCTGGCTGGCTAGAGGAGAGTGGTGTGGCGTGGACTGCAGCAACATCCACATTGGAGTTTCTTTCACAGAAAGGGGATTGTACGTGCTCCTCTCAAAAGAGGTCTCTACGTGGTATAACCACTGAGTTAACCAAAATATCACTGGGAAATTTGTCAAATGCTTTGCTGAAATCAAGATATATCACATCCACAGCATTTCACAACCCACTATGCCAGGACTCCAATTAAAAAATGGGATAAGATTAGTCTGGAAGGAATTATTATTGAAAAATACATGTTGGCTTCCACTGATCACAACATTGCTTTCTAGATGATTGTGGATTAACCAGTTTATAATCTGTTCTAGCATCTTCTGTGGTATTGAGGTCAGACTGACTGTTCTGTAGTTTCCTGGATCCTTTCTCCTTTTGAAAACAGGGACAACTTTTGCCTGTCTTGATTCTTATGGAACCTCACCTGTCCTCCAAGATTTCTCAAAGATGATAGATGAAGCACATCAACATGTTACATTACTACTTTAGGATACAATTAATTCTCTCCTGAATTACTCATTCCAAGTAGCTAAGGATTCCCTGGCCAACATTTCATCAGTCTTAAATGGCAGTTCTTTCTCCCACTATTCATACAATACAGGATAAGTTGCACCTGGTTCCCCTTTTGGGAGATGACAGAAACGAAACAGGAGTTGAGCAGCTCTACCCTCTCTTTGTTTCCAGTTAACGTTTTGCCATCTTCACTGAACAGCAGGCTTATTGTTTGCTTCCTCTACCTTCTTCCTTTGAGTTTGCCTTTGAAGGCCACACCCTGAGGGCGCTAAGGTTTTTTGACTTGTATGGCTAGCCAATAAACCACACAGTGGGACAGACAATTTTAGGCAATAAAGGGTAGAAAAATTTATTCCAATAAAGGAACACCTTACAGCTAAGAATTTTGAGTAGATGTTCAGTGAATAGTAGCAGGGATCTTGCTTATATGCTTTTTTTGCTCCTCTCCACTTTACATCATTGTTGACATTATTTGCGCATACTCAGTTTAAATCTCTTTGTTTGGTCAGTCATCAGTTACATATTTGACAAACAAGATGTTACTTGGCCATGTTTTAACTCTAAAATGCAGGTGTTTGTCTTGTTAAAATTAATACAGGTGCTCATTTTCTTGGCTGCCTACCTAGACTCACTTTACCTTTGAATGAACTCTCAGGCTGAGTTCATTTTCAGTATAGAACTTAGCTGTTTTCATTATGTTTTTTTTACATTGATACATGCATATAAAACAATATTTTTAATATCATTGTATAGGTTATTTTTATAAAAATATATAAAGGATACATTGAATTATTGTCAGGCAGTCTTGCCATATTACTGTATCATGTACATGGAATGTGGGAGGAGGGCAGCTGCCTCCTTCTCTTCTCTGCATCATCTCGTGTTTTGCTTTTATCTAAAATCTGACCTTGGGTCTCAAGCGCCTGATTCCCAGATGCTGGGAAAGTTAACAGGTCTTTGGTTGTTTTCTTTAATTTCCCACCCAGACATGCCACGCATGCGAAGTATAATCATTGGCTTCTGCTTGTGTGTGTGTGGGGGGGGTCGTTTGAATACTGTATAACTTAGTATGCTTTGCTATTCCCAGTCATTACTGACACAGAACTTGTACACATGTCTCTGGAACTGTTTCATTAAACACTGTCTTCTGAAGAAGCCCTGTGTCACATGATCTGTCTGGAGAACCTGACAATTATAGAATTATAGCACTATTTTAAATATTTTTATAAACACTTTTTAAATATTGCAAAGTGGTTTATGACAAAGATTTTGTAGATACACTGAATCTACACTGAATCTATCCATCAGTTTTTATTTTGGACCCCTTAGAACATTTTTCTCAATTTTAAAAGAGTTTTAAATCTACATTAAAACTTTAGATTTGTAAAATATACTATTTTACCATGGCCAGTAGGGGTTCCTTTTGTATAATACAAATTTTGTACTTTTAATTGACTTCTAATGAATGACAAATGTGCATGATTAATTCCTGTGACTTCATAAACTTCTTGGAACATTTCTGAACTTTCTGCTTGTTAGCAGCTTGTTAGTTTCAAACACAGTTTCTTATTAGAGAATTAAAAACTTAACTAGTTTTCTCTTTCTTAATAAACATTCAGAAACATTTTATTCATAAGCTTTCATTTTCAGCTATAACCATTCAGAAATATTTACTCTTTAGCAGTTATTTTTGCTATCTTTTCACTTTTTTAAAAAAGCACACAATAAGTTAGATTTTGTCAGCTAATATATATAAAATATATGATTCAACAGCAGGAGTGCTGTTGAATCATATATTTATTTAAGATATTTATACCCTACTCCATCAATTTGAACACTAGGCCTCCTGCCTGGCTGTCATGTAGATGGGAGGGGATGCTTTAGAATGATGACTTTAGTTTCTGCTGTGCCTAAACTGGTTTTATTATCTGTCTTCTGTACTATATGACTTTGAGTGCCTGGTGTAGTCTTTCTCCTGGGAGATGTTAACTGTTGCTTTGGCGGGCTTCTGCTGGCTACCTGATTGGCTGGGGGCCATAAGGGGACTCCTTTGAGTTATGTATATCTAATTGCTCCACGTGCTTTCTCTTTAGTTCTAACATGAAACAGTTAAGATACCTATGGCATTACTTTCTCAATAAACTTCATTTCTTTGAATGTACGTTGTTGGGAACTGATTGCCTCAGAAGTCTGACAGATCTATTCTGCATAGAGAATACAACTGGCTGAGTTCAGACTCACAGTTTGAAGCGGGAGGGAGTCATTTTCCCAGTCACACTGTGTGGACTGATGCGGGAGCATACTGGGAGGTGGCGCGAGGCAGCCACACTGTTGGTCCGCCCCTGGCAGAGGCGGGCCTGTAAGCAGCATTTTTCTCACTCCTGGCAGGCACCTATGCACATCCCCACAGGCACAGCTGGCGCATGCTATGGACGTGGGTTGTTCCCGGCTTTTTGGGTTAGCATTCACACTTCCAGGAAGCGGAATGAAGTGGGATAAACACGCTCTCCGGGATTTGCTACCACTTTCACCAGGTATCTTTTAAACACGGGAGCGAAGCAGTACGTGATGGCTTGGCTACAGGTGGGGAACGTGGGACAGATGTGCCTGTGTGAACAGTCCCATTAAGCCACTTGTGAAACGTTTATTTATTTATTTATTTATTATGAGATTTATACCCCGCCCTCCCCGCAAAGCAGGCTCAGGGCGGCTTCCAGTCAGTATAAATACATAAATAAAACATATCTAAAATACGACAATTAACAACACATTATAGATACAAAATATAAAACAATTACAAATACAAAATACAAAGTACAAAGTACAAAAATGCTGGCGGTGGTTAAAACCTTTGAACCAATGTTTCGCGATATCTGAAGAGCTAGTGTTCCTTACTTGCCAACTCCAATGGCCCCTGCTTGGTAAAAGGTGCTAGATGTTCCTGATCAGGAAGCTGCTCAGTTGTAGCATTGCGGGCTGGGCACTCCAGTGGCGGTGGCCCCTAATTGAATGCCTGGTGGAAGAGCTCCATCTTACAGGCCCTGCGGAACTGAAAGAGGTCCCGCAAGGCCCTGGTCTCCTCCGGGAGCTCATCCCACCAGGTAGGGGCCGCCACCGAAAATGCCCCAGCTCTAGTGGCAGCTAGCCTGGCCTCCCGTGGGCCAGGGAGGGTCAAATGATTTTGCGACCCAGACTGTAGTGCTCTCTGGGGTATATATGGGGAAAGGCGGTCCCATAGATATGTTGGACCCTGGCCATATAGGGCTTTAAAGGTGAGAACCAGCACTTTGAAGCGGACTCGGTATGCTATTGGCAGCCAGTGCAGTGACCTTAGCGCAGGCCGGATGTGCTCCCTTCTAGGGAGGCCCATCAGCAGCCTGGCCGCAGCATTCTGCATCAGCTGCAGCTTCCAGATCCGTGACAGAGGCAGCCCCATGTAGAGAGCATTGCAGTAGTCTAGTCTCGAGGTGATCATTGCATGGATCACTATAGCCAGGTCAGCCCAGTTGAGGAAGGGGACCAGGTGCCTAATCAGCCTAAGGTGATAGAAGGCCGACTTGGCAGTGGCCACTACCTGGGCCTCCATGGTAAGGGAAGAATCCAGGAGGACTCCCAGGCTTCGAACCTCTGGCGCCGGGACCAGTAAGGCCCCACCAAAGGACGGAAGCGGAATCCCCACACCCGAACGTTACTCACACATGGCTATAGCGGGGCAAACTGCCAGTCTGACCTCAGCCAACTGAACTTCTGTTCAGTCTTATCAATCTTTTTGACATCCTTTTTCAGCTTAGCTTGTGGATCTTGGTCAGGTTAGTTCTAAGTGTATAACTCTTTCTCTTAAGCAAGCACCTTTCTGCCTTAACAATAAGCTTGGTAGTTCTTTAGCAGAGCTTAAAATTAATAGTTCAGCTAGCTGCTTTTCTTAGAAACATCCTATACCATAGTCTTAGTAAATATTCAGCTATAAACAAAATATAAAGTTTAAAAACACATGTCAGAAGAGGGAGTTTCCTCTTTTACAGTACAGCTATCCTTTCATTCATTCCAATTAGGCTTTTCTAAAAATATTTTGACCAATTACTTTTAGTTCTCTTTGAAGCAAAGGATCTCACTATAAATCTTTAACTTTGGCAATTCATTATTATGACACTCCGTGACATCCTAATTAAAAAGGCTGTTGCAAGAACACCTGTCCCAATTAGCAAATTCCTCTGCTGTCAATTAAATTAGATTTAGAACACCGGTTTCTACAATTCTGCTTAGAGGTTAACAATTCACCAGCTCTTTCTGGAGAATCCCAAAGAATCTTTCCCAAAGGTCTTTGGAATGCCAGCAATAATCAATAAACAATCATTTGAACCCTTGAATGTCCTCTACATCTTAAAAGCCCTTTTTGTTGTTCCTAGTCTGAAACCATTTTGAACATTAGCTCTCCTGACAATGTCCCTAAAAGTTCAGAGTACTCATCTGTACATTTCTCTAGTAATCTGTCTCTCCTTCTGTTTCTTATGTATCCCTTTTGAATTTCAGCTCAGCACTTTACATTTTATGACACTGCACTGTCAGAATCCCACAGCAATCAGTCTCAACAACATTCCTTCAGAAGGATCAAGTTTATTGAAGACTGTAAAGGCAGGTCATCTGTGCATACATTCTGTGTTAGAGCTAATCTAACTGGTGGGAGAGGGGAAGATATACTGCTTTCAAAATGGGGCCTCTGATAGCTTGCATGCCTAAACTAATGGGAGCAGGTTTCCAGGCAGAGCAGAGAGCATGAGGTACCAAGGTCAGGCTGCTAGATAAGACACAACATAAGAAGTGAAAGCTAACATTCCAGGACCGTAAGGCGCTCACCCAGTGGTCTCCTTCCTCCCCCCCCGATACCATGGCAGCATAGCTGACACCCACTGGCTTCTTAAGATGCTTCCCATTTTTCTTTCTCATTGGTATTTTTGCAATCGTGCCCTTCTGTTTATTTATTTAGACATTTATTCCCCTCTTTTTGGGGACTCAAAGCAGCTTACAACAATACAAAAATATGATATAAATAAATAAATGAGCAAACAAAGCAATGTGATATATCTTAGGCTGGTCCTGGATCCAGTGGCTTGCTCACATAGCTGTAAGCCATGGAACTCTGAGCACTAGGCATGCTAGGTTCCCAGAGGTGGAAAGGATGCCCATCCCTTGGCTCCTATTTACTGCTGCCCTTCCAGCTGTCAGTGGGAGAAAATAAATCACAATTGCTGTCATTGTGACATCAGTCCATTCTAGGAATCGCTGGGAAATCTATGCTTTTACCATTGAGTTTCTGATGATTCCTTAGAGGAGTCTGACACCACTTCTGGGTTTTCTCTGTAAGCAATATAATGCCATTATGATGAGTGTACCCCCCATGTTTCCACCCTTCCTGATTCCTACTAGTTGTCAGCTGCTGGCAAACCTGCTGAATACGTTTTCCCATGCTCAAGCTTTATGCCTGGCACAAGAACGGAATACAATAGCTCTGTTGAGATGTTAGCTGGTACAAATGTTCATCTCAATTTCTCCCCCCCCCCCAAAAAAGAACCACCTGGCCATGTCCAGTATTTATACATGGAACTGAATTTAGTAATTCCTTTTTCAGGAAGTCCAACCCTTTCTCTTACAGGTTATTTAATCATAGAATCTTGCCTAGCATTTTTCTAAGTTTATGAAAATCATCTTTCCTGAAGTTCAAATACTTGCTTGACTATATGTTTACCATTAATTTTCCATAGGGCAGAGTTGCTGTCAGGACATGATTTGGGGCAAAAATCCAAAAGCTCCTGCTACCTATACCTCATTGACCAAGTCTTCTCTATTGGTTAAGATCAATTCAAGGATAACTAATAATGATAATGATAATGATAATGATAATGATAATATTTTCGATGTATTGATCGCTTTTCCCCCCACACGTGGTCTCAGAGCGATTTACAGTTACTCATTTTTGACAATCGGACTAACAATATTAATGGCGGGATAGGAGAGACAGCACATACAATTATTTAATCACACACTGTAGCTGCTTGGGAGGATTCGTCTTGCAGGCTCAGTCAGATGTGATCCGACAGCATATCTTCGTTGGCTGGCTGATGATGTCAGGACTCACGATGTTGCATTGTCACACAGCCACCGCCTGGCCGATTTGCTCCACTGCAGGGAATGCCAACACAGATTTTTCCACCTTTCAATCTTGTAGCGCAGCAGAAGCCTTTCCACGGCAGCCAACACCCCCTGAAGGGATTGGTGTGCCCACCCCTAGCGGGTGGTCCCCAATTAATCTACTTGCCGAAGCTTTTGAATCGCTGGTTGGATGATGAGCTAGGGACAAGGCTTGGTTGCTCACACCAGTGCAGGGCTAGTATTGACAAAGCTTGGCAGTTCAGATGTTATAGTTATGCAGGGGACTCCCCTTTGCTCACTCCTCCACCTTTTGAAAGAGGAGGCTGTCAGCAAGAAATGTATACTATATTTGATGCTTTGCAGAGTTTCAGTGCAATCCTAAGTAGAATTTCACCCTCCTAAGCCCATTGACTTCAGTGGATTTAGAAGGGTGTGACTTTGTTTGGGATTATACTTCAGTCTCTGAACAGACATTAGGGTAGTTGCAGTCTCCATTATCACTAATTCTTTCTTGGTGTAGTGGTTAAGTGTGCGGACTCTTATCTGGGAGAACCGGGTCTGATTCCCCATTCCTTCACTTGCACCTGCTGATGTGACCTTGGGTCAGTCACAAGTTCTGGCACAGCTGTCCTTGAAAAAGAGCAGTTTCTGTCAGAGCTCTCTCAGCCCTGCCTACCTCCCAGGGTGTCTGTTGTGGGGAGGGGAAGGGAAAGGAGTTTGTAAGCCACTCTGAGACTCCTTTGGGTAGTGAAGGGTGGGGTATAAATCCAATCTCCTCCTCTTCCTCTTCTTCTTCTTCCTTGAAACATCTACAGGAAAACGTCATCCACAGTGATCACAATATTGCTTTTATCTCTTTGGCTTCTTCCATACTGTCATGACCCTGGGCCTACTGGGGTGGCCTAGTGGCTCCAGGGAAGCCTCCATAGGAGTAGTCATCAGGGCCTACATTTCCCAGGTTCCCTCTGGACCCTGTGATTGGGTAACAGGAGATTTTGGAGGGAAAACAACACCAGCAGGGAAGCAGGAAAACTGGTGCCTGGGGAGAGGAGAGGAAGGGCCTTGCCCAGAGTGGGAGGGCACCAGGCTTTCTCAGGGAGCAGGGCTGGGGAAACTGCTGCAGACAGAGGGATCCCTCATCCAAAAAGGGTGAGTTAGATTGTGAACAGGCTCCTAGGGAAGGCTAGGATGGTGTAGACAGATGCATTAGGATTTATTATTTTACTGATTTACCTGTCTTTGCTCATTTTTCCTACTTGTTATTAATCTAAAGTTGTTGTTAAATAAAACTATTTGTTACTCTGCCTGGGTCCTCACACCTAATTTGGTCATGTACAAGGGGAAACCTGTTTTTCAAAAATTATTTTTTTAAAACATTTTTATTGCTTTTCTAAAAACTACACAGAAATCAAGGGAAGGGTCAACTACAAACTATGGGAGAAAGTAAAGATAACCACTAAAAACCCAAGAAGTGGTGATCATATAATGTTTACAATCTTTTTTACACCTTAATACTATATGTGCAGTATAAATGAAAAGAGTTAGTAAATACATCTAGAACCATTAACTATATAAAGAACATCTGAGAATCTGCTAAAAGTAGGTTAAATTCAAGCTCTAGAGATAAAAGCTAATGTTTATCTTTCTTTTTTCTGAGATTATAGTCTTGATTGGCATTAGGAGTTTTGGGGGCCACTTCCCCTAATTCTGAGTCAGATTCTTCTTCAGAAGATGATGATGAAATTTCTCCATGGCTTTTCTGGTCACTATCCTCTTCATTGTCGTTGTCCTCAGGCTTTGCTGGCTTTGCTGGCTTTTGCAACTGTTCCAGAAAGTCTTTAACTTTTGTGACAGAGTCAATCCTTTCTTTCTTGTCATTATATTTGAAGAAAATGCCTTCTGGTATAATTCATTTGTAGGGGGTAGATGTCTTTTGTAGAAATAAGTCTTTATATTTCCTCCTCTTTCTTATTTCAAAGGGAATGTCTTTTAATACTTTAATTTCTCTGTCATTGATTTTTAAGGTAGTTCCATTAGTCGCTTTAAGTATCTGGTCTCTGATATGCCTTTTGGAGAATTTCACATAAATTTCACTGGGCAGATTATTTTTCTTGATGTATTCTGAATGTCCTGTAGGCCATATCCATCTCGCTTTGAAGAAAATCCATTTTCAAATCTGCAACCAGTCCCAAGGCATCACTTAAAGTCTTTTTGAGGTCTTCTCCTTTTATCTCTGGAACTCCTTGAAATCTCAAAACAGTTTGACTTTTCCATTTGAAGCTGTAACAGTTGGAGTTCATTGGAGGTTCTCTCCCCCTCCCCCCTTTCTCTACACATTTTTGAAGCTTAATAGTTTTGGCATCAGCTTCCTTGACTGCTATTGCTGTTTGCTCTGCCGTTTGCTTGGTATCATTCAATTGACTTTGTAGAGTTGCAAAATTCTGATAGAGAGTTGTCATTTGGTCCAGCAGGGGTCACAATGCTGCTGCAATCATACCAGGGAAGTCTGTAGCCACTTCTGGTCTTGTGACTGGAGTGGCTGGGCTGCCGTTTCCTGAAGGTGGTTTCATTTTCAGCGCAACTTTCCTCCCTGCCATCATTTAATTGTTTACTTTTCAGAAAAGTTTTAGAAGTCTCTGTCGCTTGAGAGATTATAACGTTTTCTCTCCAGTGCTCTTATATATCAGTTGTTATTTGCTTATAATCCTGCCCCCCCCCCCAAATGCTCTGGAATCAATTTTTGTTTATCTACAGGGTAGAACCTCTGCGCCAGTTTTATTTTTTTTGGGGGGGAGTATTTTTGCTTATCTGTTTGGACATTCTACTTTAACGAGAAAAACTCACACTTCATCGTGGATCATGCTGAGGTAAGAATTTCGCTCAATCACCGTTCACTTGTCCCAGTGTGCGACCCTAACGCCATTGCTGGTTCTGCAACGGTGAGACCGTTGGAGCTCAGAGGTGCCTCAATCCCTTGGCAGCATGCCTCAAGAGTGGCACCACTCACGCCCCATGGCTGGGGGCTCCCTACAAGGGCCCTGGGGGTGGTGTGGACAATCGCACCCCCTCCTGTCCGCCAGCTCACGGATCACATCCCCTGGAGCTCCAAAGGGATGTGTCTGCCATGTGGGTCACCAAAACTGGAAGTCCCCAAGGGGAAACCTGTTGTTAAGTCCTGTAAAAAGGGGTAGGGTGGGGTGCTCTGGGCCCTCCCAAGGAGACCCATACCAGGGTGGTGGCAGCCAGTAGTGAACCTTCCTAGCTGCTGCTATCAACACATACATAAGCCGTACATAAAAAATTATCAATGCATGGAAGTTGGAGGGCAGAATCAGTTGATGTGCCTGTTGCCCTCCTAGATTGTTGTTTGCACACACAATGATCATCTGGACACGGCTATAATTTTACTGGAAATCCCTATTGCTTTGAGTCCTGTACTAATTATATGAGGCTTAGGAAAAAGAAATTTCTGTTTAATACTTTTTTGTTGCAAACGCTGTTAAAAGATACAAGTGGAGACAGAGGTGTGGGCTGAGTTGGCCTCAGAGCTCAGCAATATTGAGCATCTACCAAAGTGTGGTGTGTGGAAGAAACAAACTTTACTTAATGATATACAACTCTTAACTACAATTTTGGTGGTAGTGAAAAGTGCCATCAAGTCGTAGCTGACTTATGGCAACCCTGTGGGGTTTTCAAGGCAAGTGTCGGGTAGCCCCGCCATGGAGTTTTGGTTAGGCTGTGGGATGTGCTTTCGCTTGCGGCTGTTTCCCTTTCACTGTGCTTCTTATCTGACTGCTGGCCTTGAGCGCCCGGCTCCAGAGGCGCAAAGCCTCGGCTGTCTCCCGCTCATCTCTGAACCGTTAACCATTTCCCTGCACTCGTTATTAATTGCTTATTGGCCTCTAGGTGTCAGGGGGTCTTATATGAAACCAGTATAATTACTACGGCCATTTTGTATGCTTCATTCCTGACTCGAGAGTCCATCTCTCTGATCAATAAAACTGAACCTACTTAAGGACCTGCGACTGATACCGAGTTATTGGGGCACCTGACAGCAAGAGACCTTCAGAGGAGGTCTGCCATTGCCTGCCTCTGTGTCTCGGCTCTGGTCTCCCTTGGAGGTCTCCCATCCCAATACCAGCCAGGGCCGACCTTGCTTAGTTTCCAAGACCTGACAAGGCCTGGGCTATCCAAGTCAGAGCACTACAATTTTATTGAACTCAAAATATCTGCTACCCTGGGTTTCAATAATCCGCAGGTGTTCCCCAGAGCAACTTCCTTCTACACAGTTGCGCATAAGAAAACTGAGGTTGCTATTTACCAGCCCACTTCCCAGCCTTTCTTGCCAAGTCTTTTTCATTCTGCAAAATCTTGTGTAATCTTGCCCTGTGCATGTTTTCTTGAAAGTAAATTTCACTCAGTTCAGTTAGGTTTACTCCCAATTAAGTATGTACAGGCTTTGCAGCCTTAATAGGAGACCTGACTGTTCCAGGGAAGGTATTGAAATATATGTTGGGAAGGGTAAGACAGAGGGTGAAATTCTAATTTTATGTCTTTTGCTTTATAGACTTTATTTTGCGTAGGATTTGTTTGGAAATCCTGCTGTGGATGAGGACTCCTGGTTGTATTCTGAAGTAATACACTTCTGTACCATTCTATTCTGTTTCTATTTATGGGCAACTGCAAACTGCCAGACAGAGCTGACCACTTCTTCTGAAGTCAGTGAAGCAAGCAAATGTTTTTCCCTGGGGTGCAAGTATTTTTAAACTTTTTATAATGTACAGATGTGGACAAGTGGCTTGTTACCAAGTTTGGAAGCTAATTTGGCTTTCATTATTAGGTCACTTGCATAATCCTAGGAGCAACTGTAGAGGTGCATAGCTCCCATCCCAACAGAAAATAACTAATTACCTAACAACTTCCTGTAACAAAGCAAGGAGTCTACTCCCAGTGCAGTTTCATTTGCTTTGTTTACAAGTGAATGCAACCGTTTGGATGGTGGTGGTCAATGCCAATCAGACTGAGTTTCTTCATAGAAATGCATTTCCCCTTGTCTGTCTCGTTGTCCTGCCTCCCAAATGGTGGCTTTCCTTCGAGAAAAGGAAGTGAAGGTTGTGTATTTTCTCAGCTCTGTGGTTCTGAGATGTTGTCACTGCAGCAATCATACACCCCACCCTTTTCTTTTCTTGTTTCTGCTAGTCCATGTCACATAGCAGCAATCAAAATGGGGACTGCTCCCTTTCCCTTATGAGAATGTTTGCGAGTGGCTGGCATCAGATTGCTCACTGAGTCTGCGATCTGGAACCACCATTCTATTCAAGATTTATTTTCCTAATGAAGCCTTTCCTTGAAACTATCTCATAGTCCCATTGAGATCTGATATCCCCCTTAAACGTCTCACTATCTATTAGTGTCTATTACTGAATTCTCTTCCTTCTGTATTCTTCTGGTCAACAACCTTGTCATTAATTTTTTCAAGGGTGGTAGGGTTCAGCTTGCTGATAGAACACAATGACCTGGCAATGGCTATGGCTTGCCCAATTCATTCTCGTGTCTGAGGCAGATTATCCAAATGCCCCCCTTTCTAATTAAAGTGAAGTACAATCCTCAACAAGCTCGGTTAAGATGAAGCTGTGACAGAGCATGGAAGTACATTTTCTGTTCCTTATACATAGAACAGTGCATTGTAAGTCCACGAGTATTGTAAGTCCATGAGTAAGGGCTATGTGTGTCCTGTTCTGTTGCTGCTGTGGAACTTCCATACCTGCTGTGTGAGGCATCCATAATAAGGCTACCTTTGGATAATCTTGTATTTATATCTTGCTAATTCTTTAGATAGGCTAGAGAAATTTACTTGGGGGTCTTAAGTGGTCTTCCACCCTGACTCTGCTTCTGCAGAGCAAATACCACTGACTCAATTCAGCATATAGTGCTCCACTGCTCTCAGTATGACAATCTCCGTAAGGAACTATTTCGAAAGCTCTTCTTACCCCTGACTATTCAATTAATTTTTCTTTGTGTTGGCATTTATTGAGTGATACTAAGTGGGAGATTACTGAGGTTGTAGCCAGTTTTTTGGCTGATATTCTTAAATCCAAACCTGATCAAGTAGGACTGTATGTGTAACTTATATATGTTAAACACGTCTTTCCATTCTGTATATACTTGACTATGTATGTTATGCCATTAAAGGTCGGAATTAAATTGAATTGCTCTTCCACCCAGGCAATTCATTGTGTTTTTTAAAACTAATGCTACAGCTTCAAAACCATTCTCTAAGCCATTTGCTTGGGGAGGGGGGGAGTTGTTGATTAAGCCACTTCACTGAGTTTCATGGGAGTGTTCCCCTTAGAGGATGTGATCCTATGGTCTTCTATGCTGCACAGCCACTAAAGCAGGATTTACAGCCACATGACATAGTCATGATCCTGTGCACAGCTTGCAATAGAGTTAGCAGTAAATAGCTGCAATATACACTGTCACGGCATCCTTGACAACTTTGCCAACACCATCCATCAAGATCCACTCTGAGGAAAATCCCATATTGTCAGCTTCCGGTTAATGGCGTCTTGCAAGCCGATGTGCCTCCGGGGTGCTCCCGGGACACGATCTGTGC
This sequence comes from Gekko gecko, assembly GCA_029375565.1. Classification (NCBI taxonomy): domain Eukaryota; kingdom Metazoa; phylum Chordata; class Lepidosauria; order Squamata; family Gekkonidae; genus Gekko; species Gekko gecko. The sequence continues at coordinate 90,061,478 of JAPDNY010000003.1, forward strand.
ACTAGTGGTTTGGGGGGCGGGGCGGGCAATCACTACTCCCTGGGAGCCTTGGGGAAAAGGCTCCCAGCTAAGGGGCTTCTGAAGGGCTGCCTCTTCTCCAGCACAATCCTGGAGAATCGAGGCGCTTCTCCGCCCCAGTGGTCTGACTGCGGTGCGTCCATATGAATTTAGAGCTGCCGGCCAGGACAAGCGGCAGAGATCGAGCGACCAAACAAATTCAAGCGAAGTCGTAAGACAAGCAATGAGGAGTAAGTTATATAAAAGCGTAAAATCGGCGCTTTAAAAAGAAAGCACCCCCCTTGGCAGTATCGTGGGAAGAGAGCGGGGGAGGGGCCCCTCCCATACACAGAGACTTAAAAGCGGAATAGCAAGGGGGGACCAGAAGAACAAGCAAAGAAACCAATTTTGAGAACCTTACCAGTAAAGCTAAAGCATTTTGGAGACTTTCAGAGACTTTACAAACTTTCAGTTAAAGTAAAAAATCCAGAAAGATGGCGGGGAAGCAACCCGACAATGGACCGAAATCGAAACCACCAGGCGGCATGAGTCCGAGGCCGGAAGAGACCATAGAGTTTCCTAAGCTTCTAGCAGACTCTTTACGCCCTCTGCTGGACCAGATGATTAACATCAATCAGCAATTGACAACTCTAAACCAGAACTTTGCAGCACAGCAACTGCAACTTGCAGAAACTACAAAGAAAACAGAGCAGGTGGCTGCAAAAGTGATGGAACTTGATGCCAGTTCAAAAAAAGCAGGGAAAAATATGCAGATGCTAGAAAAGAAGCAAGCTTTGGAGGAAACTCAACTATTACAGCTACAAATGGAGAGAGCAAATATGGTACCCCGGTTCCAAGAGGTGACTGAAGCTCCCAATGAGAATCTTAAGCAACTACTGAGCGATGCACTGGCCCTAATGACAGATTTAAAAGCAGAAGACATTCTCAGTGAAATAGACGTGGCCTATAGAGCCTATTCTATGTACATTAAAAAGAATAATCTGCCAGGGGAAATTGTTGTGAGATTCTCAAAGTGACACTTAAGAGATTTGATATTTAAAATGTCTACAAATACACCCCTGAAAATTGGAGGCAACAATATAAGGATACTAAAAGATATTCCATTTGAGATAAGAAGAAAGAGACAGAAGTATAAGGATTTGATCCTTTTTTTACAAACAAATAGCATTGCATATAGGTGGCTAATCCCCGAAAGCGTCACCTTCAAAATAAAGGAAAAGAGAGAAAAAATTGACTCTGTTTTCAAAGCACGGGAGTTCCTGAGGCTGCAAATGGGAGATCCAGAAGAGGATACAAAAGAAGAAGAGGATAGCAAGTCTACTGGCGAATTGGACTCTGTGCCTTCCGACGAGGACTCTGATGCAGAAAAGGGGGCAGCTGGTCCCAAACAAAGCCACCAACTGAGAGAGCGCAAGGAGAAAAAAAAAAAGAATGGAGACTTTGAAAGTTCACTTAAAACTTTTATGAGATGATCTGGGGAGGGCTATTAAAATGGGTAAACAGTTAAGCTGATGCAGAATTGGGACTATTAGATTATGCTCAATGCTTTTTAAACTTCTTTATTGGACTAATATGAATATAAGCATATATGAAGATCTCCATCTCTTGGGGTTTTAGTTAGGTGTGGTTATCTTTGCTTTTTCCCTAGTTGTAGTTGGTTCCCTCCCTCTTTCTGTTGTAGTTTGTAGTGTCTAGAAAATGCAAATAAAAAAATCCCCTTCGGGGGGCCAAAAAAAGAAAATCCCATATTATCCATGCATAGAAGGCACAGTGTTGGCCCCAGTGGCTCGTTGGTATCAAGTAATGCAATGTACGCCATACTCTTCATACACAGCTAGGCAGCAAAGAGACCTCGGTGCCTCCCCCTGTATTATATGGGAGTCGTGCTATGGGAACAGTTTTCAATACAATGAAACTTTATAACATAGCAATGTGACAGATTTGTTTTGTGAGGGAGATGAATATTTAGCAGGGGAGAGGGGGTGGATATAATCTTCATACCTAGGATAACAAAAAACATTAACTACTTTTATCTAGAGCCCCCCAAACTGCTGTAGAAAGAGAACAGGAGAAACAAACAACACAGCAAGCTTACAGGTGTGCACTATCATTATCAAATTTATACCCCCCCCTCCCATCCAAGGTCGGGGAACTGATTTTATTTGGCAGCGTGGGGTGGGGGATCCATTCTGCCTTGTTACATCTTAGAAGAACTTGATGTCTCTTTAGAAACCTGCTGTTTTTGCTAGACATTTGCTTCTGCTCTCCTAGGATGTCTTTCAAACTCCAGTGTTCACCCAATATATACCAGGAAGTCATTTCCTGATCAATGCTTGGTATAACCATGTCCTTTTCTATGATCAAGATCAAGGATTTTAAGTAAAAGGGGCTGTGTGGCTCACTGAAGGAGCCTCTGTTTGGCATTCAGAATGTCCCCGGTTTAATCCCTGGCATCTCCAGGCAGCAGGTGAGGTGCAAGACCTCTTCTGCCAGAGACCCTGGAGAGCGGCTGCCAGCCTGAGCAGACAATAATGACCTTGATATGGGCCAAGAGGGTCTGATCCAGGATGAAGCAGCATCATGTGTGTAGGTGAGTGTACGTTTCCCCTGCTTGGATCCCAGTGATTTATCTTGTGACTAATTGGATTTAATCCAATTACACGGCCTCTTCTCTATTGCCCTCTCCACTTATTCAAAGCCGGCTGCTAGGCCAGTCCTCTTTTGCAGTAGTTTATTTCCACTTCTTCCTTCCCTAGTAATGTTCAATCCGAGTGTGCTGACCAACATGGGGAAAATATAGCATCTGCTTTCAGGAGAGAAATTCAAAACCTTGTTAGTCTTACCTGATGTAAAAAGGTAAAGGTAAAGGTTCCCTTGCTCGAAAGCCAGTCGAATCCGACTCTAGGGTTGCGGTGCTCATCTCCGTGTCAAAGCCGAAGAGCCAGCGCTGTCCGAAGACGTTTCCGTGGTCATGTGGCCAGCATGACTAAACACCAAGGTGCACGGAACGCTGTTACCTTCCCACCGAAGTGGTACCTATTTATCTACTTGCAATTTCTTGCTTTCGAACTGCTAGGTTGGCAGGAGCTGGAACTAGAGACAGGAGCTCACCCTGTCATGCGGCACTCAGGTCTCGAACTGCTGAACTACTGACCTTCCACAGCCTGCAGTTCAACATCTTAACCACTTGAGCCACCGCAGCTACCTGATGTAGGCAACTCTAAATGCATACACAATCACTGTGCTTCAAAACATTTAAAAAGTAGTCTGTAGAGTAGATACAGGAGAGAGTAAAACATTTGCAAGGCAATGTTAGATGCCCCACTGTTTTTCTTCAAAACTCTTTTTAGGGTTTGGACCAAATGCTCATTTCAGGCTGGGTGGTAGGTTCTATGATAACAACGCTTGGTAATCCTCACAGATGAGGTGTGGGCTATTATCTGAAGCTATTTCTGCAGGTAATCCATAAGAAGCAATCCGAAGCACTTCAGTGGTCTGACGTGGGGACAACTTCAGGCCACCTGCAAAATGCATCAATTATTTTCAGAAAAATCTGCATTTGACCTTTGCCAAGAGTGTATATTCATCTCAACAGGTGACATTGAGTCTTTTGTGTGGCAAGAAACAGTGTGGTGTAGTGGTGAGTAGAGTGTTGGACTAGGGGCAGGGAGACCAGGTTCAAGTCCCTGCTTGCCATGAAACATACTGGGTGACATTTGGCTAGCCAGTCTCTTCTCAGCCTAATATACTTAACAGGGCCTTTGTTAGGATTTTTTTTTTAAGGATGGGAGAACCACATACATTTCTCTGGGCTCACTGGAAAAAAGATTGGGTAAAAATGCACCAAATAAATAAATATGAACATACTTCACAGACATTACTTTCTACTTCTATCTCATGATCAAAACCTGTCCTCCAAAAATAACTCCTAGCGTGGTTTTAATCATGTACCTCTGCTAGAATTATGCCCTGCATTTTTAGGGGGGGCTTTTAATCCCTAGAGAAATCCACAGACAGTCCTTTTTCTAGAAAGGTAGGGATAGAGTTGCATGGCCTCCCTGCTAGGGCTGTTGCATTGCTTTATTTTGCTGCAACTAGTAACTCCTCTGGGAAAACATTCTAAACAAGTAATCCTCATGAAGAGCTGTCCCCCTTAGAACGGGCAGCTGTTACAGCGCATATGCATTGACAGTCCAGGGGACAAATATGATGGTCCCCTGGGAGTGGGATGGCGGCACCTGAGAGGCAAATAACAATTCCAGGAAGTGGAATGATGGCCCCAGTCAAGTGCAGTGACAACCCCAGGACTGTGATGACAGTTCCTAGGAGGAGATTGGCCCTTCTGGGAGTGAAATTATAGACCTGAAACAGAAATAAATGTTCTTGTTGAGTGATGATCCCATAATTACCACTGTGCCTTCTGCATCCTTTGTGGACCTTGCTTTCAACCATTCATCTTGCTTTGAAAAGTCATGACAGTGGTATCAGCTTTCTTATATCCCGTTGCTGCCAAATAAAAATCTTTTCTGCTACACCCCATTTTTCTTTCTTAGAGACCTCCTGTGTGACTCTCTGCTCCCATCTTCCCACCTTTCTATATCAGCCAGTCTCTGTCCCCTCTCCACGTTCCTCTGTCACACAGACTGATCCACCATTTCTCTCTCAAGGTTTGCTGCAGAATGCTCCAAAGTACAGCTGTGCCTCCACTATTTCTTTTACCGTATTTTATTTTACTTCCTTACCAGAAAATGAATGGTTACCCATATTCAGTGTTGGCTATAAGGATGTAATTCTGGAGCTTCCTCTGAGGTAGGTATAAAGGGTGCAACCCTATCCTCAATTACACAGGAGTAAAACCCTCTGGACACCTTTGAGTAGATATGTATAGAGTTGTGCTGTAAACTTGGATGACTTCATTCTGGTTTTAAGGCAATGATAAAAGAGAACCAGCAAGCCATCCCAAGACTTTGTCATTGTCCATGTACTCTACAAGGCTGTGCAAGCAGCAGCTATATAGAGCATATATATGATGCAGAACAATGCTATGTGTACTTACTCTAAAATAAATCCTACTGTATTGCTCCCAGTCTACTGTGAATGGATTAACTGTGAAGGGGTTAACTGTGAAGGGGTTAACTGTGAATAGTTTGGTTTTGGAGAGCAAATTGATCAAGTGGGCAAAGAAACAAAAGAAGTTGCCATGTATAGATCCAGCCTGTGTCGTGTTTCCTGGTACAGATAAAGTGATAACCAACATTTCATCTTTTTCTGCACATCGAGTGAAAGACACAGGCAGGCCCAGCAAGAAAAAAAAAGGCAAACCTCTCTCTGCCCTGACCTCACCCAGTTCCTTCATCAACAGAAATCAGGAGCCCCTTTGGTGAATGAAATTTTTAAATTTTTTAAAAAACCAACAACAAATTGTCAGAGCCCCAAGTAGTTCAAGCCAGACAGCAGTCCTTCAGACTGAGAATGTAGACCCGTCAGGTTAGGCCCAGGTCCGTCAGGGGGACCCCTTTGAATTACGTACAACCCCCCATTTTGCACGCTTGCAGTCAGGACTAACAAAGAATGTGTGCACAGATTCAAGTCCCAGGGCTTTCCCCTTCAAGTGAGAGAAAAACAAAACCTGGGTGTGTGTTTTTCTGGTTTAAAGGCGAATCTGGGAATCTGCGGGGTGGCTTCAGGTGGAGCCCCATCTGGATGCTGATGCTCCCTGTCACCCCTACAGGGAGGGCGGCAGAGCTAAGTGCCACTTTTGAAGCAGCGCTTGATGCTTGCTGCCGTGTGCAGTTCCCCTCATTGCAGGAGCCCTTTAAAGGACTCCCCCCCCCCTTTGCTGCCACGCTACACAGTGGCCACGCAGCATGGCTTGGCGGGGAAGGTGGATGAGAGAGCAGGGATTCAGGGGCTGGAAGAAGTCCTGGCAGAGGATTGCCATTGCACCGACTGCACAGATGCGGGGTGGGGGGTGGGGAGGAGCTAGGAGGGGGAACAGCAGCAGTGGGCAGGGGGTGGAAGCCGCACCCCCCCCCACTGCTGTGCCTCTTGCTGTTGTTGCTTGCGTGGCGGGAGCAGGAAGCCCGTCTGGAGGCTGCCAGTTTCCTTCGGGAAAACCCAGACCCTAATAAAAGCGGCCAGTTTCCTCAAGACCGCAAGAAATTCTGATATGCTCCTCCTCTCATGTGGTCCTGTACACGGAATTTATGTCATTCTACCAGGAAATTATTAGTAGCTGGCACATAATGTCTCTTCAGCATTGTAGCCACCTGTTTACAGCCCGCTTGCCCAGGCTCCTGACGCTAAGCTCTGTGGCAAGGCAGAAGTTACCTTCACTCCTAAAACAAGAAATGCCACAGCACCAGGAACTTTCCATGCTTCCACAAGTAGTCTCCCCCCCTCCCTATTCCCATTCTCTAATGAAATCTCATTTTTGTTCCTAAATAATTACTAAGGAATAAGGATGGTGTGCCATGACTGGGTGAAAAGTTGATTTCTGGCTTGTGGGGTGGCTATAGAGGAGAGAGGGAGGAAATGGGGGGAGTGGAATTCATATATCTTTATTGATTCCAATAAAAGTATTTTAACTTACACAACCCCTTTGGCAGGAGTCACATTATAACTTTGTTAGGTGTGAGGCTGGACCTCGAGGGAATATAAGATCCTGTTCATCCCCCAACCCTCCTTGTTTTTCCTGCTTGCCCTGGTACGGCCCGGCTGCTGGCCTGGGGAGAGCTCTCGGTCCGCCCAGAGTATCTCCACAGCAGTGCAATTTTTCCACCCAGCATAGTGAAAGTGTTTCACAAGTACCAGGGGATTTAGGAGCAATCATATCAGGCCTTTGTGTGTGGAATGAGGACAGGAGTGCTCTGCACATTTTAAATGGTTTAACAATTTTTTTATTTGTTTAAATAAAACCAGCATTTTTTCACACCTCAGCTCTGTCTTTAACTCTTTACATCTATAATTGTTGGAACTTGACACTTTTACTGACTTGAAAAATGGACAAGTGATGAAGGGGGGGTCACCCTCCCCCCTCCCATTCCAGTCGTGGTTTAAAAATAGTAACTGCAGACTTCCCAACACTGTTTCTTCTCTAACCCTCTTTATTCATAAACAGTGATTTATTCTGGGGAAACAGCTAAGATATGAGAGTATCTTGCATGCATGGGATAAAATACATATCTCCACTACCACAGAACACACACAAAGCAATACCACGCAGGCAGGAGTTCTGCTTCAAGTTTTGCTCTGATGTGCTTTGCTATCACTGTTCCCAGGTTGTATCTCATCAGAACTGACACTTTAACAACTCTTTGCCTTCCACTTGGTTCTCTTATTTCGACTTATCCCCATTTTAGATCTTGGCTCTGCTGACTTTCCTGGAGTAGGGACAGCTTTCCGCCCTGCCCTACAATCCATCACCCTGACTTCTGGTTGTCTTTACCTATCTCAGCTGACGCACACCCACTCCCAGGTCTGGGAAATGTCAATTCTGAAGATCCACTTTCATTTTGGAAATGAAGATTTTCCAAAGAGGCTGCCAATGTGGGGGCTGAAGGAGGGAGAGCTCCTTGCAGTTATTATGCCAAAGCAAATCAGCACTCCCAAATAAGTGCTTTATTCTTTGCTCTCTTTTCTTTCTAAGTCCGGTGTTATGATGCCCTTGGATTACCCCTCCTCCACCAATAAAAGCTGATTTATTTAAGCACTAATACTGCACAAGTAAATGGGGGGCATTTTATTTTGGACCCAAAGCAGTTTACAACATCATTCTGATTCCATTTTATTCTCACAATAAAAGCCATGTGGGGGTTAGGGTTAAGGAGGGAGGGAATGATTGGCCCCCGGTCGCCCAGTGAGCTTCCATGGTGGCAGAGTGCAGATTCAGACCCTGGGTCTCCCAGATCCTCACCCCACCCTAGCAATTTAGTTCAAAAATTACAATATGTGTATGCTGCACACTAGCTATTTCTTTATATGTGTGTTGCGTAATTCTCACACTTAACAAATGTACAGCTCTTTTTTCAGAGTGCCTGTGCAGCACTCAGGACACTGAACTGATTAAAAGTAAAGAAAGCTTTATTCAGGACCTAATAAACTGGATAGAAAAGAAAAGAAATAAGCCAAGTGGCCTTCTAGCTGAGAGAGCGAGAAAGAGAGAGAGCAAGAGAGCTCTATAATATTCTAGAAGAAAAGCCTAAGAACTGCATTCTGCAGACTGACAAGGAAAAGTCCCTTAAGAAGCTACTCCCCTTACATACTTGTCTAACTAGCACTTACTGCCCCCTGTGATGTGTGATGTAAAGTCCTCCATTTATCTAGGCACTAGACCGTGGTTTCATTTGTTAAGTGAATGTAAGTTGTCTCTCTCTTGTGGGGAGGGCGGGGTAAAAATGGAATAAATAATAATAATAATAAATGTATGCACATATTGGCAGGATATATGTCTGTTCAACAACTAAGGATATATGTCTGTTCATGGTAACTAGTGATCAGGGCTACTTAACCATGCTGGATTACAGGAGAATAATCCCTTCACTGTTTTTTTCTTACACACACACACACACACACACACACCGGGGTGGGTGGGGGTGGAGAGAGACTCCAGTGCCCAAGAGGGCCAATGCAATCCCCAAAACGGGGAGGAGGCAACACATAAGACACACAAAAAAGTTTCACTGAATTGCTGAACGAGAGGAACTCCAGCCATATTCAACGGTTTGCTGGTGTTTTGTTTTTAATTTTAAAAGCTACCCAAGCAGTACTGGAATGATTAGGGTCAGGGCATCCGGGAGTGCCTCAGCACCAGAGAATCGTCTCCCATTCGAACAATACTCACGTTGCATAAAGCATCCAAAAAGTCCAACAAGGCAGCATAAAAGAACTCTCAGTATTGTCTTACCTCTTCCTGAGAAAGGGGATGCACGGAACACAGAAGGCTGCCTTATACTGAATCAGACCCTTGATCCATCAAGTTCAGGACTGTCTACTCAGACGGGCAGCATTTCTCCAGTGTCTGAGGGAGAGGTCTTTCGTGTTACCTACTGCCCGGTTGCTTCAGCTGAGCGTGCCAGGTACTGAACCTCGGGCCGTCTGCATGCCAAGCACTGGATGTCCTACCACTGAGCCAGGGAGCCTTGATCAAGCAACCACCACCAGTTCTGGAGCCAGCACTGCTGACAAACCGACGACCATAAAAGCTGTAGCTAGAGGTGGGAGGTAAAACTCAGGAGCTCTGGTTCCTTGCCTTTGCCATCTCTTGCTCAATCCCACCATACTATATAAAATAGATCATATATACAGATTCAAAATACAGTCATGGAGACCAGATAATCTTACCCACAAACGCTCTAGAAGTTAATTAACTATTTTATATAGGAAGGAATTTGTTTATAAGCATCAATATGTATCCACAGCTCCAACAGTGAGACAGCGGCCTGAAGAAGTCAAAGGAAACAGACAGTAACTTAGGCCATCCATTGCCACTTCTTTTGTGATCTTGATTAGATACTGGGGGGTCAATCTGCATTTAGCATTTGCTCCGTTGTTTTACCAAACCCCCACTGGAACAGAAAAAGATGCAGTTCAAAACCACATTCAACTACCCTGGGCCAACACTGTACTGACTGCAGAGGCACCCCTGAATGGCCATAAAATGGCCATAAATCTATGCAGACAGCCACCATTAAACCAGAGATCAAACAAAGTGCAGCATGCAGTCTGGACACTGCCATAAAATGCAACACTCGATCAAAGTGAAAGTGGCATGCAAGGTAGATGGGAATTTCTGTTCCAGTGTGGGTTTGGCAAGACAGCGGAGCAACTGCTAGATGCAGATCGGGCCTAAGACGGAGTAGTTGATAACTTCTGTGAAAATGGATTGTAATAGAAAATAATAATTCATTTTACGACACTTTTAACTCTGCTTCTGGAAGCCGTGTCTTTAGTTTCTGTATTCTTATTCCTAGGCATTTCATTTTCCTTTCCAATAGTTGATCCCATTGGCTATAATGTTTACCTGCCTGGATAGGCTCAAGTAAAGTAGATCCTCCCTCAGATTTAAAAAGTTTTACTTTAAAGAGAAATGTTTCTCTTTATGAAAAAACATTTTGATGCAATTATACTGAAGAGAAGACTTTTAAAAAATTATGGAAATTTGCAGTAATGTCAGTGTGCAGGTTAAACTGCAGAAATGGTTAAGATAGCTCCAAATTCTTTTTTTATTATTAGAAAAGTAGAAAAGGTAAGGAGCTGCGGTGGCTCAAGTGGTTAAGACGCTGAACTGCAGGCTGGAAGGTCAGTAGTTCAGCAGTTCGAGACCCGAGTACCACATGACGGAGTGAGCTCCCATCTCTGGTTCCAGCTCCTGCCAACCTAGCAGTTCGAAAGCAAGAAATTGCAAGTAGATAAATAGGTACCACTTCGGAGGGAAGATAACAGCGTTCCATGCACCTTGGCATCTAGTCATGCCGGCTACATAATCATGGAAATGTCCTCAGAAAGCGCTGGCTCTTCGGCTTGGAAACAGAGATGAGCACCACAACCCTAGAATTGGATTTGACTGGCTTTCAAGCAAGGGAAACCTTTACCTTTACTAAAAAAGGTATAGACAATACCTCTTATACATAAATAAATTGACCTAGTTCCCCATTCAACAGCAAGCAGCAATATCTGTGTCAAAGAATTTTTTTCTTTGCAAGTTGTGAAGAGATTCTTATTGTACATATATGATCATTTTGTAATAACAAATTGGTGGAAACTGTTATTAAGGAAAGAATTAGTAGGCACATTGATGAACAAAAACTATTGAGGCAGACTCAGCATGGGTTCTGTAAAGGAAGATCTTGTCTCACTAACCTGTTAGTGTTTTTTGAGGGAGTGAACAAACATGTGGACAAGGGGGACCCAATAGATATTATTTACCTTGACTTCCGGAAAGCTTTTGATACAGTTCCTCATCAAAGGCTCCTAAGTAAGCTCAATAGTCATGGGATAAAAGGACAAGTCCTCTTGTGGATCAAAAACTGGCTTATAAATAGGAAACAGAGAGTGAGTATAAATGGGAAACTTTCTCAGTGGAGGGTGGTAAGCAGTGGGGTACCACAGGGATCAGTACTCGGTCCGATGCTTTTTAACTTGTTTATTAACGATTTGGAATTGGGAGTAAGCAGTGATGTGGCTAAATTTGCAGATGACACGAAGTTGTTCAGGGTGGTGAAAACCAGGGAGGATTGTGAGGCACTCCAAAGGGATCTGTTGAGGATGGGTGAGTGGGCGTCAACGTGGCAAATGGGGTTCAATGTGGCCAAGTGCAAAGTGATGCACATTGGAGCCAAAAATCCTAAATATAAATACACATTGATGGGGTCTGATCTGGCAGAGACTGACCAAGAGAGAGATCTTGGAGTCGTAGTGGATAACTCGCTGAAAATGTCTACACAATGTGTAGCTGCAATAAAGAAGGCCAACGCTATGCTGGGGATTATTAGGAAGGGAATTGATAACAAATCAGCCAGTATCATCATGCCCCTGTATAAATCATTGGTGCGACCTCATTTGGAATACTGTGTACAGTTCTGGTCACCACATCTCAAAAAGGATATTATAGCATTGGAAAAAGTGCAGAGAAGGGCAACTAGAATGATAAAAGGGTTGGAACACCTTCCCTATGAAGAAAGGTTAAAATGCTTGGGGCTCTTTAGCTTGGAGAAACGACGGCTGAGGGGTGACATGATCGAGGTTTATAAGATTATGAATGGGATTGAGCAGGTTGAGAAAGAAGTACTTTTCTCCCTTTCTCACAATACAAGAACTCGTGGGCACTCTATGAAATTGCTGAGCAGTCGGGTTAAAACAGATAAAAGGAAATACTTCTTCACCCAAAGAGTGATTAACATATGGAATTCACTGCCACAGGAGGTCGTGGCAGCTGCAAGCATGGACAGTTTCAAGAGGAAATTAGATAAACATATGGAGCAGAAGTCCACCAGTGGCTATTAGCCACAGGGTATGGATGGGAACTCTCAGTCTGGGGCAGGTGATGCACTCTATTCTTGGTGCTGGAGGGGGCAGCAGTGGGAGGGCTTCTGGTGTCCTGGCCCCACTGCTGGACCTCCGGATGGCACCTGGTATATTTTGGCCGCTGTGTGACAGAGTGTTGGACTAGATGGGCCATTGGCCTGATTCAACATTGGCTTCTCTTATGTTCTTATGTTCTTATGTTCTTAACAATACAATCATGTAAGGAGAGGACTGAAAAATGGGGATTCCAAATGAAAGGAAGTTTCTAAGATTGCACAGATCCAATTGCTGTTTAAGCCTTTTTTCCTAAACACTGCTGGACCATCTTTGATGTCAGCTGACTTGCATATCACAGATATCTTCACCATGAAGAAGAGCAGTGGCATCCCTCAGTCTCTGTGAGTAGCTGGAACTAAACTTGGACAATCGAATCTACATGTTGGACAACCGTAATAAGATTTAAGTAATGTCTAGGGGCAAGGAGAACATCTACAGCACACAATAGCTGAATCAGAAGGCTCAAAGCACACAGCCAGAGAACATATTTTCTTTTGGGGCGAAGTTCACATAAAATGTGGTTTGTTTTTGAGATACGGCAAATTATCTTATCAGTAATAAATGGAATAATGAAAAAGAAGCATGTTACAGTTGCAGCTGCAAAAACAATTATCAGTCAGATCAGCGTGATAGAAAGAGAAAAAGAATTTTATTCAGTCACCAAATATACTGCGAACTTGGAGCACAGAAAAGAATGATTAATGCCTGGTTTACAACTACTCCTTAAAACACTGATAACAACAGATCTAAAGCAAGTAGTCACTGGGTAAGCTATGCCACACCCTTCAAGTCTCACACTTGGAATCACTCCTGCCTTATATGGAATTGGCATAGGAATGGACCATGTGGCTTCTAAGCCTCCGCCCTCTCTGAGTTGTCAGATCTCTCTCCATTGGAATTACCTGTGGCATATGGTGAAGAGAGGAAATACCAGCTTTCTGCCATCATATCAGATAACAACTGCACCTCCCCCCCCCTGGTTTTGGCAGCTGCAATGGTGACAGAGGTCTCCCGAGCCTTTGGGAGCCACGCGCCAACGCCTGCAGCTGGGAGGGGGTACGATCGTCTGCACCACCCACAGAGCTCTTGGGTTGAGCTCCAAGCCATGGGGCTGTAGGAGAGCTCTTTGGCAACCAGCCAGCAAAGGGGGGCTTTCCCATGCCCTGAAGATCCCACTGCAGAGCGTCCGAGAATGGAATGAAGCACACACACCAGGACAAGCATTTGGTGGCCAAGCATATAAGCTTTTAAAGCAAATAAAGCAAAGACAACATTGAACTGGGAGTCAAAGTTCAAGCAAGAAACACCGAAGAGAGCAGAAACTCCCCCTTAATAGGCGAGAGGAGGAGACACTCCTCTGCTAAGAGGAAAACAATTGAACTTTACCTGTGGGGGGGGTGAGCTATAAAGGCATGATGGACTAAAATAAGGAACTAGTAAGAACTTACTAGGCTCTTTAAAGAGTATTGGAGATTGTAACAACTTTGTAAAAAAGCAAACAACTTCTCAACATGGCGCCTCCGCGAAAGGATGAGAAAGAGAAAACAAAACCTAAGCTTCTTGCTGGAAATGCCAAAAGCCCAGCGAGTCCTGCCTCTAGACAGGACACAATAGTAGAGCTGCAAAGGATGCTGATGGAAGTGTTGTGACCTCTGCTGGAACAAGTCACCGCATTACACCAGAAGCTTGATGCACAGCAGATGCAGCTGAGCAAAACAGCTAAAAAAGCAGAGAAAACGGAGCAGGAACTTAAAGGGGTCGATGCCAACTCTAAGAAGCTTCAAACTCAACTATATATGATGGAGAAAAAGAGACAAACGAATGAATCCCATTTGTTATGGCTGGAAATGGAAAGGGCAAGCTATGTCTTAAGATTCCAGGGAATCCCAGAGTGAAAGGAGAAAATTTGAGACTGATTATGTGTGATGCGTTGGCTCCGTTGGCAGATTTAAAACAGATACAACACAAAGCAAAATTGATACCGTCTTTAGATCATATTCAGAATTTATAAGAAAAAATAATCTGCCCGAGGAAGTGATTGTGAGATTCTCTAGAAGTGAGAGATCAAATACTAAAAGCATCAAGTGGGGCCTCCCTGAAAATCAAAGACAAAGAAATAAAAGTATTGAAGGACATTCCATTTGAAATAAGAAGGAAAAGAAGGAACTATAGGGATTTGGTTTTATTTTTACAGGAAAACAATGTCATTTACAGATGGATCATACCTGAAGGTGTAATCTTTAAATTTATGGATAAAAAAGAAAAAGTTGACTCTGTTGAAAAGGCACAGGAGTTTTTGCATCTTCACAGTCATCCAGCAAAAGGAGAAGAAGAAGTAGAAGACAACAGCACCAAAGACAGTGATGAAGAAGGTGCAGTGGCATTTTCTGATGAGAACTCAGACTCAGCATTGGGGGCGGCAGCCCCCAAAACAAGCTATCGATTGAGAAAGAAAAAGGACAAATGAGCAAATGGCTTGTAGTTACACTTTGAATCTCTTGAATGTTTTTAAATGTTTCCTCTTTTCTTACTAAGCTCTTTGTTAAGGTCAGAATGGGGGAGGTTTCAATTTATGGTTTTCAAACAGACTATTAGATGACCACACTCAATGTTTTATATGTGTAATTTTTAACTAAGAAGCAAAACTCTATTTGATTAAGCAATATGTATGACCACCATCTCTTGGGGGTTTAGTGGGTTTTCTTTACTTTCACCCATAGTATGTAGTTACCCCTCCCTTTTTTGGTTGTAGTTTTTAGAAAATGTAATAAAAAAATCCCCTACGGGGGGCATAAAAAAAAAAGATAACAACTGCACCAAATACAATACATACTACCTAGAAGTCTCACACAGTAGGTTGCTGGCAACATGTATCACAACAGAGCTAGATGGTAAATGGACTTTCTATGGCAAGGGCGTTATATGTGTTTCAACAACATTAACTATAGAATCAAATGCACAGACCACTGCTATTTGTAAAACCTTCCCTGGCTTTATTTATAATCAATTCTCAGTAGCTTCACTGCAACTTTTGGGCTACATTGTATTATATGGGAGTTTTGTCATAGAGCAGACACTGGTGAATGAAAAACCGGGTCTTAATTAACTCCAGTGAGCAAAAGCTGACTGCTAAGGAACACATATAGGCTTGACAGTTAGATAAATATGAATTAAAATAGTTTATTAGGCACAATACTCAATGCAGTAAAGGAATTCACCTAATCAGGCATAAAGTGATCTACGATAAATGAAACAAATCATGCAAAAATAAGAGGGAAAATATACAAGTCTCTAGCAATGCTCCCTCTAAGCTGTGGAGTCTCGTGAGCAAAAATTCTGCCTTGTGAGCTATTGGCATTAAAGTGGTGAGTAAACGATTTGGCTGCTGCATAAATTAGTTTGTTCTGGAGCCATCCTTCCTGAGCTCCAGAACAAACTAATTTATTTTGTGTGAGCCGGAAGCTAAAAAACTGTGAGCTAGCTCACACTAACTCAGCTTAAAGGAAACACTAATCTCTAGTACATTTTGGACAAATCAATTAGGAATCATAGACAAAACCACTAAACAAATATCTAAACAAAACATAATATATCTCTCTATATAATAATTCTGTTTTGGTCATGGACTCTCCTGAACATTCCACACACACCCACACCCTTTGGCTCCGTGAACTGTCACTCAGAAGCTATCCCTATCCACTGGCTGCATTGCCTGAGTCTCGCCTTCAATATTTTAAACAGTTTGCTGTTCCTCTCCCCCCAGTAGTTAGTCAGAACACAGAGGTCATTTGCATATATGACCTGATTGGCCTTTGCCTCTAACATTCTAAACAGTTTGCTGTTGGGAGTCACTGAATGTGTCCTGAGGTAAAGTACATTTTCCCTTAAATTGTCACTGAAGTTGCCAAAATACATATCCCAATCTTCCCTTAAACGGTCACTGGAGTTGCCAATCTCCCCATGGAGCCTGGAGATCTCCCAGAAATCACCATGTTCCCCAGCCACAGCACATCATTTCCCCTACAGAAAGTTTCCCAGGTATTACAATGGCTGCTTTGGGCAGTGGACTCTATGGCATTATACCCTGCTGAAGTTCCTCCACACCCCAGCCTTGCCTTCCCCAGGCTCTACCCCTCAAGTCTATGGGACTGGCCCTCCCCTTAGTATTGCCAGCCTCCAGGCAGCACCTGGAGATCTTCAAGATCAGTTCTCCTGGAGAAAATGGCTGCTTTGGGCAATGGACTCTATGGCATTATACCCTGCTGAAGTCCCTCCACACCCCAAACCCTGCCCTCCCCAGGCTCTACCCCTCAGATCTACAGGTATTTCCCAACCCAGAGCTGGCAACCCTTTAACTTGCTATGGAACCGATTTCCAGACCCTTGGAACCCAGAAGACATGGCATAGGAGGAGGTGCTTTTCTACCTTAGTTGCCACTGCATAATCCCAAATCAACATAAGTCAGAGGTGGAGGGAACCATATCTGTTACCATGAGGCTGCCCTCCCCTACTACCCACTTGGGGCAGCAAAATGACTTGAGGCAGCCCTGCCTTATAGCTAAAGAGAAGGAAATAAACATGGCTTGCCTCCCTCTATTTTCCCCTTCCCTCTGCTGCCCTACCAGCCACAGCTGCTACACTCAACTGGAGCTTCCTTCTAGAGCTTGTTGTATTCCTTCCCACAACGGGCCTTACTCCAAGTTATATATAATTCTGTTTTGGTCATGGACTCTCCTGAACATTCCACACACTCCCAAATCAGTTGGCTCCCTGATCTGTCACTCAGAGGGTCTCCCTATCCACTGGCTGCATTGCCTGAGTTCTGCCTCCAACATTCTAAACAGTTTGCTGTCCATCTCCCCCCCATAGCCAGTCAGAACACAGAGGTCATTTGCATATGCGGTCTGATTGGCCTTTGCCTCTAACATTCTAAACAGTTTGCTGTTGCTGTTGGGAGTCACTGAATGTGTCCTGAGGTAAAAGACATGTCCCAATCTCCCTGTGGGGCCTGGAGTTCACCCAGAAATCACCGTGTTCCCCAGCCACAGCACATCATTTCCGCTACAGAAAATTTCCCAGCTATTACAACTGATGTCCAGATGACCAAGATCAGTTCTCCTGGAGACAATGGATGCTTTGGGCAGTGGACTCTATGGTATTATACCCTGCTGGGGTCCCTCTACATCCCAAACCCTGCCCTCCCCAGCCTCCACCCCTCAAATATACAGGTATTTCCCAACCCAGAGTTGGCAACCATGTAATTGGCTATGGAACCACTTTCTGGACCCTTGGAACCCAGAAGACATGGCTTAGGAGGAGGTGCTTTTCTACCTTAGCTGCTACTGCATAGCCCCAAATCAACATAAGTCAGGGGTGGAAGGAACCATACCTGTGACCATGAGGCTGTCCTCCCCATACTACCCACTTGGGGTAGCAAAATGACTTGAGACAGCCCTGCCTGATAGCTAAGCAGAAGGAAATAACCATGGCTCGCCTCCCTCTATTTTCCGCTTCCCTCTGCCGACCCACCAGCCACCTCACCTGGAGCTTCCTTCTAGAGCTCGTTGCATTTCTTCCCACAATGGGCCTTACTCCTAATAATATATAAAGACAATTATGAATAGAAACAAGTAGACCTGCTTGGAATCCTCTAAGGCAGGGGTGTTGAACTCGTTTGTTATGAGGGCCAAATCTGACATAAATGAAACCTTGTTGGGCTGGGCCATGTGTGCCATAAAATGTAATACCAGGTAGCAGAGATATAAACTTCATAAAGGACACAGAGATTTTTTTTTAACTCAAAATAAAAACATGCTTAAAACATTAGCACTCTTGCAATATTTTGTTTATCTGATAACTGCTCTGAATTATTGCATTAAAATGTCTGTGTTGCTGCAATCTTGAGTATGCTGTTCAAGTGTGTATCTGTAAGCTGCAAACTTACTTTTGATTTATTGATATTCACCACAGAAATCTCACGCTCAGAGTTCTGAGTCTAGGGCCCAGTGGAAAACATGAAATGACTGAGCGAGTGAGAGAATCTGGTGAAGTAAGCTATGATACTGCAGCAGCAACAGAACTGGAAGCAGGAGAGGGGAAGTTCTAGTGCAGGCCTGATAGAAGTCCTCTGGGGGCCTGATCTGGCCCCTGGGCCACATGCTTGACACCCCTGCTCTATCTAATAAAGAAAGGAAAGGACCCCTGCTCTAAGGCACACTTGCAAAACCAGTCTGTCAACTGCCAGTGACCTCCGTGACACTGAAAAGCAAACTCCCCCTCACCTACCTCTGGCCCCACGCCTGCCCAGCCATGGTGCAGATTAGGAGCCAGTAACAGCTCTCCCAGGCACAATGCAAGCCACAGCCAAGACGCCATACATCATATGACAAGGTGCATGGCCTCGTGCTGCCTCTCTCTGGCCTCATGCTGTCCATACTTTCGACATGGGGGAGGGGACATGGATTATGGGAATTCTAGAGAAAAGGCACTTTGCACAGCCAAGGCTGAGAACAAATATATCGCTAACACGCCTCTGCTCAGAATTTTACACAAATTCCACTTCAGAACACAAGCACCGAGCTACACCCTTCTCTCCTACAACTTAATTGCAAAGACAATGCTCTCCATATGGACAAGCAAAGGAGAGGGATTCCCTCCTTTACATTTTGCTGCAAATGTCTCCCTCCCCTGCAACAGATACCTATTACCTGCAATGTATTTGTGCAGGAGTAGGCACCGTGCACACACACACACACACACACACACACACACACACACACACAGAAATAAGGTGACAGGATATCACTGTAATGTCAATGCAATGTCATGCTGCAGTAACTTCACATGCTAGTGGGGGAAATGGGAAGCACAACCACATTTCTGGGTGACTAGCAGCCATTCCACCCACTGCTACTGATCGTCAAACACTTTCAACCTCTTTTGCCTTGCAGGATCAGGACCAGTGGAGCAGACCCAACAGAGGCAAGGGGTGGGGGAGGGGACAGCTGCAAGAGGTGCAGGCACAGGGTATGAGGATACATCCCTGTGTGTTCCCACCACCCTCGCTGCTGCTTCCCACCCCCAAGTGGCATTAGCCCAAGTGCGATATAATTAGGCCCTTTTGGATGTATGTCACACTTGCCATGCCAAAGGCTATTCCTTGGGAGGTATTCACACACAAATACAAAGAGAAAGAGGACTTGAGCCCTTGCCTGAGAAAGGCAACAAGTTTTGTGTGTGTGGTTCCAGGTGGGCAACCAATGCAAACTATACAAACAACCGTGATATAATTACTAAGATACTATTTTATAGAAATCTTTATATATTTACTATAAAGATTTTTAACATTAATAGATACCAAAGTATTAATAGATACCAAAGTATTTTACAATACATATCATTCCTCTATGATGAATAAAGTGCTTAGGTCCAGGGGTCATTTTGTAGAAAAAGAGGTGCAGGAGCTCATTAGCATAACTTATTTGCATATGCCACACCCCCTGACATCACTGGAAGTGTGCCAGAAGACAACACCCACCACTCAGGCTCCACCCCAAAAATCTCTAGGTATTTCCCAACCAATTTTCCCTCTAAGCTGAGTTAATGTGAGCTAGCTCACAGTTTTTTAGCCTCCGGCTTACACATTTGTGTCTCAGCTCAGGAAGGACGGCTCCAGAGCAAACTAATTGATGCAGCAGACAAATTGCTGGCTCACAACTTTAATGCCAGCAGCTCATAAAGTAGAATTTTTGCTCACAAGACTCCACAGCTTAGAATGAACATTGTTCCCAACTCAGATTCAAGCCTGGGACTCCCAAATCCTTGTCCAGAACACTAACCACTATACAACACTTCATGGGGCAGCGGCTGTTGAGCAGGAGCAAGCAGCTGGGCCTGCAGGAGCTATGCAAGTTGCAGGGTGTCAAGTTGTCTGGTGGTGTCAGAAGTCCTAACTTAGTCAGCAAAACACCAGGCCTTGTGATGCAAGCAAGGTTAGCGTTTATTAAGCTGCAATAGATAGATCACTGGAACAGGTATCTTGTTCAGAATGACTTGGTTACAGAAAGCAAGCGGTTATACAGGGAAGGGGGTGAATGGGGACCCCCCCTTCTTCCATACAATGAATAACATGCGACTGGGAAATCGAAAGTTACTAAGCTAATGAAATTCCCACCGCCCCCATTATTCACAGCTGCTACATCTATGCCAGCGATAGGGAAGCGCGCAGCCTGACTTGCCAAGGTCAGAATGTCTAGGCTGCAAGAGATAGTGGTAATAGAAGCCACATTCTATTCTCACACCCGAGGTGTAAATCAACAACTCCCCGGATTCCAACCTCCCGCCTGTCACGCCACCAAGGCGCCTAGAGCCCACCTCCCTCCCTTCCATCCATCATGGCAGGGCTACCTGACATGCAGCCCCCTCGAAAATAGTCCTACCCCTTTGGTTTATGGGGGTACAACTTGTGAAACGCTTTGACAAGCCGGGGGCCAGAACATTTTCCGCCCGCACCCACTCCCTCTGCTCCGGCCCAAAGTCAATCCATTCAACCAGGTAAAACAAGCGATTGCGAGAGATTTTAGAGTCCAGAATGTGCGATACTTCGTAGTGAGGTTCCCCCCCCACCAGCAGTGGAGGAGGGGTCGGCCGTTGCGGTCTCCATCTGTTCTCTTCAGGCGCTTGGCGTAGAAGCCTCACATGAAAAACAGGATGAATAGACTTTAGAGACTTAGGCAAGGCAAGTTCAACAGTCACATTGTTAATCACTCTCACAATCTCAAAAGGACCAACATATTTCCAACCGAGTTTGCGACTTGGCTGAATTCGACGCAAATGTTGGGTGGATAAGTAAGCAAACTCTCCACATTTCGGAACCCAAGCAAGGCTACGTTTTTTATCCGCTTGGAGTTTGTATGCAGCCTTAGCCTCCTCCAGAGTTTTGGCTAACGAGCCCCACGCCTCCTGCAGTTGTTTGCACCAGTCCCCAGCGTCTCCCGCCGGGAGGTCGGGAGAAGTCAAAAATGGCAAAGGCGGGGCGTCATATCCATGTACCGCTTTAAACGGGGACATCCCCGTCGACGAGTGCTGAGTGTTATTGTAACAGAACTCAGCCAAAGGCAAAAGAGAATGCCAATTGTCCTGCTGAAAGTTAGAAAAACACCGAAGGTATTGTTCCAGAGTCTGATTTACACGTTCGGTCTGCCCATCCGATTCAGGGTGGTATGCACTGCTCACCCCCCTCTCCACCCCAAGCAGTGACATAAGTTCGCTCCAGAACCTCGAAACGAATTGAACCCCCCTGTCCGAGATCACCTTAGCAGGTAAGGTGTGGAGTCTCACAACGTGTTGCAAGAAAGCAGAGGCCAATTTCTTAGCAGAGGGGATGGAGGTAAACGAAACGAAATGCGCCTGTTTAGTAAACAGGTCGACTATCACCCATATGACGGTTTTTCCCCCGCTAGGGGGTAGATCCGTAATAAAGTCCATAGAGATCACTTCCCAAGGCCGAGCCAGGGTAGGGAGAGGTTGTAGGGCCCCTGGGGGTTTACCGGGCCGAGGTTTACTCATCAAGCACGTTTGACAGGCTGACGTGAAGAGAGAAATATCTTTACGTAGTCCCGGCCACCAAAATTGCCTTTGCAGCAGCTGGAGAGATTTTACAAACCCCGTGTGTCCCGCTAGCTTAGATCCGTGCGCCCAGCCCATCACCTCCCCCCTGAGAGACCGTGGGACAAAAAGTTTGTTATTTTTAGTCCAGCAGCCATGCGCATCTCTGGACATTCCTTCTTCCCCCGCCACCTCCTCCCTGTCCGCGTCCGACAGTTCTGTGGAGAATTTCACCGCCCATTCATTTGGGGGAGGATCTGGCGGTGGGGGGGAATGTTTGGCCTGCCTCCGAGTGGTTACTGCTCCTCCCAACTGGGAAGGAGTGAAAATTGAGTCACGAATCTCCTCCCTTTTGCTGTCGTGTTGAGGGAGGCGTGACAGTGCATCGGCCAGCGAGTTAGATGTCCCCGGGAAGTGGTGCAGTGTGAAATTGAACTTGGAGAAGAAATCAGCCCAGCGGAGCTGTTTGGCGTTCAAGGAACGGGGGAGCGTAGTAGCTCGAGGTTTTTGTGATCAGTCCAGACCTCGAACGGGACTCTCGCCCCCTCCAGCCAATGGCGCCAGGTAGCCAACGCTAAACGGATCGATCCCGCTTCTTTTTCCCACACCGACCAATTCCGTTCGGTATCGTTAAATTTTTTGGAAACATAGGCAAGGGGGTGCAATTTGCCATCCTCCCCCTCTTGGAGGATCGCCCCCCCCATAGCAACGTCCGAGGCGTCAACTTGAACAATGAATTTCTTAAGTTCATTCGGGTGGGCCAATACGGGTTCCGACGTAAAAAGGGCTTTCAATTTGTCGAACGCCCGCTGGCACTCTGGCGACCATACTAATTTGGCCCCGGGCCGAGTGCATTCGGGTGGCTTCCCTTTGGTTTTCAGTAAGTCAGTTAAGGGAAGAGCCACCTGGGCAAAGTTCGAGAGAAACGATCTATAAAAGTTCGCGAATCCGAGGAACCCCTGGAGTTGCCTCCTCGTTTTGGGAGGCTCCCACCCCACGACATCTTTAACTTTGTCAGGGTCCATCTCAATTCCCTTCTGGGAAATGCGGTAGCCTAGAAAAGGGATATCCGTTTTGTGAAATTCACACTTGGATAGTTTGGCAAACAGTTTATGCTTGTGCAACGTTTGTAGTACTTCCCGCACTAGTTTCACATGCGATTTAAGGTCGGGGGAGTACAAAAGAATGTCATCAAGGTAAACAAGGACCCCCTTGAACAAGTGTTTGTGTAATACCTCGTTAATCAAGTTCATGAAGACCCCAGGGGCCCCTTGGAGCCCGAATGGCATGACTAAGTATTCAAACTGGCCGAGGGGGTGTTGAACGCCGTTTTAAACTCATCCTCCTCCCGTATGCGGACTCTGAAATAGGCATCCCGAAGGTCTAGTTTAGAGAAAATCTTCCCCCAGCCACTGCAGCCAACAAGTCTTTTATGAGGGGCATGGGGTAAGCGTTTGTGTTTGACACTGCATTCAAGCCGCGGTAGTCGGTGCATAGCCGCAAACCCCCATCCTTTTTTTTCCGGAAAAGCACAGGAGCCGCAAAGGGGGAGGATGCTGGCCGGATGAAACCCCTACTGAGGTTTTTATCAATGAACTTCCTCAGTTCTACCTTTTCCGAAGGGCTCATAGAATACAGTTTTCCCTTCGGTAATTTTTGGTTGGGCAAAATTTCAATTGCACAGTCAGAGTTTCTGTGGGGGGGCAATTCATCGGCCTCCTCCTCTCCGAAAACGGGAGCCAAGTCGTGATACTCAGGAGGAATGCCTTCCAGCTCCGCGTTTGCCACCCCCGCTGTCACTAGGAGTTGCCCCCCCATCATGGGTCCCCACTCCGTTTTCCATGTGTGGGACTGGCATTTCTTGGAGATGAAATTTACTTTCCCCTCCCCCCAGAGTACATGAGGATCGTGGTCAAAGAACCATGGGCTCCCTAGAACCAAGGGAAAGCGGGCTGAAGGGGTAACCACGAAAGGTCTTTCTTCCCAGTGTTGCCCGAGTCCCACCCGCAAGGGTACAGTCTCGTATTTGCATGGTTCTTTCATGGTGGACCCGTCCATTTGCGTAAAAATCAATGGGTCAGTTAATTTAACAACTTTCGCCCCAAGTCCCGTTATTAGTGTGGGGTTAATGAGGTCTCTCCCACACCCAGAGTCAATGAGAGCTCGTACTCTCACATGGGTCAATAGACCCGGGTCCATAAGAGTCACTGTGAGAAAGAAAAGAGAAGGGGTTTTGCTCACCGGGAGTTGCGCCTGGGGATGTGGGACCTGCTGTTCAGCGCTGTTTACAGCAGGTCCGTCTCGTTTCCCTGTGGCACGGTCTCGCCATCTGATGAGTCGGATGCTTCACTGAGCGGCTTGGCTTGCAGAGCCTTCGCCCCCTTCGGTTTCGCCACCTGTTTTGGTGTGGAGGTGTCAAACTTCTTCTTGGCTCCCTTCGGTGCTCCGGGTGCTGCAGACGATGTCGGGCAGTTCGCGGCGAAATGGCCCCCTTCTCCGCATTTGAGGCAAAGACCTTGCTTCATCCGGAGTTCCCTCGTGCCATCCCTCAGCTTCGGGTTCGGTGCCGGGGTTTTCCCTCTCGCAGCCGGTGCAGGGCCCCTGTTAGCCATCGCTGCGGCGTCGTCCAGTTTGATGGTTTTCAGGCGGTTCTCCATCGTGACGGCTGCTTGAACCCATCCGGTGAGGGTGTTCGGGTCTTGATTCCTGGTGACTTCCCGGCGGATTTTCGCGTTGAGTCCCCACTTGTAGAAATCCACGAGGTTCCCTTCCCCTCGGAGTTTGGCGGCACATCTGCGGAACTCCGAGGTGTAGTTTCTCACCGATCGTGCTCCCTGTTTGAGGCTTCGGATCATTGCCTTCGCTGCTTTGGTGGAATGCACATCCTCAAATTGCTCCTTCATGGCCCACATGAAAGAATCGATTTCTCTCAGCTCGCGCCCGTCGACTTGATGGAGTCCCACATACCAGTCAGCAGCCGCTCCCTTTAGGTGGGCTGCTATGACATCGACCATCCGCTCTTCCCGCTGGAATAGGTGGCCCCAGGTCTCGATAAACCTCTCGGCTCGCACCAGGAAGAATGGGAATTTCTCGGGGTCTCCATCAAAATCAGCGTCCAGAAGTTCTGCAGGCTTGGGCGGCAAGAACCCCCAAGGACGAGGGGGTGGTTGCCCCGGCGGCCCCTGCGGTCCTGGCCCCGCTGGTTGATCCACCGGGCCGGCTGGCACGTTTCCCTGGTCTTGGTCCGGCACCGGCCGTTGATCGGGAGGGACCTGGGCTGGTGGTTCC
The DNA here is from genome assembly GCA_029375565.1 of Gekko gecko. Taxonomy (NCBI): domain Eukaryota; kingdom Metazoa; phylum Chordata; class Lepidosauria; order Squamata; family Gekkonidae; genus Gekko; species Gekko gecko. Next base: position 90,086,471 of record JAPDNY010000003.1, read on the forward strand.
TCGCGCCTTTGCCGCTCACGCTCTTCCCGGATGCCCTCTGCGATCATCTGTGGGATGCGTGCGAGGGATTCGTCTAGGAATCGCATCAGGCGGTCTTGGCTCGGTTCTTCAGTCCATCTCCTCCTCACCACGGCGCCTTCCAGGGTATCGGAGTCGCGGCCAGTCTCTTCCAGGGCTTCCGCCGTGATTAGTTTCCGGACCGACCTCTCGGGGTGGCTCATCCCCATGGAAGCTCTCGGGGTCCCGAACCACGCTTCGTGGGTGTCAGCCAGGGGTTTCACCCAGTCACGTCTACGTCCAACTCGGGTGGTCACCCCCCATAGGCTGCCCCATAGGGGTCTCCGTAAGGCCCTCCAAAGTCGTATTCCAGACCCCAGTGTCTCGGCACGTGTGTGTCTGGGGTCTCTCGGGGTACGTCTTTCCCGGGAGGTTTCTTATCCTTTTCATCTTCTTCAATTGGGAGAGTGTCTTCTTCTCCGCCACTCATTTTTGGAGTTGCGGGTTTAGGACCAGTCCCAAAAGTAATTGATGATTCTGAACAAACTGTCAGAAGTCCTAACTTAGTCAGCAAAACACCAGGCCTTGTGATGCAAGCAAGGTTAGCGTTTATTAAGCTGCAATAGATAGATCACTGGAACAGGTATCTTGTTCAGAATGACTTGGTTACAGAAAGCAAGCGGTTATACAGGGAAGGGGGTGAATGGGGACCCCCCCTTCTTCCATACAATGAATAACATGCGACTGGGAAATCGAAAGTTACTAAGCTAATGAAATTCCCACCGCCCCCATTATTCACAGCTGCTACATCTATGCCAGCGATAGGGAAGCGCGCAGCCTGACTTGCCAAGGTCAGAATGTCTAGGCTGCAAGAGATAGTGGTAATAGAAGCCACATTCCATTCTCACACCCGAGGTGTAAATCAACAACTCCCCGGATTCCAACCTCCCGCCTGTCACGCCACCAAGGCGCCTAGAGCCCACCTCCCTCCCTTCCATCCATCATGGCAGGGCTACCTGACAGGTGGCTGCTGTCAGGCCGGACATGGCTCTCTCCCCCCCTACATTTTACTGACAGGAACAAATGCTTGAAGGCTGGAAATACTGCTGTGATTGACAAACAATGGCCACTGAGAGACTTCCTTTCCTATGGCTACAGGTGCTGCTTCTATTATGGGTGAGGGTTGACCCAATGTATTTTCAGCTGCCATCGATGATGGATGGCAGTTGGCTAGGTACTTCCCGAATCTTCCACAGCTAACAGTGTTTTCTCATGAAGATGTTTTTGGCTAACAAAATCAAAGCATAAATCATAATAAATCTATCTAATTCTTGATGTGGCCAAATTTGTGGATAGTTGGATCCATAAACAAACAAGATAGATATTTGTACAAAAACTCTGAAATCAAAAACGTTGTTATGTTGTCGAAGGCTTTCACGGCTGGAGTTCATTAGTTGCTGTAGGTTTTCCGGGTTGTGTGGCCATGTTCTTGGCATTGTAGGACCTGACGTTTCGCCAGTAGCTGTGACTGGCATCCTCAGAGGTATAACACAGAAAGATGGATTTAAACTTTAACCCCCCCTCAGTTTTTGGAGTCGCTCTGCAGAGGCTCCTTTCAGATGTTTCTGCCTGGCAGCAGGACCAGTGCTGGCCCCCCTGTCATGCAGAAGCTTCTGCTGGGTTCCCTTTCTCCCCCCCTTCTTCCCTTCACCCCGCTTGGAGGTGAGGTGGTGGGAAAGGAGGGGGGAAGGAATGGATCCCAGGTGCTTCTGCCTGTCAGAGGGGCTGGTGTGCTGGCCCCTCTGTCAGGCAGAAGAAGCCCTGGATTCCCTTTCTCGCCCCCCTTCCCTTCACCCCACTTGGAGGTGAGGTGAAGGGAAAGGAGGGGGGGAGTTTACTTGTTACTCCCAGAACGCCATTCCTGCATGTTACTGCTCAAAATGACCCCTGCTTAGGTCAAATAACTGTTCATATAGCCACTCTGAACTTCTAATTGTCAACTTCTTCATCCATTCAAAGTTCTATGTGGCAATCCCGCCTCTTAGCAATCAAAGCCACATAATTTCTCCACTTCAATTAACAGCACATGCTTTGGGGGTGTCTGTGGATTCTATAGCATTATACCCATTGCCCTTCCTGAACCCTGCCCTTCTCAAGCTCGACCTGCAAATATCTAGAAGTTTCCCAACCAGGAATTGGCAACCCTAATGGAGTGTCTGTGTGGTAGGGTTGGAGCTGCCGTGTCCCCTTCCCTCTGTGTCCAATGGTCATATTTGTAATTTGGGGGCTGAGTCGCCTGGATCTGCACAGTTCCCCAGATCGAGGCGGCTGTAGGCCTCATACTGAGCCTGCCGTTATATTCCCCGTAGTGGAGGGGGCTGTGTGGGTGGGGGAAGGAGGATCTCAGGTAGGAGTATTTGCATCCCTGTGCATTGGGTCGATTGCTTCCCTATATGTCCATGATGGGGGCATTGTCAGCATGCTGCTCCAGGATTGGTCAATGTAGGCAATGTCACTATGAACTCCAGTGCAGTTGTTAAACTGTCACTTCCTTGGGGTTGGGTCATTTTTGCCGTTCATTTTCTCCATTGAGAGAACACAGGATTCTGATTAGCTGCATTTGCACCACACTGCTGTTAACAATGCACTGCTACCTAGGGTTTAGGGACTGACTTGTAAATTACTTTATAATGCTCTGTATTCTAAAATAGTTTTCACAGTTCTCCCCTCACCCCAGGACTTCCTAGAAGGGTTCTTTCCAGAAGGTAAGTCACCAAACTATCTAAAAAAGAAAAAGAAAAAAGCAAGATCAAGATATAGCAATGCTTTAGAAGAAAATGAAGTAAAAGGGAAATAGAGAAATCAATAAGCGGGGGGGGAGACTTGGCCAATGGTGGAATAAAGTTTGAGGGATCAAGAGAGGAAAATATGACCACTGTATCTTTCCATGGCCTTATTAATTTATTAGAGGTCCTCCCTGCCACTCTTAGTAGAAGTTACAATATTCTCTGCTTATCCAATTATTAAAGCTTATTATCAAGAAGCAACAGTTAGAACCGGATATGGAACAACTGATTGGTTTAGCATAGGAAAAGGAGTACGACAAGGATGTATATTGTCACCTTGCTTATTTAATTTATATGCCGAGTACATCATGCGAAATGCTGGCCTGGATGAATCACAAGCTGGAGTTAAGATTGCTGGGGAAAAGATCAATAACCTCAGATATGCAGACGATACCACTCTGATGGCAGAAAGTGAAGAGGACCTAAAGAGCCTCTTGCTCAGGGTGAAAGAGGAGAGTGCAAAAGTGGGCTTGAAGCTCAACATCAAAAAAACTAAGATCATGGCATCTGGCCCCATCACTCCTTGGCAAATAGACGGGGAAGTCGTAGAAGTAGTGACAGACTTCATGTTCCTAGGATCCCAGATCACTGCAGATGGTGACTGCAGCCATGAAATTAAAAGACGCCTGCTCCTTGGGAGGAAAGCGATGGCAAACCTAAACAGCATGATAAAAAGCAGAGACATCACCTTGCCAACAAAAGTCCGCATGGTCAAAGCAATGATATTCCCCGTAGTAATGTATGGCTGCGAGAGTTGGACTATAAGGAAGTCTGAGCGCCGAAGAATAGATTCTTTTGAACTATGGTGCTGGAGAAGACTCTTGAGAGTCCCTTGGACTGCAAGGAGATCAAATCAGTCAATCCTAAAAGAAATCAACCCTGATTGTTCCCTGGAAGGCCAGATCCTGCAGCTGAAGCTCAAATACTTTGGCCACCAAATGAGAAGGGAGCGTTCACTGGAGAAGACCCTGATGCTGGGAAAGATTGAAGGTCAAAGAAGAAGGGGACGCCAAAGGATGAGATGGTTAGACAGTGTCATCGATGCAACAAACATGAAATTGAGCAAACTTCAGCGGACAGCGGAAGACAGGAGGGCCTGGCGTAAACTGGTCCATGGGGTCGCGAAGAGTCGGACTCGACTGTGCGACTGAACAACAACAACAACAACATTATCATTTATTTTCTTTCTGTGGGTCAGCTTGACCAGTGTTTTTCCAAGAAAACTGCCATCTCAACCTCATCAGAACTCACTTAACTCTTTTAATCTTCTCACTGGCAACCACTGGTGTGTGCAAGCCTGATTGTTTTATTACAAAATCACCTTTGAGCTTTTTCATGGATCTTCAATTTAATTATACCTATATAATCAATTATGAAGCCGAGACATGCTGCCTCTGTTTTCTCATCAGCCAGACTGCTGGACTGTAGCCTCCCCTGGAACTTGCTGTATCTCTGGACATCTGAGATTATGTTATCAGGCTGCATCCACTTGAACAATATTATTTTGGTCCATCGAACCTTAACCTGTAACTGGTCACATTCAGGGTTCCTCAGAATAACCCAGCTGGACCTGTGTGGGGTGTGGGGAATGAATCAGCAGCAACAATCATTCAGGCTCAGGGAGGGATCTGGTGGGAATTGTGCGACCACTCTGGATGCCCTGGGAGCCCATCTGAAGCAGAACTGGAAAGTGGCAGCCACCAAGCCGGGGCTAGGCCACCGTCACAAGCCGGGAGTTCCGAAACTGGGATCTGAAGCCAGGAATCACAAACCGGGGATTAGAGCCAGCATAATATAGTGCTTAGAGTGTCTGGCTAGGAACTGGGAGACCCAGGTTCAAATCCACACGCTGCTGTGGAAGCTTGCTGCGCGACCCTGGGCCAGTTACACACTCTCAGCCTAACCTACCTGACAGAGTTATTAGGAGGATAAAATGAAGAAGGGGAGAATATTGTCAGCTACTTTGGGTCCACATTGGAGAGAAAAGTGGGGTATAAATGAAGTAAAATAATTTAAAATAAACAAGAACCAGGAGTCAGCCAGAACAGTGCAGGGACAGGGGGCTGATGCTACTTCGAACACTTTGTCAGACCAGAAATGCTCCAACCTGTAGCCCCGCTGGCTACGGAAACGGAGCTGCTGCCATGCGCACCCCTTGCGCACCCCAGAAGGGCCTGGCAGTCAGCTTGCATGCAGCAACGGCAACCCTGACTGAAAATGACCACACAGCTGGTGAATGGGATGTTTAAATAGATACAAAAAAGAAGGGCAATAATAGACCTCGACAGGAACTGATAGAATAGTTTCATAACTAGACTGGTTTGGTAGCCTCAGAAGTTTGATGTGACAAAGCAGAATTAGGAGAGAGATTGAGAGATGAAGTTTGATGACATATATTATCACAATAATAATAATGAATAATTATCGGATGACAGTGTGTGTAGTCAGGGCTTTTATTGTAGAAAAAGCCCAACAGGAACTCATTAGCATAATAGGCCACACCCAACAGCAGAAATTTATTAGCATATTAGGCCACACCCCTGACAGCACAGCTCATTAGCATATTAGGCCACACAACTCCATGTTGCCAGAAGTGTGGTCATCCAGCCACACCCACCTTTTGCTTCTTATTCTGTTCACCTTGTTTGTTGTCAAAACCCAGGGCTTTTTTTGTAGCAGGAACTCCTTTGCATGTTAGGCCACACACCCCTCATGTAGCCAATCCTGATGAGTTTCTGCTGTTGGTGTGGCCTATTATGCTAATGAGTTCCTGCTGGGTGTGGCCAACTCGGGAGCCAGCCGGAACTCCGTTCCTGTGCGTTCCCGCCCCAAAATAGCCCTGTGTGTAGTATAGCCAGGCAGTCCAAAGATTGTCTGGCAGCCAGAAGTTCTAGCTCTTTTAGCTTTATGCACCACTAGGTGACAAGTTAGACTTGTTTTTAAGGCAAGAGACGTTTCAGAGCAAGAGATGCTTGCTATTGCCTGCCTCTGCATCATGCCCCTGATATTCCTTGGAGGCCGCCCATCCAAATACTAGGCAGGGCTGACCCTGCTCATCTGCCACGATCTGATGAGGTCAGGCCAGCCTGGGCCATCCAGGCCAGGGCCTATTATCAGTAAAACGGATCAAATAGAAATGCTCACATCCCTGCAGAAGGGAATCAAAGCCAGTCATGTGGCCCTTCATCTGGCCACTGCCTGGCAATTCTGGCAGCTGATTGTTGTTACCAGAAGGAAATGGTGACAGAGCTAATGACTTCAAGTAGGACACGACTGCTTTATGTAAAGAAGCAAATTTAGTCACTGCCTTACTAAAGCAATTACCTGGACAGGAGTTGAAAGGGGACCAAGCCTTGTTTTAAATCTGTGGGACGTATTTAGATACCATTAACTCATTCTGCTAGAATATTTCTACATTCCCACCAAAATACCACTGTGATGTTTGCCAGTTAGATGAAAGAGCCCTCCGTGAAAGATTGTGAACAGGGAAGATACAATCAGCCAATGTTAGCTGATACAGAGTTAACTGAAGCAATGGCAATTCATCTAAAATAAATGGATTTTCTAGCAAATACACAGAATAAGGATCTGTTCATTCACTTGTTTACGCTTTATTTGATGGTCATGATCCATGACCAGCCATTCAAGATGCTGATACGCAAATTGTTGCATAAGCCCTACAGCTTGCTAGCAAGAGTCAGATGGTGCCAGTGATGGAAGCTGACACTGATGTTGTGTCCTAAGATCAGGAGTCTGAGCTGGCAAAATGCAGCCAAGCTCCACTCTCTGAGAACAATAGGGACTAGGCTCCTGAGCTCGCCAGTAAAGAACCAATGGCAGCATTGGCGGGCGATTCAAACCCGCCAATAGGAATGTGGGGCCGTCCCCCCCCTTACTGTATATAGTTGGCCTCCGGCCGTTACTGCATGTCTTTTGTCTTGTGTGAAGTACGAATAAACGCGTCTTCTCTTATGTCGTCGTCCGAGTCATGAGGCCCGAAACCCAGTACTTTACAGTGGCGACAAAGGTGGGATTTCAACGCCTTCCGTGACTCCATGAGTGACGAAAAGGATGACAAGGCCACCCGCCGAGCATCGCATCGCTGACCCCGAGAGCAGCACCGCACCGCTCGCCGAGCATCGTATCGCTGACCACGAGAGCAGCACCGCACCGCTCGCCCCGGCGCACGCCTTCCCAGACGGAGCCATGGCCGCCACTCATGTAATACTCGAGCGCTTCGATCCGTCTCAGCCAGAAACCTGGGACGCATGGGTCGACCAGCTCATAAGCTATATGGAACTCAATGAGATTCGCGACCCTGAGAAAAAAGGTCGCTCCTGCTGAGCGTGTGCGGCACCCAAACAGTCCGCCTCGCCAAGAGCCTCTTGGTGCCCCGCATGGCCTTGGAAAGCTCCTTTGGGGAGATCCTGGACGTCCTCAACGCGTACTTCAGCCCCCGGCCTACCTTCTTGGCCAAGAGGATGGACTTCCAGAGGCGAGTCCAGGTCCAAGGGGAATCCGCTGCCACCTTCCTGGCCGCGCTGAGGGCGCTCGCGGTGGACTGTGGGTTCCCGAAGGTGGAAGACAACTTGCTGACGCAGTTCGTGTGGGGCCTGGCGGACTCCAAGCTGCGGCGCAAGTTGATTGGCAACCGGAGGCTCTCCTTGGACGAGGCCATCGACGCTGCAACCGCACACGAGGCCGCCGAAGGGGAACGCCCGGCCGTGGCTGCCCATGCGGTCGGGAGGGGTCCCAGCCCCAGGAACTCAGACACCGAAGAGGTCTACGCCCTCAGACCCCACCACCGCCAGCCGGCGCAGACCCAGCAGGCCGACAGGGAGCCAGCCAAGCCTTCTGGCAACCAGACCGTGTGCGCCAGCTGCGGGGAAGGCCACGGGAGGAAGACCTGCAAGTTCCGGGATGCTGTCTGTCACGGGTGTGGGAAGCAGGGACACCTCGCACGGGTCTGCCAGTCCAAGGGCCCCCGGAACTCGAGATCGTCGGCCCCACCGCACCGCGCACCGTCCACCGCCTACGAGACGACGGAAGAGGTCGCCGAGCTGTACCATCTTACGGATCAACCACTACAGGTACTTCGCCTCCCCAACCCCAACCTCTCCTCCACCCCGAAGATCCAAGTAACCGTGCGGATCGAGGGGTCCCCCTGCTGCATGGAGGTGGACTCGGGATCAGCTGTGTCCATTATTTCCGTGGACACTCTTAAAAAACTTTGCCCGTCCGGGGGACCCCCTCTACGCCCATCGCCGCTTAGCTTGGTGGACTTTCAAAAGAACCCTGTCCCCATTCGGGGAGTCGGCACTTTCCGAGTGCAATACCGAGACTTTGAGGGGAACTTGGACTTGGTGGTGGTAGAGGGAAACCTTGTGAATCTCCTGGGGCGTGCGTGGTTCGAGGCCCTAGGCATTACGATCGGGGGAGTGAATAAGTGCGGGATGCAGGACTGGGGGGCGGTGTGCAAGGAATTCCCCGAGGTCTTTGATGGGGAGCTGGAGTGCTATAAAGGGGTCCCGGTGTCGCTTCACTTGGACCCGACGGTGACGCCCATCCGGCGGCGCTTCCGCACCGTGCCCCTGGCCCTCCGCCCTAAAATAGAGGCAGAACTGGACCAGTTGGTGGCCCAGGGAGTCCTAGAGCCCGTCCCTAATGCACGTTGGGAGACCCCGATTGTGACACCCATGAAGCCGAACGGGGAAATCCGCATCTGCGCGGATTACAAGTGCACTATTAACCAGGCACTTCAGGCGCACGCATACCCCGTACCCATAGTCAGTCACGTCTTAGCCACCCTGGTGGGGGTGCGCATATTTGGAAAGCTGGATCTCGCACAGGTGTACCAGCAGCTCCCTGTGGACGAGGCCACCACCGAGGCACAAACGATAGTAACGCACCGGGGGGCCTTCAGGGTGAAGCGGCTGCAGTTCAGGGTCAGTGTGGCCCCAGGGATCTTCCAGAATCTAATGGATGATTTGTTAAAAGGGATCCCTGGCGTGACACCGTTCTTCGACGACGTCCTCATCGCCGCGGCCACCCCAGAGAGCTTCGCCGCCCGCCTCCGCACTGTCCTGGGACACTTCCAATCTGCGGGGCTGAAGGTGAAGTGGGAAACGTGTCTCCTCGGGGTGCCAGAGGTGGAGTTCTTGGGGTACGGGTCGATGCAACGGGCCTGCACCCGGCGAGGGACAAGGTGAAGGCTATCGTGGAGGCCCCCACCCCGAAGTCCAAGGCGGAGCTCCAGGCGTTCTTAGGCCTCCTGAACTTTTACCACGCCTTTCTCCCACACAAAGCTGCCGTGGCGGAACCCCTACATATACTGCTGGACAAGGCGACGCCTTGGGCATGGGGAGCGAGGGAGGAGGCGGCATTCCGGGGGGTTAAGACACTATTGATCTCGAATGCTGTACTCGCCCACTTTGACGAAAAGCTCTCGGTAATCCTCGCATGCGATGCATCGCCGTAAGGGGTTGTGGCGGTCTTGGGCCACAAACTACCGGACGGGAGGGAGGTTCCAGTGGCTTACTACTCCCGCACGCTGTCCCCCGCGGAGCGTAACTATGCACAAATAGACCGGGAGGGCTTGGTCTTGGTGGTGGGGGTAAAAAAATTCCATAACTTCGTGTATGGACGGCCCTTCACGCTAGTAACTGATCACAAGCCGCTCCTGGGACTGTTCGCGGCGGACAAACAAACGCCGCAGGTACTGTCGCCCCGGGTGTTGCGCTGGTCCTTGTTCTTAGCGGGCTATCAGTACTGGTTGGAGCATCGGCCGGGCAAGGCGCTGGGTCATGCCGACGCCCTGAGCCGCCTGCCGCTGCCGTATACGGGGGAGGATCCGGCCCCAGCTCCCGCAGTATTGTTGATGGAGGAGCTGCCCAACCCCCCCCCTTCAGGCTGCAGACGTGGCCGCCCGCTCGTCCCGAGATCCCATTCTCTCCCGGGTCTTAAACTGGGTGGTGAGAGGATGGCCAGCGGAACAGACAGGGCCAGAGTTCATGGCATACAAAGCCAGGAGGGAAGAGCTATCCGCCTTGAAAGGGTGCTTGCTATGGGGGGACAGGGTGGTCATCCTGGGGCCCATGAGACAAGGGGTTCTAGAGACGCTGCACGAGGCCCACCCTGGCATTGCACGAATGAAAGCTCTGGCAAGGAGCTACGTGTGGTGGCCTGGGATAGACGCAGAAATTGAAACCTGGGTCCGGGGGTGCACACGGTGCCAGGAAGTCCGCCCCAATCCCCCAAGAGCGCCAACCCAAAGCTGGAAGTCCACCCACAAGCCGTGGTCATGCCTACACGTAGACTTTGCCGGACCGTTTCAGGGGCTCCAGTTCTTGGTGACGGTAGACTCCTACTCAAAGTGGGTAGAAATAAGTCCAGTGTCTACCACCTCTGCTAAAGCAGCAATAAGGGCCCTGCGCAAAATATTCGCCACGCACGGCTTGCCAGACACAATCGTGTCGGACAACGGGGCCACGTTCACATCTGCTGAGTTCCAAGCATTCCTCGCAAGGAACTTAATCAGGCATATACGATCTGCGCCCTTCCACCCGGCAACAAACGGACAAGCGGAGAGGACAGTCCGCACCGCCAAAGAAGCCCTGAGCCGCATAACCGAGGGGGAGTGGGAATTCCGGCTGGCTCACTTCCTCCTCACACAGCGCACCACCCCAAACCCCATCTCCGGGCATTGCCCAGCAGAACTATTGATGGGCCGCCACCCCACGACCCTGTTAGACAGGCTCCACCCGGACCGAGCCCCAGAGAGAAAGCTAGTCGAAACCCGGGAGGCGCCCAGGAGCTTCCTTCCGGGGGAACCCGTATACTTTAGGAATTACGGGGCGGGGCCTCAGTGGCTGGCCGGGCGTATTCTCAAATCCACCGGGCCAGTTTCATATGAGGTCCTGGCAGACGGGGACCGGGTCCTCCATAAGCATGTGGACCAGCTCCGGAGGTGGCAGGACCCCAGCACAGGGATCCAGGCCCCGTTACCGGAATACACCGCGGCCGCCCCAGCATCCGACCGGCTGCAGGCACCACCAGCGGAGCAAGCACCGGAAAGACCACGGAGCCCAGAGGGGGTCCCAGAGCAAGCCGAGCCACCGCCGCCGCTGCCGCCGCTGCCGCCGCCACCGTCACTGCCACCGGAGATCCAAGCTCCTAGTGCGGGAGGACCACCCGAAGGGGGCCCCGCCAGTCCAGTGCCGGCCCCCCGAAGATCATTAAGAGAACGGAGGCCACCAGCCTACCTAAAAGACTACGTCACCTGATGGGAGACAAACTATGGGGGGAGGGGTGTTGTGCCCTAAGATCAGGAGTCTGAGCTGGCGAAATGCAGCCAAGCTCCGCTCTCTGAGAACAATAGGGACTAGGCTCCTGAGCTCGCCAGTAAAGAACCAATGGCAGCATTGGCGGGCAATTCAAACCCGCCAATAGGAATGTGGGGCCGTCCCCCTCCTTACTGTATATAGTTGGCCTCCGGCCGTTACTGCATGTCTTTTGTCTTGTGTGAAGTACGAATAAACGCGTCTTCTCTTATGTTGTCGTCCGAGTCATGAGGCCCGAAACCCAGTACTTTACAACTGACACCTTTCAGAAGCTGGTGTGTCAAACTTAGAAAATACCTATATGGGATCTGATGAAATAGAGGGATGTAGTAACCATGGGTTAAAGTTTGGGAGCACAATGAAGATATTGCTCACCGCGTAGTGCACGGTGCCTTTGTCCATGGTAATGCTAGCATTTTAAAGATGTTCTCTACATCACAAGAATCCAAATTATTAAATGAGAAGATATGTAAAAGGTGTGTAAAGATGCAGAAGCTGGGCTCAGAATCTTTGTTGATTGATGCAATGGAAATAACAATGAATCATTGAGTACATTGGACTATTAATTATATGTAAGGGTGCAGGGCCGGCCCACCATAGACAAAATTTAGGCCGTGGCCTAGGGTGTGGTCTCGACGAGGGCGCGGTGCTGGCCTGCCTATAGCCTCCCCTCCCCTCTCCTCATGCCCTGCTTGGCTAGGGGGGAGAGGCTCTTGGAGAAAGAAGTAATGTGCTGCCACTGGCGCCCCCCTTCCCTTGAGGAGCGCAGGCTTTTTCGTCACCTTCTGCAAGGAGCGAAGGTGGGTGGGTGTGCCTGGGCCATGCGCTTGTAGGTGCAGGACCCTGAAGCTCCATTTCAAAATGCAGAGCACATCCCCAGAGCAGCTAGGCAAACCTCTCCCATCTGCACCTCTTTGGGTAGCTGGATCTGGCTTGGGCAGGCACTGGGTGTGACTCCCTTGCTGTGCTGCTGCCACCGCTGCCCTCTAGCTGGCTTGCTGACAGGCTGGCGATGCCAAAGCAGGGAGACCTCCTGATTAGAAGCCCGAGTGCTGCCAGCCACTTCCTTGCTCTTTGTTCTGCCTTCGGAGGACAACAAAATGGACTCTCCTCCGGACAAGTCTGGACCAGCGGAGCAGGGTGCAGGTGGGAGCATCTCGGGTGCCTCTGAAGCTTGAATGCCAAGATTTCACACGGTCCCCATTTCCATTCCAGAGGCTCCTTGCAGCCTGGCTAGGCACATGGGGGGGGGGGTGCCAAGAGGTAGCCTCGCCTGGGGGGCCGACACAATGTAGCCTCGCCTGTGGGGGGTGACACAATGTAGCCTCACCTAGTGTGCAAACAAACCTAGGGCCAGCCCTCTAAGGGTGGTAGCTACTAGCATAGGAAAACTTCAGCTACAAAAACCTTCACCAACAGAAAAAAACAGCATATTTCCACAGTTTAATACTGCAATCCTGAACAGAGTTACACTTGTCTAATCCCATTGAAGTCAGTGGGATTAGAAGGGTGTAACTTTGTCTTGGATTGCATTATAATCAATAAATAAATAAATAAATAAATCTTTATTGGCATAACCTACAGAACATATGGCTCAATTTGCAAGGAATACTGACCACCTTTTTGACGCTTCATACAGAAATTATGCAGCAGTTTCAATTATTACATGATTCTGGGTTGTCAGCGAAAAGTAAATCTTACATTTATCAGGTTTCCTTGAATACTTTCTCAACTGTTAAGTACTGGGTTGACCGCATGGAGGATGCAGACAATGACATGCGATGTGATGCGTTTATTGGTACTTCACAACACAACAACAACTGCCCTGCAAGGCCAACTATATACACACCCACCCAGCACACCCACAGTCCTATTGGGGGGTTTGAATTTCCCACCAACTTGCTATAGGTGGATGGTAGGGGGGAACTAGGAGCCTCTGTTTTATTGTTCTTAGGAACGAAGCTCCACACTGTAGCCGCGGACCCCTCGTGGTGGCCCGCGAACGTAACACCCCTCCCCTCATAGTTCAGACCCCACCTATGTGACATAATCTTTTAGATGGGGGGTCGGTGCTCCCTGAGTGAACGCTGAGGGGCTGGCACCAAGTTGCTGGTGGCAGCCTCTGGTTGACTGGTGGTGGCCTGCGGTTGACTGGCGGCGGCTAGTGCTTGGGGCATCTGCGGAAGCAGTAAGGGTGCTTCTGGCTTGCTGGAGGTTTGCTCGGAGGGTGGAGGTTCGTTCGGCGGGGCGATTTCCTCACTCGGGGTTTTGGGCTGGACCCTGTTCTCTGGGGTGTATGTGCCCAGTTCTGATGCGATTGGTGTGGGCTCTCCTCCTCCTCCCTCTGAAAGTTGTCTCCGCTGCAGTTGGTCTATGTGCTTTTTGGGTAGCCAGCCATCCTTCATAGAGACCTCGTACGAGACCGGGCCTGTTACTCGGATGACCTTGCCTTGCCCATTTCCATAGTTCTGGATGAACACTGGGTCTGCCAGAAAGAACCCTCGCAGCATGTCATGCTGTTCATAAGAACATAAGAACATAAGAACATAAGAGAAGCCAATGTTGAATCAGGCCAATGGCCCATCTAGTCCAACACTCTGTCATACAGCGGCCAAAATATACCAGGTGCCATCAGGAGGTCCATCAGTAGGGCCAGGACACTAGAAGCCCTCCCACTGCTGCCCCCTCCAGCACCAAGAATAGAGTGCATCACCTGCCCCAGACTAAGAGTTCCCATCTATACCCTGTGGCTAATAGCCACTGATGGACTTCTGCTCCATATGTTTATCTAATTCCCTCTTAAAACTCTCTATGCTTGTAGCTGCCACCACCTCCTGTGGCAGTGAATTCCATATGTTAATCACTCTTTGGGTGAAGAAGTATTTCCTTTTATCTGTTCTAACCCGACTGCTCAGCAATTTCATGGAGTGCCCACGAGTTCTTGTATTGTGAGAAAGGGAGAAAAGTACTTCTTTCTCAACCTGCTCAATCCCATTCATAATCTTATAAACCTCGATCATGTCACCCCTCAGCCGTCGTTTCTCCAAGCTAAAGAGCCCCAAGCATTTTAACCTTTCTTCATAGGGAAGGTGTTCCAACCCTTTTATCATTCTAGTTGCCCTTCTCTGCACCTTTTCCAATGCTATAATATCCTTTTTGAGATGTGGTGACCAGAACTGTACACAGTATTCCAAATGAGGTCGCACCAATGATTTATACAGGGGCATGATGATACTGGCTGATTTGTTTTCAATTCCCTTCCTAATAATCCCCAGCATAGCGTTGGCCTTCTTTATTGCAGCTACACACTGTCTAGACATTTTCATTGAGTTATCTACTACGATTCCAAGATCTCTCTCTTGGTCCATCTCTGCCAGTTCAGACCCCATCAACGTGTATTTATATTTAGGATTTTTGGCTCCAATGTGCATCACTTTGCACTTGGCCACATTGAACCCCATTTGCCACGTTGACGCCTACTCACCCATCCTCGACAGATCCCTTTGGAGTGCCTCACACTCCTCCCTGGTTTTCACCACCCTGAACAACTTCGTGTCGTCTGCAAATTTAGCCACTTCACTGCTTACTCCCAATTCCAAATCATTAATAAACAAGTTAAAAAGCATCGGACCGAGTACTGATCCCTGTGGTACCCCACTGCTTACCACCCTCCACTGGGAAAGTTTCCCATTTGTACTCACTCTCTGTTTTCTATTTATAAGCCAGTTTTTGATCCACAAGAGGACTTGTCCTTTTATCCCATGACTATTGAGCTTACTTAGAAGCCTTTGATGAGGAACTGTATCAAAAGCTTTCCGGAAGTCAAGGTAAATAATATCTATTGGGTCCCCCTTGTCCACATGTTTGTTCACTACCTCAAAAAACACTAACAGGTTAGTGAGACAAGATCTTCCCTTACAGAACCCATGCTGAGTCTGCCTCAATAGTTTTTGTACATCAATGTGCCTACTAATTCTCTCCTTAATAACAGTTTCCACTAACTTACCCGGTATTGATGTCAGACTGACTGGCCTGTAATTTCCTGGATCTCCCCTGGAGCCCTTTTTAAAGATGGGAGTGACATTAGCTACCTTCCAGTCCTCAGGAACGGAGGCAGATTTTAAAGAAAGATTACATATTTTTGTCAGGAGATCCACAAGTTCACATTTGAGTTCTTTCAGAACTCTCGGATGAATGCCATCCGGGTCTGGTGATTTATTAGTTTTTAAATTGTCCATCAGTTGGAGAACTTCCTCTCTTGTCACCGCAATCTGATTCAGGTCTTTCAAACCCCCTCCCGAAATCAGTGCTTCTGGAGTGGGCAAGCACTTCTCCTCTTCCACAGTGAAGACAGAGGCAAAAAATGCGTTCAGCTTCTCAGCCATTTCCCTATCATCCTTCAGTACTCCTTTTACCCCTTGGTCATCCAAGGGCCCCACGGCCTCCCTGGCTGGCTTCCTACTTCTAATGTATTTGAAAAAAGTTTTATTGTTGGCCTTTATGTTTTTTGCGATATGCTCCTCATATTCCCTTTTTGCTTGCCTGATCACAGACTTGCATTTTATTTGCCATAGTCTGTGTTCCCTTTTATCAACCTCACTAAGACTAGCTTTCCACTGCTTAAACGAATCCTTCTTACCTTTTACAGCTTCCATTACTTTATTCGTGAACCATGCAGGCTTTTTTCTATACCTATTTGTACCTTTCCTAACCTGCGGTATATATTTTTTCTGAGCTTCTAGGACTATATTTTTAAATAGTCTCCAAGCTTCCCCAATGGTTTTGACCTTCTCCACTCTTCCTTTCAATTTCTTCCTCACATGTCTCCTCATACCAGAGAAGTTACCCCTTTTAAAGTTAAAAGTGGTTGCATCAGTCTTTTGGGGCAACTGCCTATCTGTATAAATGTTAAACTCAATGACATTATGGTCACTGTTCCCAAGTGGTGCAATCACGTTTACATCTCTCACCAGGTCTTGGGTGTTACTTAGGACCAAATCCAGGATCGCCTCTCCCCTGGTAGGATCTGTGACCATCTGTTCCATAGCATAGTCATTGAGTGTGTCTAAAAACTCAATCTCTTTTTCCCGACTAGAACTCATATTGCCCCAATCAATGTGTGGGTAGTTAAAGTCGCCTATTATGACACAGTTATTTCATCTAGCCGCTATCTTTAATTCATTCATCATTTTATAATCCTCCTCTATCTTTTGATCTGGTGGGCGATAACAAACTCCCACTGTTAAGCTTCCTTTTGGACCCACTATTTCAACCGATAGCATTTCCAGAAACGAATCCAATTCTCTTACCCTCTTAATCTTACTGGACGGTATACCCTCTCTGACATACAGAGCCACCTCACCTCCAACCCTTCCCCCCTATCCTTCTGATATAATTTATAACCAGGAATCACCGTATCCCACTGATTTTCCTCATCCCACCAAGTTTCTGAAATACCCACAATGTCTATTTCCCCCCCAACACCAAGCATTCCAACTCCCCGATTTTACCTCGGAGACTTCTAGCATTTGTGTATAAACACTTATAGTTTCCCACGTTTGCTAAGCCCACAGCCTTCCTCTTGCTGCCTCGAGACCTTGCCAGACAGTTCCTATCATTAGCCACAGTCTCAGTGGACAATTGTAATCCATTTCCTTGTACAAAAGTAGTAGCTACCCCTTCATCTCTTTGAGATGAGCCATCCCGAACCAGAGACTTTTCATCTCCTGTCGGCTTTCCCCCATTTTTCAGTTTAAAAACTGCTCTGCCACCTTTTTGATTTTGAGCGCCAGCAGCCTGGTTCCTTCTCGGGACAAGTGGAGACCGTTCCTTTTGTACAGCTCCCTCTTGTCCCAAAAAGCATCCCAGTGCCTAACAAACTTGAACCCTTCCCCCCTACACCAGGCTACCTTGGAGGTCCTGGCCTTGAGCTTCCTGCCCAGCAGCCTAAATTTCTCCTCCAGGACGTCACGACTGCATTTCCCCACATCGTTGGTGCCAACGTGCACCACGACCACTGGCTCCTCCCCAGCACTATCTACCAGCCTATCTAAAACACGCATAATGTCCGCTACCTTCGCACCATGTTCGATAGTCTTCCTGGAGTCCGGTGCTTGGTCGGGGTGTAGCCGGTCCAGCAACATCGTGGGGTGCCGACCCATTAGTAGCTCTGCAGGGCTGTGGCTGGTGATGGGGTTTGGAGTTGTCCTCTGTGTCAGGAGGAAGCAGGCTAGCTGGAACTCCCAGTCCCCGTCTGTTATTCTGCTGAGGGCTTCCTTCGCTGCATGTACCATCCTTTCTGCCTGCCCGTTGGTTATGGGGTGGAAAGGGGCAGATCAGATGTGCCGGATCAGGTTCCGCTGCAGGAAGTCCTGGAATTCCGATGACGTAAAGGCCGTCCTGTTGTCCGAGACTATCGTGTCCGGCAGGCCATGCGTCGCGAAGATCCAGCAGAGGGACCGTACTATGGCTTTCGTGGAAGTGGTGGACACTGGGCTTATCTCCAGCCACTTCGAGTGGGAGTCAACTGTCACCAGGAACAACAGTCCCTGGAATGACCTGGCAAAGTCTATGTGGAGCCAGGACCATGGCCATCTGGTTGACTCCCAAGGCAGTGTGGGTGTGCAGGGCGGGCTTGGCCAGACTTCTTGGCAGGTCTGGCATGTGTGGACCCAAGACTCAATTTCTGTATCAATTCCCGGCCACCACACATAACTCCGGGTGAGTGCCTGGATGTGCTTCGTGGAGGGCTGTGAGGACCTGTTGCCTCAGGGCCATGGGGACCACAACTCTGTCTCCCCACAGGAGGTATCCCTTGAGGGCTGATAGTTCATCCTTCCAGGTGACAAAGGCCATGAACTCTGGTACTGGGGAGGCCATGGGCCATCCCCTCACCACCCAGCCCAAGACCCGGGAGACGAGTGGGTCGTGGGCCGAGCGTGCAGCGATGTCAGCAGCCTGTAGTGGAGGATCCAGGAGGCCTTCGAGAAGCAGGACTCCTGGCATGGGGGCAGGATCAGAGTCTGTGGAGGGGAGTGGCAGCTGGCTCAAGGCATTAGCATGCCCCATTGCCTTGCCTGGGAGGTGTTCTAATCGGTACTGGTAGCCAGCAAGGAACAGGAACCACCAGAGGACTCAGGGCAACAAAACTTGGGGCATCTGCTTGTCCGCCACAAAGAGTCCAAGGAGGGGCTTGTGGTCAGTTACAATCGTGAAGGGGCGCCTGTAGACGAAGTTGTGGAACTTCTTGATCCTTGCTACGATTACCAAGCCCTCCCTGTCGATTGCACTCTGCAGCCAACAAGGTCCTCGAGTAGTAGGCCACCAGGACTTCGCAGCCGTCTGGGAGGAGGTGGCCCAGGACTGCACCAACACCATAGGGGCGTCATCGCATGCCAGGACCACTGGCAGGGACTCATTGAAGTGTTGGCACACTGTTTGAAATGAGCAGCGCTTTGACACCCCGGAACACCGCTGCTTCCTTCAGGCCCCAGGACCACAGAGCAGACTTGTCCAGGAGGCAGTGGAGGGGCTCAGCAACTGCAGCCTTGGGTGGAAGGAAGGCATGATAGAAATTTATTAGTCCCAAGAACACCTGTAGTTCCGCTTTGCAAGTTGGTGCTGGGGCCTCCACGATGGCCTTCACCTTGTCCCTGGCTGGGTGGAGGCTGGATGCGTCGACTCTGAATCCCAAAAAGTCCACTTCCAGTACCCCGAGGAGGCATTTCTTCTGCTTCACCTTGAGGCCAGTGGAGTTGAAACAATGCAGGACGGCATGGAGGCGGGAGGCGAAGTTGTCGGGGGTGGCCGCTGCGATGAGGACGTCATCGAAGAATGGCGTCACTCCAGGGATCCCTTTTAATAATGACTCCATTAATTGTTGAAAGATCCCTGGGGCCACACTCACCCTGAACTGTAGCCTTTTTACCTTAAAAGCCCCCTGGTGCGTCACTATCATCTGGGCTGTGGCCGTAGCCTCATCAACTGGCAACTGTTAATATGCTTGCACCAGGTCGAGTTTTCCCAAAATCTTGGCCCCCGCCAGAGATGCTAGTACATGGCTCACTACGGGGACCAGGTAGGAGTGATCCTGGAGGGCCTTATTTAATGTGCATTTATAGTCCATGCAGATGTGGACTTCGCCATTTGGCTTCACGGGGGTGACAATTGGCATCTCCCAAATGGCATGTGATACCAGCTCCAGGACGCCTTGAGCTACTAGGCAGTCAAGCTCCGCATTGATTTTGGGCCTGAGTGCTAACGGGGCTGTGCGGAATCTCATCCAGATAGGGGTCACACTGGGGTCTAGTTGTAGGGAAACTGGGGGCCCCTTATAACATCCCAACACCGCATCGAACACTGCCAGGAACTCCCCACACATATCAGCAAAGTCCAGTGCTACACATTTATTAACCCCCTCCACTGTAATGCCCAGCATTGTGAACCAGGCCCTCCCCAAAAGACTAACAAGGTTCCCCTCAACCACAATCAAGTCCAGAGAACCCCGGTACTGCACCCGGAAAGTCCCCACACTCCAGATCAGAACCGGGTTCTGCTGAAAGTCCACCAAACTGAGGGGCGAGGGGCATAATTGGGGTCCCCCATGGGGGCAGAGCCTGTTCAGCGTGTCCACCGAGATAATGGATGCTGCCAACCCCAAGTCCACTTCCATGGGTCAAGGGGACCCCTGAACTTGGATCTTCAGGGTAGCAGACTGGTTGGGGAGGTGAAGTACCTGGAAAGATGGCCGGGCAGTGAGAAGGTAGAGGTCGGAGCATTCATCAGTTGGTGTACTGGTTAAGTGCGCGGACTCTTATTTGGGAGAACTGGGTTTGATTCCCCACTCCTCCACTGGCACCTGCTGATGTGACCTTGGGTCAGTCACAAGCTCTGTCACAGCTGTTCTCTCAAGGACAGTTTCTGTCAGAAGTTCTCTCAGCCCCACCTACCTCACAGGGTGTCTGTTGTGGGGAGGGGAATGGAAAGGAGTTTGTAAGCTGCTCTGAGACACCTTTGGGCAGTGAAGGGCGGGGTATAAATCCAAACTCTTCTTCTTCATCATCAGCAGTCTCATACGTGGTGGTGGTCTGGCGACATGGCTGAGTGGGCGGCTGCTGGTGCTGGCTTCCTTTGGACCGGCAGATGCGGGCGTGGTGACCTTTTTTCTGCAGGTGTGACACGTGGTCTCATCGAATCGGCATGTTTTCCTTATGTGCGCCTCCCTGCAGCTGGCGCACGGGGCCCTGTTGGTGGCCCTCCTGGAGGAACCGGTGGTGGTGAATCCTGGTGTCTTCTGGCGGGTGGGCTGGCGAACCAGGTGGACATCTTCCTCGTTGGAGTTTTCTGGTGCCGAGTTGGGAAGGATGAGGTGCGAGGCTGTTGCTGGTCGGTCGCAATGCGAGGCCTCGTGTGTGATGGCGAGTTGTAGTGCCTCGTTGAATGTGATGCTGGAGGCGCTGATCACCTTCCAGTGAAGCTTGGTGTCACTGATGCCCCACACGAACTGTGTAAGGGGGTTGTCCTTGACCTTCAGGAAGGCGCACTCCATGGCCAGCTGTCATAGTGCAGCCAGATACGCTGCGGCCATTTCTCCCTGCTTCTGGAGGCACCCTTGGAACTCCATGTGCCTGGCAAGTGCTGTAGGCTTCGGCGTGAAGTACCTCATCAGTGCGTCAATGATCTCTTTGTAGGAGCACTCGAGGATGGACCTTGGAGCCAAGAGGCTCTTGGCTAGCCGAATGGTGGCTGTGCCGCAGGAGCTCAGGAGGAGGTTCCGTCGCTTGGCCTCGTCAGTCACATTGTGGCACGCCAGGTAGCAGGTCAGCTGGTCTGTCCATGAATCCCAGAACTCGGGATGTGTGGGGTCGAACGTCTCGAGGTAGCCACTGTAAAGTACTGGGTTGACCGCATGGAGGACGCAGACAATGACATGCAGTGCGTTTATTGGTACTTCACAACACAACAACAACAATGGCCCTGCAAGGCCAGCTATATACATACCCACCCAGCACACCTGCAGTCCCATTGGGGGGTTTGAATTTCCCACCAACTTGCTATAGGTGGATGCTAGGGGGGAATTAGGAGCCTCTGTTCTATTGTTCTTAGGAGCGAAGCGCCACACTGTAGCCATGGACCCCTAGGAGTGGCCCGCGAACATAACATCAACCATGGCTCAATGAACATAAGGCGCAAGTCCGAGTAGAAAGTATATGAAAGAAACATGTTCAAGAGTTTCAATCTCCCGCTTAGTGCAGGAACACAATCTACTGTCGAATGGGTTTTTTTGGAATCTCCCATATAATACTGCTGATGGCAACACATTAAACCTTGCTAACATATATGCTCTGCGTTGCCCCGGGGTCGTTAAACAAGTTAGATACTCAGCCCTATGCCCAAAAGGTGAAAGCCCTAAACTAAGGGGTGAGCATCTACTTTTTGCATGGTGCTCTCAAGAATCTGCCTCTCCATGTCAACCAGTCTTTGCCTGATCTGCCTAAGATTACATTATAAGAACAGGCCTCCAGGTAGTTTCACAGCAGACTCAACACACTAGATTCAAGTGGAGCTGAAAAATTGAAAACAAGACTGAAACCACTTTTCTTTGGGGGGGGGAGTGGTTTGATGAGGGCAACAGTCCAGTCATTAAAAAGTGGGCTGGAGATGGATGGGAGTCGGTCGGACAAAGGAAAACAACAGAAATACTGCCCGGGAGGGAAAAGGCTGACTCAAAATCGGCTTCCAGCAAAAGATCAAGTTAAAAGTGGTTTCAAAAGAACCAGGAAAAAAATCCAACAAATAACAAAAATAACCAAAAAAGGTGAAAATTAAAGGCACAAAAAGGCATGCAGAAATCAGGGGCTAATGCAAAGCAATACAGGGCCAGAGCTGACAGAAAACCCATGTGGAAAAGCCCTGAGTTCCTATTATGTCTGATGATAACACCTGTCTTTCCTGATGATCTCCTCAGGTGTAAATGCAAGTTGTCAATGAGGCATACATGTAGTGCAGACCCTTGTTGGTATCATAAACACATTTTAAAATATGTAACTACATACAGTAATAGCTATAGCAGGGATTTGAAGACCTGGAAGTCAGTATTGATCAATGGAAATGATCATAATGATATTTGCAGATTTGTTTTAACTACAAATCATCAGCATAATATCAAAATTGAAAACAATTGCCACTTGGTTCTATTTTGCTACATAGA
The DNA here is from genome assembly GCA_029375565.1 of Gekko gecko. Taxonomy (NCBI): domain Eukaryota; kingdom Metazoa; phylum Chordata; class Lepidosauria; order Squamata; family Gekkonidae; genus Gekko; species Gekko gecko. The sequence goes on from JAPDNY010000003.1 coordinate 90,108,862, forward strand.
TTAGAATGTATAGTGATCTCCTAAAAGTATTTTTCTATTATTTATCAGCCTTCACGTTATTGGATTTTGGTAGATTTTACATATATTTTATTAAGACCATTGTCCTCTCCAGAATTCTTCACTAGGATGGATATTAAAAAACTATCAAGGTGGACTCTCCCCCCCAAAAAACAACTTTTTTGAATATCCAGCCTGATGAAGAATTTTACAGAACTAAAAATCCTGGAAACTATATTGTGTCATTTTGGTCGATATTAATAAATGGGATGATGAGGCTTGTATGGTTAGATGTTGTTGTAGACCAGTGTGGCTCTGCCAACTGTATATTGTCAGTATCTCCACTTTTCACTTAAGCTATTTGCTATTTTCTGGATATAACCCTGTTGGAAATTGTATTGTAGAGCAACCATGAGTGTTCGTTCATTAAGGGCAAAATAGCCATTTAACTTAAAGGCAAATTTCCAGGTGGGCCACTGCCCTGGAGGGCCACTGGTAGCCAGGACCAAGCCAAGCCCCAGCAGCTCTGGCAGCACCTCCGGGGCCATTTGGTTGGACCGTTCATCAGTAATGGTAATAGGTGACAGTTTACCAGTTGTCTGAGCAAATGCCGATTGTTTGTGTTGGCAGAGTTTAAACATGCAGAGGAAGGAGCACCCACTGTTTAAAGAAAATAACTCCGTTTATTAAAGAAGAAATAAACTCTGATAGTACAGAGGAGAGGGAGAGAGGCTTAACTAACTGACTAACTGCAGTGAGAGACAGGAACGAAGGGGGAGGGCTCAGTTGTAGCAGGAAGTCTCCAAAAAGCCAATCAGGAGACAGGAAGGACATAATTTGAAATTGTGGGAAGTCCCTAATCTAGCTGTGCAAACTAGGGCTGCGGTCAGATGTGCCATTTGGTGCGGTCAGGAAGTGCTCCTATTACCTTCATTGGAATTTGACATGGAGTAGCGTGATCACACATCCTGTTTTGCTGCAGGCTTAGCCCATTACTGCATGATCAGATGGCGTGTTCAGGTGAGTGGCTTTTTTGGCCTTTTTTTTTTTGCGCATGTTCATAAACGAGGAATCAACCCCCCACACAGAGAGTTCTACATGGAGTTCTCTATTTACCAATTATGTGGTTATGCGCATACCGCTAAGCAAGCAAAAAAATGGTACCGAGTTGAAATGGAATGGGGAGACCATCCCAACAGCTTGAGAGGGTGCTTGCACAATCAGACAGTGGAAAGTCGATCCGTGGCCTGTCGGAACCAGTTAAGACTGGACTTTCCCTGGTGTCTTCTAACTCCATTTCTGTGGCGGAGCAGCACAGGGTGCCGATCTAAGGGCATGTCTGACTGCAGCCTAGGGGTTCTTCAGCTGTCCACTACAGGCTGTCCTTCTTGTCTTCTTCAAGTAGGTGCCCTACAGACCTTGCATGTTCCAAGAGCTTGCACTGCTTCAGTGCTGGCTTGAGAAGCTGCAGGTTGGCAACCCAGCTTGGCTTGCTCCAGGGCCATGTTCACTTCCCAGTCCACTCCGGTGTTTCACCCTTAAGGGGCAGCTCTTGCACTGAGTGCTTGTACTTGCCGTTACAACCTTTACTTTTCACATCCAGGTGTTTCAGGTGGATAGCTGTTTATAGTCTGCAGTAGAATGGCAAGACCTGAATCCAGTAGTACCTTAAAGACCAACAAGAGTTTGTCAAAGGAGTTTTGCATCTCAGAAGCTTATACCCTGGGAATCTTTTTTTTTTGTATTGTGTGTGTGTGTGTGTGCATGTGCGTGTGTGCGCACGTGCGTGTGTGCGCATGTGCCTGGAAGACATGGCTGACTTCTGGCAACCCCTGGTGGGAAGGGACATTCAGAGAGGTGGCTTGCCCTTGCCTGCCTCTGCCTCCCAGCCCTGGGATTCCCTGGAAGGAGGCCTCCCTTCCCAGTCCTTGCCAGGCTTGGCCCTGCTGAGCTTCCGAGACCTGACGGCGTCGGGCTTGCCTGGGCTGTCCAGGGCAGGGCTGTCCCAGAAATCTTGTTGGTCTTGCACAGCCTCAGCCTTAGCCCACATGTCAAAGGTACCTGGAAACTGGAGCCATGATTGGCCCATTTAGTCCTCTTTGTCATTGGTATGACATGCTGCCATTGGTCCAGAGACCTTCTTTCCATACCTTTCATTGAGCTGGATCCCATGGAAGCTTTTCATATGCTCAACAATCTTTGCAGAAGCAGAAGGTCTAAAATCAGTCCTTGCTGTCTGTTTGCACCAAGGAAAAGCAATTTGTATCCCCACAATTTTTTATGCGTGTGCCAGGCATTGCTGGGGGGGGGGTTGTATACAGTTTCAACATCAGTGTAAATGAAATAATGTGAACCGTATATTCCATTTCTCCATATACACATTGTTATTTAATTAAAATTATATCAAACCACTAAGTGTTCCTGCACATGTGGCACCACTGCTTGTACAAGTAGAGACGCATGATGTCCATTTTCCTTCTCACTCATGTATCACAGAATACAATCCATTACTTTTTCCTTAGGAGGACACTTCCTGGGATCTTCTGGCTGTCTCTCTTCAAGATCTGGACTGTCTCTTACCGTGACTTACAGGCTGAAGAAGGCGCATTGAGAGTGGCATGCGGCCTCCGCGCGATGGACAGTCCTGGTGGGAGGATCTGCCTTCTCGCCATCATAACAGATCCCAGAATCCTCTTTGGTTACATTATTTATTTATTTATTTAGTCAGATTTTCACCCCGCCCTCCCAGGCGAGGCCGGCTCAGAGCGGCTTACCTAAAACAATACATAAATTACAATACAGCAATTAAAACACACTAAAACAGCACTGCAACCAACTGATGACATAAGGGGCTCGCATCATTGTCCTTGGTTGTTGCTACTGTTGCCGCTTTAACGATGGCAGCCGTACTCAGCCGTACATAATTAAGCCCCCATAAGTACAGACTGCCCACAGTAAGATCAGAAGCAAGAATCAGGGGTACATTTTTAACTTTGTTTTATCTGTGGAAGATATTTCTTATGTCTGTTCTGGGATGGCTAATCTATTTACCCTGCCCAGCCTTTAACTTTCAATAATTAAGTAATTGCCCTATTTGCCTCTCAGTTTTCCAATCCATCCCCCCCCCTGTAAGGAATGAATGAAGGGCCGAACTCTGCTACAGTTATTCCTGCATCCTCCTGTGGGGAATAACGGCTGTGTGGCTACTCAGTTAATTCCTTTGCAGTGGCGGCGGCAGCAGCACGGAGAGTTATTACGACACGGAAGTAGCCTCAGTCTGTCTTGCCACAATCTGGATCCTGAAGGTGAATGCGGTGCAGCCCTGCTTCCAGTCAGCTTGTGGACGCTCTGACTCAGGAAGTGGATGCCTGCTCTCGCAGTGAGGTCCTCTTCCGAGGTAGAGTTTTTCCTCTCTGAGCAGCACTGTCCGTTTTCCATACTTTTCAAGCTGGTGTTTGAACAGGAGATTACCCTCACTTTGCAGAGGCGGCTCTGACTTGATGTCCATCGACATGCATGTTGTAAAGTACTGGGTTTCGGGCCTCATGACTCGGACGACGACATAAGAGAAGACGCGTTTATTCGTACTTCACACAAGACAAAAACAACAGTAATGGCCGGCGGCCAACTATATACAGTAAGGGGGGGACGCCCCGTTCCTATTGGTGGGTTTGAATTGCCCGCCAATGCTGCCATTGGTTCTTTACTGGCGAGCTCAGGAGTCTAGTCCCTATTGTTCTCCGAGAGCGAGCTTGGCTGCATTCGCCAGCTCATACCCCTGAAGTCAGGACACAACACCCCTCCCCCCATAGTTTGTCTCCCATCAGGTGACGTAGTTTTTTAGGTAGGCTGGTGGCCTCCGTTCTCTTACTGACCTTCGGAGGGCCGGTACTGGACTGGCAGGCCCCCCTTCGAGTGGTCCTCCCCCACTAGGGGCTTGGATTTCTGGTGGCAGCGACGGCTGCGGTGGTAGCGGCGGCGGCGGTTGTGGCAGCGACGGTGGCAGCTCGACTTGCTCTGGGACCCCCTCCGGGCTCCGCGGTCTTTCGGGCACTTGCTCCGCTGGTGGTGCCGGAAGCCGATCTGGTGCGGGGGCGGCCGCGGGGTCTTCCGGAAGCGGGGCCTGGATCCCTGTGCCTGGGTCTTGCCGCCTCCGGAGTTGGTCTACGTGCTTATGGAGGACCCGGTCCCCGTCGGCCAGGACCTCGTATGACACTGGCTCGGTGGGTTTTAAGATGCGCCCGGCCAGCCACTGAGGGCCTGCCCCGTAATTCCGGAAGTAGACAGGTTCCCCCGGGAGGAAGCTCCTGGGCGCCTCCCGGGTTTCGACCAGCTTTCTCTCTGGGGCTCGGTCCGGGTGGAGCCTGTCTAACAGGGTCGTGGGGCGGCGGCCCATCAATAGTTCTGCTGGGCAATGCCCGGAGATGGGGTTCGGGGTGGTGCGTTGTGTTAGGAGAAAGCGGGCCAGCCGGAACTCCCAATCCCCCTCCGTTATGCGGCTCAGGGCTTCTTTGACGGTGCATACCGTCCTCTCCGCCTGCCCATTTGTTGCCGGGTGGAAGGGCGCGGAGCGTATGTGCCGGATTAGGTTCCTTGCAAGGAACGTTTGGAACTCAGCAGATGTGAACGCGGCCCCATTGTCCGACACGATTGTGTCTGGCAACCCGTGCGCCGCGAATATTTTCCGCAGGGCCCTTATTGCCGCTTTAGCCGAGGTGGTAGACACCGGGCTTATTTCTACCCACTTTGAGTAGGAGTCTACCGTCACCATGAACTGGAGCCCCTGAAACGGGCCGGCAAAATCTACGTGTAGGCGGGACCATGGCTTGTGGGTAGACTCCCAGCTTTGGGTAGGCGCTCTCGGGGGATTGGGGCGGACTTCCTGGCACCGTGTGCATCCCCGGACCCAGGTTTCAATTTCTGCGTCTATCCCCGGCCACCACACGTAGCTCCTTGCCAGAGCTTTCATTCGTACAATTCCAGGGTGGGCCTTGTGCAGCATCTCTAGAACCCCATGTCTCATGGGCCCCGGGATGACCACCCTGTCCCCCCATAGTAAGCACCCTTTCAAGGCGGATAACTCTTCCCTCCTGGCTTTGTATGCCGCGAACTCTGGCCCTGTCTGTTCCGCTGGCCATCCCCTCACCACCCAGTTTAGGACCTGGGAGAGAATGGGATCTCGGGACGAGCGGTCGGCCACGTCTGCAGCCTGAAGGGGGGGGTTGGGCAGCTCCTCCATCAACAATACTGCTGGAGCTGGAGCCGAATCCTCCCCTGTCTGCGGCAGCGGCAGGCGGCTCAGGGCGTCAGCATGCCCCAGCGCCTTGCCCGGCCGATGCTCCAGCCGGTACTGATAGCCCGCTAAAAACAAGGACCAGCGCAACACCCGGGGCGACAGTACCTGCGGCGTTTGTTTGTCCGCCGTGAACAGCCCCAGGAGCGGCTTATGATCGGTTACGAGCGTGAAGGGCCGCCCATACACAAAGTTGTGGAATTTCTTAACCCCCGCCACCAGGGCCAAGCCCTCCCGGTCAATTTGTGCATAGTTCTGCTCCGCGGGAGACAGCGTGCGGGAGTAGTAAGCCACCAGGACTTCCCTCCCGTCTGGTAGCCTGTGGCCCAAGACCGCCCCGACCCCATACGGCGACGTGTCGCATGCCAGGATTACCGGGAGCTTTTCATCGAAGTGGGCGAGTACAGCGTTCGAAATCAATAGTACCTTAACCCCCCGGAGCGCCGCCTCCTCCTGCGCTCCCCATGCCCAAGGTGTCGCCTTATCCAGCAGCCTGTGCAGGGGTTCTGCCACAGCGGCTTTGTGTGGGAGAAAGGCGTGGTAAAAGTTCAGGAGGCCTAAGAACGCCTGGAGCTCTGCCTTGGACTTCGGGGCGGGGGCCTCCACGATGGCGTTCACTTTGTCCCTCGCCGGATGCAGGCCCGTTGCGTCAACCCGGTATCCCAAGAACTCCACCTCCGGCACCCCGAGGAGGCACTTTTCCCTCTTCACCTTCAGCCCCGCGGCTTGGAAGCGTCCCAGAACAGTTCGTAGGCGGGCGGCGAAGCTCTCTGGGGTGGCCGCGGCGATGAGGACGTCGTCGAAGAATGGCGTCATGCCAGGGATCCCTTTTAACAAATCGTCCATTAGATTTTGGAAGATCCCTGGGGCCACACTGACCCCGAACTGCAGTCGCTTCACCCTGAAGGCCCCCCGGTGGGTTACTATGGTCTGGGCCTCGGCCGTGGCCTCATCCACAGGGAGTTGCTGGTACTCCTGCGCGAGATCCAGCTTACCAAATATGCGCGCCCCCGCCAATGTGGCCAATACGTGGCTGACTACGGGGACGGGGTATGCGTGTGCCTGAAGTGCCTGGTTAATAGTGCACTTGTAATCCACGCAGATGCGGATTTCCCCGTTCAACTTCACGGGTGTCACAATCGGGGTTTCCCATCGTGCATTGGGGACGGGCTCTAGGACCCCCTGGGCCACCAACCGGTCCAGTTCTGCCTCTATTTTTGGGCGGAGGGCCAGGGGCATGGTGCGGAATCGCTGCCGGATGGGTGTCACTGTTGGGTCTAAGTGGAGCGACACCGGGGCCCCTTTATAACACCCCAGTTCCCCATCAAAGACCTCGGGGAATTCCCTGCACACCGCCCCCCAGTCCCGCATCCCACACTTATTCACGCCCCCGATCGTAATGCCTAGGGCCTCGAACCACGCTCGCCCCAGGAGACTCACAAGGTTGCCCTCAACCACCACCAAGTCCAAGTTCCCCTCAAAGTCTCGGTACTGCACTCGGAAAGTGCCGACTCCCCGGATGGGGACAGGGTTGTTTTGAAAGTCCACCAAGCTTAGTGGCGATGGACGTAGAGGGGGTCCCCCTGCCGGGCAAAGTTTTTTTAAAGTGTCCATGGAAATGATGGACGCCGCCGATCCCGAGTCCACCTCCATGCAACAGGGGGACTCCTCGATCCGCACGTTTACTTGGATCTTCGGGGTAGAGGAGAGATTGGGGTTGGGGGGGCGAAGTACCTGCAGCGGTTGATCGGTGAGATGGTACAACTCGGCGACCTCTTCCGTCGTCTCGTAGGCAGTGGACGGTGTGCGGTGCGGTGGGGCCAACGATCTCGAGTTCCGGGGGCCCTTGGACCGGCAGACCCGTGTGAGGTGTCCCTGCTTTCCACACCCGTGACAGACAGCATCCCGGAACTTGCAGGTCTTCCTCCCATGGCCTTCCCCGCAGCTGGCGCACACGGTCCGGTTGCCGGAAGGCTTGGCTGGCTCCCTGTCAGCCTGCTGAGTCAGCGCCGGCTGGCGGTGGTGGGGTCTGAGGGCGTAGACCTCTTCGGTGTCTGAGTTCCCGGGGCTGGGACCCCTCCCGACCGCATGGGCAGCCGCGGCCGGGCGTTCCCCTTCGGCGGCCTCGTGTGCGGTTGCAGCGTCGATGGCCTCGTCCAGGGAGAGCCTCCGGTAGCCGATCAACTTGCGCCGCAGCTTGGAGTCCGCCAGGCCCCACACAAACTGCGTCAGCAAGTTGTCTTCCACCCTCGGGAACCCGCAGTCCACCGCCAGGAAGGCGGCAACGGATTCCCCTTGGGCCTGGACTCGCCTCTGGAAGTCCATCCTCTTGGCCAAGAAGGTAGGCCGGGGGCTGAAATACCCGTTGAGGACGTCCAGGATCTCCCCAAAGGAGCTTTCCAAGGCCGTGCGGGGCACCAAGAGGCTCTTGGCGAGGCGGACTGTTTGGGTGCCGCACGCGCTCAGCAGGAGCGACCGTTTTTTCTCCGGGTCTCGAATCTCATTGAATTCCATATAACTGATGAGCTGGTCGACCCATGCGTCCCAGGTTTCTGGCTGAGACAGATCGAAGCGCTCCATCATTACGTGAGTGGCGGCCATGGCTCCGTCTGGGAAGGCGTGCGCCGGGGCGAGCGGTGCGGTGCTGCTCTCGGGGTCAGCGATGCGATGCTCGGCGAGCGGTGTGGTGCTGCTCTCGGGGTCAGCGATGCGATGCTCGGCGGGTGGCCTTGTCGTCCTTCTCGTCGTTCATGGAGTCAAGGGAGGCGTTGAAATCCCATCCTCGTCGCCACTGTAAAGTACTGGGCTTCGGGCCTCATGACTCGGACGACGACATAAGAGAAGATGCGTTTATTCGTACTTCACACAAGACAAAAACAACAGTAATGGCCGGCGGCCAACTATATACAGTAAGGGGGGGACGCCCCCATTCCTATTGGCGGGTTTGAATTGCCCGCCAATGCTGCCATTGGTTCTTTACTGGCGAGCTCAGGAGCCTAGTCCCTATTGTTCTCTGAGAGCGAGCTTGGCTGCATTCGCCAGCTCATACCCCTGAAGTCAGGACACAACACATGTGACCCCTGCAAGGCCTCCGGGGAGCTTGCAACAGACTGAAACAGCGGCTGAGTCCCTGGGGGTTTAGTCCATTCTAAGAAGTCTCCCGGACTCCTACAACTCAGAAGAAGTGGGTAGTTCTGAGATTATATAGCCACATGTTCCCTTGGTATTAAAGATTTAGCGAGGACAACTGGGGCATATCAAGAGGAACTCACTGGGGCAACTAACATATCCCATAAGCAGCTATGTTTGTTGCACATCTGCATGGCAGAGTGTGGGGAGAAATCGCACCCCAGGCTGTTTGTAAATCCTTTTTCTTGGAAAGAAGAAATCATGCCACATCCCAGCTATTCAGCTAATGCTAGAAGGGTGATTTCCAAACCGTGTTCTGCAGAACTTTTGAGTGCCAAACTTTTTACGCAAGGGAACCTTTCTCATGCCAGTCTGCATGCCAAGGAACCCTGCAGGACTGCCATGGAAGATCAGCATCAGCAGGCAGGCTTTTCTGAAACTTTATTCCTGGTCTCCTTTTATAATATGTAAGCACAACAGACAGACTGGGGTGCATTTTAGGACAGCCTGTATTCTCTCATGTACAGTAACAGACCCCAAAGACCTGGCTGACATCGTTCGCAAAAGAAAAGTGCATCCTAAAGGTTTACCTCCCATAATCCTTTGCAAAATCTAGTGATCCCATGGCCATCATGCAGGGTTCTTTGGTACACAAATAGAAGGTTTTCTCAGGAAAAAAATATTTGAAATGCTTGTTCCTCCTGTGCAATATGAGGATTTGGCTTCCCTAATGGAGTCTGTTCCAACATGACAAAGGGTGAGCAGCAAGCTAGAACGGTAATGACATAATTTCCAGTTCTGGTATTGTTGTGCCATGGCACTGCTGCCGAGAGGACGAGGTGCCAAGCGTGGTGTTGCTGTCGAGGGCTGTTGAGTCACAGCTGACTTCTGGTGACCCCGAAGGGTTGTCATGGCAAGAGACGCTCGGGCCGTGGTCACGGGTGCCTGCTGGAGCAGAGGGGGGCGGGGCTGTTTCCTCCACAGTTGCAAGATCACAGAGCCTTTTGAAGCTGTGGGCTCAGCCCATCATTGTGTGATCAGAAGCAACTGCAGGTGAGTCTTTTGGGTTTTTTTTTTTTTTGCCATTTGTTTCCCTTCCGCATAAATGAGGATTCGCACCTCTGCACTGAGGGCCCCCTATGGAGTATGCGCCTACTGCGAAGGGGGGCGGGGGGGACAACAGCACAGAGTGAGAAGGCGTGAGAGCGCCTTTAAGCGATCAGACAGGAGAACGTCTGTCCGTGGCCCGTAGCAACCCGTTTCCCACTGGACTTTGCCCGGTGTCTTTTAACTCTGCTTCTGTGGCACAGCAGCATGGGTGGCAGACGACCGTGGGACGCTTCCCAGACGTTGCTGCCTGATGGCTCCCTTTAGGTCCATCTGGCACTCGCACCTGTGTCGGATCTAAAGGCGCATGGGGTCGCCGCCTCAGAGGTGGTTTGCCATTGCTTGCCTCTGCGCAGAGACCCTGTTATTCCCGGCAGGTCTCCCATCCAAATACTATCCAGGGCCGACGACCCTGCTTGGCTTCCGAGATCTGAAAAGATCAGGCTAGCTGGGGGGGGGGGCGTTCCAGGTCAGGGCAGGAGGGCAAGTGCCGCGGGCCAAAAGCAAATAGCCCCCCACCCCCCGCACGCACGCTCCCATGTTAGACTTGTTTGGGGTTGTTTTGTTTTTTTTACACAGCACAGAGACACCTTGTGGTTATTTCTTGTATTGCAATATAAATAATACGGATTCAGTCCCTGGTTGGCAATCCATTTTGCCACATGGTGCCCTTTTCAGATACACTCCAGGGTACAAAAATGCATGGCAGGGGACATGGGAGGAAGGCAGCATGCTCCAACCCTAATCTAGCCAGCATGGCATAGTGGTTAGAGCGAAGGAGTAGGATTTGGGAGGAAGCCCTGGATGGGAATCTCTACTCATTCGTCACTGTCTCTCAGTCTATCCGACCTCACAGAATAATTGTTGTGACGATATAATGGAGGCGAGAAGACTGATGCTGTCATCCACTCCAAGCCCTCATGGAGGAGTAAAGTGTAGGCCTGCCAACACTGGGTTAGGAGATCCCTGGAGGTTTAGGTGTGGATCTTGGAGAGGGTGAGAACTGGGGAGGGCAGGGGCCTCTGCAGAGTCTCATTCCACAGTGTCCACCGTCCAAAGCAGCCTTTTCCACAGGAGGAGTCTGCAGTTGTGGTTCTAGGAGCTCTCCAGCCCCCGCCTGGAGGTTGGCAACCCCAGGTATAAACAAACATGCATTTGGGGTGGCTGTGTATGGCCTACAAAAAGATGGGGAGCACAGCCAAATCAGTAGAAGGGAGTATAAACGCTATGTAGCCCTAAAGTGCTTTAAAATAGAAACTTTATTAACAATACTATACCATCAAATGACTTAAAGACAATAAATTTAACAATTAATGTTACAACATAAACATGCTCCAACTACATTCTCCAACTACAGCAGTTACATTTGAGTTATCACCTTTGTTAATATTATCTAGTCGGGAGCCTGTTTATGCGGATTGTTCTACAGCAGACTGTGAACCCTTTTTGGGTCTGTGGTAACCATGTGAAATTGTCCCTTTTTGTGATATGATACACTGACTGATACAACAGACACAAAAAAGATTTCGAAACAAGGTCACATCTGGAATCCTCGTCTCATGACAAGTGTGTATTATTGATTCCTCAGCTGTATCCAGAGTCTGGAGCCGTGCTACTCACGAAGACATTCACAACGTCCCTGCAGTCATTTAGACACCGATTTGTACTACGTGGCTCCTTTTGTGGGCAGTTCAAAGCTATGAGCCGCGTTTCATTTATGATTTTTTTGCTGTATGTTTATGTTGTTGTTGTGTCCTGGGATCAGAAGGCTGAGCTGGAGAAATACAGCCAAGCTTCGCTCTCTGAGAACAATTGGGACTAGGTTCCTGAGCTCGCCAGTAGTGAACCAATGGCAGCATTGGCGGGCGATTCAAACCCGCCAATAGGAATATAGGGCCGTCCCCCCCTAACTGTATATAGTTGGCCTCCGGCCGTTACTGTGTGTTCTTGTCTTATGTGAAGTACGAATAAACGCGTCTTCTCTTATGTCGTCGTCCGAGTCATGAGGCCCGAAACCCAGTACTTTACAGTGGCGACGAGGATGGGATCTCAACGCCTTCTGTGACTCCATGAGCGACGAAAAGGACACCGCCGAGCGCCGCATCGCTGACCCCGAGAGCAGCACCGCACCGCTCGCCGAGCATCGCATCGCTGACCCCGAGAGCAGCACCGCACCGCTCGCCCCGGCGCACGCCGTTCCAGACAGAACCATGGCCGCTTCCCATGTAACACTGGAGCACTTCGACCCGTCGCAGCCAGAAACCTGGGACGCATGGGTCGACCAGCTCATCAGCTACTTGGAGCTCAACGAAATCCGCCACCCCGACCAGAAACGAGCGATCCTCCTGAACGCCTGCGGCACCCAAACCGTCCGCCTCGCCAAGAGCCTCTTGGTGCCCCGCACGGCTTTGGAGAGCTCGTTTGGGGAGATCCTGGATGTCCTCAATGCCTACTTCAGCCCCCGACCGACCTTCTTGGCCAAGAGGATGGATTTCCAGAGGCGGGTCCAGGCCCAAGGGGAATCCATTGCCAACTTCTTGGCCGCGCTAAGGGCGCTCGCGGTGGACTGCGGATTCCCGAAGGTAGAGGACAACCTGCTGACGCAGTTCGTGTGGGGCCTGGCGGACTCCAAGCTGCGGCGCAAGTTGGTGGGACACCGGAGGCTCTCCTTAGATGAGGCCCTAGACGCGGCAACAGCCCACGAGGCCGCGGAAGGGGATCGCCTGGTCGCTGCCGCCCATGTGGTCGGAAGGAGTCCAAGCCCTGGGTATGCAGATACGGAAGAGGTCTTCGCCCTCAGACCTCAACAACGCCGGCCGGCGCCGTTCCAGCAGGCCAACAGGGAGCCAGCCAAACCTTCCGGCAACCGGACCGTCTGTGCCAGCTGCGGGGAAGGCCACGGAAGAAAATCCTGCAAGTTCCGGGATGCCGTTTGTCACGGGTGCGGAAAGCAGGGACACCTCGCACGGGTCTGCCGGTCCAAGGGCCACAGGAATTCGAGAGCATCGGTTCCACCGCACCGCGCATCGTCCACCGCCTACGAGACGACGGAAGAGGTCGCCGAGTTGTACCACCTCACCGACCAGCCGCTGCAGGTACTTCGCCTCCCTAACCCCAACCTCTCCTCTGCCCCGAAGATCCAAGTAACCGTGCGGATCGAGGGGTCCCCCTGTTGCATGGAAGTGGACTCGGGATCGGCGGCGTCCATCATTTCCCTAGACACTTTAAAAAGACTTTGCCCACTAGGGGGACCCCCTCTTCGTCCATCGCCACTAAGTTTGGTGGACTTCCAAAAGAACCCTGTCCCCATCCGGGGAGTCGGCACTTTCCGAGTGCAGTACAGAGACTTCGAGGGGAACTTGGACTTGGTGGTGGTAGAGGGAAATCTCGTGAGTCTCCTGGGGCGGGCGTGGTTCGAAGCCCTAGGTATAACGATTGGGGGAGTGAATAAGTGCGGGGTGCGGGACTGGGGGGCGGTGTGCAATGAATTCCCGGAGGTCTTTGACGGGAAACTGGGGTGTTACAAAGGGCCCCCGGTGTCGCTTCACTTAGACCCCACCGTGACGCCCGTCCGCCGGCGCTTCCGCACCGTGCCCCTGGCCCTCCGCCCGAAAATAGAGGCCGAACTGGACCGGTTAGTAGGCCAGGGAGTCCTAGAGCCCGTCCCGAATGCCCGATGGGAGACCCCGATTGTGACACCCGTCAAGCCAAACGGGGACATCCGCATCTGCGCGGATTATAAGTGCACCATTAACCAGGCACTTCAGGCGCACGCATACCCCGTACCCGTGGTCAGCCATGTCTTAGCCACACTGGCGGGGGCGCGCATATTTGGGAAGCTGGATCTCGCGCAGGCGTACCAGCAACTCCCGGTAGATGAGGCCACGGCCGAGGCGCAAACAATAGTGACACACCGGGGGCCTTCCGGGTGAAGCGGCTGCAGTTCGGGGTCAGTGTGGCCCCAGGGATATTCCAAAATCTAATGGACGATTTGTTGAAAGGGATCCCTGGGGTGACGCCATTCTTCGACGACGTCCTCATCGCCGCGACCACCCCGGAAAGCTTCGCCGCCCGCCTCCGAACTGTACTGGAACGCTTCCAAGCCGCGGGGCTGAAAGTGAAGCGGGAAAAGTGCCTCCTCGGAGTGCCGGAGGTGGAGTTCTTGGGATACCGGGTAGACGCAACAGGCCTACATCCGGCGAGGGACAAGGTGAAGGCCATCGTGGAGGCCCCCGCCCCGAAGTCCAAGGCCGAGCTCCAGGCGTTCTTAGGCCTCCTGAACTTTTACCACGCCTTTCTTCCCCACAAGGCCGCCGTGGCCGAACCCCTGCACAGGCTGCTGGATAAGGCGACACCTTGGGCATGGGGAGCGAGGGAGGCGGCGGCATTCCGGGGGTTAAAGTACTATTGATTTCAAACGCGGTGCTCGCCCACTTTGATGAAAAGCTCCCGGTAATCCTTGCGTGCGACGCATCACCGTACGGGGTCGGGGCAGTCTTGGCCCACAAGCTACCGGATGGGAGGGAAGTCCCGGTGGCTTACTACTCCCGCACGCTGTCCCCCGCGGAGCGGAACTATGCTCAAATCGACCGGGAGGGCTTGGCACTGGTGGCAGGGGTAAAAAAGTTTCACAACTTTGTGTACGGGCGGCCCTTCACGCTCGTAACAGATCATAAGCCGCTCTTGGGTCTGTTTGCGGCGGACAAACAAACGCCGCAGGTACTGTCGCCCCGGGTGCTGCGCTGGTCCTTGTTTTTGGCGGGCTACCAGTACCAGCTGGAGCATCGGCCGGGCAAGGCGCTGGGTCATGCCGATGCCTTGAGCCGCCTGCCGCTGCCGCAGACAGGGGAAGATCCGGCCCCGGCTCCCGCAGTATTGTTAATGGAGGAGCTGCCTAACCCCCCCCTTCAGGCTGCAGACGTTGCCGCCCGCACGTCCCGAGATCCCATTCTCTCCCGGGTCCTAAACTGGGTGGTGAGGGGATGGCCAGCGGAACAGACAGGGCTAGAGTTCATGGCATACAAAGCCAGGCGGGAAGAGCTATCCGCCTTAAAAGGGTGCTTACTATGGGGGGACAGGGTGGTCATTCCGGGGCCCATGAGACAAGGGGTTCTAGAAACGCTACATGAGGCCCACCCCGGTATTGTACGAATGAAAGCTCTGGCAAGGAGCTACGTGTGGTGGCCCGGGATGGACGCCGAAATTGAAACCTGGGTCCGAGGGTGCACACGGTGTCAGGAAGTCCGCCCCAATCCCCCGAGAGCGCCCACCCAAAGCTGGGAGTCTACCCACAAGCCGTGGTCACGACTACACATAGACTTTGCGGGGCCGTTTCAGGGGCTCCAGTTCATGGTGACGGTAGACTCCTACTCGAAATGGGTGGAAATAAGCCCAGTGTCTACCACCTCTGCCAAAGCGGCAATAAGGGCCCTGCAGAAAATATTCGCAACGCACGGGTTACCCGACACAATCGTGTCGGACAACGGGGCAGCGTTCACATCTGCTGAGTTTCAAGCGTTCCTCGAAAGGAACCTCATCAGGCACATACGATCAGCGCCCTTCCACCCGGCAACTAATGGACAGGTGGAGAGGACGGTACGCACCGCCAAAGAGGCCCTGAGCCGCATAACGGAGGGGGACTGGGAGTTCCGGCTGGCCCGCTTCCTTCTCACATACCGCACCACCCCAAACCCCATCTCCGGGCACTGCCCCGCAGAACTATTAATGGGCCGCCGCCCTACCACTTTATTAGACAGACTCCACCCGGACCGAGCCCCCGAGAGAAAGCTGGTCGAGAACAGGGAGGCGCCCCGAAGCTTCTGACCGGGAGACCCTGTATACTTCCGGAACTACGGGGCGGGGCCGCAGTGGGTGGCAGGGCGCATCCTAAAACCCACCGGGCCGGTGTCATACGAAGTCCTAACCGATGGGGACCGGGTCCTCCGTAAACACGTCGACCAGCTCCGGAGGCGACAAGACCCCGATACAGAGATCCAGTTACCGGGAAATGCCGCCGCCGCCCCATCATCCGATCGACCGCAAGCACTGACAGCGGAGCCAGCGCCAGAAAGTCCACGGAATCCGGAGGGGCCCCGGAGACAGCGGAACCACCACCGCCGCTGCCGCCGCCGTTAGAGCCGCCACCGTCACCGCCTCGGCTACTTCCAGAGGCCCAAGCTCCTTGTGCTGGCAGACCAACCGAGAGGGGCCCCGCCAGTCCGGTACCGGCCCCCGACGTTCGCTCAGAGAAAGGAGGCCACCAGCATACTTAAAGGACTACGTCACCTGATAGGAGACGAACTATGGGGGAGGGGTGTTGTGTCCTGGGATCAGAAGGCTGAGCTGGAGAAATACAGCCAAGCTTCGCTCTCTGAGAACAATTGGGACTAGGTTCCTGAGCTCGCCAGTAGTGAACCAATGGCAGCATTGGCGGGCGATTCAAACCCGCCAATAGGAATATAGGGCCGTCCCCCCCTAACTGTATATAGTTGGCCTCCGGCCGTTACTGTGTGTTCTTGTCTTATGTGAAGTACGAATAAACGCGTCTTCTCTTATGTCGTCGTCCGAGTCATGAGGCCCGAAACCCAGTACTTTACAGTTGTAACATTGATTGTTAAATTTATTGTCTTTAAGACATTTGATGGTATAGTATTGTTAATAAAGTTTCTATTTTAGAGCAGTTTAGAGCTACATAGCGTTTATACTCCCTTCTCCTGTGTATGGCCTACATACACAGAGAAATCTATGCTAATCTCTGAGAACCAAGAGAGAACCAGGTTTCCAAGCACATGGGGGGAACTGGACAGACATATAAGCCTCGGCTCTATACTCCAGCCCTGTACACAAGACATTGAGGGTATGGGGCAGCACACGGAAAGGAAATGGGAATGCATGTACTGGCTCCGTTTTCATGGGAGTACACTGCTCTGGACACACACACCACGTATGAATATTCACCCCAACACTGGCACAGAACCCCTTTTCCCCTTAATACATACTCATGGCTGACTTGAGTCCATGTGCAGTTTGAGCCTCAAACCAAACTAAAGGGAGGGGTTCAGTGGCAGAGAATCTGCCCTGCACGCAGAAGGTCCCAGGTTCAATCTGCAGCCTCTCCAGCTGAAATCGGCTCAGGAAGTCAAAGGTGTGAAAGACCCTCACCTGGGACCCTGGAGAGCTGCTGGCACTCAGAGTAGATGGGGGAGGGGCTGTGGCTCAGTGGTCCAGTCTGTGCTTTGTGTGCAGAAGGCCCCCCAGGCTCCGTCCGGTTAGAAGGAGCAAGCAGTAGGAGGCCCTAGACAGAGGAAACAGACTTGACCTTGACGAGGGGGGGGCATCATCCTGCAGGCCATCGCCCTCCTTTCTCCCTCTCTCAGGCAGTGCAGGGGACCAGCAGCCACTCTGTGGGGGGTGGGGCTCCAGGGCAGTGGTGGGGGCAGCCGGCTGCAGGATGGCAGGGGCTCCCAGGGCAGGGGGGTTCCCTGCATGGGGCAGTTGCCCTGGATGCCCACTACGAAGAGTGCTCCTGTCCTGAACATGTCTTCTGGCACAAACACATTCCATACAACACATGCGATCAAAACTAATGTTATTTGTGGAGGAAAACTTGCACATTCCCAGACACACTTGAGTGAGCAGAAAACATTATGATTCGAACGCATGGGAAATGTAGCCCCGATGAAAGGTGTGAGAGTGATGGACAGCACAGGAAAAACACGCACACACACTTATTGCACAATAAACTGATAGCGTGGAAAGCCTCCGAATGTATATAACAGTTCATCAAGTTGAAGGCATGACTTTCCTTACAGCTCTGAAGAATCTCCTCCATGTTGGGATGGCAGGCTGCAAATCACACTTTCATTTCCCCCTGCTGTGGTACGAGGTGGGTGGGCGGGCTGGAGAAGGAAGGGGAGGCGGGCAGACATGCCCTCCTTCCCCCCTGAGCCCCTCCGCTTTTGCAGAGAGACTTGGGGGGGGGGGATTTAAATGCCTGACAGGGGCGGCATGATCTTTCCTTTGTATTCCATGGCCTCATAGAATATAATGGCCCCATAGGATACAATGGAAAGATTGTGCCGCCCCTGCAGCGTAACTTGAAAGAGAAGGGGTTTAAAGTTTAAACCCCTTCTCTCTTCGCTTTGCCCCCCACCCTGCCTTTGCAGGCTGGCTGGGGAAGCAAAAAAAGGGGGGGGCATCTTCAAAAGCCTCCCCTCCCCTTCCCCAGGCAGGCCTGTCAAGGTGGGCTGGGGGGAGCGAAGCGAAGGGAAAGGAAGCGAAGAGGCAGCATGATCATTCCGTTGTATCCTATGGGGCCATAGAATACAATTGAAAGATTGTGCCACGCCACAGGCAACCCTAGAGAGAAGGGGTTTAAACTTTAAACCCCTTCATTCTTCATTCCCCCCCCAGCCCACCCTGCCTTGGCAGGCCTGCTGGGGAAGGGAAGGGGAGGGTTTTGAAGATGCCTTCCCCCCTTTTGCTTCCCCTTCTAATATCACTTCTGGTGATGTCAGGGGGCGTGGCATATGCTAATGAGTTATAGGTATGCTCAGGGCTCTTTTTGTAGCAGGAACTCCTTTGCATATTAGGCAACACACCCCTGATGTAGCCAATCCTCCAAGAGCTTACAGTAGCCCCTGTAAGAAGAGCTCTGTAAGCTCTCGGAGGATTGGCTACATTAGGGGTGTGTCGCCTAATATGCAAAGGAGTTCCTGCTACAGAAAGAGCCCTGGTTATGCTAATGAGCTCCTGCACCTCTTTTTCCACGAAATGACCCCTGGGTACACCTCACTACTTCTTTCTGTATATGTAGCAAAGAAATAAGCTCCAGTTTGGTTCCATTACTTGCTCGTGAGTTGTGATTATACTGTGTTGCTGATTGGCTGTGGTTTACTGGAAGCCACCTTGGCAAGGTACAAGCATTTTAAAATAAACAGAAGATAATGATTTCAGTGGCAGAGAAAAGTTGCAGTATTTTGTGATGCTGCAAGATTCACATTTAACCAATGCAGCTGTCTTGGCACGGGATAATCTTGCTGCTGAGCTGGGAAGTGTCAAGGGCAACACGATAAGAAAGGGGGACCAGATGGAAGGTCTTATCCTCGAACTAAGTTCTACCAGGAGCCGCAGAGGAGGAGTGGATTCTGTCTCTTAGGGGTGGACTGGAGGCCCTACCGGGGGAGGGAAAGGCAGATATGAAGCTGAAGAAGAAATAACAGACTCTTATGGCCCCTTGTAGACTAATGAATTCATTGGGGCATAAGCTTTTGTGAGCCAGAGCCCATTTTGGCAAATGACTGAAGTGTTACATTGATTTGGCAGAGAGAATATAAACAGGGCGGGGTGATTGGAGAAAGAAGTCAGAAGTCACAGTTTCCCAGAACAAGGTGTGTTATATTACATAACACAATCAAAAGAGTAAATGGTCCCTTTGGAGTAAGTGTGAACCCCTCCCAACAGCAGATGAATTGGCAAAGTAGGATGAATCCGATTAGTGTAGATAAACCTATAAAGAGAAACAATTGCTTTTTGCAATGAGATTACCATCTCAAGTCCCTATTGAATCCAAGCCTGATGGTATCAAATTAGCACATAATTTCTAACTCAGCAGCTTCTTGCAGGAGTCTCCTTGGAAATTCTGCTGTGGAAGAACTGCAACCTTTACATGTATTACGGGAAGTCAGCAGTCACCACACCTACCCCCCCCCTCGAATCTGCCACAACAATAAATGCTGTAGGAACAGCACCAGGCTAAAAAGAAAGTAAACCAGGGGTGGGACTACGGTTTCCAGTTCTGGGTTGGGAAATAACTGGAGATTTTGGGGGAGGAGCCTGAGGAGGGCAGGGTTTTGAGAGAGGAGGAACTTCAAGGCCATGGAGTCTCCCTTCAAAAGTGGCCATTTTATCTGAGAAAACTGATCTGTATCACCTGGAGCTCAGCTGTAATTCCAAGAGGTCTCCAGCCATTACCTGGAGGTTAGGACTACAAAACTACAGCACCGTGCTGGATTACGTTGGTACTGTTAATTTTAGATAAATCGAACCTGAAGTATTTATACAATCAATAATATATTTAATTTCCCACATATTCAATTTAAGTATAGATTAAGATAATAATCCAAAAAAATTACATAAAATAATAATCCAAAATAATAATGAGTAAATCTCATCCAATATTGCTCATGCGACAACCAGTGCAACCTTGTTTCTTGTTGGAGTTGGGAGTAAGCAGCGAAGTGGCTAAATTTGCAGATGACATGAAGTTGCTCAGGGTGGTGAAAACCAGGGAGGATTGTGAGGCACTCCAAAGGGACCTGTCGAGGATGGGCGAGTGGGCGGCAGCGTGGCAAATGGGATTCAATGTGGCCAAGTGCAAGGTTATGCACATTGGAGCCAAAAATCCTAAATATAAATACACTTTGATGGGGTCCGAACTGGCAGAGAATGACCAAGAGAGAGATCTTTAAGTCGTAGTAGATAACTCAATGAAAATGTTGAGACAGTGTGTGACTGCAATAAAAAAGGCTAATGCTATGCTGGGGTTTATTAGGAAGGGTATTGAAAACAGATCAGCCAATATCAGAGTACCCCTATATAAATCAATGGTGCGACCTCATTTTGAATACTGTGTACAGTTCTGGTCACCACACCTTAAAAAGGGTATTATAACTTTGGGAAAAGTGCAGAAAAGGGCAACTAGAATGATAAAAGGGTGGAACACTTTTCCTATGAAGAAAGGTTAAAATGCTTTGGGCTCTTTAGCTTGGAGAAATGACAGCTGAGGGATGACATGATCGAGGTTTATAAGATTATGCATGAGATAGATCAGGTAGAGAAAGAGGTACTTTTCTCCCTTTCTCACTGTTGTGTCCTGGGATCAGAGGGCTGAGCTGGCGAAACACTGCCAAGCTTCGCTCTCTGAGAACAATAGGGACTAGGTTCCTGAGCTCGCCAGTAGTGAACCAATGGCAGCATTGGCGGGCGATTCAAACCCGCCAATAGGAATATAGGGCCGTCCCCCCTAACTGTATATAGTTGGCCTCCGGCCGTTACTGTGTGTTCTTTGTCTTATGTGAAGTACGAATAAACGCGTCTTCTCTTATGTCGTCGTCCGAGTCATGAGGCCTGAAACCCAGTACTTTACAGTGGCGACGAGGATGGGATACTAACGCCTTCTGTGACTCCATGAACGACGAAACGGACACCGCCGAGCAACGCATCGCTGACCCCGAGAGCAGCACCGCACCGCTCGCCGAGCATCGCATCGCTGACCCCGAGAGCAGCACCGCACCGCTCGCCCCGGCGCGCGCCGTTCCTGACAGAACCATGGCCGCTTCCCACGTAACACTGGAGCACTTCGACCAGTCGCAGCCAGAAACCTGGGACGCATGGGTCGACCAGCTCATCAGCTACTTGGAGCTCAACGAAATCCGCCACCCCGACCAGAAACGAGCGATCCTCCTGAACGCCTGCGGAACCCAAACCGTCCGCCTCGCCAAGAGCCTCTTGGTGCCCCGCACGGCCTTAGAGAGCTCGTTTGGGGAAATCCTGGACGTCCTAAATGGCTACTTCAGCCCCCGGCCGACCTTCCTGGCCAAGAGGATGGATTTCCAGAGGCGAGTCCAGACCCGAGGGGAATCCATCGCCAACTTCCTAGCCGCGCTAAGGGCGCTGGCCGTGGACTGCGGGTTCCCGAAGGTGGAGGACAACCTGCTGACACAGTTCGTGTGGGGCCTGGCGGACTCCAAGCTGCGGCGCAAGTTGGTGGGACACCGGAAGCTCACCCTGGACGAGGCCCTCGACGCCGCCACTGCCCACGAGGCCGCAGAAGGGGATCGGCCGGTCGCGGCCGCGCAGGTGGTTGGAAGGAGCCCAAGCCCCGGAAACGAAGAGACGGACGAGGTCTTCGCCCTCAAACCCCAACAACGCCGGCCGGCGCCGTTCCAGCAGGCCAACCGGGAGCGAGCCAAGTACTCCGGCAACCGAGCCGTCTGTGCCAGCTGCGGGGAGGGCCACGGACGGAAATCCTGCAGGTTCCGGGATGCTGTCTGTCACGGGTGCGGAAAGCAGGGACACCTCGCCCGGGTCTGCCGGTCCAAGGGCCCCCGGAATTCGAGATCGTCGGTCCCCCAGTACCGCGCATCGTCCACCGCACACGAGACAACGGAAGAGGTCGCCGAGTTGTACCACCTCACCGACCAACCACTACAGGTACTTCGCCTCCCCAACCCCAACCTCTCCTCTGCCCCGAAGATCCAAGTAACCGTGCGGATCAAGGGGTCCCCCTGTTGCATGGAAGTGGACTCGGGATCGGCGGCGTCCATCATTTCCCTGGACACTTTAAAAAGACTTTGCCCACTAGGGGGACCCCTCTACGTCCATCGCCACTAAGCTTGGTGGACTTTCAAAAGAACCCTGTCCCCATCCGGGGAGTCGGCACTTTCCGAGTGCAGTACCGAGACTTTGAGGGGAACTTGGACTTGGTGGTGGTGGAGGGAAATCTCGCGAGTCTCCTGGGGCGGGCGTGGTTCGAGGCCCTAGGCATATCGATTGGGGGAGTAAATAAATGTGGGGTGCGGGACTGGGGGGCGGTGTGCAAAGAATTCCCGGAGGTCTTTGACGGGAAACTGGGATGTTACAAAGGGCCCCCGGTGTCGCTCCACTTAGACCCCACCGTGGCGCCCATCCGTCGGCGCTTCCGCACCGTGCCCCTGGCCCTCCGCCCTAAAATAGAGACCGAATTAGACCGGCTGGTGGCCCAGGGAGTCTTAGAGCCCGTCCCGAACGCTAGATGGGAGACACCGATAGTGACACCCGTCAAGCCAAACGGGGAGATCCGCATCTGCGCGGATTATAAGTGCACTATTAACCAGGCACTTCAGGCGCACGCATACCCCGTACCAGTGGTCAGCCATGTCCTAGCAACACTGGCAGGGGCGCGCATATTTGGAAAGCTGGATCTCGCGCAGGCGTACCAGCAACTCCCGGTAGATGAGGCCACGGCCGAGGCGCAAACCATAGTGACCCACCGGGGGGCCTTCCGGGTGAAGCGGCTGCAGTTCGGGGTCAGTGTGGCCCCAGGGATCTTCCAAAATCTAATGGACGATCTGTTAAAAGGGATCCCTGGAGTGACGCCGTTCTTCGACGACGTCCTCATCGCCGCGACCACCCCGGAAAGCTTCGCCGCCCGCCTCCGAACTGTATTGGAACGCTTCCAAGCCGCGGGGCTGAAAGTGAAGCGAGAAAAGTGCCTCCTCGGGGTGCCGGAGGTAGAGTTCTTGGGATACCGGGTAGACGCATCAGGCCTGCATCCGGCGAGGGACAAAGTGAAGGCTATCGTGGAGGCCCCCGCCCCGAAGTCCAAGGCCGAGCTCCAGGCGTTCTTAGGCCTCCTGAACTTTTACCATTCCTTTCTTCCCCACAAAGCCGCCGTGGCCGAACCCCTACACAGGCTGCTGGACAAGGCGACACCTTGGGCATGGGGAGCGAGGGAGGAGGCGGCGTTTCGGGGGGTGAAAGTCCTCTTGATTTCAAACGCAGTACTCACAATACGAGAACTCATGGGCACTCAACGAAGTTGCTGAGCAGTCGGGTTAGAACAGATAAAAGGAAGTCCTTCTTCACCCGAAGACTGATTAACACATGGAATTCACTGCCACAGGAGGTTGTGGCGGCTACAATCATGGACGGCTTCAAGAGAGAATTAGATAAGCATATGGAGCAGAGGTCCACCAGTGGGTATTAGCCACAAGGTATAGATAAGGACTCTGGGGCAAGTGATGCTCTGTATTCTTGGTGCTTGGGGGGGGGGGCAACAGTGGGAGGGCTTCTGGTGTCCTGGGCCCACTGCTGGACCTCCTGATGGCACCTGGTGTTTTTGGCCACTGTGTGACACAGAGTGTTGGACTGGATGGGCCATTGGCCTGATCCAACATTGGCTTCTCTTATGTTCTTACATTGTCTTCTCGAGGTCTTACAGCATCAAAACTGAACATGTACAATTCTATTGTCATTTTCAATTAGTTAACATACAATTAGCAGGTTCCAAATGTTTTCAGATGTTTCCATCAGATAGAGCTATCCAATAATAGAGGGAATCGCCCATCAAGGTTCCATGATCGTGGTAGGCAGCCTAACAAGATTCACAGCTGGTGTGATTCTCCACAAGAGATCTCCCGCCACTGCCTGGAGGTTGGCAATGCTTGGTGGGGCTGGTGGAATCCATTAAGAGCTCTCCTGCCCCTCCCCCCATATACTGAGTACTGAAATAGTCCTCCTTGTGCTTAATACTTATCGGATGTGTACTCTTGGGCTACTATCTCACACACTAAATAATCCACTTTCAATGCACTTTCAGACTGGATTTTTCTGTGTGAACTGCCAAAATCCAGTTTGAAATTGGATTGAAAGTGGATTATTTAATGTGTGTGATCACAGCCTTGCTGAGGGTGAAAGAGGAGAGCATAAAAGTTGTCTTGAAACTCAACATCAAAAAAACTAAGATCATGGCATCCAGGCCCATCACTCCTTGGCAAATAGAAGGCGAAGTCATGGAAGCAGTGACAAAATTCACATTCCTGGGATCCAAGATCACTGCAGATGGTGACTGCAGCCATGAAATGAAAAGGTGCCTGCTCCTTGGGAGGAAAGCAATGGGAAACCTAGACAGCATAATAAAAAGTAGAGACATGACCCTGCCACCAAAGGTCCACATAGTCAAAGCAATGGTATTCCCAGTAGTAATATATGGCTGCGAGAGTTGGACCATAAGGAAGGCTGAGTGCCGAAGAATAGATTCTTTTGAATTATGGTGCTGGAGAAGACTCTTGAGAGTCCCTTGGACTGCAAAGAGATCAAATCATTCAATCCTAAAAGAAATCAACCCTGACTGTTCCCTGGGAAGCCAGACACCGAAGCTGAAGCTCAGATACTTTGGCCACCAAATGAGAAGGGAGCACTCACTGGACAAGATCCTGATGCTGGGAAAGATTGAAGGTAAAAGAAGAAGGGGACAGCAAAGGATGAGATAGACAGGGTTATCAATGCAACAAACATGAAATTAGGCAAACTCTGGAGGATGATGGAAGACAGGAAGGCCTGGTGTGATGTGGTCCATGAGGTTGCAAAGAGTCGGGCTCAACTGTGCAACTGGACAAAAATAAAAACAGTTGTCAGCCTCCAGGTGGAGCCTACAGTTCTCCCAGAATTATATTTGATACTAGGAATAAAGCCCATTTGCTGTGGCAACTTCAGCAGGGTGTAATGATACAGAGTCCACCATTTTCTCCAGAGGAACTGATCTCAGCCATCTAAAGAGCAATTGTAATTCTGAGTCATCTCCAGCCCTCACCTGGAGATTGGCAACAGTGGTTCCCCAGGAGGAAATGGTAGGTTTGGAGGGTGGAGTCTATGGCAGTGTACCTGTTTGAGGTCCCACCCCTCCTCAAACCCCACCCTTTCCAGGCTCCATCCCTCAAATCTCCAAGAATTTCCCAACCTGGAGGTGGCAACCCTATCTCCTTCCCAGCCAACCATCAATGTACCATTATCTGCCCCTCTGACTTCAGCTTTCCATCTCCCCCCCGCAGCCTCTACCTTGGAAAAGTATAGTCTTTTTTCGTGGTGGGGACCAATGCAGCTCACATCCTTCTCCTCTCCCCCTTTCGATCTACACAACAACCCTGTGAGGTAGGTTAGGCTGAAAGTCTGTGAGTGGTCTAAAATCACCCACTAAGCTTCCACAGGAAGAACCTGGATCTGTCAGACCCTGCTCTGAAGTGCTAACTGCTATATCACACTGGCTGTCATGGGGGGCCACCTCAGCAAGGTATAATACCACCACAGGTCACACCATTTTCTCCAGGGGAACTGATTGCTGCCATCTGGAGAACAGTTGTAATTCTGAGTGATCTCCAGCCCTCACCTGGAGATTGGCAGCAATGGTTCCCTGGGAGAGAATAACTGGAGGGTGGACTCTATGGCATTCTATTCAGCTGAGGCTCCTTCCCTCCCCAAACTCTGGCTTCCGTAGACTCCATGAATTTCCCAACCTGGAACTGGCAACCCTAGTCAGGACTGGCCCCAATTTGTTCCCCACAAAGGCCAAAGTAGGCCTGGAAAGGACTTCCTGCTTTTGCCTTTTTACTGACAGAATGAAGCTTGGTTGCCTAGCAACAGCCACTGAGGGGAAAGATAGCCCCACAGGAGGAAAATAACAGAATGGTTATGGTTTGACATCTGGTAGCTCACCTCAGTAGTCAGCCAGCAATGGAGGACACAAGCAGGAGAAGTGTCTTCATCAGGAGAGACAGCTGTTTTGGCAATTTATTCTGTCAGGGAAGTGGCCAAGCTGGCAGTGAGTGGGAGAGAGGAGTGGACCCAGCACCCAGCCAATGGCATATGAGTACTCTTGAGTAGCAGTTGATGGGCCAATGGCTGATGGAGTGCTCAGCACAGCCAATAGGAGATCTGGAAAGTACCAATATGTTAAGTTTTTAAAATATATTTCAGATACCCAGAAAGTGAGGAGCTTGGGAGTAATACTGGAGGCCTACTTTTCCATGGAGGCCCAGGTTGCTGCAGTTGCCAGATCTGCATTTTTCCATCTTAGGCAGATCAGGCTACTGAGATTCTATCTCTCCCCCCAGGACTTAGCTACAGTGACCCATGCAATGGTCACTTCCAGACTTGGTTACTGCAATTTGCTCTATGTGGGCTTACCCTTGAGGCTGACCTGGAAGCTACAGCGGGTACAAAATGCAGCGACATGCCTGCTGATGTCGATGCCTGTGCGGGCTCACATTTGGCAGGCGCTCCGCCAACTGCATTGGTTGCTGGTTGAATTCTGGATTCATTTCAAGGTGTTGGTAATAACCTTTAAAGTATTACACAGTGTTGGGCTTCTCCTCAAGGGCTGCTGGCTGCTCTCCCGTCGCCACCTCGGCTTCAGGTTCCCAGTCCTCCTTGCCCTCCAGAGCTGCCCACTGAGCAGGATGTAGGCATAGCCCATCTGTGGGCGGAGGGAAGAGTGAGTTGTAGCGAAGGCAGAGGGGTAGCCTCAGTATTGGGGTGTAGCGAAACAGTGGCTATGTCACCTGCCCTCTTTCACCCCCCCTGGGTCCAGTCTACTGCCTACTCCCTCTCTCTGTGCGGTTGCAGCTCTCTACTGGATCCCAGCCTCCTCCTTGGCTGCCTCCATCTTCCCCTTTATCCCCTTCCCCGTGCTGCCTCCACATTTGGCCCCATCCTCTTCAAAACTGCCAATGCCAAGCTGGCTCCTGTCAACCAGGCCCTCCCAACACCGCCTGAACGCTGCTGGGGCCCTTCTACCACCTAACCTTTGGCCTTTGGGGCCATGGCCTGCACAGGGCCCATGAGAGCAGGCACAAGGTCAGTTCTCTCCTCCGCCGGCCAGCCTTCAGCCCCCCCACCCCCGGCTCCTTTTGGATGGCCTGGGTGGGTTTGGCATGGCTGTGGCCAGGCGTGCCCCGGCATCCCAACCTGGCCTCCGCTTGCCTCCAGCTCATCCTGCAGGCCCAGACGCCAGCCTTTCTTGTATAAAGTACTGAGACAGAGGCATAACGTAGTGATGTCAGCTCATACTTTATTAAAGCATGGCAGAACTTGAGATAACTAGCGTGCCCACTTATATTCCCATTCTAAACGCACCCAACACACACACACAGACACACACACACACTCATGACTGGTTTATCTACAAACAACTCCTCCCTGTTGGTTCACTATTAGGATCTGGGCTGGCCGATAGGTGAGTTCTTAGTTCCTTTGCTTCTATTGTCTTTGGATGCGAAGCTCAGCTTGTCCGCATGGCCATGTGCAAGCCCGATCGCATGCACGGTCTACCTTGATACATAACACCCCTCCCTGCTTCATCCAGATCCCCCCTAGCAGACATTGTCTCTGAGGTAAGAGGGTTTCCACTGCTCCCTAGTGGAACGGCGCACATTCAGAGATGAGGCAGGACTTCCTGGCATTCTTCTGACTGGTTCAGGGGAAGGGACTTCGGCCACCGGAACCTCTGCTGGGGCTGGAGCTCTGAGCAGCTCTTGGATGTCTGTCTGCTCCGCGTTGCTGCTGTCCTCCTCTCCTGGTCGAGTGCTTGCCTGTGGTTGTGCTTGGGCAGGCGCCTCGATCTCCCCAGAGGTTGAGCCATTGTCCCCACAGACGGTGGGCAGGTCCAGGTCCGCAAGAAGCAGGCAGCTTCCATACTTGGCCATCTTCGCTGGATTCCTGATAGGAGAGGGGTCCTGTCACACGGACGACTCTAGCCAGAATCCAGGCAGGACACCGGGCATAGTTCCTGGCGTACACGGGGTCCCCTGGAAAGAATCCTCATGGGGCCTCCTGATCTTCAAGTTTGTGCTGTGTTCTGGAGCCCTGTTGGGATGGAGGCGGTCTCATTGGGTTGTAAGGCGCCATCCCATGAGGAGTTCTGCTGGACTGCAGCCAGTGGTTGTGTGGGGGTTGTGTGCTGGCCGAATAGGAAGGCAGCCAGCTTTTAGTCCCAGTCCCCCTTGTCCATGCAGCGCAGGGCCTCCTTCATAGTTTGGACCATGCACTCTGCCTGTCCGTTGGTTGCGGGATGAAATGGAGCGGAGCGGATATGCCTTATGCCATAATATTGTACGAACTCCTGAAAATCCATGGAAGTGATGGCCGTGCCGTTGTCAGTGACAAATGAGTCCGGTATCCCATAGGAGCTGAAGATCTGCCACATCACATGGATGGCCGATTGGGATGAGGTAGACGGGACTGGTACCACCTCCAGCCACTTCATGTAAGCGTCAACCAATATAAAGAAGATCTGTCCCTGGAAGGACCCAGCAAAGTCCAGGTGTAATATTGCCCACAGCTTATGGGACAGCTCCCATGGCCACACCGGTGCTTTCGGAGGTTCGGGTTGGGACTCCTGACATTTCTGGTGGCGCTTTACTGTGTCCTCAATTTCATTGTCCAGCCCCGGCCACCACACATAGCTCCTGGCCAGGGCTTTCATCCTGACGATTCCCAGGTGGGTCTCATGCAGGGCAGTAAGGACTCGGCTTTGCAGAGGTGGCAGTATTACCATCCGGCTGCCCCAAATTAAGCACCCTTTGTGTGAGGACAACTCATCTCGGTGGGATGAAAATGCTGAGAATTTGGGTCCCACTGGGCTGGTGGGCCACCCCCTCCCCACCCAGTCCACAACCCGGGAGAGGATGCGATCCCAGACCATGTGACAGGACACTTCCCCCACCTGTACCAGGCAATCTGGCAGGTCTTCCACCATGGCGATATGGTGAGGCGGCGCTGGGTCAGGATTGGAGGAGGGCAGTGGAAGGCAGCTGGGTGTGTCTGCATGGCCCATCACTTTTCTGGGGTGGTGGATGAGCATGTACTGATACCCTGCCAGGAAGAT
Source organism: Gekko gecko (assembly GCA_029375565.1). Taxonomy (NCBI): domain Eukaryota; kingdom Metazoa; phylum Chordata; class Lepidosauria; order Squamata; family Gekkonidae; genus Gekko; species Gekko gecko. The sequence goes on from JAPDNY010000003.1 coordinate 90,137,808, forward strand.
GGACCAGCGCAGCACCCGAGGAGACAGCATCTGTGGGGTCTGACGGTCAGGGGTGAGGAGGCCCAAGAGGGGCTTGTGGTCCATCACGAACATGAAGGCCCGGTCATAGAGGTAGTCGTGAAATTTCTTCACACCGACTATGATCACTAGGGCCTCCTTGTCTATCTGGGCATCGTAGCGCTCTGCTGCAGACAACATACGAGAGTAATAGGCGATGGGAACCTCATGGCCATTGGCCAGTCTGTGCCCCAGGACCACCCCCACCCTGTATGAGGAAGCGTCGCAAGCCAACACCACCGGCAGGGACTCGTCGAAGTGGGCCAGGACTGCATTAGAAACCAACAGTTCTTTCACTGCCTGGAAGGCGGCGAAGTGTTTGGGGCCCCAGACCCAGGAAGCGTGTTTATGGAGGAGGTGATGAAGCAGTTCGGCTACTGCGGCCTTGTGGGGCAGGAACGAATGGTAGAAGTTTAAAAGGCCTAAGAAGGCCTGCAGTTCCGGCTTGGAGGAGGGGGTAGCGCATGCATGATGGTGCAGATCTTGTCCTGCGTCGGGTGAATCCCCTGGATATCCACCATAAATCCCAAGAATTCCACCTGTGGCACCCCTAGAAGACATTTTCCGGCGGAGTTGAAGTTCTGGAGCAGCATTTGGAGATGTGCCACGAAGGTCTCAGAGTTAGAAGCTGCGATTAAAACATAGTCGAAAAATGGCTGGACTCCTGGGATGTCTTCGAGGAAACAGTCCGTGAGATTCTGAAAAATCCCTGGTGCCATGCTCACCCCGAATTACAGCCACTGAACCCTGAAGGCCCCCCGGTGGGTTACTATGGTTTGGGCCTTGGCAGTGGCTTCATCCACTGGCAGCTACTGGGCCAAGTCCAGCTTACTGAAAACCCGGGCCACAGCCAAAGAGGCTAATACATGAATGACCACCGATACCGGGTAAACGTGGTCCTGAAGTGCCATATTAATGGTACATTTATAATCAGCACAAATTCTTACGTCCCCTTTTGGCTTTACAGGGATGAGTATGGGGGTCTCCCATTGAGCATGCGGCATGGGTTCAAGCACTCCCTGGTCCACCAAGAGGTCCAATTCAGCCTCGATCTTGGGCTGAAGTGTGAACAGTTGCTGCCTGGCCTTCATCCTGACGGGCCACACTGAGGGTCTAGCTCGAGTGAAACTGGGGGTCCAGAGTAACGACCGAGCATGCCATCGAACACCCCTGGAAACTCATCACATACTGAGTTAGTCCTATGGCCGTACGTTGTGAACGTCCGTCACCTCGAACCCCAGAGGTCCAAACCATGCGAGTCCCAACAGGCTCGTAAGCCACCCTTCCACCACCAGCAATTCTAGGAGTCCATCAAAGTCTCTATATTGCGCCCTGAATTTGCCCCACCCCTTGATTGCCACAGGGTTCTTCTGGAAGTCCTGTAGGGCTAGACCCTGTGGCTGCTTTAGGAGGGGCCCTCCCTGAGGGCAGAGTTTCTGCAATGTTTCTGCAGAGTTTATAGAGAAGGATGAGCCCTTGTCCAGTTCCATTCTACAGGGGGACCCCTCTATTGACATGGTTACATGCAGTTTGTTAGGGGCGTCAGGGGGCAAATTCAGTACCTGATACTGGTGGTGGTTGATGGTCAGGGTATACAGATCCATTGCCTCGTGATGTGCGGATGCCTTCCAGCGGATCCCCTTGGAGCGGCAGTTGTGGGCGATGTGTCCTTGCTTCCCACAGGACCGGCAGACGGCATCGCAGAAATGGCAGGCCTTTTGTTCATACGCTTCCCTGCAGCTGGCAGAGGATGCTGGAGCGGTTGCTTTTTTTGGATGGCTGATCGCGGACAATGGGGGTCGTGGTTTCCAATGGTCTGGGTGGCGAACTTGCAAAACTTCCTCCTTGTCCGAGACATCTGATGCAGCAGCCAGGGCCATATGGTGAGTTGAAGATGGTGGACGGTTGCAGTGTGACCCCTCGAAAGCAGTGGCCATTTGCAGGGCCGATTCCAACTTGTGGTCTGCAGTACCTACAAGTTCATGGCAGAGTTTTGCTTCTCGAATGCCCCACACGAACTGGGATAAGATGCTGTCCTCTACATCTCAGAACTCGCAGTCCACGGCAAGCTGGTGGAGTTCTGCCATGAAGACGGGGGCTGCTTCCCCAGGCCTATGGAGGCACGCAAAAAAGTCCATACACTTGGCCATCTTAGTGGGCTTTGGTGTGTAATACTTTGTGAGGTCCTAAATGAACTCATCATAGGTCGTGTCTGTCAATTTCTTGGGAGTGGAGAGGCCTTGGGACAAGCAAACTATGACTACTCCACAAGTGCTGAGGGGTAAAGCCTTCTTCTTACCCATGTCGGTGACCTCTTGGTACTCAAAGAAGTTCTTGATCTGTTTTACTCATGCTTCCCAGAACTCAGGATGAGCGGGGTCAAAAACAGAAAGGTAAGAAGAAGAAGAAGAGATTGGGTATATACCCCGCCCTTCACTTGGAGTGTCAGAGAGGCTTACAATCTCCTTCCCTTCCCCTCCCCACAACTGTGAGGTAGGCGGGGCTGAGAGAACTGTGACACAAACTTCTTTTTCAAGAACAGCTGTGCCAGAGCTTGTGACTGACCCAAGGTCACATCAGCAGGTGCAAGTGGAGGAGTGGGGAATCAAACTCGGTTCTCCCAGATTAGAGTCCACACACTTAACCACTTAACCTTGAGTGGCAGCCATGACTCTGAGTGATGTGGGGCGCGGTGTCTCAGAGGGGATTGGTGTGCGGTGCAGTGATGCATTGGATTGGTGTGTGGCATGGCGTCCACAAGATCGGTTTGCGGTGCAGTGCTGAAGTCGTCATCTGGCTGGCTCATTCGGATCCAACCTTCATCGGCAGTATAAAGTATTGAGACTGAGGCATAGCGTAGTGATTTCAGCTCGTACTTTATTAAAGCATAGGAGAACTTGAGATAACTAGCATGACCCATGGCCCGCTTATATTCCTGTTCTAAACACACCCAACACATACACATACGTGATTGATCTACAAACAACTCCCCCTATTGGTTCACTATTAGGATCCAGGCTAGCTGATAGGTGAGTTCTTGGATCTTTTGCTTCTATTGGCTTTGGATGCAAAGCTCGGCTTGTCCGCGTGGCCACATGGCCACCAAAGGTCCTGGTCAGGACTGGGACACACATCCTGGAACCAACATATCTGAGGGACCACTTTTTCCCATATATGCCCCAGAGAATGTTATGCTCTATGGATCAACACCTCATTCTTTTCAACACAAAAGGCCCTGGCTCCTGAGCCTGGTGCAGGCCCTGTTGCAGTTTCCTAGCGAGCAGAGGCAAAGTTGAAAGGAGATTGCCTGCATTCAGAGTGCTCAGGTCAGAGTCCTGGAGACCTGTGAAAGTGGAATCTAATTTGGGACTGGGTTTTGGGGTAGGATTGCCAGCCTTCAGATGGCCCCTGGAGATCTCCCGCTATTACACTTGATCCCCAGGTGACTAAGATCCATTCACCAGGAGAAAATGCCTTATTTGGAGGTGGACTTTATGGCATTATACCCTAATGAGGTCCCTCCCCTCCCCAAATCCTGTTGGGTTAACAGTACCCACTAGTTAGCAGAGTATTTTAAACAAAGCTACACATGCAGGAGCATCTTTGTTCCAGGTTGTAGAGGAAACTCAAGAGTTCAAATGATAATCTATTGAATATTGCAGGTATTTCAGAGGTCTTTGGGATTTTCCAGGAAGAGTTGGCAAATTATAAACCACTAAGCAGAATTGTAGAAACAGGTGTTTTAAATCCAATTTAATTGACAGCAGAAGAATTTTCCTCCCTCATGGATCACTGCCTTGATGTGGCAAGGGGGCTTGTGTGGTTCAATGAGGCTGTGGGCTGTGCCATGGAGGGCCGCCAGGATGGACAGGCCACAGCAGAGAACTCAGACAAAATGTGATCCACTGGAGAAGGAAATGGCAACCCACTCCAGTATCTTTGCCAAGAAAACCCCATGGACAGTTACAAAAGTCTAAAAGATATGATGCCGGAAGATGAGCCCCTCAGGTTGGAAGGTGTCCAATATGCTACTGGGGAAGAGCAGAGGGCAAGTACGAGTAACTCCAGAAAGAGTGAAGCAGCTGGGTCAAAGCCAAAAGAATACTCAGTTGTGGATGTGTCTGATGGTGAAAGGAAAGTCCGATGCTGCAAAGAACAATACTGCATAGCAACCTGGAATGTAAGATCTATGAATCAAGGTAAGCTTGACGTGGTCAAAAATGAGATGGCAAGACTGAACATTGACATCTTGGGAATCAGTGAATTCAAGTGGATGGGAATGGGCAAATTTAACTCAGAAGACCATTGTATCTGGGGGTGTGGCAATGCCAGGGAAGATGGAGGTCATTTGATCTACACACTCTCCCTCCCTGCCCTCACAGTATTTAGTTCAACCTTCATCTAGCTAAAAGAACCAGATTATGGGGGACCAACTCTCAGGACACTAAAAGTTATGAAATCACCACAAGACTTCTTTGCTCTGAGACAAGTCGAACTGACAGGAAAATGGCTGAGATGGGGGGCCAAGATGGCAGATGACAAACCGTTGGCACAGTTACTGGAAGAAGCCTTGGCTAAACAGGACTTATCGGGTAAGCTGGAAAGAATGGAGAGGCGCTTAAGCGACCAAATCCAGCTATCTCTTGAGCCCTTAAGAACGCAATTAACAGAAATGCAGTCCTCTAGAAAAAACAGCAAAAATGGCTGAAAAAGCCATTAATATGAGCACTGTGCTCAAAGAGGACATTAAGGAGGCTCGGGCATGAGATTTAAACTCAAGGGAATGCATCTTAACTCTTGAGTCGCAAATGAAACAATTAAATTTGAAACTAAGAGGGCTGCCTGAGGGGGCAGAGGAAAATATGGACACAATCTGCTTCGTGACAAACTGGCTAGTTGCTATCTTTAATCTCGAGTTGGGAGTGGCCCTGACTATTTTAAAAGCGTTCCGGCTGGGTGCTTCCCTTAACCTGAAACGTACTGCCCTGAGAGACCTCCTTGTTCAACTGGCTGACTGGAGAACAAAAAAAGAAAACAAGACGAAGTAAGAGCCAGAGGTTTCCTACCTTATAAAGGGTTTAAAGTGTTAGTATTCCCCGACGTGCCGCAGGAAGCTCTCAACATCAGGAGAACCTTGAAGTTGGTCACTAATAGGCTGCAGGAGGAAAAGGTGCGTTATAGATGGCTTCTCTCAGGCTGCCTGCAAGTTTTACACCGTGGCTCCCTTCTCACAGCTTCAGACAAAGACTCTGGCTTTGAACTATTACAAAAGCCACACCTCTCAAGATGCTCTGACTCTTATCATAGGTCCACGAAACAAAAGTCACGCTCCCCAACCACTCCAAAACAAAATAATAAGATTTTATCCCAAGACTCCAGCTCTTCAATGTCGGCGGATGGATCTCCTGCCCACCCTGTTTAGCTTCTTAGAATATGCGCCTTGTAAATTAGCAAAACAAAACTTAGCTTAGGTATTGTTGTCCCCTCCATCTTAAGTGTAAGATCTTTTTTACTGGAGTTACACGTAGTAGTAGTAGTAGGAGGAGGAGGAGGAGATTGGATTTATACCCCGCCCTTCACTGCCCAAAGGCGTCTCAGAGCGGCTTACAAACTCCTTTCCCTTCCCCTCCCCATAACAGACACCCTGTGAGGTAGGTGGGGCTGAGAGAACTTCTGACAGAAACTGTCCTTGAGAGAACACCTGTGCCAGAGCTTGTGACTGACCCAAGGTTACATCAGCAGGTGCAAGTGGAGGAGTGGGGAATCAAACCCGGTTCTCCCAGATAAGAGTCCGCGCACTTAACCACTACACCACTACATTAACTTTAGCAAGACTCTAATGGCAGAAAGTGAAGAGGACCTAAAGAGCCTCTTGCTCAGGATGAAAGAGGAGAGCACAAAAGTTGGCTTGAAACTCAACATGAAATAAACTATGATCATGGCATCCAGACCCATCACTCCTTGGCAAATAGAAGGCGAAGTCATGGAAGCAGTGACAGACTTCATGTTCCTGAGATCCAAGATCACTGCAAACAGTGACTGCAGCCATGAAATTAAAAGATGCCTGCTTCTTGGGAGAAAAGTGATGGCAAACCTAGACAGCATAATAAAAAGTAGTGACATCACCCTGCCAACAAAAGTCCTTATGGTCAAAGCAATGCTATTCCCAGTAGTAATGTATGGCTGCAAGAGTTGAACTATAAGGAAGGCCAAGTGCCAAAGAATAGATTCTTTTGAATTATGGTGCTGGAGAAGACTCTTGAGAGTCCCTTGGACTGCAAGGAGATCAAATCAGTCAATCCTAAAAGAAATCAACCCTGACTGTTCCCTGGAAGGCCAGATACTGAAGCTGAAGCTCAAATACTTTGGCCACCAAATGAGAAGGGAGCACTCACTGGAGAAGACCCTGATGCTGGAAAAGACTGCAGGTCAAAGAAGAAGGGGACAGCAAAGGAAGAGATGGTTAGACAGTGTTATTGATGCAATGAATGGGAAATTAAGCAAACTCTGGAGCATGATGGAAGACAAGAGGGCCTGGCGTGATGTGGTCCATGGAGTCATGAAGAATCAGACTCGACTGTGTGACTGAACAACAACAACAGAAGAGGAATTTTCTAATGAGCAGGTGTTGTAACATGGTAGACTCTTAATTAGGATGGTACCAACCATCCTGGCTAACGAGCTGTCAAAGTTAAAGATTTATGGTGTGATCCTCTGCTTCAAAAGCACATGTTTAAAAGTTTACAATGGCTATGATTTTTAGTAACTTTAAATAAGAAAAAAATCAAACTAAGTTTCTCTTTTCCAGTTTATAATGCTTAAAATATGTCAAGGTTTCAGTTTCGCTTCTCTTCGTTTTGCTTCACGGCTACCTTGCCATGTATTAGGGTGGAGGGAGTTCCTGAGGGGTGTGTGTGTCAATTGAGTGTTTGCATTAAGGGGAACATTAATTAAAACATGGAATAATATGAAAGAGCAATTTTATAAAAAAAATACCCAAGTGGGTATCTCCATTAGAGGCATTTATAAAACCCTCACTCATTACAAAAGAAAATAGAGGAAGTTATGAGGTACTATTAGATAAAAGCAACACTCTGAAATCAGATGAGAATCTTCTTACTTATCACAATATTACGTTATCATGGTGGGAAAGTGCTCAATTAAGATCCAGATATAACAAAGATGTAACTCATGGCTTTTATGAGACTAAAAATGAGCCAGATAAGATTTGGCTATCCTCGAATGACAGATTGATCCAGAAAATCTACATATTTTTATTAGAAGACTACATGCAGGACGAAACAGTTAAAACATCGATGATTTAGAAGTTACGTCAGATTAAGTTAGATTTTTGTATATAAAACATAAGTTACCTGGTTTATAGATTGTTATAAGTTTAAACTTGATTACTTTTATTGTTTTTTTGTTATTGGCAATAGCAGTGTTGGAAGCCTATTGGGGGGAAGGGGGGAAGGGATATAATCTATAACTTGAATTGGAAATTATGTTTAAAAATGTTGAATATATTCCAATAAAAATCTTGTTTAAAAAAAAAATCGATGATTTCGTGGATGCAGGATGTAGGTCATAATATAGAGATTGAGGAATGGTCCAAAATTTGGAAAAAAACTAAAATATATGAGAGCTGTATCTTACAAATATAATATTTATAAAATATTCCATAGATGGTACTGGTCTCCAGACAAAATAGCTAGATGCCATGTGAATGCTTCTAACAGATGTTGGATATGTAAAATAGCCCTACAACATACCTGAAAAATGGTCATCCAGCCTCCACTTGAAAACGTCCAGTGAAGGAGCATCCACCACCTCCCGAGGCAGTCTGTTCCACTGCTCAACCACTCTTACAGTTAGGAAGTTTCTCCTAATATTAAGCTGGTAATGACTCCCTTGTAATTTCCACCCATTAGATCTAGTCTTGCAATCCGGAGCAAAACAGAATAGATTTGCTCCATCTTCTACATGACAGCCCTTCAAATATTTGAAGACTGCAATCATGTTCCCTCTAAGCCTTCTCTTTCCCAGGCTAAACATACCCAACTCTTTCAGCCTTTCCTCATTAAGACTTGGATTCCAACCTTCTCACCATGCTGGTTGCCCTCCTCTGGACACGCTCAAGCTTGTCAACATCCTTCCTAAAATGTGGTGCCCAAAACTGGACACAGTACTCCAGGTGAGGCCTAACCATAGCAGAATAGAGTGGGACTACTACCTCCCATGATCTGGACACAATGTTTCTGTTAATGCATCCTAAGATTGCATTAGCTTTCTTCACAGTCACATCGCACTGCAGGCTCATGTTCAGCTTGTGATCAACCAGAACACCTAGATCCCTTTGACATGTGCTGCTGTCAAGCCAAGTCCCTCCCATTCTATAGCTGTGCCTTTGATATTTTGTACCTAAGTGTAGGACTTTGCACTTATCTCTATTGAAATTCATTTTGTCTCAGCCCACTGTTCCAACCTATCTAGATCATTTTGAATCTTGACTTCTTCAGAATTAGCAATCCCACCCAGCATTGTGTCATCTGCAGATTTGATAAGCATCCCCTCTATGTCTTCCTCCAGGTCATTTATAAAAACATTGAACAACACCGAGCCCAGGACCAAGCCCTGTGGCACTCCACTTGAGACTTCCCTCCACATAGATGCAGAGCCATTTATGAGCACTCGCTGGGTACGATTTTTCAACCAACCATGAATCCATCCACCAATTGCACCATCCAGCCCACACTTAACCAGCTTATCCTCAAGGATATCATGAGAAACTTTGTCAAATGCTTTACTGAAATCTAGATACATTATATCCACAGCATTGCGAGAGTCAACCATTTTAATAACTGTCAAAAAAGGAGATAAGGTTGGTCTAGCATGACTTATTCTTGATAAATCCATGCTGGCTACTACCAATTAACTCATTCCATTCAAGGTGCTCACAGACAGAGCTTTTAATAATCTGCTCTAAAATTTTTCCAGGTATTGATGTCAAACTGACAGGCCTGTAATTTTCCGGGTCCGTCTTTTTTCCCTTCTTGAAGACTGGGACAACATTCACTCTTCTCCAGTCTTCTGGCACAACACCAGTACTCCAGGACATCTCAAAGATTAGAGCCAGAGGCTCTGAAATAACATCAGCAATTTCTTTTAGCACCCTGGGATGCAAGCCATCCGGCCCTGGAGACTTGAAAGTATTTAAGACAGCTAGATGCTCTCTGACCATTTCCTTACTTACTCTGGACTGGCAGTTCCTCCTTCCTTCATATGCCCTGCATTCTTCAGTTTGTATACAGCTTGCCTTATGGTTAAAGACCGGCGCAAAGTGAGAGTTAAGTAATTCCGCTTTGTCTTCATCCCTTGTTAAGGCTTGACTGTCTTCCCCTTGCAATGAGCTTACCCCATCCTTGTTCTTCTTTTTGCTCTGAACATAGGCATAGAAACCTTTCTTGTTATCTTTAGCATCCTTTGCAAGCCTCAGCTCCATCTGCATTTAGCTTTTCTGACACCATCCCTACAGGTTTGAGCCTGCTTCTTGTACTCACCCTCAGTAATTTGTCCCTCCTTCCATTTCCTGTACATTTCCCTTTTCAGTCTCAGCTCTCCAGGGCATTCCTTGTTCAGCCACCTCGGCTTCATTACCTGTCTCCCACCTCTATATCTCACCAGGACAGTTTGCGATTGTGCCTTAAGCACTTCATTTTTCAGCCTCTCCTACCCTTCCTGTGCAGATTTCTCCTGCAGCATTTCCAGCCACGGGATCCTACATAATATTTCTCTGAGTTTTTTGAAATCAGCTTTCCTGAAGTCCAGGATACAAGTCCTACTATGTCCTGGTTTCACATCCTTCTCTATGTCAAATTCCAAGCTGACATGGTCACTATTCCCCAAGGATTCCACAACATTCACTTCATCAACCAGTTCTTCCCTGTTGGTCAAGATTAAATCCAGGATAGCAGATCCTCTAGTTCCCACCTCCACCTTTCAAGAGATGAAGTTGTCTGCAAGACTATCCAAGAATCTGCGGGATGTCCCATGTCTAGCAGAGTTAGATTTCCAACAAATATCGGGATAGTTGAAATCTCCCATAACCACTACGTCCTGTCTCTGTGAAAATTTAGCAAGCTGTTGTACAAATGCATCATCCAGTTCCTCTGGTTAGTTCAGAGGTCTGTAGTATACCCCCACAACAATATCCCTTTTTTCCCCCTCGCTTTATCCTTACCCACACACTTTCAATAGGACAACTCTTGAAATGCTGAATTTCAGTGCAAGTGTATTCATTCTTGATATATAGTGCCATCCCACCTCCTTTTTTGTTTATTCTGTTCTGTTTGAACAAGGTATATCCTTCAATCACTGTGCTCCATATATCAGACTCATCCCACCAAGTCTCTGTAATACCTATCAGACCATACCTACTTTCTAATATTTCAAGTTCATCCTGTTTATTTCCCATACTTTGTGCATTAGTATAAAGACATCTCAGATTACAGACATCCTTTCCTACCATAGGTCCCTTTGAATTTACCTGAAAATTGCTAAGCTCACCTCTCTCCCGTTCATTTATTTTCTGGTCACTCCCTTTCTTGAACTTAGTGTTGGGGATGCCGCACAACATCAGGCTTTTTCTTCCCACCCCCAATGTCTTCAGTTTAAAGCCCTCCTGATCAGGTTCGCAAGTCTTCCAGCAAAGACATTCCTCCCATTCTTTGTAAGGTGTACCCCATCCATCGCCAACAGTCTTTCATGTTGGAGGTACATATCATGGTCCAGGAAGCCAAATCCCTCTCGATGGCACCATCTACGTAACCAGCCATTCACCTCCAGTATCCTGTTCTCCATTCCATCTCCATGGCCCTCAACAGGTAAAATGGAGGAGAATACCACATGTGCCCCCAGATCTTTCACCTTCTTGCCCAGAGCCTCGTAGTCTTTGGAGATCCATTCAAGGTTTCTTCAGGCCGTATCATTTGTTCCCACATGTATCAGCAGGAGTGGGTAGCGGTCAGAGGTTTTTACCAGTCTTGGAATTCTCTCAGTCACATCTCGGATACATGCTCCAAGAAGACAACAAACCTATCAAGATTCCCTGTCCCTCTCAGTAGGGAGTCACCAACCACCACTACTCTTCTCTTCCTCCTCAGGATAGCTTGGTTCTTTCTCTGCCTATGTGTTTCGATCTTGGATCATGCTATTCTGATCTTCCACCATCAGAAGCGGCTGGTAGTGATTTTGCAGGTCCACTGGCTCTGAGTGTTTCCTGGTTATCTTACTCCTCAAAGTCACATTCTTTCACTCACTCACTTGTTTCTTGTTACTTCCTTCCTCCTGCTTAGGATTTTGACTTTCTTCTTGTTCTTGCAATGTTCCCAGGCTCTTGTCAATAAAATCCTCCCCTTCCTTGATTTCCTGAACAGTGTTGATCCTCTCTTGCAGGCTCTGAATGTTCTCCTCCAAAAGCTTGATCAGATTACATTTCTGGCATGTGAAGTCCACCTTCTCTTCCGGGAGGAAAACAAACACAGCACACTCCATGCAGGTGACTGGAAAGGAGCCTTCAGTCAACATCATTGCCATCCAAATCTATTCCCAGAGTACTCTCAGCAGAGTTTTGGGGCCCTCAGGCAGATCCTCAGGCTAAGAGCCGCAGGCCAAGAGCCCTTTAGCTCTTGCCCTTCGGCTCAAGCCAAGGCAAGATTAGAAATTTTGAACATAAATGTATTACTAGTACCAGAAATTTATTTGCTAAATATAATTCCTGAAGGTTACCAATACCATGATGTATATATGTTGATGTATATTATAACGTCTGCTAGAATATTGTTGGCAAAATACTGGAAAACAGAAAAAGTACCAACCAGAGAGGAAATAGCGCATAAGCTAATGGAACTTGCGGAAATGGACAGATTAAACAAGGAAAAGATGATAATGTATATGAAAAAAGATGGTCAAGAATATATAAATGGATGGAAAACAATGTAAAGTAGGCTCAAATATAGGAGATATGATACCTGATAATGTGATATATATACTGTAAAAATGTATAAATAAACATGGGGGGGGGAGAAATTTGTGAGACAATGTGAGATCATTGGCACAACAGTGGGAAATACCAATGCGGATTGGACCTGAATCTGACAAGGGGCTAAACCAGTTACTGAGGGCAAGAGCATTAACATTTCGCTTATGATGCCAGAGACCCAAATTTCTGCCATGTGCTGTCACTATGAGGCAGGCGATGGGATGTGGAGATGTGAGACTGCATTCAAGATGGAATCTGTAACTGTGCCATTACCCCTCCCTATCTGGGGGCTATACCTTTTTAAAAAGACAAAACTTATCTGAAACTCTCTACAGTAGAAGATGTTCTTTAAAAATATTTTTCAGGCTTTTTGAACTTGGGCCATCTCACTAAATGTTACTCAGTTGGTCCAAAGCCTGTTATCCCCCAACCCTATATTTGCTTGGGTAGCAGGGAAGCCAGCCTCCAGGTGGGACCTGCGGATCACCTGGAATTACACTCCTCTCCAGACTACAGAGATCAGTTCCCCTGGAGAAAATGGGACTTTGGAAGATGGACTCTGTGGCCCTTGTACCCCACTGAGGGGTCCCTGCCCTCCTTAGGCTCCATCCCCAAATCTCCAGCAGTTTCCCAACCTGGAACTGGCCACCCTACCCCTACACCCTTATCTTCCACCAGTGGCCAGGAGAGAACCAGCAACACTATTGGGTAGACAGGGAAATTCTTGTGCATATTTGCCTCTGTGTGGGAGAATCTGTGGGTCAGGGTAAATGAATGTTAAACATTGTTTTTTTAAAGGGTACTTCTGCGCCCTAACCCTTCACCTTGACTCAGTTGCCTAGGGTCCAAACTAGTCCTGCTGACATGAACTCTAGCGTAAGCGTGGCCATATTAACTGGACCACAAAACTTGCCTGAGAGCCTTAAAAGAGAACCTCAAAAGGAAATGTTTAAATTACTTGAAAGCAAATAAAAGAATCCCAATTTGGGCTTTCTAGGGGAAGCTGGACTCATCCCCTCTGGATTCTTGTGAAGCAGAGGGCCAGTTCTGATGTTAATTTTCCCTTTTCTTTCATGTAGAAAAGCAGGGGGGAAATGCTCAAAGATGTGAGTCTTGGCAAGACTGGAATGGCCAATGCACGCAACTGGCAAAGCTCCTTCAGGCTGGTCTGCCAGTCTCATGTGTCACAATTTGATCTATGCCAATCAGCTCTTACATGTACTAAGGCTATTTCCCCTCCTCTTCTAAAAACATACCCTAAAGTTATGAGGGAAATTAATGTTTGGTCTGCATACATGATAGTTTGTCATAGCTGATCTAAGGGAAGGAAATTGTCCTCTAGCAAAAAGGAAATTACCAAAGCATGATGAAGTTAGAATAGTTAGTTTAGGGATTTTGTTTCTGAAATATTTCTGCAAGATATTTGTGTTCTTTGTGTTTACAGAGAGCATTATGCTTTGAGAAGTTTAATTTCCCCCTTGTGATCCATTTTCAGTTTATGTGTTTTGTTGGTCAGGGGGGAAAAATCTGGTACTACAAATCAAAGACACTTTATTGAGAGAACTAATGGGGTGCAATGCAACTTCCAAATAAATCCACAGATACTACTAGAACACAAGTTTACTCTGGTGCCCAAACAAGCTGAGGGGATGGAAAATCTTGTCTTCAGTGTATTTTTCCTTTATAAATAGCAGCCCCAGGAGGCTTCATGTGCCCATTGCCCAGGCACCATATACATAAAAATGTGGGAGCAGGGACAACTTTGGAGAAGGAAAGAGCATTTGATGCATGTGCAGCATGTGCAGAATGTATGGTATTTTAGTATGTGTCAGAATCCGGTCATGATTCATGTTGCAAGCCACACTGTATTCATTGTTTATTATCTTGTCCCCTGCTTCTGCGCTTGCGCTTAGTGTGCCAGCTGCAACTGTGGGAGAAAGCCTCTTTGTTGCCTTTCGTTATCGCGTGGCCTTGGAGAGAAGGCTTGAGAGCGTTTCTCCGTCTGGGGAATTTTCCAGCTCTACGTGACTAGGAGGTGTGTGGGGGGGTAGTTCTCCTGGGTATTAAGTATTTCTCCTGCCGGGAGTTTTCCCGCACGCGTGCTAAGAGTTCATTTGCTAGCCCCGCTTTGCATCATACTATATTACTGCCTAGCTGGCCCCCTTTGGCCATTCTTGACAATAGAAGTATTACATGTGGGCAACATCCTTGTATTCCAATAAAGCATTACTCTTGGTAGAAGAATGCCTGGACTTACTTGCTATTGTGCCTGACAGTATGGTTTTAGCCTAATTTAATTCTCTATTGTTTTTACCTTGTTGTAAACTGCACTGAGCCCTGATCACAGGAAGGGCAGTCAAAAAGTCTAAGTAAATAAATAGATAATTTTTTGTTTCTACACTCATGCAGTTGTGTGTGGACTGCATGAGTGCAGAAACAAAATTTCTCCATTGTGTACCCCCATCAATATATCTGGAGCCTCCCAAGAATACAAATAGTGGTGAAAAGTACTAGTTTCACTGCATGGAGAGGGGGACTATGACATGCTGAACAATACTGGTTTATTGGATACACACACAAGACCTGGCCGGCAGCAGCCAACTATATACACCCACCCCAGACACACCCACACAGTCCTATTGGGGGGTTTGAATCTCCCGCCAAACTCCCTATTGGTGGACTAAAAGGTGGACTAGGATCCTTGGCCCCTGTTGTGTCAGGAGCCAAACTCGGGGACTCTGGCCACAGACCCCTAGTGGTGGTCCACAGACACAACAAGTGGGCCACCCTCTGGGACTGTTTCAGGTTGGGGAGATGGGGGGGCTGAAGTTCCTTCTCCATTTTTACTTATTTAGAAAACATTTATGCCAAGTATGTGAAGGGAGAGGAGCTGGCAAGCAGCAAGCTAAGAAGAGATCCAGCCTGTGGCCATGGGACAGGAGGATCAGGAGACAATAGACAGAACAGAGCGGAGGTGGAGACCAGATTGCCTTCTTCAGTCACATGGCCATACAGAGATTCTGGGAGGAGATCAAGGCACAGGTTCCACAGAGGACGGCTTAAAGACAGGTGGTGGGGAAATCATGACGACCCACCTTCTAAACTAGTAGTTGAAAGGCGGGGAGGGGGACATCCTCTGGGACCCCTGTCGTTCAACCACTGGAGCTCCTCAGACTTCAGCCTTGGCTTCTTTTTCCCCAGTGCCAGGACTGAATCCTGCAACACACAAATAGGTGAAAGTGCCCCTAAACAGACACAGAGTACATTTCCCAGCACCAAGTGACTACAGAGAGTTTATTTATTTATTTTATCAATATAAAATGCATTTATGCTGCCTCTCCACCTAATTGGGGTTCCCAGGGCAGCGCTCAAAGAACATTAAAACACTGAACAACGAAAAGTAGCATTTAATATTGCAAAATAATTCAATTAAACCACATAAACAAACAACACCAGAACCAGGGAGGAGGGCCAATAACCATTACTGAGGGTGTGCCAAATAAAACGAAAAAAGTCTTTACCCTCTGCCAGGCCGCACCAATGGAGAGAGGCGGACAGACCTCCACGGTGTCACGTGAGGGGGCCGCAGCCGGGGAAGCCCTTTGTCAGGCTGCCACCCACCTAGCCTCAGACGGCAGCGACGGGGGAAGCAGGGCCTCCAAAGGTGCCCGGAACGAATGGGCGAGGGTTCCTACAAAGGAAGGCCGTCCTTAAAGCAGGTGGCTCCCTGACTGTGCAGAGCTTTAAAGGTCAACACCAGCACCTTGAATTGGGTGCAGAAGCAAATTGGAAGCCAGTGTAGATGGAACAAGATTGGAATAATATGGCCCCTACGACTCACTCCAGTCAAGGCAACATTCTGCACCAGCTGCAGCTTCCAGACGGTCTTCAAGGACAGCCCTGCATACGGTGCACTGCAGCAATATGGCCTAGACAAGAGGGGACCCGCAACAAAACGTTGCATAATGTGTTGTAGCTTGTTTTAACTTGTAATTGCTGGTTACCTATGTACCTACCAGCTTCCAACCTTCCTTCCTCCTCTTTTTCTTCCTTTCCCAAAGATCATAGTCTGGCATTTATATTCTATGCATGTGAGCAAATCCTGAATTTCTGAAGGAAAACATAAATTGGTGGGCCCCCCTTTTTAGCGCATCTATTTACCTATATTGACACAACAGGGAAGGTCCCAAAAGACTGGGGGGTGGCTGTGGTTGTTCCTTTCTATAAAAAAGGTAACCAAAAAGATCCTGCTAACGATAGGCTGATTAGTTTACTAAGTGTTATTAGTAAACTATATGCTAAACATCTTTTAGAAAAATTTACACTCTGGCTGGAGCAGGACGATATAATGTTCCAGGAACAAGCCGGGTTCAGGCAGGGCAGATCGACAATGGACCACTGTCTTCTACTTCGGCATCTTATAGAAAAATATGCCCTCAAGGGACCTCTGTCTTTATATGCGGCCTTTATCGATCTTAAAGCGGCCTTCGACTCCATTTCCCGACCTGTACTATGGAGCAAACTTGAAGCTTCCACAATAGATAGGAGACTTTTAGCCCTCATCCGTGCCTTACACGAACAAACCTCCCTGAGGGTTAGATGTACCGGGGTGGGCCACCTGACAGATACAATCTCCACCCTCAAGGGAGTCAGGCAGGGGTGTATGCTGGCTCCAGCTCTTTTTAACTTTTACGTTAACGATGTTGTTGGATATCTTAATGATATAGATCTTCATCCACCCAAATTGGCCCAGCGCTCCATTCCCATACTTTTATATGCCGATGACGCTGTTATTCTTTCCAGAACCCCAATTGGCCTGAGAAGGGCATTAAAGAGGTTTGCTAGTTATTGCAGTGAACAGAAATTGATTATTAACTATCAGAAGACGAAGGTGATGGCCTTTGGCAAGAGACCTAAATTAAGAAAGTGGAGTATAAATGGGCAGAATCTTGAACAGGTAACTAACTTTCGCTACCTTGGCATGATTATCCAAGCCTTGGGCTCTAAGTTTGCTGACAGTCAGGCAGCAGCACGCACGGGTGATAAATCCGCCCAACGTATACTCAAGTTTTTCCATTCTACAGGGGGCTATTTCGTGCCAGCAGCTCTGAAACTTTTTAAGGCTAAAACATTAGCCCAGATGCTCTATGGGATACTACTTGGAGCACCATCCTCTTGTTATGCCCCATTAGAGTTAGTCCAATCGAAATTTCTGAGATCCGTGCTCCAAATTCCAAGGTATGTTACCAATGGCACGGCTAGAGACTGGCATGCTGAAAGTTGAAGCCAAGATTACCTTGCACTCCATTTTTTCTGGTTAAAGATAAATCTAAATCCATGTGGCCTAGTGCCTTTAATCCTGACTGACGATTATCAATCCAAATGGCTGACCTCTACTATTCAGAAAATTACGTTATTAGGGCTTTCCCCTCAAGAGCTTTTGGAAACGAGTGGCGATCAAGCTAAGCTAGCGGTTAGGCAGAGGATTGAAGACACCGAACGCCAATTGGACCTACAGGCGACCCCCGCCTTTATAGCACCATATAGTAGTAAATACATTGTGGCTCAAGCCTCATTTCTATCTGTTTTGGAGTCAAATAAACTCAGGAGGGCGTATACCTTGGCCAGATGCTCTGCTCTACCTTCTGCAGTACTTGAGGGTAAATTCAAGAAAATCCCCCGAGATGAGAAGTTATGCATGTGTGCGTCTGAGGAGATCAAATCTCAGGAACATGTGTTCCTGAGGTGTCCATTATATAACGAAGCTCACACAAAACTTATTGACCCTCTCTTGGTTGGCCCTTCAGATCAGGATAAGATAGAGAAATTGTTTTCTAATTTCGACCATATAGCGCTGCACCAGATAGCGAAGTTTTGTCTTTTGGTTATAAAAACTCATCAGCGTTCAGGCAGCCATTTGGGTTAGGACTGTCCGATTCTAATCTTACTGATTTTTTATTATCGCTATTTTACCCTTTTAAGATCCAATTTTGTCCAACACTATACCGTACCTGTGGTTTTATTGATCAAAATGTTTGTACAATTTTATCTTTTATTAACTCTGTTTTATCTAAATAGTCTTGCCATCTGGATACTTTTGTCATTGTAATTTACTTTTATGGTATTTACTTGTAGGTATGGTTTTATACTGCTGGCTATGTGCTGTAAAAATAAATTCATTCATTCATGTGAGCAAACCTGTGAAAGAAGAAGAAAGTGAAGAAAGGGAAGAGTGAAGGAAAGAGAGAAGAGCAAGGCTCTTATGGTGCTTAAAATGAGGAGCACAATTTTGAGCACGGGGTGATAATGTATCTATAGGCACAAATCAGTCCTTCATTCCCACACAGAGGGATTTTGCTCCTTTTGGGAACATAGGATGTTTGGATAAAGAGAATCCACCTAGAGGTCCCCTCCCCCCCCCCCCGGCCACCCAAACCCATCCCTCACCCCAGCACAGAGCGGTTGCCAAGGCCTTTATTACTGAACACCCCAATGGCTGACTTTGCCTGGGTTCTCCTCTTTGTTCTCACTGGGTTCCAGCAAGTTCACCCCCACCCTTGTGTGACCTGGTCGCTGCATGAGCCGTCCTCATCACCACCTCCTGCTCCTCTTCCTGGGAGAGAAGATCCACCCAGCCTAGAGTTGGAATCCCAGTAACAGCCAACCAGAGTCAGGAAGAGTCTCTTTGTCCAGATATGACCTTGCCAGTATTTCCAAGTCACTTGGAGCATTTGGGAATGCAGTTGGGGGGGCAATATGTAACCTCTCTATTGGAGGGGGAAGAAGGCAGGAATCACTGGGAGCCAGATGATTTTGGAAGCCCTTTTCTGACATATACATACCCTGATGCACAAACACTGAAAGAGGTCTTACGCCAGCCCCACAGACTGATGAGTAGCAGGGGAAGGTGGTGACTGCCAATGCTCCCTCTAAGGTGTGGAGTCTTGTGAGCAAAAATTCTCCTCTGTGAGCTACTGGCATTAAAGTTGTGAGCGAGCAATTTGGCTGCTGCATAAATCAGTTTGCTCTTGAGCCATCCTTCCTGAGCTAAGACAAAAATCTGTGAGCTGGAGGCTAAAAAGCTGTAGCTAGCTCACACTAACTCAGCTTAGAGGGAACGCTGGTGGCTGCAGTCCAGAGAAACCCCACGGTTTAAAATTAATCATTGTTATCAGAGCTCTGCAGTTTTAACAGAATGTAACTGAACTTTACAGCTGATTTACACAATAGCACTTTGGTCAGGATGAAGCATCAAAGAGCAGCATCGCTTGGTGGGGCGGGGGAGCTACATTTGAAGCCTCTGCCATCCCCACCCTGTTGGCATTCCAGTGCAGGGAAAGAACTGGCCAGGCTGACCCACCTCTGGGCAAAATCCTTCCGTTCCAAACTTCTTTGCAAAGGGTGATGGAAAAGCTGGCTGGCTCTAGCATCTAGTATCTGAGAAGGAAGTTTGGCACATACACATTTGTATTCTCCAAAGAAAAAAAGTTTTCCTCCCTCCCCACTCTGTTTTTTTCTGTTTCTATCAGTAAACCTAAAAGTAATTAGCTGGGAGGAGGCAGGGGAAAGAGGAGGAGCGGAGGCACTGGAAACTTCTCTCCCGGGCTCCGGTTTTCCCCGGGGTGGGGGTGGAGTGTGTGCGCACTTCCTTCTTGCAAAGTGGAAGGAGCTGCCCCGGCACAGTGAAGAGAGCCGAGAGCTGCTGCAGTTTGCTTTAAATCCCAAGGTATCCATTGGAAGCTTGAACGTTCAGGGGAGGGGGCATGGCCATGGGGAGGGCTCAGGGCAATCAGAGCAACAGGAGAGAGGGGGATGGGAAGAGAAGGCTCCTCCGCCTCTGCCCTGGGAAGTCCATTCTCTACGCAGCCACAGTGAACACTGTTTTACTTTTGGGCTGTTTTCAAACTCCCCCCTATATATTTTAAAGTTTTTAGATTTTTCTGTACACCTGGGAAGTAACCCACGTGTGCAGGAAAATCTCTTTTGCCTCCATGTGGCCCCAATCTGTGGAAATAAGTAAGGGGACCATTGGCTATTAGTATATGGATGTTACCAAGTCATGCACTACAGTGGCAAGACCTTTTCTACCCAGGAAGGGCTGCAGCTGGCTCACGAGCCAAAGTTGGTGAAAGGCACCCCTGGCCACTGCTGCAGCCTGTTTGGCCTGTGTTCAGGAGCACCCCAAGCTGTAAACCTGCTCCTTGAGGGAGAGTGCAGCCCCGTCCAGAACAGGGGATAACCCATTTCCTGGGTCAGACCTTCCCCCTACCAGTAGCAACTTTGTTTAGTCAGGATTAAGTTTCGGTTTGTTAATCCTCATCCACTTCAAAACTGCCTCCAAGCACCTGTTCACCATTTTCACAGCCTCCCAGGGATCCGGTGGTAGTGCTGGACAAAGCAGTCATCAGCATATTGGTGGCAACTCAGCTCAAATCTGTGGACGGCCTCTCCCAACAAAGACGTTGAAAAGCACGGGGGACAAGATGGGACCTGGGTGAACTCCGGAGGCCAGAGGCCAAGAGGCAGAGCAGCAGTACCCCAGCATCACACTGTGAAACCCGCTCTCAAGACAGGACCAGAACCACTGCAGAACAGTGCCTCCCAGTCCCAAAAGGCAATCCAGAAGGACTCCATGGTCAGTGTTACTGAAAGCTGCTGAGAGGTCCAAGATAATTAACAGGGCCACACTCCCCCTGTCCGTCTCCTGGTGCATGTCATCCACCGGCGTGACACCGAGGCTGTTTCAGTCCCATAACCAGGACTGAAACCAGATTGGAATGGATCTGGACAATCTGCTTCATTCAGGAATCTCTGTAGTCAGCTAGCCACTGCTTGTTCAATCTCCTCACTCAAGAATGGCACATGTGAGGCCAGCCCACTCACTAGGCGAACTAGACATTTGCTTAGGGCGGGCTGATCATCAGGGGCGCCAAACTGCACCCGCCCCCACCACCAAAAGCCTCCCCCCGCCAAAAGCCCTGCATCTCTCGGCGGCAGCAGGAGGCTCCGGATGCCCAGAGAAGGGCAGCATGGAAGGGTGCCCCATCAGGCTGCCTGGCTGACACCGCCCACTTCTTGGTGTCAGGAGGCCCCAGGTACTGCGCCCCCCAGGGCAGTGGGCAGGGATGCTGCTAGAAGATGGCGCTGGGCAGGGGAGGCACGTCTGGCTATGCAGGCCAGGAGGCACCTCTCCATTGCTGCTGCAGCTGCCAAGCAAGCACCAGGGTCCGGGATGACAGGCATGCCCACCCGCTGCCCAGGGGTTCTGTGCCAAGTGAGCAAGAGCGATCCGGATTGACACCAGAGCGCCCAGCTGGGGAGCGGCCTGAGTGCCTGCCGGCTGATGAGAGGCCCCTGAAACCAGCGCTCCTCCTGTCTGTCCCCTGGCCTTCTCTCTTGTCGGGCAGGTGGGCCGAAGCCAGGGCTCTGCGGGATGAGCAAGAGCGGTATCATTGTCAGTATTCCCTTCGGATGCAGCCGGCCTTTCTTCTCCTAGAGGATCGACCTGCAACGGACTCCACCCGTAGACCGTCCCTTTGAGAAGTGGGACAATAGGAACCAGCGGGGGGGGGGGGGGCTCAGGCAGGCCATACTGTGATGTGGGAGGGCTCCCCCCCAAGAATGCGTGTGAAAGGGAAGTCGCCCAGGTCACCCCTTTGCGGCGGTGGGGCAGGCACCTTCGGGAGGCTTGCCCTTGACGTAGCCAGGGAGCGGCGGCCCTGCTGGATTGGGAGCCCTTCAAGGCTTTGCCGGTGAATGCGAGAGCCTTGCCCTGAACCCGGCATGGGCAGGAGGAGAGGGGGGACACTGGGCTTTGCCTCCCACCCCACCCACCAGCTGCGAGGCCCGGCTGGGGTCTGGGGGAGAGAGAGCTGGTCCCCAGGCCACGCAGGAGTTCCCTGTCTCTGGGCCCCGTCCCTGGGGGGGTCCCTCGTTCCGCCAACAGGTCCCCCCCTCCCCTGGCTTCCTTCCCAGACAGTTTGGGCCCTGGGGCGGGGTGGCCCAATGGGCTGTGGGTGGCTGGAATCCCGACGAGGCAGAGACTGGCAGGGACCGGCTGACAGGCCCGGGGGTGGGGTGGGAGTGGCGGCTGTTCCAGCTGGGGCACCACAAGGCAGCCTCGCCGGGGGGGGGCGTGCCACGAGCTAGCCTCGCCTAGTGCACAAAAAACACCTTGGGCCGGCCCTGATGATAGTTACTCAGCTCTCCTGGGTTCAGACCAGGTTTCTTTAGGGGTGGACACACCACTGCCCCCTTCAAGGTAAGGGTGGCCAACCCCCTCTCTCGGGGAAGTGTTTTCTGTCTCCTGGGCCCAGTCCACCAGCCCCCTTGTCAGCTATAAGCAGCCAGGAGAGACAAGCAGGTGGTAGGCCTCAAACTTCCAAGAATCCTGTCCACATCCTCAGACTGCACAAGCTGAAAGGTATTCCACACAACTGAGCAAACTGGTACCTTGGGAGCCTCAGATCCTGCTGCTGCTGCTGCTGCTAAGGGAGAGTTCAAGTCAGAATAGACACGTGAGAGATTTTATTCACAAAGTCCTTAGCAAAATAATTACGGCAGGCTGCTGAGCAGTTTGTCTCCTCTGGACAGTCAGAACCCAACAGGCTGTTGACTACCTGGAAATGTTCTGCAGGTCCACGCTGCACAGAGGTAACCGGCGGTGGAGGGATGTGGTCTCCTTGCCACCATCATTGCCACCGAAGATGCTTTAAAATGAGCTCTAGCCCATGTGCCTTGTGGGATTTGTCCTTTCTCTTCCATTGTTCTAGCCACCTTTCCTGTCTTTTCCTCACCCACAGTCCCTCAGTAACCAGGGGTCTGCCCAGGCTCTTAGACCTGAGAGAGGGTACCGAGGTGAGATGGTGTCAAGGGACTTTCCCATTCCAGAGGTCAGCCAGGGCGCTGACAGGAGCACCTACCATATCGGCAGGGAAATCCCCTCGTGCCACCTGAAAATCTGTTGGATCAGGCTGCCGGGGTTGAACAACTTAATCACCCACCTGCGGAGCCTTGGCACCCCGGTGAGTCTAAACCCCAACAAGTAGTGATACTCAATTCCCTACCCCCTTCAGGCCACCTTCTTCCTGCCAAGAGCAGAAGTTCAGATCAAAAGTTGGACCTTCACAGGGTGTAGGACTTGGTATTACCTGAGACAGGCCCACGGTTGTCATGGACACCACGAAACCCTTAGCCCCTCCTGACATGGCAGCCTTGGCTCGGATGCTGAAGTCCCCCAAGACAACCAGTTCAGGAGTCCCCAGCACCACACCTCCACAAGCTCAGTCAGGGAGAGATTTGGGCAGCGGGATAGGTGGTACCCCAGCAGAATCCCAAGCCTGTCTTCTCCCCCCAGCACGAGATACGCATTCTCAAACCCAGCAGAGTCCTGGACAGGGCAGAGAGCCAAGGGGGTAGAATCCCGATAGACGACAGCAACACCACCTCCCACATGGCAAAGATTAAAGCCCCAACATATGTGTTCCTAGAAAAGTACTGACTGCAAGTCAGTCCTGGAAACAATCAGCTCCAGTTGGCAAGGCAGCAACAGAGTCTTTGGAATGTCCCTATAGAGCCCAGGCTGGGCGCGTCTTTTCAGAACCATGTCTCCAGGTAGGAGGAGGACTTTCTCTTCCCAGTGCCTGGCTCTGACCTTTCTTCTCTTGTTTGGCCGGTAGGCTTCTGTGTAAAATGGAAGGTCTTTCCCCGAGTGTCTGGTTTCTTCCGGACCTGCCATTTCTTCTGTCCTTGCACTTCAGAGGTCTTCTCCGGCTCCCTCTGCTCCTTCGGAGGGGGAGGGGGTTGTTTCACCTGGATTGGGGGGGTGAGGAAGGTGTGAATACGGCTTCCATGAGCCTCCTTGCCTATTTGTGCCTCCTCCAGCTGCTGAGCATCAAAGACAGCCTTTGCACCAGCGAGCCGATTTTCTGGGTTGTACTGGAATTCTGGCCTAGTGGTACGCAGCTTAACCAGCTGGACTTGACATTCATGCTCAAGGTCACGGGCTGAAATGGGCACATCATGGACCTGCCAGACAGGAGGAGAAAAACAGGATCACCTTTAGAATTTGAAGCCTAAGGCTTGTGACTTTGGACAGTTAGGAGCATGGGGCATGGAGTAAGAGCAAAAAGACTTCCAGTAAAGCAGTCCGGGAGGCCTAAGACCTACCAGCAGAACATTTACCAGCAGCAGGTGGGCAGGGCCAGGAGGAACCAAGGACACTGACCAGCAGGCTGATGGCTTGTGTTACAGGGGCGGTGCCATCTGAGCTCATTGGTCAGGTTGCTGGGTGTGGAATCTGATGGGTGAGCAGAGAAGGAGGCCTGCAGTTACAGGTTGAGGACAGAGTTGCCTGTCTGCTGGCAACCCCTGGAAGCAATGCTCCCTCTAGGCTGTGGAGTCTTGTGAGCAAAAATTCTACTTTGTGAGCTACTGGAATGAAAGTTGTGAGCGAGCGATTGGGCGACTGCATAAATCAGTTTGCTCTGAAGCCCATCCTTCCTGAGCTAAGACAAAAATGTGTGAGCCGGAGCCTAAAAAACGGTGAGCTGGCTCACACTGACTCAGCTTAGAGGGAACACTGCCTGGAAGCTTTTGGGGATGGGGCATGGCGATGGATGCCTGAAACTGACATCACTGCAACACCATGATGCCACTTGCAGGGAAGTAACTGGGTGTGACCTTGTGGTATTGCCACAACAGTGCTTTTCCCCTCATGTTGCTCCTGTTTCTACACCGAGCAGCAGAATCTGACCACCCTAGTTGTGAAGACATCTGCTTGAGCAGATGGATCCAGGTGGTGTAGCGCCCAGAAGATCTGGCCGGTGCATAGCTGGTTCTTCAAAGCAACTTCACTTTTTTCATAAACTGCCCACATAAAAAACTGTGCATAAAGTGCCATCAAGTTGCAGCCAACTGATGGCAACCCCAGCAAAGGATTTTCAAGGCAAGTGAGAAGCAGAGGTGGTTTGCCATTGCCTTCCTCTGCAGAGTCTTCCTTGGTGGTCTCCCTTCCAAGTACTGACCCAGATTAGTTTCTGAGATCTGGTGAGATTGGGCTATAGACCTTCCCTTGTCTGCAAACAGAGGGGAATGCCAGCACCATTCCAATGCACTGGTATCACACCCCATGGGCCTGGAAGTCATGTCAGCACATTGCCGGGCAATGCTCTGGCATCTGGGCAAAACTGTGGTTTAACCCCTTGCCACTGTTAAGTGCCCCCCTCCCCCCGGCTGGTTGCCCGGTCCTACCAGACCCTACCTGGCAACCCTAACCTGTAATTGCTAGTTTGATGGGACTACTGTCTCCTATGAGAAAACCCACAAAATATGGCATCCACACAGGCAATGTACGAAACTTCAAGTGGCGTGTAAATTAATTTCCGGCAGGAAGAATTTATGGAATTTCACCTGTTGCAACCCAGCATATGTGAGACCCAGAAGACTGCACAAGGACAAAGGATTGCCATCATCACAATACCATAGTCACTGGTGAGATGTTTGCTGCTACTTTGGCAGCAGTGGGTAGTGCACAGTGTGAAGGCAGCTGCTGCACAGCCTGCAGGTGAGAAGGAACACCTGACGCATTCACGTGTGCGCATGCTGCCTTCTTCCCACCCAGCTACAGCCTGGGACATAGAGGGAGTGGGGGTGCAGTACACTGTCTCGGTGCATCCTGCCTCACAAGGTTATTGTTGCAAAGATAAAATGGGGAAGAGGAGAATGGCATTCTAAACTACTTGGGAGCACCTGCCTGGGAGCATTTGGGGCTTGAGCCTGCAGTGCCACATCACTGGCTTTGTAACATCACTTCCAGACGGGCAGCCAAAAGTGATGTCACTGTACCTGTGTGACACCCTAGGAATCCCTGTAATCTCTATGATAAAGATTTGGGGGAGTTCCTAGAGCATCACAAGCGCCACGAGAGTGCCTCTGGCATTGTTTTCTCCATTGCTCCTCAGGCGAGTGGGCAGAAGGAGAGCACAGGGGCAGGAACACAGGATAGGCAACTGGTAAGCCTATTTGGGTCTCTGTTGGGAGAAAAGTGGGGTATAAGTAATATCTAAATAAATGCTCCCTGCTAAGTCATGAAACCGAAAGTACAGAGAGCTGTAGGCTGTATGCAGCCTCTCTTTTCTATGGCAGTAGAGAGGAAGAAGCCATCCGATGCCACATCTTTCAAAACACTGGGGGGAAGCAAATGCATACTGAACACATGAGCTAAAGAGAAATCAGCCTGTGGACAGCATGGCTGGGCTTGCCTGTCAGACTCCTGCAACAATCAGAATCAACGACTCACTTCTTTAGAAGGGAAGTTTATTGATTGGTATTGGCAGAACATCTATACTTCAGGTTCTGTGTTGAGACTGAAGAGAAAAGCGCGGGGTGGACAGATATACGGGGTTCAAAAGCGGGTCAGGGGGTGGCAGGGAGCCAATCAAGGTGGCCAGTGGGGCCCGCCAGAAAAGTAACGACCCCGTGTTCCCAGAGATGATGTTACCAAGGTCAGGTGCATAAACCCTACAGATAAGGGAGCAGTACCCAGACAGCAAGAAAGTGAAAGTTACATTCCAAGGAGCCCCATCCTCCCTCCAGCAACCTCCTCCTCAACTTATGGCAGCAAGCTGACATCCCGTCCCCCCCAAGGCCCCTCCCTCCAGCTTCTCTGGGAAGTTGTCATAGAAAGAGCAGATCAGGCAAGGGGCATTAACATGAATAGCCTGAACCCATTCATTATGAGAGGGGTCAAAGTCCTTCCATTGGATCAGATAGAATAGCATGCCTTTGCGAAGCTTGGAATCCAGAATCTGCATGACAAAGGCTATTGGCAGGTGCCAGTGCACCCGCCAGATAGGGAAAAAATGGCACTCATGAACCTACAGGGCCTGTTTCAGTTTAAGCGGATGCCCTTTGGGCTCCATGGCACCACCACCACTTTCCAACAATTGGTGGATTGGGCCTTGGCTCGCTGCGAAGGATTTGCCGGAGTGTATATAGACAATATTATCATCAGTAGCCTGGACTGGCCTACCCGTATCAGGCATCTGCAAGAAGTACTCCAGGCCCCGAAGAGCCAGATAGGGTTTCAGGAGTTGAAGTATCTAGGCTTCCTAGTTCGTCATGATAAGCTGCAGCCCCCGCCCAACAAGGTGGTGGCCCTTGAACAGCATCAAAAGCCCAGGACCAAGAAAAACGACAGTGATTCTTGGGCTTCATGGGGTATTATAGTAAGTTCGTGCCCTGGTTTGCCTCCCGAGCCAGCCCGCTCATGGATTGTCTGAAGAAATTGCAACCAAATGTGATTCAGTGGGATGACATATGGGTGTGGGCCTGTCAAAGGATCCGGTCCTCCACAACCTTGACTCTGAGTGACCCTTCCTTCTCCAAACAGATGTGTCCAACATGGGACTGGGAGCAGTCCTAGCACAAGAAGTGGCGGAACAAGAGAGGACCATTCTCTTCATCAGCTGTAAACTACAACCGGCAGACTGTAATTACTCCACCGTGGAGAGGGAGGCACTAGCAGTCAAGTGGGCAGTAGGGACCCTCCAGTACTACCTGACAAACAACCCCATTAGGCTGATCATGGATCATGCCCCTCTGCTCTGGATGGAGCTCATGAAGGAGCACAATCCACATATCTTGCACTGGTACACATCTCTCCTTCCTTTCCAGTTTGTGGTGCACCATCAAGCCGGGAAGGTGAACTAAGCAGTGGATTACCTCTCTTGCCTGCGTGAAGATGACATCTGGCTGCCTCATCAAGGAGTGTGTGTGCCTGGGCCACACCCAGGCTAGTCCCGGGAAAAGGGGCCACCTGCTGAAAAGCCCCCTCCCAGAACTGCTGGGCAACTCAGAGCCCTGCTGCCACCAGGCCAGGACAATGCGGGGCTGTGGGGGGATGAGAACTCTGCCCCTACCTTCCCAAGCAGTCAGGTCCCAGTCCCTAGCACCAAAGATAGGGGCGAGCCAGGAAGCTGCTCAGCCAGTCACTGGGAAGAAAAGGGTGGCCCAGGGCAGTGAGGCAGAGAAAGTCCAAGGGGTGTGACCCCAGCCCCGGGACAGACACACTTCCATTGATGGCAGGAACAGGAGCTGGAAGGAAGTGAGGCTGGGCCAAGAAGATTGTGCCCCAGTGCCAGCAGCTTTAGCCAGGGGGAGGGCCAGCAGGAAGGGGTGGAGATCAAGGGAGGAGGATATAAAGGAGGGGGTGAAGGCGCCTGACTCATCCATGAAGGACTGAGAGAGAGGGCGCATGGGAACAGAGAGCAGGTGAGTGAGAGGAAGGGTCGGCACTTAACCTTCATCTCTCGGCTCATATGTGAGATGGCTGCCGACCCCCTGAGGGGGGTGGGAAGCGACGAGGCCCAGAAGGGAGGTGGGTTTCTGGTGGGCCCATTGTGGCAACAGGGGGTGGACCTGACAGGGGTACTCAGCCCATTGACATGGACATTAGCTCATGAAAATTCTTACTTCTAGATGTTTTTACCACTTGGTGTTTATGCATCAAAATGCTCTTTAAGGCCCAGAAGCAAGCCATACTAAGTTTTGTATGGTCAGCTGGCAACTCTAGCACCCCCACTAAACCTCCAAGAAAGATCTCACTCTGCAGCAGCAGCAGAGGGAACCCCCACCCTCAGGGAGAGGGGATGCTTCTGCTTTCAACACAGGCTCCTAATGGCAGCCCAGAAGGATGTGGTGAGGACAAGTGAGTTTCTACCTCTGCCATGAATGTGTCTTCTTGCAAGAGTTGAGCTGGGATACTGCGCAGCTTCTCCAGGGTCTCTATGAGTCCAGAACAACCACGTCGTTTTTCAGAGGTCCCCAGGGCCAAGCGGACCAGCAACAGCCCTACACGAAAGAGCACCTTGACTCCTGCAGAAGTAGATTAAATGTCAGGGGGCAGAGTTGAGGGAAGGCAAATGTCACATGACTTCCTAGAAATAGGAAAGCCCTGGGGAAGGCATTTTTAATAACTGACAAACAATGTCTTCTATATAAATAGCTTCTATATAAATAGCTTATAGGGGTGATGTACATATTTCACTTTATACACCAGCCTCATGGGCTCTGAGTGGACTATATTCTAGAACAGGGGTGGTCAAACTGCGGCTCGGGAGCCACATGCAGCTCTTTCGCACATATTGTGCAGCTCCCGGCAGGGCAGCTGGGAAAGCAAAGGGGAGGCAGGACTCCCCCGATCGGTCTTCCCTTCCCCAGCCAGTGTTCCCCTCCCTGGGTAGGCTTGAGGTGGGGGAGCAGAGAAAGAAAACAACTTTAACTTTAAATGCATTCTCAAAGCCCCCATCCCCCACCAGCCGGCTTGGAGAAGGCATTTGTCTCTTTACATCCCTTCTCCAAGCCAAGCTGGCTGGCATGGGGGCACCTTGGAAAACACATTTAAAGTTTTGGTAGTCTCACTTAATGTTAATAAAAAGCAAATTTCCATATTTTTCAATAAAAATGTATGTGTAATATTAGTTCATGTTTTGTGGCTCTCAAACATCTGACATTTATTCTATGTGGCTCTTAATGTTAAGCAAGTTTGGCCACCCCTGTTCTAGAAGAACTTCCTACTTGACAAGAATCCCCCTTTCATACCAATCTCACCTCCATTCCTCAGCCCATTTCTTCCTAACTAGCTTAAAGATCACAAGATACCTAATAATTCATCCAAGGAAGACTCCTCTTAACATAAGACATCCTTATTAATTCACCCCTGCCCACCCATCCCATGCATAGCTTATCCACCCCCCACCCCCCATATCAGAGCCGCCCATTTCATCCCGCCAGCCTGGGGTTGCTGCTTCAGAGTGTTCTGCCACCCAAGCGTCACCCCCTTTGCCAGGAACTCACTCAGGCTCACACCCGCCACTCACCTTCACTCAGAAAGGCATCCCAGACTCTCAGTACCGTGGGAAAGGGAAGGGTGCGAGTGAAGAGGCATAAAAACCACTCGGGCAGGTACAGCAAAGGGCCCACGCCGTGCCTTTGCAAGTGCTTGAGTGCCCTGGGGCACACGCGGTGCAGGAGGGCAACAAACACTTCACTGTCCAGCAGCAGCGCTTCCTGCAAAACGAGGACAGAAGGTGCCACACAGCACCAGGAACACCATAGTCTGTGGCACCATAAAGAAGGCTAACAGAACTTAATCCCAGCATAAGGGTTCACGAAGGAGAGCCCACTTCTTCTGATGCCTCACTATGTAGTCATTTTTTGTAAGGGTGTGGAAAAACAAACTGTCGGATCAAGGGGGCATGAAACATCATTATGTAAAATTCAAATCTATCAAGAAAAATACAAAGACCATCCACTAGTTATGCTTGATGAGTTAAAACCTATCATGGATGAGGAATCCCAGGTTTTGCTATGATAGCTAACACCCGTAATGAGCAAGAAATCCAAACTATTTGGACAAATGTTTATTACATGTCCTTAGACAACCTTCATACTCCCATGAACCACAGAAATCATCTCCCATATCCTGAAGGATGGACAGCTACTAGTTTACCCCCCCCCCCAAATCCATGTCCAGTGTCTACAGTTGCCTTTAAAAACAAAACAAAACAGAGCTCTATTCTTTGTGCAGCTGTATGACAAGCTGGAATCTAACTAGTGACACTTTCCACTATTACCCATTCTGGGGAGAGTTGTGCTTGTTAAATTTCAAAAAAGAGAAAAAGCAGGCAGCCTTACTAATATTTGGACCTTATGCCCCACAAACCATTCCTCCAATTTCCCAGGTTCCTTCCTCCCATTTTCCTCAAAGACTGATGCACTATTTGGCCTGGGATACAAAACGTCCCCAGTTCATGATTCTGCTCCTTATTTGCCAGCGAACACGGTTCCCTCACGGATGCTCAGTTCCTGTTCCTGTGGCAAGATTCCCCCTCAGGCATCCCCTGGTCCCCACATTTCTCACCATCTTGGGGCTGTAGTAGCCAGGTAGGTAGTGCTCGCAGATCTGCACCAGACACCAGAACGCTGGCTGGAAAAGACATACAAGCATTACTGAAACTTGGTGGTCAGTGGGGGAGGACAGTAGTAGAGGAAGGGAAGCTCCAGGTTAAGGTTTCCTGGTCCCCCCCAGCCACCGGGTTGGCAAACTCCTGAAGACTTGGGGATGGAGCCCAGGGAGAACTGGGACCTCAGGGGGGTATAATGCCAGAGAGTCCACCCTCTAAGGCATCCATTTTCTCCAGGGGAACTGTTCTCTGTAGTCTGGAGTTGAGCTGTAATTCCAGGAGATCCCCAGGCCCCACCTGGAGGCCAGCATCCCTAGGGGACAGCTGGAGCAAAAGAAGTAAGTAAGTAACGAAGAGATGTTGTTATGTGAATGGGGTACCTGGGGGCATTGAAGTAAACTACAGGGGGGGCTCAGGGGCTTGGGCCTTCCCCAAATTTTTCCAGGGAGTACTGAGCCTCCCCAGGTCAACCAATGCCTGGCAATACTGGCTTTTTTCATGGTAGTGAAGGCGGGGGGCTGCTTCAGCCACTCCTAAGCTCTTCTTTCAATTTCCATTTCATTTTTAAATGGTAAACCCATCTGCATGAACAAAATTGAGGGGGGGAACATGCAGATCAGAGGAAATTTTTAAAAATTCCTTTTGCCCTGTGTGCAGCCCAGAGAGAACATTGGCAAGGAATGTGCACTCTGTACATGTTCAGGCTCTTCATTTTGCTGTAACTTAAAATGATGTGGTACAGTTTCAAAGGGGCAACTAACTGGGATATACTAAAAAGAATGACACGATTGCCCATCGGAAACAATGAGAGAGGATTGAAGGCCCATTGGAGATAATAGGAGCCAGGAATGCCAATTGACTTGCATGGGCTCCACTGAAATACATTGCAGCACAAAAAAATCTTGCAAAGAAAATGAAGAATGGTTTTTCCATTAAGGTCTTTGGGCCCAGACAGGCTACTCTAGGGCTGGAATGACAGTCCCCAAAGTGGAATGACAGCCCCTGGGAATGGGCTCAGTGCTCTGGGACTGGAATGACAGGTTGCAAAGTGAAATGACAGCCCCTGGGAATAGGCTCAGTGCTCTGGGACTGGAATGACATGTTGCAAAGTGGAATGACAGCCCTTGAGAATAGGCTCAGTGTTCTGGGACTGGAATGATGCCCCCCAAAGTAGAATAACAGACCCTGGGAGTAGCAGAGGTGTTCTGGGACTGGAATGACAGCCCTCAGAGTAGAATGATAGTCCCAGAATGGTTCTGCAAGTCCCAGGAGTAGTCATTCCAGTCCCAGAACACTTCTGCTAACCCCAGTCCCAGAATACATTGCTCAGAAATTGAGTGCAAGTGTTTTGTATTCTGCCCTGGCTCAGAGATTCCAGCTATGCATTTAGAAGAAGAAGAAGAAGAAGAAGAAGAAGAAGAAGAAGAAGAAGAAGAAGAAGAAGAAGAAGAAGAAGAAGAAGAAGAAGAAGAAGAAGAAGAAGAAGAAGAAGAAGAAGAAGAAGAAGAGGAGTTTGGATTTATACCCCGCCCTTCACTGCTCAAAGGCGTCTCAGAGCGGCTTACAAACTCCTTTCCCTTCCCCTCCTCACAACAGACACCCTGTGAGGTAGGTGGGGCTGAGAGAACTCTAACACAAACTGTCCTCGAGAGAACAGCTGTGCCAGAGCTTGTGACTGACCCAAGGTCACATCAGCAGGTGCAAGTGGAGGAGTGGGGAATCAAGCCCGGTTCTCCCAGATAAGAGTCCACGCACTTAACCACTACACCAAACTGGCTCTCTTTACCAAACGAAGGCATCTTTGATACCACAATTTAACATATTTCAGTACGAAGTCACCCTTATGAATAAGGCAGAAACAAGACTCCTGTAAATGAATGTCCAGAAAAACATTTAAAATGTTCCTCTACAGGCTTTTCTGTGTTGCCTCTCATACTGTCAAATTTGTGACCATTAGTTTGTCCTATGTACATGACTTGTATATTTGCAGATCTTAAAGTGACTACTCTAAAAGTGAATTAAAAAAAAAAACACATCAGGAGATCGCTGAGATACCACTATAACCACTGGCTAACTCCCACCTTATCCTGAGTTTCACCCAGCCCAGGGGCATTGCTGGGGGGGTTCCCAGGCCCCCTGAATTTTTGGGGAGCTTCTCCCTATATCCCACATGGCTCCATAGATAGTGACAATGGCCTGTGATGTCACTGGCTTCTCCCCATGATGTCACTGGACCCCAGTTCTTTTAAGGACCTAGCACAGCAATGCTTCTGGACCAGCCCCCACCCCCCGGGAAATTGGAAAGTCTACGCCCCTGCCTGGGGAACAGAGCTTCGCATGAGACTCACCTCTGGAGGCATGTGCATGAGAAGCAGGGCGCCCAGTGGTCCCTGGGCCTGACAGTAGCCCTCTTGGGGTCGATACACAGTGTAGGCCTTCAGCAACTGCAGTAGCCCATGCTGCCTATGTAGAAACAGAGGGAGACAGGCAAGTCATGCACACCCTTACCTCAGGCCCATCACACTAGACCCAACCAGCCAAGACACCTCTACTCCACCTTTTGCTATCCTAGCCCCAAAGACTGCTGCAGCAATGGGACTCATGATCTCCATTCCAAGACCAAGAAGAATCCTGCGTGGCTCCACCTCTTTGTCATACTCTTGAACAAATTTACTCCCAACAACACTCTCTTGGCAGTGATTTGTTTTTTGAGAGATGATGTTTCAAGCTAAGACAATCTGTATCAGAACCAGTTGGCACCAGTTCTAGAATTATACATGAATCAACAAAGCCCCCCCCATGACTGGTCCAATCAGTCCATTCATTCAGGCCGCCTAAACCTAGTGTGCTTTGTTAGCCCTTCTCCACCACCTACGAACCTGCAGTTACATTATCTACTAAAAACCGGCCAGTGGAGACTGGTACTCAATGTCATTGTGCATTCTTCTCATCATCAGGAGTGTCAATTTGCTTAATTTGCCATAGGGGAGGGAAATTCCTGAGGGGTGTGTGAATGACTGTGTGTGTCAGAAAATGCCTTTGATGTTTCTCACTGAATCCATTGTTTTGTGTTCCCTACCCTGCTTTGCGCTTGCGTAGCTATGCAGGCAGAAACGTGGGAGCTTCTTCCCTGCCGCTTTTCCTTATCACGGTGGCCTTGAATGTAGGCTTTGGACTATTCTTGTTTCACTGAGAATTTTCCAGTCCTGGGAAGGCAAGGGGAGGGGGGAGTAGTCTCCCGTTCATGAAGTATTTCTCCCGCCGGGAATTCCCGCGCGAGTGCTCATGTTTCATTTGCTAGGCGCTTCATTGCATCACACTATAAGTTAGCTTGCTTTGCTTCGCCCCCATTCCTGACAATGACCTCCTACTGTGGGTTTTAGCAAGATAATCCAATAAAACCTTTCTTTGTGCAAGAATGACTGGATCTACTTGTTTTTAAACCTGACAGTGTGTCTGTGAACTGCTCTATCTTAGGTGCCATAACACTTCCTGAGATACCTTCCTCCTAGAGGAATGACCTTGAGATCGAGGTTGTGCCAGCTTGCTGTTGTAGATAATGGGATCATATGAGCGCCTGTATCAAGACAAGATGCTGAGTTAGGCATTCAGGGCCTCGAAGACCCAGTGCAGAAGGGATCTGGCGACCAGAGGTGACCAAGAACAACGAATGCGCCTGGGGTTGTGTCTGAGATGTGGGGTGCCGGGACATTTTGCTGCAAATTGCCTGTGAAGTAAGAGCCCTGAGAAGACACACAAGGAAGAAGTCAAGGAGAAGAGGCCCAAGACCCCAAGCAGACATGCCAAGCTGCCTAAGTCTCTGCAAGCAGCAGTAAAAGATGCAGTGGAGGGTACCTCCTCCAGCGAAAGTGATGTGCCTCAGCCGATGGGAAAAGGCCGGGAACTGCTGTAAAGGGTGTCAGCCAGCAGGTCCAAAAGTCTCCGGTGCAAGAGTTGGTGAGACCTTCCTCCCACCTCTTCTATTTGACTGTGACCAAAATCAATCCGGAAGGGGGGACACATATCAGGGTCAGAGCCCTAATTGATTCGGGGTGTACCCAGGACTTAATCAGCCCTGCCACAGTTACAGGCTTGGTGGCCAAAGTACATAAGTTGCAGGAACCCGTAGTATTTTCCAAGATGGATGAGATGCCCATGAGAGGGGATGCCTGCCAGTACAGCACTGTCTACCTGCCAGTGGGGATGGCCTCTCATTGGGAGCTACACTCTTTTATGGTGAATCCCTCTGTGAAGTTCTCTATGGTGCTTGGAACCTGTGGCTTCCGGCCCACAATCCGTACATCCAGTGGAGTATAGAGACTCTCACATTCCTAGACCCCTGATGCAAGGAGCATCTCTGGAATGCTGACTGTGGGGAAGAGCCTCACCCCATGGCTGAGTGCATGTGCCTGGTGAGGGAAGAGTTAAATCTAACTCCGCCTGAATATTGGGACTTGGCCAGGGTTTTCGAGGATGAGGAGGCAGATGGACTACCCCCTCATCATAAAACTGACTATGCAATTGAAATATTGCTATGGGGGTGCAATTTTACAGAGGGGGGAGGATGGGAATCTAAACCCCTTGGCTTACGTATCCAAACAGTTCTCAAGCACTGAAAGGAACTGAGAAGTGTGGAATAAAGAGGCGGCTGCCATCAAGTTGGTGCTAAGGACCTGGAGACATTGGCTGGAGGGGGCCCGGATCCCTTTCAAGGTTTCAACTGATCATAAAAACCTGGAAGTGCTCAAAGCTCCTTGGTGCTTAAATGCTAAAGATGGTTGGAGTTTTTCTTAAGTTTCGTTTCATCCTCAAACACCTCCCTAGGAAGTCGAAATTCCTGGCTGACGCCCTGCCCCACCTCCCACGACATGTGAGCCAATGAGAGGAGGTGGTGGACACAATGTTCATGCCCACCCAGTTAGGAGGGGCAGTGATGACGCACAGCAAGGTGAAGGGGGGGCTTCCCTCAGGGATGGAGCCTTGGGTTGAGAAATTCAAGTCTGCTCTGACTGACACTAATAAAGCGAACATTGGGAAGAAGGGGACTTTGACACAGAGAGAGGATGGCTATTGGTACCACCAAAATAAACTGTTTGTTCCAAAATCCTTAAGGGCGGAAATCCTTTCAATGGGGCATGATAACAAACTGGCTGACCTGAACCTTATTCAGAGACAATTCTGGTGGCCCCACATGAGGGGGGACATTTTTAAGTACGTAGCCTCTTGCCAAACATGTCTAATGTGCAAGAGAAGGGTGGGAAAGCCCCCAGGACTGCTGCAGCTGCTAGAGCCTCCAGACCAACCTTGGTCCATCATCTCTATGGATTTTATCACAGACTTGCCTCTGAGTCATGGAAAGACTGTGATTTGGGTGGTCGTTAACCTGCTTTCCAAACAAGCATGTTTTATCCCCTGTAAGCAATTGCCAACCACCCCGAAGTTGGCCCAGATATTCATGCAACACATAATTATGCTCCATGCTTTGCCCCACAAGAGCTTACAGTTTGTGACTGGGTGCTGGAAGGAGTTATTAAAGCTGTTGGGAGTGGAGCAGGGGCTAAGCAGTGCTTACCACCCAGAAACCAACATACAAACAGAGAGAACAAATCAAGTATTAGAACAATTTTTGACATGCTTTATAAACCATCAGAAAAATGACTGGGTAGACTTGCTCCCATTTGCAGAGTCCAGCTATAACATTTCAGTGTACACTCCAGCCCAGACCATGTCTTCATTGAAAGCAGTACACAGCTACAAAGGGGGACCCTCCCCACCCTGAACCCCGAGGACCTGAAGCCAGGGAATGCACAAACATGGTGGGCCAAAGTGACCCAAGGGTGGTCAACCCTCCAACAATCTCTAACCAAAGCAAAAGAAGATTACAAGTGTCATGCTGACAAATGGAGGGGCTCCGAATGGGAGATACAGCCAGGAGACTCTGTACATTTCCACTAAAAATCTCAAGGGGCTGTAACTGAGGAAAAAGCTAGGATGGAAATATGTGGGACCATTTAAGACTTATTAATAAAGTGACTGTTGAGGTTGAACTACCTAAAAACTTACATCACATCCACCCTGTTTTTCATTTTAGTCTACTGAAGAAGCATCCTGGACCATCGACGTGGAAACCTCATCCTGCAGCTCCTTCCCTTCTTATTGTGGATGGAGAGCCCCACCAAGAAGTGGAGGATATTTTAGACTCTAAGATCAAACAGGGTGAATTGTACTATCTCATCAAATGGAAAGACTTTGACCCCCTGCCATAATGAATAGGTGGAATCCAAACATGTGAAGGCTGCAAAATTGGTGTGTGCTTTTCACAAGCCAGAGAACAAGAAAAAAAGTCGTATACATGTGCTAAATAATGCAAAACCAACACTATATTGTAAACAATTATAATAATAGAATGTATGACAAAAATATAAAAATACAAGAGGAAGAGAGGTCCAAAATATGAAGAAGCAGAAGAAAAAGAAGAAGAAGAAGAAGTGGTGATTAGATTTATACCCCGCCCTTCACTTGGAGTCTCAGAGCAGCTTACAATCTCCTTTCCCTTCCCCTCCCCACAACAACCACCCTGTAAAGCAGGTGGAGCTGAGAGAGCACTCTTGAGAACTGCCCTTTCAAGGACAGCTCTGACAGCACTATGGCTTGCCCAAGCTCATCCAGCAGCTGCAAGTGGAGGAGTGGGGAATCAAACCCAGTTCTCCCAGATGAGAGTCCGCACATTTAACCACTACACCAAACTGGTTCAAACTGGTTTGAGTTGATGGAATTTTCTGGACTATCCAGTCGTTTCGAAGGTCTTCATCTAAACTGGACCATGAATATCCTTCTGACAATTAGTAAAAAATTACAATTGTGTAATGTACCCAGTGAATTTTGTAATACAATGTTTTCAATAAATTTAAATTACATACAGTTGTCTCCTAGTTTCCATCCATTGTTGAATAAGAACAGCAATATATACAGTACTTCAATGTTTATATGTAGCATAATTCTGCAAGCAACTATAGGAGTAATATAACTTTTTTTAGTAACTGTTCAACTAAGAAAGTAATATATCTTCTACTATGTCCTTGTGGACTTAATTATATTGGGGAATCAATATGTTCTTTGAGAACACGTATCGTAGAGCACAAATCACGCATTAAACATAAGTATATGTATGCGCCCTTGGTCTAACACTGTATAGATAAAGGACACAGTAATGAAGATCTTAAACTTCAGAGGACAGCTGACAGCGGAAGACAGGAGGGCCTGGCGTGATCTGGTCCATGGGGTAGCGAAGAGTCGGTCTGGACTATGCAACTGAACAACAACAATGAAGATCTTAGTTTTAGATAGATATACACAAACATCTTTTACAATGGGAAGCCTTTTGGATACATAGACTGAAAACCTACCAGCCCCATGAACTTAATCAGTCTACTGAATTTTCTTGTTTTTTTTAAAGAGGATACTGTAGAGCATCAAATGGCAGAAACAATTTTTTGAACTGCTTTGGAGCTTCTCTAGGCTATAAAAAACATATGGAATGACCTATGTGAAATTACAGTCGGGTTATTTCCAGCCAGAACGAGCCAGAACAGTGTTTCGGCAGTAACAAGCCCTCAGGCCCTGCCCCCAGTTCCCTGCAGCCCTCAGTTGGGCCAGGAGGAGCAGGGGATGGAGGCATTCCACAGGCATTGAGACTAGAGAAGGGGGGACATGAGGCAAAGCAACCCCACCCCTCCGACTGCCACTACCCCCATCTGTCCATCTGTCCTCCTCACCCAGCCCTGGTAGAGATCTTCCAGGCAGCTCTCAATCCAGTTTTCCATGTCGAGGTGGCAGTCCAGCTCAGAGAGCACAACGTGAGTCCCCGGGGGCGCCTGGAAGGCCAACAATGCTCGAGTCTGAGTAGCAGCCATCATGCGTTCACAGTAACAACTG
Source organism: Gekko gecko (assembly GCA_029375565.1). Taxonomy (NCBI): domain Eukaryota; kingdom Metazoa; phylum Chordata; class Lepidosauria; order Squamata; family Gekkonidae; genus Gekko; species Gekko gecko. The sequence continues at coordinate 90,176,805 of JAPDNY010000003.1, forward strand.
GGTGGGTATTCAAGGGGCCCCTGGGCTAGCCTGAGTCCAGGGAACTCGCCTTTTGTCTCGTGTTTTCGTGCTGTTGAAGATGGCAGCCACACCGACAGCACCACCACGGGCCGAGAGCATGTTCCTCCCCCAAAGTCTGATCCATTGAGGGAAGGGAGCAAAGGTTCTCCCCTGCCCTGCCAGTGGGGGGCAAGAAAGTGCCTGGCGACCACGGAACTTCTTTTTGTTTTTCGTTCTCTTTCACTCTTCTCTCTCCATCTTTTTTCTACCTCTTCCTTCTTTCCTCTCTTTCTTTCTTTGTCTTTCTTTCTCTCTTTCTCCCTGTCTTTTTCTTACTTTCTCTTCTCTCTCTCTCTCTCTCTCTCTCTCTCTCTCTCTTTCTTTCTTTCTTTCTTCCTTCCTTTCTTTCCTTTCTCTCTCTCTCTCTCTCTTTCTCTCTGTGTCTCTCTTACTCTTTCTTTCTATCTTTCTAGGGAATTTCACATTACCAAGATTCTGCCGGATTGAAGCCGTTTCTGATTCGTCTTGAAGTAAACCGGTACAGGGCTGCCATTTCACACATGGCTTTCTCTGACCGGAAAAGAGCCGAATCAGAAGCGGTTTGGCAATTCAGACTGCACCACTTTGTTTTCCTGCCGTTTCCTGCCGCGCCTTTTTTTTTTTAAAAAAATGTTCGCTTTAGAGTGCTATGGCACCATAGTGCTATAAAACAACACTGCAGGCATTCCAATGGGGTTGCTATGATGCTATTGCGCTGTAGCGGTATAGCGGTATAGCGCTATAGTGCTCTAAAGCGAACGTTAAAAAAAAAAAAGCCGGAGATCGCCTGCACGGGCGAAAAAAGGCGGGAAAAAAGCGTATCGGATCCTGGAGAAGAAACTGACGACTACTTGGAAGCAGTTGACAGGTAAAATGCTTCAGCCCCGTTTCCTGAATGGGACAGAAGCGATTCTGTGTGAAATTACAAATATATTCCGGTAGGGAACCGGTTCTACAACGGTTCTGTCTGAAATGCCAGACCAGAAACCGTTTGGGAACCGTTCCTCTTCTGGATTATATCATCTGTCTGAAATTCCCTTCTGTCTCTCTTTGTCTTTCTGTTTATCTTTCTCTCTCTCTGTCTGTCTGTCTTTCTCTCTCAGTCCACCCCCCCCCCCTTTTGGGGCATAATGTCCCAGGCTTATCTGGTAAGCTTTTAACTGGATAGGAGTTTTGTTATTGATTTCAGTAGGGCAAGAATCCCCCCCCCTTGTGCAAACCTTGCACTTATTAACAGCTCAACTGTTAGTGTTAGGCAATTTTAATCAGTGTTAATCAGTTTGGGAAGCGCATCAATCACAAGCCTCTGCCTGCCTTAATGCAGCTCTTCCAGGGCCAGCATGCCAAGTAGGGTGCCAATTCTAGGTTGAGAAATGCCTGGAGATCCAGCTCCACCCCCAAATCTCCAGGCATTTTCCAACCTGGATCTGACAACACTACCCTGCTGGGCAGGTGGGACCTGGCAACCCTAGGGTGTGGTCTGCAGGGGACAGGGTTTGGGGACCTTCATCAAGCATAATTCTATGGAGTCCTTCCTCCAAACAGGTGATATCAAGGGCTGTGGCATATGCAAATAAGTTATGCTAACGTGTTATGCTAATGAGCTCCTGCACTTATTTTTCTACGAAATGACCCCTGATTACAGTTATTTCCCTGAGAGGAAGATGTGAGGTTTTATAGCATTAAATATAGCTAAAGAAAGATTTGCCTTTTTTCATCTACATGGCTTATTTTTAAGTAATACTAACTTTAGATGTCATACAGATTTTTCTTAAAAAAGGAAAAATTGGTATAAATTTCTAAAAGTGAAATTTGTTTGTTTTGGAGTTACTTTTGCCTTTTTATAAAATACCTATAAAAATGTTAAGAATTCCTGTAGGGGAGTAAATCACGGTATTATAACTTTAAATATTGCCAATAAGCTTTAAATACTGTCAGGATGGTTTTCATTTACCCAAGGCTCATATAAAACAATATTTTAAAAAAGCGAAAGGGGAAGAATTTAAGTTACATGCTTTTGCGGATGATTTAGTATTTATTTTGGAATAGCATCGGGGATAGCACCACCCCTTGAGGAATCCCACAGACCAGCAGGTGCCTCTAGGACGTCTGTTCCCCTAATGCCACCCTCTGTCCCCGACCTTGGAGAAAGGAGATGAGCCATTACAAGGCAAGCTCCTGGATCCCAGTGTTGGTGAGGTGGTGGATCAGTAACTGATGGTCGACCGTGTCAAACACCGCTGACAGGTCCAACAACAACAGCACTGCCGTGCCACCTCGATCCAGATGCCTCCAGAGGTCATCTGTGAGGGCGACCAGTGCTGTCTCCGTCAGATGGCCTGGCCAAAAGCCGGACTGAAATGGGTCCAGCATGGAAGTGTCATCCATAAAGCTCTGCGACTGAATCGCTGCCACTCTCTCAAGTAATTTGCCCAAATAGGGCAAATTGGAAACTGGCCGATAGTCGGCCAATTCGGCTGAGTCCAAGGATGTTTTTTTCAAGAGACGGCAGACCATTGCTTCCTTTAGTGCCCCCAGGAACAGTCCCTCAGTGAAGACTTGTTGATAAAATCCCTAAGGGCACCTCCCAACCCCTCGCAACCAGCTTTTATAAGCCATGAAAGGCACGGATCAAGGCTGCATGTGGTTTGGAGTACCATTGAGAACAATTTGTCAACTTCCTCAAGGCCAAGTGAACTGAAATAATCCAGAATAGAACCAGAAGACGTGCATGGGACCTCGAGTTTGCTCACTGTCTCAACTATAGCGGGGAGGTGGCAGCGGAGCAACAGAACTTTATCTGCAAAGTAGCTTGTAAAAGCCTCACAGCCAATATCCAATTCCCTAACATTTGGTCTGCCCTGTGGTAGCTCTGATAATGACCGAATGATTCTAAACAATTGTGCTGGGCATGAGCTAGTAGATGCAACCGTAGCCGCCTAGAACTCTCTCTTTGCGGCTTTGACTGCCATCTCATCTCATAAATGTCCTATAGGATGCTCTTGTTGCTTCATTACGAGTGAGGTGCCACCATCTCTCTAGTCGTCTGAGCCCTCATTTCATCAGCCGCAGCTCCTCAGTAAACCAAGGAGCTCGCTTAGAGTGATGGTACAGAGGGCATTGGGGAGTGATCCCCATGCCAAGAGCTGACCGTGCCAGTCCTCAACTAGCTCATCTAATGAGCTGTCCAGGGGCATAGGGTCCTGCAGAGCCATCTGCTCTGTGGGTGAGCAAAAATACGCTTGCCGCGCAAACCGGGCAAGGGTGAAACATTCACACAGGCCTTTAGGGCATAGTGGTCCAACCACGGTACTGCCAGAGCAGTAATCCAGTCCACTGTGACCACTGCCGCGAAGATCAAATGAGTGAGGGCCATTATATAATGGGTGAGTCCTAGTGCCGCCATGGATGACACCAGGTCCATCGCTGGTATAGAGGCTGCATCGTTGACATGGACATTGAAGTTGCCCAAGACTAACAGCCTAGGGTACTCCAATGCCCAGCCCGACACAGTTTCAATCAGGGATGACAAGCTATTGATTGGTGCACTAGGTGGCCAGTACACTAGCCAAATAGCCAAACTCTCCCCGGCTTCCCACATTAGGCCCAAGCACACCGAGTAAGCTTCCAGAATGAATAGAGTCACTCCCCCCCACCCCTCAGTCCGCGATTGGTGAAGGACTGAGAAACCAGGTGGAGCCAACTGGGAGAGAGCTACTGTCTCCCCATCTTGCACCCAAGTCTTGGTCACGCACGCCAGGTCTGCTCCCTGCTCTAGCAGGAAATCCCACAGGGTTGAGGTCTTATTATTTATGGACTTGGTGTTATACAACACCATTGTCAGAGGGGGGTCATTAGTCCCAGCCCCTCTGCCTGCCACTTTTGGGATGAGATGCAGGCTGGAAGGGGGCCGAGCTTCTCTGTTTCTCCGCCTCCTTCCGCTGACTTCCTGCCTGGTCCCACCGCTATACTTTCCCCTCCCCAGGAGCACCAGTATCCCTAGTCCAGTCGCTGCCATTTAGGTGGCCTTCGCAGTGCCTCAAGGCCACCCATAGGATTGGCTGATAGGTGGAATATACCGCTGGGGTGCCATTAGGGACGGTCAGTAGTTCTCCTAGGCAATAAATTGATTAACTAATCTTCCAATCAAGCCAAATACCAATTTCAATGGATGAATCAATAAATACAAGTATCAAAAACAAACCCTTACCCACCCTGACCTCCCTTCTTGCTGCCCCTTCACCCAGCAAGATTAAACTATGCTAACTACTAAGAAGGGTGGGAAAACAATCTACAACCTACTATTATAACTAAGTCTTATTAATATACAATCCCCGGCAGGAGTATGGGGGGGACACTGCTCAGCCTCTTGCCTTATCCCGAAAAATCGTGAGATGACAATTTAAGTGGGGGCAGCCAAGGACCTTCGTGTTCTTCCACGATGGAAATCACAATTCTGCGCCAAGTGCTTGGCCGCCCCAGAAACCTTGTTTGCCCAAGGTTTGTAGGCCAGGTTAGGCCAGCTGAAGTTAACACCATCCAGCATGGAATGGGACTTTGGCACTCGCCCTGGGATCGCTGCTTTTTGGCCCAGCAGCTTGGTGTTCCCACCTCTGGCACCCAAGGCCGTGTGAATGCCAACTTCCCAGCCAGAGCTCCAAACCACATGTCCACGTCGGCTGAGCCAGTGTTCAGCCTACTCAACAGGAGCAGGCTGAGGTGGCAACATTCAACTCTGGCTGCCAGCTGCACAGTAGTGGCTGAATGACACGCCAGGCGAGGATGGCGGCTCACAGTGACAAGCAACCATGGTAGCGGGCAGTGATGGATGGTGGTGGCGGTGGCAGTGGTGGGCAGCAATTTGTCACCCCAGCCTGGTCACACGGTGGAGTGGTGGTGGGCAGTGGTGGGCCACATACAGTCACACAGTGCAGCAGGCTAAGACATCAAGTGGTGGGTGGCAGCAAGCCGCGATTCAGACAACGGCGGCAAGCGATGGTTCAGATCCTTGGCCCAACTGCAAGCAGACCCGGAACTAGCGGCCTCATGGTAGGCCCAGCAACATAGAAATGACAGACCACAGCCTCTTGGGGGTTTCCAGCAGTTGTAATAGACCCCAAGGCTTCCCAGCCCGTTGTTTCCCCATTAAGCACACTTGGCAAGAAGACACATATTAGGAGATGTCAGACCGCATGAGCGGCCACCCAAACTGTCTTTGTATGAGATGCAAAGTCTTTAGGTACCTGAAATGTCCAGCTAGTTTGTTATCATGTTCCAAGTGCAAAATATCCCCGCACAAGGCCCTGGGCATGAATAGCTTCTGTTGGTGACACCAGCATCCATTCTTCCCCAGGGTGAGAGTGCCCTCCTTCTCCACTTTTCCTTATCACCATTATGGAAGGCGGTTTTGAATTTTTCCAGCCAGGGTTCAGTACTGAGAGGCCCCTCTGCCTTGGCTCAACTCTGGGTGAGAACTGCCCCCCCAGTTGGGCTGGGGTAAACATCAAGTCAATGACATCCTCCCACTGACTGACATGCTGGGGAAGGTGCAAGAGCACGTCAGTGAGAAAATTGGACTTCTCTGGGAGGTGCTTGAGTGTAAACTGGAACTTGGAAAAAAACTGTACCCAACATAATTGTTTACTGTTGAGGCGCTGGGGGATGTGCAATGCCACCAAGTTCTTGTGATCAGTCCATACCTCAAACGGCACCCTGGCTCCCTCTAGCCAATGCCTCCAAGTGGTTAGGGCCAGTTTAATTGCAGCAGCTTCTTTATCCCAAACAACCCAATTCCTTTCTGTCTCAGATAATTTTTTGGACACATAAGTGAGGGGGTGTAACTTCCCATCCTCCCCCTTTGCAGTATCGCCCCCCATTACCACATCAGAGGCATCTACTTGGGCCACAAAGGGTTTATTTTTGTTCAGGTGACTTAAAATTGGCTCAGAAGTGAACAGAGCCTTCAGTCTGTCAGCTGGCACTCTGGGGTCCACAGGAACTTGTAGCTCGGCTTGTGACTCTCCAGCCCCTTCCCCTTAGTTTTCAATAGATCAGTGAGGGGTAGGACCACCTGGGCAAAATTAGGGATGAAAGGGCGGTAGAAATTGACGAGCCCGAGGAATGATTGTAATTGCCTTCTTGTTTGAGTGGGATCCCACTCCAATATATCTTGGATTTTGTGAGGGTCCATGCTCAGGCCCCTCCCGGAAATCTGATATCCCAGAAAGTCCAGCTCCTCCTTATGGAACTCGCACTTAGACAGCTTTGGAAACAGTTGATTCTTATAGAGGGCTTTCAGCACGTCTCTGACGAGCTGCACATGCGAATCCTTATCTTTTGAATAGATCAAGATATTATCCAGATAAACTAAGACACCCTTAAATAAATACTTGTGCAACACCTCATTGATCAATTCAATGGGCCCCCCACAAGCCCGAATGGCATAATCAGGTATTCAAACTGACCAAGTGGGGTGTTAAAGACTGTCTTATGTTCATACTCTTCCCTGAGGATGAGCCAGTTTGGTGTAGTGGTTAAGTGTGTGGATTCTAATCTGGGAGAACCGGGTTTGATTCCCCACTCCTTCATTTGCACCTGGCTGGATGACCTTGGGCAAGCCATAGTTCTGATAAGAGCTGTTCTTGAAAAAAGAGCAGTTTCTGTCAAGAGCTCTCTCAGCCCCACCTACCTCATAGTGTGTCTGTTGTGGGGAAGGGAAAGGAGTTTGTAAGCCGCTCTGAGACACCTTTGGGTAGTGAAGGGTGGGGTATAAATCCAATCTCTCCTCTCTCCTCTGATGCGCACCCGAATGTAGGCATCTCTCAAATCCAACTTGGTAAAGATGTGGCCCTGAGCGGCCTCTGCCAACAAATCCTTTATTAATGGGAGGGGGTAGGGGACTTAGCTGTGGGGTTTACAACAAAGGACCGCAGTTCCCAATGGGAGCCAACCTCCACTGGCAGGTGAATCATGTGGTACACACCGGGCTCCCCCTTCATGGGCGTCCCATCCATCTGAGAGAATACCAGGGGCTCCTCTAGTTCATGCACCTTAGCTCCCAACCCCATCACCAGGGCTGGGATAATGAAGTCTTGGGTGCACCCAGAGTCAATGAGAGCTCGCATCCTGGTGTGGGTGCTGAGGGTGGGGTTGACCACAGTCACAGTCATGTAAAATAGGGGGGAAGAGGATCTCACCGATTCTGGTGCGGGAGATTTTCAGACCTGCCACTTAATGCCCTTCACAGCAGGTCCCAGCCTTTTCCCACTGGCTGTTGCAGCTCCTCCTTGCTGGACAAAACCCCTTCCAGAGCCTTGCGCTCACCTGACTGGAGAGCTTTGGATGGCTTGAGATGACTCCTGGGCAGTGTTCCCTCTAAGCTGAGTTAGTGTGAGCTAGCTCACTGTTTTTTAGCCTCTGACTTACAGATTTTTGTCTTAGCTCAGGAAGGATGGCTCTGGAGCAAACTAATTGATGCAGTAGCCAAATTGCTCGCTCACAGTTTTAGTGCCATTAGCTCCCAAATTAGAATTCTGTCAGATAACTGCCATGCTTCTGTATTACGTTATTGCTTACTTGTGCGCATGCGCTTAGATCTGCTTTGCTTCACTGCAATTACCGTGAGAGACTCCTCCACCAGACACAGCTATCTCTGTAACCTTGAAGAAAGGGAGGGCTTGCGTTCCCCAGCTGGTGGGAATATATTGGCCTCTGGAGGGAGGGGGTAGTCTCTCGTTCATGTAGTCACATCCCGCTGGGAGGATTCCTGCGTGCGCGCTAGCACTTCATTTGCTAGGCTAGTTGAAGCATCATAGTATATACGCAGCCTCTTTGCATTAGCCGACATTCTTGACAATGTCCCTGTTTGCTTGGCAACAGACTGGTATTCCAATAAAGCATAACCTTTGAATGAAATGGGTGTGGACCTACTTGCTGTTGACTCTGACAAATTCTTGTTCACAAGATTCCACAGTTTAGAGGGATCATTGCTCCCAAGTGGCTTGATCCTCTTCTCTGGGCCTCTGGGGTCCTCTTTCTTTGCTCCGTTGGGTCTCTTCTCACATGGGCAGTTGGTAGCGAAATGCCCAGGGGCCACACATCTCAGGCACAGGCCTCACTGAATTCTCTGTTCTTGTTTGCTTCTGAAACCCTGGAGCCGACTTTGTTGTCCCCTCACCTCATCCCCCGGTGCTTTCACCATGGGTTTAGGGTGGTACATCTTGAACAGGTTCCTCACAAGCCACCTCAATCCAGCCATTCAGGGTTACGGGGTTGTCCTGGGCCAGTGCTTTATCTAGGATGGAATAGTTCATGCCCGCCTGGTAGAACTCAATGAGTACCTCTTCTGGCCAACCCACGTTTGTCTTGAATTCATCTGAAAACTCCCGGACGGACTGGCTGCCTTGCTTCATACCTCAGAGACGGGTCCTGACTTGCTCCAGCTCTGATGGGTCTTTGTATTGTTGGTGGAGGGCCCTCATGAAAGCATCCACGTCCTGGAGCTCCGGCCCCCCTACACTGTACAGTCCCATGAACAAGTCTGCTGCTTGATCCCGCGGCCAGGACCCCACATAATCCAGATGCTCATCTGATGTGGAGGTATGGTCCCACTTCCTCAAGAATTTCTGCACCTGCAGTGCAAAGAACACCAACTTCCCTGGCGTTCCATTGAACATAACCTCCAGGACTTCTCTCGGTCTGGCAGGCATTGGTGGTGGGCCAGGCTGTGGCAGCAGCTGGAGCTGTGGTGCACGCTGTGGCCCCGGACCCAGTAGTGGGCCCGCTCGGCCTGCTATGACCCCTTTGACTGGCCGGGCTGGTGCACCTCCCACACCCTGCCCCTGAAGCTCTTGATGCAGGACCAACTGGATGGTGGCTGGAAGGTCCTCTAGTGCTGCCCACGTGTCTCGCCACAGTTCAGCCATCTCGCATTTCAGCTCTTGCTGAACCAGCTCGATGTCAGATTCATCTCAGAACACCTCAGCCACACTCAGGCTCATCGTGGAACACCCCCAAGGCCCATCTCCAATCAGCCTCCTGCTGTCTCCACCAGTCTCTTTGGGAGGGGGTCATTGGCCAGTCTGGGGCATCCCACCTCAGGTGCTCTGGTTACAGATCTTTGGGTCTGGCACCGTGGTCTCGGAGTTTAGGGAATTTGAAGACAGGTCCCTCAGTTTGGGTCTTGGTCCCAGTGTCCTTGCTTCTTTTGCTCAACATGTTGGTGGTTCGATGGGCTGAGGTGAGAAAGGCAGACTCTTAAACAAACTTACTCCCAATAACACTCTCTTGGCAGTGATTTGTTTATTGAGAGATGAAGATTTCAAGCTAAAATTTTATTATGAGATTTATTTATTATGAGATTTTGGCACCAGTTCTAGAATTATACATGATTCAAAAAAGCCCGCCCCTGACCAGTCCAATCAGTTCCTTCATTCAGCCCGCCTAAACTTAGTGAGCTTCATTAGCCCTCCTCCACCACCTGCGAACCTACCGTTACATTATCTACATTGTGCATTCTTCCCATCGTCTAGAAGTAGAATTTTTGCTCACAAGTAGAATTTTTGCTCACAAGACTCCACAGCTTAGAGGAAGCGTTGCTTGGCATGTGTCTGCCCCACATATTTGTGGGCTCACCATGCAAACCTGATATCCTGAAAACTTCATTTTAAAAAAAATAACAACCTAAAGATACAAGTTCTCATGGTTGTGAGAAGTAAACTGAACAGAGCTGTAAGCAGCTGTTCAAGTAGTCTGGGAACCGGGCATGAGTGCCCTGTAGACCGCCTTGAGTTTACTGCCACAGCTGCTCTTCTTTGTCCCTCTGGCCCGATGTTATTAAACTTGGTTCCCTTCGCCCCCCCCCCCTCCCCAAACCCAAACTTTGCCAGGCCAGTCCAATTTAATTGCCAAGGTAGTCCGTGCATGGAAGCAGAATAAACCATACAATGGTGCTACTCACTCCACGGCTCATGGAGAGCCACATGAGCAATTAACCACCAACCAAAAGAGCCGCATGACTCCCGTGTGTCCTCTTCACCACCCCACCAAATGCACCCATGCAATAATATAAGATACAACTAGTAACATTAGATCTATAATGATAACCTTTTTGTACCAGAATGCCTCTGCACATGTAGGTTTGCCTCACTGTTGAACCTGTGCACTCAAACCTCCCTTGGTGCCTTCTCTCTCCCTGACATGAGGCTCACCCTTCAAGTGAGAGTAAGAGTTTCCTGCTGCACAAGCGTGCTCTGAGCCAGACAACCACACTGTGGAACCCCACTTTGCAGGAAGCCTGCCCACCCTCTTTGTTCCCCTCTGCCTTCTTGCTTCTGCTGAGGATGCCAGCTCTCTTTGGCTGCTGGTGGGTAGTGAGGGGGGGGGAGTAGGGTTCCATCTCCAGGTTTGGAAACTTTTGAAGATTTGGGGATGGAGCCTGGGGAGGGCAGGGACCTCAGTGGGGGTACAATGCCTCCAAAGCAGTCATTTCGTCCAGGGAAACTGATCTCTGTAGTCTGGAGATGAGCTGTAATTCTGGGGGATTCCCAGGTCCCACCTGGAGGCTGGCATCCAGAGCTTCTACTCATGAGGAGACAGTGAGAATGCCAAGGCACCCAAAGGGGAGCAAGTTGGTCATGGAGAGCGGGATAAAAACACCACAACCACACCCGACTGCTCAGCAACTTCATGGAGTGCCCACTGAGTTCTTGTATTGTGAGAAAGGGAGAAAAGTCCTTCTTTCTCGACCTGCTCTATCCCATGCATAATCTTGTAAACCTCGATCATGTCACCCCTCAGCTGTCGTCTCTCCAAGCTAAAGAGCCCTAAGCGCTTTAACCTTTCTTCACAAGTCGCACCGTTGATTTATACAGGGGCATGATGATACTGCCTGATTTGTTTTCAATTCCCTTCCTAATAATCCCCAGCATAGCGTTGGCCTTTTTTATTGCAGTTGCACACTGTCTAGACATTTACATTTCTCTCTTGGTCAGTCTCTGCCAGTTTGGACCCCATCAATGTGTATTTATATTTAGGATTTTTGGCTCCAATGTGCATCACCTTGCACTTAGCCACACTGAACTACATTTGTCACACTGACGCCCACTTGCCAATCCTCGACAGTTCTCTTTGGAGTGCCTCACAATCCTCCCTGGTTCTCACCACCCTGAATAACTTCGTGTCATCTGCAAATTTAGCCACTTCACTACTTAATTCCAACTCCAAATCATTAATAAACAAGTTAAAAAGCATCAGACTGAGTACCAGTCCCTGTGCTACCCCACTGCTTACCACCTTCCACTGAGAAAATTGCCCATTTATACTCTCTCTCTGTTTCCTATTAATTAGCCAATTTTTGATCCACAAAAGGATTTGTCCTTTTATCCCGTGACTATTGAGCTTACTTAGGAGCCTTTGATGAGGAACTTTATCAAAAGCTTTCTGGAAGTCAAGGTAAACAACATCTATTGGGTCCCCCTTGTCCACATGTTTGTTCATCCCCTCAAAGAACACTAACAGGTTTGCGAGACAAGATCTTCCCTTACAGAACTCATGCTGAGTCTGCCTCAATAGTTTTTGTTCATCAATGTGCCTACTAATTCTTTCCTTAATAACAGTTTCCACCAACTTACCCAGTATCGACATCAGACTGACGGGCCTGTAATTTCCCAGATCTCCTCTGGAACCCTTTTTAAAGATGGGAGTGACATTAGCCACCTTCCAGGCCTCAGGAATGGAGGCAGATTTTAATGAAAGATTACATATTTTTGTCAGGAGATACACAAGTTCACAATTGAGTACTTTCAGAACTTTTCGATGTATGCCATCCAGGCCTGGTGATTTATCAGTTTTTAAGTTGTCTATCAGTCATAGGGCCTCCTCTCTCGTCACCTCAGTGTGACTTGGGTCTTTCAACAACTCTCCCGAAATCAGCGGTTCTGGAGTGGGCAAGCACTTCTCATCTTCCACAGTGAAGACAGATGCAAAAAATGCATTCAGTTTCTCAGCAATTTCCCTATCATCCTTCAGTACGCCTTTTACCCCTTGGTCATTCAAGGGCCCCACTGCCTCCCTGGCTGGTTCTAATGTATTTGAAGAAAATTTTATTGTTGGTCTTTATGTTTTTTGCTATATGCTCCTCATATTCCCTTTTTGCCTGCCTTATCACAGACTTGCATTTTATTTGCCACAGCCTGTGTTCCCTTTTATCAGCCTCACTGAGACTAGCTTTCCACCGCTTAAAGGAATCCTTCTTACTTTGTACAGCTTCCATTACTCTGTTTGTTAACCATGCAGGCTTTTTTCTATACCTATTTGTGCCTTTCCTAACCTGCGGTATATATTTTTTCTAAGCTTCTAGGATTGTAGTTTTAAATTGTCTCCAAGCTCCCCCAACGGTTTTGACCCTTTCTAGTTATCCTTTCAGTTTCTTCCCCACATGTCCCCTCTTACCAGAGAAGTTACCCCTTTTAAAGTCAAAAGTGGTTGTGTCCAGTGGCAGATTAACCATTAAGCAGACTAAGCACGTGCTTAGGGCACCAGGGCCAAAGGGGGCACCACAAAGTTGGGAAAAGGGTGAAAAGAAAAAAAACCCTGAATGAATCATGCATTTATGTAGCCAAACTTTATGTAGCCAAAGCTTGGCTTAGTTTGTACAGTATATTGTGTTATCATATGAATAAATTTTTGTATTGCTGCAACCTGCACTGTATATCTGGTCAGACAGGTCAACAACTAAAATGGACTTGGTCAGTGTGGAAAGGAGGGGGGGGCACCAAGATTGGTCAGTGCTTAGGGCACCAGTGAGCCTTAATCCACCCCTGGTTGTGTCAGTCTTTTGGTGCAACTCCCTATTTATACAAATGATGAACTCAATAACATTATGGTCACTGTTCCCAAGTGGTGCAATCACTTTTACATCTCTCACCAGGTCTTGGGTGTTACCAAATCCAGGATTGCCTCTCCCCTGCTAGGTTCCGTGACCATCTGTTCTACAGCAAAGTCATTGAGAGTGTTTAGAAACTCATCTTTTCCCTGATTTGAACACATATTGACCCAATCAATGTGTGGGTAGTTAAAATCACCTATTACGACATAGTTATTTTGCTTAGCCGCTATCTTTAATTCATTCATCATTTTATAATCCTCCTCTGTCTTTTGATCTGGTGGGTGATAACAAACTTCCAATGTTAAGCTTCCTTTTGGGCCCACTATTTCAATCCATAGCATTTCCAGAAGCAAATCCAATTCAATTACTCTCTCAATCTTACTGGACTGTATGCCCTCTCTGACATACAGAGCCACCCCACCTTCAACCCTTCTCCCTCCATCCTTCCAATATAATTTATAACCAGGAATCACCGTATCCCACTGATTTTCCTCATCCCACCAAGTTTCTGAAATACCCACAATGTCTATCCCGCTCCCCCAACACCGATTTTACCTCAGACACTTATAGCATTTGTATATAAACATCTAGGGTTTCCCATGCATGTTAAGCCCACAACCTTCCTCTTGCTGCCTCGAGACCTTGCCAGGCAGTTAATATCGTTAGCCACAGTCTCAGTGGACAATTCTAATCTATTTCCTTGTAGAAAAGTAAAAGCTACCCCTTCATCTCTTTAAGATGAGCCATCCCGAACCAGAGACTTTTCATCTCCTGTCAGCTTTCCCCCAATATTCAGTTTAAAAACTGCTCTGCCACCTTTTTGATTTTAAGTGCCAGCAGCCTGGATCCTTCTCAGGAAAAGTGGAGACCGTCTCTTTTGTACAGCTCCTTCTTGTTCCAAAAAGCATCCCAGTGCCTAACAAACATGAAGTCTTCTGCCCTACACCATCATCTCATCCATGTATTGAGACTCCTGATCTGTGCCAGTCTTTCCAGCCCTGCACATGGAACAGGTAGCACTTCTGAGAAGGCTACCTTGGAGGTCCTGGGCTTGAGTTTCCTGCCTAGCAGCCTAAATTTTTCCTCCAGGACCTCAGCACTACATTTCCCCACATCATTGGTGCCGACATGTACCATGACCACTGGCTCCTTCCCAGTACTATCTACCAGCCTATCTAGAACATACATAATGTCCGCTACCTTTATACCAGCCAGGCAAACAAAACAAAAATGTTAATTAAAAATATGACTAAAGATCAAATCCAACAATTGCAAGAGATATCAGGTTTGGAAGTACAAAAAATGTGAAATACTTAGGAATAAATATAACAAACAGATGTAGCTCCTAGGTGAAAGATAATTATATGGAGGTTATATTCAAAATTAAAAAAGACTTGGAGAAATGGAAAAGTTTACAAATATCCAGGGCTCTTTTTGTAGCAGGAACTCCTTTGCATATTAGGCGACAAACCCCTAATGTAGCTAATCATCCAAGAGCTTACAGTAGCCCCTGTAAGAAGAGCTGTGTAAGCTCTTGGAGGATTGGCTACATTAGGGATGTGTCGCCTAATATGCAAAGGTGTTCCTGCTACAAAAAGAGCCCTGCAAATATTTTTGATTAGAAGGATAGCCATAATAAAGATGAACATCTTACTAAGATTGATGTTCTTATTTCAAACGATCCCTATTCTTCAAACCAAAGATATTTTAAAGAACTTGATAAATTGATCTCACAATTTATATGGCAAGGTAAAAAGCCAAGAATAAAAATGAAAACCTTACAAGATGCAAAGGAAAGAGCTCCATTTGCATTCCCAAATTGGCTGCTATACTATAGAGCAGCATCAGTGACTTGGCTAAAAGAATGGATCACATTAGAAAATATTAGACTGATAACACTAGAAGGACATGAACTACTACTGGGATGGCATGCGTTTATTTGGTATGGAAAAACAGACACACATAAATACTTCAAACAACACCTTATTAGAAAATCCTTATTGAAGGTATGGGAAGAAGTTAAAGACTGTTTTATACTAAGATACCCAAATGGGTAACACCACTTGAAGCATTCACAAATCCAAATATATACCCAAAAATATACTATTAAAATATGAAGATCTGCTGGACAATAAAAATCAACTAAAATCAACTGAAAAACTTAAAGAACAAGCAATTACTTTAAGTTGGTGGGAAAGAGCTCAGATAGAATCAAGATATACTAAAGATAAGTCTATGGGCTTTTACCCTAAAATAACAGAATTGAGATCTTGTTGTGTAACGATGAGAAATTGATTAAAAACTATACGTGATAATATTAGAAGAAAAAACACAAGATGAAATAGTTAAAAACTGTATGATTAAATGGGCACAAAATCTGGGTCATAATATTGAACTAGATCAATGGTCTAGAATATGGAATATTACTAAAGCGATTTCATATAAAGAAAATATTTATAAAATGTTTTATAGATGGTATATGACCCCTGATAAATTAGCAAAAATGTATCCTGAATTATCAAATGAATGTTGGAAATGTAAAAAAAAAATGTTGGTTCATATGTGGTGGACGTGTGATAAAGTTAAAAAATATTGGATCCATGATTTATTACAAAAAATGCTAAAAAAACACTGTACCATACAAACCTGAAGTGTTTTTACTGAATACTGTACCAGAAATGTATAAAATGCAAGATTTATATCTTATTATACACATTGTGACTACCGCAAGAATACTGTATACTAAACATTGGAGAAGAAACAAAATCCCTTCAAAAGAAGAATTTACAAACAAAATTTATGAAACAGCAGAGATGGATAATGTAACTTCAATTTTGAGAGGACAAAATGGAATGGCTTTTGAAAAAACATTGTCCAAATTTTATAAATGGATTGCAGAAAATAATGTTTAATTTCCACAGGCATACAACCGAAATGGAACAATGAGCTACATGATTTATTGTATGCAAAGATCTCTCTATATAAACTATAAGGTGTGAAAAAGGTGTCAGAAAGTAAAAATAATAACTGGTTAATATATGAGGTTAAGAATTAGATATAAGAAGGATGTATACTATTCTCCGATTATGTTTGTTTGTCTTTTACATAATTAAAAATTATATGAAAAAAGGAATGCTTGAGCAACATAGCAAGATTCACTCAGCATCTAAAGAACAGGAAAAAGATATTTCCAACAGTAGAAAGTAAAAGAACATTTCAGAACAAAATGACTTCAGTTGTGGCACTTTTTGCCAGTGATGTTTGGGTTGCCAACCTGGTGGTGGCTGGAGATTACCTAGGATTAGAATTGATCTCCAGGTGGCAAAGACCAGTTCACTTGGAGGAAATGGCTACTTTGGAAGGTGGAATCTATGGCACTGTACCCCATTGAAGTCCCTCCCCCAAACTCCACCCCTCCTCAGGCTCCACCCCCAAAATCTCCAGGTATTTCCCACCCCGGAGCTGGGAGCCCTAAGTGAGGTCTCAGCTATTGTGGAGGGCTGTGATAAGTGTGCAACTACCATATATACAAAAAGCATTACTCAAACAGTAATGACTTGAAATGAAAGGCACCAGCATTTCCTGTAACAAATGAGGTGCTACTTGGAGGATTCCTTGATTCCTTAACAACAAATGAGTAATGGCTGCACATCTTTTTAATGCAAATTTATCCAAGTACACACTAATCAGTGCCAATAATAAATAGTAGCAGCAGCAGCATTTGTTCTAAATAAGGATTTTTTTAAAAAAAAATGAAACACTGCTACAAAAAGTGCTTCATGATGTCACAAGGGCTATCCAACCCACTCAGTTCACAGTCAGCTTCTGCTGAGAATTAGCAGATCTGATTCCTTCTGTGTTCAGCCCTGCAAGGAAAATAGGGTACATCCCAAATGTTACAACTGGTGAGTTTCCTGTAGTACTGCACTCGCTACCTTTCGGCCAGGTCTGCTACCGGGATCAAACTCAGGGGAAACCATGTCTATAGCAGAAGCAGCTGTGCACACATGGGGCTGCTGACTACAGGCTGGGAAATACCTGGGGACCTAGGGGTGGTGCATGAGGAGGGCGGGGTCTGAGGAGGGGAGGGGCCTCAGCAGGGGGCAATGCCCTAGAAGGTGCTCTCTAGAGCAGCCATTTTCTGTGCCTTTCTACTGATCTCTGTGGTTGGAGATTGTCATTCCAGGAGATCTTCCCCCAGGAGATCTTCCCCCAGGAGGTTGGCAACCCTAGTGCTGTGACACAGGGAAGCAGTTTTTCATCATTAAAGAAAAATCTGCTTTTGCTTCTTTTCCCTTTTTAAAAAAAGAGAGGCGAAATAATTGTACATTTACAGTACATTCCTAAATAGATTCAGGTATGTTGGTCTGAAGCAGAAGAACAAAGTTTGAGTCCAGTGGCACCTTTAAGTCCAACAAAGCATAAAACTTTGTTGGTCTTAAAGGTGTCATTGGACTCAAACTTTGTTTTCGAAATAGAGTTACACCCTGTCATGACCCCAGAGGGTCACCGCCTTCCGCTGCCACCACCCTGGGCTTACGGTCCCTTGAGAAGGCCCAGGGTACCCTCTCAAGCCCATCCAAAAATGCCCCTTTTACAGCTGAAAAAACACAGACATGATGACCAGGCAGAGAACTCTTAAACAAATGGTTTATTAAAAACAATACTGGGGCAAGGCAAATAAGGCAAGGTGCTTTAAAAAGGTATAACTGTGTTGAAAGGCAAAAATAAACACAAAGCTAACGCAGCTACCTATTATTATTCCCTAACTATTACTCCTTAAGGCCTACCTTCTTACCAGGCCTCCTGCCTAACACTCTGAGCCACTCTTTCTCCTCAGACCAGACTGTCTCCTCACTGAGATAAGTCCGCAGAAGAGCAAAATAATGGTTTCCTCACAGCACACAGAGTTTATATCACAGTCCAGTTTAGCTCTGCAAGAGGAAAGAACACACCATTTCCCACAGCTCACAGCTTAAGTCAGAAAACTCCCCAACCAGGTATGTAACAATCTCTTCACAGAATCCCTGTACTCTGATTCGCTAAAAACTGCCCCCAAGCATTGTGGGGATTGTAGGCTGTCTGCTTTCTACTCCCAGACAGGCCTCTCCCAGAGCTTAGGCCTCTAGGCCCCGCCTCTGTCCTGCACAGATCATGACACACACATCCCAAGCCATTAACTTCAATGGACATAGAAACAAATAAGGAAGGTTGCGATCAAATTGAATAAGTATATTCACGACACTTTAAGGTTAGAACAGGCAGACCAAAAAATCCCCTCTACCTTTCTAGGGGTTCCACACCCAGTATGCCTGCAATGAATGCATGTTCACTGGGCAGATGGTTGATGTTGTCAGCTCTGACGTAACGCCACTCACTGTTCAGGGGAGACAGAGAGGGAAAGGACACATCCTTTTTTGCATGACAGCAATTCTGGATCACAGCCAATGTGTTATCCTTATGTAAAGACAGAAGACAAACTCCAAATATGCAAAATGGGAAAATGTGGACAGAATACTACTCATGTATAAGTATTCATTCTGGAAATTTGCCTGGAAAGTAAAACAACATTAGTAGGAAAGTATCCACATTTGAAAATCCAGTCCACATCTATCATAATCCTCTGGAGAATTCAACAACAATGGGAAAATTAGGGAAACACTTTCCAGAACACAGATACAGGAAATCACATTGTTCAGGCAATGTATTAAATGGGATTTGGAAATCCTTTTCAAAGTTGTCTAACTTCATGTTCCAAGGAGGATACTTCCCTTTGATAGTGTCAAATGGAATAAAACTAGATGCAGATGCCAAGTCTCAATGTAGTCCTTCTACTGATGGGATATCATGTTTTCTGAGAACTCCAACAAAAACATTGTACCATTCTTTTTCCAGATAGTAATACCACAGCCATTTCTATAGCTTTTGCCTCATGAAATGTGTTCTGTGAGGGCCATGGGTGCCTATTGCATAGTGTAAAGAAAAACAGACCTCTAGTCTATTTTCTTGTTCTTTCATTAGACGTAGAATTAAACTTTGGTTCAGGCTTCAGATCAAAACTTAGGCTGAGAACGTGGGTAACAGATCAAAGGGAGACATCTGGGGTTTTGTCATGAGAAAGTTGTCGAGTATGACTTGGTGTGCTTTGAATAACAGTATCAAGGAGTAACCATTTGGTCAACCAGAGCTAACACCCCCCCTCACTTCTTTTGAGGCTTGAGCTACACTACAGAGAGAAGTCCCCGTCGTAAACGGCTTCTCTGTGGAATCATCTGTTGTCACGGATCCGTGTCAAGATAACTTCATTAATCTGAGTTTTGGATTGGCTGGGAGGGCCCCTCCGCCTGTCCAGATCGTATACTTTAAGTAGCCATCTTTTTCTCTTGTTCCGAGTCAGTTGGAGCCAGGGCCGGCC
Organism: Gekko gecko; assembly: GCA_029375565.1. NCBI lineage: Eukaryota > Metazoa > Chordata > Lepidosauria > Squamata > Gekkonidae > Gekko > Gekko gecko. The sequence goes on from JAPDNY010000003.1 coordinate 90,196,145, forward strand.
CCAGCCTTTTTGCACGCTAGGCGAGGATACCTTCTGGCTCCCCCCCCCACCCCATGCACACTCTTCCTGCACACATACATAACGTTTTAAAAAGAGACGTGCTGGCTTGCCCATGACACAAAAAACCAACAATAACACACACACAGAGTTCTGTCAGAGCAGATCTCTCAGAGGCCTCTGGATTGTGAGCTGCTCTGAGACTCACCCCAAGCCTGAGAAAACAGTGCAGCCTGTCTGCCTTTGCCCCCCTGCAGAATGTCAGCTGTGCTGCCATAGCAGGTGTGGGGGGGTGGATGAGAGTCAAGGATGCTTCCTTCATGTCTCTGGGATTTTGGGAAGCCCGTCCTTCCTAGGAGTGCCCCTCTCTGGCCCTCCTTTCCCACCTCTTATGGGAGGCAGTCTCCAAGGGCAGGCCCAGAGCGCAGCCTCCGCAGCCTGGTCTCCTCCATTGGGCTCCCAGGTGCTCTGTGGCCAGGGAGAGGCCTACCCCTGGCAGGAAAAGCCCCCCTTTTTTCCTCCTCCTCTGGATGACACAAAAGGAGCACCAGGGGAAGGTGACGGGGCAGAAAAGGGGGCTCTCAGCAGACCGCAGGGGCTAAAAGGCCAAGGAAGGCCGAGCCCTGCCTGAGATGGGGCTTTGCTCCCTCCCTAGGGTTGCCAACCTCCAGGTGGGGCCTGGAGATACCCCCCCCCCGCATTGTTGCAGCTGATCTCCAGACGATAGAGATCAGTTTCCCTGGAGGAGAAAACGGCTGCTTTGGATGGTGGACGGTATATGGCACAATACCCTGCTGAGGAGGCCCCAACCTCCCCAGGCTCCATTCCCAAAATCCCCAGGGATTTCCCAACCCAGATCTGGGAATCCGATTCCCCCCCCCCGCACAAAAAGAGCAAGAGGGTTCCCCCACCCCGGCCTGCTAAATATCCCAGTCTCCCTCCCAACAGGGCAGAGCAACCGGACTGCCCCCTTGGAGGAAGCAGAGGAGATGGGGGGGGGTACTTTGGGGGCAACTGGCCTACAAGAAAAGAGTGGGGAGAGCCTGGGAGGGAGCTCTCTTAACTCCCCCCCGCACCCTTGATCCTCGGCCTTCTCTCTTTGTACCGCTGGCAAGAAAACCCATCTCCCTCATGAGGAGCTGCGGCTGATCCTTCTGCCCTGAGACTGATGACGCTCCCTCAGGCAGAATTCTCGTTAGTTGTCCTTGGGGCCCATCCTGGCCCACGCTGCAGAACTTCAGAGGCAAAGTCCCCCCCCCCCCAGCCCATCCAGTGAACAAAGTTTCCTCCGGGGACAGGATGGGTTTCTTCGGTGGTGGGGCAGCCATGGGGTCTGGCCTGATCCTGCCAGGGACTCTGGTACTGACGATGCTTTTGAGTCCCTGCATGGTTCACGGAAGGGGAGGACGGATCGAGCCCCCTGGTAAGCCGAGCTCCTGGGGGGACGGAGGAAAGATGGGGGGCTTGGAGACACACTCCCAGTATTATTATTATTTTTATTTACTTTATGGGGTCCCAATGCAGCTTACAGCATTCTCTTTTTTATTTTTTTGGCCCCCTGAAGGGGATTTTTTAATTGCTTTTTTATAAGACTACAAAACTACAACTCAAGAAAGGGAAGGGGAAACTAACACTAGGGAGAAAAGCAAAGCAAACCCACACTACACTAAAAACCCAAGAGTAGGAGATCTTAACCCCGTTAATATCTATGTTAGTACTTTATAGTTAGCAAACCATGAATACAGTGAGTTCCTGTCTATCTTTCCCTAATTAAAAGTTAGCTGATTAGTTGTTATGAGAGAATTCCAGAGAATCTCCCGAACTCGCTTCATAAAGGCCATTTTCAGAGTCCTTCTGCCTTTACTTAGGCTTTCTGTCCCTAAATGCATAAGTTGGTTAGGGTTAGGGCACTAGTGCCTTCTTCCGCAGCCAAGTCCTCGTCTGTCTCCAAGGGTGCAGAGTCACTTGAACCAGTTTCACTGTCTTCTTTGCTTCCCAGGTGACGCTTGAGAAATTCTTTGGCTTTAAACACAGAATCAATCTTCTCTCTCTTATCGTTCATCTTAAAGACCACTCCTTCTGGGACTGCCCATTTATATCCAGTTTGGTTAGTTTGAAGGAAGAGTGTCAAGTCCTTGTAATTTTCACGTTTTTGATGAATCTCAAATGGGATGTCCTTGATAATGTCGTTCCCCATTTTCAGTGGAGTTGCTGAAGTTGCTTGCAAAATTGCGTCCCTAGTTTGTCTTCTTGAAAATTGAACTGATATTTCTCCAGGTAGGCTATTCTTTTTGGTGTAATTTGAATACACCCTATACGCTGCTTCAATATCGTGCATTAATTCTTTCGCTTTACAGCCTACAACTGGTGCGAGAAAATCACTAAGGAGCCTCTTTAAATCTTCCTTGGGGATTCAGGAACTCCTTGAGATGTGAGGATCATGTTAGCTTTTTCCATTTGCAGGGAAACAGCCTATGTTCCTGATGATTTTGTTTATTTGTCACTAGATCCACTCTTTTCTTTAACATCTTTTGTTCAGAGTGCATCTCTTTCACCACTGCTATCGTCTGTTCCGTCTGTTTAGCCGTCTCGGCCACCTGAAGCTGCTGCACTGCCAAAGTCTGGTTAAGAACGGTTAACTGCTGGTTAATACCAGCAAGTTGGTCCATAACGGGCTTGAGTGTATCTGCTAGCAGTCTCATGATGTCTGCCCCCTCTTCTTCTGGCCTAGGGCTTTGGCCACCTGGAGGTTTCAGTTTTGTTCCCTTCCTCCCTGCGCCCGACATCTTGGATAGTTGTTTACAGAAGCCAACCACTCTTTTTCAACCTCTAAAAATTGCTTATGCGTAAAATCCGCTCCGGTAAGTCTCACAAAACAAAATGGCCTTTCAGTTTTTCCCTGCTCCCACTCTTTTTCTTCTACTTTGCTGCTCATGGGGGGGGGAATCCCTCCAAACCGATATGAAAGAGGGGCAGGAAATTCGCCAGTTCTTCAATAACTTGGTTACTTTCAACTCACATTCATCGTTGGCTGCTTCCAGCCTCGCTGTAGTTATCACCACTTGCCCGATCTCCTCCGCTTGTTCCAGTCAGCCTAGCTGGAGCCATTTGGCCACACAGCAGAAGGACCATTAGGGCAAAGGAGCACCTCAATTCAGTGGCATTCCACCGCTGAAGAGGCTACCCCTTCAAAGCCCTCTGGCTAGGAACCTTATCCCAGGGTTCTGTGGGGGGGCCACTTCAGTAGCCTCCCTCCTAGCCACTGGTGTGCTAATCGCTGCCCCAAACATTGGGGAGAGCGACCGCCATCGCCACGCTGAAGACCGGAAGCCAGCTTACAGCATTCTCCTCTCTGCTATTTCATCTTCACAACAACCTTGTGGGGTGGACTGGGCCAATGATAACCCCAAGCGACTGACGTTCTTCCCTCCCCCCACAAGCAGGGTTGGCCCCCAGAGCAGCTGGTTTCATGCCTCACTCGCTGCTCTGCCATCTACTCAGGAACCTCCTCCTATAGGGAAAAGCAGGAAGGACCGTCCACTCAGGGCTGGAGAGGGTCAGAAGCTAGACGAGTCTCCCTTTTGTCTTGTGCTATCCAGGCAGTGTCGAAGGGAAGGGCTGCTCCTCCGACTGGAGCCTCCAACCTGGGGGGGGGGATCGTGGCCCGGCAGAAGGAGGGAAGGCAGTCAGGGGGTGGGTCCGGCAGGCTGCGGGTGGCACTGATTGGGATGAAGATGGCATGGGGGGAGAGAAAGAGGCAGCAGCTGGGGATGGTCAGGGCTTTTGGCGGAGGTGAGGGGGCTTTGGCAGGGGGGCCGTGGCTCACTTTGGCGCTCTCATGATCGGCCCGCCCTAGGCGAAAGTCTAGTTCACCTAGTGGGTGGGCCGGCCCTGGTTGGAGCAGCCTGCTTCAACTCTCCAGAGGCATGGGTTAATCTTACATTGGGTTAAGCCACACCTGGTAAAGAAGACTTGAAATGATTGCCTGGGTTCACTCAAGAAGCATAACCTGGTAACTATGCCTTAGGATTTAACTGTGTAGCTAGAACCTAAAATGTAGCATTTCTCTTTTTTTTGCTCATAAACTGTGTTCTTTGAAAATATTCTGCACTCTTTAATAAAAATATTCCTTGACTATACCTGGTTGTTCTGAACTTCAGAAGCTACAGTCTGTATTCAGTGTCTTAGACCAAAGCGTCCATCTACTGGTACTTGGTTCATAGAAACTCATTCTGCAAGTGTCCTACCTTGCAGGATTGACATTCTGGTTTAATCCCAGAAAGATCAGGGGGTCTGCCCACTGGCTTCTGACCATAGGGTTGCTCTCATGGGCTGGTGGCAGGCTACCCCCCTGGTTTGTGAGGACTCACATTCCAGGTTGGTTGTGTAATTTTGAGCTCTGTCCTTCATACCAAGGATCCCCTGGATTGGGAATTCTTGACAGATATCACCTCTAACATAAGGAGGTACAAGCAACTTCGCTACTTGCCCCCAAGCACATGCCATTTGTACCAGTCAGATGTTGGAGATTCAAATTAACATTTTAAAATAACAAGCTGAACCCCTCCTTACCATTTTAAGAACCTCTTTCTTTTCTTTGGAGGCTGTATGTTCTGCTTCTTCAGGTGGAATAAAGTAGGTGAATCCGATCAATGTCATGCGACCCCACTAAACTGTGGTGCGTGGCTTGTCATCTGAACCTTCTCCTATCACTTTCACCCACTTCCCAGTGTCCATTTTAAAAGAAGTATTATCTGTTGAAAGATCTATTCAATCCAATGCCTCCTATACCCTATGGCAGGGGTGGCCAGACTCTGGCTCGACAGCCACATGCGGCTCTTTCACACATATTATGCAGCTCCCGGCTGGGGAAGCAAAGGCGGGGCAGGCCTCCCCCATCGGTCTTCCCTTCCCCGGCCAGTGTTCCCCCTCCCTGGGTAGGCTTGGGGTGGGGGGGAGCAGAGAAGGAGATTAGACTACTACAATTAGATTACTTGAGATTAGACTACTGCAATGCTCTCTACATGGGGCTGCCCTTGTCCCAGATCTGGAAGCTGCAGCTGGTGCAAAATGCGGCAGCCAGGCTGTTGATGGGCCTCTCAATTCAAGATCACATCTGGCCTGTGCTGAAGGCATTACACTGGCTGCCAATAGCGTACCGGATTTGCTTCAAGGTGCTGTTTTTGATCTTTAAAGCCCTATATGGTTGGGGGGCCTGCCTACCTGAGGGACGGCCTTTCCCCATATGTCCCCCAGAGAGCACTGAGGTCAGGGTCGCAAAATCTCCTGACTCTCCCTGGTCCAAAAGATGCCAGACTGGTCTTGACCAGGGATAGGGCCTTCTCAGTGGCGGCTCCATACTGGTGGAATGAGCTCCTGGAAGACATTCGGGCCCTGCAGAACCTTCTACAGTTCCTGTAAAACAGAGCTCTTCCACCAGGTCTTTGATTAGGAGCCTCCACAGACACTCCGGTAACACCTGAACTGTTAACAACTGAGCAGCCATGGCCCTCATATCAAGAACAATAAGAACAGTTGCTGGTACCTGTCTGGCTGTACCTAAAACCACCTAAAACAGCCTCTGTGATGCTACTGCCATCTATATCTACAGCACTTTATAGATAAATTGGATTATTGATTGTTTGAATTTTTAGATTGTTGCAATGTCGACGCATCTATGTTTTTATTGTACCTATTCTATTGTATTTTAGCTTGTTGTTAGCCACCCTAAATCTGCCTATGCGGGGAGGGTGGAATACAAATCAAAAATAAATAAATAAATAAATAAATAAATAAATAAATAAATAAGGAAAGCAACTTTAACTTTAGATGCTTTCTCAAAGCACCCCCCCCCTCGTGGGCCAACCAGCTTGGAGGAGGCGTTTGTCTCTTTAAATCCCTTCTCCAAGCCAAGCCAGCCGGCCTGGGGGGAGGCTCGGAGGAGGCACTTAAAGTTGTTTTCTTTCCACCCCTCCCTCCCTGCCATCCGTTTGCTTTCTTTCCACCTTCCTTTCTGTCTCCCTCCCCTCCCCCCATCTAACGTTAATTGTGTTCTCCAAGCCCCGCCACACCAGCACACTGGCTTGGCTCGGAGAAGGCATCTGTCCCTTTAATTTAATAGGCAAATGTGTATATTTTTCAATAAAAAACATATGTGCTCATGTCTTGTGGCTCTCAAACATCTGACTTTTCCCCATGTGGCTCTTACATTAAGCAAGTCTGGCCACTCCTGCCCTACGGGTCCCTATTTGGACATTTGTTTGCTGTTCTTTTTCACACTCCTTGGCCCTTCACTCACCCATGACCTTCAGGTGACAGGAACATCACATGGAAAGGGAACTGGCGATGAACGTCCTTTGTAATGGTCTCTATCCATTTTGGATCACCAGGTGCCTCCTCCAATTCCTACAACAATCATAAAACATATTCAGGAGGTCCTGGTTGAGAGGGCTACTAGATGCTTGACAGCAACAAAAAGGAATAAGCAAATATAGGGTGGGGTGTTTTTTTGGCTGCCTAGAACAACAACAACAAAGCAAGAGCTTAAATACTTCTCTTCAAAGAACCAACCTTGTCAAACCTAGACCTCTGGCCATTCCTCTCTGTATGGGGAAGTCATTGAATGACAGTGAAAAATATGCAGATCAGCAACAACAATACAAAGGAACCTCCATGTTCGGAGGCAATAAACTTCTAAATGCTAGGTGCTGAGGAGCCAATGAGTAGGGGAGATTTTGGCCTCTGATCTCCTGCAGTGGGCATTTCAGGGCATTTGGTTAGCCACTGTGGGAAACAGGGTGTAGAACTAGATGGACCATTGGTTTGAACCTACAGGGCTCTTCTAAGCCAGGGTGGGTGGCGAGATATAGCTTCCAAAATAAACTACAGAAGGAGCCTCTGGCTCTAATCTTTGAGATGTCCTGGAGTACTGGTATTGTGCTGGAAGACTGGAGAAGAGTGAATGTTGTCCCGATCTTCAAGAAAGGAATAAAGACGGACCCAGGAAATTATAGGCCTGTCAGTTTGACATCAATACCTGGAAAAAATCTAGAGAAGATTATTAAATGCTCTGACTGTGAGCACCTTGAACGGAATGAGTTAATTGGTAGTAGCCAGCATGGGTTTATCAAGAATAAGACATGCCAGACCAACCTTATCTCCTTTTTTGACAGAGTTACTAAAATGGTTGACTCTGGCAATGCTGTGGATGTAGTCTATCTAGACTTCAGTAAAGCATTTGACAAAGCTTCTCATATCCTTGAGGATAAGCTGGTTAACTATGGGCTGGATGGTGCAACCTTTGGTTGGATTCATGATTGGTTTTAAAATTGTACCCAACGAGTGCTCGTAAATGGCTCTGCGTCTACGTGGAGGGAAGTCTCGAGTGGAGTGCCACAGGGCTTGGTCCTGGGCCCAGTGTTGTTCAATGTTTTTATAAATGACCTGGAGGAAGACATAGAGGGGTTGCTTATCAAATTTGCAGATGACACAAAGCTGGGTGGGATTGCTAATTCTGAAGAAGACAGAGCCAGGATTCAAAATGATCTAGATAGGCTGGAACAGTGGGCTGAGGCAAATAAAATGAATTTCAATAGATATAAGTACAAAGTCCTACACTTAGATACAAAAAATCAAAGGCATAGCTATAGAATGGGGGGGACTTGGCTTGACAGCAGCACATGTGAAAGGGATCTGGGTGTTCTGGTTGATCACAAGCTAAACATGAGCCTGCAGTGCAATGTGGCTGTGAAGAAAGCGAATGCAATCTTAGGATGCATTAACAGAAGCATTGGGTCGAGATCACGGAAGGTGGTGGTTCCACTCTATTCTGCTATGGTCAAGCCTCACCTGGAGTACTGTGTCCAGTTTTGGGCACCACATTTTAGGAAGGATGTTGACAAGCTCGAGCGTGTCCAGAAGAGGGCAACCAGGATGGAGAGAGGGTTGAAGTCCAAGTCTTACAAGGCAAGTCTGAAAGACTTGGGTATGTTTAGCCTGGGAAAGAGAAGGCTTAGAGGGGACATGATTGCAGTCTTCAAGTATCTGAAAGGCTGTCGTGTAGAAGATGGAGCAGATCTATTCCCTCTTGCTCCGGATTGCAAGACTAGATCTAATGGGTGGAAATTACAAGGGGCTTGTTACTGGCTAAATATCAGGAGAAACTTCCTAAGCGTAAGAGTGGTTGAGCAGTGGAACAGACGGCCTCGGGAGGTGGTGGGTGCTCCTTCTGACACTAACGTTCTATGATTCTATGACATGATTCTATGGAATAAGGCTTTGTAGGAAGGGGAGCATTAAAGGCAAAGAGAAAAGCAATGACAGAGGCTGTGGCGAGACAGAGCAGGAGTTTGTGAGAGTGAAGCCGTAGGAGGTGAGGCCTCACCTGATACTTTTGGGGGTTCTTCTTTGCTTTTGCCTGCCCTCCACATAGCAGGGGCCAACAGCGGGCGCGTACAGATGACGGGATCCCCTTCCGACAGAGCAGTTTTACCTGAGACAAGAAAATTCATCAGCAAGACTGTTTTCTTCTACACAGCCTCACCATAAAATATTCCCCTACTCAGTCCTAATCCAGGCTTAGACCTGAGGTCCCCCACCTTTTTGAATATGTAGGCATTTTCAGGATTCTGAGAGCAGACAGAGGGCACCATGACAAAATGTGGGGCTATGTGGGGGGGGGGCACTAATTCTAGTCACTAAACGCAGGGCTCCAAGACAAGCAACCTCCTGTGATGGAGAGAGCTATTTGCAAATGAGTGTTCCCTGCTGAGACAAAGGTGATGCTCCCTGGGCTTTTCTAAAGCACCTCTTACTCCCGTAAAGTAGAGGAAAGCCAAAACTGGCTCCAGTTTGGGGAAGAAGCAAATGGTTGCCACAAAACACACTGGCAGGTGCCATGGAAATCACTGGCTTAGGCCATTAATAGTTGGCAGGGGAGTTCATAGTACCAGTTGACTCTTTCTTAAGGAATGTGGTGTCTCTCGATAGCGCCTGTCAAGGCCAGGCAACTGAATGGAGCTCACAGATGTTTGTGGAGCTTACTGAGCTAAGCCGAGATCCCACCAAGAGCCCTAACTCACTGTCTTCAGAGTGTTCCTGGCATCTCGGGAAATAGTAGGGTGTGCGGATTAGGGTTTTTCGAAGTGGGTGAGAGCTGAACTCTTGCTGTGGACGAGGCAGATCTCTGGGCCAGACAGAGGCCCAGCAAAACCATGAGGAGCCGGTCCTGGTTAATGTTATGTGACCAGCTGGGCCCAGTGGTATGTGTGTGCCTAAAGTTGCTTGCGAAAGTTATTTGCGGTTAGAGAGTACAGTATTCTACCTAATTCAACAAATGCTCTCCCATTCCCTCTCACCTTTCTGTAGCGTCGGGCCATAGTTTTCTCCCAATGAGCCATCATCTCCAGCCACTTGGTCTCCCGGTGCCGGATGAGCTCAACTGGAGGTTGACCTAACCTGGATGTGGGCCAGATATGAGCAAAACCAAGGTCATCTTCCTGGACCGCACTGGGGAGCTACGAATCCTCACAGCATCCCTTCCTCTCCCTTCTTCGCTTCTGTTTTTAACATAGCTATCTTTTTTTTTTAAGGCACCCTTCAGCGAGCTCTCCTTCTGGATTACGAGGACTCTCATCAACCCTTTCTCTTGTGATAGCTCCTGGTTAACCCAATCCCATGTCTGTGCTCATAGACCCGCATCCACGAGACCATCCCAATACACAAAAGTGTCTGAAACCCTTAAACAGATTGATTTGGGACCCTTTCCCTGTATGGACATGGAGCTACGGTACACAAGACACCCTCCCCCCCCCAACCGAGAGTCTTAATCCTGTGATCCTAACTGCAATGTAGGAGTGCAGAACTGTGAGTCAGCTGCCGGGTGTGTGTGTGTGTACTTAACTCTGCCCCGCCCTCCTAATTCTCCTGCAGGGCCCTCACTCAGCAGTTCTTCCCACATCTCCCCGCTCTGAGGCCAGGAATGAGTCCACCTGGGCGGGAGGTGTCTGCAGGGAGGCCGTGAGAAGGAGGGCGGGTGCAGGGCTGCCGACTGGCCCAGAGGAGGGGGGAAAAACCCTGCCCTTCCAATACAGGCTGACTCGGATGCTATGAAACCCCCATGCTATGGAAACCTGCAGCTGCCCTTTTCAACACATTAAGCTTCTATTGAAAGGGCGGGATCTTGTTCTCCAGGCCAGTTGGCAACCTTATTGGTCAGGCTGGAGAACAGAAGACTTACAGGCCCCCAGCGCCACCGACCCCCAGTGCCCCCCGAAGAGGCTAGCGTGGTGCCCTTCGCCAGCAAACACACGTTTTGAAACACGTGTCCACTACGGTTACCTAATCCCAACTTAGAAGTCACGGCACCCTGGCTCATGCTGAAAATGAATTAAATGAAACGGATCAAGTATTCGTTCTGTTCCTATTCCCAAAGAAAACCATTAAGACACTTCTTGTCACAAATAATGGTAGCTTTTCTCCTCTATTCCACTTAGTTGCGGATTCAAAATCTATTTATCTGCTTGTTTGTTTGTTCGTTTGTTTAATTCAGTTTATCCGCCGCCCTCCCTGCTGAGGTGGGCTCAGGGTGGCCTACATAGAATTTCGTATAAAACACAATTGAAACCTATCAAAGGCATATAGACATAAAATAACAATCATTAAAGTACTCCTAAAATGCTGGAACATGATCTGATAAAAGTGAGAGTAAGTTATTTGTGATACAGCTTAGGTGACTGTATATTCCAATGGTATTCATGCCAACTCAGTTCACTCAACTTATTGTGCCGCGGGCACAGGCTGGAGATGAAAGATGGTATAGCCAGGGCACAGGGACACTCCTCAGCGTGTACTGCGGCTCCTTAGTCGAAAGCTTGGCGGAAGAGCTCTGTCTTACAGGCCCTGCGGAACTGCATAAGGTCCCGCAGGGCCCTGATCTCTTCTGGGAGCTCATTCCACCAGTATGGAGCTGCCACCAAGAAGGCCCTGGCCATGGTGGTAGCCAGCCTGACATCCTTGGGGCCTGGGAGGGCCAACCGATTTTGTGCCCCTGAATGCAGTGCTCTCCAAGGAACATGTGGGGAAAGGCAGTCCTTTAGGTATGCTGGGCCCTGACCATATAGGGCTTTAAAGGTCAAAGCCAGCACCTTGAAACAGATCTGGCATGCTATCGGCAGCCAGTGCAGTGCCTTCAGTGCAGGCTGGATGTGCTTCCGCATAGGGAGACCCCTCAACAGCCTGGCTGCAGCGTTCTGCACTAGCTGCAGCTTCCAGATTTGACACAGGGGCAGCCCCAAGTAGAGAGCGTTACAGTAGTCCAGTCTTGAGGTGACCATCGCATGGATCACTGTTGCCAAATTGTTACATTCAAGGAAGGGAACCAACTGCCTAATCAGCCAAAGATGATAAAAGGCCGACTTGATAGTGGCTCCTACCCGAACCTCCATTGTTAAGGAGGCATCCAAGAGCACTCCCAAATAACTAACCTCTGGCGCTGGCATCAATGGAGCCCCATCGAAGGTCACGGGTGGGATCCCTACCCTACCCTCGGGCCACCCGACTCAGGCACAGGACCTCCACCTTCGTTGGACTCAATTTCGATCGGCTCAGTCTAAGCCAACCAGCCGCAGCTTGCAGGGCCTGGTCCAGGTCTTCCGGTGCAGAGTCAGACTGTCCGCCCAACAACAGATAGAGCCGGATGTCATCTGCATACTGGTGACCCCCAAGCCCATGCCTTCAGGCAATCTGGGCAAGGGGGTGCACGTAGAAGTTAAATAACACCTGGGAAAGTACTGCCCCTTGGGGCACTCCACAGGTCAGCGGATGCCTTTGGGACAGCTGTTCCCCTAATGCCACCTTTTGTCCCCAACCTTGGAGGAAGAAGGCAAGCCATCGCAAGGCAGGCCCCTAGACTCCAGTGTTGGCAAGGTGGTGAATCAGTAGCTGGTGGCTGACCGTGTTGAATGCCACTGGCAGGTCCAACAACAACAGCACTGCCAATCCGCCTCAATCCAGGTGCCTTCAAATGTCACCCCTGAGGGTGATCACTGCTGTCTCTGTCTTGTGTCCCGGGCAGAAGCCAGACTGGAAGGGATCTAAGATGGAAGTGTCATCCAAGAAGCTCTGTAAATGGACTGCCACAGCCCTCTCGATTAACTTGCCCAAATAAGTTTGTAATTTGCAATATAGTTGTGGGTTTGCTATTTAATTATTATGAATGGACTTGGCCAAAAAGTGACCTACTTGGTGGGAATCAGGACCCATGACACAAAACGCTAATATTCGTCAATGCCTCTGGAACATCTTGCTGTTTGGAGAAGGTGGGAACACGTAATGCTGGGCTGGATTTGAAAAGACCTGCATGTGTGCGGTGGGCTGATTCCCACGCCTTGCGTGGCCGCCGAGCCCTCCCCCTCCCCCTCTATGCTGCTCGCAGGGATCAGCAATTCCCCAGAACGGCCTGCCCCAGCAGGCAGAGGTGGGAAAGTCACACTTCTGTGGGAGGTGCTTTTTGACAGGATCCAACCCACTATGATCTTAAATGACTTGCAGAGCTGATTTCTTGCAGAGAATGCCTCTTTGACATGACAGCTCAGTGCTTACTTCATGGCTTTATCAGCTAGCTCATCTCTCTCGCTCACCCTAATTGCCAGAATACTATTTAAAGAACCTCAATGAATAAATATATATAATTTAGATGCAAACGAATGACACAATAACAAACAGTAAATGGGCAGGAAGATCTGATTCGAAAGCTGTTAGTAAGGTAGGTCAAGCCTTGTGGTGATCGTTTGACATCTTAATAAAAGAACTAACACTGCTTTAAAGATCTGCATGCCCAGATTCATTTCTCTGCCTGTCTTCCAGCCATGTAAGAGATCTTGACAAGCAAAGCCTCCTTCAAAGCCCATACACCAGGGGTGGCCAGACATGCTTAACGTAGAGCCACATGGGAAAAAGTCAGATGTTTGAGAGCCACAAGACATGAACACACACATTTGTATTGAAAAATATACACATTTGCCTATTAAATTAAAGGGACAGATGCCTTCTCCGAGCCAAGTCAGTCTGCCGGTGCAGCGGGGCTTGGAGAACACAATTAACGTTAGATGAGGGGGGAGACAGAAAGGAAGGTAGAAAGAAAGCAAACGGATAGCGGGGAGAGAGGGGTGGAAAGAAAACAACTTTAAGTGCCTCCTCCAAGGGCCCCCTCAGGCCGGCTGGCTTGGCTTGGAGAAGGGACAAACACCTCCTCCAAGCTGGCCGGCCCATTGGGGTTGGGGGGGGGGCTTTGAGAATGCATCTAAAGTTAAAGTTGCTTTCCTTCTCTGCTTCCCCCCTCCAAACCTACCCAGGGAGGGGGAACACTGGCTGGGGAAGGGAAGTCCGATGGGGGAGGCATGCCTCGCCTTTGCTTCCCCAGCCCCCCTGCCGGGAGCCACATAATATGTGTGAAAGAGCTGCATGTGGCTGCCGAGCCAGAGTCTGGCCACCCCTGCCAGACACAATCGAAGCAGACTGGGACACTCAAATGGTCCTGAAGAAGGACCTGCCACTCCCTCCCACACCGACACTCCCTCCCCGTAAGAGAGGAAGCCCCAACTTGGGCAGCTTGTGTGTGGTGCCTGGCTTTGCTGCAGTCATCTCTGCTGGGCTGCCTGGGCAGGCAGGCAGGTTGTGCAGCTGTGCCACTTCCCGGGGCCTGGTGGGGGCCATGGGACTCCTTTGGGAGACTGTGGCCTGGAGGGGTGGGGTGGGGTGAGAAGAGGTGCCCCTCCATGATTTCCTCAATGGCCGTGCTGGCCAATTCATTCCAGTCCACAATCTGTTTTCTTTCAGATGCCCCGGACAGGAGCTGGCTTGGGGGTTCCAGCCTCATTAACAATGCCATGCTTAGCAGAGTGACATATTTCTAAATCCAATGTCCTTGTTCTTCCTCATTCTTTCCTAAACTAGTTTTCCCTGTTCTTTTTTTTCCATTGCAGAATGAATTTGCAGGACAGCCTCTTGCTCAAAATGTGAACAGTTTTTTCTGTCTCATGGATTGCTGCCCAAGCCCGCTCAGAAAGAGTGGGGTTGGGTGGTGATTTTTTTTAAATTATTATTATTATTATTATTTGCATGCCAGCATTTCAGTGTTGGAGGGCACCTGCGCTGAAGCAAAGGTTTAGTCCCATTTGGAGGCCTGACACCAGCAGCCAATCACTGCCTTCCTTACCATTTCTTTATTCACCCTCAAGAACAGATTCTAGCACGTCCCTGGGTGCCATTTTCAAATACATCTTGCAGTGCGTGCAGCTACCCTGGAAACATGTAACCAAAGGAAACAAGCTGTTGTGAACTGTGTACAGGGAAAGGAATTCAAAATTCTTTAAGGGGAGCCAATAAGAGAGAACGCTCAGACACAGGAAAAGAGGCAACCAAAATGGGATGAGACACACACACTGGGCACGACTCTCAGAGGTGGTGTTGTGGGCATGGAATGTGCTCCTGAGGGGATTTCATGGCCCCTTGAGACAGCTGAAGAGCAGTGACACTTCAGCACACGGACAAAAAAAGGAAGGGGGGGAGGAAGAAACAGCCCACAGTGTGAATGTGAACAGATGGGACACTGGCAGGGACAAAGACAAAGAAAACACGTAAGTGCGTATTGATCATACTGATGGCACCATCACCAGAACGGCCACAACGCCAAGGAGAATTTGGACGGTGGCTGCAGTCTGGGGAACGCCTGAACTGGCAATTCTCAGCCACTAGGAACAGTTAGTGGGTGAATTAAGGACAGCAGTTTTGCAGCAGTAAGCAGTAAACGACCCAGTTATAAGGACATAAAACACCTGAGTAAATGTGAGTAAACATCACATGTGTGAGCAAAAAGGGGTCAGCATTTACCTTTAAATACTGAAGTAATAAACTTCAATTGGGAACAAATATAGGGCACGACCTAAACACCTGGTGTGATGGGTAAGTAAACACTGATGACACCTTTTTAAAAGATGGAGCCTTTCCAGCCTCTGACGAAAGGAAGGTTGTGGGGACTGAGAGGTCAGGGCCGCCAACCTCCAGGTGGGGGCTGGAGATCTCCCACTATTACAACTGATCTCCAGGTGACAGAGGTCAGATCCCCTGGAGGAAACGGCTGCCTTGGGAGGTGGGCTCCGTGGCCCTGAAGCCCCTCCCCTCCCCAACAGCCCCCCCCTCAGGCTTCACCTCTAAAACCTCCAGGTATTTCCCAACCCAGAGCTGGCAACCCAATGCCACACCTTTCTGGCACCCCTGCTTCTAGGGGCTTTGAAGTGCCATGCTTCTCTTACAATATGGCGCACGGGTGCTTTACCAGTGAGTCAGAGAACAGCAGAAAATGGCACAAACCTTCTTGCCACAGGGAGGGAAAGTGGCAAGAAGGTGTGGCTAATCCAACAGGCAGGCCACATATGATGTGATCCACCACGGAGCATTTGCAGGAGGCCAGCACAGGGGTCGTGGTTGGGGGTGCTGGCAAAGACCTGGGAGACCTGCGTTCGCATCCCCACACAGAGGAGTCAAAGGGCAGCGCAAAAGGCCACCCAAAGGGAGCTTGTGATCTCTCTCTCTCTCTCTCTCTCTCTCTCTCTCTCTCTCTCTCTCTCTCGTGGTTAGTTACTCTCAGGCACTTCAGTCTCCAGCTTGACCACTTGTGGAAGAATGCAGTCCCACACCCCAGACAAAGCCTAGCAAACAGTGACCCCCACACAAACACCATGGGTCTCCTATCCAGACATTACTCCTGACAGGGTTCTAAAAGTTTGCATTGGTGGCAAAGGACATTTCATTAGCTTCATCAACTTTAATATGAAGACTTTCCTGGGAAATGGACTAAGAGCTTCACAGATGAGTCCAGACCTGTTGGCCCTCGCAGGACAGCATGGTGGGTTGTGATGGGCCTCTTATCGCTGGCCTAGAGCAGTGTTTTTCAACCTTTTTTGTGCAAAGGCACATTTTTTTCATGAAAAAAATCACGAGGCACACCACCATTAGAAAAAGTTTAAAAAATTTAACTCTGTGAGCCGAAGCCGCATGTTACGGATGAAATTGGAATTTTTCCCACGGCACACCAGACAATATCTCACGGCACACTAGTGTGCCGCGGCACAGTGGTTGAAAAACGCTGGCCTAGAGCATACTCATGCCACAGACGTAAATTAGCTCAGCATTTATTTCTGCTTCCCAGGGGGCTCATATTTCTGGGAGGAGGGGTCCCACTAGAGATCTCACTCTAACCAAGAGTTCTCAGGATCTCACCAAGCTATAATCTCCGGAATGCTCTGGGGGAAGCAGGACAATGAAGTGGTGTGAAGCTCATGTAGGTTTGCCGCCTGGACTGGGATGAGCGTGATGCCTTGTAGGCAGAAGAGTCAGAAGCCTTGTCATTAACCACTGTCACCACCCTTGCTGCTATGGTGCCAAGTTGCTATGGAGACAGGGGAGGATGTGGTGAGTACGATTACTAAGCAGGAAATGCAAGTTAATAGGCAGGGAAAGGCACTTCAGCTCTTTTTCTTCTTCTTCTGCCTTGCAGGAAATCTTAGATCAATGCTCTCCACGGGCCAGATCTGAACTTTTATACCTCTGTTAGGAATTGGATTACAAGCCAACTGTGGAAGCAACATAGTACAAAGGGTATAAGTAATATTGTACAGAGCTCTGAGATTGCATTATGTAAAATATATAAAAACAAGAACTGTGCAGAAGCAAATAAGCTGTGCAGTCTTTTAACTGAGACAGTCTCTTTCTAAAAGAGAGCCACTTTGGTGTCGTGGTTAAATGTGTGGACTCTAATCTGGGAGAACCACCCCTCCACTTGCACCTGGCTGGATGACCTTGGGCAAGCCGTAGTTTTGACAAGAGCTGTTCTTGAAAAAGAGCCGTTTCTGTCCAGAGCTCTCTCAGCCCCACCTACCTCACAGGGTGTCTGTTGTGGGGAGGGGAAGGGAAATGAGATTTGTAAGCCGCTCTGAGACACCTTTGGGTAGTGAAAGGCGGGGTATAAATCCAATCTCTTCTCTTCTTCTAAAAGCTACATAAAAGTCTAGCCTGCATGAAGCAATGATTGGGTAAAATGTTTTGAGTCCCATTATGCAAGAAATCAGTCTGGACTATTTGACTATTCCTTTCCTTCTTCTGATCCTATGTACACATTGCTGAGCAGTTTTAACAGTGCATTGAAAAGTAGCCAGGGCTGGCCCGAGGCTTTTTTGTGCACTAGGCGAGGCGAGCTTGTGGCGCCCCCCCCCCAACAACCCGGCAAGGTCGATTAGACCAGGGGGCCTGGATCCCCCCCCATGAGTTCCCTGCTGTTTCCCCTCCTCTGTTTAATCCTCACAGCAGCCTTCCACAGTCGGCCATGCAGAGATGGCTCCTACCCAGCCCAGCGGTGTAGGTGAGGGAGGCAGAGGGCAAGAGAGAGCCTGACTGGGTCTGGTCTCCGAGCGTTGGGAACACAAACGGGGCTGCTCACTCTGGAGTGTTGCTTTAAAGAAACAAACCACCACCCAGATGCACCTCCCTCTCCCCCCCCCCGTGGCCGCCTGGGCCCTCTGTCGCCTGCTCCCCCTCCCCTTTTCATTTAAACCTCTTTCCCTTTTGAGAGCAAGAAGGGTGGGCAGCTGCGGGGCCAGGGGGGGGGCCTGGCTCCAACGCATGTCATCCCACCCGCTGTTTCAGAGCCAAAAGGGCGGCGAGAAAGTGCCCAGTGCTGGCCAGTGCCTGCCGGGTCTGGGGGAGCTTTGGAGCTGCCGCTCGGGCTCGCTGCCACCCCCCTGGGGCTGGGCCAGGTGAGGAGGGGGTTCCACGCATGGGACCATTGGCTCTGCAGCTGCCGGGAAGAAGCAGGGTGCGAGGGGGGCCTGTCGCAGTGGTGACTCAGAAGACTGCGAGTGAGACAGAGGCAAGTGCCAGGCAAGTCAGGGGCTCCCTCTGAGTATCAATTCTGGGACACTGAACCGACGCTCATTTGGGCGCTCATTTGTCACTGCCCGTCTGACCCCAGCAGAGGGGGCAGAGGGGAGGAGAGAGAGAAGTGGGCATGGCAGTGCCTGGGGAACAAGGCAAGACACCGGGACTGGCACTCTCCAGGATGTTGAGGAGCGGGCATCCAGAAAGCCATGCTGGGGGTAGGCGGGTGGTGGCAGGGCCCCCGCTGCGCTCCTCAGAGATCTGCGCCCTAGGCCGTCACCCTAGTTGGCCTAGTGGAAGAGCTGGCCCTGAAAGTAACACTCTCTTTAAACTATTTCTGGAGTAACTAAGCTTGACAAATGAAGTCCTCATTCTCTTTAACAATTCCTTTCTCAAACATTACCATTTCACAAAAGGCTGCAATTTCTAATCCAGTCCAAATATGTCAGCCATTTTCTCATTGTGGAAGAGCTGTGGTCAAGGAATGATGGGACTTTGCTTCATGACAAGGGTTCTCAGGGCCTATCAAGGATAAGGCCTGAAGGGTTAGCCATTCAAGAAAGCCACGTTAGTACAAAGACAAGAAGGGTATTTTATACAAATAACCAGATTCCTGACTGTAATGTAATTACATCTCATAGAATCACAGAGTTGGAAGGGATCTCCAGGGTCATCTAGTCCAACCCTGGCAGGAAGGCAGGAAATCCTCAAAACCTCCCCCTCCACACCTGCAGCGGCTGCTGTTCCACGCCCAGAAGGTGGCATCTGAAGCTGATCGCTCTCTAGCAGCTTATTAGTTTCACTGAGAAATAAATACACGACTTGTCCAGCCACCTGAAAACAAATGGTTTAGAGTGAGGCAGGTCTGGAGTTTGTCATAATTAAATAAGGCTATGACCAGCCTCTGTATCAGATATAGCTCTTACTGGGCATTGGATTATAGTAAGAGAAATTATCAGATTAATGATGCATAATAAGGTAAACAGCAATGGTATTCCCCGTAGTAATGTATGGCTGCGAGAGTTGGACTATAAGGAAGGCCGAGCGCCGAAGAATAGATTCTTTTGAACTATGGTGCTGGAGAAGACTCTTGAGAGTCCCTTGGACTGCAAGGAGATCAAATCAGTCAATCCTAAAAGAAATCAACCCTGACTGTTCCCTGGAAGGCCAGATCCTGAAGCTGAAGCTCAAATACTTTGGCCACCAAATGAGAAGGGAGCATTCACTGGAGAAGACCCTGATGCTGGGAAAGACTGAAGGTCAAAGAAGAAGGGGACGGCAAAGGATGAGATGGTTAGACAGTGTCATCGATGCAACGAACATGAAATTGAGCAAACTTCAGCGGACAGCGGAAGACAGGAGGGCCTGGCGTAATCTGGTCCATGGGGTCGCGAAGAGTCGGACTCGACTGTGCGACTGAACAACAACAAGGTAAACAGGCATGATTGTACAGTGGCTGATCTATCTATATATACTGAACTATTAACATCATTATCATTATCATTATCATTATTATTATTGGTGTATTGGTTAGGAGCACGGACTCTAATGTGGGAGAACTGGGTTTGATTCACCACTCCTCCACATGCAGCTGCTGGGTGACCTTGGGCAAGCCACAGTCATCTCAGAACTGTTCTCTCAAGAGCAGTTCTCAAAGAGTTCTCTCAGCCCCACTTACCTCACAGGGTATATGTTGTGGGGACACTACAGCCAGAGAGCCAGAAATCCAGGGCCCTAGTATCCTTGGGTCCCCAGTAAGGTAAGCAGACTTCTACAAGGAGAACCATATATATTCAAAGGGTTTTAAAAAGGGGGATTATATAAAATTATTATTTTAAAAGCAGTTATGAAGGCAGAATGCCAGCAGGAGGTTGGGGGCTATCCAGTGTTTTGCATGGAATGTCACATGTATGACTATCTGCCCACTGGACAGAAGTCTTGGGTGTGTGCCCAGTGCAAGGAACTCCTGGTTCTCAGGGAATGAGTTTGCTCCCTTGAGGCCAAGGTGGCAGACCTGGAGAAGCACCGACAGTCAGGCACATGGAGAAGACTCTCAGGGACTTGTTAGATATGTCCCACTCTGAATATGGCAGTCCTGCCGCTGTCAGGGAGCATGAGGGTTGAGGGGAAACAGGGCACCGTGCTGCAGAAAAGGGGAATGTGCCCTCAGAAGGGACCTTTTCTTCAGCTGGTGAACGGGTATCCTTTCGTACCAAGGAACCGTCCCTGGGAAGGGTGGGAGGGGGCTCTTGGTAGTTGGTGATTCGATCCTTAGGCAGGTAGACAGCTGGGTGGCGAACCCGCGTACTGACTGTATGGTGACTTGCCTGCCTGATGCGAAGGTAGTGGACATTACGCATGTTTTAGATAGGCTGGTAGATAGTGCTGGGGAGGAGCCAGTGGTCATGGTGCATGTCGGCACCAACGATGTGGGGAAATGCAGTCGTGAGGTCCTGGAGGAGAAATTTAGGCTGCTGGGCAGGAAACTCAAGGCCAGGACCTCCAAGGTAGCCTTCTCAGAAGTGCTACCTGTTCCACGCGCAGGGCCGGAGAGACAGGCACAGATCAGGAGTCTCAATGCGTGGATGGGCAGAAGGCTTCAAGTTTGTTAGGCACTGGGATGCTTTTTAGAACAAGGGGGAGCTGTACATAAGAAATGGTCTCCACTTGTCCCAGGAAGGAACCAGGCTGCTGGCTCTTAAAATCAAAAAGGTGGCAGAGCAGTTTTTAATCTGAATATTGGAGGAAAGCCAACAGGAGATGAAAAGTCTCTGGTTCAAGATGGCTCATCTCAAAGAGATGAAGGGGTAGCTGTTACTTCTCTACAAGGAAATGGATTAGAATCGTCCACGGAGATTGTGGCTAACAATATGGACTGCCTGGCAAGGTCTCAAGGCAGCAAGAGGAAGGTTGTGGGCTTAAAATGCATGGGAAGCCATAGGTGTTTATACACAAATGCTATAAGTGTCTGAGGCAGGGCTCTTTTTGTAGGAGGAACTCCTTTGCATATTAGGCGACACACCCCTAATGTAGCCAGTCCTTCAAGAGCTTACAGTAGCCCCTGTCAGAAGAGCTCTGTAAGCTCTTAGAGGATTGGCTACAGTAGGGGTGTGTCACCTAATATGCAAAGGACTTCCTGCTACAAAAAGAGCCCTGGTCTGAGGTAAAATTGGGGAGTTGGGATGTTTGGTGTTGAGGGGGAATAGACATTGTGGGTATTTCAGAAACTTGGTGGGATGAGGAAAATCAGTGGGATACGGTGATTCCTGGTTATAAATTATATCGGAAGGATAGAGGGGGGTAAGGGTTGGAGGTGGGGTGGCTCTGTATGTCAGAGAGGGTATACAGTCCAGTGAGACTGAGAGGGTAAGAAAATTGGATTTGCTTCTGGTAATGCTATGGGTTGAAATATTGGGTCCAAAAGGAGGCTTAACAGTGGGAGTTTGTTATCGCCCACCAGATCAAAAGGCAGAGGAGGATTATAAAATGATGAATGAATTAAAGATAGCGGCTAGAGGAAATAACTGTGTCGTAATAGGCGACTTTAACTACCCACACGTTGATCGGGTCAATATGTGTTCAAGTCGGGAAAAAGAGATTGAGTTTTTAGACACTCTCAACAACTGTGCTATAGAACAGATGGTCACAGAACCTACCAGGGGAGAGTTGGTCCTGGATTTGGTCCTAAGTAGTGCCCAAGACCTGGTGAGAGATGTAGAAGTGATTGCACCGCTTGGGAACAGTGACCATAATGTTCTTGAGTTCAACATTTGTATAACAGGGAGCGGTGGCGCAGGCAACTAATGCCTGCTAGTAACAACTATGAACAGCCCTTACGGCTGTTCGAATCCCACCGCGGCCAGGGTGAGCACCTGGCCCAAGTCCCAGCTCCCATCTACCCAGCGGTTCGAAAGCTGCTAAATAACAACAATAGCAAGTAGATAAAATGGGTACCTGTCTTAGATGACAGGGAGCACCCCCCCCCCCGCGGGGGTTGTGGAGCCGCCGGTAACAAGGCAGGCGGAATGATGGCGGCAAAAGATGGCAAGAGCTCCAGGGGATGGTGAGAGGCGGAGCAGAGATGACGGCGCAAGGAGGACGTGAAGGCGCAGGCGCGGCGGAGTCAGGAAGACAGAGCCGGAGCCGCGCCGATGCAGAAACCACGCGCTGAGGGATCTGCGAACGCCGAGCTGAGCTGACCCAGGATGAAACTGACGAAACTGACAAGAACACCGCTCTCCACAGGGTGCTGGTAGGGCAGTCCCTTCCCGATCAGCTATGTGGCCTTAGTTAAGGATTCAATGAGTAACTGTAAGCCGCTCAGAGACCCCTTCGGGGGTTCGAGCGGGATATAAATTGAAGATATAAATAAATAAATAAATAAATAAATAAATAAATAAGGGAGTTGCCTCAAAAGACTGACACAACCACTTTTAACTTTAAAAGGGGTAACTTCTTTGATAGGAGGGGACATGTGAGGAGGAAACTGAAAGGAAAAGTAGAAAGGGTCAAAACCGTTGGGGAAGCTTGGAGACTATTTAAATCTACAATCCTAGAAGCTCAGAAAAATATATACCGCAGGTTAGGAAAGGCACAAATAGGTATAGAAAAAAGCCTGCATGGTTAACAAAGTAATGGAAGCTGTAAAAGGTAAGAAGGATTCCTTTAAGTGGTGGAAAGCTAGTCTCAGTGAGGTTGATAAAAGGGAACACAGGCTGTGGCAAATAAAATGCAAGTCTGTGATAAGACAGGCAAATAGGGAATATGAGGAGCATATAGCAAACAACATAAAGGCCAACAATAAAACTTCCTTCAAATACATTAGAAGTAGGAACCCAGCCAGGGAGGCAGTGGGTTCCTTGAATGGCCAAGGGGTAAAAGGAGTACTGAAGGATGACAGGGAAATGGCTGAGAAGCTGAATTGCATTTTTCGTCTCTTTCACTGTGGAAGATGAGAAGTGCTTGCCCACTCCAGAACTGCTGATTTCGGGAGGGGTGTTGAAAGACCTGAGTCAGATTGAAGTGACAAGACAGGAGGTCCTATGACTGATAGACAACTTAAAAACTGATAAATCACCAGGCCCGGATGGCATACATCCAAGAGTTCTGAAAGAACTCAAATGTGAACTTGTGGATTTCCTGACAAAAATATGTAATCTTTCATTAAAATCTGCCTCCATTCCTGAGACCTGGAAGGTAGCTAATGTCAGTCCCATCTTTAAAAAGGGTTCCAGAGGAGATTTTGGAGATTACAAGCCAGTCAGTCTGATGTTAATACTGGGTGAATTGGTGGAAACTGTTATTAAGGAAAGAATTAGTAGGCACATTGATGAACAAAAATTATCGAGGCAGACTCAGCATGGGTTCTGTAAGGGAAGATCTTGTCTCACTGTTAGTGTTCTTTGAGGGGATGAACAAACATTTGGACAAGGGGGGCCCAATAGATGTTGTTTACCTTGACTTCCAGAAAGCTTTTGATAAAATTCCTCATTAAAGGCTCCTAAGTAAGCTCAATAGTCACAGAATAAAAGGACAAGTCCTCTTGTGGATCAAAAACTGGTTAATTAATAGGAAACAGAGAGTGAGTGTAAATGGGAAATTTTCTCAGTGGAGAGTGGTAAGCAGTGGGGTGCCACAGGGATCAGTACTGGGTCCGATGCTTTTTAACTTGTTTATTAATGATTTGGAGTTGGGAGTAAGCAGTGGAGTGGCTAAATTTGCAGATGACATGAAGTTGTTCAGGGTGGTGAGAACCAGGGAGGAGTGTGAGGCACTCCAAAGGGATCTGTCGAGGATGGGCGAGTGGGCGTCAACGTGGCAAATGGGGTTCAATATGGCCAAGTGCAAAGTGATGGACATTGGAGCCAAAAATCCTAAATATAAATACACATTGATGGGGTCTGAACTGATAGAGACTGACCAAGAGAAAGATCTTGGAGTCATAACAGATAACTCAATGAAAATGTCGAGACAGTGCACAACTGCAATAAAGAAGGCCAATGCTATGCTGGGGATTATTAGGAAGGGAATTGAAAACAAATCAGCCAGTATCATAATGCCCCTATATAAATCAATGGTGCAACCTCATTTGGAGTACTGTGTACAGTTCTGGTCACCACACCTCAAAAAGGATATTATAGCATTGGGAAAAGTGCAGAAAAGGGCAACTAGAATGATAAAAGAGTTGGAACACTTTCCCTATGAAGAAAGGTTAAAACGCTTGGGGCTCTTTAGCGTGGAGAAATAATGGCTGAGGGGTGACATGATCGAGGTTTATAAGATTATGCATGGGATAGAGCAGGTAGAGAAAGAAGTACTTTTCTCCCTTTCTCACAATACAAGAACTGGTGGGCACTCCATGAAATTGCTGAGCAGTCGGGTTAGAACAGATAAAAGGAAGTACTTCTTCACTCAAAGAGTGATGAACACATGGAATTCACTGCAACAGGAGGTGGCAGTGGCTATAAGCATGGACAGTTTCAAGAGGGAATTAGATAAACATATGGAGCAGAAGTCCATCAGTGGGTATTAGCCACAAGGTATATAGATGGGAACTCACAGTCTGGAGCGGGTGATGCACTCTATTCTTGATGCTGGGCGAGGGGGCAACAGTGGAAGGGCTTCTCGTGTCCTGGCCCCACTGCTGGACTTCCTGAGGGCCCCTGGTCTTTTTGGCCACTGTGTGACACAGAGTGTTGAACTGGATGGGCCATTGGCCTGATCCAACACTGGCTTCTCTTATGTTCTTAGGAGGGGAAGGAGATCGTAAGTCACTCTGAGACTCCAAGTGAAGGGCGGGGGTATGAATCCAATATTCTCCTCCTATCATCATCATCATCATCATCCTCATCATCATCATCGTCATCATGATTTCACTCTTCCCCCAAAGGGCTCAGGGTAGTGTACACCACAATTAAAACATACAATAAATTAAAGGAGAAGAAGAAGAGGAAGAAGGAGGAGGAGGAGGAGGAGGAGAAGGAGATTGGATTTATAGCCCACCCTTCATTCAGAGTCTCACATTTAAGATATCGTTGTAGGGAATCTATGGATGTAACAAGCCAGATAACAACAAAGATATCACTCAACTAATGATACTAATCACGTTCCAGAAGCTCATGAAACCGCCTGCTTCTGAAAACTGGACCAGCAAGAAGTAGGGATAATGATATCTGAGCAAGATTATCTCAGAAAAGAACGTCCTCTCTCATTAGGAAGACAGGTCCAGCACAGAGTCAAACCAAGGCTGTCCGCCTCCTCTCAGTGATATCCCTACATACAAAAGCCTCTCCATCCTTCCAGTGGTCCTTGAGTGCAGCCCCCTCTTACCTGTTGTTAGGGTCACTGCCTCCAATAAAGCCATAGCGATCTATCTGGCGATATGGAGCCATCCCATTCAACTCAGAGTCCGAGCCCAAGGAGCTGGCCTCATCATCCCGACCCAGTGAGAAACCAGACGCCCCTGGTAGTTCAGGCAGGTCCTGGCTTACACTGGGGAGCTCAGCCGAAAGGGAAGGGCCTGACATTTCTCCCTCCAGGACGCTGGAGGTCAGCCCCACATGTACCTCGAGGCCAGCACCCTTATTTATCACAGGCTGGCTTCCAGACTTCACCTTCAAGGCACCATGCATCTATGAAGGACTGCTCTGACTCAAGTTCCCCACAGGCTCTGCAAACTGTTTCCTGCCACAGCCGTTTCCTGATGCAACTGACAGTGCCAGCACCCTGAAAAATGAGCAGAGCTAAAGGTGTCAGAACAGTGTGGGGGCACAGTGGGCAAAAGCGAGTGGGAGAGAACAAAAATGTACAGGAAGAAAAATGCAGGACGCCTCCCTGCGGTGCTTCCTACAGAGGACTGCGATGTAGCTAAGACACTCTGGGATTATGTTCCTCCACCTCGTTCCCTGCTGCTCTCCCTAGGAGTGCGGAAGCCCGTTGCCCTGCCTTCCTTGCATCCTGCCACGCCCCTTGCTGGAGGACATATGCCACAACCTGGTTCTACAAATCCTTGGTGGGAGGCCTTGAAGGAGTTCAGTGCCCTGCATTATTTACAGGTGACTGTTTTTTGAGGATCACGAAACTGCGGAGGAAATCGGGCGAAGCCGTGGGTCAAATGCAGCCCCACGGCTTCGGGTGTGAAATTGACCAATAGTATCGGGGCAAACGGCGGCACAGCATTGAGGCAGCTCTAGTGCAAAATCAGCCACAGTTTGTGTTTTCCTGGCTGACGTGGAAAGGACTCAGGTCATCCAGAGTCTCTTCCAGGGGGAGGGCTGTGTTTATGCATAGTCTTCAGTGATCTACATAGTTTCATGATCTGGAAAACCTGGGTCACTGCACATGAAAGGACTCTTAAAGCACCCTAGCTGGAGATGCTCCAAACAAAATAGCTGTGAACTCCTGTTTTAGGCAGAAATTAATAGATTTTCATGGGCCTTAAAATTTCATTTTTTTCCTGATGTGAGAAAAAATATAAGACATTTTCTTCGACCCTAAAAGTTCATTTACTTCTTCTGATTTTAAAATAAACCATTTTTGTGGGCCCCTAAAAGTATTGTGGGCCCTAGACACTGTGGCTAAAGTGCCTAATGGATAAGTTGGCCCTGGCATGCACATTTATAAAAAGAAGGCATCTCTGTGCAGGAATGAGCATGCACACACTGGCAGATGATCATGCACAATGATCACAGAGGGGAGCTTTTCATTCCACATACCGCAAGGCATCTGAATTAGGTGGCATTGTATACACAAAGCATGGAAACAAATCTGCCCAGGTGATTGTGGATATGTGATGATCTACACATAGGTTGCGTATTCATTCTTCAACAAAAATTATTTCCATACAGAAATTTTAGCACATGTGAGACAGCAACCCTGACTGCACTCAAGCCAATCTGGAAGCAGCTATAATTAGAAGACAGAGTCAGGATTCAAAATGATCTAGATAGGCTGGAACAGTGGGCTGAGACAAATAAAATTAATTTCAACAGAAATAAGTGCAAAGTCCTACACTTAGGTACAAAAAATCAAAGGCACAGATATAGAATGGGAGGGACTTGGCTTGACAGCAGCGCATGTGAAAGGGATCTGGGTGTTCTGGTTGATCACAAGCTAAACATGAGCCTGCAGTGTGATGTGGCTGTGAAGAAAGCTAATGCAATCTTAGGATGCATTAACAGAAGCATTGTGTCCAGATCATGGCAGGTGGTAGTTCCACTCTATTCTGCTATGGTCAGGCCTCACATGCAGTACTGTGTCCAGTTTTGGGCACCACATTTTAGGAAGGATGTTGACAAGCTCGAGCGTGTCCAGAAGAGGGCAACCAGGATGGTGAGAGGGTTGGAATCGAAGTCTTACGGGGCAAGGCTGAAAGAGTTGGGTATGTCTAGCCTGGGAAAGAGAAGGCTTAGAGGGGACATGATTGCAGTCTTCAAGTATTTGAAGAGCTGTCATGTAGAAGAAGGTGTAGATCTATTCTCTTTTGCTCTGGATTGCAAGACTAGATCTAATGGGTGGAAATTACAAGGGAGTCATTACCAGCTAAATATCAGGAGAAACTTCCTAACTGTAAGAGTGGTTGAGCAGTGGAACAGACCGCCTCAGGAGGTGTTGGATGCTCCTTCGCTAGACAATATTAAGCAGAGGCTGGACAACCATCTTTCGGGTATGTTGTAGGGCTCTCTTTCGGCTACGCTTCTGCAGAGTGCAGGGGGTTGGACTAGATGACCTGCAAGGTCCCTTCCAACTCTAACATTCTATGATTCTATGAT
Source organism: Gekko gecko (assembly GCA_029375565.1). Classification (NCBI taxonomy): domain Eukaryota; kingdom Metazoa; phylum Chordata; class Lepidosauria; order Squamata; family Gekkonidae; genus Gekko; species Gekko gecko. The sequence goes on from JAPDNY010000003.1 coordinate 90,223,843, forward strand.
AATTGAGTCAGTTCTCACTCTTTCCCCCAGGCATGCTGCCATATGGTTTCTGTTACTTTCTGTTCCCTAGAACAGGGGAAATGAACATGGTGTCAGGTCTCCCAGTTAAGGCACTCTCCACAACACACTTTGGCACTGATAGTTTATTGAGATAGGCTTACTTCAGGAAACAGACTCTGTGTCAGAACTGGAAAAGGTGCGCAAAAGCCTCTATTATAGTTAATACAAAATACACCCCATACCTCTCACATATGTCACCATTCAGCCCCTACGGTTACTATGGCAACCCTGACAGAACTGGCTTCGGGGCACAACCTTAAGGAAAAGTTATGGCTTCTATATTCAGGAAAATACAGTAAAAGAGATCACACCTTTAATATTATGGGATGCTCTAAAACCAATCCTGAGAGGAACAATAATTTCAAAGGCGGTCTATAGAAACAAAGAAGAAAGGAAAGGAAAGAATTAGTTGAGAAAATTTGCAACTTAGAGAAAAAACAAAGCCAGACATGTAATAATAAAAAATATATAAGCAGCTTTTAGCAGAAAGAAGAAAACTTGAGAATCTAGGTACTCATAAAATTCAGAATGATTTACTCTTTTTAAAACAAGACTCTTGGTATAACTCACCTAAAAATCTAAAGATATTAGGCAGAAGAGTCAACAAGAAAAATGTACACAGACAAGTACATTTAATAAAAGATAAAACAGGTAAATTACATTCTAAAACGGATAAGATCATTAGAATTTTTGTAGGATATTATAAAAATCTGTATTCCTCTAAACAAATTCCCCAAGAAAACATTAACAAATTTTTAAATCAGAATATACCAGTGCAACTGAAAACAGAACACAAAACTTTCTTAGAAAAACCATATATCAAACAGGAGGTATTAAATACAATCAAAAAATTAAAATTGCACAAAGCCCCAGGCCTAGATGGCTATACAGAAGTTTTTTATAAAGCCTTTGCAACTTCTCTTCAAGCTCCCCTATTGAATGCTTGCAATTATATTTTAGAAAAAGGTCAACTTCCCTCTTTATGGTCTTATGCAAATATGGTGGTTCTTCCAAAGCCTTTGAAAGATAATACACTTCCAACATCCTATAGACCAATTTCTTTGTTAAATATTGACTTCAAAAATTTTACATCTATTTTAGCACAACGCTTAAATAAAATAATAGCAGAATATATACAACCTAATCAAGTAGGGTTTATACCAGGGAGACCTGGCTGATAATACTCATAAAGCTTTAATTGTATTAGACCACTTACAAAAGCATAAAAAACAAAATATTATTATTGCTGGATGTGCAAAAGGCTTTTGATTCATTAAAAATCCCTAACCCTCTCCCCTTGGTCCATGATGTACCCGCACACAAAGTCCTTCAAGTAAGCCGGAGGCTTCCTATTCCTTGTGGAGCGTCGAGGACTCAGCGCCGCCAGGGATGCCGGTGTCTGAGTCCTGGTCGGGGAGCCTACTGGTACCAGTGGATGGGGAGCGGCCGTCGTGGCGTCGTCCGCAATGGTCAGGGCATCGGGAGACGGGACAATGGGTGCTGCCGTGGCGCCTTCTGCTGGGCTGGGTTCCCGTGGTGGAGGTCTTGGCTCTTTTCCCTCCTGGGGTTCGGGGACCTCGAAGTTGTCCGGCTCTTGTGGCGCCACCTGGCGGCGGAGCTGGTCGATGTGGCGGTGAAGCACAGTACCATCCTCACAAGAGACCTCGTATGAACGGGGGGCCCTGACCTGAACCACCCGTGCCGGCACCCATGGGGGGCCCACTGTGTAGTTACGGACGTACACTGGGTCCTCTGGGAAGAACCCTTGGGCGGCCTCCTGGTCCTCCGTCCCCGGCTCCCGCTCCGGGGCCCTGTCCGGGTGCAACCTGTCTATGCGTGTCATGAGGCGGTGCCCCAGGAGGAGTTCCACTGGACTTTGCCCCATCGTGGAGTGTGGAGTGATGCATTGTCCGAAAAGGAAGGACGCTATCTTGTATTCCCAATCCAGGGAGTCAAGCCGCCATAGAGCTTCCTTGGCCGTTCGGACCATTCTTTCCGCCTGGCTGTTAGTGGTGGGATGAAACAGCGTGGAATGCACGTGCCGGATTCCGTAGTAAGCGGTGAAGTCCTGGAACTCCCGGGAGGTAAAAGCGGTGCCGTTGTCCGTGACCAGCGTGTCCAGGAGGCCCTGGGCGCTGAAGATCCGCCACATGGCCCTGATGGCGGATTTCGAGGAGGTGGACGGTACCGGGACAACCTCTAGCCACTTGCTGTAGGCGTCGACTAGTATAAAGAAAATCTGCCCCTGGAACAGGCCTGCGAAATCCAGGTGGAGCCGGGACCAGGGTCGATGGGAGGACTCCCAGGCTCTCTCCGGGGCTCGCGGTGGATCGGCTTGGCAGGGCTGGCATCTTTTTACCTTGTCCTCGATGTCCTTGTTGAGGCCCGGCCACCAGACGTAGCTCCTTGCTAGCGCCTTCATGCATACTACTCCTGGGTGATGTTCGTGTAGCGCCTCCAGCACCCATTGCTGGAGTGGGGCCGGAATCACCACCCTGCCTCCCCACATCAAGCACCCCTTATATGTGGAGAGTTCATGTTTGCGGACAGCAAAAGGGGTGAACTCGGGGCCCTCCTTGGCCACAGGCCAGCCCCTCCCCACCCAGTCCAGAACGCGGCAGAGGACGGGGTCCTGGGCTGAGAGTCGGGCCACTTCCTGCACATGGACCGGCTGGTTGGGAAGTGTCTCTACAAGTGTCTCCATGTGTTCAGGGGCCGGGTCAGGGTCCGTGATGGCCAGGGGAAGGCGGCTGAGGGCGTCCACGTGCCCCATAGCCTTCCTGGGCCGATGGGTGAGGGAGTATGCGTATCCTGATAGGAAAATGGACCACCGCAGGACCCGGGGGGAGACCATCTGCGGGGTTTGGCGGTCCGCGGCCAGGAGTTCCAGGAGCGGCTTGTGGTCTGTTATGATCTCGAAAGGCCAGCCGTAGAGATAATGGTGGAATTTCTTCACCCAAGCCACTATCGTCAGTGCCTCCTTGTCTATTTGAGCGTAGTTCTGCTCCGCCGAGGACAAAGTTCATGAGTAGTACGCGATCGGGACCTCCCGGCCGTCCAGCAACCGGTGGCCCAGGACCACCCCAACCCCGTATGGTGAGGCGTCGCAAGCGAGGACCGCTGGGAGTGACTCCGTGAAGTGACCACGTTTGACACTAACAAGTCCTTGACGCCCTGGAATGCCACCTTGTCTGCTGGCCCCCACTTCCAAGGCACGTCCTTGTCAAGGAGACAGTGGAGCGGCTCTGCCAGAGCCGCCTTCAGGGGCAGAAAGGAGTAGTAAAAGTTGAGCAGGCCTAAGAAAACCTGCAGCTCCGCCTTGAAGGAGGGCGGGGGGGCTTGGGTGATGGCTTTGACCTTGTCCTCAGTGGGGGTGGATACCTTGGGCGTCCACCACGAACCCCAGAAATTCGATGTGTGGTACCCCGAGGAGGCATTTCTCCCGTTTCACCTTGAGCCCGGCAGCGTCGAACCGTTGAAGGACCTGGCGAAGACAGTCAGCGAAGGTAACGGCATCAGGGGCTGCGACGATCACGTCGTCTAGAAAAGGTTGGACTCCTGGAATGCCTTTAAGAAGAGAGTCCATGAAAGACTGGAAAATCCCGGGAGCCACACACACCCCAAACTGTAGCCGCATAACCCGGAAAGCCCCTTTGTGTGTCTGGGGTCTGGGCCTCAGCGGCTGCAGCATCAACAAGTAGCTGTTGGTAAGCCTGTGCCAAATCGAGCTGTCCCGAGTCCATGTTGCCACATGGATACACTACAGTCATCGAGCGCCATTGCACGCGAGTCTCTCAGACCTCGGGTTGGGAGTTAGCAGCCAGGTGGGCTCAGCCCAAGTGGGAAACAGCATCCAGGAGTTGCGGGTCTGCTCCCCATCCTCTGCTCCTTTAGGCTCTGCAGTCGTTCCTGGAGCCATTGTTGTCTGTTGCTCCGGCACAGTGTCTTTCGCTGTAGTTGTAGGGATTCCCCCGTCCTCTCCACTCATCATGAATGTGGTGCAGGAGGTATGAGGGGAAAAATGAGTTCTAACAATCTGTCAGAAATCTGGTTAAATCAGTTTTCAACAACAGTCAGTCTGAAGAATACTAACTTTATTGAGATTATTGATAGATAGCATTCTGGACACGTCTTTTGTTAGAACTAAAGGTTAGCATGCGAAGGTTACAGATACAGTGGTTTCAAACAGAAGCAATAAAGATCAGGACCCAATCAACCCTAACCCTAACCCTAACCCCACGGTATCTACCCGCCAGAACTAACAGCCAACTACCCTCCCCCACTAAACACGTATTTCTCTCGGAGTATTCCTCCCACCAGAACTAACAGTTGCCTATCCCCCCCCCTACACATAGCCTCTAGCCTCTATCAGAATAACAAACAAGTAAGACTCTGGGACATTTGGCTCCACTATGGTGTCAAGCTCTGAATACATCAAAGAGAGGGGAACCCCCTTCTCCATGGCAGGCGAGCTGTAAGATTCACAGAGAGCCTGACAATTTCTTTCTAATCCCAAAGTCTCTCTTGAAAATCTACATACAATTTTACATGATTATGAAGAAATCTCAGGAATAAAAATAAATATTTCAAAATCCAAATTAATGCTATTAAACATAGACCATTCCATGCAGAAAGAATTGCAACATTTATATCAATATCAATGGACTTTTACTAATTTGCAGTATCTGGGAATACAACTGACACCTGATATACATCAACTTATTAAGTGTAACCATGATAATATTGTTAAGGACATTAAAAAGCAAATACAAAAATGGGAAAACATTTCTCTGTCATGGTTAGATAGATATAATTTAATTAAATCATTTCTACTACTAAATTTATTTTTCTTTTCAGGGCAATACCAATGAAAATAAATGCTTCTTAACTTAAAGAATGGCAAGGTTTTATTAGCCCATAAAAAAATTATGGGTTAATAAAAAATATAGGATAGATGCACAGACACTCTACAGGCATCATAGAACGGGTAGATTTCAGGTACCTAACTTACAAGACTATTAAATAGCCTCACATCTATCACGGGCTGTTTTAGTGCTTCAAGAAGAAAATACTCCAGACTGGGGTCAGATTTATAATAACTATACCTTTCCTTATACTATACCAGAGACTGCGTGGCAAAATCAGCAAGGACAGAGTAAACTCAATACAACAAAATAGCTTTTTTTTAGCTTTATTACAGACTAGGAATAAGGCCCGTTGTGGAAATAAATACAACAGGCTCTAGAAAGAGGCTCTGGGAGAGTGCCCTGGCTTTGGCACTCAGTGACAATTTGCTGTGGCAATCTCAGCAGGGTATAATTTATTTATTTATATACTTTCGGCTTATAATGACAGAGTCCACCATAATGACAGAGTCCACCACAGAGTCCACCATTTTCTCCAGAGGAACTGATCTTTGCTACCTGAAGAGCAGTAGTAATTTTGAGTGATCTCCAGCCCACCCCCAAGATTGGTAACAGTGGTTCCCCAGGAGGGAGTGGCTGGTTTGGAGGGTGGAGTCTATGGCATTGTACCTGTCTGAGGTCCCACCCCTCCTCGACACTCACCCTCTCCAGGTTTGACCCCTCAGATCTCCAGGAATTTCCCAACCTGGAGTTGACAACCCTATCTCCCTCCCAGCCAACCATCAACCTACCTTTCGTTTTCCATCTCCTCCCCCATCCCTCCTAGAGAGCAGTTGTAATTTTGAGTGATCTCCAGTCCCCACCTGGAGATTGGCAACAATGGTTCCCCATCAGGGAATGGCTGGATTGGAGGGTGGAGTCTATGGCATCGTACCTGTCTGAGGTGCCACCCCTCCTCAAACCTCACCCTCTCTAGGCTCCATCCCTCAATTCTCCAGGAATTGCCCACCTGGAGTTGGCAACCTGATCAGGACTGGGCCCAATGAGTTTTCTCCCAAAGGCCAACATAGGTGTGGAAAGGACCTTTTACTGACAGTGGAGAAAGTACAGGTGCCAACTCTGATTAGGGAAATACCTGGAGATTTGGGGGGGTGGATCCTGTGGAGGGCAGCATTTGGGGTGTGTGTGGAAGGACTCAGCAGGGTATAATGCCATAGAGTCTACCCTCCAAAGAAACCATTTTCTGCCGGGGAACTGATCTCCGTCATCTGGAGGTCAATTGTAACAGTGGGAGATCTCCAGGTTCGACCTGGAGATTGGCAGCCCTAGAGGAAAGTCAGCCACACAGGAGGAGAAAATGGTCTGATGGTTGCTGGCCCACCTCATTAGCCAGCCAGTCAGCCATGCTGAAGCTAAGCAGGCGAGAGAGCCTTTTCCCATTTATTCTGACAGGAAAGTGGCCGTTGGGGAGGGGGTTATGGGCGGGGGAGGGGGTTATGCTGAAAGTCCTTTGTTTTTTTACTCACAGAACCAAGCTTGGCTGCCTACCAACAGCCATTGAGGGGACAGTCCCTCACAGGAGTCAAGAGAACTGTCTTCCTCAGGAGAGAGAGCTGTCTGCCAGGGGGAGTGGGTGGGGAAGAGGAGCAGACCCAGCACCCGGCCAATGGCATGCAAGTACTCTTGAGTGGTGGCTGATGGGCCAATGGCTGAGGGAGGGCATTTTACAGCCAATGGGAGCGCATGGAATCTTGCGAAACCAAAAGATAATTATTTATAAGGAGAGATAGGGGAGACAAGCTAGTACCAAAAATTTCTAGATTTTCTTCCTTTTTAGGCCAGACATTGTTCTATCCAGGAAAAAACATAACTGACTATAGGAAATGAAGAAAAGCAACAATTTCAAAATTAAAAGACCTAACTTTACATAACAAAATAATAGGAAAAAACGAGCTAGAAGAAAAGATAGGCATCCCTGTTTAATGGTTACAATATTACCAAATTAAGCATCTGTGTGACTCACTTGATCTAATAAAGATTGTTAAGCAACTCTTAACAGACTTTGAGTTGTTGATACAAAATGTAGGTCGCAACAAAAATGTAAACAAATATTGGCAAACCTTTATAAAGAGTGTGATATTCAATTTAATCAGAAAATATGGGATCAAATATGGAACTCTACAGAAAATAGGTCATCAATATTAGCAATGAGATTACAAAGCTTCAAAATTATGACTTACTGGTACGTAACTCCAGTACAGCTTTCTCATATTAATAAAGTAATACAACCTTACTGCTGGAAGAAATGTAAAGGCAAAGGCACTTATATGCATAACTGGTTCCTTTGCCCCAAAATAAAAGCTTTCTGGGAAGAAATATTACAAAAAATAAAAGTTATTACTAAGATTGTAATTCCATTAAAACCGGATATAATTTTGTTAAATAATAGAAACGATATAGTACCACACCATCTTGATCAACTAAGAATAGCCCTGCTACTTTATGCACCAAAGGCGGCAGTTGCTAGCAAACGGACATCAGATCATGCACCGTCTATTTTTTTATGGCATTGTAAACTCTGGAATTTATATATCATGGACAAGATTACCCAGTCGATACACTCCGATGTTTCTGATAAGACAAAGCAGTTATTTTCAGTGTGGTTTCCTATTCTAGATTATCTAAATTCACAAGAAGAAATCCCAACAGTTAATAATATTTTGAATATGATATGATACTGTTATGTTAAAATGAGAAATACAACACATAGTGTGTAAATTTTATGGTTGTTATAGTTCCTATAGGTATGTGTGTATTACTTATTTTTAAACATTGTATTACTGGTTTATGTTCATATGTTTATAGTTAATAAAAATGTTTTTGGTTTTTTTTTAAAGAAAAGTTATGCCTTCTTCAAGCATTCACTCAAAACACCCAGGCACTCCCCTCAGGAATTCCCTCCCCCGATATCTGAGCAAGCAGTGGAGTGGAAAATGGTGAAAGTGAAATGGAAATGTTTGCTGCAGTGATAACTAATATGACCCCGTGAACAGACAGCTGGGAGAGGCCAAAAGCAAAGCCTGTTTGTCCTTTGGTGGGCGTATATCCCTTTCCCGCTGTGAGTACCCTAGCAGTGGGGAGGCCTCGGAGAATACGTTTTCGGTCAGGCTCACTCCCCTGATCTATAAAGTGAGGGAAATATGGACTTATTCACAGGGTTTTTAGAAACTATCATGTGAGTCCAAAGTAAAATCCAAAACAAGAACATAATCCACCAAATACCTTTTATTAGAACCAATAACAACTCCAGAACTCTTCATCAGGCTGGCTGTTTCAAAAGTCACCTTCAGCCTGAAGAGTTCTAGGGAACTGTTTTGTGCCATTTTGGTCGGTTGGAATACATAGTAGTACATGGACAGTGTCCATATTACAGAATTGAACAAGCTTTATCATTATACATGACTTTGTTGTTGTTCAGTTGCACAGTCGAGTCCGACTCTTCGCAACCCCATGGACCAGATTACGCCAGGCCCTCCTGTTTTCCACTGTCCTCTGAAGTTTGCTCAATTTCATGTTCGTTGCATCGATGATGCTGTCTAACCATCTCATCCTTTGCCGTCCCCTTCTTCTTTGACCTTCAATCTTTCCCAGCATCAGGGCCTTCTCCAGTGAGTGCTCCCTTCTCATTGGTGGCCAAAGTATTTGAGCTTCAGCTTCAGGATCTGGCCTTCCAAAGAACAATCAGGGTTGATTTCTTTTAGGATTGACTGATTTGATCTCCTTGCAGTCCAAGGGACTCTCAAGAGTCTTCTCCAGCATCATAGTTCAAAAGAATCTATTCTTCGGCGCTCGGCCTTCCTTATAACCCAACTCTCGAAGCCATGCATTATTATGGGGAACACCATTGCTTTGACCATGCGGACTTTTGTTGGCAGGGTGATGTCTCTGTTTTTTATCATGCAGTTTAGGTTTGCCATCATTTTCCTCCCAAGGAGCAGGCGTCTTTTAATTTCATGGCTGCAGTCACCATCTGCAGTGATCTCGGATCCCAGGAATGTGAAGTCTGTCACTACTTCTATGACTTCCCCTCCTATTTGCTAAGGAGTGATGGGGCTGGATGCCATGATCTTAGTTTTTTTGATGTTGAGCTTCAAGCCCACTTTTGTGCTCTCCTCTTTCACCCTGAGCGAGAGGCTCTTTAGGTCCTCTTTACTTTCTGCCATCAGAGTGGTATCGTCTGCATATCTGAGGTTATTGATCTTTTCCCCAGAAAGCTGTCAGGTTCAACAGCAAGTAAGTCCAGGCACTCTTCATAAAAGATATGCTTTATTGGAATACAAGTATGTTGCCCATGTTAGCAGAGTTATTGTCAGGAATACCCCACCAAGTATGAAGGCCTACAGATATAGTGTGATGCATAAGCCTGACTAGCGAATGAAAACTTAGAGCACGCGCGGGAATTCTCCCGGCGGGAGGTTACATAATAAACGGGAGAAGGGCCCCCTCCTTCTACTATCATAAGGCAAGAATATTTCCACCGGCTCGGAAGACATGCCTGTGCCTCTTGTTCAAGGACACTAGGATAGCGGTTGGCGGCAGAGCTTTCTCCCACAGGTTCCAGCAAAGCAATCTATGTGCATGCGTGCAAGCTAATTGAAACAAACAATGAAGACAGTGTCTGGAGCAAGACAGGAGAAATATGGCAGTTCATCTGACACAAGCTTAACTCCAGCTTGTGATTCATCCAGGCCAGCATTTTGCATGATGTACTCTGCATATAAATTAAATAAGCAAGGTGACAATATACATCCTTGACTAATATATTACTAATAAGCAGCCTGGAATGGAGTACAGGCAAGACAGAGATGATGCTGGGGGAGAATGCTGGAGGGGACTGATGGGCCTGTGATGGATGGGGTTGCACGGTTACTCTGTTGCACCAAGTGAAGAGTTAAGGAGTGTTCTCCAGTCCAGGCCTCCTTTTTGAAAAGCAGATGGTGCCTGGCTCCTAGTGTCATTTCATCTAGTGCAAAAGTCCTTTCTAGACTGGTGGGCCCTTGCTATGCTCATCCAGGAATCTGTAACTTCTAGGCAACCACAGTAAGGCACTGCACTTGGGACTGCCCTTGAAGACCCTTCAGAAACTTCCACTGGTGCAGAATGCATCTGCCTCTTTTCTGCCCTGCACTGAGTAGTGTGCTCCCATACAACTTGTTCTGCACTCTTCAGCTTGGAAAGGAAGATGAGTACCACAACCCTAGAGTTGGCTCAACTGGCTTTCGAGCAAGGGAACCTTTACGTTCACCTTTATGTAATACAGGAGATCATCTTCTTCCTCAGATACCCCATGAATCTGATTCCCTTGACTTTATGCGCTCTGAACTTTGGAATTCTGAAAATGCTGGTATTTGGAAAGTGAGGCGCTCTGCCTACACACCTCCCCCCCCCGCCCCCGGAGCTCCGCCTGCTCGACTCCCTTCTCTTCTCTCTGTTGGCTCTTTGCCTGGCTTGCCCCTCCCTGGCTTGCTCCCGCCAAGCAGTTGGGATTCCATTGATAAGATTTGACAGCCGGTGTGTTTTGAAAATTATTGCTTTGGTGTATCTCTGCTACTGTCAATTGTTTTGTAACTGTAACTTGTATATGAATTTTAAGGCAATGCTCCCTCCCTGGGAATAAAACCCTAGCCTTGCAGACAGTGTCTTGTGGAGTTTTCATTAACAGTGTTGAGGTTTTTGTTTTTTTTAAAGCAACAGACACGTGTTCTTGAAGGCGTTCAGGACTGGAGTTCATTAGTTGATGTAGATTTTCCGGGTCGGGTGGCCGTGGTCTTGGTATTGTAGGGCCTGACGTCGTAGGACCTCACAGCTACTGGCCAAACGTCAGACCCTACACAACGTCAAGAGACCACGGCCACCTGACCTGGAAAATCTACAGCAACTAACCAACAGACACATACTTGGATACATAAGTTTTAGGTACTTCCGATCTGTCTGTTTGACGTCTGACCACCAGTGTTCCCTCTAAGCTGAGTTAGTGTGAGCTAGCTCACCTTTTTTTAGCCTCTGGCTCATGCATTTTGGAAAAAGGTAAAAAAGTCAGATCTACATGGATCCTCATGAATTCATACGATTTTTACATTGAAACGAAATAAAACCACCATCATATTGTGGACCATATGTTAGTCTATAGGGGGCACCACAAAAATCATGCATCCATGGATTCGTGGCAACACAACACTGCAAAAACATGATTCCAAACCACGGATCCTCATGAATTCATATGATTTTTATGCTGAAATGAAATAAAACCAACATCATACTGTAGACCCTGTCTTAGACTATAGGCAGCACTCTAAAAATCATGCCGCCACGAATTCATGGCACCACAAACCTGCAAAAACATGGTTCCAAAGCATGGATCCTCATGGATCCTCAGGGTTTTACAATTGGGTCACCCCAAATGCACCATCGAATCACATAACACGTCCACGGCCACAGCTTGCACCACAAAAATCACGAATCCATGGCTTTGCAGTAGCACCCTTCAGCAAAAATGTGATTCTGAAGCATGGATCCTCATGGATGCTTGGTTTTTTTGTATTGGGACACCCCAAACATACCATTACATCCCATATCATGTCCATGGCCACAGAATGCACCACAAAAGTCACATGTCCACGGGTTCATGGTGACACCATACTGCAAAAACATGGTTCTGGAGCGTGGATCCTAATAGGTGCTTGCGGTTTTTGTGTTGGGACACCCCAAACATACCATTAAATCCCATACTGTGTCGATGGCCACTACTCCCTGGCTTCGTGGCAACACCATGCTGCAAAATAATGGTTCCGAAGCACAGATCCTCATGGATCCATAAGGTTTTTGCGTTGGGTCACCATGAACTCACCATCAAATCAATATCATGGCCAATATCATACCCTAACCTTGTACCACAAAAATCACGGATCTGCAGCTTTGTGGCAACCTCATTCTGCAAAAACACGTTTCTAGAGCACGGATCCTCATGGATCTTCAGGGTTTTTCCATTGGGTCACCATGAACACACCATCAAATCACATAAAATGTCCATGGCAACAGCTTGCACCACAAAAATCACAGATCCACGGCTTCATGGCAACACCATTCTGCAAAAACACAGTTCTAGAGCATGGATCCTCATGGATCCTCAGGGTTTCTGCATTGGGTCACCATGAACACACCTTCAAATCAATATTGTTTCCATGGCAACAGCTTGCACCACAAAAGTCATGGATCCACGACTTTGTGGCAACACCATCAACAAAAACATCATTCTGAAGCACGGATCCTCACAGATCCCCGGGGTTTTTGCATTAGGACAATCCAAACACACCATCAAATCACATGACATGTCAATGGCAACAGCCTGTACTACAAAAATCATGGATCCACGGCTTCGTGGCAACACCATTCTGCAAAAAAATCATTCTGAAGCACGGATCCTCACGGATCCTCAGGGGTTTTGCATTAGGACACCCCAAACACACCATCAAATCACATGACATGTCAATGGCAACAGCCTGTACTACAAAAATCATGGATCCACGGCTTCGTGGCAACACCATGAAGCTACAACATGGTTCTAAAGCACGGATCTTCATGGATCCTCAGTGTTTTTGCAATGGGTCACCACAAACACAACATCAAGTCACATAACATGTCCATGGCAACAGCATGTACTACAAAAATCATGGATCCATGGCTTCGTGGCAACAGCATCAACAGAAACATGGTTCTGAAGCACGGATCCTCATGGGTCCTCAGGGCTTTTGCATTAGGACACCCCAAACACACCATCAAATCACATAACATGTCCATGGCAACAGCTTGTACCACAAAAATCACAGATCCACAGCTTTGTGGCAACACCATTCTGCAAGAACACGGTTCTAGAGCACGGATCCTCATGGATCTTCAGGGTTTCTGCATTGGGTCACCATGAACACCCCATCAAGTCACATAAAAGGTCCATGGCAACAGCTTGCACCACGAAGATCATAGATCCACGGCTTTGTGGCAACACTATTCTGTAAAAACACGGTTCTAGAGCACGGATCCTCATGGATCTTCAGGGTTTCTGCGTTTGGTCACCATGAACACACCATCAAATCAATATTGTGTCTATAGCAACAGTTTGCACCACAAAAATCATGGATCCACGGCTTCGTGGCAACACCATCAACAAAAACATGGTTCTGAAGCATGGATCCTCACGGATCCTCGGAATTTTTGTGTTAGGACACCCCAAACAGACCATCAAATCACATAAAATGCCCATGGCAACAGCTTGTCCTAATGCAGAAACCCTGAATATCCATGAGGATCCGTGCTCTAGAACCGTGTTTTTGCAGAATGGTGTCAGCATGAAGCCATGGATCCTTTACTTTTGTGGTGCAAGCTGTTGCTGTGAACATGTTATGTGATTTGATGGTGTGTTTGGGGTGACCTATTGCAAAAACTCCGAAGATCCATGAGGATCCATGCTTAAGTACCATGTTTTGGCTTCACCGTGTTGCTATGAAGCCCTGGATCCATGATTTCTGCAGTGCAAGTTGTGCCCATGGACACTATATGTGATTTGATTCTGAGTTCATGGTGACCCAGTGCAGAAACACTAAGGATCCATGAGCATCCGTGCTTCAGAACCATGTTTTGGCTGCATGGTTTTTCCACAAAGCTGTGGATCCATGATTTCTGTGGTTCCAGCTGTGCCTGTGGACACGATATATGATTTGATGGTGATGTTGGGGTGACCCAACTGAAAAACCCTGAGGATCCATGAGGATCCTTGCTCCAGAACCACGTTTTTGCAGAATGATGTCGCCACAAAGTTGTGGATCCATGATTTTTGAGGTTCAAGCTATGGTGTTGCCACTAAGCCATGGATCCATGACTTTTGTGGTGACCCAACACAGAAACACTGAGGATCCATGAGGATCCTTGCTTCGGAACCATGTTTTTGCAGCATGGTGTTGCCACAAAGCCCGAGACCCATTAATACTGAGGTGTAAGTAGTGGCCATGGCCATCGTATGGGATTTCATGATATCTTTGTGGTGTCCCAACACAAAACCCCAAAGCATCCATGAGGATCCATGCTCCAGAGCCATGTTTTGGCTTCATGGTGTCACCACAAAGCTGTGGACACGTGATTTCTGTGGTGCATTCTGTGGCTATGGATGAGGTTTGTGATTTAATGGTGATGTTGGGATGACCCAGCGCAAAAACACCAAGCAGCCTTGAGGATCTGTGCTTCGGAACCTAGTTTTTCCAGTATGCTGTTGCCACAAAGCCGTGGCAACATGAATTCTGTGGTGCAGGCTGTGGCCATGGACATGATATGGAATTTAACAGTATGTTTGGGATTTCCCAACACAAAAACCCCAAGGATCCATAAGGATCCGTGCTTCAGAATCATGTTTTTGCAGAATGGTGTCACCACGAAACCATGGACCCATGATTTTTGTGGTGCAAGCTGTGCCCGTGGACATGTTATGTGATTTGATGGTGTGTTTGGGGTGACCCAAATGAAGAACTCTGAGGATCCATGCTTGGGAATCATGTTTTTATAGAATGGTGTCACCATGGAGCTGTGGACCTGTGATTTCTGTGATGCAATCTGTGGCCATGGACAAAGCATGTAATTTGATGATGATGCTGGGGTGACCCAATGCAAAAATCATAAGGATCCATGAAGATCTGTGCTTTGGAACCATGTTTTTGCAGCAAGGTGTTGCCACAGAGCTGTGGCACCATGATTTCTGTGGTGCAGGCAGTGGCCATGGACATGATATGGGATTTAATGGTATATTTGGGGTGTCCCAACACAAAAAAACCCAAGCATCCATGAGGATCCCTGCTTCAGAATCATGTTTTTGCAGAATGGCGTCACCACAAAACTGAGGATCTGTGATTTTTGAGGTGCAAACTGTGGCTGTGGACACCTTATGTGATTTGATGGTGTGTGTGGGGTGACCCAGTTGAAAAATCCTGAGGATCTATGAGGATCCCTGTTTTGGAACCATGTTTTTGCAGTTTTGTGGTGCCATGAATTTGTGGGGGCATGATTTTTGGAGTGCTTCCTATAGTCTAAGGCATGGTCTACAGTATGATGTTGGATTTATTTCATTTCAGTGTTAAAATCATATGAATTCATGAGGATCTGTGCTTTGGAATCCTGCTTTTGCACCACTGGGGTGCCACGAATCTGTGATTTTCGTGGTGCCCCCCTAGACTAACGCAGGGCCTACAATATGAAGGCGGTTTTATTCCATCTCAGTGAAAGAAATCATGTGAATTCACTGAGGCCCCCTTTAGACCCGACTCCTACCCAGGCCCAGGCCCTTTTGCCTCCGCTCAGGAAGGGCGGGGGGGGGGGGCTCCCGAAGGGCAAAGGCGTTTATGCAGCAGCCGGGTGGCTCGCCCGCCGCTTTAATGCCGGCAGCTCCCGAAGGGGAATTTTTGCGCACGGGGCTCCGCAGCTTCGAGGGCGCACCGCCGGCCACCAGAGCAGCCCCGGGAAACGGCCCCCCACCCCCCGGGGGACCTGCAGGCGGACCGCACCTGGCCGGGCCCCTCCCCCGCCCGCCTCCAAGGGGCGCGCGGCTGGGCTCCCCGCCTCCCCCTGCCCCCGCCGCCTCCTGGCCGAGGAACGGGGGAGGGGCGCCCCCTGGTCCCGTCCCCCCTCCCCTCCCCGAAGAGGGCGGGCCGGGCCGGGCCGGGCCAGGCGGGCGGGGCTCCGCCGCCCGCCCGCCCCCCTCCCTCCCTCCCACCAGTGGCCGCCATGTCGGACGGCGAGAAACTCAACCTGGACTCCATCATCGGGCGCCTCCTCGAAGGTGAGCAGCGGCGGCAGCGGCGGCAGCGGCGGCGGCGGGCGACCCCCCCCCGGCATGCCTGCCTGCCCGCACGCGCCCCGCCCCCGGCCCCCCCCCGCGCCCCGCCATGCGCCATCTGCCGGCCCGGGCGGAAGCGCGGCCGGCTCCTCGGGGGGGGGGGCGCGTGGAGGGCCGGGGCGGCGGAGCCCCCGCTGGGCCCCCTCCTCGTTGCCCGCCCGCCCGAGGGGCGCTCTCGGGGTCCTCCCCGCTGCCGCCGCCGCCGCGCCTGCCCAGCCCAGCCCAGCCCGGGGGATTCCGGCTCTGCGGGGGCGGGCTCCGGAGCCGGGCTTCGCTGGGAGGGAGAGGCGGGGGGGGGGGGCGGGCCGAGAAGGGGTGTCTCTGCCGCCGCCGCCGCCGCCGCCGGGGCGCATGTCTGGGGAGGGGGCGGCCCTTCCGGGCGGGGTGGGGCCCTCTCGCGCGGCCGCCGGGGTCACGCCCGGGGCAGAGGTGGGGGGAGGGCGGGGCGGCAACCCCCCCCTCCCCCAAAGGCGCTCCCCGGGGCGGGGGGAGTCGTGCGGGGGCCTCTGGCGGGGCCTCCCGGCGCGGCGCTGCTTCCTCCCCCCCGCCGCCTCTTCCGCTCCTTCACAGGTGGGGGGGCGGCTCTTGCCCTTTTTTTAATTCCGAAGCTGCAAATTATGCTCCAGAGAGAGATTCGCAGTCATAGTTCAATTAACTGTACTTACATTGGTCCAAAGGCGCCAAAATACTTCCCCTTTCTTGCCCTCTCTCCTTCTAGTATTGCCAGTTATCCATTGTCACGAATTCTGCAGTTGGACACCAGGTCCCATATTCCAGCTTTACAGATACTCCTTGTTTCACCTTCGGGCAGAGCAGTGCCTTTTCTCCCTCTTGACATCTGCCCACAGGCAGGGAACAGGACTCATGCACAGTTACCATTTGCAAAATGTTCCCTGCACATCTGTGCAGCGCAGGCCTAACATATCTACTTGGAAGTAGGTTCCAGTGAGACCAGACACAAAGCAGACCGACCAGGTGTTCGGACCAGCCTAGGCAGCCTGCCCTGTCCAGTGGGGATTGTGGTGCTCCCGGTCAGCCAGCCAGGCCCAGGTTGCCTCACTGGACAGCAGTTTGTCAGCACTCCTGCCCCGTAGTTGAGGGTTGTAGCTAACTCTTTATTCTGAGCACCGGCCTTTGAGGCAGATCTTTTTCATTCCCATTGTGCAGGTGGGAAACGGAGGTGAAAAGCGATGGACAGCTCTGTGGGAGACCTGTGCCTTGCCCAAGGCTTCTGCCGGGTCCATTGGGATGGTTCAGAGCTGGTTACTCCAAGCAGACCAGGGGAGGACTGAGGGATCTGAGGGGGTGCTGGCTGTGCTGCTTGAAACAGCCCTGTAGATAAAACACCTGTGCCGGCCGATTCCAGTTGGAGGAGGGAGACTTGCAGGGTAGCATCGTGGTTCCAAAGTTTTACCCCTTCATGTGCCCTCTCTCTGCAGTGTTTGCTCTGGCATTGCTCTGTTCGCTTTTGCTCCTGGAAGCATGGCTAAAGGCTACTCTCTTTCAGCCTCAGTTTCTCACCAGGTGCAAATCAGACCAAGTTTTCGGACCAGTGTGCTGGACCCAGTGGGAATGATGCTATTCCTGGTCAAAACCAGATTGACCTCTTGATCATCTGCCTGTTCTGATGTCTCTTAATCCTTCTGTCCTGAAGCTGGTGGAGGATTTCTAAGTTGCCTGCACGCGTGTGGAGGGCATAGGTCAAGAGTGCACGCCAGGCTTTCCTTGGCTTGCAGGCCCCACACAGCTGTCCAGTCAGAGGAGGATGCGGCCAGGGACACACCCCCGGGGGGGAGAGCAGGGCAGCCGCATACCTGGCCTCATACCGGGCAGCAGATGCTGGAGTAGAAGCTGCACTTCGGAGAATGCCTCTTGGGTGTGGTTCAGCCACCTGGATGAGTCGTCCCAGCGTGGGCCTCTTGGGAGGTTGCAGCATGGCCCCCTAAGGAGCTGCATCTGCCTGCTCCTGAGACTGGGGAGTCCGGACTCTTGGCCACCCGTTGTTGCCCTTCCCAAGCCAAGACTGCAGCGCTGCCTCGGAGGGCGTGGCCTGGTGGCCGGCCGGAGGGAAGGGAGGAGGAGGTGGGCGCCGCGGGGTTGTGGGGCCGAGGGGGAGGGGGATGTGGCGTGGGAAAACGAAGGCCGGCAGTTGGAGGAGTGTGGAGTTGGAGAGGTGAGACAGCCTGGTTTGTGTGTGTTTGTTTCCCAGTGCAAGGCTCTCGCCCTGGCAAAAATGTGCAGCTGACAGAAAACGAGATCAGGGGTTTGTGCCTGAAGTCCCGGGAGATCTTCTTGAGCCAGCCCATTTTATTAGAGCTGGAAGCTCCGCTCAAGATCTGTGGTAAGTGGGTTCCTCCTCCGTGAAGGAAGAGGGTTCGACTGAGCCCCATACTTGAAACAGGGAGGGGGGCATTAGGAGGTCTTGGTGACGTCAGTGACGTGCTTCTTGTTCACTAGGTGACATCCACGGGCAGTACTACGACCTGCTGCGACTCTTCGAATATGGGGGCTTCCCCCCAGAGAGCAACTACCTCTTCCTGGGTGACTATGTGGATCGGGGGAAGCAGTCGCTGGAGACAATCTGCCTCTTGTTGGCCTACAAAATTAAATATCCCGAGAACTTTTTCTTGTTGCGTGGGAACCATGAGTGCGCAAGCATCAATCGCATCTATGGCTTTTATGATGAATGTGAGCACAAAACTCCTAGTTTTAGGGCATGCAAGCAAGCATGGGGTGGCCATGGGGCACGGAGCTTTTCTCTCGGGAAATATGGCGGTTTGGGGTTGGAAAAGGCCTTGTGCTCTTTTCTGGCTCTGCTTCTCTCTTCTGCCTCACCCCTTTCAGGAACGCACTGGCTACGCAATCCGTTTCCTTCCTTCCTGATTCTCTCTGGTTTTGCTGTTTGCAGGTAAGCGGCGCTATAACATCAAACTGTGGAAAACCTTCACTGACTGCTTCAATTGCCTCCCTATTGCTGCCATCGTTGATGAGAAGATCTTCTGCTGCCATGGAGGTGACCGTGAGGCCCGTGACAAAGGCTGAATCAGAAGAAAGACATGCAGAGCTGTGCTAGGCACAGGACATAAGAGAGAAGCCCATGTTGGATCCGGGCAGTAGCCCCTCCAGTCCAACACTCTCTGTGGCCAAAAAATACCAGGGGCCATCAGGAGGACCAGCAGTGGGGCCAGGAAGACACTAGAAGCCCTCCCACTGTCGTCCCCCCCCCAGCACCAAGAACACCGGGCATCCCTTGCCCCAGACTGAGAGGTCCTTTCTATACACCATGTGGCTAATAGCCACTGAGGGACCTCTGCTCCATATGTCTGATTCCCTCTGGAAGCTGTCTGTGCTTGTAGCCGCCACCCCCTCCTGTGGCAGTGAACGCAGAGGCAGAGCGGGAATAAGACGCAAGCTGCAGGGAGCTGTCGGGAGTTTGCCCGGCCATTGAGTGCTCTCGGGCTGGTACTCTGGCACATCTGGAGGAAGTTCGTGTCTAAAGTTCTGTAACAAAGTTGTATAGAATGAAGCTTCCTCCAGATGTTGTTCTGCCTCTTAAGGAAGAGCAGCAGCTCAAAGCATGCACGGCACCCACTTCCCAGGCAGTGGTGCCTGCAGTTGTGTCCCGAGTGACTTTCTGCGGCAGAGAGTGCCCTTTCTTCCTTTCAGTTTTGACAAGAGGCAGGTGGATGCGAGAAGCTGGGGAATCTGGAGGGGGGGCTTGTGGGGGGTTCAGGGGTTAGGGGAGCAGAACTGCAGTGTGAACTAAGCGAGCTGCTGGAAAATTTGTAGCGCGAGGGACTGAAGTACGGATTGGCCACTTGGGGCAAGTGAAGGCAGCAGGCTAATTTGGGGGCAGCTACTGTTGTGCTCCCCTTGGCGGTCTGACAGCACGCTCTCTCGTCTTCCAGGACTCTCTCCTGACCTCCAGTCCATGGAGCAGATTCGGCGAATCATGAGGCCCACGGATGTCCCTGACCAGGGTCTGCTGTGTGACTTGCTGTGGTCGGATCCTGACAAAGATGTGCAAGGCTGGGGCGAGAATGACCGTGGAGTCTCGTTCACCTTTGGTTCAGAAGTTGTTGCCAAATTCTTGCACAAACACGATTTGGATTTGATCTGTCGAGCACACCAGGTTGGAGCGCTGGGGGCTGGGGGGCGTGGGCTGCCGCAGCCCTTGAAGGGGGAGCCCCAGAACCAGAGAGCCCAGGGACAGGCTGCAGTGGCTGGCTGCTCCTTCATACTACGGGGCCCTGCTCTCCACCTCTCTCTCCGTGGAAGGGGGGGGGGGGGCAACTCGGGGCAGGAGGGCCAGGGCAGCTTCTGGCAGAGAGATGGCAAGGGGCCTGGACAGAGCGTGGTCCGAGGTGTGTCGTCTCTCTGGCTGGCTTGGGAACCGGTGGGGGCTGGCGGGTTAATTGCCTCCTAAATCTCCCCCCGCCCCAGGTGGTAGAAGACGGCTATGAGTTTTTTGCCAAGCGGCAGTTGGTGACCCTCTTCTCCGCTCCAAACTACTGCGGTGAGTTTGACAATGCCGGCGCCATGATGAGTGTGGACGAGACTCTGATGTGCTCATTCCAGGTAAGAATGGTGCTCATGGCCCTTTATTCTCAGCCAGGGTGGCAGCATCTCCCGGGAGGCTGCACAGTAGTGAAGGCAGAAGCCGGGGCTGCTTTTTGTTCCAAGTGGAAATTAAGATCTCTCATCCAATAAGCTGTATTATATGTGTGGAATCCTAGCATATGATCACACCTTTTTTATGAATGCCTGTTCTGGTTTTTAAACTGCCTCTTTGAAACGTTAAGAATTAGAACGAGGCCATTCAAATGCTTCATGGTACAAGCTGAGACGCCCTCCTGAGCCAGCTGGGAATCCTGCCTCAGATTACAGCATTTTCCACTGCTGAATCTCGGTAACAGCAGCTCTGATATTGATAACAGTATCGGAAACCTGCGTAACCCGGGCTTTTGGGGTTCTGTGCAACCACTTTTGATTGTGAAAATGATTTGCAGTGGAAAACGCTACGGCGTCTCCAGTCTGAGCTGATTTCTATCCAAACAAGAGCTTGGACAAAAATCCACGAATAAAATAGGGATTTGTAACAAACCTACACAACAAGGCATGTCTGGAGGGAGGCGGGGGATCAGACCTCAAGTCTAGCATAATTTTTCCAGTGTACTTAAGAGTCATCATCTTTTATTTCCTGCCATCAAGTGATGTATGTGGTGCTTCAGAACTGCAGAAAGTAAAACAAAATGTAGTCAGACTCTTTCCCCCGAGGAGCTGATAACCTAAAAATTAACACTGGGAAAGAATGTAGAAGGTTATAACTCAGAATGGGGATTGAGGAGTTAAGCTGACGGCATTTTGGAAATCATAAGCCTTCGTGTGTGATACTGGAATGGAATTGCATTTTGAAGAATGCTGGCAACATGGAACTCCTGTCTGCCTCTCTTCGCTGTGACTCTGCTAGGGACGGGGGCAGGCACTTCACAGGTCAAGTGCAACAACGGAATTCCCCCCCCCCTTTGGTTTCCAGCATCTAATTCTTCTTCCTCTTCTTTGCCCTACAGATCTTGAAACCCGCTGATAAGAACAAGGGTAAATACGGCCAGTTCAGTGGTCTGAACCCCGGTGGGCGCCCAGTCACTCCACCACGCAACTCGGCCAAAGCCAAGAAGTAACTAGTCCTGCCTGTCCCCTCCCCTCTGCTGTGTCGGTGTGGGGCCCAGGCTGTCTTGCGTAGCGCTTTACACTGTACAGCGGCTGCCTACCTCCCCGGGGCCCAGCCATGTAATTTTTTTAAAAAACTTCTGAATACGAATTCAATACCAAAAATTCTGCTCCTCTAGGATGGGGGATGTCTTTATTTTTGGGGGTATTTTTGATTGACCTTTTTTTGCCAACTTTGTCCTGGATGTGTGCCCTCCCTTCCCCCCCATGGGGGTATGACATCTTTTTTGAATAAACATGTAAGATTCTTATATGGCCGTCTTCTGTATTTACTATTTAGGGCAATAAGACGAGAAGGGCTTCGGTGGTGAGACAGAGGGATGCTTTTCAACCTGATGTGAGAATCTGGTTTTTTAAGCTTAGGGTGGTATAGAAGCAAACTTGGAGGAAGATGGGCTTTAATTTTTTTTAAAAATGTGGTGTTCCAGAAGGTAGATGAGACAACAGAATACTTTTGTAATCATTCACCATCTGGATTTTCCTGGGCAGAAAGAAAACTGTTGGGAGGTGAACAGTTGTGAGGTATGTCTTAAGGAAGAAATATAAGTAAGGTTGGTAGTTTGGACTTGAAAACCATCCCTGAGAGATGCTAAGATTGAATTTAATGGCTTTTGAGATGTCTGGCTCTCAGAAGGGGAAGTGAGCTACCCTAATAAGTGGTTTTGGACCACCTCCACCTCTCCATACAATCCTAGATGTCTACAGCAGGATCAGGACCTAGTTGCTACCCTGCCCTTCCAGTCTTGCTAGTTAAAAGCCTTTTACCGTGATCTGTATGGAGGTCAAGCTACACTGCAGGCTCCCTAGACACAGCTACAGGGCCTTCTAGAAAGTGTGGCCCGCTAAAGAGGGTTTTCATTAGTCTACTGTAACTTAGTGGTCGGAGGCGAAGTCCAGGCAGCCTAGCGCTCTGAACCCATTTCCTGCAAATCTTCGCTTTAGGGGCTTCCTAGGGCAGCTGGGGTAAAAAGTGCATTTCTTTTAGCCCTGGCAGAGCTCTCTCAGATGCTGTGAGCTCTTTAATGGGCCCCTTTGCCCTTGCTTTTTAAATATGAATCGGTCTTTTGTTGCACGCTTAGGCTCTTTAAAGCCCCAGCCCTGCATTACGAGCGCTCCTGTTGGACCCAGGCAGGCTTGGCAGGCTTAGCCAGACAGAGGGGCAAAGCACTGGCAGCTACACCCGGAACCAATGTGAGGAGATTCAGGTGGTTTGAGGACCGAGGGTGGTGCCCTACGCAATCAGGTCATTGTGGCACTGTAGGGTAGAAATGCAGAGTCTGTTTTTGTAAACGATTGCTTGTATATTTAGATTCCACCTACAAGATGAGTAGTCCCCAGTTTTGCATGTTAAGAGTGCTTCGTGCAGTTGTGGCTGTGCTCAAGGGGCTTTATATTGTAAAAGTAAAGCTGCAAAAGTACTTTCTCATAATACCTTAACTTAGTGCAGGGCCTGTAGCAAATAAAGAGAAACAGCTCTGGGAGGCGAGGCAGACCAGCACATGAGCACCGGCACACAGAGAAGCCCTGGCTGTGCTCCAGTTCCCTCCTTGACCACCTTCCAAATGTAACTTTTAAGGCCAATATTGTGGCTCTAACCCGCCCTTTGGCATTTCATCCTCTTTCAGCTCCCGTGTGCTTTATGACTAATGACAGGTTCAGCTACTTAACAGATTAATTGCAGAGGAGGACGGGCCTGCCTTTTTGAGTTGTAGAAGGCTAATTAGAGTAGGGTGCAGTTAGTGATTTGCCTCTCACGTCTACAGTTCACATTAGTCAAAACATCTAGAAATATATTTATTGGGAAACAGATCTACTGTGCCTCAAAAATCCATTGCAAGAGGGCGTCTTGATTTGCCACTCCCACTTTTGAGCAGCATTGCAAAAAAACTGAGCTGGTCATTGGGTGTGCCAGGCCTGCAGCAGGCAAAAGGCTTCTTCCCCCGCAGGAACGCTGCCATGTAAAAAGTGTGGGTGCTGGTGAGAAGACAAAGGTCTCTCTGGCCAGGGGTCCTCCTGAGCCTTATCGGGCTCCCTAGCTGTTCCCCGCCCCACCCCGGCGGCAGCTCTTCCTCTGAGCTCCCGCGCTGAAGCCTCGGTTGCCTCTCGCTGGGCAGGCGCCTTCTCAGGATTCTCCCTCACTGTCTTCTGCCAGCACCTCTTGGCCAGAGCCCGGGTAGCGCAGGGCCTGCGACTGGTTCAGGACTGAGCCAAAGAACAAAGAACGGAACTGTAAAAGCAAAAGGAGAAAGAGGTTTGGAGCAGAAGATCTAGGAAACTGCAGGGCTGCAGCTGCCACACAAAGAGCCGTTCCTGCGCCCGAACAGGAAGCCAGGAAACGTGGCATTTGTATGAAGGCAGCAAAACAGTTTTGTCCAGGAATGCTTGCGAGCACGCAGGGGAATGCGGAAGCCTCGGCCAGTCTCCCTGTTCTTCCCAGCGGCTTAAAACTATAGCAGCATCCCAAATAAGGCAGAGTTTCTGCCACACCCATAAGAAAAAAACATGGGTCTATATTTGTAAATGAAGTGCAAAATCTGATTGTCATTGGAATTCTAGGGTGCAGATCATGGCTTGATTCCAGTTAAAGTTAGTCATGGTTAAGCCCAAATCAACAAGCTCACCGACTGATGTTATATGTTGCTTTCAGTTAAGGGACTGTTCATTTCCCCCCATTTGCAGCTGGTTTTCAATTTTATTTTTTCCTTCTCACATGTGTTTTTCTTTATTATATTTTGCCTTTGCTTCACTGGAAAACCTTTCCAGCCTCCCCCCCCCCAACTCCCCATCCAGTTGAGATGGAATTCTCAGGGACTAGAACCTTTTCCCAAGGGAGTTTTTCTCTGCCAAAACAATCACATGGACAATTAAGTTTTCAGCTGCAGAGCACAGCCAGGGCGATATCTGGCCATTCGCAAAAGGAGGCAGTGGGCACAGAATGAGAAATAAGGGGAACCTCCTTAATTTCCATATGCCCATTCATTTACATGTTTTAAAGAAACTGGAGCACATGGTGTGGAGAGTCCACGAAACAAAGACTGCATTCGACTGGGAAGGGAGCCCCTCCAGGGGACACTAAAGCCCCGTGGGGAGGAAAATGGCAACCGAGGGGGGGGGGGGCGGACTCTCCAGTCCCTCCACCCACATGCTCCACAATGTTATTTAAACACCGACCCCTACAAATCTGAGGGAGTCCTGCACCCCCAGTCAGGCTTGGTTCTTCGTTTACCTAAAAAAGGGAAATAATTGTTTCTGGAGTGTTTACACCCAACTATTGCTTTTAAGGACAACTAAATTATTATTTGATTCAGTTTGTACCCCGCTCTCCCCAAAACCGGCTTATACGTTTTAAAAACTTTCCAACATTACAAAAAAGAATTACATTCAATAAATATAATAAAATCACTAAAACAGCTACTATACATTAGTTGCTGTAGATTTTCCGGGTTGTGTGGCCGTGGTCTTGGCATTGTAGGACCTGGTGTTTCTCCAGTAGCTGTGACTGGCAAAACGTCAGGTCCTCCAATGCCAAGACCACGGCCACACAACCCGGAAAATCTACAGCAACTAATGAACTCTGGCCATGAAAGCCTTCAACAGCTACTATACCGTTTTAAGATGGTGTAAAAACTCCTATGGAGGGCAATGTACAAGCATTTGATAGAAGGAGGAAAGGTGGGGGGGAAACAGGGGAGGGGGGAGAGGAATGCCAAGATTAGATAAGCCTCTCGGCAAGGAGCTCATCGGTGCCTTCAACCACAGGCTTGCAGAACAGCTCTGTTTCACAGGCCCTACGGAACTGTACCAAATCCCACAGGGCCCTGATCTCTCCTTTAAGGGTGTTCCACCAAGCTCTGGGGCCTGGATGAGATGGAGGCCGTGAAGAAATCCTTCTTCACTGCCATCTCCTAGGTGTTCACTAACGTCCTATAAGATGCTCTGGCAGCTTCATCACGACTCCACCACCAAACGCAGTCCAGCTGTCTAAGCTCCCGTTTCATCCCCCTCAGCTCCTCGGTCTACCAAGGGGCTATCTTGGCGCGGGAGCAAAATGGGTATCGGGGTACGATTTCATTGATGGCTTCAGGAAGAAGACTATGCCAGTCTTCTACCAGCTCATCTAAGAAACCACCAGGGGGATTTGGATCCCAGAGAGTATTCTGGAACCCTACTGGGCCCGTAAGTGTCCGCAGGCGAGCACAAAGCAGCTCGGTGCCTAAAGACTTCGGCAGACGTCAGAATGTCACTGCCGATCGCTTGCATCTTGTCTGGTTCGGCATTAGCTCAGTTTGTCTTTCTTGTGTCACTGTCCAGTTGTCGTGTGTGCAGATCAGGACAAACCGGGCTGGTTCTGCCAGGCAGTCCTTGTGCTGCCCTCGGTCCTCTCCCTCCCCACCCCACCCCACCCCGCCGGCAGTGCTGCTTGCCTCTATACCTGCGCGTGCTGGCAAAACAGTGACTGGCAGGTGCAGCATCAGAGAAAACAAGAGCTACTGTGCTGATAAAGAATCAAACCCTACCTCAGTCCACCAGAGTAGCTGGTGTGTACACTACTTCAGAAAGACAAGCTGAGTCTGACTGGTAAACATGTTAGTCAGTTACACGTCTGCTTAGTCCTCCTCCTTCCTCTGATCCTGCAGCCGGACAGCCAGGTGCCAGAACACAACTCTCAACCCAAGATTTCCAAATACTACTATTTTTCAGTTTTCAAATGCCTGTCTTCCTACTGACAGTCATGTAGCTACCAGTGGGATAAGAAGCCTCCTGCTTAAAGAGAACTATATTAACTGAATTGACTGAATTACATTAACAGAGCATCTTTGTTCATATCCAAATGCATTTCTATTCATTTCATGGTCCTTCGAATTAACTAGATCAGGGATGAGAGCAACTTTGTACGCTGTAGTTCTAGGAAGTGCACATTAAAGTTCAGTGTACACTTCCGTGGGAGTTCTGTGTGAAGGAAGATACACATTTATTTCATCAAACAAAAATGGCCTCATGATTACACACCCCTACAACAAAGTTTCTGTAGAACACACATTGAAATAAATACACATTTCCATTTCTCCCATCGTGGGGTACTAGCAGGGACATGCTAAAATTATGTAAGTTCTCCCACTGAAACTGAAACGGGCCAGGGGATTCTCCCTGACATCATGTCTCATGGTCTCCATTGTGCATTCAAGCACTGGGAGCAGAACCTAGCGGCAGCAAGGCCTTCATTGTACACCCACCTTTTTCTGTGGTGGTGTGCCTGGCACAGTCCCTTCGTGATCACTATCCAAGTCCTTTGTGTCGGAATTGTTATTTCGTGTGGGCAAGATAGAACTGGGAGCTGGACACACCCCTTCCACGCCAGCACACGTGGTCTCCACGGCAATCATGTAGGCGTCAATGTCGTCACTGGTGAAGTCATAAGCAGGAGCAGCAGCCTTGGGGGTACTAGAGGGAAAGAAATGGAAGTGGACACTCAGGAAGTACCAGGGCCCACTTCCTAGGAAGAAGGGGCTCATTAAGTTTGGAGATTTGCCTTAGCTGTGAGGGAGACGGGCAAGTTGTGATCTCAACAAGTGCTGATTTATACTCCCATCATTTAAGCACAGTTAGCACACACACACACACACACCCAAAAACCAGGCCTACTATGGCATGAATGCTTAGCATAAAGCCAAGACGAGCCGTTCCCACACTAACCAAGGCAACAGGACATGTCTGCTGGTAAGATGGTAGCCCTGATTAGGAACGGGAGGTGACAGGTAAGATCTGCTCAACAAGCATTAACGTGCCTATTAAAAATGACAGGTCATCCAGCAGCCTCAAGTTGAGCCCTTCTCTGCCAAGCAAAGACCAAGAAGCAACCCTTATTTCAATACCATTTGCCTCTAGATTTTCCTCTGCTATTTGGTTTAGCCCTCTGTGCTAGAATTTGTGTGGCAGAACCTTGCTTACCAGTTGGTCATCTGGGAACTGTGACTCTCTGGCTCCAATAATGTTGCCAGGACCAGGTGCACTTCTAACAGGGGGTCCTCTAAAGTAAAGATAGCCGGCCTGTGAGGAGAAAACTGATGACAAGATGGAACTGAAGAAAATCAAGCCAGGCATAAGAGACCATCAGTCAATCTAGCCAAAGTGCACAGATGCAACCCCCCTTCTCCTTGCAGCAAGGCATTATTCATGCTCAGGCCGCTGGCTTTTTTACTGGACAGAAACAAAGACTGCCCTTCCCCTCAGGATATTCCCGTGGAGAAGGCCTACCTGCCAGGGATGTCAAAGCGGATATTAATGGGAAGATTTGAAGACTCTGCAAAACTTAGAAGACCCTAAAAGAGAGAGATGAAACAGGGTAGGACAGGCAAAGATAACAACCCCAAGTTAAGGCAAGGGACAGGAAATTCATTCACCCGAAATTCCTTAAGGCAGAAAGTGATTTGTGTCTCCTGCTCGACGTGGAAGACCTGGAACTCATCCTGACTCAAGCACAGCTCCGTCACCATCATCTGGCCAGCCTCTGAAACAGCGGCAAGGGTCAGAAGAGCGCTCTCCCCCACGCAGCCATCCTGGTCACATTCCAAACTACTGCCAGAGACAGTCCATTTCAGACAGACGGTGTCCTACCAAGCAGACCCTTGTCACATATAGTCAATGAGTGGTTCTTTCAAAACACAGGCCAGCACAATTAAACAAGCAGGGATGCTAAGGCACTTGCAAAAAAAATGCCTGAACAGAGAGACCTTGGGGCATCCGTGCGGCCGAGGAGTGACAAGGAAACTTCACCTGCCTTGATGGTTCTGAGGACAAGGTGGAAACAAGGTCGTGGTAGGAAGCTCACCTGTCTCTTCTTCCAGGTAACTGCGGAAGGTCACTTTCCCACCAGGGCTGGCACCCATGGTCACCTCGGCCAGAGTCAATGGGAAGTGCACCACAGCATCCACTAATAACCTGAATTGGACAAAGGAGGGGCACGGAAATGGGTAGAAATGGAGGCCGTGAGCAGATTCCTTGGATGAGCATGACCGACTCTCTCTCCTTCTGGGTCTAACAGGCGGTTCCAATTAGACTGTTAAAGGGCAGTCTGTGCACGCAGCATGAGTGGGCATGAAGTGCCAGTCACTTTCTCCCTATTATAACTTCATGTGCATTCACACACAAGGTTCACATTCTTTTGGTTCAGTGTTTTAAAGCTAAACTAGTAGTTCCAGGAAAGAAAAGACATGTATTTCCCCAGGATGCCGCATTCATCCACACAAAGCCCACAAGGTAAAACATGTCGGCTGCACAACAGTGTTGCTTACTACGCAAGGACGCCTCAGTGCGCCTCTGGACTGTGGGGGCTCCAAACAGCAGATGGGTGTTTCCCCTTTCCCCCGCCCTTTCCAAGCCGTTAAGGGCTACTGGACAAATCTCTACACTTTAACCACAGAATCTTTTGCATACCCCAATCCCTTCCACCCTCCAATGCAAACATTAATGGCTCCAACCTGGGAGGAGCACGCAGAATATGGGCGCACTGCTCTGTGTCGAAAACTGCCTGCAGTGAGTCACACTCCTGGAATGGCAAGTCATGGGTCTTGACAACACCTGTGGAGAAAGCCTTAGCTGAAGGTGGCCGTGAAGAAACCTCGCCTTCCGGAGCACCCCTGGGCCACTAAGAATTTCTCTTAGACAGATGAAGGCCTTCCCACCATAGCACACACAAACTATTTTTTGCTTACTCCCCCAGTCTAAAAATTTGAAAACATTTGGGAAAACTGGGGGGATGATTCTTCTGCAATACATTTTTCTCTTCCAAATTATGATCAAAATACTTCAAAGGCAGAATTTAAGAACAATATCATGAAAGCCAATCCATGCTGCTGTAAATCTTACATCCAAGATTCAAATGTTTACCACAGGGAAGGTGTGCGGCATGATGGCACTCGTTGTTGCTTTTTTCATAAAGTGCAACATTTCAGAATTTAGTACTTTCAAATGTTGCAGAAAACAGAAACCCTTCAAGGATTTCGTCACATCCAGGAGTCTGCCAAGCACACTGTTCCTGCAACGTGGCATCGAGGCCTTTGCAGAATATGGGACTACTTTTGCTTCAGATACCTACATCTTCTGCACTGAGTCAGAGAACAGATGAATGTTCACACAGATGAAAACAGCAACAAGGAACAACTGTGGGGAAAGCTGAGAAGTTTGCTTTGATTCATTCATGTCTTCCATTTTCTGAAATTTGTGAAAGCTGCAGATCCGAAGCTAAGCTAACTGACCTGTCACCCACTCTGCCTGATGAGCTGCACGGTGCGGAAGACACAGTCTGGGGCAGAACAGGGAGACTTCCTGTGATTGTGGCACTGGTGGGTGTCTGGACTTTGTTGGTTTTTCTCTGCCATATATCCCACCGTTTCTCCAAGGGGCTCAGAGTGACATATCTGCTTCTCACTTCTCCAGCTGATCCTCACAACTACTCTTTGGGGTCAATCGTGCTGAGTGAGAGACCACAGCCCACAGCCACCCGAGTGAGCCTCATGGCCTGCTGGGATCGGAACCTCATTCTCCACAGCGGTACTCCATTACACCCCCCCCACTAGCTGCTACAGTGGCCTAATATAAGTGGATGATATTGCTTGGTGGCGAGGAATTCCTAAGCCTGGGCAATAGCCGCGTACCTTCTGTTTTCTGTGGGCTGTGCCCCTTTACCCCTAAGCTCTGTCTGGTGACCCAACTAAGCCCTGCTGGTAGAAGTAGCCTGGCAAGATGGAGACACACCGGCCACCGCTGATTCTTGTGCAGTCTTCAGTGAGCAGACAAGGCTGGGAACCTTCCCTCGGGAATTTCCTGTTGCTCTTTCCTCCTCAGAGATATACAAAGAACAGAGTTTTCAATTCCTGCAACTGACTTTCCATGGATTCTCCTTTTTCTAACCACACTGTTTTCTCCAAACACACCTGGAGCCACATGGGCTCCATTCTTCTAGCTCAGCGCCAGTTGCTGGCACACTGGCAGGACTTCTGCCGATTGTTTCTCCATCAAAGTTAGGCTCTCAGTCACGCACCACTCCACATTGCCCAGTGCATCACCCCGCCTGGTGTTTGGGCAGGTTCCTCCTGCCCGGCGCTCACCATACTTGCAATGCAGTTGCACCCGGAGCTGGCTGTCACAGACACGCAGCAAGACGATACATTTCTCCACAGTCTTCTCCAGCAAGGAGAGCGAGCGGAACACAGCCAGGAAAGACTGGAAGGGACAAGAGAAGCCAACCATGATAGGTACATTCCCCCCCAACATGCTTCTCCAAAACAAGGAACAGCTGCCAGGTGCAACCCTGCGTCCGCTTGCACTTCCTCCCCCCTCCCAGGAGACCAGGATGGGGTGCCCCAACTCGAGTTTTTTGCTGGCAGCCTTATTCCCACTTACAGTCAAAACAGCTCAATTTTGAAAGCCTGAATAAAGGCTATTTTTGGTAGTCTGGCTGAGTAACGATGGGAAATGGAATATTATTGCAGAAGTTGGTGCGTGCCTGCTTCCTGGTGCCTTGAAAGTATTGGGTAATCAACACAGGGCACACAGACCATGAGAATCACAATAGCTTAAAAAAAGAAAAAGAATTGACATTTTGGACAGCTCAGTATCCCTGCGTCCAACTGCCACTTCTCTAGTTCGCAACAGTCGCCTTGCTAGGTCAGACTAGACATCTGAATACTACAGCATTCAAGCTGTACAGCACAGACCTCCCCTCAGTATTTAATCAGTATTTGATGCGCGGAGATATTGCCTTGGAACGGTTTCATATAACTAGAGAAGAAGAGGAGATTGGATTTATACCCTGCCCTTCAGACCAAGGGAGTCTCAGAGCAGCTTACAAACTCCTTTCCCTTCCCCTGCCCACAACAGACACCCTGTGAGGTAGGCGGGGCTGAGAGAGCTCTGACAGAAACTGCTCTTTTTTCAAGAACAGCTCTGACAGAACTATGGCTTGCCCGAGGTCATCCAGCAGGTGCAAGTGGAAGAGTGGGGAATCAAACCCAGTTCTCCCAGATTAGAGTCCGCGCACTTAACCACTACACCAAACTATCATGGCTAACAACCATCAAAGGACATCTCACATAAGCTTTGCCCGTTACATTTTTATCCCATCGGAGCTTGTGGCAGTGCATACGCCCCTCATTTTCTTCACAACAATCCAAGCCTGTAGGTTAGGGTGTGAGCATGTGACTGGCCAAGATCACCTGGTAAGACCCTGGCAGAGTAGAATTTGAACTCAGGTCTCCCCAGTCCCTGTCTGATACACTGGTCATTACGTCACATGGGCTCTCAGGAATTCTTCTCCTGTCCTCTTCAGTTTTGTAGGAAGGAAGGTGGATATCTTCAAGCCCACACCCCAGTTTTTAAAACACATCATTACTAGAGTGACAGAACAGGGAATCATTTACCCCACCTGGGCCACTTCTACGCAGGGGCAGAAAAAAGGCACAGTGGAAGCAGCAGCAAGTGGGCTGTTCCTCACCACCGGCGGCGCATCCCTCCCTCTCCCTCAAAGCAAGGATAATTGCACACCTCACCCAGGCAGTGCTCCCCCCCCTTCCGGCACTGCTGAGCTGTGGTTAAAGAGATGCTGCCACTCAGCCATGAACAGGAAATATAAAGTCCTTAAGGTTCGGGGGTGGGTGGAGGGGGGGGCTTTGCAGTGTGATCCTCTCACGTGCGCACGCCCAAGAAATCACGCTGAATTCGATGGGGCCTGCTCCTCCCTGAGTGCGCAAGAGCAGGCAGCCAGCCTCCACGCCTGGGAAGAGGCCGCAGACAAAACACGGCCTCTGCTGCTCTCAAAGCTGCATCAAACTCTGTCGTGCCTGAGAACAGAACTCGGGATTCTATCGTCACTCGTGCCAGCAATGCTGGGGCCTTCCAAGAAGAGCCTGCAATGGTCCCCCTCTGCCACCTACACGCATCCCGGCACAACTAACCTTCATGGACACTTTACACCCGGCAGGGTCTGCATCAGGGACAGGCCCCGGTTCTCCAGGCGCATAGTGCTGGAAGAAGAGTGGCGCAAACAGGAAGCAGGCGAATGCCGAGCGAGATGCGCTCACTGCACGTAAGGAGAGCTGAGAAGAGAGAACGAGAGCGTCAGGAATGTCATCGTTCCAGCAGATCAGAAGACTCCCAGACTTCCTTGTATTCTCCTAGTGGCTTATGGCTGCTTTGCACAGAGACAGCCTCACTGGCCTGCAGACATGAACATCGCCAGACCCCTTCAGACTACATGCTGACGACAAAGAGCGAAAAGGTAGCAGAAGAGACTTTATATTGTATACAGATATATATTCAGAGAAATAAACCTGCATGGCGCTGCTGGATGATCCTCCCTTTGTCACACAGGTGACACGTCACTCACGAACAACCATCTTCCCCTTTTAAAACTCTTGGTTTTTTATAAAACTTCAGGGAGTTATACCCAATGAGCATGGACTCTCCGCTCCAGTGCACTGATGCCATTCCGTCTTACAAACACGAGGCACCTGGGAGAGCCGGGGAAGGGGCTGGCTTAGAACGCCCACCCCTTCCCTCCCAGTGGTGGCACCGGCTTTTCTGGGTGCCTCGCAGCACCCAGGAAAGCCAGGGCTGCCGGCGCTGGGCGGCCTGGGGGGCTTTTCACGGGGGGGGGGGGCATTTTGGCGCCCCTGCAGGGCCGGTGTCCTAGGCGAGCGCCTAGCTCGCCTAGTGGGCGAGCCGGCCCTGCTTACAACGTCTGGACAGAATGCTTTAGTCAAACCCCCACCCCCAGTCTCCAAGTGAACAGAACTCCTTGATTCACACCTTCCTGCAACTGTTTAAACTTATTCTAAAAAAATAAATAAATCCCTGCATGTTCATTTTTCTGCGGATTGTCCCCTTCCACACTCATCACATTCCTCTTTCAAAAGCTCTCCTCTTCCTCCCCCAGTCCCTTGCTTACCCCCTCCTGCAGCGGCTCAATGTAGACTTCGTCTCCAATGCGGGAGAGAGAGTGCACCGCTTTCCCCAGAGCTGCACAAGGGAGAGAGGAACGCGGAGAGTGACTTTCGGGGCACCCCGCCAGAGCCCCACCATGCAGGCGGAGGCCATCTCCCACAGCCTCACACTTCTGTCAGACACTGTTTTTGTTTTATGGGCATTCTGCAGCGAAGACAAGCCCTGCTGAAGGCCCTGCCTTACACAGGGGTCAAAACACCCTTTTCCTGTATCGCTCCAAGACAATATAACAAAGCTTCCCACAACGATCAATTTTCTTTCTTCCCATTCTTTCTCCCTGCCCAACAGGAAATTTTTGGGGGGATACAAAGCTCTTGTCCGGATGCTTCCCCTCTACTATCCTCACACGCACGGGGCTGTAAAAATCCCAGGCAGCCGGTCAACCTTGCTGCTGAAAACTAGATACAGGCCCCTATGGATTTAATTCCCCCCCCTGCGCTATCCATACATTCCAATTCCAGGCTCACAATCCTGCTAAACAGAGCAGCTCTTCCAGAAACCGTGGGGGCCACTTGGGACCATCTGATGCAACAGAGTTTAGCCGCACCATGAGAACCAAGCTCCTAGCTCTGTACCACCTGCCACTTAAACTGAGGCTATGGATAATGAATAAGTTAAATATTTTGTAATGCCCCGAAATGGATCCGCTCTTGAAGAGGACGCCTCCCCCTCCTCGGCTCACTTGAGGCAAATGGTCTCCACCCCCCCCCCGCCTACTGCCGCCAGCTCTGCCCCTCCGAGGTCCAGGCCCCAGATCCAGGCAGATCCTTGCCTCACCTTTCAGGTGACCACCAGCAATGATGCACTTCATGCTCCAGGAGAGAAAACGCAAAAGGTCGTCCAGGTGGAGGGCAGGCCTCCAAACGCCTCTGCAGGTGTTCTTCCCTTTTGCTCCCTGCTGTGGGCTCCCCTTTGGGTCAGGGAAAATCCCCTCAGGCTTCAAAGTGGATGCCAGGAGATGAAAACAGAATAAATTCATCATTATTTGGAGGAACATTTCTTGGAGTACTTATTTAGGCTAAGGACAGACCCCTCTAGCACTGCCGGCTTTCCTGAAAACTCCGTGTCCCCCCCACTCCGCATTTTGTGGGAGTTTGGTGGCATCCTGGCAGTCACTGTACAAGGCCAGCCTGGCCGCATCTGCTCTTGGCACCAAAAGGCAAGGGAAGAGTTTTTTATTCTTCGGGGCATTTGGGGTTCAAGAAAGTGCAATGCCTGCCTGTTTTTAGTATTTTAGGAAGGTCATGTCGGTGGGGTACTTTGCTAGAGAGCGCTGGTGGCTGCATTTTGTGAGTTCCCATTTTCCTGATGGCTTTTGCTGCGCTGCTGAGCACCCAAGCGGGTCAGCGCAGCCCAACCTTGTCAGGTCGGTGTTTGTGTGGGTGGGCGCTTGGGCGGGAGGCAGTGCCCGGGAGGCCTCCTCCTCCCCTCCCCCTCCCCGGTGGGCTCTGCCTGCAGCGCCTCCAGCCCGGGGCGGGTCCTCCTCCTCCTCCCCCCCCCGCGGCGGGCTGCCGGTTCCTGCCTCTTTGGGGGGGGGGGCGCGGACCACCTCCCGCGCGGGGTCAAGAGGCAGGCGGCAGCGGCAGGAGAACGAGCCGTGTGTCCCCCGTCCCCCCCAAGGCAAGGCAAGGCAAGGCAGAGGGGCGGGTGGGATGCCCAAAGGACGGGGCCGGTGACCACAGTGCCCCGCCGGAGCCAGCCGACGGCTCCCCCGCCCCGTCTCCCAGGGGGCCAAGGAGGGAGGGAGGGCGGGCGGGCGGGCGGCGGCGCTTCCCTCGTGGGGCGCGGGCAGGCACGGAGGGGCTCTCCCGCCGGCGCCAGGGCGAGGGGGGGGCCCTCCAGGAAGCCCCCGCCCACCAGGCCCCGCTCCGCCCCGCCCCGCCGCCGCCGCCTACCGCCCTCCGGAGGCCGCGGGGGCGCGTCGAGCGGCCCGTGCGTCGGACGACGGCGCGGCGGGCGCTCCTGGGCGGGGCAGCCGGGTGGAAACGCGCGCAGGGCCCGCCCCCTTCCGCAGCCGGCGGCAGCCCTACCCCGGAAGGAGCCGGCCGAGCACGGGCGGCGGGGCGGGGCGGGGCGGGGCGGGGCGGGGCGGGGCGGGGCGGGCCGAGCCGGAGGGGGCCCCGCGGGGCCGGGGTGGGGGGGGAGAAACCGCGCACGAAGATTAAGGAAATAAGAAAAGAATGGATAAGCCTCGGGCCAGCGGGCCAGGGTGCCACCCTCGGGTTGGTTCTCTTCTGTTTTGTGTTGGCCACGTGCCCGTGGCCACAGGCCGTGAAAGGACGGAGCCACATTCAGTGGTCAGGACAGTCATTTCCACGGGGGGGCACCAAGACTGGTCAGCGCTGCCGGCACCAGCGAGCCTCAATCCGCCCCTCACTGCAGCAGTGAGAAAAAAGCTGGTTCTGGAGTCCATAAGCAAGCAGGGGCTAAAGCGGATTAGATATTACTCCTCTCAACAATTTTATCCTCACAACAGCTCTGTGAGGTGGGTTAGGTGGAATGCATGTGACTGGCCCAAGGTCACCCAGCCAGCTTCCATGGCAGAGTGGGCACTCGAATCTGGACCTCCCAAATCCTAGTCTCAGGCTCTTCACTTCCTCCAGCACTTGGCTTGGTGTGAGAATGCATGTTAAAGGAAGGTCCAACTTTTCTAATTTTCCAAGTGCGCAGTTATTACTGTTTGGTTGCTTTTGTAACCTGCAATGCAAAATTTGTAACATAAAGAGAGATTGGGAAGGGTGAGGAAAACTTTTCCCCTTCTGGTTGTGATAAATTTGGTATAGGAATGAGGAGGCCTGTACCACTGCTGAACATTCCCCTGGCAGTGCTCCATAACTGGTTGTGATGCTAATTTATTTAAGACAGGGTTTCCTTAGCCTTTTACAGTTTATTGGACAAGAAAAAGGAATCTATTTAAGTCTGTTCAGCCTTCCCTCCAATAATACTGGTTCCATATTTATATACTGCAGCTTGCAGTCATAAATACAGTGATAAATCACAAAAACACTACCTTCCCCCAGAATAATCCACCTAGCAACATCAATTTTTAAAAAATGTGGAAAAAAACAAACCCCATCTAGTAATCTCAGTCAGGAAACAGCCTGACATCTTTTCTGCAAGAAAGGAAAGTCTTCAGTGGCTCATTCTGTAAGGTTGGTGTGGCAACAGAAATAGGGTCTTAGGAGGAGGAACAGCATCCAACTCTCAGGGAAGGGTATAACTGGTGCATGGCTTCACATGGGGAGCCCAGGCAGAGAAGTGCTTATTTAGCACTTCTGCTCTGCATAGTATAGCCCTTGGCCTTCACAGCACAGGGCTGTACTTATTGCCCTTACAAATAGATATTTTCTCAAGTTTGAAGAGAAAATCTTGAAAAGGTATTGTGGAAATCTGTCAGAATGGAGCTAGTAAGTCTGATTCTAAACAGCCTTACTGGAGAGTCAGGCTTTCTGAAATCTTGGTAAATATGTTCAGGATTGTGGTTAGCAACCGGGCTTCCGGTCGGAATAAGATGGCGACTTGACGCACCCTGTAATTACTCAGGGTGGACGCCGTCCTTTTTGACAGTTTGGGCGAATTCTGCGCCCAACGCAGCTTTCCCCAGGCAGGGGGAAGACCAGCAAGCACTGAAGACCCAAGAGAGAGTTGAGATTGGCAAGAGATATTGGCGAGAGATAAGCCTCAGGGGAGACTTGTTTCTTGCTTTGATCCCCTCCCTCGAAGCGGGCGTTGCGATCATCACTAGAGGACTGAGCCGGGCTGGGAATCCAGCTTAAAACCGCCACCCCCCAATTTCTTGAGACAAGAAGAAAGAGTATAAAAGAAGAAGCATTGTGTACACCCTAGAAGCAGCAGCAAAGGTAACAAAAACCGATTTGCTTACCAGGATCAATAAGGAGCGATTGGCAAAATTATCCGGAGAAGTATTTGCAGCAGAATAACAGTAACTGTGTATTTTCCCATGAAAAAGATCAGATTTTAGAGCTAAAAGAGCCAAAAAGGACAGTTTGTTTACCATTCCTGCGGCTTGCAGAGAGATAAGGGGCTGGAAACCACACACTTCAATGCAAGACTTTTTAGCTGGGCGGCCCCGATTGGCGGATCATATAACCAGATGTGATGACCAAGGCCAGAGGAGACAAGAGGATTCTAATAGACAGGCTTGAGGAGGACTATCTTGAAAAAGGAAGGGACAACCCGGAAATGCAAGGAGGACAAGAGAAGCAGACGGACAGGAAGAAGCAACAGGAAGTAGTGGACTCTGACTTTATACCATAGAGAAAAGACGCCCGCCATTTTGAGAAGGTCAAAATTTTTAAAACTTTAAATTAAAATTGCCAAGTAATTAGCAAATTTGGTGAGACGAAAAGTAGGCGATTTGGCTAAGTGTATAAAGGACTAAAGAATAAGGATACTGAAGTTAAGTTTTACAAGTCTCAATATTTGAGCAAAATTATAGTAAACAAGGCTTGTTAAACCACCGGATCAAAACACTAAAAACGGATCTAAGGCCAAGGCAGAGAGCAGGCTCGTGGTCCTCACCAAAGATGACATCGAAAAAAGACAAAGATTGGCAATTAGCAATGGAAGCGATGGAAAAAAGAATGATGGAGGTGATACAAGGGTTTGGGAAACAAATGGAGAAGATGGAAGAAGTCCAACCCTCAACTTTAGAAAAAGTGTGCCGAATTTAAGAATGAGATTTCAGGGATTACAAAGGAATTACAGAATCTTACACAAAAATCTACTGATATGGAGAACAAGATGCAAGTAATGGAAAAGAATGTCCAGACGAAAGAGACCCACAGAATTGATACAATGATAGAATACAGGGGAATGGAGACACATCTTAGACTGA
The DNA here is from genome assembly GCA_029375565.1 of Gekko gecko. Taxonomy (NCBI): domain Eukaryota; kingdom Metazoa; phylum Chordata; class Lepidosauria; order Squamata; family Gekkonidae; genus Gekko; species Gekko gecko. The sequence goes on from JAPDNY010000003.1 coordinate 90,262,289, forward strand.
GAGGCATTGAAGAAAATTTGAATGAGGATATTTACAATGTGATCATAGAAGCACTGTCAGACTATCTGAAAATAGAAGAACAAGAAATAAAATACAGCATTCATTTGATCTACAGAGTTAATTCAGCTTATGCCCAGAAGAAAAATTTACCAAGGGATGTGATAGTTTAGTTCACAACTAAGAGAATTAAGGAAGAGACTTTCAGAAAACAATTTAAGGAACCATTGGAAATAGATGGGGAACAGATAAGAATTATGAAAGAACTCCCAAGGGCAATCATCCAAGAAAGAAAGAAACTTAAACAGTTAATGGACAAGTTGAAACAAAAGAATATGAGATTTAGATGGGAGATTCCACAAGGGTTAAGTTTTAACTTCCAAGGTGCGAGACACACCATTAAAGATCAAGAGCAGATGTTGCAATTTATATTGGACAATGACAAAGATTTTGGAGACAAATAATTACATACTACCATGGAGTACAAATTTAATTCTTGGAATGTAAATTGACTAAATTCACCCAACAAGAGAAAAATAATAAGACATTGGCTGGAAAAACAAAAGTGCAACTTAATTTGTCTGCAGGAGGATAAATTTTTAATCAACAAAAAATTGGGTGAAGAATTTTTTTCCTTGGCTGTCAATAAAAAGAAAGGAGTAGTAACACATGTTAAAAAAGAATTGGAACCTAAAGAAAATTTTAAGGATAAAGAAAGAAGATACATAGCAGTAGAAATTGTTTTACATGAGAAAAAATCATTGGTTGTTAACATCTATGCACCAAATGGAACAAAAGAAAAAAAATTTAAAGACTTAATATTGGAGTTAGACCAAGTGACATACGATCAAATTATTTTGATGGGAGATTTCAATGGAACGATTAGCAACAAGTTAGACTGGAAAACAAAAAGACTTGACGAAAAACTAGGGAAGTTACCAAAGGTTTTTTTTGAACTAGTCAAACAGGAAAATTTGGAAGATGTATGGAGGAAATGGAACCCTACGTGCAAAGACTTTACCTTTTATTCTAACAGGCATGACTCTTTTTCCAGAATAGATATGATATGGATGTCAGGAGATCTAGCATTTAAAACTCATAAAATTGAAATAATGCCAAAAATAAATTCGGATCACAACCCACTAATGTGGACATCTAAACAAGGGAAAAAACAATTTAGATAGAGGTTGAATGAAGATTTACTGGACAAGCAGACCATAGTTGAAAATTTACGCAAAGAAACAAAGCTCTTTTTTCAGGCAAATTTGAATCAAGATATACAGATCCAAATGGTATGGGATGCTTATAAAGCAGTGTTGAGAGGAATATTAATTTCGTTAAATAATAAAGAGATAAAAGAAAGAAGGGCACAACAGAGTCACCTTGTGGAAAATATCAAAATGAAAGAGAAAGAATTAAAGAAAAGACCAGGGAAAAAGAAAATATTGAAAGAGATACAAATTCTACAAGATCAAATGAATGTTATATTAAATCAAGAAATCTATTGGAATTTAAAGAAACTTCAACAAAAGTCTTTTGAAGGAGCTAACAAACCAGGAAGATATTTGGCATGGCAACTTAAGAAAAGAAGGGAAAAGAAGATAATAAACAAAATTGTGACAGGAGATAAAGAAATTGTGGACAGTAAAGGGATAAAGAGAGAATTTTTAAAATATTATGCAAAGCTTTTCCAGGCAAACCCAATGGATCAAATAGAAGACCAAAAATATTTGCAGAACTTAAAAATGTCAAGTCCTACAGGAAAAATAAAAGATATGCTTAACAACCCTATTACCATAGAGGAGATTTACAAAGCTATTGACGACGCAAAACTGGGGAAAGCTCCAGGTCCAGATGGCTTTTCAGCTAAATTTTATAAAAAACTAAAAAAGGAGCTAGCCCTGACTTTTGAAGTCCTAACAAATGAGATCAGAGATACAGGGAAAATACCTGATTCTTGGAAAGAAGCAACCATCTCTCTGATCCCAAAAGAAGCACAAGATTTAACAAATGTGAAAAATTACAGGCCAATTTCGTTTCTGAATAATGACTACAAGTTATTTGCCAAAATTATGGCTGAGAGACTAAAAATATATTTGAAAGACTTAATTGCAGAAGAACAAGCTGGATTTTGCCAGACAGACAAATAAGGGATAATATCAGGATGGTAGTAGATGCGATTGAATATTACGACAAGCATCCAGAAAAGGAGGTCGGCTTTTTCTTTGTCGATGCAGAAAAAGCTTTTGACAATTTGAATTGGGAATTTATGTTCAAAGTCATGGAAAAAATGGATATTGGCGAACCCTTTTTAAATATAATCAAAGCAATATACTCGGAACAAAAAGCAACAATAGTGGTTAACAATGAAACAATGGAATATTTTAAAGTGCAAAAAGGAACAAGACAAGGCTGCCCGCTTTCTCCTTTATTGTTCATATGGATTCTAGAGGTTTTGCTTTGGAACATTAAAGAAGATAAGGAAATTAAAAAAAGAAGAAGAAGATAAGGAAATTAAAGGTTTGATAATCAAGGGATTTACATATAAGTACAGAGCCTTTGCTGACGATGTTATGTTTTTAGCAGAGGAACCGTTGGAAACCCTACCGCTCCTACTACACAAAATAAAAGAATTTGGACACATAGCAGGCTTCTATGTAAACAGACAGAAATCTAAGGTGATGTGCAAAAATATGACAAAGTCTAAACAAATGGAGCTGCAGAAGTCTATAGGCTGTGAAGTAGTGAAAAAAACTAAATATCTGGGTATAGATTTGACAATGAAGAATATTGACCTCTTTAAAAACAACTATGAAAAACTATGGTCACAAGTCTCAAAGGACATTGAAAAATGGAATACACTAAATTTATCTTTATTGGGCAGAATTTCGGTGGTTAAAATGAATATTTTGCCACGTTTTATGTTTTTATTCCAGACGATTCCCATTGTAAAAGACTTGAAAGCATTTAATTTTTGGCAAAAGGAAATCTCTAAATTTGTGTGGGCAGGGAAAAACCGAGAATCAAAATGAAAAATTGTGTGATGCAAAGGAAAGAGGAGGCTTTCAACTACCAAACTTGAGACTTTATCATGATGCGGTCTGTCTGACATGGTTAGAACAGTGGATTACTCTTGAAAACAGAAAATTGTTGGCATTAGAAGGACATGATTGCAGGTTTGGCTGGCATGCATCTTTACTATGGTAAGTCAAAAATGGATAACTTCGTTAAGCATCATTATATTAGAAGAACTCTTTTTGACTCATGGATTAAGTACAAAAATTTTTTTCCCTGAAGAAAAACCAATGTGGATTGTACCAGCAGATGTAATAAAACCTTTCTCAGAACACAAGGGTCAAGATTGGTTGAAATACAGGGAACTGTTGAGACTTGAAGGGAAATCATATGTGTTAAAAGAAGAAAGCCAGTTAGACTTTAAATATGATTGGTTGCATTACAGACAGATTTATGATTTGTATAGGACTGATTAAAAATGGTTGGGTTCAGGGGAAATCATAACGAAATTGAGAATTTATGGCTGGAGGGAGGGAAGAAAATGATATTGAAAATGTACAAAATTTTGTTAAAATGGTATACAGAAGATGAAGTAGTTAAAGAGCAAATGATTAAATGGGCAATTAATATGAATAAGGAAATACCTATGTCATCTTGGGAATTCTTATGGAAAAATGCTATGAAAATATCTACATGTACCAACCTTAAAGAAAATTGTTTTAAAATGATGTATAGATGGTATATGACACCAAAAAAGATAGCTAATATAGGTAAAAATCTATCTAACAAATGTTGGAAATGTAAACATGCTGAAGGTTCCTTTTACCATATGTGGTGGATTTGTGATAAAGCAAAAACATTTTGGACTGTAATACATGCAGAGATGGAAAAAAATTTGAAATGTACCTTCAAGAAAGAACTGGAAATGTTTCTTTTAGGTCTTAAACTAGAAGAAATAAATGTGACTAAAAGAACATTGATATGGTACATGGTAACAACTGCTAGAATGATTTATACTCAAAATTGGAAAAATGAAAAGATTCCTGATCTCTGGGACTGGTTAAGAAAACTACTATTTATGGCACAAATGGACAAATGGACAAGAAAACTCAACAATTTAGAAGCAGAAACTTTTTTGGCAGACTGGAATGACTTTAAAGAATATATACAGAAACATTGGGAAATGAAGGCTAGCATATTCAGCTTGGAAAACTACTAGTGATGTAACAAATGTATATAATCAATAAGTACCAATAGTAGCAAATAAGTAAAATGCGTTACCTGTAGAATTTATATGATAACAGTGAATTAACATGTATTATGTATTGATAAAGTGGTGGAAACAATGCTGGGAGCCAACAGGGGGGAAGGGGAGTTTGTAGAAAAGGATACAATCTACATTATTCTGGCTAAACTGTGAAGCATTGTATATCCTAATAAAATTTGTTTTGTTTTTTTTAAAAAAGGATTGTGGTGAGCAACCAGGATTTCCTTACAAAAAAAAAAAATAGTCTGGCTTGCCTAACCCTAACCTTTGAGAGCAAATTTTCTGCAGTCATCAATGTGAGGTTTCACAGCTTGGAGAAGAACATTCCTAACTAATTCTGCATATCAGACTCCTCTTACCATTAGGTCTACCAACCTCAAGGTGGGGCCGGGAATTCTCCCAGAATTACATCTGGTCTCCAGACTACAGAATCAGTTTCCCTGGAGGAAACGGCAGTTTTGGAGGGGGGCACATCCTTGCTAAGTTCCTTCCTCTCCCCAAAATCTGCTCTACCCCCCCAGGACACACACCCCAACCCCCCAAATTTCCCACGCTGGAGATGGCAAACCCTCATTGTAGAGGCAATGGTTGGAGCTGAGTCTGAAGCGGGCAATTCCATCAACAGCCCCGAAAAATATTCCGGGTGGTGCTCCTTGGAAAGCCTGCAAAGAATGTCAGGGTGTTTGAGCCACCTTTGCTCTTTGTTAAGAGGACTGTGTACTGCTAAATGCAAGGGAATTCTCAGAATTCTCTGAATGTGATGTGAATGTCCTACGGAAGTTTTTGTTTGTCTGTGTCCCCCCCCAGTGAAATACTTTTTCTGCTTTGTTTGTATTTATGGTGCTGCCCTCACTTTGTGATTCTGTTAACAGGACGATCAAACCGCCTTATTATTTAGACCAGCAATCAGTACATTTATTTGGGATCATGTGGTAGATGTCATTTATTACACGTGAGCTTTAACAAGTTACTGCCGTCTTTGGAATACAAAGGTTTTCCAAGAATATCTGAACTGTTCAGTACACTACTGACATACAGGGTAGTCACACACAGCGCTGAGGAAATTATCATGAGAATCGCCTTACTAAATCAGATAATAATACATCGAGCCCAGCACTTTGCGTCCAAATGTGATCAGTCAGAGGCCTCTGGAAGCTCACACAGAGGACATGCGCATGGATGGCATTTAAGCTACAAGGCTGAAATTGTTGACAATCTTATTAAATACTTTTGAATGTCTGGATCTTTCTTAATACGCTCTTGGTGATCTTGAATCTTATTTTTCTCTGCAGTTGCTGTGTTTTTGGTATGTTTCAGGTACCTGTTCCTATAGAAAAGGCCAGAAGTATGAAGTTAGATGATTCTATGGATCTCATTGTCCCATCTGATTTATTTACTTAGGTATTTATACCCCATTTGTATGATACAATAAAGGAAGCCACAGCATTCATTTGTCAAGACCTGAGCAGGGCTCTTAATGATAAGATATTTTGGAGACCATTTGTTCATCGGGTCACCGTATGTCAGAAGTGGCTCAGCTGCACGAGTCACACACACACACACCCAGTAGGGGGGCCCCCAAAGTGTTCTACAACATTATTCTCCCCTCCTCTACTTTATCCTCACAATAGAGCCCGCCTGTGGGGTGCGTCAGGCTGCGAGGGCATGACTGGCTGAAGGCCACCCGGGGAGCTTCCACAGTAATATTGTTCGATTTTAACATTGTTTTATACTAGCATACTATTTATTATGTGTTGTATTAATGTGATAAATTGTGTTTTGTATATTATGAATTGTATGTTATGATGACTTTTGTCTTGTTGTGAGCTGCCCTGAGCCAGCCGAGGCCGGAATGGGCAGGATAAAAATCAATAAATCAAACCAAATCATACAGTAGCAATTTGAACCTAGGTCTCTCAAGTCCAAGTTTGACACTTTAACCACCACACTACCTTTGGATGTTACTCTGGATATATCCAGGAAGAAATGTCATCAAGACATACATATCTAGTAGAAAAGTATACTAACATGCACACTTCTGGGACCATTGAAAGTGGAAAGCCATGTGAGTACCTGAAGTTAATTTTAACTTGAAGTCAGAGAGAACTGAGAGTGTTGCTTAGGTGGTCTGATGGCAGGGCATGAGCAAGGGCGTGTGTGTGTGTGTGTTAACTGCCATCAAGTCACTTCCAATTCCCGACGGCCCTATGAATGGGGTGGGAAAGTAATTTTCCTCAGCTCAGATTATTAGTATTAACAGCATCATTTAACATGGTTTTGCTGTTAACTGGCATCAGGGTTCCTGTCCCCCCTCCCCCTTTACATGACACAGTTGTTGCAGGATGCTGTAATTTGACTTCCCTGTATTTTTAAATAGATTTTAATTAATTTTTACAGAAAAAGACAGACAGACAACACAGGTCAAAAGACATGACAACACAAAATAGTAACTTGTACTCATTGTAACTACGTTTTTTACATACATTGTACCATTCTTTTATGCACCTCGTCATGTTACATATGCCAGAGTATTTTTAAGCTATATTGCTGTTGTAATTTGTAATTCATGATGTGCAAGTTTGCAAGTACACTTCAATCCACTTATAAAGTCTTGACCATGATTTCTCAAAGGTTTCCTCTTTTTTATCTTGTAATAGCAAAGTTAATTTGTCTCTGCTGTTTCTAATAGCTTGTAAATTATTTCTTCATTTGATGGTACTTCTTCTTTCCTCCAATAGTTTGCATACAAAATCCTAGCAGTAGTTATAACATGTAAATCTTTCTGGTATAATATTTAATAAAAATAGTTCTGGTACAAATGGTATAGTTTCTAGTATTCTTTGTAATATCTCATGTATCTAAACCCAAGACCACCACATATGAAAAAATGAGCTGGTATTTTGTTTACACTTCCAACATACATTTGACATACTTGGATAGTATTTTGCTAAGCTATCTGGTGTCATATGCCATCTATAAAACATTTTATATACATTTTCTTTATATGATATTGCTTTGGTATATTTTATATTAGTTTTCTTTTTTTTTGGCCCCCCATAGGGGATTTTTTAATTTGCATTTTCTATAAACTACAACAGAGATATAGGGAGGGGAATTTCTACAAACTACAGGAGAAAGAAAAGAAAACCTAACTAAAAGCCCAAGTGACAGAAGTTATACAATGCTTATAAATTTGCTTATTACTCTTACACAACTTTTCTAAGATGAGGAGTATTCAATAGTAATAGTTTCTGAATCAATATCAGCTTATCTGGCCCAACAAAGAATATTTCCATCGTTATATCATGATCACAGACTTCAGAAGACCATGGCCCCTCCTTATGCGCTTGCCATGCCCCTCAGATATTTTTACTTTGGAACCCGATCTCTTCGACAATTAGTAAACCATTAAGTTCATTTCTTCTTCTTCTTTGTAATCAGTCTTCTTGTCTTCTTTCCTCTATGGATCTCAACACTTTTTTTAAATTGTTGTTGTTGTTGGCTAGTCCTTTGTGTCCTTTTTCCAGCTGTTACATGCTTGTCTGAAATCAAAAGAGTCCTTCCTTCTTTGTTTCGCCGCTTCTCTGTTAGTAACAGCGTCTCTTAAAATTCTAGCCACATTGCATAATAGTATCCCTTCAATACATCTTGAAGACCAGCAGAGGGCATATGGCTTCCACCCGACCAAACAGGAAGAGTCTACGTTTCTTGCAGAGTCACATGATCTAGTCCAGCTAGGTCACATGATCAGTCAACCGATCAACCTCTTCCTGAAGAAAGAATGGGTCCTGCTTTCTCCTGCGCCATAATCGCCATCTTTGAAGGGTGTTTACATTTACTGGTAGAATGCCAGAGTCCCAAAGGTCTGTTAAACGCTTATAAAATTCTGGAAAACTCTCTGTTGTAGTCCATTTTCTCTATTTGCTCAGTCTCCCCCACCATAGTTCCACTTCTTTAAATTGCTTGGGGGGGGGTAGGGCGTCCCCTCCCCCTCTCTCTTGTAGTGGGGAGACTTTGCATTAAAGAGTTTGATGTCTCATTTCAACTTTAAAAACTCACTCATCAATCTTCAAGACAATCCATCAGGTCTCACTGGGATCTCGCTACACAGATTTAAATCACTGCATTTCCAAACACTTGACCAGGTGGTCGCTTTAAATCCAATTCTGGGAATCAGGGCAGGACTTTCGGGGCAGGGAGTAGCCCCCCTTCGCTGGCTCTCCTAGAATCCCCCTGGCTAGGAGCCCATCAACAAGGGCTCCGTGGGAAGCTTAGACGATCGCGCCTCCTCCTATCCACTGATTCATGGCACATGTCTCTTGGGGCTCCGAGAAGCCGCAACCATCATTAAAGCACCGAAGCACCGCCTCTCTATTTTATATTAGTTTTCCATACCTTAGACCATTGATTTAATTCTATATTGTGGCCTAAATTTTGTGCTCATCTGATCATTGAAGATTTCACTACCTCATCTTGCATAATAGCAATGTATAGAATGATTTTATAAGTTTTTCATCTATATATAATAGAATTTTATCCAAGTCTATTGGCTTTTCCTAAAAACCTATTTGTTTGTCTTAGGAATATCTAGAGTCAAATTGCGCTCTTTCCCACCAGTTCATTCTGGTTTTGGAGTTGTTCTTATTATCTAGAAAGACTTCATATCTCCACATTTGGTGTTTTATAAATAAGACGGGATTTGTAAAAGTTTCGAGTGGTGAGACCCATTTGGATATTTTTGTATAAAACAGGTTTTTAATTTCTTCCCATGTTTTCAACAGTGCTGCTCTTAAAATATTTTGCTTAAAGTATTTATAAATGTTACTTTTTCATACCATACAAAGAGAAAAAGACCCTCAAGTCTGTGTTGTTCAGCTATACACGGTGCTAGAAGTTTGTGGTTTAAATCTTCTTTAGTTGGAGTACAGCTCCTTTAAGCAGTTGATCGTGTCTTGGCGCTTAATGGCTGCCCTCGAGCGCTCTCCCTCAGGTCCCTGCTTCAGGATGATCGAGGGTCTACTCGCATACCGCTGTATGCGAGAGCCCACGGATCAAGTCCCCTGCAATGAGCCTCCCTCCGGGAAGGCTCAGTGAGGTCCGGGAAGCCCTGGATCTCCTGCTGGGGGCCTGGGGATTCAGCGGTTCCACACCAGCTCTCCTGGGACCATCTGAAAGCGACGTGCCACAAACCAAAAGTCTGACTTCCCTGTATTCTGAATTGTTTTGCAAGTTTGAATGTGTCTGGTGCTGGGCCTGCCTGCTAAAGATGTAGATTTGCTTTGCTTCAGAGGTTGCCTGTTCTTCGTTAGCTTTCCTGTAGTTAACATGAGCTATGAAATGGGGGGAGAACCAATAATACCTTGCAAAACAGACATATTTGAATTCAGGAACAGGACTTTAGGCCACTGCGAAAATGGCGCCTTTTCTCTGCTTCCCTCTCCCCCAAATATAAAATGGCTGCTCTGGGACCACTACCTAACAATGAAAATCAAATAAGTTTCCTCTCTAGAAAGGAAACCTCTTGCCAGTACAAACAGACCTGGTTGTTTTTTTTTTTAAAAAAACAACCCTAGCATAAGAAGGTAATAATATTTGCCTGCTTGAAGAGAGCACCTGGGGTTAAACTTGGCACTTGGATTGCTACAAAACAGAACTGAAAGGTAAACATATGATCTCATCGTATCCATGCACAATCTAATCGACTGCAGGATATACATTAACACAAAAAGTCTTCAAATAAAAGTTATTGCTAAATCCTCATCTATAACTTGGTTCCACCTATGCATGAATGTCTCTGAAGCAGGCGTGGAGGCCAGGGCTCACCCTCAGTCACTTGGAACTTAATTTTCCTCTACTGCCTCCCCAGCCCAGGCAAGTCAAATTACTTGGAATTAACCCAAGTGAGTCCCAGTTACACAATGGGATTAAACTGGTTTAAGAAATCCCAAGCATTTTGTTTTAAATGTATTATGGATCAGCTGATCAGCTTGCTAATCAGGTTGTCAACAGTCCAAAGAACCAGGGGAATGGCTCCACTTGCCCTGTGAGGCTTTGGCCTACTGTTTCTCAGACGGCAGCCCCTGATGCTGCATAGCAAAGTCAGGGAAGTTTTAAAAGATACTTGCAGTGCAGCATGAGGACTGGTTGTTCCTAGAAAGACGTCTGAGGTCCTTTGGGTATGTGCAAGCTCTTGGGTGTGCCCAAAGTGGATCTTGGAAATGGGTTGTTTGGCTTCAGGGGGAAGCTTGTAGCCGGATCCTAGCTGGACTTCCCCCCAAACAAGCCCTACTATTGAATTAAATGGAATTTATTTCCTGGTAAATGTACATAGGAATGGAACTCTAGAATGTTTTCCCTTTTGCAAGTGAGGCTAACAGCCTTGTATTTGAAATTAGTACGGTAACAAATAGTCTGTATTGATCCGAAAGCACATGAGAGCAAATGTAACTGACTCTTTTGTTCAGTGCCAACATTCATATACGATAATACAAGGCACATATGGAATCCATGCCTATTGAACCCTGGACCTTCTGCATGCCAAGCGGATACTCTTATCACTGAGGCAACTAGTAACAAATTTGTTGTTTGTAGAACCTAACAAGCCTCCAAAAATAATGCCTAGCAGTCACAAATAAAATACATCAGACAAGTAAACCTGCCACAGAAACCCCATGTCTTGAGGTCTGCAGGTAACTTTTCATCCCTGCAACAGACAAAGGCTCTGTGGCAAAGAGGCTTCTGCTGACTCTGAGCTTGACTAAGGCATCACCCTTGGTCTGTTTCTGGTGCCCTATGAATCAGTGCAACACACATTTCCTGCAAAACAATGGGCGAGCGCAACATATGTGACTGTGAATCACTAGGATTAAATGCCTGTTTGACAAAACAGAGCAAACAACTGAACAGTGAAATGGTTTGGCCATAGACTGGACTAACCGTGCAGGAAACAGGGACTGATGCTGGCAACCATTTGGACTCCTAGAGGCATTTGTGACAGCAAGGGACCATCTATGTGGTATTTTTTCCTGCACTTCCCTTGAAATCAACAGATGGGGGGGAGGGGGAGGCATGAATGCACTATCTGTGATTACCAACCCACAGAACTGACGTATAGAAAGTGTATGCATGTAGGTTCCTTTTGTGTAAGTATTCAACAAGCAGGGTTCTTGCTCACAGAGATAGAAGCCCTTCATTGGGAGCAAGAGTCCGCCAGCTATGCATTTTGGGAGTGCAGTTAGTAAAATCGTCATATTGGTTAAGTTGGGCAATACATGAATTTTCTATGTAGGTTCAGCTTCCATTCATTTCATCCATACATTGGATGAAAATCCATACATTGCCAGATTCACGAAATGGCAAATCACACTCCCAAAACACATGACTGGTTGGCTCCTGCTCTGCATGAACAGAATGCATTAGGACATTTGTAGAGGGCTACAGTCTACGCATGTCCATGTGCTACACAAACACATTCCATGCCTGTTAGCCAGTGATCACGCATAAGGCCAGTGTGCTCCTTCCCACTCCTCCTCTAGACATACGCAATGACACGTGGCGAGGACTACTAACCCATCACCAACTCAGGTGATGAAAGTCTGCTTCATAATAAAGAGAGATCTAAAACTTCATTTAAACCCCTGGATGATTCAGTAGTGAGTTTTAAAGTACAAACAGCTTCCTTTTTAGTATATTCTTTTCATCCTTAGAAGATATAAACTACTCTGACCCCAAAGTAAAGTCTGTAAGCTTGTGACTGCATTTTGGAAACCTTTCATTAATGGTATGCCCATCGTGATTTGAATATTATTTTTATGTTCCTATTTTTGGTTTTCTCACCATTTTGCTGGTACAGAATTTGGGAAAGGACAACAGATTGCACAAATCACACTTCAGCACTGCACGTGCTGCCACTCCTAAATTCATGATCTCTCCCATCGACAGCATTCTTAAAAGTTGTTCTAAAAGTATGAACAGGATTCTGAGGGGAATTATCTTTTGGTGGCTTCAGTCTTGATGAAAGTGCTACCTGTTTAAGTAGGGGCCCCAGCCGAGCCCTGCAGCCGCCCTGCGTGCCATGTAGTCAGGGCTTTCAAGTGCCCCACTCCCCCAGCTTGGAGGTGGACAGGGGCGGCCACTGAAGCAGCCGCGCCTGCCCGCTCACCCAGGTCCGGAGGAGCCCAGCTCGCTCCCCCTCCCCTCCCCTCTCTTCCCCGTTTTCACTCATTTCCAATGGAGGGAGCCAGCCTGGGCATGGCTCGGCAGCCTGGGGCACCCAGGGGCAGCGGGTAGGCAGGAGGTGGTAGGCAGGAGGTGAGCGGCCGGGGAGTCTGCAGGCACGCCAGAGGAGCAGGCAGCCAGCCGGCGAGCCCTGCACTGGATGCAGCGGCAGGAGCAATGCTACCACCTAGGCTGGTGTGAGCGCAGCGAGGAGCCTGGAGCCGTCCCGTCCTGCTTCTCCGACCCCTGCCTTGGTGGATACTGTGATGCCCTGGGCTGTGGGGGCCCCCCAGCCCCCTCCCCAAAAACTCCTTAGCTACAGGACTGTCTATATCAGATTGTAATGTTTCCGGTTCACAATTTATTATGAAGTTTTTTAGCTGTCTTCTCTGATGTGGACTTGACTTCCTTGATCTCTTTTTGGAGAGTTTCAAAGTTTTTGTTGAGGTTTGTCATCTGGTCCAGCAGAAGGTGTAATACTTTGGAAATCATGCTTGCAGTGTCTATGGTCATTTCTGGTCTGTGACTTGGTGATGATGAACTGGTAGTTCCTGTAGTAAGTTTCACTTTGGTTGCCATTTTTCCCACGCGCTGAGACATTGTTTACATTAAAGGTAAAAGTTCTTTGAAGTTCTGAAATCTTTCTCTGGAATGCTAAAAACCATTCCTGGCACTGTTGGGTTCAGATGGATGATATTTTTTTTCAGTCCTCTCCTGGAATGTTGCTGGGTGGTTTAAGCGTCTGGCAACCTCAGCAGATAATCCATTTTTCCGCAGCAAATTCCATATAATTGCAATTCAAGAGACATGGACTGATAGGACTATTCAACTCATATCTACATCTTAAAAGCCTCTCTGAATGAAGGCCCTGGCCGGCCTAGAAGAGGTCTGGCCATTTTTATTGCTACTAATATGAAGATACAATGTAATGAAATCTCACATTTTAAAGACTTAGCAATGTCTCCTTTTGACCTACAAGAGCCAAAGTATAGTTGTTGTTTTTTAAAACCATTTATTATAGGATATGTTTCACATATTTCAAATTCCACCTTATAAATGTCACATACCTTTTTCATTCTCCCCCCCAGTACAAGGCTTCCCGCAATGCTCTTACCCCCTTATAAACTCTATTATCTAATTACCATTAACAAAGTGTATCACTTCCATTATCAAATTAGGTAACATTTTAACAATCTTATCGTTTTTTTCTTGTTTTTTCCTTAATAACTATCAAAGCAAATCAATCTATTTTTAACATCCCAGTTTTTCTCAAGATAGTCTTTGAAATCTTTCCATTGTTCAAAAAATGCTTCATCTTCTTCATTATTGAGCTTTCTTGTCATTTTGTCCATTTCTGCCATAAAAAGCATCTTCTTAATCCATTCCCATGTTTCAGGTATCTTTTCTTGTTTCCAGAATTGTGCATAAGTCATTCTAGCTGTTGTAACCAAGTACCATAACAGTGTTCTCTTGGTTACATTTAATTCTTCCAATTTAAGACCTAACAACAAGATTTGTGGGTCCTTCTTAAAAGTACATTTCAAGATTTTCTGTATTTCATTGTGAATCTCTGACCAATAGCTCATGGCTTTATCACAAGTCCACCACATATGGTAAAATGAGCCTTCTTTCTTTCTACATTTCCAACATTTGCTAGACATGCTCTCATTTATATTAGCAATTTTCTTTGGGGTCATATACCATCTATACATCATTTTATAACAATTCTCTTTGACATTAACACAAGTTGAGATTTTCATTGATTTTTTCCACAAACATTCCCATGATGCCATAGTTATTTCACTATTTACATTTACAGCCCATTTTATCATTTGTTCTTTTACAATTTCATCCTCTGTATACCACTTCAATAAAACCTTATATATTTTTGAGATCATTTTTTTCCCCTTTTCTACCCATATAGTTTCAATTTCATTATTCTTTGCCCTAAAGCCATATTTTCTCTTATCAGTTTTAAACAAATCATAAATCTGTCTATAATTCAACCAATCATAATCAAATTCCACATCATCTCTGTCTCTCATAACAAAGCTTTTCCCTTCAGATTTTAAAAGATTTTTATAAGGTAACCAATCTAGTCCTTCATGTCTCGAATATGGTTTAATCACTTCTGCCGGCACTATCCAAAGTGGTCGTTCTTCATAAAAGAATTTTTTGTATCTCATCCAGGTCTCGAACAGTGATCGCCTAATAAAGTGATGTTTAAAAAATTTATCGATTTTTGATTTTTCATACCACAAATACGCATGCCATCCAAACTTCTTGTCATGACCTTCTAACGCCAACAGCTTCATATTTTCAAGGTTAATCCATTGTTCTATCCACGTTAAACAGACAGCATCGTAATAAAGTCTAAGATTTGGTAGTTGAAGTCCTCCTCTTTCCTTAGCGTCACATAACATTTTCATTTTAATTCTTGGTTTCCTTCCTGTCCACACAAATTTTGATATTTCTTTCTGCCATCCATCCAATATCTTACTTTGTCGTAGTATTGGGATAATCTGAAACAAAAACATTAACCAAGGCAAAATATTCATTTTAACTGTTGCAATCCTTCCCATTAGTGATAAATTCAAGGTGTCCCATTTTTTCATATCTTGTTGAATCTTATACCAAATTTTCTTATAATTATTTTTGAATAAATCTATATTTCTCATAGTCAATTCAATCCCTAAATACTTTGTCTTTGTAACCACTTCACACTGGGTTTTCTCCTGAAGTTCCATTTGCTTCTGTTTCGTCATATTTTTACACACCTCCTTTGTTTTGCTTTTATTAACATAAAAACCAGCTAAGTCTCCGAAATCTTTAATTTTTTGCATCAGTCGTGGTATATTCTCTATTGGGTCTTGAATCATAAACATTACATCATCCGCAAAAGCTCTATATTTATATGTAAAGGCTTTCGTTGTCAATCCTTTAATGTTCTTGTCCTCTTCTATTTTCCCCAATAATACTTCCAATGTCCAAATAAACAATAGTGGAGATAGGGGGCAGCCTTGTCTCGTCCCTTTTCGCACTTTAAAGTATTCCGTTTTCTCTTTATTTACATTCAATGCTGCTTTTTGGTCTGAATAAATTGCAGTAATCATGTTTAAAAAAGATTGACTTATTTCCATTTTCTCTATCACTTGCAACATAAAGTCCCAGTTCAAATTGTCAAAAGCTTTTTCTGCATCCAAGAAGAGGAATCCAACTTCCTTTTCAGGGTGTTTGTCACAATATTCAATTGCATCTATCACCACTCTTAAATTGTCTCTGATTTGCCTATTCGGTAAAAAGCCAGCTTGTTCTTCTGTTATAACATCTTTCAAATAATTTTTCAGCCTTTCAGAAATTACTTTAGCAAACAGTTTGTAGTCATTATTCAGGAGGGATATTGGTCTATAGTTCTTCACATTAGTTAGGTCCAAACCTTCTTTGGGTATAAGCGAAATATTTGCTTCTTTCCATGACTCTGGAATCCGTTTTGTCTCTCTTATTTCATTTGACAAAAGTACAAAAATTGGGGTTAGCTCATTCTTTAATTTTTTATAAAATTTTGCAGTAAATCCATCTGGACCTGGAGCTTTCCCCAATTTTGCTTCTTCTATCGCACTAACAATTTCTTCATTTTTAATTGGACCATTAAGCACTTCTTTCATTTGTTGTCCCAATGTTGGTACTTTAATATTCTCCAAATATTTCTTAAGTTTCTGTGAATCAATAAATTTCTTTTGAAACAATTTGGCATAAAAATTGAAAAAGACTCTCTTTAAGCCATTCAAGTCCACAATATCCTTTCCATCTTCTATTATCTTGTTTATAAAATTTCTTTCACGTCTATTTTTTAATTGCCATGCTAAGAACTTTCCAGGTTTATTAGCACCCTCAAACGATTTCTGTTGCAACTTCTTTAAGTTCCAATACAATTCTCGATTTGACAATACATTTAACTGGTCTTGTAGCATGTGGATTTCTCTTATAATCTTTTTCTTCCCTGGCTTTTTCTTTAACTCTTTTTCTTTCTGCCGGATCTTTTCCTGTAAATCATATTGTTGTTGCAATCTTTGTTTTCTATCTTTAGTGTTTAATGAAATAAGCAGTCCCCTTATAACCGCTTTATATGCGTCCCAAACAATTTGTAATTCCGTACCTTTGTTCAAATTTGTTTCAAAAAAGTTCTGTGTTTCCCTACGCAATGTCTCATTAACTATTTTTCTGTCCAATAAGTCCTCATTAATTTTCCAGTATAATTGTTTAGGTTTTTCTCTCGACATCCAAAGTAAGGGGCTGTGGTCAGAATTATTTTTTGTTAAGATTTCAATCTTTTGAGTCTTCGATGCCAACTCCTCCGACATCCAAATCATATCAATTCTGGGAAAAGAGTCATGTCTATTGGAGTAAAAAGTATAGTCTTTTGCTTTGGGATTCCATTTTCTCCAAACATCTTCCAGTTTCTCTTGTTTCATCAGTTTAAAGAAAATTTTTGGTAATTTCCCCTCCACATCTCCAGCTTTTTTTGAACGTCTGTCCAGTAAGTTGTTCACTGTACCATTAAAATCTCCTCCGAAAATAACCTGATCATAAGTTAATTGTTCCATCTCATTTGTCAAATCTTTAAAAAAAATTTCTTTAGCTCCATTGGGTGCATACAAATTTACAATCAAAGTATTTTTCCTGTGTATCATTATTTCTACTTCAATATACCTCCCATCATTGTCCACAAAAATTTGCTTGGGTTCCAATTCTTTTTTAATGTAAATCACTGTTCCTTTATTCTTTTTAGTCGCTAGTGAAAAAAATTCTTCTCCCAATTTCTTATTTATCACATATTTATAGTCCTGCTTTCTGATATGAGTTTCCTGCAAACAAATTATATTGCTCTTTTGTTTTTCCAGCCAATGATTTACTAATTTTCTTTTGTTAGGTGAATTAAGTCCATTTACATTCCAAGATAGCAATTTGTAATCCATGGTGTCTTGATTTATATATCCAAAAACTCTTCAAAATTATTTTCTTTGAACCTATACAGGTCTCCTTCTGATTTGATCATAAATCTCACTGAATTGTATGTAAATGACAATCCTTGCGGTATTTCCCATCTGAATCTAATTCCCATTGCCTTTAATTTGTCGACCAGTTTTTTATATTTCTTTCTGTCCTGTAACATCACCCTTGGGATTTCTCTTAATATTATTATCTTTTTGCCATCAATTTCCAATGGTTGTGTAAATTGCTTCTTGAAAATATCCTCTTTAATTTTTCTTGTCACAAACTGCACAATGACATCTCTGGGTAATTTTTTCCTCTGAGCATACGTTGAGTTTACTCTGTAAATTAAGTCGAAATCTGAGTCTAGATCTCCTTGATCCTCACCAATATATGCCTTCTCAATTCCCTTTAGCCTCAGGTGGTTTTGTGTAGCTCTGTATTCCATCATAGATTCTAACCTTATGTTCTCCTGGAGGGTATTTTTAATTTTTTGTTCTAGCTCTGTCGACTTAGCTGCTAAACCTTGGACTTCTTTTTTGACTTCTTCTGTATCTTTTTTAAACTCTGCCACTTCTGCTAGGACCAGTTCTTTCATAGCTGCCATATTCTTCTCTTGTACTTGCACTTGTACTTGTTCTATTTGCTCCAATTGCTTTTCCATTTGTTGTTTCATCTGTGATTCCATTTGTTTAATCTGTAGTTCCATTTGTTTTCCAAGATTCTGCACTGCCTCCATCCTCCTCCTCTCCATAGCCTCTATTGCTGTCTGCCATTCTTTTTTATCCTTTGCTGCCATTCTGGGACTTGATGTAGAGGCGGCCCTTTGTCTTGGCCTCAAATCCGTTTTGAAAACTTTTAAATATCACCAAATCTCTTTTCTTCTAAGTATTCCGTCAAATCGCCACCTTTATATATTTCTTCTCTTTAATTTTATAGTTCAAATTCAATTTTAAAAAATTAGTCCTCCTCAAAATGGCGGGCGCAATTGAGCCAAAGTATAGTTTTGATCATCGTCTATATGTCACCTTTAAACAAAAAAGATCTTATCCTGGAGAAATGGAATGCCTTGGAAACATATATATGATTTCCCTTATGGGTGATTACCCAGGAGCTTCCATCATATTGCTTGGAGACTTTAATGCGAGAATGAGCACGGACAATGCCTCTCTTGAGGAATTATTTAAAGATAAATTCTGTGACCCAGATGATCCAGCCACCAATACGCATCTCCCAAGATTCTTTAAAGACAAGACTGCTAACTTTACAGGATATTGTCTGGCGAACCTGATGTACAGATGGCGATTGCATCTTCTAAATGGTTCATCCCTGGAGGATTATCCGGCCGAATATACTTACATTGCAGAACAAGGTTCCAGCACAATCAACTATGTTTTAGTATCAGAGGAATTAATTCCTTCTATCAGGAGATTTCAAGTCCTCCCTTACTTCGAAAGTGACCATATGCCACTGTTATCACAACTTCCGTTTGGATGGAAAGATGCTTACAAGATAACCAGTGTTTCCCATCCTTCCCCTGGCCTAATTAAGCTAAGATGGTCACAATCGTTTAGTTCGAAATTAACTACCATTCTAACTGAAGAGGTTCTTCAAGAAATGGTAGCAGCTTGCCAAAATGTTATAGATCCTCTTTCGATCTATAACAATGTCATAGAAGGTTGGAACCGCGTCTTGCAAGATTCTTCTGTAAAAAGCATCTGCAGAGAAAGACGATCTAGACTGTGGTTTGATAAAGAATGCCATCAATTGAAGAGAACACTGATCTTTTACTACTATCGGTTCAAAGCATCCTCAGATAAGGATAAAGAAGCATGTCATCACAAATGATGTTGTGGACTTCTTGTTATCTTCTGATCTTCCACCTCCAAAAATATATGATAGACACATCTCCATCCTTCTTTGTGCGGATGAATCATAGAATGTTAGAGTTGGAAGGGACCTTGCAGGTCATCTAGTCCAACACTCTGCAGGAGCATAGCCAAAAGATAGTCCTACAACATACCCGAAAGATGGTCGTCCAGCCTCTGCTTCCAGTGAAGGAGCATCCACCGAGGCAGACTGTTCCACTGCTCAACCACTCTTACAGTTAGGAAGTTTCTCCTGATATTTAGCCAGTAACAACTCCCTTGTAATTTCCACCCATTAGATCTAGTCTTGCAATCCAGAGCAAGAGACAATAGATCTGCTCCAGCTTCTACATGACAGCCCTTCAAATACTTGAAGACTGCAATCATGTCACCTCTAAGCCTTCTCTTTCCCAGGCTAAATATACCCAACTCTTTCAGCTTTTCCTCGTAAGACTTGGATTCCAACCCTCTCACCATTCTGGTTGCTCTCTTCTGGACACGCTCGAGCTTGTCAACATCCTTCCTAAAATGTGGTACCCAAAACTGGACACAGTACTCCAGGTGAGGCCTGACTATAGCAGAATAGAGTGGAACTACCACCTCCCGTGATCTGGACACAATGCTTCTGTTAATACATCCTAAGATTGCATTCGCTTTCTTCGCAGTCACATCGCACTGCAGGCTCATGTTTAGCTGGTGTTCAACCAAGAACACCCAGATCCCTTTCACATGTGCTGCTGTCAAGCCAAATCCCCCCCCATTCTATATCTGTGCCTTTGATTTTTTGTACCTAAGTGTAGGACTTTGCACTTCTTTCTATTGAAATTCATTTTATTTGTCTCAGCCCACTGTTCCAGCCTATCTAGATCATTTTGAATCCTGACTCTGTCTTCTTTAGAATTAGCAATCCCACCCAGCTTTGTGTCATCTGCAAATTTGATAAGTATCCCCTCTATGTCTTCCTCCAGGTCATTTATAAAAACATCGAACAACACTGGGCCCAGGACCGAGCCCTGTGGCACTCCACTCGAGACTTCCCTCCACTTAGACGCAGAGCCATTTACGAGCACTCATTGGGTATGATTTTTCAACCAACCATGAATCCATCCAATGGTTGCACCACGCAGCCCACACTTAACCAGCTTATCCTCAAGGATATCATGAGAAATTTTGTCAAATGCTTTACTGAAATCTAGATATACTATATCCACAGCATTGCCAGAGTCAACCATTTTAGTAACTCTGTCAAAAAAGGAGATAAGGTTGGTCTGGCATGATTTATTCTTGATAAACCCATGCTGGCTACTACTCATTCCGTTCAAGGTGCTCACAGATAGAGCGTTTAATAATCTGCTCTAGAGTTTTTCCAGGTATTGATGTTAAACTGAAAGGCCTGTAATTTCCTGGGTCCATCTTTTTTCCCTTCTTGAAGATCCAGACAACGTTTGTTCTTCTCCAGTCTTCCGGCACAACACCAATACTCCAGGACATCTCAAAGATTATAGCCAGAGGCTCTGAAATAACATCAGCAATTTCTTTTAGCACCCGGGATGCAAGCCATCTGGCCTGGAGATTTGAAAGTATTTAAGACAGCTAGATGCTCTCTAACCATTTCCTTACTTACTCTGGACTGGCAGTTCCTCCTTCCTTCATATGCCCTGCATTCTTCAGTTTGTATACAGCTCACCTTACAGTTAAAGACCGATGCAAAGTGAGAGTTGAGTAATTCCGCTTTGTCTTCATCCCTTGTTAAGGCTTGATCGTCTTCCCCTTACAATGAGCTTATCCCATCCCTGTTCTTCTTTTTGCTCTGAACATAGGCATAGAAGCCTTTCTTGTTATCTTTAGCATCCTTCGCAAGCCTCAGCTCCATCTGCGCTTTAGTCTTTCTGACACCATCCCTACAGATTCGAGCCTGATTCTTGTACTCACCCTCAGTAATTTGACTCTCCTTCCATTTCCTGTACATTTCCCTTGCTTAGTCTCAGCTCTTTAGAGAGTTCCTTGTTCAGCCAGCTTGGCTTCATTACCCATCTCCCACCTTTCTTACCAGAAAAGTTTGGGATTGTGCCTTAGGCACTTCATTTTTCAGCATCACTCATCCTTCCTGTGCAGATGTTCCCCTCAGCATTTCCAGCCACGGGATCCTATCTAATATTTCTCTTGAGTTTTTTGAAATCAGCTTTCCTGAAGTCCAGGAAATGAGTCCTACTATGTCCTGGTTTCACATCCTTCTCTATGTCAAATTCCAAGCTGACATGGTCACTATTCCTCAAGGATCCCACAAAGTTCACTTCATCAACCAGTTCTTCCCTGTTAGTCAGGATTAAATCTAGGATAGCAGATCCTCTGGTTCCCACCTCCACCTTCTGAGAAATGAAGTTGTCCACAAGACTATCCAAGAATCTGCAGGATGCCTCATGTCTAGCAGAGTTAGATTTCCAGCAAATATCTGGATAGTTGAAATCTCCCATAACCACAACATCCTGTCTCTGTGAAAGTTTAGCAAGCTGTTGTACAAATGCATCATCCAGTTCCTCTGGTTGGTTCGGAGGTCTGTAGTATACCCCGACAACAATATCCCCTTCTTTTTCCCTCGCTCGATCCTTACCCACACACTTTCAACAGGACAACTCTCGAAATGCTGAATTTCAGTGCTGTCCTTCTTTCAAGAACACAGTTGGGCCTAAGGAGAGCTTTAGGAAAATTTGATAATTTCTGCCAAATCAATAAACTTGAAATAAATTATCAGAAAACAATGGTCATTGCATTTGGACCAAGACAAAAGAAACGACAGTGGTCTATAAATGGGAATCGCATTGAACAAGTGACCAATTATAAATATCTAGGCAGAACCCTACAAACTTTGGGAGGCAGTGGGATCCATTTTAAATTGGCTTGTTCACAAGGAGAAAAAATGGCCAACGCAATTCTGAGATTTTTCTATACCAAAAGAGCCTCATTTATTCCAGCGGCCTTAAAGTCATACAACCATCTCTGAAATGCTATGTGGTTCCTTCTTAGGTGCATCTGCCACGGATCTTTCAAAGATAGAAAGAACACAATCAAAATTTCTCCGAGCCCTTTTACAAGTGCCAAAATGCATTCCAACTGCCTTCATGCCTTAACATCCATAAAATTATGGCTTAAATTAAACTCGCACCCCCAGGAGGTAACCTATGGCATTATAGCAGACGGCTTCTATTCTAGATGACTGAAAGTCATTCACCAAAAATTACAATCAGTGGGATTTTCTTCTCAGGATCTCCTATTTATAAACAAGGATCAGATATTCCAAACGATAAGGCAGAAACTTTTTGATCAAGACAGACAGGATGACCTGGCCAAGCTTTCCCCCTTTATATATATTGGTCCCCTCAGAGATAATCCAGCTCCTGTGTCGTATTTATTCCATATTGAGAATCCCAAGCAAAGAAGGGCTTTTTCCTTAGCGAGGAGTGCGTCCCTAACGTCTATGATTTTGGAGGATAGATTTAGTAAAATCCCCTTCTCTCAGCATTTTTGCCCTTGTGGCACACTTGAAGTAAAGACTTTACAACATGTTCTACTACAGTGTACCTGGTATGAGGAGCCACTCACGAAACTTTTCCTTGATATCCAGAGTAAAATTTATCTAACTAGCCCAGATTGGATTCAACATTTTATTCTCTTGGATGTGGACTTAGAGGTTTCTCAGGCTGCTGCTAGATTTGGGGCAGCCTGTCTTGCAATACGTAGAGAGAAGATGATCCTTACCCCATGATTCCTATATTCCAATGCTGGACGATTTTATTATATATTATATGAGTTTAACTCATATTTTATTCTGCATATTCCATTTTATTCTATTATAAGCTGGCAAAAGCCATTAAATAAATAAACTTTGAACTTTGATAATTATATATAATTCCCTTTTAAAACCCTTTGTATTTATGTGGTTCTCCTTGTAGAAGTCTACTTACCTTACTAGGAACTCAAGGAGACTAGGGCCCTGGCTTTCTGGCTCTTCCTGGGCTACATACAGAGTCCCTAGGCTAAGAGCCACAGGCCAAGAGCTCGTGCCTCTGGCAAGGTGCTGCCTTAAATAGAAGCTTCCCCCAGCACAGGGTGTGGCCAGCAGCTATTCAAATTCACCCAAGCACTCAATTACAGTCAAACAATGACCCTTTTCCAAGCACTCAATTACAGTCAAACAATGACCCTTTTCCCACCGTAGAGAACAATGGAGGGAATAGGGGCAACCTGTTTAGGGGCCCATAGAATTGGACACCCTGGTCCAATGTTCTTGAAACTTGGTGGGTATCTTGGGGAGAGGCTCCATCAGCTACCCTGTGAGTTTGGAGCCTCTCCCTCAAACCCCCTCCCCTCCAGCCCCCAGAATATATCCTATGTTTTCACCATTGACTTCAATGGCCCATAGGGTATAATGGGGCCGAATTGCCGCGGAATTTCTTTCATTCCCTCCTTTCCTTCTTTTTCCTCTTTCCCTCCTTCTTCTCTTCTCTCTTTCTTTCTTTCCCACCTTCTTCTCTTCTCTTTTTTCCTCCTTTCCCTGTTTCCCTCTTTCTTCCCTCTCTTTCTTTCCCTCCCCTTTCCTCCCCTTTCTTTCCCTCTTTCCTTCCTTCTTTCCTTCTCTCTACTCTCTCTCTTTCCTTCCCTCTTTCCTCCTTCTGTGGCCCAACTGTCATGAGAAGGAGTTTAAACTTTAAACCCCTTCTCTCTTAGCTCCCCCACCCAGACCAGCTGGGGAAGGGAAGGGGAGGCTTTTGAAGATGCCTCCCCCCCTTTTGCTTCCCTTTCTGACATCACTTCCGGTGATGTCAGGGGGCATGGCATATGCTAATAGCCTAATAGCTCATTAGCATACCATATGCTAATGTGCTCCAACAGCTGTTTTTCTACAAAGATACCCCTGATTAGGACCAACCAAAATGACACAAAACAAGTTCAGTATGGCCTGTTGTACCATTGAGTTCCTTCCTGGGCCAGTAGAGGGCATAACTAACCCATCGGTTTGAAGTTGGGTGCTTCTCATAAGTGCAGCATCTTCTAGGATGGGAGAGGCGCTGGAGCCAAGACAAACGTGGTGGGAGTGGAGACTCCTCAGCGGGAAGCAGAATCTTTTTTTGGGGGGTTTCCAGGTTCCTGCTGCTTTCGCAGAATCATTCAGTTCGATAAGAGAGAAAGACCTGGTTGCAAGAAGAGATCTCTTTGTCTGTGTATTAGGCAGAGACACCAGTGTTCCCTCTTGCCCTCCTCCTGAACGCTGGCGGAGAATCGGTATCTGTATCAGGAGACAGTCAGCAATAAGGCCACACTGTTGCCTTGTCTCTGCATACTTGTTGTTGCTGATGGCCAGGAGTTCGCTAATAATCTGCTCACCTAAATGATGTGCAAAGTGACATGCTATGCTGTGCTCCGGCAGAGGGCAGGGGGTTGGACTAGATGACCTGCAAGGTCCCTTCCGACTCTAACATTCTATGATTCTGTGATTCTCTCGCTTCCTTCCAATTCTGATGCATGGAATATGCCAGTAGTTAGACATACATGGACAAACTGGTTAGTGGTAAACCAGTGATTGTTTAGGTACCATTAATATATGCCTTGCCATAGCTGGGGAAACAAATTGAACCCTTGTGTAGCTTCTTTAAAGTAGGTACAATGGGGCAGACAAAGAATCTGAGGGCAAAAATGTCCCTTGGGGGGGATCAGTCAAGCCATTCCTCTTAACTGTTCACTGATGGCTTTCTGCTCTTAGGGCTGCATGTCTAATCAGCACATGAACCAACTAAGTCTTTATGCAATTTATGCAAGCTAATTTTAATCAATGGGGCTGCGATTCAAGGCCATATTAATTAAAATAATATTGTAGTTCTTGCACATAACTTTTGTTTGCTGAATTTTATACTATCCAAAATGACTTTCAGAGTTTAAGGGAAAGCACACTGAAGTTTTAGTTACAGCCACAGCTTGTAACGCCCAGTCTAGATCCTCCGGTTTAGAGTCAAGTGGCCGCCCAACAACAGATAGAGCTCGGTGTCATCTGCATTCTGGTGACCCCCAAGCCCGTGCCTCCTGGCAGCCTGGGCAAGGGGGAGCATGTAGATGCTGAGCAGCATCTGGGAGAGCACTGCCTCATGAGGCACTCCGCCGTTCTGTGGGAGCCTTTGGGACATCTGCTCCCTTAGCGCCACCCTCTGTCCCCGACCTTGGAGAAAGGAGGCAAGCCATTGCTATTCTTAATTAATAAAAAAGAGATCCTTGGACAATATTAGAGGGAGATCACCTTAATGAAAAGTTTGGGAAACTCTCAAGTTCCAACTAGGCTTTCATTGAAGCTAAAACTGCCAGTGACGTCGATTGATGTTGCTTAACTTTCCATTCTACCTACCCTTGCTTATTACATCTTTGCCCCTTTCAAACTGTTGGTAAAAAGACGTCTGAAGCCCTGCAGCTTCTCTCTCTTTCTTGTTTTTATTTGTTTGTTTAAATGTTATAATGGTAACACCTTCCTGAGAACAGAGGCCGGGGCCTGAGATTCATGTTTTGTGTTAACATGCACACCAACCAAAATCCTAGCCCAGTTTTTCCTACACTTTCATTGAGAAATTCCAGCACCTCTGTGCTTTGGATCAAGGACTTGAAATTTGGCAGCAGACAAGTTTCATTTTGGTATTAGGCAGGAGCCTTGCTTTTGTCGGCCTCGGGAAACTCTGCCCACATTTGGCCATATTGGATGCCTTCAAAACACTGCAACTTATGCATGCTTAGCAGAGACTTTTAAGAACTTGGCAGGCGGGGTTGCCAAGCTGTCTGCACGGAGAACGCGCCAGCAAGTCCGACGGGAAGCGGGAGGGGGGGATCCGCGGGACGGCGTTTCTTGACCGCCAGGGGGCGGCTGCGGCGCTGAGAAAGCTCCGCGAGAAGCGGCTGGTCAATGTGCGCCACCTGCTGGCCCTAAGGAATAGGAACTGAACGTGGTTTCAGCTGAAAGGCAGCCGTGCCCGGCGGGGAGGGGGAGAGGCGCCGCCTGAGTAGCGGGACGGTTTCCCCCACTAGAAGTCCAGGGTCTGTCCCCATCCCTTTCTGCTCCATCCCACTGCGTTGGGGTGACTTAGGTGCCAGTCAGCCATGCGCCTTAGTTATCCAGACTTTAACTCCGCGCCCCCCCCCCCCGATACCTGCGCCGGCGTTGCCGGTCCAGCCCCCCGGGAAATTCCTGGCGGTCCGGGAGCGGGACTTGCGAAGGGCGCGGAGTCTGCGGGGGAGGGGGCGCTCGGAGGGGTTGCGATCCCGCCCTCCAAGGCTCTTCCCTTCTGGAGATCAGTCGTAATCCCAGGAGGCCTCCGGGCCCCACCTGGAAGACGGCAACGCTACGATTTACATAGTTTCTTTTTCATCCTTGCTGATTTCAAAAGGATCTTATTTCACAGTCTTTACTGTTGTTTGACATGATCTTACCCTCAGTTTAAAAGAAAAAAGTTTTATGTGTGCTTGTTTTTAGCGCCTTATCCCACTTCTGCTTTTATGCTTTTTAAAGAGGTACTGAAATCCCCCTGTAGGTCTTTCGATAGTTTTATTTTTAGAGCTTTATGGCGTGCAGGGCATTATTTATCCCTTTCAACCCTCCCCCCTCCCCCTCCCCCCCTCCCCTCACCACCCAGGGGTCAGGCGGTATGTATGACTTGCACAAGGTCGCCCAGCACCCTTCCCTGGCTGACCAGCGGTTCAAAGCTGGGTTTCCCAGATCCTAGGCTGAGGCGGGTCCTTTCCCCATCTGCCTGCCCCTCCAGATGGTCTCAGTGTTTTGAGTCAAGACTGCAGCCCCAGCACACTGGCTTCTGTCATTTGGCTTTACTGTTCATGGGATTATTGTGAGCCATCTCAAGGGACTTGGAATAATGGGACAGAAATATTTGCAGTTGTTAAATTTTGCAGCTTCAAAGGGAAAGGGAACCTCCAAGTTCAGAGCCAGTATACCCCAGAATACTGGTGCTGGGAGACATCACTGGGGAAGGACTCAGCCTTTACGGCCTGTTCATTGGCTCTCTAGGGCAACTGGTTGACCACCTTGTGAAACAGAATGCCAGACTAGATGGACCACTAGTCTGATCCAGCAAGACACGTCACATGTTCTGGTGTCAATGTCCTAAACGTGGAGTCATTAGATGGCCCTAAGCATGTTGCTCTCTGCTCCCCCCTTCCCTGCAACACGCGATGCAAGACTTACAGGTTCGTTGCAAGGATCAGTGACACACAATGCACTAGGAACACTTGAAATGCAGTGTGAGTACAATTGTATGGCAAGATAAGAAACGTGCTTAGTAAATGCTATCACAGATATTCATGTGGCAAGTATACAAACAAGATGTTGTACAAAATGATTACATCACAGTGCCGTTTTGTCCTGTTTTTCATGGCTGTGTTCCCTGATTAACCATCCCGGTTGAGATTTGGTTGGTGATCTACTGCTGTAGCAGGACGCCTCTATTGCTGCCCCACTTGCCTTAGAGACCGAACCGCAGCTGCTCCTCAGAGCCAATGGTTGGTCGGCAGGTGTTTTTGTGACGACCAATGGAGATTGTGGTTCATGGCCTCTAGTGACTCTAAACACTCACTAGATATAAAGGTGAACCGTCTTCGAGAAAGGTTACATCACAGGGGCACATGTAACAGATGTTTGATTTATAAGGGTGTTGTCATGTTTCCTCTTCCAAAGATGTAGGAGTAGAAGCAGGTAACGGAGATAACAGCACACACAGCCGTTATGTAAAGCACAGGAGCCAATAAAACAACACATGCTGAGACCGCTGGCAGGGGCCCGTTTCAAATTTGGATCAAGGGGAGAGGAGAATTACTGGCCATCGGGTTGCAGAATAAACCACTGGAGAACTTTCCCCTTTACATCTTACACAGGAACACTCATTTCTCAGAGGGAGTGAGAGACAACCCCCCCCCCGAAAAGTGACTAGATGTATAAGTGTTTCAAGGATAATGTGCATGACTATTTTGGCATCTGTGTGAGTTGAGTGAGGGTGTGGTCAGATGGTCCTTTTTATTGGGGTTCGCCGCTGTTCCCTTGCACATGTAAATTTCACGTTCACATGTGCCAATCCGCCTCCCCTGCCGAAGCAGGCTTACTCTCGCAATTGTTCCGTTTTTCCCCGCCTCCTGGAAAATCAGGTATTTTCCTGGCACTTGCGCTTTGAATGCGTGATTTCATCCATCTGGACAGCCATCTTTCACAATGATTGCGATTAGGACCATGGTTTGAGTGCTTGAGTAAACATGCGCTTAATAAATTCATTATTACACGTTATTTTATGTTCATTTCTCTGTTTAAAGATAATATGAATTTGTTGTAAGAAGCACAGAAGCCCCTTCCCCTGGAACTGTTAGCTTACAGCACCCTGGAGGCGGGAACAAGAGGTGGGGGCTCTGGCAGCCTGGACGGGGGCCAGCAAGGAGGATGGTGGAGATGGCAGGGCGGAGCCTTTTTTTGTGGGGCAATGGCGGCGGCAGCAGCAGTGGCACCGTCTCCCACAGCGGCGGCAGGAGCAGCAGCCTCCCGAGACTGCCCCGTGGCTGGCAGGATCGCCTGGAGGGACTCGGCGTGGCAGTAGGCAAGCGGGTGGTGGAAGAGGGGGGCCGGCTGCATCTAGTCAGCCTAACTGGAAGAAAAATGTTCCCAATTTCATTAAAGCGGGAACAAAGCGCGATTACCTTGCTGGTGTGACCACAGCCTGAATCTATGCAGACTCAGCCTGCTTCTTGTCAGGTCTCCCAGTTAAGACACTCTCCACAACACACTTAAGCAGTGATAATTTATTGAGAAGCTTACTTCTGGAAACTTGCTCTTTGTCAGAACTGGAAAAACCCGTGCAAAATCCACAGTTACAGGCAAAGCAAAGTAACACCCCACATCTCATGCATAGGTCATCATCCAGCTCCTAGGTCACTATGGCAACCCTGGCAGATATATGGCACCTTATCTAGTCTAGCATGGCAGAAGAGTCTCCAGGGTCGGGTCTCATGGGAACTGGTGATGGGGGCGCATAGCTTAAAGAAATGGTTATGGCTGCTAGAAGCATTCACTCTCAACACCTCATGCACTCCCCTCAGGAATCCCCCCCAATATTATGGCAAGCAGTGAAGTAAATTGCATAGAAACAAAACTAAGCTTGACACTTCTACATGGTTTCCCTGTAGCTCTCATTCTGTTGCAACTACAAAGGTGATTTAGTGGTCATGCAATGGCTTCCCTACTTAGTTTTTGACACACTTTCGATGCCACTGCTCAATCCATTCTCAGTAGTACTGCAGTCACATGGTAAATGTGGGTTGAATTGAAAGCTGTATGCATTCTGAAGCAAATGCACAGTCATTTCACCACCACTCACATTTGCAGAATGCCAGTGTTGTGTGAATTGGCTTGCTCTAGTGTTTGCTTACAGAACTTAACACATGAAATTGCTTTATATCATTGTTTCATCACGCCCATCTGACTGGCAGTGCCTTTCCAAAAGTTCTTCTCACGCCTGCTGCTTTAGGTTCTTTAAAATAGAGATGCCTGGGATTGAACCATCTCCATGCGCTCCTTCACTGAAATAGGACTCCTCCTTTACAGGAATGATATTTACCTTATGCCTTACTTTAAAGGCATTGAACTATCAAAGTATTCTTTCTGGACCGTCTGATGATACCTTAGCAAGCCATCATGATTTCAAAGAATTGGACTTTTGAGTTTCTTAAAAACTTGACAAATGTAAATGTACCCTATAAAATGTACATTTGCATATTCAAATCTTTAATAATAGTAACAGAATTCAGTGTAATATTAATTCTGACTCCCTTTGAATATGTATAGCTTTTGTGTGATGACACCAGGTGTGTAGAGACATACTTGAAAACAGATACGGAGCCTTGGTGTACTTGCAGAATTTTGGTTAGTACAATATTCTGTCCAGGACTGAGTTCAGATTCTGCCAGTTTCCAGCAGGAGTCAGCTGTATACAGTGCTGACCGGATAGCACTCATAGGGTCATCAGTACCCCACCCCAGATTTTCGGCTTAAAAAAAACCTGCTTTAATCTGCAAAAGAGAGAAAGAGAAGATGGCTCAGTGGAAGAATGTGGTGACTAAGAAAACCTGAAGGCTAAGTCAGCATTAAGATATGAAGGCATTTTCCACAATAACCCTGCTACACTGAGCACATCCCATATTGATATTGCATGCGGAATCTGAGTCCATTATCCCTTAGAACTCTTGCTTGTTTTGTTGGCAAAAGTAGAAAACTTGTGGCAAATAAAACGCAAGAAAAGAAAACCTGGTGCAACTCACCCTTCCAATTGTTTTTGCCCTGTAGTTGGCATGTGAGAGAAACCAAGTTATCTACCTAGATGTATAACCTACCATATTGCAAAGCCTTGTGGCCACTAAATGCATAGGCGTAATCTTCAAGGGGGCTCGGGGGCTGAGGCAATCCCCGAAATTTTCCAGGGATTAATGAGCCCCCCAATAAAAGATTATGCCTGTGCTGCCCACCCATCCTCTCCCTCCCCCAGCCCTTGGGTGGGGGGCTCGAGAAGCCTCAGCGCCTCACCGCCAAGTCTGCTTGCGCCGCGGAGACTCAGGGCTCGGCCGGGTGCAGCAGGGTGTCAGAAAAAGGTCTATTTGATGTTTCTCACTGAGTCCATTGTTATGTGTTCCCTATTCTGCTTTGCGCTTGCGTAGGTATGCAGGCAGTAATGTGGGAGCTTCTTCCCTTCCCGCTTCTCCTTATCACGGTGGCCTTGAATGTAGGCTTTGGGCTATTCTTGTGTTGATGAGAATTTTCCAGTCCTGTGAAGGCGAGGGGAGGGGGGGAGTCGTCTCCCGCTCATGAAGTAACTCTCCCGCCGGGAGTTTCCCGCGCGCGCGCTTACAGTTCATTCGCTAGTCACTTGTATGCATCATACTATAACCCTGCTCGCTTTGCTCTTGCCCCCATTCCTGACAATGACCTTCCACTGTGGGTTTTAGCACTGTAATCCAATAAAGCCATTCTTTTGATCAAGAATGCCTTGACCTACTTGCTTTTGAACCTGACACAGGGTATCCCTCCTGGCCTGGTGCCGCATTTGCCCTGTCGAGCAGCATTGCCCAGCCTCCCTCTTTCCTCTGGCCGGTGGCTGGCAGCCCGCGGGATCTTGGAGCACCAGGCGCCTGGCCTCGGGGGAGCCCAGGCCCACCTTCTTCCTCGAGACTCACAAGCCTGCCTAGCCGCCAGCCCCAGGGCCCCCTGGCCTGTGCTGCTCCCTGCGGCCCGCAGGCTGGAAAGAACAGAGCGGGCAGGGTAAATTTTTTTCCCCTTGTTTAAAGGGGGGGGGATTGTTATGTCCTAAGATCAGGAGTCTGAGCCGGCGAAATGCAGCCGAGCTCCGCTCTCTGAGAACAATAGGGACTAGGCTCCGGAGCTCGCCAGTAAAGAACCAATGGCAGCATTGGCGGGCAATTCAAACCCGCCAATAGGTGTGGGGGCGTCCCCCCCCCCTTACTGTATATAGTTGGCCTCTGGCCATTACTGTTTGTCTTTGTCGTGTGTGAAGTACGAATAAACGCGTCTTCTCTTATGTCGTCGTACGAGTCATGAGGCACGAAACCCAGTACTTTACAGTGGCGACGAGGATGGGATTTCAACGCCTTCCCTTACTCCTTGAGCGACGACGAGGACAGCAAGGCCATTCCCGAGCACCGCATCGTTGACCCCGAGAGCAGCACTGCACCGCTCGCACCGACGCCCGCCTCCCCAGACGTAGCTATGGCCACCACGCACGGAATACTCGAGCGCTTCGATCCGTCCCAGCCAGAAACCTGGGATGCATGGGTCGACCAGCTCATGTGCTACATGGACCTCAACGAGATTCACGACCCCAAGAAAAAATGGTAGCTCCTGCTGAGCTCGTGCGGCACCAACACAGTCCGCCTCGCAAAGAGTCTCTTGGTGCCACGCACGGCCCTGGAGAGCTCATTTGCGGAGATCCTGAACGTCCTCAATGCATACTTCAGCCCCCGGCCTTCCTTCCTGGCCAAGAGGATGGAGTTCCAGAGGCGCGTCCAGGCCCAGGGGGAATCTGATGCCACCTTCCTGGCCATGCTGAAGGCGCTCGCGGTGGACTGCGGGTTCCCGAAGGTGGAAGACAACTTGCTAATGCAGCTCATGTGGGGCCTGACGGACTCCAAGCTGCGGCGCAAGTTGATTGGAAACCGGTGGCTCACCCTGGACGAGGCCATTGACACCGCAACCGCACATGAGGCCGCCAAAGGGGAACGCCCGACCGCAGCTGCCCATGCGGTCAGGAGGGGTCCCAGCCCCGGGAACTCAGACACCAAAGAGGTCTACTCCCTCAGACCCCAACATCGCCGGCCGGCGCAGGCCCAGCAGGCTGACAGGGAGCCAGCCAAGCCTCCCGGCAACCGGACCGTGTGCGCCAGCTGCGGGGAAGGCCATGGGAGGAAGACCTGTAAGTTCCGGGACGCTGTGTGGAAAGCAGGGATACCTCGCACGGGTCTGCCGGTCCAAGGGCCCCCGGAACTCGAGATCGTCGGCCCCACCACACCGCGCACCGTCCACTGCCCACGAGACGACGGAAGAGGTTGCCGAGCTGTACCACTTCACGGATCAACCGCTACAGGTATTACGCCTCCCCAACCCCAATCTCTCCTCCACCCCGAAGATCCAAGTAAACGTGCGGATCGAGGTGGACTCGGGATTGGTGGACTCGGGAGGTGGACTCGGGATTGGCAGCATCCATAATTTCCATGGACACCTTAAAAAAGCTTTGCCCGTCCGGGGGACCCCCTCTACATCCATCGCTGCTAAGCTTGGTGGACTTTCAAAAGAACTCTGTCCCCATCCGGGGAGTCGGCACTTTCCGAGTGCAATACCGAGACTTTGAGGGGAACTTGGACTTGGTGGTGGTAGAGGGAAACCTTGTGAGTCTCCTGGGGCGAGCGTGGTTCGAGGCCCTAGGCATTATGATTGGGGGAGTGAATAAGTGTGGGACACGGGACTGGGGGATGGTATGCAAGGAGTTCCCCAAGGTCTTTGATGGAGAGCTGGGATGTTATAAAGGGGCCTCAGTGTCGCTTCACTTAGACCCGACGGTGACGCCCATCCGGCGGCGCTTCCGCACCGTGCCCCTGGCCCTCCGCCCTAAAATAGAGGCAGAACTGGACCGGTTGGTTGCCCAGGGAGTCCTAGAGCCCGTCCCTAATGCACGTTGGGAGACCCCGATTGTGACACCAGTGAAACCGAACGGGGAAATCCGCATCTGCGCAGATTACAAGTGCACTATTAACCAGGCACTTCAGGCGCACGCATACCCCGTACCCGTAGTAAGCCACGTCTTGGCCACACTGGCGGGGGCGCGCATATTTGGAAAGCTGGATCTCGCGCAAGGGTACCAGCAACTCGCTGTGGACGAGGCCACAGCCGAGGCACAAACTATAGTAACTCACTGGGGGGCCTTCAGGGTAAAGCGGCTGCAGTTTGGGGTCAGTGTGGCCCCAGGGATCTTCCAGAATCTAATGGACGATTTGTTAAAAGGGATCCCTTATTGCCGCGGCCACCCCGGAGAGCTTCACTGCCCGCCTCCGAACTGTCCTGGAACGCTTCCAAGCCGCGGGGCTAAAGGTGAAATGGGAAAAGTACCTCCTCGGGGTGCTGGAGGTGGAGTTCTTGGGGTACCGGGTCGACGCAATGGGCCTGCATCCGGTGAGGGACAAGGTGAAGGCCATTGTGGAGGCCCCTGCCCCAAAGTCCAAGGCGGAGCTCCAGGCATTCTTAGGCCTCCTGAACTTTTATCACGCCTTTCTCCCACACAAAGCCGCCATGGCGGAACCCCTACACAGACTGCTGGATAAGGCGACGCCTTGGGCATGGGGAGCGAGGGAGGAGGCGGCATTCTGGAGGGTTAAGACACTATTGATCTCGAATGCTGTTCTCGCCCACTTTGACGAAAAGCTCCCGGTAATCCTCACATGTGATGCATCACCATATGGGTTCAGGGCGGTCTTGGGCCACAAACTACCGGACGCGAGGGAAGTTCCGGTGCCTTACTACTCCCGCACGCTGTCCCCTGCGGAGCAAAATTACGCACAAATAGACCGGGAGGGCTTGGCCCTGGTGGCGGGGGTAAAAAAATTCCATAACTTTGTGTATGGGCGGCCCTTCACGCTCGTAACCGATCACAAGCCGCTCCTGGGACTGTTCGCGGCAGACAAACAAATGCCGCAGGTACTGTCACCCCAGGTGTTGCGCTGGTCTTTGTTTTTAGCGGGCTATCAGTACCGGTTGGAGCATCGGCCGGGCAAGGCGCTGGGGCATGCCGACGCCCTTAGCTGCCTGCCGCTGCCGCAAACGGGGGAGGACCCGGCCCCAGCTCCCGTGGTATTGTTGATGGAGGAGCTTCCCAACCCCCCCCTTCAGGCTGCAGACGTGGCCGCCCGCTCGTCCCGAGATCCTATTCTCTCCCGGGTCCTAAACTGGGTAGTGAGGGGATGGCCAGCGGAACCGGCCGGGCCAGAGTTCACGGCATACAAAGCAAGGAGGGAAGAGTTATCTGCCTTGAAAGGGTGCTTACTATGGGGGGACAGGGTGGTCATCCTGGGGCCCATGAGACAAGGGGTTCTAGAAACGCTTCATGAGGCCCACCCTAGCATTGTACGAATGAAAGCTCTGGCAAGGAGCTACATGTGGTGGCCCGGGATAGACTCAGAAATTGAAACCTGGTTCCGGGGGTGCACACAGTGCCAGGAGACCCGCCCCAATCCCCCAAGCATGCCAACACAAAGCTGGGAGTCCACCCACAAGCCGTGGTCACACTTACACGTCGACTTTGCCGGGCCTTTCCAGGGGCTCCAGTTCTTGGTAACGGTAGACTCCTACTCTAAGTGGGTAGAAATAAGTCCAGTGTCTACCACCTCTGCTAAAGCGGCAATAAGGGCCCTGTGCAAAATATTCGCTACGCACGGCTTGCCAGACACGATCATGTTGGGACCGCATTC
This sequence comes from Gekko gecko, assembly GCA_029375565.1. Lineage (NCBI taxonomy): Eukaryota > Metazoa > Chordata > Lepidosauria > Squamata > Gekkonidae > Gekko > Gekko gecko. The sequence goes on from JAPDNY010000003.1 coordinate 90,297,692, forward strand.
ACATCTGCGGAGTTCCAAGCGTTCCTCGCAAGGAACTTAATCAAGCATATACGCTCTGCGCCCTTCCACCCGGCAACAAATGGCCAGGCGGAGAGGACAGTCCGCACCGCCAAAGAAGCCCTGAGCCGCATAACTGAGGGGGAGTGGGAGTTCCGGCTGGCCCGCTTCCTCCTCACACAGTGCACCACCCCAAACCCCATCTCCGGGCATTGCCCAGCAGAACTGTTGATGGGCCGCCGCCCCATGACCCTATTAGACAGGCTCCACCCGGACCGAGCCCCAGAGAGAAAGCTGGTCGAAACCCGGGAGGCACCCAGGAGCTTCCTCCTGGGGGAACCTGTCCACTTTAGGAACTATGGGGCAGGTCTTCAGTGGCTGGCCGGTCGCATTCTCAGACCCACCGGGCCAGTTTCATATGAGGTCCTGGCAGACGGGGACCGGGTCCTCCGTAAGCACGTGGACCAACTCCGGAGGCGGCAAGACCCTGACACAGGTATCAAGGCCCCGCTACCGGATTGCACCGAGGCCGCCCCAGCACCCGATCGGCCGCAGGCACCACTAGTGGAACAAGCACCAGAAAGACCACGGAGCGCAGAGGGGGTCCCAGAGCAAGGTGAGCCGCCTCCGCCTCCGCCTCCACCGCCGCCGGAAACCCAAGCTCTTAGTATGGTAGGACCACCCGAGGGGGGCCCTGCCAGTCCGGTGCCGGCCCCCCAAAGATCGTTAAGAGAACGGAGGCCACCAGTCTACCTAAAAGACTATGTCACCAGATAGGAGATAAACTATGAGGGGAGGGGTGTTATGTCCTAAGATCAGGAGTCTGAGCCGGCAAAATGCAGCCGAGCTCCGCTCTCTGAGAACAATAGGGACTAGGCTCCGGAGCTCGCCAGTAAAGAACCAATGGCAGCATTGGTGGGTGATTCAAACCCGCCAATAGGTGTGGGGGCGTTCCCCCCCTTACTGTATATAGTTGGCCTCCGGCCGTTACTGTTTGTCTTTGTCGTGTGTGAAGTATGAATAAACGCGTCTTCTCTTATGTCGTCGTACAAGTCATGAGGCACGAAACCCAGTACTTTACAGGGGTCTTTAAAGGAAGAGGACTCTGTCTTGGCCTCCAGTGGCTAGTCAAGGGTTAAGAACAGTTGTGATTCCCAGACTGGATGCAAACGGGGAAGGGCGAACTCTGAAGTTCTTCTCCAGTTGGGACCCCGTTTTCCTTTCAGAAGAGCTGCAGGACTGAGGCTGTGGGGCTGAAGGGGTGGGGGAGATGGGGGGGAAGTTCCCGGCAGCTGGGCAACCCACAGGGGTCTCTCTCTGGGTCCCACGTGCAGGGGGGGTCAGGCTGGCCCCTTCTCTGCTCCCGGGGAGGGTGGCCGGCTCTTGATCTGGCCCCTCAAGCTGGGGGTGGATTTGCAGCCAGGAGCAGGAGGGGACCGGGTTTTCCTCCAGGCCTGGAAGAGATTCCCTTCCTGATCTCTGCAGGTGAAACCTCGGCGAGAGGGGAAGGGGGAAATGGGGGGGGCCCCGCCCCCCAATCGACCAGCCTGAGAGAGAGAGAGGAAGGCGCCTTTCCCCTCCGCCTCCCCTCGGCTGAGCTCCCCCAGGGCCCTCCAAGAGAATCCCTCCCAGAGCTCTGGGGAGGGGGCGTGACTGCCTTCTCTGCTTCTTTTCCTTGTTATGGCAAATGGGATTGCTTTGGAGCAGGAGGAAGGGTGCAAGTGCAACTGGGGTGTACAAAATGCAGAGATCATTCATTTGGCTTGGGGGAGGATTACGTAGTAGTAGGTTGCATGATTCCCCCACCTCCAGAATCATGTCTTCCTCCAGTCTCTGAGCATGAACAGAGTGCCTTGCATTGATTTACAGAAACATGAGATGCATGGGGCACATGGGTGGGGAGGGAGGCGTTTTTGTAATAAGGGAGAGGCCCTACCTCAGTGACAGATCTGATCCTTTGCATAGAGGAGATCCCTGGTTCTATCCTTGGTATCGCCTCCCAGACCTACACTCCATAGGGGACAGGCCTTGAAGAAAACTTCTAAGTTCAGGAAATGAAGACACACCACCATAGCTCAATTTCTATCTGGGGTTAGGCAAAGTGAGAATGCTACGTTAGACCTCTTGAAATTGTTCCCTTGCCTCCCTGTTAGTTTCCAGGTTCAGTTTGAGGGGCTGGTTATCACCAGGAAACCCACAGTCCTGCCGGGCAGCCAGTCCCATTACTCTGTATGTGTGCAGGTGCCTTCCAGAGCTGGTCTCTCAAGGTGCCTTCCAAGGCCAGTCTGGTTGTGCTGTGTGAGATTTGGGGGGGGGGGACACTTGCAGATCGGAGGCCTTTTGAAATTTCCTTTTGTCCTGTGTGCAGCCCAGAAGGAACACTGGCAAGAAATGTGCACTCTATACACGTTCATGCTCTTAATTTTGCTGTTACTTAAAATGGTGTGGTACAGTTTCAAAGGGACAGCTAACTGGGATGTATAAAAGGAATGACAGGATTGCCCATTGGAGACAATGGGAGAGGCTTGAAGGCCCATTGGAGATAATGGGAGCCAGGAATGCCAATTGACTTGCATGGAAAACATGCCATTTCTGGGACGTGACCTGCCATGCCTGTAGTAAACAGGGCCATCTTGCCAAAGTCTGCCAGTTCAAGGGCCCATGGTCCATGCAGTCTCGCCGCCCTGCTGCCACCACACACGAGTTTGCCACAGAGATCTCCGACTTCTACCACCTCACCGACCAACTGCTTCAGGTACTGCACCTCCCCAACCTGTCTGCCACCCCGAAGATCCAAGTCCAAGTCAAGATCAAGTAGCGTCCATCATATCCGTGGACATGCTGATCAGACTTTGCCCATTGGGGGGACCTCCACTGCAGCCCTCGTCCTTAAGCTTGGTGGATTTTCAGAGAAATCCAGTCCCAATCAAGGAGGTTGGGATATTTTGGGTGCAATATCTGGACTTTGTGGGGAATCTGGACTTGGTGGTGGTGGAGGGTAACCTTGTCAGTCTTCTGGGCCAGGCCTGGTTCGAGGCACTGGGTATAACTATGGGGGGGGGGGTTAATAAATGCTCACCGTGGGACTTTGGGGAGGTCTGCTGGGAATTTCCTGCGGTGTTTGACAGGGCTCTGGGATGTTACAAGGGTCCCCCGGTGTCCTTACAGCTGGACCCCCAGGTAGCCCCCATCCGCCGGCATTTCCACACGGCGCCCCTGTCCTTGCAACTGAAGATAGAAGCTGAACTAGACTGGCTGGTGGCTCAGGTGGTTCTCGAGCCAGTATCCCATTCCCCTTGGGAAACCCCAATAGTGACCCCCGTAAAACCGAAAGGGGACATCCGCATCTGCGCAGATTATAAGTGCACCATAAATCAAGCCCTCCAAGCACACTCATACCCTGTACTGGTGGTGAGCCACATGCTGGTGTCCCTGGCGGGGGCAACTATTTTCGGCAAGCTAGATCTCGTTCAGGTGTACCAGCAGTTGCTGGTCAACAAGGCCGCTGCCTCGGCCCAAACAATTGTTACGCACTGGGGGGCATTTAAGGTTAAGAGGCTACAGTTCGGGGTCAGCATGGCCCCTAGAATATTCCAACAGCTAATGGACACTTTGTTAAAAGGGATCCCTGGCGTGATGCCATTTTTCGATGACGTCCTCATCACTGCTGTGACCCCTGAGGATTTTGCCTCCTGTCTCCTCACCGTCTTGGGCCGTTTCAATGAGGCCAGACTAAAAGTGAAGAAAGAGAAGTCCCTCCTGGGGGTTCTGGAGGTGGAATTCCTGCGGTATCGGGTTGACGCGATGGGCCTCCACCCCACAAAGGACAAGGTGAAGGCTATTGTGGAGGCCCCAACACAGCAGGGCAAGGCAGAGCTTCAGGCCTTCTTGAGCCTCATAAACTTTTATCACACCTTCCTGCCACACAAGGCTGCTGTGGCGGAACCCCTACACAGACTGCTGGACAAATTGGCTTCTTGGACCTGGGGATCGCGGGAGGAGATGGCTTTCCGGGGTGTGAAAATGCTGTTGATACCTAATGCTGTTCTCGCTCATTTCAATGAGTCCCTCCCTGTAATACTAGTGTGTGATGCCTCACCCTACAGTGTCGGGGCTGTTTTGGGTCACCTCCTGCCGGATTCGAGAACGCTGTCCTCTGCCGAGCACATTTACATGCAGATAGATTGGGAGGGGCTTGCTATCATGGCCAGCATTAAGAAGTTTCATAACTTCGTCTATGGCCACCCCTTCACGATAGTCACAGACCATAAGCCGCTCCTGGGGTTGTTTGCAGCTGACAAAAGCCACAGGTCCTGTTGCCCCATGTTCTGCATTGGTCTCTGTTCTTGGCGGGGTACCAATACCGGCTGGAACATCGGCCAGGCAAGGCGATGTGGCACACTGATGCACCGAGTCAACTTCCACTCCCTTCGAGGGACGAGGATCCGGCCCTAGCCCCGGGGTGCTCATGCTGGAAGGCCTCCCAGAGCCCCCCCTGCAGGCATCAGACATGGCCACATGCACATCCAGGGACCCCACCCTCTTCTGGGTCTTGGGCTGGGTAGTAAGGGGGTGGCCAACCGCTCCCACGGGCCCGGAGTTTACAGCTTTTAAGGCAAGGAAAGATGAACTCTCGGCCTTCAAGGGCTGCTTGCTATGGGGGGACATGGTGGTGATACCGGGAACCATGAGACAGGGGGTATTGCACACAATACATGAAGTACTCCCGGGCACAGTCTGAATGAAGGCCCTAGCAAGGAGCTACATGTGGTGGCTGGGTAAGGATTGCTCTTTCTAGCAATCATCACTGTTGACACATTTTATACAGTGGTCAACATGAAAGAACCATGGAACAAGAAGAGACAGAGCAGGAACAAGAAAGAGGAAGCAAATTCAGTGATTTCAAAGAATACAGTGACCTCACAAACTGGCCCATAACAGCCAATAATGATTTTATAGAGGCTTCCGGTCAGAGTAAAATGGCGAACTGACGCACTCCTGCGATTGTGCGGAGTGAACGGCAGCTTCTTCTGACAGTATGGGCACTTTTACTGCCCAACACAGCAACCCCCAGGCAGGGGGGTCACCAAGCAAGCATCGAGGTCCAAGTGAGAGTTGAGATCGGCGTCCGCAAGTCCCAGAGGGGGCTTGTTTACACCTTGATCTCCTCTCAGGAGCAGGCTTTTGCAAATCAGCATTAAAGAAGCTAGCTGAGCTGACAAATCAGCTTAAATTCACCATTTCCCGATCTCTTGAGAAACGATCTAACATTGGTAGTAAAAAGGAATGCTGCGAAGTCCCAAGGTAAACATCTAAGGTAACCGTAACGATTTGCTTACTGGGGAGAAGATCTAACGAGTTTCGAGCAAGGCGGTTAAGCACATAAGACTTTAAACTGTAGAATCGATCCATTGATAAAATTTGAAGAGCTGGTTAAAGCACCAAAAACGGACTAAATTAACTTTGTTTAACATTCCTGCGGTCAGAGGCTGAGATAAGTGAATGAGCGAAAGTGACGGGGAAGATCAAGAGACAGAGGTGTAACAGCTAACTGTGTCCGGCTGAAAACAGAACTTGGCTAGAGATTGTGCTGGAGGACCGAAATTGAAGCGGACCGGAAGTGTATCCGGTAGGACATTTTAAACGGGGGACCAGAAAGAGGAAGTTTAAAACGAACCTACTCTAGCTAAGAAAATCATACAGAAATTGCGCCCGCCATTTTGTGGACGACTAAATTTTAAAAAGTGTTTTTAAGAGAAAATAGGCTGTTAGAAACAGCGAAATAAAGGGGAATTGGAAGAGAATTGCCAAGCTGATTGAACTGTATTGATAAATTCCCAAAACGGATCCAAAACACCGGCAAAGAGCAGCATCAGCTGCGAGCCCAGGTATGGCTGGCAAAGATAAGAAAGAATGGCAGGCAGCAATAGATCAAATGGAGAAGTGTATGCTAGAAGCAATTCATAGTATGATCAAGCAACTGGAAAAGCAATTTGATGAGAAGATGGAAAAACAGCTGGAACACTTAGAAGAAGTTCAGGAGAAAAATGTGGCAGCCTTGAGAGAGTTAGTACTTGCAGAAGTGGCAGAATTTAAAAAAGAAGTGGAAAATACAAGTAGTCAAGTTAAAGCTTTGGCGACTAAATCAACGGAAATGGAGCAAAAGACACAAGATTTGGAAAAAAAATTGAAGTGAATGGACAGAGTAACCGGAATCTTGAGGCAGTTGTGGAATATAAAGCAATGTCAAACCAGCTGAGACTGAGAGGCATTGAAGAAAAAATGGGAGAAGATATACGTACTGAAGTGATGGAAACTTTGACTGAATACATGGGAGAAGATAAAGGGGAGTTGGATTACAATTTTGATCTTATATATAGAGTGAATTCTGCTTATGCTCAAAGGAAAAATTTACCGAGAGATGTCATTGTTCAATTTGTGACAAGGAAAATGAAAGAGGATGTATTTAAGAAGCAGTTTGCCCAGCCTTTGGAAATTGATGGTAAAAAGATAATGATAATGAAAGAACTCCCAAGGTCCATTTTGCAGGACAGAAAGAAATACAAGAAGTTGGTGGAGAAGTTGAAACAACTGAATATCAGATTTAGATGGGAAATACCACAAGGACTGTCCTTTACGTCCTTTACATAAACTCAAAACTTTATGTCCTTTACGTACAACTCAAAAAGACATGTGATTAAAACACCGGGGGATATGTATAGGTTTAAAGCCGAAAATACCAAAGACTTTGGAGATATTTAAAAAGACTTAATGATGGATTACAAATTATTATCATGGAATGTAAACGGACTTAATTCACCTAACAAAAGAAAAGTAGTGAATCATTGGTTACAAAAGCAAAATTCTAACATCATCTGCTTGCAGGAAATGCACATAAAAAATCGGGACAATAAATATTTGATTAACAAAAAATTGGGAGAAGAATTTTATTCTTTGGCAGAGAAAAAAACAAAGGAGTGGTGACCTATGTAAATAAAAAGTTGGAACCTAAACAAGTTTTTACAGATAAAGAAGGAAGATATGTGGCAGTTGAGATCAATATGTTACAAAAAAAGACATTGGTTGTGAATCTGTACGCTCCTAATGGAGCCAAAGAGAATTTTTTTAAGGATTTGCTGAGCGAATTGGACCAAGTGCATTATGAACAGATAATTGTTGCTGGTGATTTTAATGGTACTGTTAACAATAAATTGGATAGACAATCACAGAAAGGCGTTGAGAAGATTGGAAAGTTACCCCAAACTTTTTTTAGAGTTATTGAGCAAGAAAAGTTGGAAGATGTATGGAGAAAATGGAATCCAAAAATTAAAGATTTTACTTTCTGTTCGAATAGACACAAATCCTTCTCAAGAATAGATATGATTTGGATGTCGAGCAAAATTGCATTAAAAACTCAGAAGGTGGAAATATTGCCAAAGACCAACTCAGATCATAACCCGTTAATTTGGGCATTAAAAGAAAAGGCAAAGCAATATCATTGGAGAATTAATGAGGATTTATTGGATAAGACGAGATTAGTGGAGACCTTGCGGAAAGAAACGCAAATTTTCTTCCAAATGAATTTGAATCAAGAGGTCAATATACAGGCAGTGTGGGATGCTTACAAATCGGTGATAAGAGGAGTTTTGATCTCAATGAATGCAGTGGATAAGAAAAATAATTTGAAACAGCAGCAAGACTTACAGGATAAAATACAACAAAAAGAGGATGAGCTGAAAAGGAGACCAGGTAAGAAGAAGCTTCTCAAAGAAATACAAATTTTGCAATTAAAAGTAGCATTAAACAGAGAACTCTACTGGAATTTAAAGAAATTGCAACAAAAATCCTTTGAAGGTGCAAACAAACCAGGGAAATATTTAGCTTGGCAACTGAAGAACAGAAGGGAGAGAAGGACAATAACTAAAATAATCAAGGAGGGCAAGGAAATTGTTGATATAAACGGAATTAAGAGAGCCTTCTTCAAGTATTATGCAAAATTATTTCAAAAAAAGAACATTGATCCAATGAAGGTTAAAAAGTATTTGGACAAGGTAACTTTACCTGAGATGGATAGTGATACCAAAGATATGCTGAATGGTCCAATACAGAAAGAAGAGATATATAACGCAATAGAAGATGCCAAATTAGGGAAAGCTCCTGGACCAGATGGATTCACAGTGAAATTTTATAAAAAACTAAAGGAGGAGCTAACCCCAATTTTGGAACTTCTAATTAATGAAATTCAGCAAACTAAATTAATACCAGAATCTTGGAAAGAAGCCAACATATCTCTTATTCCTAAGGAAGGACAAGATTTGTCAGATGTGAAAAATTATAGACCAGTTTCACTACTTAATAACGACTACAAATTATTTGCCAAAGTTATTTCAGAAAGATTAAAAGTTTATTTAAAGAACGCTATCAGAGAAGAACAAGCCGGCTTTCTACCAAATAGACAAATTAGAGACAATTTAAGGATTGTGATTGATGCAATAGAGTATTATGATAAACACCCTGAAAAGGAAGTTGTCTTTTTATTTTTGGATGCTGAAAAAGCCTTCGACAATTTAAACCGGGAATTTATGTTTCAATTCCTTGACAAAATGGACATTGGACAGCCCTTTTCAAATATGATCAGGGCTGTATATTGTGAACAAAAAGCGTCGTTGAACGTGAATAAGGAGTTGACGGATTATTTTAGAGTACAAAACGGTACAAGACAAGGGTGTCAGTTATCTCCTTTGTTATTTATTTGGATCTTGGAAGTGATGCTGAGTAAAGTAAAGGAAGATAAAGACATAAAAGGGCTTACAATTGGAAACTTTGAATATAAATATAGGGCTTTTGCTGATGACGTAATGTTTATAATTGAAGACCCATTAAGAAATGTACCGTTATTGATGGAAAGGATTAAAGAATTTGGTGACTTGGCGGGATTTTATGTTAATAAGAACAAGACAAAGATATTCTGTAAAAATGTGAGAAAGGAAAAACAATTGGATTTACAAGTGAGAGTCCAATGTGAAGTGGTGAAAAAGGCTAAATATCCAGGAATTGAGGTTACAGCAAAGAATATAGACTTGTTTAAGAACAATTACAAAAAGGTCTGGAATAAAATTCAACAAGATATCAAGAAATGGAATACTTTGAATTTATCCTTATTGGGCAGAGTTTCTGTAGTTAAAATGAATATCTTACCCCGTTTGCTATTTTTATTCCAAACGATTCCAATTGTGAAAGATTGCAAAGTGTTGAATTTATGGCAAAAGGAGATTTCTAAATTCATGTGGGCTGGAAGGAAGCCAAGGATTAAGATGAAAATACTTTGTGATGCGAAAGAAAGAGGAGGCTTCCAGCTTCCTAATTTTAGACTATATCATGAGGCGGTGTGCCTAGCTTGGTTGGAGCAGTGGATCAACTTGGAGAATAGACAATTGTTGGCACTAGAAGGGCATGATCAAAGATATGGTTGGCATGCTTATCTATGGTACGAGAAATCCAAAGTAGATAACCTTTTTAAACACCACTTCATAAGGAGATCACTATTTATGACATGGATGAGATATAAGAGATTCTTTTTTGAAGCAAGACCAATGTGGATTGTTCCGGCTGAAGTAATAAAACCACTTTCAAAGCACAAAGGAAAAGATTGGTTACCTTACGGAGACATTTTGAAAATTGAGGGGAAAAGTTTCGCGATGAGATCTAGAGAAGACTTGGGTTTTGAATATGACTGGCTAAATTATAGACAGATTTATGATTTATTTAAGACTGACAAAATGATATATGGTTTTAGAAAAGAAAATAATGAAATTGAAAAGATTTGGAGTGAAAAAGGTAAAAAAATGATTTCTAAAATGGATAAGATTTTGTTAAAATGGTATACAGAGGATGAGATTGTAAAAGAGCAAATGGTGAAATGGGCTATAAATGTAGATATAGAAATGTCATCTTGGGAATGTTTGTGGAAAAAGTCGATTAAAATATCAACATGTGTTGTTAAAGAAAACTGTTACAAAACGATGTATAGATGGTATATGACACCAAAAAAAATTGCTAATATGAATGAGAATATGTCTAACAAATGTTGGAAATGTAAAAAGAAAGAGGGCTCGTTTTAGCATATGTGGTGGACTTATGAAAAAGCAAATGTTTTTTGGACAGAGATTCATAGTGAAATTCAGAAAATCTTGAAATGTACGTTGAAAAAAGAACCAGAAATGTTGCTTTTAGGACTAAAGTTAGAAGAAGTCAAAATGACAAAAAGAACTTTGTTATGGTATCTCATTTCAACTGCAAGAATGTTCTGGAAACAAGAGCAGATACCTGATAAGTGGGAATGGATTAAAAAAATGATTTTTATGGCTGAAATGGACAAACTAACAAGAAAACTTCAAGGAGCAGAAGATGAAGAATTTTTAACAGACTGGAAAGATTTTAAAGACTATTTAGAGCTTAATTGGGATGTGAAAAATAGATTACTTTGTTTTGATAGTTACTAATAACAGAAGTGTTGTAACAAGAGAGACTGTATTTGAAAAGTTACCTAATTGTTAAAGTTAAAAAGCAAAATATTGAAATTTAAGATTTGAATATTAAGAATGAGTTGAATGTACAAGAATATTGGGTGGAAATGTTAATGGGGGCGGAGCATCGTGGGAAGCCAGGGGAGGGGGAGATAAAAATTTGAAAAGGATATGATAAGAATTGTAAACAAAATGTGGAACATGCTATTATATATCCGATAACAAATTTTCTTTTTTTAAAATAAATGAATAATGATTTTATAGAGAACTAGGAATAAGGCCCGTTGTGGAAATAAATACAACGGGCTCTAGAAAGAGTCTCTGGGAGAGTGCCCCGGCTTTGGGCACTCAGTGACAATTTGCTGTGGCAATCTCAGCAGGGTATAATGACAGAGTCCACCATTTTCTCCAGAGGAACTGATCTTTGCTACCTGACGAGCAGTAGTAATTTTGAGTGATCTCCAGCCCACCCCCAAGATTGGTAACAGTGGTTCCCCAGGAGGGAGTGGCTGGTTTAGAGGGTGGAGTCTATGGCATTGTACCTATGGCACCCCTCCTCAACACTCTCCCTCTCCAGGTTGGACCCCGCAGATCTCCAGGAATTTCCCAACCTGGAGTTGATAACCCTATCTCCCTCCCAGCCAACCATCAATCTACCTTTAGTTTTCCATCTCCTCCCCCCTCCCTCCTAGAGAGCAGTTGTAATTTTGAGTGATCTCCAGCCCCCACCTGGAGATTGGCAACAATGGTTCCCCATCAGGGAATGGCTGGATTGGAGGGTAGATTCTATGGCATCGTACCTGTCTGAGGTGCCACCCCTCTTCAAACCTCACCCTCTCCAGGCTCCATCCCTCAAATCTCCAGGAATTGCCCACCTGGAGTTGGCAACCTGATCAGGACTGGGCCCAATGAGTTTTCTCCCAAAGACCAACATAGGTGTGGAAAGGGCCTTTTACTGACAGAGGAGAAAGTACAGGTGCCAACTCTGATTAGGGAAATACCTAGAGATTTGGGGGGGGATCCTGTGGAGGGCAGCATTTGGGGTGTGTGTGGAAGGACTCAGCAGGGTATAATGCCATAGAGTCTACCCTCCAAAGCAACAATTTTCTCCCGGGGAACTGATCTCTGTCATCTGGAGGTCAATTGTAACAGTGGGAGATCTCCAGGTCCCACCTGGAGATTGGCAACCCTAAGGGAAAGTCAGCCGCACAGCGGGGAGTTGAAGAAAATGGTCTTATGGTTGCTGGCCCACCTCATTAGCCAGCCAGCCTTGCTGAAGCTAAGCAGGAGAGAGAGCCTTTTCCCATTTATTCTGACATGAAATTAACCCAGTCAGTTAACCAAGACATACATACTGCTTCATGATACAAACGCAAATTCGGGACTTGGAAGCCACCTCTGTCTTTGATATCATACATTATTTTCATTTTAATTCTTGGCTTCTTTCCTGCCCAGATAAATTTAAAAATTTCTCTTTGCCATTTCACCAACACTTCACATCTTTTACAATTGGTATTGTCTGAAACAAAAACATCATCCTGGGCAGTACATTCATTTTGACAACGGCAATTCTTCCAAGAAGAGATAATCTAAGTTTTTCCCACTTTTCTAAATCACGCTTTATTAAAACCCACAATTTTTCATAATTATTCTTAAACAGGTCAATATTTTTCATTGTAATGTCAACTCCCAGATATTTAACCTTTTTAACCACTTCACATTCTGTCAGATTTTGTAAAATTTGTTGCTTTGTAACATTCATGTTTTTACACAATATTTTCGATTTATTTTTATTTACATAGAACCTTGCGAGGTCACCAAACTCTTTTACTTTTTCAAATACCAAAGGCATGTTATTAACAGGATCTTCAACAATAAACATAATATCATCAGCAAATGCTCTTAATTTGTATGAAAAACCTCTAATACTCAAACCTTTTATATTATCATCATCTCTAATCATTTGCAGCAGAATCTCCAAAATCCAGATGAATAACAATGGCGATAGGGGACAGCCCTGTCTGGTCCCTTTTCTGACCCGGAACGCTTCTGTTGATTCTACATTTACAATCACCGTAGCCTTTTGTTCTTTGTATATTGATTTAATCATTCTTGTAAATTCTGCGCCCATCTGCAATTTTTCAATCACTTTGAACATAAATTCCCAATTCAAGTTATCAAATGCCTTCTCCGCGTCTAAGAATAAAAAGCCAACCTCTTTTTCCAGGTGCTTATCATAGTACTCTATTGCGTCTAAAACAACCCTCATGTTGTCCTTTATTTGCCTAGCTGGCAAAAACCCAGCCTGATCTTCGGCAATAGTGTCTTTCAAATACCTTTTAAGGAGTTCTGCTAAAATTTTTGCATAAATTTTGTAATCATTGTTCAGAAGTGAAATTGGTCGATAATTTTTAACATTAGTTAAATCTTGAGTTTCTTTCGGTATTAAGGTGATTGCAGCTTCATTCCAGGAATCTGGAATCTTCCCGCTTTGTCTAATTTCATTTAAAAGAATCTCTAGAACCGGTACCAGGTCTTCTTGAAGTTTCTTGTAGAATTTGGCTAAAAAACCGTCTGGTCCTGGAACTTTGGAGATTTTTGCCTCTCCTATTGCTTTGCTGATTTCTTCTTTAGTTATCACAGTGTTTAACATTGCTTTTATTTCTAAGCTTGGTTGTGTCAAATTTACTTTTGATAAATAGTCTTGAATTTTTTGTTGATCCATTTGTTTTGCTTGAAAAAGAGTAGCATAGTATTTATAAAATTCTCTCCGGATCCCTCCTGGGTCTATGATTTCTCTATTCCCATCTTTCAGTTTAATTATTGTTTTGTTCTCTCTTCTTTTCTTCAATTGCCATGCCAAATATTTCTCAGGTTTATTTGCTCCTTCAAAGGACTTCTGTTGCAATTTTTTCAAATTCCAATATACTTCTTTATTTAACCTCGCATCGTATTGTTCCCTTAGGATCCTCAGCTCTCTCAAAATTTTCTTTTTGCCAGGTCTCTTCTTGAGTTCTGCTTCTTTTTTTGGATATTTTCCATAATTTCTTTATCTATTTTGAATTGTTGTTTTCTTTCATTGTTGTTAATTGCAATTAGATGTCCTCTCATCACAACTTTATATGCCTCCCATACCGTTTGCGTCTGTACATCTTTATTTAAGTTTAGTTGAAAATACGTTTTGGTTTCCATCCTTATTTTGTCCACAATATTTTGTTTGTCCAGTAAATCCTCATTAAGTCTCCATCGAAATTTCTTTCTTTTAACATATGTTGACCACTTTACTGGGCTGTGGTCAGAAAGAATTCTAGGTAATATTTCAATTTTACGTGTTTGCAAGATCAAGTTCTCGGTCATCCACATCATATCTATTCTTGAGAAAGACTCATATCTTGATGAGTAAAAAGAGTAGTCTTTGTCTTTAGGATGTTTAGTTCTCCATGCATCTTCCAGGTGCTCATGTTTTGCCATTTGAAAAAATACTTTCGGAAGTTTACCTTCATTTCCTTTTTTTGATTTTCTGTCAATAGCATTATTAACAGTACCATTAAAGTCACCCATCAGTATCATTTGCTCATAGGTTAACTGTTGTAATTGTTCCCACAGATCTTGAAAGAATTTTTCCTTGGCTCCATTCGGAGCATAGAGATTTACAATTAGGGTCTTTTTATTCTGAAGCATAACTTCCACTGCCAAGAATCTTCCTTCTTTGTCTTTAAAAATTTCCTTTGGCTCCAATTCTTTTTTTACATATGTAACAACTCCTTTTTTTCTTTTGTGAGGAGAGGGAGTAAAATTCCTCTCCTAATCTATTTTGAATCAGAAATTTAACATCAGTCTTTTTAATATGTGTTTCTTGCAAACAAACAATATCACATTTTTGTTTTTCCAACCATAGCCTAATATTTTTTTCTTTTTTGGGGTGAATTAAGTCCATTAACATTCCAAGAAATAATTTGACTCTCCATGTTGGCTTTGTATTTATTTATCAGAGTCTTTAAAATTGTCTTTAATGAACTTGGTCATTTGCTCTACTGACTTGATGGTGACTCTCTTCTGTTTAAATGTAAAGCTGACACCTTTTGGAATTTCCCATCTGTATCTAATGCCCTCTGTTTTCAGTTTGTCGGTCAAGTCTTTGAAAAGTCGTCTGTCCTGAAGAATTGTTCTGGGTAGTTCCTTTAGTATCATAATTTTCTTGTTGTCAATTGTGAAATCTTCCTGAAATTGTTGCTTAAACTAGTCTTCTTTCAATCTTTTGGATATAAACTGGACAATCACATCTCTGGATAATTTTTTCTTTTGTGCAATCGCAGAGTTGACTCTGTATACCAAATCAATATGTGCCACCACCCTCTCCTCTTCTAGTTTTAAAAAATCTGCAACAGCATCCACCATGACTGAATGGATATTCTCATTTTTATCTTCAGGGATTCCCCTAAATCTCAGATGGTTAAGCATTCTGTTGTACTCCACCATTACATTAGCTTTTGATGCTTCTTTAGCAACCTCAGATACACCAGTTTCCACTCCTTTCACTCTCTCCTCCACCTCGTCTGTTCTTTTGTTCAACGTCTGTATTTCCTTTGTAATCCCAGCCAAGTCTTTTTTCAGTTACTTCATCAGCCACTTTTCCTAGAGTTTTTTCCATTTTTTGTATAGCATCCATCACCCGTTTTTCCATGGCTTCCATCATGCCCTGTAATTTCTTCTCCTCTTTAGCAGCCATTTTCAGGGAGGACCAAGAGTTCGCCCTCTGTCGTTGCCGAAGATCGTAAGCCATTGTTTACAATTATCACAAAACTTACATCAAATTAAAGCTCTTCTTGTGCCCAGTTAAACCGCTCTATTTTCACTTTTTTCTGTTAAGTCTTTTGGCTAAAATCCGAATAAATCGTTTTGACCTTCTCAAAATGGCGGGCGCAATTTCTCTATGGTAAATAGCTCTTCCTGTTGTTTACTTCCTGTCTGGCAATCTTAATCGTCCCCCTTGACTTCTGGTTTCCTCCCTTCTTCTGGCCTCCTTGGTCGTCTCTAGGAAATGCTATTTGTCTGGTCTGAGGTCACTTCCTGTTCTGGTGATTTCTGTCACAGCTTGAATAATTTTCCATACTGATTCTCACGGGACATGGTGTTAGTTTCTATTTTAAAGTCAATATTCCGATCACAGGAATGATCAACAAACCGGCTTTTTGGCCTTTTTTTGCTGTTTAACCGCGTTTTCCAGAGTTGGTGTTAGTACACAGAATACAGCACGATCATGCGCTACATCGGATGTTGTTTATTCTTGGGATCAGCGCGTCTCCGGTGAGCAATTTTGAAAAGTTACCTTCAAAGTCCGTGTCTTGTTATAGCAGTGTTTCCTTGGTATCAGTTTCCGTAGAATGTCTTGGAGGTCTGGGTCATGCGTTCTTATGTTGAGAATCCAACTCGGTGGGGTCTTTTAGAGAAATTCCGAAGTGCCCTCTTGGGAGGAGGGGATCAAGGCTGGTCACAGTGCTCTTTAAAGCCCCGCTATCAGCCGATCTCAACTCCCACTCGGGCCAATGCTCATTGCTAGTCACCCCCCTGCCTGGGGAGATCTGCGGCAGGCTGTATAGCCCACCCTGTCATAAAGACCCTCCGTATGTTCTGGGAGCAAAGCCAGAACACGTCAGGACGCCATGTATCCCAGACCGGAAGCTGAGCTCTTCCTAAACTTGATGAGGAACAAATCATTGGAACTCTGAAGGAATGGCTTGCTTGTTCCATGGTGTCGCTTACCTTTGTTTCCTGGCTGCCTTTGTTTTCAGACACACAAGCTGCTAAATTATAGTTATAGAAGCTTCCCTATATACTGTGTTTAAAATTGTGACTGATCTGACAGCTGCAAGGAACAAGCAGGTTAAAGAACAGTCTTGACAGAATTCCCACTTTACCACCAGCAGCAGCCACAATAACGCTACTGCATAACATACATACATAGCACGGTCTGTTATAATAACTCTCTAGAGAAAGTCCCAGGCAAGTTAGG
Organism: Gekko gecko; assembly: GCA_029375565.1. Lineage (NCBI taxonomy): Eukaryota > Metazoa > Chordata > Lepidosauria > Squamata > Gekkonidae > Gekko > Gekko gecko. The sequence goes on from JAPDNY010000003.1 coordinate 90,314,228, forward strand.
GCTTCCTGCTTTCTGAAACAGCAGGCTAATTATTCTCATTGCAGAACAGGGAAGAACTGATAACACTGTTAGTCCTTCTGGAACTGGGAGCGAAGGAGAAAGAACTGCCAGGCTAAGCTGACCTGAACTGGAAGTAAGTCTGATATGTGCAGAAGAATCTACTACCGAATTTACCCAAGAAGTAAAATCAGATGCACTTGAGTGAAAAAGCATGCGTGAATTAATTCTATGGTTTCTTTTTAGCATTCAGTTTGTAGTATGATTTGAAGTATGATTTTTACCTAGTATGGCTGCACAGCACAATGTGACGTCCTCTCTCTCTCTCTCTCTCTCTCTCTCTCTCTCTCTCTCTCTCTCTCTCTCTCTCTCTCTCCCCTCTCACTGGGATCCAGCCTTTCCCCTCATTCTGCCTCTGCAGACAAGGACGGAGCAAAGAGCAAATGGCTGAGTGGCCTTTTTTCTTCCTAGCACACTTCTCATGTGTGACCTGTATTATGCTATCTGCCTTGGATCTGAAAAAACTTGAAACGACAAGTCTGATTACGTGAAGTGCCCAGCCCCCTTAAGCATAGTGGAATGTCAGCTTTAGGGTCCAGTGACATCATTTTCCTGCCACAGTTTGCCGGCCCCTTTAGTGGCTAGCTGGGAAGAAGGGGCGAGGGAAACTTAGAGCATGAACTTGAGAGGGCACTTGTGGGAGCAGCAACAGAAAACAGCACGCAACCGTGAGAAACGAGGACACGATCCGAGAGGACAGAAAGCGCTGTCTTTCCATGAAACCAGTGTAAAATTATACCATGGAGGAAAAAACAACCGTCACTCTTTGGTATGAGAGAAAGTCCCTCATGGCTGGGTTTCAGCTTGATTCTTGTGAGGTCTTCCTAGTGGTATCTGTACAGCCTACAGGAGAAATCAGAACGATGTATTATTCCCACCCCAGTGCCCTTATTCAGCCTGTGCCCAGGCCACTGTAGATTAGGGAGGGCCTGGAAGAAGAGGCGGAGATAATCACAGGCTGGCAAGTGAGAAGCTTGACTAGGAGGGGGCCCCTGGAGGGCGATGGAGCCATTCTGGTGAGCTCAGCCACCCACGGTGCTTCCTGTGATGGGGCGACTGGAGAGGGAGGGGAGGGAGGGGAGGGAGGCAGCCCGGGCTGGGGACGGCAGAACTAGGCAGCCTGCCAAGACTGTGTGTGCCAGGTGGTGCCCTCGGCAGCTACAGATGGAATGGCTCCGCCGTGTGCCAGGGATGCTGTTGGGTTGAGAGTCAAACATGGAGGCTACTCCAGAAGGCCTTCCTTCCAGTGAGAAGACCAGATAATTAGCTCTTTTAGGCACTCTTTTAGCCTCCACGATGCCCACAGGATTCCTTACAAGCACCCTACAAGCACCTGGCTAACAGGAGCACTCTGAGGGCAGCCCTAGGACTGGGGGGGCAGGGGGGGCGGGGGGACCCTGAGGCCTGTTCTGCTGCTGAAAGATGGAGCAAAGGCTGGAGCTCCTGCCTGACATTTGGGAGCTGCGGCTTCAGATCTGAGCTCTAATTCTGTGCTACCAAAGGCAAGCTCCTCTCCCTTCTAGGTCTGCCTCTGTATAAAAGGAGGAGATAGGAAAATAATGTAGGAATATTGTGAGCATAAAAATTATGTCATGTATTCCATAAGCACAAGTACCAAGAGTGTGCAAGAAAGGGGGGGGGACAGTGGGAAGAAACAGGGAAGAAGCAGGGGGTGTTGTATACTTTCATTTGGAATTGGATTAAGGAAATTCTGCAGGAATTTTTTAGGATGCCATCCTTTATTTTGGTACAGGGACTACAAGACATGTCCCCCCCCACCACAGGTAATGGTGCTTAGTGGAGACATAGGGAAGTCTCTCAGAATTCTTCCCTGCTTTACTTTCTAGAGTACAATTAAGCAAACTTTCTAGGGTTATTAGAGGCACATTAAGAAGGAAGAAAATGGGCCTTACTGTCATCTGGGCGTCTAGCTGCCATGGAGGGGGGGGGCCTCTGGAATTTTAGGTTTCTTTCCTCTGTGTCTTCAGTGTTTCTTTATCTCTGTAACATGAGCATTTGGCCTTGGTGTCTGGCACCAGCTTACTCCTGGGCAACTGGACCCGTTCACTTTGCCGGGCTCCGACCTGTTCCGTGATTGGCTCCCAGCCATTGGGGGACCATCTTGAATGATGCATATCTGCTTGCTCCGCGCGCTTCTGGCCCATTCTAACACTCTGTCAGGCTCCTGCAGCAATCAGTTCCCAACAACTTGCAAAGAAGTAACGTTAATTGAAACACTAAAGTATGCAGATTGTCTTTACACATCCCGTGTTAGAACCTAGCTGACACCTTCTTCTGCAGCAATCACACAACTGAACAAGAATTACGGTAACGAAAACGAATCTATACTCGTTTTAAACTCCTTTCTTAGTATGACCAATACAAAATGTTGAGAACATTAAAGGCTTAGAGTGTGCATCTTAAACTGAAGTAACCGCGTGTGAATATGGCCTCAGAAAAACTGACGAGCTGGAACACTGCCAGGGGGAAAGGAACATGGGAAGCAGAATTTCTGTTCAGTTGTCAGGCCCCAAATGGAGTAATCAAATAGATTTAGGGAGCTATTTTCCCAAGATCACTTAATTTCAGACCAGTTATCCCTTGAAACATTTTTACCCAATGCAAGAATACTTCATCCATATTGTGACTATGTACTCCAAATTAGACATCCCATCCCATACAAGGATGCTGAAAGAGTAGGCAGTTTGTCAAGAGAACTAGCAATCTCTACGACTAAAACAGCATTCAGAGATTATGGCAAACTGAGATTAATAAGAAGTTTGGTGGTGGCAGACATGAACATAGCCTGGAAGCTATGTAATTGCATCACACACAAAACTTGACTGAAAACCTCTGTTTGGTCAAGCCTAAACGTACCGTGACACTTGAATATTGTCAGACTGGGTGGTGAGTGCGAGGGGCTTCCCACCCCAGAACTGCTTGCACTTTTGCAGGGTCCGTTTCCAAACCATGAGGGGAAATGGGGTAACCCAGGAACTCCACCTCGGGCTGCAAAAGGACGGGGGCGGCAAAAGGGGATGAGGCTGGTCAGATAAAATTAGGGAATTGGATATTGGCTGTGAGGCATTTGCAAGCTATTTCGCAGATAAAGCCTTGGCGCTCCGCCGTGATCTCCCCGCCACAGTTGATACAGTGAGTGAACTTGAGGCCCCTTGCACGCCTTCGATTCTGGGTTTGGATTGCTTTGGCCCACTCGGTCTGGAGGAAGCTGACAGACTGCTTGTATCTGTGCGCCCAACCACATGCACCATTGATCCGTGCCCCTCCTGGCTCATTAGAGCAGGCCACGAGGGGTTTCAAGGTGCCCTGAGGGAGACTGTCAACATGTCCCTCTCTGAGGGGCAGTTCCCAAGGGCACTCAAGGAAGCAATGATCTGCCCTCTCTTGAAAAAATCAACTTTAGATCTGGCTGAATTGGCCAACTATCGGCCACTGTCTTAATTTGCCCTATTTGGGCAAATTTACAGACCGGGCGGTGGTGATACAGCTACAGAGCTTTCTGGATGACGCTTCCATCCTAGATCCTTTCCAGTCCAGCTTTTGCCCAGAATATGGGACGGAGACTGCGCTGGTTGCCTTGACTGACGACCTTCGGAGACATCTGGACCGAGGTGGTGTGGCAGCACTGTTGCTGCTAGATCTGTCGGCCGTGTTTGACACGGTCGATCACCAGTTGCTGACCCACCGCCTCGCTGACATGGGGATACAGGGGCTTGCCCTTCAGTGGCTCATCTCTTTTCTCCAGGGTCGGGGACAAAGGGCGGTGCTAGGGGAACAGCAGTCCCAAAGACACCTGCTTGAATGCAGGATGCCTCAGGAGGTGGTGCTTTCCCCTATGTTGTTTAATACCTATATGCGCCCCCTTACCCAGATTGCCCGGAGGCATGGGCTTGGGTGCCATCAATATGCAGATGACACCCAGCTCTAGCTGATGCTGGGCGGCCGGTCGGACTCCAGCCCTGGAGATCTACACCGGGCACTGCAAGCCGTAGCTGGGTGGCTCAGGCGGAGCCAGCTGAAGTTGAGCCCGGCAAAGACGGAGGTCCTGGGCCTGAGTCGTGCTGGTCTGGGGTTGGGGGTCCCGACCTTCAATGGGGTGCCATTGGTGCCAGCATCGGAGGCTAGGAGTCTGGGAGTGCTCCTGGACTCCTCTCTAACTATGGAGGCCCAGGTGGCAGCCACTGCCAGGTCAGCCTTTCACCATCTTAGGCTGGCTTGGCAGTTGGTTCCCTTCCTCGACCGCAAGGACCCGGCCACAGTGATCCATGCGATGGTCACCTCGAGGCTAGACTACTGTAACACTCTCTGCGTGGGGCTACCTTTGTCGCAAATCCAGAAGCTGCAGCTAGTACAGAATGCTGCAGCAAGGCTTCTGATGTGTCTCCCTAGGAGGGAGCACATCCGTCCTGTGCTGAAAGTGCTGCACTGGCTGCCAATAGCGTACCGGATTCGCTTCAAAGTGCTGGTGCTTACCTTTAAAGCCCTATACGGCCAGGGTCCGACATACCTGAGGGACTGCCTTTCCCCATATATATCCCAAAGGGCACTGCGGTCAGGGTTGAGACATCTCCTGGTGGTTCCAGGCCCTAAGGAAGCCAGGCTTGCTGTTACTAGGGCCAGGGTCTTTTTGGTGGCAGCTCCTACCTGGTGGAAGGAGCTCCCGGAGGAGGTCAGGGCCCTGTGGGACCTTGTACAGTTCCGCAGGGCCTGCAAGACAGAGCTCTTCCGCCAGGCTTTTGAGTAGGAGCCGCCACTATCACCACCACCAATGAATTGGAAGTAGCAGGGTATGGGAATGGCCCTGTGACGATCGAACTGCAGCACTGTGGTGCGTGGATACCACTGAGCTGAGATCTGACCAAATATCCTTTGGATACCATCTTTAATTTGAAGTCCACCATCTGCAACCATCTTGAGGCACTCTATTGTAATTACTGTAAATTATGCGTTTTATGTCTTGTTTTTATGTACTTGGCCTGCGTGCTGGGATGTTAGCCGCCCTGAGCCCACTCGCGGGGAGGGTTAGGGTTAGAAATCGAATGATAAAAAAAAACCCGTGGGTTAAATTCTTGTCAATGAACTTCCGTAGTTCCTCCTTCTCCCCTGGACTCATTGCATACAGTTTGCCCTTGAGGACTTTCTGACCAGGGAGCCGTTCAATGGCACAGTCTGAGTTGCGGGGGGGGGGGGAGTTCACCTGCTTCTTCCTCCCCAAATACCTGGGCCAGTCTCTACAGTCCGGGGTGATGGCGGCAAGCTCCTCCTGAACCAAGCATGCTTGCACAGTCTCTTCCGGAGGGGCCACCCCCCAGTTCTTGTCCCACGCGTGACCGTGGCACTTTGGTGCACCCTCTCTTCATCCCAGAGGATATACGGGTTGTGGTCATGTAGCCAGGGGCTCCCCAGTACTAGCGGGGACTGGGATGTCGTAGGGGTGATGAGGAAAGGCCTGTGCTCCCAGTGGGCCCCCACCCCCATCCGTAATGGAACAGTCTCAAATTTGCAGGGCTCCTTCATAGAGGATCCGTCCATCTGGGTAAACACAATGGGGTCTGCTAGCTTGACTGCAAGGGACCAACGTCAGGCTGATGAGGTCTCGGGTGCAGCCAGAGTCTATTAATGCTTGCACCTGGACATGGGTCCCTGCCTCAGGATTCATCACAGCCACCGTCACAAAGAAAAGGGAGGGGTGGTTGCTCACCATCTGCAGCACGGTTGGGTCGTTACCTGCTGCTCTGCTGCTCCGCGCCACTTGCAACAGGTCCTGGCCTTTTCCCGCTGGCTTGGGATCCCCTTCACTGCTGGAGTCGGACCCTCCCTCTGTGATGCCAACCTGCCGGGCTTGCTGGAATTTCAGCTTGGCCGTGCTCTTCCGCAGTGGGGTGTCAGGACGCTTCTTCTCTCTCATGGTGGGGGGCCCCCCTTTTGGGCAGGCGGTGGTGAAGTGGTTGCTTTTGCCACATTTCAGGCAGAGCCCTTGTTTCATCCGTAGCTCCTTCACTCCCTCCTTGGGTTTGGGTGCAGCAGGCCCGTAGCCAGGATTTTTTAAAGTCAGGGGGCATTTCAATTTCTTAGGGGGCACTGGCTAATTAATTTAATCTGGGGGAGAAGACTGTGACACCCTGTGCCAGATGGGAAGTCAGGGGGCCTTGCCAGCAAGTCAGGGGGCCTAGCCCCGAGATGCCCCACTGTAGCTACGGGCCTGGGGTGCAGGGGTTTTGGGCTTTGGGGCTCCAGACCCTCCTGGCGGTACAGCTGCCGCATCGTCAATCTGGATCATCTGCAGTCGGCTCTCCGCGTCAGCCACCTCCTGCATCCACACCTGGAGCGAGGTTGGATGGACCATGCGTAGGATGGTCTCTCTGATGTCGGGGTGCAGCCCCAGTTGGTACTGCTCAGCCATCACCCCATCTGGCCATCCTTGGATCTTGGCAGTGTAGCACTTGAACTCTTCCGAGTATTCACACATGGATAGCCTGCCTTGCTTCAGAATGCGCAAGTGGTTGCACGCCTTCAGGTCTTCCATCGGGTCCTCATATTGCGCTTGCAGGGCCCACATAAATGCGTTGATATCCAGTAGTTTGGGGCTCATCACATTGTGAAGGCTGACATACCAGTCGGCCACCCTGTCTCTCAGCTTGGTGCCGATGTAGGCCACCAGACGCTTGTCGTTCGGGAAGAGGTGGCCCCAGTACTGCACAAACTGCTCCACTTGGACCACGAAATAGGCCAACTGCATTGGGTTGCCATCAGACATGGCTGGTGCTTGTGTGGTGGGGCGGTGGGCACCGGTACTGGCACCCCAGGCCCAGCAGGTGGGGGAAGGGGGACCAGTTGTCCTGGGGGGGTGGCGGTGGCACAGCCAGCTGCAATGGTGGATGCTGGTGTAGTTCCCCCTGGACTACTTGTGCCACCAGTTGCAGGAGGTTCAATAGCGATTCCTCCATCACCTGGAATGCTCTGGCTTGAGCCGCCTCCATCCGAGCGAACCGCTCTTCCCAGTTCCTGCAATCAACGGCTCCCCCTGTGGTGTCAGCTACGAGGGCCGGTATTCATACCGTCTCCCCAAGTCCAGGGGTCATTGTCCAGGTCTCCTGGGTGTCCCCTCCAAACTGTCCCCATTGACGGGGCCATGTCACATCTCCCACGAACCTCAGGATGGCACCTCCTTCCGCTCCCTGGATCGTATTCATTGGCGGTGCGGTGGTGGCCGGCATGGTCGTTGAGGTGGTGGTGGTGAGTGCCGGTTCCTCCGTAGTGACCGGTACCACTTTGTCCTCCTCTCCACTCATCGTGGTGGAGATGCAGATAGAGGCAATGATGAGATTCCTGACACTTCTTCAGGGGTCCCAATCAAATCACTCAACAACGATTCTTCATGAAGTCCAGTCTATTGAGGTTTGTAGTAGACACCATGAGCTCTCATGTCAGGAATGGCGGGTTCAGACACAGGAAGAAAAGACATACCCCTTTTGAACAGGACCCCGATACACTGAGACCAATAAGCAGGCACTTGGGTGCACGGGCAAAACAACGCTTTCGCATTCCTAGGAAAGATGAGCGGGAAGGCAAGAGAAGGCATAGCAGAGCTTCAAGGTCACTGGCCGATAAGCCGGAGAAACGGAGAAAGAGAGCAAGCGGCAAAGCATCCCCCACATCCCAATTCATGGCAGCTAGCTGACAAATACAGAACCTTGGGCTAACTGGAGTGTGTTTACTTCCCAGAAACTAGGATGCTAAACTTGGATTAAACCAAGGTTATGGGGACTAAATAAGCTCCAGTTTGCCCAGGCATTTGCACTGTAGTTTTTGGTTTTCAATCAAGCTCCATGCTCAAGGTGGGAGGAGCAAGGGGGTACAGCCAGGGCCGGATCGCCCATAGAGTGAACTAGGCGCCCGCCTAGGGCGCCCGGCCTGAGGGGTGCCAAATGGGCCCCACTCCCCCCCGAAAAGTGCCCCCCCGCCGCCTTACCCGGCGCCCGCCGGCGCCGCCAGACCCCCGCCCCCTTCCCAGCAGCCGCGGGCCCCCCAGAAAAGCCGGCGCCGGGAGGGAGGGGGCGGAGGCTAGACCCCCCATCCCCTTCCCGGCTTTTCTGGGGGTCCTGCAGCCGCGGAGCACCCAGAAAAGCCGGCGCCGGGAGAGAGGGGGCGAAGGCTAGACCCCCCGCCCCCTTCCCGGCTTTTCTGGGGTCCCGCAGCCGTGGAGCCCCCAGAAAAGCCAGCGCCGGGAGGGAGGGGGCGAAGGCTAGACCCCCGCCCCCTTCCCGGCTTTTCTGGGGTCCCGCAGCCGCGGAGCCCCCAGAAAAGCCGGCACCGGGAGGGAGGGGGCGTGTCAGAGACCCTAACTTAGTCAGCCAAACACCAGGTCTTGTTCATTGAAGCAAGAATAGCATTTTATTATAGAGCTGCAATAGTAGGTTCCTGAAGCAGATACATTGTTCAGAATGACGTGGTTACAAAAAGCAAGCAGTTATACCAGAAAGGGGGTGAATGGGGACCCCCCCTTCCACCAATGAGTGCCTAGTATGCGAATGAGAACTGAAAGTTACTATACTGATGAAGTTCCCACCGCCCCCATTGTTCCCAGCCAAGCTGTAGCTTTGAAAGCGATAGGAAGCTCACAGCCTGTCTCCACCAAGGTCAGGGTGTTAAGTCTACCAGAGATAGAGCCTGCAGAGCTCGCCCTCCGCATTCCATTCGAACACTCCAGGTGCATAAATCAACACCCCACGATCCCAACCTCCCGCCCTACACACCACAATGCCACACAAGGCCCATCCTCCCACCCTACTCCATCCATCATGGCAGGACTACCTGACATGCAGCCCTCTCGAAAATAAATCTACCCCTTCGGTTTGTGGGGGTACAGCTTATGAAAAGCCCGGACCATCCTGGGGGCCAGAACATTTTCCGCCCGCACCCATTCCCTCTGTTCAGGCCCGAAATCAATCCATTCAATCAGATAAAACAAGCGATTACGAGAAATTTTAGAGTCCAGAATTTGTGAAACTTCATAGTGAGGTTCCCCCCCCACCATCAGCGGAGGCGGGGCGGGCTGTCGCGGTCTCCATTTGTTCTCCTCAGGTGCTCGGCGTAGAAGCCTTACATGAAAGACAGGATGAACAGACTTTAGAGATTTAGGCAAGGCAAGTTCCACAGTCACATTGTTAATTACTCTCACAATCTCAAAAGGTCCAACAAATTTCCACCCGAGTTTGCGACTCGGTTGAATACCACGTAAATTCTGTGTGGACAAATAAGCAAACTCCCCACACTTAGGAACCCAGGACAGGTTACGTTTCTTGGTAAATACAATTTATTATTGGATATATCACACGTTCAAACATTTTCAATCCACCTACATACCCATTTCTCTAATTTTCCTCCCCCCCCCAAACAAGACTTCCCGCACCACTCCAACCCCATTAATATCTCTCTTATTCTGTTACAATTATTTCTAAACTTATTTTCTCTATCAAACGGTAACAATTCAAAAATCTAATTCTATTTCATTTTCCACTTAATAACTATCAAAACAAACCAAACCACGCTTAATGTCCCAATTTTTCAACAAGTATTTTTGAAAGTCTTTCCAGTCTTCAAAAAAAGTTTCATCTTCTTCGTTGTTTAATTTTCTTGTTAATTTATCCATTTCTGCTAAGAACAACGTCTTTTTAATCCATTCCCATGTTTCAGGTACTTTATCTTGTTTCCAACATTGAGCAAAAGTCAGTCTTGCTGCTGTAGTCAAGTACCATAATAATGTTCTCTTGGCTACATTTATTTCTTCCATTTTAAGACCTAACAATAACATCTGTGGGTCTTTCTTAAAAGTACAATTCAAAATTTTTTGTATCTCATTGTGGATCTCTGTCCAATACTTTACTGCTTTATCACATGTCCACCACATATGGTAAAAAGACCCCTCATGTTTTTTACATTTCCAACATTTGTTGGACATACTTTCATTTATAATAGCAATTTTTTTAGGCGTCATATACCATCTATACATCATTTTATAACAATTCTCTTTAACATTTACACACGTTGAAATTTTCATTGATTTTTTCCACAAGTATTCCCAAGATGTCATTAATATCTCATTATTAACATTTACTGCCCATTTTATCATTTGCTCCTTTACAACTTCATCCTCAGTATACCATTTCAATAACACCTTGTAGAGTTTAGAAATCATTTTTTTATCTTTCTCAAGCCATACAGTTTCAATTTCAATATTCTTTTCTCTAAAACCATGTTCTCTTTTATCGGTCTTAAATAAGTCATAAATCTGTCTATACTTCAACCAATCATATTCAAATTCCACATCAAATCTATCTTTTAACACAAAATTTTTCCCTTCAGATTTTAAAAGATTTTTGTAAGGTAGCCAGTCTAGTCCTTGGTTTCTTGAATATGGATTAATCACTTCAGCTGGTACAATCCAAAGTGGTCTTTCTTCTGAGAAGAATTTTCTATATCTCGTCCATGTCTCGAACAGTGATTGTCTTACAAAGTGGTGTTTAAAAAATTTATCCATTTTTACTTTTCCATACCATAAATATGCATGCCATCCGAATTTATTATCATGTCCTTCAAGAGCCAATAACTTCTTATTCTCCAAATTAATCCACTGTTGCAACCATGTTAAACAGACGGCATCATAATACAGTCTTAAATTTGGTAGTTGTAAGCCTCCTCTCTCTCTTGCATCACATAAAATTTTCATTTTAATCCTTGGCTTTCTTCCTGCCCATACAAATTTGGATAATTCTTTCTGCCACGAATCCAGTATTTTCCTTTGTTTTAGTATTGGAATAGTCTGAAACAAAAACATCAAACGCGGCAAGATATTCATTTTTACAGTCGTAATTCTTCCCATCAATGATAAATTCAAAGTATCCCATTTCTTCATATCTTGCTGAATCTTATGCCACACCTTTTCATAATTGTTTTTAAACAAGTCAATATTTTTCATAGTTAAATCAATTCCAAGATATTTAGTCTTTGTGACTACTTCACATTGTATTTTCTCTTGAAGTTCTGTCTGTCTTTGTTTCGTCATATTTTTGCACATCACTTTAGTTTTATTTTTATTAACATAAAATCCCGCAACTGAACCAAATTCTTCAATTTTTTCCATCAATTGTGGTATTTTCTCAATTGGGTCTTGAATCATAAACATTACATCATCTGCAAATGCCCTATACTTATAGGCAAAACCTTTCACTGTAAGTCCTTCAATACTGTCATCTTTTCTTATCGCTGTTAGTAATATTTCCAATATCCAAATAAACAACAACGGGGATAACGGGCAGCCTTGACGTGTTCCCTTTTGGACTCGGAAGAAGTCCGTCTTTTCTTTGTTTATATTCAAAGCCGCTTTTTGTTCTGAATATATTGCCACAATCATGTTTAAAAAGGACTGTCCAATATTCATTTTTTCAATAACTTGCAGCATAAACTCCCAATTTAAATTATCAAAAGCTTTTTCCGCATCTAAGAAGAGGAATCCAACTTCTTTTTCAGGATGCTTGTCATAATATTCAATTGCGTCTATCACCACTCTTAGATTATCTCTAATTTGTCTATTTGGTAAAAATCCCGCTTGTTCTTCCGCTATCGTATCTTTCAAATATTTTTTCAGTCTCTCTGAAATTATTTTTGCAAATAATTTGTAGTCATTATTTAATAGCGATATTGGTCTATAGTTCTTTACTTGAGTCAAATCCAAACCTTCTTTAGGTATCAATGAAATATTTGCTTCCTTCCATGAATCTGGGATCCGCTTGGTCTGTCTTATCTCATTTGACAGAAGTACTAAAATAGGGGTTAGCTCCTCTTTAAATTTCTTATAAAATTTTGCTGTAAAGCCATCTGGTCCTGGAGCTTTGCCCAACTTTGCATCTTCTATCGCCATTGTCACTTCTTCTTTCGTTACTAAACCATTTAATAGTTCTTTAATTTGTTTTCCCAGCTCTGGAACTTCAATCGTGTCCAAGTATTTCTTGATTCTCTGTTGGTCAATTCCTTTCTTTTGAAATAATTTGGCGTAGTATTTAAAAAAGCTCTTTTTATACCATTCAGGCTCATCACCTCCTTTCCATCTTCAACAATCTTGGATATAAAGTTCCTATCTTTTCTACTTTTCAATTGCCATGCCAAAAACTTTCCTGGTTTATTTGCACCCTCAAATGCTTTTTGCTGTAATTTTTTTAAGTTCCAATATAATTCTCTGTTTAAAAGAACATTCAGCTGATCTTGCAGGAAGTGGATCTCTTTAACAATTTTCTTCTTCCCTGGTCTTTTTTTTAGTTCTTTTTCTTTTTGTCGAATTTTTTCATGAAGATCTTTCTGTTGCTGAATCTTTTGCTTTTTATCTTTGGAGTTCAGAGAGATAAGCATGCCTCTGATTACTGCTTTTTATGTATCCCATACAACTTGTATGTCCGTGCCTTTATTCAAATTCAGTTCAAAAAAACTTTTCGTTTCCTTTTTTAAGATTTCATTAATTTGTTTTTGATCCAGTAAATCTTCATTAATTCTCCAGAATAACTGTTTAGGTTTTGCTTTAGATATCCAAAGTAGGGGATTATGATCCGAGTTAGTTTTCGGTAGGATTTGTATTTTATAAGTTTTTTGCGCCATCTCCTCTGACATCCAAATCATGTCAATTCGAGAAAAAGAGTTATGTCTATTCGAATAAAACGTGTAATCCTTAGTCTTAGGATTCCACTTCCTCCAAACATCTTCTAACTTTTCTTGCTTCATCAATTGAAAGAAATTTTTTGGTAACTTTCCAACTGTCTCTCCACTTGCTTTGGACTTTCTATCCAATGTGTTGTTCACTGTACCATTAAAGTCTCCCGCAAGAACAATTTGGTCATAATTTAAACATTCCAACTCTTTAGTCAAATCATTGAAAAAGGTCTCTTTTGCACCATTGGGTGCATATATATTAACAAGCAATGTCTTTTTTCTATCCATACAGATTTCCACGCCAACATACCTTCCTTCTTTGTCGGAAAAAATTTGCTTAGGATCCAAATCTTTTGAAATATAAATCACTGTTCCTTTTTTCTTGTTAACTGCTGAAGAATGAAATTCTTCTCCCAATTTTTTATTAATCAGATATTTGTCGTCTTGTTTTCTTATGTGTGTTTCTTGTAAACAAATTATATTACATTTTTGTTTTTCCAGCCAATGATTCACCAGTCTTCTTTTACCTGGTGAATTTAATCCATTTACGTTCCAAGATAAAAATTTGTAATCCATAATGGTGTTAAATTAAATATCTTTAAAATCGTCCAGATTGTTCGCTTTGAATCTATATAAGTCTCCTTCAGTTTTAAGAGTTGATCTCACCGAGTTGTACATAAATGTAAGTCCATATGGAATCTCCCATCTGAATCTAATATTCATTTCTTTTAGCCTGTCTGTCAATTTCTTGAATTTCTTTCTATCTTGTAGAATTGATCTCGGAATTTCTCTCAAGATTATTATTTTCTTTCCATTAATTTCCAACGGTTGTGAAAATTGTTTCTTGAAAACGTCTTCCTTCATCTTTGTTGTCACAAATTGAACAATTACATCTCTGGGTAATTGCTTTCTTTTGGCATAAGCCGAATTTACTCTGTAAATCAAGTCAAAGTCTGCATCCAAATCTCCTTCATCTTCCCCTATGTAAGTTGTCAATGTCTTAATTACTAGGGCCCGTAGATCTTGATCTTCCTCCTCTTCTATCCCTCTCAATCTCAAGTGATTCTGAGTAGCCCTGTAATCCATCATGGTCTCCAACCTTGCATTCTCTGACAAGGTTTTTTTAACCTTTTGTTCCATATCTTCAGATTTTGTCACCAGACTTTTGACTTCCTTTTGAGTTCTTCTGTATCTTTTTTAATCCCTGACACTTCTGCGAGTACCAGTTCTTTCAATTCTTCCATATTTTTTTCTGTACTTGGATTTGCACTTGCTCTATTTGCTCCAATTGTTGTTGCAACTGTGATTCTATTTGTTTTCCAAGATTCTCCGTCATCCGTTTCTCCATCGCTTCTATAGCTGCTTGCCACTCTTTTTTTCCTTTGCAGTCATTCTTGGACTGGGTGATGAAGCAGCTCTAGGTCTTGTTCTCAAATCCGTCTTGGAGGCCACTTCAATGTTAATCAGACTTTATATTAACAATCTTCAAGCCAAATCGCCACCTTTAGAACTTGTTTAAACGCTTTTTCGGCTTGAAAATAACATTTTAAATTTTAGTCCTCCCCAAAATGTCGGGCGCAATTTCTCTGTGGTTTTTTTGGCTAGAGTAGGCTCCTTTCAAACTTCCTGCTCACCGGTCCGTCTCTGTAATCCAACTTCCAGTAAGGGTGGTGTCACACAATAAAACGTCCCTCCGCTTCAAACACAGCAGCCTCTAAAAGCCTCCACTCTAGCCCACTTCCTGTATCACAGAGTCACAGTTAGTTTCGTTTCTACTACGTAGCGTTTAGACTTGGCTGACCACAGGAATGCAAAACAAAGTCTCTTTTCAGCCTTTTTCACTAACGGAAAGCTTTCTTTTTACTTTTAATTCAGACGAAATAGTTCCTTAAAGGTTTCAACGCTTATCCATACGTTTCAATATCACAGTCTCCTTTAAACCGGTAAGCGCTTAATCGTTTGTTTGTTACCTTGCTTGTAGTCTCGGGGTTTCGCGGTGCTTCTTCTGTAAACGATGTTAATCAGATGATAAAGAGATCGGTAGATGGCGAATTTATGCTGAATTCTCAGCCCGGCTGGCATCTGTAGAGTTGATTTGCAACTGCCCTCTTCACGGAGGGAGATCAAAGTGTAAACAAGCTTCCTCCGAAGCTTATCCACACCGATCTCAACCCCCCTCAGGCTTCGCTGCTTGCTTGCCACTCCCCCGCCTGGAGAGTGCTGCGCTGGGCCAGATAGAGCCCAGACTGTCGTCAGATGCCGCAGTACACTCTGCACAACTCGCAAAGTGTGTCAATTCGCCATTTTCTCCGACCGGAAGTCAGGACAGGTTACGTTTCTTGTCAGCCTGGGTCTTATAGGCCTCCTTTGCATCCTCCAGGGTCTTGGCTAAAGACGACCATGCCGCTTGCAGTTGTTTGCACCAGTCACCAGCATCTCCCGCCGGGAGATCAGGAGAATTTAAAAACGGCAAAGGCGGGGCGTCATATCCATGGACCGCCTTAAAGGGAGACATACCAGTAGAAGAGTGCTGAGTATTATTGTAACAGAACTCAGCCAAAGGCAAAAGGGAGTGCCAATTGTCCTGCTGAAAGTTTGTAAAACACCTTAAGTACTGCTCAAGGGTTTGGTTCACACGTTCAGTCTGCCCATCAGTTTCTGGGTGGTACGCACTGCTAACCGCCCGCTCCACCCCAAGCAGTGACATCAGCTCACCCCAGAAATGAGAAACAAATTGTACCCCCCTATCCGAGATCACTTTAGCAGGTAAAGTGTGGAGTCTCACTACGTGTTGCAAGAACGCCGAGGCCAGTTTCTTGGCTGAGGGGATTGAGGTAAACGGAACGAAATGGGCTTGCTTAGTAAACAGATCCACTATAGCCCATATGACAGTATTCCCCCCACTGGGGGGCAAGTCAGTAATAAAGTCAATTGAGATCACTTCCCATGGACGAGCCGGCGTGGGGAGGGGTTGTAGAGCTCCTGGGGGTTTACCGGGTCTGGGCTTGCTCATCAAGCACGTTTGGCAAGCAGAAGTGAATAACGAAATGTCCTTTCGTAGCCCAGGCCACCAGAATTGTCTCTGCAAGAGCTGGAGGGATTTTACAAACCCCGTGTGCCCCGCCAGTTTCGAGCCGTGCGCCCAGCCCATCACCTCCCCCCGAAGGGAGCTGGGAACAAACAGTTTACCATTCTTCTTATTTATTTATTTATTTATTTATTTATTCAATTTATATACCGCTCAGACCCCGAGGGGTCTCAGAGCGGTTTACATAGTATATATATATATACAGGGGTCTTTTCGGGGGGGAGCGCACCGGAGCGCAGCTCCGGGAGCTCAGGAGCCAAGCCCCGCCCCCAGCCGGCGTCCCGGAGAGTCTTTCAGGCAGCCGAATGTCAATTTCAGCTCCATTATATCCTATGGGCCATTGAAGTCAATGGTGAAAACATAGGGTATATTCTAGGGGCTGGAGGGGAGGGGGTTTGAAGGAGAGGCTCGAAACTCACAGGATAGCTGATGGAGCCTCTCCCCAAGATACCCACCAAGTTTCAAGAACATTGGACCAGGGGGTCCAATTCTATGGGCCCCCAAACAGGTTGCCCCTATTCCCTCCATTGTTCTCTATGGTGGGAAAAAAATAACTTTTTTCCCACCATAGAGAACAATGGAGGAAATGGGGCAACCTGTTTGGGGGCCCATAGAATTGGACCCCTGGTCCAATGTTCTTGAAACTTGGTGGGTATCTTGGGAGAGGCTCCATCAGCTATCCTGTGATCTTGGAGCCTCTCCCTCAAACCCTCTCCTCCAGCCCCAGAATATACCCTATGTTTTCACCATTGACTTCAATGGCCCATAGGGTATAATGGGGCTGAATTGCCACTGAATTTCTTTCATTCCCTCCTTTCCTTCTTTCTTTTTCCTCTTTCCCTCATTGTTCTCTTCTCTTCTCTCTTTCTTTCCTTCTTTCCCACCTTCTTCTCTTCTCTTTTTTCCTCCTTTTCCTGTTTCCCTGCTTCTTCCCTCTCTTTCTTTCTCTCTTTCCTTCCTTCTTTCCTTCTCTCTCTCTTTCCTTCCCTCTTTCCTCCTTCTGTGGCCCAACTCTCCTGAGAAGGAGTTTAAACTTTAAACCCCTTCTCTCTTAGCTCCCCCACCCAGACCAGCTGGGGAAGGGAAGGGGAGGCTTTTGAAGATGCTCCCCCCCCCTTTTGCTTCCCCTTCTGACATCACTTCCGGTGATGTCAGGGGGCGTGGCATATGCTAATAGCCTAATAGCTCATTAGCATACCATATGCTAATGAGCTCCTGCAGCTGTTCTTCTACGAAAAGACCCCTGTATATATATATATAGTTCTTCCTACCTAGGGCCACAATGAAATGGGGGAGGGACTTCCTATCGGCACCCTGAGCAGGGCTTCCTGTTCTTCCCGGCGGGGCTCCAGGCGTAGAGGCCTGCTGCAGCCTTGGTGCACCCTCGAGTCCCCGGCGTAGATCTTCGCCTCCTGGGCCAGGGGACTTCTGCGGCCAGCCTCCTTCCACCGCGCAGGCCCGCGCCGGCCTCGGCTCCATGTCCACAGACTCGTGTCGCGCCGTTACGTCGCCCGCGGCTCCGCCCACGGCTCCACGGCTCCGCCCACCAGGTTCGCCGTCCTGCCTGCCGCCGCTGCCGCCATCACCGCTGCTGCCGATGTTCTCCGCCGCCGCCGCTGCCACTGCTACACACCCCCGGGAGGGAGGGTGCCCCCCGCCTTTCCTACAGGCAGGTACCCATTTATCTACTTGCTTTTTTGCATGCTTTCGAACCGCTGGGTGGGCGGGAGCTGGGACGAGGACCGGGAGCTCACCCCGGTCACGGTGGGACTCGAACAGCCATAGTGGCTGTTTGTTCTTTGCTGTTATAGCAGGTGATTTACCACCTGCGCCACCGCTCCCTATTCTTCCAGCAGCCATGCGCATCTTGAGTGACTCCTTCCTCCCCCCTCACCTCCTCCCTATCAGCGTCAGACATAGCTGTAGAGAATTTCGTTACCCAGTCATTAGAGGGAGGAGTCGGGGACGGAGGGGAACGTTTGGCTTGTTTCCGAGTGGTTACTGCTCCTCCCAACTGGGAAGGCGTAAAAACAGAGTCACGAATCTCCTCCCTCTTACTGTCATGCTGTGGGAGGCGTGACAGTGCGTCAGCAAGCGAGTTAGATTTCCCAGGGAAGTGGTGTAGAGTAAAATTGAACTTGGAGAAGAAATCAGCCCAACGCAGCTGTTTGGCGTTCAAGGAACGAGGGGAGCGGAGAAGCTCGAGGTTTTTATGATCAGTCCACACCTCGAAGGGAACCCGCGCCCCCTCAAGCCAATGGCGCCAGGTCGCCAACGCTAAGCGGATCGATCCCGCTTCTTTCTCCCACACCGACCAATTCCGTTCAGTATCATTAAACTTTCTGGAAACATAGGCAAGGGGGTGCAGTTTACCATCATCCCCCTCTTGGAGGATCGCCCCTCCCATAGCAACGTCAGAAGCGCCTACTTGCACAATGAATTTCTTAAGTTCATTTGGATGAGCCAACACAGGCTCCGACGTAAAAGGGCTTTTAACTGGTCAAACGCACGTTGGCATTCCGGAGACCAGTCTAACTTGGCTCCGGGTCGAGTGCAGTCTGGTGACTTCCCTTTCGTTTTAAGCAGATCAGTTAAGGGGAGAGCCACTTGAGCAAAGTTCGAGAGAAATGATCTGTAAAAGTTCGCGAATCCGAGGAACCCTTGGAGTTGCCTTCGAGTCTTGGGTGGCTCCCATCCCACCACATCTTTTATTTTGTCAGGGTCCATCTCAATCCCCCTTTGCGATATGCGGTAGCCCAGGAAAGGGATCTCTGACTTGTGAAATTCACATTTAGACAGCTTAGCAAAGAGCTTATGCTTGTGCAACGTTTGTAAAACCTCTCGCACCAGTTTCACATGGGATTTTAGGTCAGGGTGTTAAGTTTACCAGAGATAGAGCCTGCAGAGCTCGCCCTCCGCATTCCATTCGAACACTCCAGGTGCATAAATCAACACCCCACGATCCCAACCTCCCGCCCTACACACCACAATGCAACACAAGGCCCATCCTCCCACCCTACTCCATCCATCATGGCAGGACTACCTGACAGGGCGGAGGCTAGACCCCCCCGCCCCCTTCCCAGCTTTTCTGGGGGTCCCGCAGCCGCGGAGCCCTCAGAAAAGCCGGCACCTAGAGGGAGGGGGCAGAGGCTGGACCCCCCTGCCCCCTTCCCGGCTTTCCTGGGGGTCCTGCAGCCGGAGCCTCCAGGAAAGCCAGTGCCCCGCCACCGCCCCCGGTCTCCAGACCCCACCGGGAGGTTGGCATCCCCAGTGGGGGGTGCCCCAGGCTGTCCTGCCTAGGGCGCCCAGACACCTGGAGCCAGCCCTGGGTACAGCAAATAAGCTGTGTTCATGCCCAAAGCTGACAAACTTCTGCTTTAACTTCAGTATGTCGTGGTGGATTAATGTAATTTGGGTGGTTTTTTACATTACGATCCATGGGGAAAGTACTCCCCCCCCCTTTTGTTTCTCTGTAGAAGGCAAAAAAAAAAAAAAAAAATCACCTGCACACATGTAAGGTCTATTTCAGACGACACTGAGAAGTGCCGGGAGAGGAGAACGAGAGCGCTTATGCTTTCCCACCCCACCCGCCACAGCACCTGAAGCTGATCCACGACGACATCAGCGTAGAATCTGTGTCCCTGGGAACCCCAAGAACTTCGGCCGTTTAAAAAAGTCATGTTCCTAGATCCCACGGCTGCAGGGAACACTTTAAAACGTGAGGGCAGGGTAAGCTGCACGCTGTAAAGTCAGGGAGGAATCGGAATGTGCGTTTCAGTAATCCGGAAGGGGGACCTCATTCTGTTGGCCTCCTTGGGGCTCCAGCTCGTGCTTCCCATCACGGCCCCGGATGCTCAGTCTCTCCCCTCTTCCCTAACCAACAAATAAAGCAGCCAGAATATGGTGTACGAGATAATAAAAAGAATTTAGTCTAAATCTCATTGTGAAAGGTTTTGCTGTACTGCTTCTAGAACACTTGAATATAAACATCTCTGACAGCCGCCTATCATTCCATTCACAAAACATAATGGAAGCTGCTGTAAAGCATGATGGCTCATGTCCAATGATAAAACAGGAAAAGTGGGTTGGCACCTTCCTACCCAGTCTTGCCCTGCTCTTCTATAAGGACAGTATCAACCATTGGAGGTGTCTTCTAGATCAGCAGGATCAGATGTTTTCTATGCAGCATTACCTTAATATGTTTTCCTCATAGCAGAAGTTTGTTATCTGTTCCATAATGAACCAGCTACACCTTTCCAACCTTACATTTAACAAATACACCTGAGATGGTGCTGTGCTTTCTTCAGAGAGGTTACTTTGAAAGCAAAACGAAACTCCTGAGTCAAGGCAGACAAAGTTGGGAGAGGCAATAGAGTTTCTTTTATCCCTTTTAGGAGTATTTCTTAGGAGCTGGGAGTTCCTTTAAAGATATGGTCCAATTTGCAAAAGTGTTATTGGTGAAAGGGAGCTTCTTAGACAGGTGCTATGGCCCGCCTGCCTATCGCAAAACCCATGCTTTAGACGCCACAGACTGTCTCTGAAGGTGTCGTGGCTCTTCCTGAGGTTCCCAAAGGCTGATATATACTGGATAGGATCACAAAACCCAAAGGAGGCAGGCTGTTTGGATGCTATACACAGGTTGACTGGCACAACTGCTGCTCTGTCAACCTCCAATGCCTGGTGTACATCTACGGGCATATCCCCAGTTCAGACTTCAGAGCCCAGCCCCTTGTCTAGGATTATTTCCAGGGTGATGGAGGACGTCCATCCAGTCCTCCCAACACTTTTATGAACTACCAGCAAGCTGTGTGGTAAACAGCATTGAATGTATATGCTGGAAAACAAGCATTCCGAGAATCCCCCCGCTATCACAGTCAGGATTTTTCAAATCTTTGCGATATTCCCTAATCTGCCCCTGTATCTTGGCACACATGCAGCAAGGTAGGTTCTGGCTATGATTATCAGCCATCTTTCACGTTGGAGAATGCTCATTTATGTCAAGGGTTGTCTTCTGTCCTAGAAGGCCTGAAATCCCACAGGACAAAACAGATGTCCCATATTTTTCACATGTCCATAGAACATAACTGATGTCTTTTATATTCAGAACTTCCCAAGTGTCCCTTTTAAAATATTTATACAGAGCAGCCTAGGTTTTAGCATCCATTTGCTGGAAAAGCAAACCTGAGTGTTTTTCAACTAAAATAATCTATTTTTTTAGATCAAGAACCAAATTTCACAACTCAGGCTTTTTCGGGGTTTGCAGGGGCCCCCCACCCCAGCATTACTCACTCTTCAATTCATTTTGCAGCCAACACAGCATGGAACAAGGGCTAGGAAGCATTATGCCCCTAAAGCATTATGCATTTTATGAACACATAAATTTGTGCCTAGACCAAAAGAAATGTAACACTTTGTATATAAGACTGTCTCTTTTGAATGTATGACTGAGCTTCTGCTACACACCTTCATTTGTTTATTTTGATACGAATTAAATCTATGCTCAGCAGCCAAATCTGAAGCAAATCTTTATTCACAGTTAAAAATATATGAGAATGCAAAAACACTAGTAAAGGAATTCTTTTAAACACAGTATCGGAAAGTCCAGCTCGTGGCACATTCTAGCAAAAAAGGTTTTATTTATAAAATCTAATATGCTGAGGGGTTTAAACTCTGACTGCATTTAAGATTAATTCTGAATTTTAGCTTTTGGAGGCACAGGGTGCTTTTTTTGGAGAGAGAGAAAAGCTAAAATTAGTTGTGTCTGCGAGCGCCTTTGTTTTTACACAAAGCATTATGTGAAAGACCGCAAGGAAAAAAAGGAATAAGGGTTCCCCCCCCTAAAGTTCAAAGCCTCATAATAGTTTTTCCATGTAAATTATGAGTCAGGTTTTAACAACAACAAAAAAATTCACAAATGCAATTAATTTTGTATAAAGTGATTGGATTTCCTTGTACAGTACAAAACCACTCTCTTCCTTGCTTTTCTCGTTTGCAAAATATGTAAATATTTAGTAATATGAATCAACAGGGTTTGGGTGGGTTTTTTTTTTCATTTTTGCCATATACCCAACATGCCAGCTTTAATAACATTTGATAGTTTATTTTAAACGCGAAGTTTATTTCCAAACTCCTCCTCTAGTTAGAAGCACTCCCATCAGCAAAGTTGGTCCCAATCAAAGGAAAGTAACTGAAAACAAACAATTTCTTAGCTATTGAAATACAAAAAGAGTATTTTTGTCAAGCAACTTTTTAAACAACGTAGTAAAGGGGGGAGGGAAGCACCAACACACATTTGGAAACTGCTCCATACAAAAAATAATTCTGCACAGATTTCAAAGCTCTGATCTTCAAAAAGTGGTTTATTGGGGGAGTAGTAGGGAAGGAACACGACAGGCATCAAAACTAAAACCCTACTTGTTACAATAGAGGTTTTTGGGTCAGAACCACCTTCTCTGCAGATTTGCTAATGTGAATGATGCATATGGAATTAGGGTATGTATTAAAATTATCACAATCCGGCACATTGTTTTGTGTATGCAAAATGTTATAGTACATAATGTGCACTAAAGGAACAAATATATCTAAACAAATACTCAGGACTTGGGGGGAAAGGTAAGGAATAGAAACTCTCCGGTTTTTGATCTACATCATGTCGAAGTGTGTGTGCACACAAAAACTTATATCCAGCATTAAACTGTGTTGGCCTTAAAGATGCCCCCACCGACTCAACCTGCAGGCTGTGGCTTCAGACCCACCTGAACCTACAGACTGTATAAGTAGTTTGTGTCTGCATTACTCCATTACGGATGGTGTTCTCACTCATCCCGAGAGGCAGGATTATTGTCTTTTAAGAAATCCTTCCTCTGGGACAACCCTGGTCTCCCTCCCCCCCCCCCAGCTCTCTTGCCCCCCTCAGGTCTCCTTACCCCAGCAGGGCTTCCCAAGGAGTCCCCCAGAATCCGGAAAGGGGTGTGTGTGTGGGGGGGAGAGATCGCCCCCGCGGGAAAGCAGAGTGCTGAGTCACACCAGCCTTGTGCTGAAATCAGGCGGTGGAAAGTCTTTTGCTGATTAATGAATCACAATCAGAACTCAAATATGCCTACACACAAAGGGAGGGAAGGAGGGAGGGAGGAAGGAAGAACACTGGGAGGAATGACAGACAAATGTGTACCAACTCTTTGTTTTTTCTTTTGCTGGGGGAAGAAGAACAGACAAAGGACCCCTCAGGCGCACCCCCGTGCCCTTGGCTGTTTGTGGAGCGAACCGTCGGCGCTCCCTCCCACATCAGCCTTTCATGACATCTGTCGCCTGGAGGGTTAGTCACCTGCCGATGACTAAAATGCCATTCTGATGGTGAGAACGGGACAAACAGCTCACAACCCACCCGCGAGCCATTGTGTTTTGTGTGCTGCGAAAGGGCAGCGGGGTGGCAGCAGGAGGGCGCCAAGCTCCGGGCCCTGGGGCGGGTGGGTGGGTGGATGGGTGATGCCCGGGCCCCCTCCGCCGCCGCCGCTCAGGCCACACCTCGCGGGCAGCCGGACGGAGGGGGTGGGCAGGAGGGGGGGGCAGAGGTCCGCTGCCTCCCCGGCCCCCACCCCAGCGGCGTCTTCTCCCCCGTCCTGAACCTGGCATCCCGGCCTGAGACAGACAGACGGCTGGTCCCGCGCAGGCACCTCGCCCGCTCTCTGGGGAGGGGAGGGGAGGGGAGCCAGGCCACGGGCCCCCTCCTCCCCTCCCCCGTGCCCCCCACCCTCCCCCGCCGGCGGGGACGGGGCTTTGCCGTGTGGTTGGGGCTTCACACGTCAGAGGGGGGGGCGAGGCGAGGCGAGGCGCGAAGGTCTCCCCGGGTGTCTTCACCAAATCACCCCCCCCACGCCAAAAACCAAACCCACAACCAAACCCCAAACCCCAGAGAGTGGGACTGGCAGATGGGATTATGAACCCTGGCCCAGAATAAAGGCAGCCGCCGCCGCCGCCGCCGCCGCAGACTCCATGCAGACCCCTCGGCGAAGGGAAGCGCCCGGCCGCACGCACACCTACCTCCGCCGGCTGCCCCCCGACGGGGCTCCTGGCCAGATGGAGCTCCGAGCAGGTAGGAGCCCCGGGCCGGCGGCGGGGACCCTCCGGGCGGGGCGGCGGGGCGGCGGGGAGGGGCGGGGGGGAGAGAAGCCAGCCCCGCCCTGCCCTGCCCTGCCCTGCCCTGCCCTCCCCACCCGGCGCCCCTGGCCCGCACCTTGGCTGTCGCCGGCGTTCGCGGAGAGCCCTTCTCGGCAGGCGTGCCGGGAGCCAGTCTGGGCAGCCTCCGGCTATCCGGGGAGCGGGGCGGGCTGGCACGTCCTCCGGACCCCTCGAAACTCCCCGCGGCGACTCGGAGCGAACCCTCCCGCGAAACCCGCGGCCTCCCCCCCCCCCCAGGCTTGCAGAGCTGGAGGGGGGGTCGGGGGGAAGAGCGAGAGCGGCGGCGGAGGCTGCGCTGGGGCCGGGCGGCATCCCGCACATTCTTGGGAGCAACCTGGTTCTGCTTAACACTTGGGGGGGGGGGGTTGGAACAGGCAGCCGCCTGGCGGGAGGGGGTCGGCGGCTCCCCCTGCTCGCTCGCTCGCCCGCCCGCCTCCTCTCCTTCCTCCTCTCGCTCTTTTTTCCACATCTCCCCGCATTCCTGGACACCAATCACAAGAGCCAAGCAGGGGAGGCGGGCGGGCGGGCGGGCGGGCGGGGGGGCGCGGGCGAGAGCGCGGCGGAAACTTTGCGCCCCGCGGGGGGGAGAGAAGGGCAGGCAGCGCCCCCCGCCCCGCGGACCCGGACCCGGACCAGGAGAGGCGGGGAGGAGCGGAGCGGAGCGGAGCCCGGCGGGAGGACGGGACGGGGACGGGGACGGGACGGGAGGACCGAGCCCGCCGGGAGGAAGGCGGCTTCCCTCTCCGCACCGGGGAGCAGCTGCCGCGACCCTTCGGAGCAAAACCGCCGGCCGGCCGCGTCTACTATGCGATGTGTCGCTGGGGGGGGTCCAGGTAAGGGCTCGCGCCGCGCCCCCGATTTGGGGGGGGGGCCCTCGCCGTGCGCCTCCTCCTCGCCCCCCCCCGCCGCCGCCGCCGCTTCCCCGCTGGGCTGATGGCCGCGCCTGCCGGGCTCCGGGGCTGAGTGAGGCGCCCCCCGCCCCCCCGCCTCTCCCCGGCCTGTTTGTGATCAGGGGGCGCGGGGCGGGGGGGGCGAGGGGGCGACCTCCAAAACTGGCACGAGGGGAAGGCAGAGCCGCCCGCCTTCCCGACAGGGGCTGAAGGGTCCCGTGTTGTCCCCGCACAGAAAGCGAATCTGTCCGGTTGCCTCGAGGAAGGGGCGCGGGGTTTTTGTTCCGGCTTTTTAAAAAACAAAACAAAGCAAAGCACTGGAGGAGGAGGAGAAAACCTCCCCGAAGCAAGACTTTGTGCCAAAATGAGGAAATGTCTTTCTCTGGGGCGGATGGATGGAAGTGGGGAGGAGAAGGAGACCCTCGGAAGCGTCCCGGCCTTCCTGAACAATGTGAGGGTTTTTCCCCCCTCGTTGTTGCTGTTGTTAATCCTTAGAGTTTTAACATTTGCAGCCTGGTTAGCAAAACTTCTCTTGCTGCTACTTTTCTGAGGCGGCTGGAGGTGGTGGTGGTGGTGGAGAATTACTTGGAGGGAGAGTGCTTTTTCCTGCAGGGTGTAATTTTTATAAGCAATGGGGGTTTTGTGTTTTGCAGACAACACCCCAGGCTTTCTGGGCAAGGGCTTGCATTTAAAATAAAATAAAAATGTAAAAACAAGCCTTAAAAGGTCAAAAGCGGTTTGTTTCCTGGACTGGCTCTTTTGACAATCAGGCTGTTTGGGAAGAGGGGAGTCTCTTGCTCCCACAGAGTCAGCTAGTAAAAAAGAAAGAGCAAACAAGACAAAACAAATCCTTGGGATTTTTCACTGTGGATGCTAGAAGGGCTAGAGAAAGGACAGCAAGGAAAGTGGAGGGGAACACCCCGGAAACCAGGGGGCCAGAGAGACCCGTCCTATTCATTCCCCTCCAAGCAGAGACCAGTACTCAGAACTTGCTCTTTCACATCCCAAAAGAACAAGAGCCCAAATTTTCACTGCTAAACCTGATGGGGAAAGATGCTGTCTGTATGTTTGGGTCCACGCTTAGAACCAGCAAGTTCTGCTGTTTGGTGAAACTGATTGAAGAAAGTAAGGGGGGTGCTGTGTGTGTGTGTGTGTGGGGTGGGGGGGTCTGAACAGAAAGCAGCGTGTTGCTGAAAAAGAAATACGCCTCCATCACCCTACCCAGCAACCAGAGGTAGCAGCTTGGAGGATCTTGTTGTTTCAGGAGCAATGGGGGGGGGGGCAGCCCAGTCAGAGAGAGAAGCCGCCTGCTGACCAGAACGTGCAGTGGTGGCTGGGCCCTGGCGTGCCTCACGCAGGCTGCCTTAGCTTTGCACCAGAAAGCTTCTCAGAGTGCAGTTTGAATAGAGGGGCGAAGAAAGGATGCTCTGGAGGAAGAGCTGTATTGAGAGTATGGTGGGAGAATCTGAGTAGAGGGAGACTATATCCTAGGAAATGGCTAAGTGGTGCGTTTTTCACAAATCGTACCCTTCTCAAAATTTGTGCATACAGAATAAAAAAGTTACTGGCACATGCGTGCCCACACACACACACACACACACACACACACACACATGCAAATGAATAAATCCCCTCCCGGGCCCCACGCAGGGTGCCCTTTGCAGCAGCTGAAGCCTTTCGTCTTTGGGAGCGCCATGACTTGACTGGCACAGGCTGACGGGCACCAGGCCACGTGGGCCTCTCCCTACCGAGGCGATGCTGAAGCCCTTCCTCTGGCCAAGGCGCCCCCACGGGCAGTGGCGGAACACGCTGGGGCCGGGGGACACTCTTCTCCCCCCAGAGCCACCCCTTGTACAGACGCGTGAGCAAGGAGTCCCCGGGGGCACGGAGGAGGGAGGACCAGAGCGGAGGCCGGGATCAGCCCTCTCCCAGACGTATTCCTGAGCTGCAGGCAACTCGGAATACACGGCGCCTTGTGCTCAAAACAGCTGTGCATGTGCACACCCATACGCGTGCGCACACATGTACACACGCCCGTGTTTCCCGACAGATGCTGCTCATTAAGCTTGCTGCTCAGAGGTGATGGAGTGGGACGTCTTTCCTGTTGGCTCATTTTCCATGTCCATCTGTCCATCCCCTCACTAGATCTGGCAAAGGTCTAGTCCAGTGTCAATTTGCAGGCATTTCATTCCTGAGCTGGATGCAGAGGACGATCCTGTGAAGAGGGGATGGAAAGGCCCAGAATCCTTGTCCTCCTCCCCCAGGATCGCGGGCTGCGCGGGCCCACTGGGGCCTGGTGAAAGGCTTGGCGAGTGCATGTCTGGGAAGGCACAGGCAGGCAGCTCGGTCTATCCAGCGCGTGCCTCTTCCTGGCTGTGAGCGCATCTGGCTGAGGGCAGATCAGGCTCGGAGCAGAGAGGCGGGGGGGGGGAGGGCTACCCTGAGCCAGGTGGGAATCAGCCTCCCTCCGCACAAGGGGGCACCTGTCCTGCTCCAGCCTCATCAGCCTCTCCAGGGAAACCGAGTGTAAAGAAACCGTGCGAGGGTGGGCAGGTACGTGACATGATGGGCAGGCAATCACAGCGTCTGCCCTGATGTGACACAGACGTGTATCTACAGTTCTGTCAGGCAATGCACGCACACACACACACACACACACGTGGGATCTGCCCCCTCAGCTCAGGGGGGAGAGCATTCCTGCATAATATCGAAAGCGTGCTTTTCCTGGCCACTATTTAACACTGGGGAGCCCATTTGTTTCCCAGCCTTGTGCCTCGATTCATGTATTCAGCACCGCCTTTATCAGCACGTTCCAAGGCCTCCAAGCCCCACAACGGTCTTAAGGAAACAGACACTTCAGAGAAACTCAATCCTGGTTTGGGACAGTCTCCTGCGCAGCACAACAACTGCCACGATCCGTCCATCTTCCTTCTCGCAGTAAGCAGCGTTCCGAACCCGGAGCCTCAAGAGGTGGACCTTCCGCTGTCCAAGCGCTTGTGCTCACACACATCTGCACGCACGCACACACACACACACACCCCGGTCCACGTGCATGCCCTTTCCCTACAGATGCTCCTCATTAAGTTTGCTGCTGGTTTAGGTTTGCCGGTCCTAAGCCTGCAGCCAGGAAAGTAAAAGGGGGGGGTGGAGGGAAAAGTTACAAGAAGCGTCTGAAGGTCCTGTGCCATTGTGACAAGACAGCAACGTGACTTTATGAGGAGAGTGACACAAGTGAGGCTCAGGGCGGACATTTTGATGGAGGCTTCAGTTTGGGGTGTGTGTGTGTGTGTCCCGCAAGCCGTTTCCTGCACTCCTGAGTCAGTGCTGCACAGGGAGAGCCCAGTTCTCTACGCTCGAGGGCAGCCTACTGTCCAGGCAGTGGCCTAGAAACCTGACATGCATTTTGGTCCTCCGCCCGAACTCTTCACAGGTGGCCAGCCATTACAATTCAGTTGCTTTGAACAGCTATGGGTTACAGCATTAGAGGTAAAACCCAAAGAGAGAAACAACATTAAAGTATGGGGAGTCTCGTACATACTTCTAAAACCATTTTTTTTACCCTGCATATGAAGTTGTGGACAAATGTTTACCACAGTGACTAAAATCTGATAGGGCTGCTGGGCCCAAGGGAAAACTGGCACACGAGCGAGGGCACGTGGGATGCCGCTTGCACTGGAAGGGGCAGACGCTTTCTCCCTCTCCGTCTGAAGTCATCCCATGCTCGACCTGATAGACATGGGGACCAAAAGAGGGTCAACTCAGGCAACAGGGCTGTGGTGGACACTGAACACGGGGGGGTGGGATACGCACCCAGGCCTCTGCATTGGAAGCATCCAGAGATTCCCTTATGCCATGTGAACTGAAGCCATTGTAGAAAATTAGAATGAAAATTAAAGCTAAGAAAAACTACAACCCTTACTCCTCAGGAATCCCAGTCCAAAGATGGACACCCAGTTTCCAACAACTCAGTATTATATTTGATTACTAAGATCAATACCAAGTTCAAGCTTCCCTGCTGTCTACCCAGCCCAGCTACTGCTTATCACAAAATTAACTCAAATATGAATGAAAAGGCTTTGTATAAAGATACTCTCTTATTATTCATGTTCTAACCCTGATAGCCAGCAGAATTTACCTTTACAACTCTCTACTAAAGCTTGCAAGGATGCAGAAGTAATTAAAAACCTGGGAATTATGGTAATAATTTTCCCCAGGTAGTAAAGGCCAGACATTCTATATTTATTTACTTCTGAAACCTCAGATGCTGGCAGTTGAGATAAGACCTTTATACCTGTATAGGACAGGTATACAGGTAAAACATATACACCCATGACCATAGGTTGCTAATGGCTGAGGATGGGAGTATAGCTGAGGAAGTACAGACAAACAAGAAGAACAGGATCAGCCCCAGAATGGGAGACAGGCTAGGCTGATAAATGTTCCATAGGTAGGAAGGAAGAAAAGGATCACTGGAGGGAAGGAAGGGAGAAGGAATCGAGGCCCCTGCGTCAGAGTTCGAAACGTGACAGAGTGGCAAGGACTGGGGATGGGGATGGCCACAGACAGGCCGTGGGTAAGAGTTCGGGATGCTTGCCCAAATGCTGCAGAGGAGGAAACACCAGAACACTGTCACAGAGAGATGCTGGAGGTCTTGCGAGAACACACCTTGCAGAGGCACCGTGGCAGGGCTGGCATGAGGAGAGCCTGCGTGGGCTGGGTGCCACAGCCCAGGCAGTGGCAGAGTAGCTCGAGGGCCAGCTCACGGCAGCACTCCGCTGGGTTGGCCAGGAGGCCGGGAAAGGTGAGGGGGCTGCTGGGAGCAGGGGGCGGGGCTTGCTGCATGTGCCCCCCCCGGGCTCCTTACTGCCGGAGCTTTGCTCCGGCAGGAAATGAGCCCTGCAGGTATCCAAATGCACTTTTGTGCACTGGCACACAGCTCCTTGGGATAATTCTTTGGCTTGGTATGCTGCTTATGTGTTGGTTCTTTGTTCTTCTGATCAGTAAGGTGCTTGAGTATTCTCTGTTGTCTTGGAAATGCGTGTTTCCCCAGAAAAATCTCCAGGAATTACCCTGATTCACTGCCAGTCTCTTTACCTAGGGAGGTCCAGAATCTGATACAGAGAGCAAGTCTTCCCAAGATAATTGCTCAGATGAAGCACTCAGAAATCAATCACTAAGCCATATTCTCTCATGAATGCCTTGAAATTCTGAGATACCTGACACTGACAAATGGCCCAATTTTTCCAAAGAAGCCAGCTATGAACAGAAAAACTCCTGAGCTAAAATGAAATTGACTTGCCTTACCCTTTGCAACAGAGGTTACCACCAGCCTCGGAACATTTTTACAGTTGTGAAAAGCCAGAAAGTACTTTTATTGTTTGTAACAAAGAATGTGCTGCATCCAGGGCCGGCCCCAGGTGTCTGGGCGCCCTAGGCAGGACAGCCTGGGGCGCCCACCCCACCGGGATCCCAACCTCCCAGTGGGGCCTGGAGATGGCCCAGTGCCGTTGTCCTGGGCGCCTTGCAGCTGTGAGGTGCCCGGGAGAGCCGGGGAAGGGGCAGACTTAGAACGCCCGCCCCTTCCCTCCCAGCGGCGGCACCGGCTTTTCTGGGTGCCTCGCAGCCACGAGGCGCCCAGGAAAGCCAGGGCGGCCGGCGCTGGGTGGGAAGGGGGGCTTTTCACGGGGGGTGGGGGGCATTTTGGCGCCTCTGCAGAGCCGGTGCCCTAGGCGAGCACCTAGCTCGCCTAGTGGGCGAGCCGGCCCTGGCTGCATCACTAGGTGAACTGTGGCAGTGGTTTTTGCCTTTAGCTGGATAGATGGTTAAGTGCTGTTCCTGCCTAGCCAGGATAGTACATCATGGGCTCTGTTCTTACATGTCTCAATTACCAGATGGGGACTAGGGATTATGTTCAGTATTACTAACCTCCCTTCTGCGCAGTGTTAATGGAGGATGACTTCTGTACAGAATCCCAGGAATGCGGCGATTTCCTCTCAACCTGACTTTACCCTCCTTTTGTCTTTAAAAGGTTTGGGCTTTTTCTACAGCCCACCTCCCAGCCTTGACACTCTTGCAAGCTCATGGCACCCAGTGGTTTTGTTTCAAACTTAAACTGGTTAGATTTCATTTCAGCATCATTCAGTTCAGTGTTTACTTCAGATCACTACTTGCTCCTGTATCTAATTTTAGGGAACATGACTAATGATACTTCTTGTAAGAAACTTTCTGAAGTCTACCAAATACAATTACCACTATCTTGATGTAGTGGAGCTTCCTGTAAAGTGTGTGTAAAGGGATCTGGTTTCTAAATAAGCCTAAATCGGCAGTCTCAGGATGCTTACAAGAAACTTCTGTAATGCACTCACTTCTCTTACCAGCTCCATCCTTGGTCCTTCCTTTCAGTTTCGTTATCAATACTTCACTTCTAGGAATGTCCATCTACCAAACATGCTGTCAACTAACTTCCACATCACATGCAACAACTGAAATAAATAATTTCCTCACAACATTTCAACACTTCCCTTGCGTTTTGCGTGTCTAAGATCTTTTCCCTTGTGTAGCTGCTTCGCCTCAATAGAAATTCATACTGTGTTATATTGCGGGAGGCCTTTTGTTATCCAGGCTCAATTAGTGAGAGTAAGTTCCACTGAAATTTGTGGGAGTTACTTCTGAGTAAACATCAGTAAGACTAGGTTATAAAGAACACTTCCATTTCAGATCCCAGGTAATATAAGCACAGGCAACTGCCTCACTTGCATTCTGAGAGG
Source organism: Gekko gecko (assembly GCA_029375565.1). Classification (NCBI taxonomy): domain Eukaryota; kingdom Metazoa; phylum Chordata; class Lepidosauria; order Squamata; family Gekkonidae; genus Gekko; species Gekko gecko. The sequence goes on from JAPDNY010000003.1 coordinate 90,345,928, forward strand.
TTCAGGCAATGATGTTCTGATAATTTCAGGTATTTACTGTTCCAAAGAGAAATCCTTGTAACATAGATCAAGAAGGAGAGTGAAAGGTGCAGAGTTTGGCACTTTCTGCTTTGAGCTGGAACTGCCAAAATCATTGGCTCGCACCCAAATCTGAAATTATTTTTGCATTTTGCAGTCTAGACATGATTTCTTCAACCGTCCTCCAGGGGCACTATGCATATTTGGTGGCCCTGCTCACAACCTTTGGGCCTAGGCAAACGCTCAACATGTTTGGCGTTCATCAGAGAGGCCAGGCCCTTCGCCCCAAAGCACCCCATTTCCCCATCTGGTCTGGTGCCACCTCTGTCGCTCCCTCTATCGAGGAGTCTTTGCACAGCCTCCACATTTTCCATGGCACACTGGGACCAATATTAAGAGTGCGCTTTTATAGCCTTAGTGCATCCCAGTTCACTAAACAGCCCATCAAATTTTCTGCCAATGTCTTTTGCATGCTGCTCTGTAGGCCAGTCAATGAAGCAAAGCACAGCTAAGTGATTTCAGTAGAACTGGTGCACCTAACCTCTGTATTACACCCATTGCATTTGACTCCTCAGCCTCCCAAGCAACCAAGCTTCCAACCCTGTCCTTTCAGCTGTTTTCCATTGACTCTGACCTCATCAGTCTCCACATCCTTTGACATAATTCCCTGTTTGCACTTGTTTATGGTTCTTTGCGTTTGCCTGTAGGCTTGGACGGTCCCTGACTGCCCCCCAGTTGTCCATTTGCTGTGGGTAAAATGTGTCCAGCTTCAGGAGCAGCCTGAGATCACAGGCAGCCACTTCAGTAGAAAATATTCAAAACCAAAAACCATGTAATATCTTTTATTTTTACTCTGGAGATATCAGTGTTGCATTCTTAAACACATTGACCTGGAAGCCAATCTCACTGAATGGGACTAAGTGTCAAGAAAACATTATTAGAACCAGGCTCTGACTGTGACAAGGAATTGCTGAAAATCTGTTAGGAGAACCAAGGAAGAATGTCTCTGCTTTCCCTCGTACGCTCAGCGATGGCTCCACTTGTAAGCCCGCTGGAAGCTCCTCCGTGGGCCAGATAACCTACGGAGAATCTCTCATCCAACCAGGAATCTCCTTCCGCACTTCATTCAGCTCCATGCTCTTTGGGTTCCCTTGGAACTCCCTCCTCCACCCCGAGACCCCTCTCTCCCCGTGGGACGCCACTTACCGCACAATGGAAAAATCGTTACAAAGCACAGCCCCTGTCTGGTTAATGTCACTGCTGGGGTTTTTTTTGCCCGGCCTTGACTCGATCATCACTGATGCAAACAAGCCTGCCGGCTGCTCCGGGCTCCCCGGTGTCATCGCCAGACTCCTCCACTTGCTCAGCCTGGCCGGGGTGTGCCGAAGGGAACCGGCAGATGTAAGGACCAGCGGGGCAGGCAACCAACACCCAAACAACAGCCTCCCTCCAGCCCACCCACCTACTAATTATGCAGATCCAGGTCAGCCAAAAAGCCGCCAGATAATTCTGGACAAGATCCTTCCAGCATCACTTCTGCAAACGGGGAATAATAATGGCCCACCCCAACGGCTGTTTGGAAAGAGAAAAAGAAGAACGCGTTTGGCTCTTCCAAGGTGGCTCCGCCAAGCACTGCACACCCAAATGAGATGATCACGGATTCAGAGCAGGCTGTTTAGAGGATTGTGTAGAGGACGTGTGCACAAGCTGTGCAGAGACCCTTTATGATTCACCAAGACCGGCCATGCGTTCACGGCAACGAACGCACATCCAGGCTGGCCGCTGGAAACAGGGCAAGTCCTTCCTAAGCGTCATGTGACTTCACCACATAGTGATGCTCAACGATATATCGATCCCTTCACCTTTTTCATGTGAGGCAGAAAAAGATACTAATGCTGGCATCTATGCTCTAAGGCATGTGAGATGGAGCCCTTCACCATCTGGTCGAGGCAAGACTGGGTAGTTTACACTTGCAGTCTCTCTGAAGGTGGCTGTAGACACCCCTTCACCACACAGTTCACAAACACATGCACTCCTGAGGTTACTATGCAACCACAGTATATTAAAAACATGCTTTGAACCAAGTAGAATAAGGCGCTAGCTTCACTGAAGCACAGATCAACTGTTTCTCAGAATTAGATCACTGTAAGTTTGTGCCATAAGTTGCCTACAGTAAAGCAAAATAAGACAAAATATATTAACAAGCACACACAGAAAATGTGGGGGGAGAGGAAGGATAGGGTTACATTTTTTAAACCCCCTTGATTTTGCACAAAAGTTGCAAAAGTATGCTTAAAAGATGCCCAGGGCCACATATGAAGTGATCCTAAACCTGTGCTTGAAGAGGTACAAATATCCCCCCCCTTCTGCCCTGGACATGCACTAAATCCCCTCCCCACCTTACCCCAAATCTGACCAATTTTTCAACCCTTCACTGTCCCCCTTCCCCTGTGATGATTCTCCCATATCGTGGACCCCATTCTTTTTCTACAGGGAGGGGGTGCAGGCTGCAACTTACATTCATCTTACCTGATGTTTCATTAAAAATATATTGCAAGCCTGCAAAGGGAAGTTCATGTGCTGCTTTTGCATTTTTATTTATTTTTTGCTCTTTTACCTATTTCTGGAGCTCTTACGAACCCCATTCCCCTCCTAAGAACATAAGAGAAGCCAGTGTTGGATCAGGCCAGTGGCCCATCCATTCCAACACTCTGTGTCACACAGTAGCCAAAAACACCGGGTGCCATCAGGAGGTCCAGCAGTGGGGCCGGGACACCAGAAGCCCCTCCTACTGCTGCCCCCCCCTGAAGCATCAAGAATACAGAGCATCACCTGCGCCAGCCTGAGACTTCCTATCTATACCTTGTGGCTAATAGCCACTGATGGACCTCTGCTCCATATGCTTATCTAATTCCCTCTTGAAGCTGTCCATGCTTGTAGCCACCGCCACCTCCTGTGGCAGTGAATTCCATGTGTTCATCACTCTTTGGGTGAAGAAGTGCTTCCTTTTATCTGCTCTAACCTGACTGCTCAGCAATTTCATTGAGTGCCCACGAGTTCTTATATTGTGAGAAAGGGAGAAAAGTACTTCTTTCTCTACCTGCTCTATCCCATGCATAATCTTATAAACCTCAATCATGTCACCCCTCAGCCGTCGTTTCTCCAAGCTAAAGAGCCCCAACTGTTTTAACCTTTCTTCATAGGGAAAGTGTTCCAACCCTTTTATCATTCTAGTTGCCCTTCTCTGCACTTTTTCCAATGCTATAATATCCTTTTTGAGGTGTGGAGACCAGAACTGTGCATAGTATTCCAAATGAGGTCACACCATCGATTTATACAGGGGTATTATGATACTGGCTGATTTGTTTTCAATTCCCTTCCTAATAATCCCCAGCATAGCTTTGGCCTTTTTTATTTCAGTTGCACAATGTCTAGACATTTTCACTGAGTTATCTACTATGACTCCAAGATCTTTCTCTTGGTCAGTCTCTGCCAGTTCAGACGCCATCAATGTGTATTTATATTTAGGATTTGTGGCTCCAATGTGCACCACTTTGCACTTGGCCACATTGAACTCCATTTGCCACGTTGATGCCCACTCGCCCATCCTCGACAGGTCCCTTTGGAGTGCCTCACAATCCTCCCTGGTTTTCACCACCCTGAACGACTTCATGTCATCTGCAAATTTAGCGACTTCACTGCATCGGACCCAGTACTGACCCCTGTGGTACCCCACTGCTTACCACCCTCCACTGAGAAAATTGCCCATTTATACTCACTCTCTGTTTCCTATTAATTAGCCAGTTTTTGATCCACAAATGGACTTGTCCTTTTATCCCATGACTATTGAGCTTACTTAGGAGCCTTTGATGAGGAACTTTATAAAAAACTTTCTGGAAGTCAAGGTAAACAACATCTTTTGGATTCCTCTTGTCCACATGTTTGTTCACTCCCTCAAAAAATACTAACAGGTTAGTGAGACAAGATCTTCCCTTGCTGAGTCTTCCTCAATAGTTTTTGTTCATCGGTGTGCCTACTAATTCTTTCCTTAATAACAGTTTCCACCAACTTACCCACCCATGTCAGACTGACTGGCCTGTAATTTCCTGGATCTCCTCTGGAACCCTTTTAAAAGATGGGAGTGACATTAGCTACCTTCCAGTCGTTAGGAATGGAGGCAGATTTTAATTAAAGATTACATATTTTTGTCAGGAGATCCACAAGTTCACATTTGAGTTCTTTCAGAACTCTCGGATGTATGCCATCTGGGCCTGGTGATTTATAAGTTTTTAAGTTGTCTGTGAGTCATAGGACCTCCTCTCTTGTCACCTCAGTCTGACTCAGGTCTTTCAACACCCCTCCCAAAATCAGCAGTTCTGGAATGGGCAAGCACTTCTCATCTTCCACAGTGAAGACAGAGGCAAAAAATGCATTCAGTTTCTCAGCCATTTCCCTATCATCTTTCAGTACTCCTTTTAGCCCTTGGTCATCCAAGGGCCCCACTGTCTCCCTGGCTGGTTTCCTGCTTCTAATGTATTTGAAGAAAGTTTTATTGTTCAAATACATTAGAAGCAGGTCTTTACGTTTTTTGCGATATGCTACTCATATTCCCTTTTTGCTTGCCTGATCACAGACTTGCATTTTATTTGCCACAGCCTGTGTTCCCTTTTATCAACCTCACTGCAACTAGCTTTCCACTGCTTAAAGGAATCCTTCTTCCTTTTACAGCTTCCATTATTTTGTTTGTTAACCATGCAGGCTTTTTTCTATACCTATTTATGCCTTTCCTAACCTGCGGTATATATTTTTTCTGAGCTTCTAGGATTGTAGTTTTAAATAGTCTCCAAGCTTCCCCAATGGTTTTGACCCTTTCTACTTTTCCTTTCAGTTTCCTCCACACATGTCCCCTGATATCAGAGACGTTACCCCTTTTAAAGATAAAAGTGGTTGTGTCAGTCTTTTTGGGCAACTCCCTATTTATACAAATATTAAACTCAATAACATTATGGTCACTGTTCCCAAGCGGTACAGTCACTTTTACATCTCTCACCAGGTCTTGGGCATTACTTAGGACCAAATCCCTGGTAGGTTCTGTGACCATCTGTTCCATAGCACAGTCATTGAGAGTGTCTAGAAACTAAATCTCTTTTCCCCTGACTTGAACACTTATTGACCCAATCAATGTGTGGGTAGTTAAAATCGCCTATTACAACACAGTTATTTTGTCTAGCTGCTATCTTTAATTCATTCATCATTTTATAATCCTCCTCTATCTTTTGATCTGGTGGGCGATAACAAACTCCCAGTGTTAAGCTTCCTTTTGGGCCCACTTATTCAACCTGTAGCATTTCCAGAAGCAAATCCAATTCACTTGCCCTCTCAATCTTACTGGACTGTATACCCTCTCTGACATACAGAGCAACCCCACCTCCAACCCTCCCCCCCACTTCCTTCTGATATAATTTATAACCAGGAATCACCGTATCCCACTGATTTTCCTCATCCCACCAAGTTTCTGAAATACCCACAATGTCTATTTCACCCCCCAACATCAAACATTCCAATTCCCCGATTTTACCTCAGACACTTCTAGCATTTGTGTATAAAGAGCTATAGTTTCCCATGCATGTTAAGCCCACAGCCTTCCTCTTGCTGCCTTGAGACCTTGCCAGGCAGTCTATATTGTTACCACAGTCTTTGAGATGAGCCATCCTGAACCAGAGACTTTTCATCTCCTGTTGGTTTCCCCCCAATATTCATTTTAAAAACTGCTCTGCCACCTTTTTGATTTTAAGTGCCAGCAGCTATCTAACAAGTCCCTGAGTGTTCCTTCTCAGGACAAGTGGAGACCGTGTCTTTTGTACAGCTCCCTCTTGTTCCAAAAAGCATCCCAGTGCCTAACAAACGTGAACCCTTCCCCCCTACACCATCGTCTCATCCACACATTGAGACTCCTGATCTGTGCCTGTCTCTCTGGCCCTGCACGTGGAACAGGTAGCGCTTCTGAGAAGGCTACCTTGGAGGTCGTGGCCTTGAGTCTCCTGCCTAACAGCCTAAATTTTTCCTCCAGAGCCTCACGACTGCATTTCCCCACATCGTTGATGCTAACATGTAGAAGAGAAGAAGAAGAAGAGATTGGATTTATACCCCGCCCTTCACTGCCCAAAAGCATCTCAGAGTGGCTTACAAACTCCTTTCCCTTCCCCTCCCCACAACAGACACCCCTGTGAGGTAGGTGGGGCTGAGAGAACTCTAACACAAACTGTCCTTGAAAGAACAGCTGTGCCAGAGCTTGTGACTGACCCAAGGTCACACCAGCAGGTGCAAGTGGAGGAATCAAACCCGGTTCTCCCAGATAAGAGTTAACCTCTACACCAAACTGGCTCTCACTGGCTCTGTACCATGACCACTGGCTCCTCCCTGGCAGTATCTACCAGCCTATCTAGAATATTGCCGCGGGTGGAGGGGAAGGTAAACTGAGGCCACCATCAGTTTGTTCAGTTGTCTAACACTGTTAGTTTGAGGAGGCTAGGCAGAAGGTATATTTTAGTGTATTTTAACGCATTGCTTTATTGATTGAATGTTGTTAGCCGCCTTGAGCCAATTTTCGGCAAGGTGGGATATAAATGGAAAATAATAAATAAATAAATAAATAAATAGAAGATGTATAATGTCTGTTACCTTTGCACCAGGCAGGCAAGTCACCATACGGTCAATACGTGGGTTCGCCACCCAGCTGTCTACCTGCCTAAGGATCGAATCACCAACTACCAAGAGCCCCCCTCCCTCCTTGCCAAGGATACCCGTTCATCAGCTGAAGAAGAGGTCCTTTCTGAGGGCACTTTCCCCTTATCTGCAGCATGGTGCCCTGTTTCCCCTTGACCCTCATGCTCTCTGACAGCGGTGGGGCTGCCATATTCAGAGTGGGACATATCTAACAAGTCCCCAAAAGTCTTCTCCGTGCGTCAGACTGACTGTTTCTGCTTCTCCAGGTCTGCCACCTTGGCCTCAAAGGAGCAAACTCATTCCCTGAGAACCAGGAGCTTCTTGCACCAGGCACACACCCAAGACTTCTGTCCAGTAACACTCTCTAAATGGGGCTGCCCTTGTCGCAAATCCAGAAGCTGCAGCTAGTGCAGAATGCTGCGGCCAAGGCTGTTGATGGGCTTCCCTAGACGGGAGCACATCCGGCCTGTGCTGAAGGCACTGCACTGGCTGCCAATAGTGTACCGAATTTGCTTCAAGGTGCTGGTACTTACCTTTAAAGCCCTGTATGGCCTTTCCCCATACATATCCCAGAGAGCACTATGGTCAGGGTCACAACATCATTTAATTATTCCAGACCCCAAGGAGGCCAGGCTCACGGCCACTAGGGCCAGGGCCTTTTCAGTGGCAGCTCCTCACTGGTGGAATGAGCTCCTGGAGGAGATCAGGGCCCTGCAGGACCATGTACAGTTCCGCAGGGCCTGTAAGACGGAGCTCTTCCCCCAGGCTTTTGACTAAGGAGCTGTCCACCACTACCACCAACTAATATTATTATCAACATCATGGTAACATGGCCCTTTATTGAGATTGAGCCACAGCTCCATGGCCGGCCGGTTTACTGCTGAACTGGGATTTAGTATTACACCTTATAGCATGCCATCCCTAACTGAATGACTATTATTGCGAGCACTTTAATTGTGTACTGTATGATTGTTTTACTCTGGTTTTATACGACTTGGCACATGGTGCCACTAACTGTGAGCCGCCTTGAGCCCAATCACGGGGAGGGCGGGGTAGAAATCCAATAACTAACTTACTAAATAAATATGTGACACTCCATGCAAAACACTGGATGGCCCCCAACCCCCTGCTGGCATTCTGCCTTCATAACTGCTTTTAAAATAATAATTATATATAATCCCCATTTTAAAATCCCATTTATGTGGTCCTCCTTGTAGAAGTCTACTTACCTTACTGGGAACCCAAGGAGACTAGGGCCCTGGCTTTCTGGCTCTTCCTGGGCTTCTCACAGAGTCCCTAGTCTATGAGCCCCTAGGCTAAGAGCCACAGGCCAAGGATCCTTTAGCTCATGCCTCTGGCAAGGTGCTGCCTAAAATAGAAGCAGCTATTCAAATTCACCCAGGCACTAAATTACAGTCAAACAATGACCCTTTCACACCCTATCTCAAGCAGCCAGGACTCTGCAACAACTCACAACTCACCCCCACACTCCCAAACACAGTACCCTCTCAGATAAATCACCTCAGCTGAAAGCAAATAAAAAACACTCACCCCTCTAGCAGCTCTATCTCCTGCTCCTTCTCAGAGCTCAGCGGGGTGAGCTCTTCTTCTGGCAAGGTGCAACAACTAAGCAAGGGAAGACAGTTATGGGAGACTTACCTGCCCAAGGAGCTCTTGTCCTGGTTCTTGAAGACAGGAAAGGATTTTTTTGGCCTGTGATGAGCCAACCAACAGGGTCAACAGAACATTCAGCCACTTTTCCAGAAAGCATTGCTGAGCAAAAAGAAATCATTTCTGAAAATGGTAACCTAGCAGTCTTCCCCGGAACAGCACCCCTCTTGCCATGTAGAATATGGCTTGCTCACTGGTAAAGCGGTGGAGGACGAGGTCTCCCATTTCAGCTTTTGCCAGCTCAAGTGCATTTCCCACAAACTTTACGCCATGTCACCACAATAATAGACACAAGGCATTTGGCACTCTGGCATCTGTATTCTATCCCCACACAGAAAAGGCACCCAACCTTTCCCTTCCTATCCCCAAATCACCCCATTATTATTGTTGTATGTCTCCAGCTTGGTCCATATCCTCCATAATTAAAGGAGGTAAGGAAAGAATTCAGCCCCTTCACACGCTTTGAGGACTCTACTGGTTGGATACCAAAAAAGTTACAAAAAAAATCATGCTCTTTTCTCACTTTTTGAGTTCTCCCAGTTTGGCACTCCTGCTTCAAGAGCCCTAAACCAGGCTTGCTGGCCTCAAGGCCTCACTAGCCTATGCCCAGCAGGGATCTAGGCAAGACATACACCCCAACCCCCCACCCCTGTTAAATCTATGACCTTTGTTTGTTTTGGAAGCAGCACCATTTGCAGCTCTGGAAATCTGACCCCTTCTTCTATCCTCCTTCCTCACACCAACACATGTGGGGCTAAAACTGTAATAAAAAAAAACACCACTGCGTGGGGGTTCACGGCACCGCGGGACTAAGCCAATTCAAACAGAAAGCGGAGTGAGTCACAAGCCAACAATGCCTCCCTGCTGCTCACACACAAACAGAAGGCCGACTCCTCTCAACAACCATTTTCATGTCAACCCAACTAAGCTTCCCTCTCTAGACAAGTGACATGAGAACCAAACAGTTTCCCACCTGTATTAGAGTTGGTGCAATCCACCCACGACTGTGGGGCGGGGGGGAGCACAGCACTTGGGGTTATGGTAGAGGACATAGCAGGACACTTGAGTGTCCAGTTGATATTGACAGGGAGGTTGTGGAGAGGCACCTGGCTGCACTGGACGAATGCAAATCCCGTGGGCCAGGTGGTGTGCACCCAAGAGTGCTCAAAGAACTGTCTGATGAACTTGCAGAGCCTCTGTCCATCATCTTCAAGGCCTCCTGGAGGACTGGGGATGTGCCACAAGACTGGAGAAGAGCGAATGTTACCTCAGTCTTTAAGAAAGGGAAGAAGGATGACCTGGGAAACTACAGGCTGGTCAGTCTGACCTGTTGCGGGGAAGATATTAGAGCAGATTTTAAAGGGGCCGATCTGTAAGCATCTGAAGGACCACTTAGTGAACTGGGGAAGCCAGCATGGTTTTGTCCCCAACAGATCTTGTCAGACCAACCTGGTTTCCTTCTTTGATTGTGTGACAAGCTTACGGGATCGTGGGAACACTGTTAATGTGACTTACCTGGATTTCAGTAAAGCTTTTGATAAGGCTCCCCATGACATTCTGATGGGCAAACTGGAAGACTGTGGACTGGACTATAGGACTGGTGGATAGGGGACTGGTTAGAAGACCGCACCCAAAGAGTGGTGGTCAATGGCATTTCATCAGATTGGAGGGAGGTGTCCAGTGGGGTGCTGCAGGGCTCAGTTTTGGCCCCGGAACTTTTCAATATTTTTATCAGTGATCTGGATGAAGGGATAGAAGGGTTACAAATTAAATTTGCTGATGATACCAAATTGGGAGGAGTAGCAAACAGCCAAGAAGATAGAGTTAAAATCTGGAGAAGTGGGCAGTTGCAAACAGGATGCAATTCAACAAAGAGAAATGCACAGTATGACATCTGGGCCACAAAAATGTCAAGCACAAATACTGGATGGGGGATACGTTTCTGGGGAGTAGCGTATGCAAAAGAGATCTTGGGGTAAGGGTGGACTGTAAACTGAATATGAGCAGTCAGTGTGATGCAGTGGGGAACAAGGCTAAATCAGTCTTGGGTTGTATTAAAAGGGCCAGAGCACTGAAATCGCAGGAGGGCATCCTGGCCCCTCTGTATACTGCCTTGGTCAGGCCGCATCTGGAGTCCTGTGGGCAGTTCTGGAGGCCCCACTTCCGAAAGGATGTGGGCAAAACCGAGAGGGTGCAGAAAAGAGCGACGAGGATCATCAGGGGTCTGGAGACGAGGAAATGTTTAGTTTGGAGAAGAGGAGATTGAGGGGGGACAGGATTGCTCTCTTTAAATATTTGAAAGGCTGTCATTGGGAGGAGGGCAAGGAGCTGTTCCAGTTGGCAGCAGAGGAGAGGACCCAAAGCAATGGGTTTAAATTACAGGCAGAAAGGTATCGGCTGGATATTAAGAAAAAGTTTTTCAGGGTCAGAGTGGTTCAAAGGCGGAATCAGCTGCCCGGGGAGGTGGGGGGCTCCCCTTCACTGGCAGCTTTCAAGAAGAGCCTGGACTGATATTGGTCAGGGATGCTTCAGGCTGGTCCTGCATTGGGCAGGGGGCTGGACTCGATGGCCCGTATGGCCCCTTCCCACTCTTATGATTCTATGACTCTCTCTCCTGAATTCCTTGTTGGGAGGGGACAGCTTTTTCTACAGCACAACCTTTAGGAAGTCAGACTTTAAAAAAAAAATGAAATGCCTTTCATGAGATTGCCTGTGACGTATCGCGGAGTCCTGTTGGATAGTTGTGGAGACTTGGGGACCAACACGGCTGTCTCCTACCGTCTGGCTTTCCCTGGCAACGCAGTCGCTCCTGTCAGGGCTTATGGACTCCCAAGAGCCTATTTTAAGGTTGTTCTCTTACGTGATTCTGTCAGTCCTTTTAGCTTTTCTTCACCTGTGCCCATTAAATCTGCATTACAAATAATGTATGTTGAAAGTGCTGTGTAGTCACTGAATTTGCATCCAGTAGCAAAAACAAACAAAAACCATGGCCGGTCCTACTGGCTGCATGACCAAGGTGGGCAAGTTCAAATGCAGTGGTATTGGGGGGGGGGGCGCTTGTGCCTGGTTCCCTTAGGACTGCCAGCTCTCAGTTGAGGAATTCCTGGAGACTTGGGGGGAGGCGCCTGGGGAGGGCAGGGTTTGGGGAGTGGGGGGGACCTTAGCGGGATATGGTGCCAGGCAGAGCAGCCCTCCAGGGCAGCCATTTTCTCCAGGCAAATCAATCTCTGTAGCCTGGAGACCATTCCTAATCCCTGGAGATCTCCAGCTACCACCCGGAGAATGTCAAGCCCCAGTTGCCACCTGCCCCCCACTTCACAAGAACGTATGTTGGTGGGGCCAAAGAGCAGGGAATGAGGATCCAATATCTCTCCCATGTATATTCTCGGCATCTGATATCCTTTCGTCCACCTTTCCAGACTGCCCATGCCTAATCTGGTATCCCTTCAGTATGCTACTTCTCCCGTCTTCTCTTTCAAGGTCAGAAATGTTAATTTCCTTCACTACCTTCTACAACATTTTCTCATATTTCTCCCTATTTTAGGCAACAGGCAGAAGAAAGCTTCCAGCTTCTCTCTTGGCATAATAAAACTTGTAAATCCAATAGCATTTCAAAGACTAGCACAACTTATCCCAACCTAGGCTTTTGTGAACAGGGTTCCCTTCCTCAGATGCACCGAAGTGTACATCCCTCAATGCTTTTAGGCACCAACATAATGGATGGGCACTTCAATGCATCTGAGGAAGGAAGCTCTGATTCACAAAAGCGATACATTTTGTTAGTCCTTAAGGTGCAACTAAACTCCCGTTTTATTTTACTGATGCAGACTGACATGACTACCCATCTAGAACCATCCCCTGATCGAATGGCTGTGCACTCATGGCTATTGGCTCAAGACTGAATGGAAGCAGAAATTCTCTCGCCAGAGTAGGAATAGCAGAGAAATGCAAGTCAAAATGATTGATAGTTGTTGGCAGAACCATGATGGGAGCTCCCAGTTCTGGGAAATGATGGATTCCTCCCTCCTCTGCATACACTTTTCCGATTACATACACACATATGCACACCACTTCAAACGGAGAGAGAGGTCAATTGATGGAAGTATGTTGGCACCAGACATGACCTTTCCTGGTACTGGGAACAGCCAGTTTCGTAAGAGGCTCTGACGTAAGGAGCCTCCGTGGTTTCTTGCAAAGCCAAGAAAGGGCAAGTGTATTGTTCTGTCCTGGCTCTGCCTCTCCCCCGCAGGGAATTCCCTCCGTCTACCAGCCTCTCCTCCGATTCACTCCTTTGGACATCTCTTGCCCTGATCTCACTGCATTGCAACTCCACTGTTTAATACTTTGGTTAGCATTTCAGGCTTGGGAAACTGTCTGGGGAAGAATTTAGTGGCAAGGATAGCATCATTTTGACACAACCTCCTGTTCTCTCAGGCTGCTCTGTGTGGAACCCGTTTCCTACCCTTCCCCTCATCTAGAATTGTGGGGCTGGGGGCAGAAATATCAGTCCCTCCCTATATTAAGGTCTGTTTAGTCTGTGGCTCTCTAATAGCCCCCTTTCTCAGCACCACTGTAAACATCTGTCAGGGTCAATCTATCCCAGTCTTGCCAGGCACGGCTTCTCTTGCCCCATCCCCCATCCCCTCTCCCCCCGTCCCCGCCCCCCCCCGCTCCCACCACAGGCACTGTGCGTGGACAAGAAGCTACAGTGGTCCATTTGTGCAAGACCCCGTGAGTGGGAATGGAGGGCAAGCGTCTTCTCTCCATTCCTTTTGAGGTTTTGGGAAAAGACATCAGTGTACACACCAACAATTGAAAAATGAGTATAAGTATACTCTTGTTACATGAGCCAGTGACTCATGGTGCAGTAATGAGCAATCAAAACCATAGAATGAATGAGGCAGTCCCCCCCCCCGAGATTTTTAAAATGTTGGCTACAGAATATCTTGGAACAGACTGTACCTTTTCGTTCTACCTAATGGCTAGTTCTGTGTCACTCCAAAGCTTGCAAACACCGAAACAAGCAGAAAAAGGAGTCACCTTACCTACTCTGAAATGACAAAATACGCAATTTCCTGCAGTGTACAAAGCAGATGTTTACACTTAGACACTACAAATCACTGGCACATTGAACATTACCTCCCATCAACTTTCTCTCCCAAATGCTATTTTTTAAAAAACAGGTACATATTAGTAACACTGTTTTAAATGCTTTCAAAAACATCAAGCACTGTTTTGTTTGTTTTTTTAAAATAAAATTTATTAATTTTTTCAAATGTATAACAAAATAGAAAACAAATATCAGAAAAAAATATTTAAACCATATTGTCAACATCAACAAATCAACCATTCGGTTAACTCTAAATTTCAACCATTAACATTCCAAATTATGTTTTACTGTCATACCCTGCTTCAGTACTTTAAAGTCCTTGACAGGATGATACCCCATGCAGATACATGGAATCCCCTTTATAAACAAGTAAGTCTTTCTTTATATTTAGTCGGAACAGAAGACAGCGGAGTAGGACGGAAGTCAGAGGCCCCTGCTCTCGGTTGTGTCCTGTACAATGCAAGGCTTAACCCTGCAATACCTATAGGCAGTGGCATGATTTATACACACAGAGTGTATCCGTTCCCGGACTCTTCCTTCTCTGGGGTGCTAGCTGTGACTTGCCCCACACATCTGGGTTTGCAGACAAGGACTTCTAAGCAGGAAGCGGGAAATGTCCAGGCAGACCTGAGCCCCCTCAACATTCCTTGCAGAAATGCAGGACGAATATTTCCAGGAGCAGAGGACGCAATGAGTTATTTAATGTTAGTGCTATTTATTTTGAAAGCGTTCGTGTCCTACCTGTTTACCATAACAGGAGTCAGAAAGAAATGGGATATTGCAGATCATGTTGGAAGGATATTAACAAAACCCCAGAGCAGGCCTGCACAACTTGGGGACCCACCTAACCAAATGAGGCCAAATGTGTGATGCAGGGTACCTACATGTGGTTCCATACATTTCCTGTTTTTGTAGCCCGCCAGGGATTGTGAAACAGGATGATCGAACACAATTCATGGCCGGACGGTTTGTGTTTGTCTCGGTGTGTCATAAGTGGTGCCATCTGGCTCTTGGGATAGCAGGTCTGCTGTTGCTAAAACCCTGGAATAGGGAAGAGCAATTTCTGGGGACATGGGGGGGGGCAGGGGCGAGAGTCACGGGGGGGGGTTGGCTAGAGTTATTTGCATCTGTGATTGGGGGGACTGGTCTGCAAGGATCACGGCGCACACGAGCAGCTATTTGCAGGGAGCCGAGGACGAGAATAGCAGGATGAGGGAGGTATCACAGAACTGAGTCAGAACTATTTTTATGGGGAGCCCTGAACCGGAATAGAGGCCGGTCGGCCAGTTGGGGTTGAGGCACACTTGCGGGGAGGGGAGGGGGCATGTGGGCAGGGGCCCTGCACAATACTGGGTTAAGGAGACGGCCCGTTTCCCTAGAACATTAATAGTCAATGACTCCAAGCAGCCAAATATCCTTATGGTGTCCGGTGAGCCAGCAGCCCACAGACCATATAAAGGATTGTTTCCCATCTTGCTGCAGAGTAGAGGAAAGCTGTTCTGGGCTGAGCTTTGAGTCACCCAGCAGGGTTCAGGTCACGGTGCCTGCTGTGCGAGGGAATGAAGCCCAACGCAGCACAAGCCTGGCAGATACGACAGTGGAGGGAGGTGCAGCTCGAGGTACGGGATGTCAAGGAAGCAGCAAGGGAGTTTGTTAATCTCACTACAGCTTTGGAAATTTAGTGGAGCTGAATGGCCAGTCTTTGCTAGGTCCCAAAGGCCTTTCCCAAATTGTGGGAAGAAGGAGTCACACTTCCATCATGCACAGCAAAACTGGAGATTTCTCCTCTTCTTGTGAAACGATAGGAATAATGTGCGAGACTTTGCAGCGGTGGTTGGAATGCTTACTCTTTTGAAGATGCCAAGTGAAGATCTCCCTGATAAGGCTTCCCGTTTTTGTCATCAGAAGCAATAATTGCTACAGCATTTTTGGGCCAGGCAGCTTACCATCTTTATTCTGCATGCCGTTTTGGGTTGGATGCTTTTTGTTAGAGTTAAAACAATACCACGTTGAGATTCAAATCACAGAAAGGCTATTATAATAAAGTGAGATTTGCTTGTGGTTTATGCATATCCCTCCAAAATACTGAATGTATCCAAATGCTAGCATCTTAAAGCCAAGAAGTACAGATAACTATGGTTTTCAAGTCTAGCCTTATATCTTCTCTTTCTCTTTCATTGCTCACAGATTTCTATTTATCAACTTTAGCATAACCTTCCCTTTCTCTTTATTCCTGTCTCTCACACTTCCCATCCCAGTTACCTTGCATAGCCTACGCCTAACTTATAATGCCTAATTAGCCCCTTTCAGCTTTGTATGACACCATCCCCACGGCCTTCCTCTCTAGCTGATTCCATTTCTTGCTTTCCTTCTGAACAGGGGTCCCCAGCCATGTTGCTTCCAGAGAATAAGAAACGCACAATAGGTAAGGGAGCATTTAATCAGATCAACTTAAGTTGCTGTAAGACTTTTAAAAGCATGAGTATTTTTTAGTTGCACAGAGGTCTTCTTCAGACAGAATGGAAGGATATTTATTTGTAAGTAGTCTGTAGCCTCTGGCCATTCAGTCTGTTCTCTACTTTTTAATTGCTTTTTAAAGTTTCTTCTTTTAACCAGTCTTGCAGTGGATATACTTGAGATTTGGCAGCCTTTCTCTTCTGCCTGATGAAGATACCTGGTGTAACTCAAAAGCTTGAACACTCTTATCAGTATCAGTTGGTCCAATAAAAGGTGTCTCATCTATATACCTAATTCTCAACAGTCCCCTCTGCATGCAGATACTTATTTCTGAAGATTGGGGGCTTTTTCTATACAGTCAGGGGACTCCATGGGTTTGCAGAAAAATCCAAAAAGTTTTTAAAAAACAACCTTGAGGAGGATTGAATCCCCCCCATACCTTTTGAAATGGCCACCACAGGGATCTATTCCAGGCCCCACTGCATTGACAGTCACACACACAAACAAACACACACACGGTGTGATCACAGGAGCAGCTTGGCCCGACATAGCCACCCCTCCCCTGCAGATTAAAGGGGCACAACCACATCTGTCAGGAGTTCCCCAGGCATACTCTCCCTGTCGTAAGACGACTTGGAGCCAGGTTAAAAAGGCACCACATCACAAGTGGTGTTTTTGGTTCCCTGTGCACTCATTGCGCATGTGTCAGACTCCTGCAACAATCAGAATCAACAACTTGCTTCTTTAGAAGAGACGTTTATTGATCAGTATTGGCAGAACACCTATACTTCAGGTTCTGTGTTGAAACTGAAGGGGAAAGCGCGGGGTGGACAGATATACAAGGTTCAAACGCAGGTCAGGGGGTGGCAGGGAGCCAATCAGGGTGTCTCGCGGGCCAGCCAGAAAAGTAACGGACCCGTGTTCCCAGAGATGATGTTACCAAGGTCAGGAACCTAAACTATACAGATAACAGCACAGTACTCAGACAGCAAGAAAGCGAAAGCAACATTCCAAGGAGTCCCATCCCCCTCCACCAGCCTCCCAGACTATGGCAGCGAGCTGACAGCATGGCCAGATGTCTGAACACGGGGGAGCGTGTGCAAAACGGATTGGCAATCTGAAGCTGCAGATCCATTTCTGCCACTGGGGTGCTTTTTCTTTTAGTTTTGCCTGTATGCACATTGAGTGCACATGTGCATGAGTGCACAGTGCATATGCGTGTGAATGGGCACATATGCACATGCATGAGCACATATGCACCCTCCTGCATTTTAAAAACCACCGGGCAGCGTGCTCCATGGCTGAGGTGCTGCAGTAATGTGGATGCTTGACCAGGGGATGCCCGTGTGGGTAACCCACAGCAGGGTGTGCTGTCTGAATTATATGCCCCGCTACATTTTTCAGTGGTA
This sequence comes from Gekko gecko, assembly GCA_029375565.1. NCBI lineage: Eukaryota > Metazoa > Chordata > Lepidosauria > Squamata > Gekkonidae > Gekko > Gekko gecko. The sequence goes on from JAPDNY010000003.1 coordinate 90,363,319, forward strand.
CAATTAGAGGCAGCACCATATCGTGCCAAGCCACCGGTGTGATATCACTCACTCACTCACACATGGGGGGGGGGAAGCAAAAAGCAAAACTGGATCTGGAATTGGGAAGAATTCCTCCTGCAGTATGAACAGGTCTAGGAGTGCCGGCTCCAGGTTAGGGAAATCCTGGGGGTTCTGTGGTGAAGTCTGAGGAGTGCAGATTTCGGGGAGGGGCGAGGCCTCACCTGGATAGAATGCCACAGAGGCCACCCATTTTCTCCAGGGGGAAAGATCTCTGTTGTCTGGAGTTCAGTTGTCATTCTGGGGCACCTCCAGGTCCCTCCTGGAGGCTGGCAAGCCTAGGCCTAGCAGCACCCTCTGGGTGACTTGAGACCACCTGATTTGCATGATTCAGCTATGCCTGGCTGCTTGCTCCTGTTCAACACCAGCCACCCTATGAAAGTCGGAGCAGAATAATGCTCAGAGCTTCAGGGTAGGGTCTGCGAGACCCAGGTTTAGATCCCCGTTCTGGCTGTGGAAGCTCACTGTGTGATTTTGGGCCAGTCACATACTTTCAGCCTAACCTACCTCATAGGGTTGTTGTGTATATAAAAAGGAGGAGAGAATAATGTAAACTGCTTTAGTCCCCCCTGTGGAGAAAGACTATAGTTTTCCTCGGTAGAGGCTGCAGGGGGAAAGGAGGCGGAAAGCTGAAGACAGAGGGGGCAGAGAAAGGCAGGTTGGCTGTTGGGTGGGATTTTATTTATTTTTTATTTATTGTTAAATTTGTACCCTGTCCTCACCGCAAAGCAGGCTCCCTGAAAAGCAGGGATGCCAACTCCACATGGGGAAAATCCTGGATATTTGAGCCTGGGGATGGTGGGGGATTGAGGCAGGGAGGGACTTCAGACAGATATAATACCATGGACTCCACCCTCCAAAGCAGTAATTTCCTGCAGGGGGGTTGTTGCCAACCTCCAGGTGAAGGCTGGAGATCTCCTGGAATTACAACTGATCTCCAGATGACAGAGATCAGTTCCCCTGGAGAAAATGGCTGCTTTGAAGGGTGGAGTTGATGGTGGTATGCCCTACTGAGGTCACTTCCAAGCTCAGACCTCATCCTTCCCAGGCTCCAGCTCCAAATCTCCAGGAATTTCCCAACATGGAGCTGGCATCCCTAAGAGGAACTGATCTCTGTATTTGGGCACTCTGTTGTGATTCCTGGGGAGCAACTGCTGCCACTGCTGCTGGGCGGGGGGGAGGAAGTAGGTGGGAGGCCGGGAGAGTGACAGGGGCAGAAAGAGTGATGGACAGGGCTGGCTCACCCACTAGGTGAGCTAGGTGCTCGCCTAGGGCGCCAGCCCTGCAGGGGCGCCAAAATGCCCCCCCCCCGTGAAAAGCCCCCGGGCCGCCCAGCGCCGGCAGCCCCAGCTTTCTTGGGCGCCTTGAGCCTGCGAGGCGCCCAGAAAAGCCGGTGCCATCGCTGGGAGAGAAGGGGCGGGCATTCTAAGCCTGCCCCTTCCCCGGCTCTCCTGGCGCCGGGCCATCTCCAGGCCCCACTGGGAGGTTGGCATCCCTGGTGGGGTGGGCGCTCCGGGCTGTCCTGCCTAGGGCGCCCAGACACCTGGGGCCGGCCCTGGTGATGGGGGGGGGGCAGGAAGGAAGTGACAGACATGGGGGGAAGGGGCAGAGAGAGAAAAGGGGTGGCAGGAAGGAGAAAGACTGTGAGAGAAATAGGGGGGAGAGGGGAAGAAGCAGAGGTGGGGGGATGGGAGAGCCACTCCCACAAGTTTCTTGTGGGTCCCCACAATTTTATATTTTCATACTTTCTTACCAGCATCTTTTCCTGATATCCACGCTTCCTTCCTTGTTCACTTCACTGCCCTTTGGGCATCACCTTCCCTCCCTGTGCCTAGGAGCTAAATACAGCTTCTCTCTGAAGTTTTATTTTGCCCTTTGTCTAAGAAGCCACGGGGGGGGGGCATACGAGGTTCTTGCTTCTTCCACTTTTCCCTCATGGCAACTTTGTGAGGTAGGTTAAGCGGTGTGGGGGTGGGGGTGGGGTGGGAGTAAGTAACTAGCTCAAGCTTCGTAGCAGAGTGGGGATTTGAACCCAAGTCTCACCAGGTCACCCAGCTCAAGCCTCGCCGCTGCCTCCTTCCTCCTCCACCACCGCCTTTCCCTTGGGGGCTTCCACCGTACGCTGAGTCTTGTTGCCCAGGTCTTACAGTTCAGGCGCCTGCCCTCATTCACATATCAGTGGCTATGGTGTATTCCAATACTGCTAGGAAATGTAAATTAAAGAACGCAGTTGGCAGGCACATTTTCAAGAGTCATGAGGTTGGAGGGTTGTTCTTTCTAACATAATGACAAACTAACTTGGTATCAAAATGACCCCTCTCTATGGTCTGGTTCGTACAAGATATCAGTTGCTTCAAGGAAGAGGCCTTGAAATTGTCCAGGAGTGGCCGTGTCCATATTTCTGTACTTGGTTGGTCTTAGTGGAAGGTATCAAAGGGCTTGGGCAACAGGAAAGGAAATCATGTTTGGGGCCTGAAAACAGCAGAGCCCAGCGGTGATGCTTCCCAACACTGTGCCGTTCTCTGCAGCTGTGGTCCGGAAGAGTTGTGGATCCAAAGATCCTCCTTCTGGGTCTTTAAACATACCTGGCAGGGGAAACTGAGACAGAAAACAGATTCTTATCACTTTGAACGTTGTTAATAACAGGTAAAAAGAAAAAAGGGTGGTTTTGACAGCACGTAGATTCTAGCCTGCGTTGATATGGCCTCCTCACTCTGGCTGTGCAGGTTCCCCTCCAAGGTTTATTTAGCACAGCAGGACCTGTTATTGAGCCAATGGATGAAGCTCCCTGTTTTAGTTGTGCTCCGTTTTGCCACTGTGAGGTCTGGCACCCAGGTGCTTCCAAATGTTAAGAGGGCTCCCCTATGAAACCTGGGCTTTGTTCACATTTCCAACATTGCTTTCCTTCTCTGGTGCCGGACTTCCCTCTTGGTGCCCTGAGGACTTCCTGGAAGACCCCCCCCCCCCGCCAGTTTGGGAATCGCCGGGGCTCGAACCAGCCCGCTAAGCCAGCCAGCCCCAAGGAATGGATTGGCTCCCTCCAAATATTCACGGCTCTTTTGCTGGTTTGGCGCCTTCGGCCCATTCCAGCTTTTGTTTGTTTGGTTTGTAGCTCGGGGGATCGTGTTTATGAGAGCTGCTGCAGAGATGTGTGACTTGGCCATTCCCGCGCCTTGTGGGGGAGGCCAGGGCGGAGGGCGGATCGGGGCCCTTGCCCCGGGCGGGGGTGGGAAGCGCGGGCCCTCCCGGCCGGGCTCTTAAAGGGAACTGGCGGCGCCTCCGCAGGCCAAGTGACCCAGGTGAAGGAACATGTGACACCTGCTTTAATGGGCTGCCGGCTTCCTCCCCTGAACCGGGGCCAGCCCCACTCCGGACCCCGGCCAAGCCCGGCGGGGAGGGAAGCGGGGGGCGCGCCAGAAGGCTCGCCGCGGGGGGGGGGCGGGGGGCCGGAAGGACGCCCCCTCCCTCCCTCCCCGCCTCCCCTCCCCTCGGCAGGCCCGCCGGCTGGACCGGCTCTGGCGGCGGGGCGCTGGCGAGGCGAGGCGAGGCGAGTCCGCTCCGCGCGGAGACGGGGGGGAACCGCATCCCGCCGCCCGGCCCGGCTGCGGCGTGGCTCTCGGGGCGGCAGAGGTTCCACCAGGGCCGCCGCCGCCCTCCTCCTCCTCTGCCCCGGGGGGCCCACCCTGCCGGGCCGCCCTCTGCTCGCCCGCCCGCCCGCCGGAAAGCCCCGGGCGACGTCGAGGAAGAGGCGGGAGGGGCGGTGTCCGGGGAGCCCGGGGGGCGTGAAGGACACTGGGGCTTTTGGTGTGCCCAGGGCAAGTGGTGCCTGGTGAAAGAAACCCTCTCCGGCGGCCACTGACTCACTCTTGAAGCATGCCCTCCCGGATGGGGTGCTAATCTCCACCACTCAGTCATTGCTGCACACTCTCCGGTGAGCTCTTTGACCAGGCACTAAGGAACTCCAGAAGAGGAGGAGGAGTTGGTGTCTGTGCCCCACTTTCCTCTCCCCTAAGGAGTCTCAGTCGCCTTCCCTTCCTCTCCCCACAGCAGGCAACTTGTGAGGTGGGTGGGGCTGAGAGAGTTCTGAGAGAACTGGGACTGGCCAAAGGTCACCCAGCAGGCTTCATGTGGAGGAGTGGGGAAACCAGCTGGGTTCTCCAGATTAGAGTCCACCACGCTTAGCCACTTTGCCATGCTGGAATAAAAGAACTGGGGCTGGTGAACGGGATCATCTGCAAGCACAGGCCGCTGCATCAGCCCTGCCCAGGGGGGTCCAGATACAAGTTTCTTGTGGCTCAGTTATTTCAGAGTTGCCCTCTCTTCCAGGGGGGAAGAAGGCAAACCCATAGCCATTTACAAACCAGCAAAGTTCCCATTGCCTGACACCAAAGTTGAACAAGTGTAGTGGTCCAGGACAAGCTGTTCACGCTGTACGCCTGAACTCCCATAGTGTCGAATTCTGATTTCGATGAGGAACAGGGAGATGGTTCCTCAGAATTCTGTACAGTCCTGGGAGCATTTGGTACCTGTCTGTTTCCGCTTCCTTACTAATGGGGTGCGTTTGGGAAGAAACTACATGTGGGAGTTACAATTATTCGTGAATTTGGAGCCCCCTGAACAATGGGAGAAAGGAGCCTTGGACAATTTTTCAGACCCAGCGACTTGGTTAATCTGCCGTTGGCAAAACCACATTCATGTAGTGCTGAACAAAGCTGTGTGTCTGTTTATATATCTATGATTGCTCTCTATATATCATTTGCCTTTCGCTTCCAGCCACTCCTCGGGTTTCTTCTATACTTCAGTGGCAGGAGCCTGAGTTTTAGAAGCAAGAAAGATTGAGTTTGATCACGGCTGCTACCATGATGGGTTCCAGATGTTTGTGATTTCATTAACATACACATAGAAGTCATTTCCCATGCCAGTTCAGTTCAGTATGTTTTAGGAATGGGACACGTAGCTGTAAAAATAGGTGTCCTTTTCCCCAATTGCTCCTAAGTCGCGAATGAGATTCTAAGTGGTATACTCATGTTCTTACACAGGCTCCTGTTTGTTGGCAGAGTAATTAACACAGCAGCGATGCACAACCTGATTAAAGAGTAGATAAAGGTTTATTTAGGAATTAACATACTTGATAGGAAAGCGGAGAGACAGAGATAGGTTCCTAACTGCATCTGTAGCTTGAAGAGAGAGAGACTGAGCGTGGCACTTCCGAGAAGGAGGGGGAAATTGCCCTGAGAGTAGCGGTCTGGAGACAGACCAGGAGTGACCCTTAATAGGAGAGAGAAGGTGCTGACCCATTATCCTGTCTTCTTGCTGCCCCCTGCAGGGTCTTCTCTTCTGCTTTGTACTCCAGGCATTGCCTTTTCCAACACTATTTTTGACGATGTTTGCTGCAAACTCCTACTACTTCCAGGACTAGAAGCAGCTTTTCACCCTGTTTCATTGGCTCATGTATAGCTGCTTAGGGCTGTAGCAGTGCTCTGTTTTTTTCCCCTGTGACCAAAAACGGATGGGTGATGTTCTGGTCATTTACTGAAGTCAGGATATGTGGATTGCCCTGAGGCAGCCCCTTCTCTGGCAGAACCTCCGGGTCTCTCCGTCAGCATCTGCCAAGGCTGCATCTTTTGTTTCTTCCTGTGTGAGGTCCAGCCTGCCCTGCCCTGGCACTCCTGCACTCTGCCGTCCTGGCTAGGGCCAGAAAGGCTCTCCAGTCAGCCTCGGAATGGGAAAGAGAGGTGGTCACCACCACCACCACCATGCCACCCTGGTCCTCTTCCTTCCTCTCACTGTCTCATGTGCCCTTTCACTTGGGTCAGGTGTGCTCGGCCTGTTTCCAGCCTGCCCGCCGCCCTTTCATTTGACCCTGGGCCCCACCCTTCTTCTCTGGGCCCAATCCGCCCCTGGCTCCACCTCCCTCGGAAACTGAGAAAGGACGTTCAAAATGGGCAGCTGTGTTGGGCTGAAGCAATAGAACAAAGTTAGAGTCCAGCGGGGGCACCTTTAAGACCAACAGAGATTTATTCAAGGTGCGCACTTCGTCAGACGATGCAATGGAACCTGACGAAGTGTGCATTGCGCACGAAAGCGCACACCTTGAATAAACCTTTGTTGGTCTTAAAGGTGCCCCCGCTGGACTCTAACTCTGATCAAGGACGTGTTGCAGGGAGTAGGCAGGCAGGCAGCATTTTAAAGACTGTTGAAGGAGGTGGCCAGTTACCTGCTCCCGAGGCTGCCCATCCTCCCTCCCTCTCCCCTTCTCACTCTCCCTCGGAAGGGGAAGCCTCCCTTCCCTGCCTCAGCTGGGCTCTCCTTCCTCCAGGCCCATGTGCACGACGGGGCGTGTGTGTGTGCGTAGCTCCCCTGCTGACCTCCCTGCTGCTGCAACTGCTGCCAAATCGGTTGGGGCCCTCCCTGCTCTCCCTGCTGCCATTGCTTCACTGCCTGGCTACTCCAGGTAAGGCTTCCCAGAGCTCCCCCCCACCCCCCGGCTGCAGCGCACTGGCTGGGTGGGAGTCACGTCGGGGACGGGGCCTGGACACTCTCTGCTTCTCACTTCAGCTCGGAAGACAGCTGAGTCCCTCCCTGTGAGGCCGAACTTCTGCCTCCTGACTCAAGGCAATACTTCTCATCAGGCCAAGCTGGGAAAATGAAACGCGGCATAACCAGGTCCTGACATCATTCGAAATCCAGCGTGTGCAAGACTTCCAGGAGAATTATTTTTAAGACGGTGGCTTCAACGCTGTGTGGCCAAATGCATTATCCAGGAGCATATCTGAGCCAATGTGGAAATGCCTTCAGTTTTTTTGGATGTCATAACGATTCTCTGTGAACAGTTGTAGGCAGATTCAGAATGGCATCGATAGGATGAAATGGACTGTGTCAACATCGAAGCTCAGTAGTGAGCCTTGGGCAAGTTTGGTGTAGTGGTTAAGTGCGCAGACTCTTATCTGGGAGAACCGGGTTTGATTCCCCACTCCTCCACTTGCACCTGCTGATGTGACCTTGGGTCAGTCACAAGCTCTGGCACAGCTGTTCTCTCAAGGACAGTTTCTGTCAGAAGTTCTCTCAGCCCCACCTACCTCACAGGGTGTCTGTTGTGGGGAGAGGAAGGGAAAGGAGTTTGTAAGCCGCTCTGAGACGCCTTTGGGCAGTGAAGGGCGGGGTATAAATCCAATTTCTTCTTCTTCTTCTGCTTCATGCCGTTGTTGTTCGAATAAATGCTGTGGATCAGACCCCTTTCCTATTTCTCCTCTCCGCCAGAAGAATTCCAAATACATATTGCCACATATTCCCACCTCCTCCTGGAAATGTTTCGATAACCTCAAAGTCTTGAGTTGTGTATCCCTGCTGGAGCCTTTACTGGGTTAAATGTAAAAAAAATATATGAATTGCCTTGGGAGCACAGAAGCTTCTACACAGCATCCCCACCCCCCACCCTGTCCTCCACGTTTCCCAGTTAAGGGGAAAATGCTGTTCAAACAAACTACAAAGATGACCTGACTCCAATGGTAACAAGAGAAAGAAATTTTACTTGCAAAAACAGAAGCACATCCTACATGACATATTCATATAGGTACATTTAACTTATTGTGAAAAGATTAACTTTAAAAAAAGTTAACTTGCTACAGCTCCAAACCCATGTAAGAGAGACAAGAAGAAAGGTCCTATAGAAGATGAAACAGAAGGCAAGCAATGGCCAAAAGGGCTCAACGTCTAACTGACCAGAGGGTGGGGCCAACCGCCGAGTGTACCCAAGCGAGAGAATTCTCTTAACCCTTTCCCTCCCAGATCCTCTTGCAAGCAAAGTTACAATACCCAACAGGGTAGGGGGTGATATAACCATTACTGATATAAGTTGACTGAGACTGGTTGTCTATAGATCTTTTATATACATTGGTGGAGTCGTGGTAGGAATTTCTCTGCATGGAGGAAATTTGGCTATAACTTAATTTTTGACTTTTGTGAAATGTAATTCGTATGCCTAGCTAAGGGAGAAATATATAATGGAAAAGAGAATGCTGTTGGCATTTCCACATGGGTGCTGTGATTTCCCCATTGCTGCTGTGGATGCTGATGCAGCACGGTAGCAACAGGGTTTCCACGTGGCAGTTCTCCCTGCAGGTTCCCAGCCGCAATCTCCTGAGCGTAGCCATCCTTCCCCCCCCCATGCTATGCCACCAGGGCCTTTTCTTTCTTTTTGTAACGGGCAAGTGTATATCATCATAGCATTCTGTGTATCAGGTTCTCTGAATTCTCAGGTTTCTTTTTTTTTAAAGCAAGTGTCTAGCCCTTTTCAGTATGATAACATAAGGGAAAAGGTATATATCTCTCCTATATAATAAAGCCGTTTTGGTATGATTCTTTTCTGAACATTCCACACGCTTCCCCAGCCTTTGGCTTGCTGACCTGTCACTCCGACCATGTGCCAATGGCTGCGTGCTGGGTGCTGGATCTGTTCCTCTTCCCCGCCCACTCCCTCTTCAGCCACTGTTCCCTGTCAGAATGCCTTTCTCTCTTGACAAAGACATTTCTCCTGCTTGCCTCCTGTGTGGCTTCCTTCAGTGGCTGTTGGTAGGTGTAACAAAATGGCAGTTGCCTGTGTTTGTAAGATGGCTGTGGTTCTTGGTTTAAAATGTTTCCACATAAGTTTAATTGAGCTGTAGTTCCAGAGAGGGGCCTTCAGGGGTATCACTTACTGGGTGGCACACAGTTAGTTCCCAGCTGCCTCAAGGCCAAAAAGGGTGGGGAATCGGGGACTGTCCCAATGAGAGGGATGGCATCAATATAGACTGCAGCCCATCCAGGGAGGAGGCCGTCTTCATCCCTGGTTTGCAGCAGAAATTCAGCCACTCCACAGTTGGCTGGACTGGGGAATGAATGGAAGTTTCTCTGCTCTCTTGGGCAAGAGAGAGTGGAGTGGCTGAAGGAGAGCCAGAGCCCAGTCCAAGGAGAGATCCTATCCTGAGGTAGAGAGTATTGTGCGTAGGGAAAGAGCATTTAACCCTGTTGGTTCATGGTGTCTGCTTACTCCTGCAGTGTGTGTGTGCTCCATAACTCTGTAAATAGTTAAATAAATTCTTTAATTTGGGCTAATAATCTGTGTTGAGCTCTGACCACATCGTCTCCCCTGCTCTGCACAATACCAAAGGGAGAGGGTAGCCCAGGGAAGCAAGGAAAGACCAGACCCTTGGGTTACCAACTTTCCAGGGATCCCCCAAAGATTGGGGATTCCATCTCTAAATAGGGAGATTCAGCCAGAGGGGTCTCACTGCCCCTCTAAAAAGGCAGTGATAATTCAGTGAGTCTTGGTGGCAAATTTAAGGAGTTAGATACGCCCATGGGATGAGGGTGGGAGGCAAACAGCTGAGTTGTAAACTAGAGCCCGTTTCGCCCATGGTAGGCAACCAAGCTTGGTTCAGACCCTTTGCAGGCCTTTGTGAGGAACTCATTGCGGCCAGTCCTGACTATGGTTGCCAGGTCCAGGTAGGGAGATTCCTGGAGATTTTCTGGTAGAGTCCATGGAAGCCAGATTTTGAGGAAGGGAGAGGCCTCAGTTGAACAGAATGCCATACAGCCCACCTTCCAAAGCAGCTATTTTCTCCGGGGGGGAGATCTGTTGGCTGGAGTACAGTTGTGATACCTGGTGAACTTCAGGCTCCACCTGGAGGTTGGCTGCCCTAGGCATCGCAGTCAGTGCTTCGGAGCAAGGTCTGCTAGATCCAGGTTCTTGCTGTAGAAGCTGAGTGGGTGATTTTGGACCACTCACTGACTTTCAGCATAACCTATCTCACAGAGTTGTTGTGCAAGTCAAAAGGGGGAGAGGAGAATGATGTAAGGTGCTTTGGTCCCGACTGCAGAGAAAGACTACTTTTCCTCCTGGGAAATCATTGTTGCCAATCTCCAGATGAGGCCTGGTGATCACTTAGAATTACAACTGCTCTCCAGATGGCAGAGATCAGTTCCCCTGGAGAAAATGGTGGACTTTGTGGCAATCAGGGCTTCAGAGCACGGAAGAGGCTGCAGGTGTGTGTGTGTGGGGGGGGAATGGAAAGCTGAAGAGTGAGGGGGAATAAAGGTAGGTTGATGATTGGCTGGGAAGGAGATAATGTTGCCAACTCCAGGTGGGAAATTCCTGGAGATTTGAGAGATGGAACCTGGAGAGGGTGAGGTTTGAGGAGGGGTGGGACCTCAGACAGGTACAGTGCCATAGACTCCATCCTCCCAACCAGCCATTCCCTCCTGGGGAACTATTGCTGCCAATCTCAGGAGAGGGGTGGAAATCACTCAGAACTATAACTGATCTCCAGGAGGGAGGGGGGAGGAGATGGAAAGCTGACATCAGAGGGGCGGGTAATGGCAGGTTGATGGTTGGCTGGGAAGGAGATAGGGTTGCCAACTCCAGGTTGGGAAATTCATGGAGATTTGAGGGGTGGAGCCTGGAGAGGGTGAGGTTTGAGGAGGGGTGGGACCTCAGACAGGTACAATGCTATAGACTCCACCCTCCAAACCAGCCATTTCCTCCTGGGTAACAATTGTTGCCAACCTCCAGGTGAGGGCTGAAGATCACTCAAAATTACAACTGCTCTTCAGGTAGCAGTTTCTTCCTCTGGAGAAAATGGTGGACTCTGTGTCATTATACCCTGCTGAAGTCACCACAGCACATTGATGCTGAGTGCCCAAGGCCTTGGCACTCTCCCAGAGCCTCTTTCTAGAGCTCCTATTTATTTCCACAATGGGCCTTATTCCTAGTCAGCAATAAAAGGCAAAAGGGGATTGAGACTTACTTTAAAAAAAATGAAAGCTGGGAATTCAGAGTACCTGGTGAACAGACTAACATTATAATGCTATACAAATGCTGTTTAAAAAACAGCCCCCCCCCCCCGATGGCAGGGGGAATGGTTGCCATGAGAACAAGGAACAGGGAAAATGGCAGCTGTTTGGGTGGGACTGGGAAATTCTGAACGTTCCCACCAACACAGTAACCATCCAGGTTTTACTGAAATCTGTTCCAAAACTTCACTGCAAAGCAGGTTTTGGAAAAATCAGAGAAAAGAAGGGGAAAACCCAGGAGGTGCCTGAATGCACCACAATGCTGTAGAGACATGGAAGGAAAAACCTAATTCCTAATAGCATCAAATGTGGGGCAAATATCCTGTATGGAAAAGGTCATTGTTGGGGAAACAAGGAATGTGAAACCTTTTCATGGACTCCCATCCCTACTGTGTTCATTGGGGAGCAAAAGGAACTGGCAGGGATACCCATTGCATCAAGAAAGAGAGAGAGCTATCTTTTTTTAAAAAAAACCCTCTAATTTATTGAACTTCAAACCCAAAATATAAAACCTTCCAAAAATAGAAGGGTCCAGTATGTAGCATACAAAATTGACTCATAATTCTTAATTCTATACTTATAATTCAATATACAGTATACACCCAGACAAATAAGGAATATATTCCGGCTACTGACATCAAGGCCCCTGGGCACTGATGAGCAGCCCCAGGGGTCTTTTCGTAGAAAAAGAGCTGTAGAAGCTCATTAGCATATGGTATGCTAATGAGCTATTAGGCTATGCCACACCCCCTGACATCACCGGAAGTGATGTCAGAAGGGGAAGCAAAAGGGGGGGAGACATCTTCAAAAGTTGGCCTGGGTGGGGGAGCTAAGAGAGAAGGGGTTTAAAGTTTAAACTCCTTCTCATGAGAGTTGGGCCACAGAAGGAGGAAAGAGGAAAGGAAAGAGAGAGAGTCGAGAGAAGGGAAGAAGGAAGGAAAGAGGAAAAGAAAGGGAAGGAAAGGAGGGAAAGAAAGAGCGGGAAGAAGGAGGGAAACAGGGAAAGGAGGAAAAAAGAGAATAGAAGAAGGTGGGAAAGAAAGAAAGAGAGAAGAGAAGAAGGAGGGAAAGAGGAAAAGGAGAGAAGGAAAGGAAGGAATGAAAAAAAATTCGCGACAATTCGGCCCCATTATATCCTATGGGCCATTGAAGTAAATGGTGAAAACATAGGGTATATTCTGGGGGCTGGAGGGGAGGGGGTTTGAGGAAGAGGCTCCAAACTCACAGGGTAGCTGATGGAGCTTCTCCCCAAGATACCCACCTGGTTTCAAGAACATTGGACCAGGGGGTCCAATTCTATGGGCCCCCAAACAGGTTGCCCCCATTCCCTCCATTGTTCTCTATGGTGGGAAGAAAAGTTACTTTTCCCCCACCATAGAGAACAATGGAGGGAATGGGGGCAACCTGTTTGGGTGCCCATAGGATTGGACCCCCTGGTCCAATGTTCTTGAAACCAGGTGGGTATCCTGGGGAGAGGCTCCATCAGCTACCCTGTGAGTTTGGAGCCTCTATCTCAAACCCCCTTCCCTCCAGCCCCCGGAATATACCCTATGTTTTCACCAGTGACTTCAATGGCCCATAGGATATAATGGAGCTGAAATTGACATGCGGCTGCCTGAAAAACTCCCCCACACAGCTGGGGGCGGGGCTTGGCTCCTGAGCTGCCTGAGCTGGGCTCTGGTGCGCTCCCCCCAAAAAGACCCCTGAAGCCCCAACCCTTAGTAAACCAGGGGTATAAAGCTTTCATGGACCCATAGCTGCTAATATACCTACTGACGTACCTAGCACATAGGACTACTATGGATGTGTGACGCAGGCCAAACCAGAAGTGATTAGAACTGACCCGATGTCCTGACCCAAATGCACCCCCTTCTTTCTATCTCTGGGGTCAGGAAGCTCACAGAAAGTCAAGGAGAGTCAAGGAAGCTAGTTTCAGATACCCTATCCATTTTGATTCTGATCGTGACACCGCCAATTCCTGGAATGTATAAACATCTTCTAAGGCAAATGTCATATACAGGGTTATTAGCACCAGCTGCACCAGTTTGGGAAACTGAACCAAAGATTCAGCTATAGAAACTAATTTGCTGTAGAAAATTAAAGTATCTGAGGTTCAACAGAGGAGGCTCAATCCAGGCCCTAATTCCACAACAGTCATAAAGGCACCACAAGTCTTTCTGTGAAAATGAAAATGAAATGTAACGCATTCCAGCACAGGCTGCCCTGAGATTCTTGGAAGAAGCACAGGATACTTGTGTGAGCTAGAAGCTTTCCCTGTGTCTGTCACCAGAACCTCCTTTAAGCGTTTTTAAAACACTTGCTGCCTTCCTGCTTACTGAAACCCTACCTAACTTTTTATTTTTATCATTGTTAAACTTTCTATCCTCCTTAATCTCACAGTCCCCATACAGCTTCCGTTCATACACAATCTCAGTGCAGAACTATACACAATATGCGATGCAGCTTCCATGTTAGGCTGTGTTTCTGGGACAGCTACAAGGGACCATTATTTAACATAGACGCTAACAACACCAGTGGCAAAGCAGCTATACAGCTCTGTGGAGGTAGTTTTTAATTAGAAAGGTAGCAGAGTTATTTGAACGGCTTTGTAGACTGTCAGTTGCACGGGGGCTCCCCAGAGAGTGCTTGGTGGTTTGTGACTCCAGCTTGCTAGCAAAGCACCCCTTTCCTGACTTGTTAACTGATATGATGGTATTCGGCTGCAGGGGCTTTTCCAAATGAGTGTCAGCATATTTCAGGAAACAGTTTTCCCTTTACAACATGCTTGCAAATGGATGTGATGCTTGTGGAAAAGCCATGTGCACTATATTCTTTTGTCAGCAGCATAAAAATGACAGGAAAAGATCAATCACACACCCATGCTCGCAAAACACACTGAACATGAGTTATGATTTTGGTCTCCTGAATCTGTCCTTGGCTGATGTAGAACAAGACAGGAAATCTGCGGCTGAGGTTCACGCTGATGTTGCCTTACATCTGGCACACAGTTATACGGTATTCTGAACTAAGAAGCATTATCCTTTATCACTAATCATTCCCACCTCCACCATTCAGATACATTCCGAAACTCAAGAAGACACAAAGGAAAACAGTAGTGAAGGGAAGGAGAAAGCCGGAGCAAATTTAACTTGGTCTAGGCACTCAGAGCATAGAACTATTCATGCAGCAATTTTTATCTCATTTCTGCCATTTATTAATTGGTCTTTTTTGCTACAGGGCTGCATGTAGGCTGAGCCAACTCCTCCATAAATCTGATTGTGGAATCTGTTCTTCTAGAATAGAGTTGGGGTGGCTAATGAATACAGGTAGCAGGGTAACATACCATGCAAGTTTGCCAAATGTATGACAACATCAGCATACAGCCTGACCTCTCTACTTCCTGGCTTGCTACAGCTTGAGAAAGAATATTTAAATGTTGCTGTGTTCTAAAGTCTACATTAGATCTCATTTGGATGTCTAAAGATGAAGTTGATCCCTGAACTAAATATTGATGGTTGCCTGGATGCAAACGTTCACAAGCTCACTGCAACTGTCATGCAAAAAGAGGTCAGTCCATATATCATTAGCACAAATAATTGGTACTTAAAAGGTCTGTTTTCCGAAAGAAAGAGAGAAGGAAGGAAGGAAGGAAGGAAGGAAGGAAGGAAGGAAGGAAGGAAGGAAGGAAGGAAGGAAGGAAGGAAGGAAGGAAGGAAGGAAGGAAGGAAGGAAGTTGTGGATACAACTCAGGTGCTTTCTTACCAGGCCCACAATTGTTAGTTTAAATACTAAGGAGTCAGTGGAGCAAAAAAAGAAGAAAAACAGAATATTATTAGTGAAAAGAAAAAACTGCACACAAAGAATAGCCTGACTAGGAAGTTGTAATACATATAAGTACATTATGAACATAATTAGCTGTAACTATACAATCTATTGTTTACCAGATATTGATGTAGAAATTATAAATCACATTGCAGAAAACCTATGTTCCAAGAAAATTTCTTAGCTTTATAGGAGTGGACAATTTGTTTTGCTTCAGCGGAAATGGTATTCTAGTCTGTAAAGCATAACCTAAGGAAAATATTTGTTAAAAATAAGGATTTCTTAAAACTGCAGAAACTGATAACAAGTATGTGAAATTGGGATTGATCAGGACGGGTGGCCGTGTTAGTTCGTCTGTCGCAGCAGAAGTGAACCAGCGTCCAGGAGTACCTTGAAGCCTCGCAGCGTTTGTGGCAGGGGAGGAGGTACGAGCTGAGTCATGAGCCACGGCTCCCTTCTTCAGAGATACCTGGAGATTTTGGGGGATGGAGCCTGAGGCGGGAGGGACTTGAATGGGGTGCAAGTGCTACAGCGTCCACCTTCCCAAATGGTGGTTTCCTCCAGGGGAACAGATCTCTGTCACCTGGAGATCAGCGGTCATAGCAGGAGATCTCCAGCCACCCCCCGGAGGTTGGCAACTGTAGGCCACTGTTTGTGCCTCGGTCTACTTTTTCACTCTATGAATGAAAAAACACATTTTTTAAAAGTACAAAACTGTCGCTAGGATACTTGATGACATCTTGATGACATCATGGATACCAGCGAATCAGTTCTCTGTACAACTGGCTTCTGCTTCAGACTTGCGGAATGGTTCCCCCCCTCTCCTCCCCAAACTTGACCTTGGTGGAATACTGTGTGGTGCCCTGAATGATCGGCGATGAAGGTCAGAAGAATAACCTTCTGTGTTTCAGAGGCCGTTTGCTCCTCTATGTCTTCCCCTTGTGGATCTTAAAGCATTCTGTAAATCCTCGGATCTGCTTTTATGAAGTAATCCCCCCCCCCCCGAATAGGATGAATGACACCCCCCCTCCAACATTGGTGTTGTGTAATGCCAGATCTATAAATAATAAGACCATGGTCCTTTGGGACTTTTTGCTCAAGCAGAAAGTAGACCTGACATCCGTGACTGAGACCCCGGTGCGCGAGCAGGAGACTGAAGCTCTCTCCCAGCTAGTTCTTGGTCCTTCACCAATCGCGGACCAGGGGGCAAGGAGGAGGAGTGGCTCTATTCATTCGGGAGGCTTACTCCTTCAGGGCACTCCCGCTGCCGAAGACTGCGGGCATAGAGTGTGCCAGCCTAGTCTGGGAAGCCGGGGAGAGTTTGGCAATTTGGTTGGTGTACCGACCGCCCAACACACCGGCCAATAGCCTGCTGTCGTTGATGGAGGCCGTGTTGGGCTGGGCATTGGAACACCCTAGACTGATCGTCCTGGGTGACTTGAGTGTCCCTGCTGGCAATGCAGTCTCTACCTGGGCAGCAGACCTAGTGTCATCCCTGGCAGTGCTGGGGCTCTCCCAATATGTAATGACTCCCACTCACTGGGCTGGGCACATGCTGGGCTTGATCTTCGCAGCAGGGGTTACCGTAGACCGGATCACTGCCTTGGCAGTGCCATGATTGGGCCACCTTGCCCTGAAGGCCCATCTGAATGTTTCACCCCAACCCCATTTGGGTGGCAAGCGTATTTTAGCTCGCCCGTGGAGCCAAATGGACACGTTGCTGTTTCAGATGGCTGTGGAATCTGATGCCCCCTGGTGGTTCATTAGATGAGCTTGTAGAGGATTGGCACAGCTGACTCTCTGCAGCCATCAATGAGATTGTTCCCCGACACCCTCTGCGCCCTCGCTCCAAGCTTGCACCTTGGTATACCCAGGAGTCGTGGCTGATGAAGTGAGGGCTAAGACAGCTAGAGAGACCGTGGTGGTGTGCCCACAATGAAGCAACAAGAATATCCTACAGGACGTTTATGAGATCCTATGAGATGGCAGTCAAAGCTGCGAAGAGGGAGTTCTACGCAGCTTCAGTGCTCGCCTAGAGCACGCCAGCTGCAGGGCCGCCAAAAGGCACCCCCCGCAAAAAGCCCCTCTCCGCCTTTCCCCTGGCTTGCTTGGGCGCCCTGCGCCTAAGCAAGCCGGCACTGGGAGGGAAAGGGTGGGAGTTAGCCCCCCCACCTCTTCCCTGGCTTGCTTGGGCATCCCGCAGCTTCGGAGCGCCCAAGCAAGCCAAAACACCCCCACCCCCCCACAGAAAGCGCCCCCTGCCAACGCCTCCCTGACACCACTGAGCGCCCCACCGGGGCTCAGGAGGCAGCGGCAGAGATTGCCTGCCCTCTCCCTTCCCCCTGGGGGGGGAGAGAAGGCAGGGGGTGGTGGCCGGTGCCCGTAGCTCAGCTCAAAGGGAAGGGGTGAGGGTTACAACCCCCGCCCCTTCCCTGGCTTTCCTGGGGGCCCCACAGCTGTGGAGCCTCCAGGAAAGCGGCGCTGGGAGGGAGGGGGCGGCGGCTGCAACCTCCACCCCTTCCCTGGCTTTCCTGGGGGCCCCACAGCTGCGGAGCCTCCAGGAAAGCAGCGCTGGGAGGGAGGGGGCGGCGGTTGCAACCTCCGCCCCTTCCCTGGCTTTCCTGGGGGCCCCGCAGCTGCGGAGCCTCCAGGAAAGCTGGCGCGCCGCTGCTCCCCCCCATCTCCAGGCCCCACCGGGAGGTTGGCATCCCGGTGGGGGGCGCCCCAAGCCCTCTTCCCTCTTCCTGCACCCAGCACAATTGTTTAGAACGATTTGGTCCATGACGAGACTGCCACAAAGCAGGTCAAATGCTAGGGAACTGGATATTGGCTGTGAGGCATTTGCAAGCTATTTTGCACTCCACCGTGACCTCCCCGCCACAGTTCGAAGGAGGTGTAATATTGGGGTGGGCTCCAATAATCATTAGTTCTGACACAAGTTGGCTTGTAACTGTCACAGTTTCATATCTCAGTTAACAAGTCTTCTCTCCAAAGAGTGTGGTCGAAAGTGAGTCCATACGGGGGTCTGACATTTAGCATCTCTCGCGAACCTAAGCTCATACTGAGCTTCAGCTTTCCTAACTCTCTGTCTACAAGCACTGGTTATCTGTTTATATTCATCCTTGGTTATAGGGCCCTCCTTCCACTTTCTGAATGAGTCTTTTTTTATTTCTCAAGTCTTTAGGAAGCTGTTTATGGAGCCACCTTGGCTTCTTTAGGCTCCTTTCATTTTTCCTTCTCGCAGGAATTGTTTATGATTGTGCCTTCAGTATTTCACTTTTAAGAAACTTCCATCACTCTTGAGCTCCCTTCTCCTTAAGTATTTCTGACCATGGGATTCTACCCAGCATAACTTTCAGTTTGTAAAAATTTGCTGTCCTGAAGTCCAGTGTAAAGTACTGGGTTTCGGGCCTCATGACTCAGACGACGACATAAGAGAAGACGCGTTTATTCGTACTTCACACAAGACAAGAACAAACAGTAACGGCCGGAGGCCAACTATATACAGTTAGGGGGGACGGCCCTATATTCCTATTGGCGGGTTTGAATCGCCCGCCAATGCTGCCATTGGTTCACTACTGGCGAGCTCAGGAACCTAGTCCCTATTGTTCTCAGAGAGCGAAGCTTGGCTGTGTTTCGCCAGCTCTGCCTTCTGATCCCAGGACACAACACCCCTCCCCCATAGTTCGTCTCCTATCAGGTGACGTAGTCTTTTAAGTATGTTGGTGCCCTCCGTTCTCTTAGCGATCGTCGGGGGGCCGGTACCGGACTGGCGGGGCCCCTATCGGTTGGTCCGCCAGCACAAGGAGCTTGGATCTCTGGTAGTAGCCGAGGCGGTGACGGTGGCGGCTGTAACAGCGGCGGCAGCGGCGGCGGCGGTTCAGCTGTCTCCGGGACCCCCTCCGGATTCCGTGGACTTTCCGGCGCTGGCTCCGCTGTCGGTGCTTGCAGTCGATTGGATGCGGGGGCGGCCGCGGCGTTTCCCGGTAACTGGATCCCTGTGTCGGGGTCTTGCCGCCTCCGGAGCTGGTCGACGTGTTTACGGAGGACCCGGTCCCCATCTGTTAGGACCTCGTATGACACTGGCCCGGTGGGTTTTAGGATGCGCCCGGCCACCCACTGAGGCCCCGCCCCGTAATTCCGGAAGTAGACAGGTTCCCCCGGGAGGAAGCTTCGGGGCGCCTCCCGGGTCTCGACCAGCTTTCTCTCTGGGGCTCGGTCCGGGTGGAGCCTGTCTAACAAAGTGGTAGGGCGGCGGCCCATCAATAGTTCTGCGGGGCAATGCCCGGAGATGGGGTTTGGGGTGGTGCGGTATGTTAGAAGGAAGCGGGCCAGCCGGAACTCCCAGTCCCCCTCCGTTATGCGGCTCAGGGCTTCTTTGGTGGTGCGTACCGTTCTCTCCGCCTGTCCATTTGTTGCCGGGTGGAAGGGCGCTGATCGTATGTGCCTGATTAGGTTCTTTTCGAGGAACGCTTGGAACTCAGCAGATGTGAACGCTGCCCCGTTGTCCGACACGATCGTGTCTGGTAACCCGTGCATCGCGAATATTTTCCGCAGGGCCCTTATTGCCGCTTTGGCAGAGGTGGTAGACACTGGGCTTATTTCCACCCATTTCGAGTAGGAGTCTACCGTCACCATGAACTGGAGCCCCTGAAACGGCCCCGCAAAATCTATGTGCAGGCGTGACCACGGCTTGTGGGTAGACTCCCAGCTTTGGGTTGGCGCTCTCGGGGGATTGGGGCGGACTTCCTGACGCCGTGTGCACCCTCGAACCCAGGTTTCAATTTCGGTGTCCATCCCGGGCCACCACACGTAGCTCCTTGCCAGAGCTTTCATTCGTACAATGCCGGGGTGGGCCTCATGTAGCGTTCCTAGAACCCCTTGTCTCATGGGCCCCGAGATGACCACCCTGTCCCCCCATAACAAGCACCCTTTTAAGGCGGATAGCTCTTCCCGCCTGGCTTTGTATGCCGCGAATTCTGGCCCTGTCTGTTCCGCTGGCCATCCCCTCACCACCCAGTTTAGGACCCGGGAGAGAATGGGATCTCGGGACGTGCGGGCGGCCACGTCTGCAGCCTGAAGGGGGGGGTTTGGCAGCTCCTCCATTAACAATACTGCGGGAGCCGGGGCCGGATCTTCCCCTGTATGCGGCAGCGGCAGGCGGCTCAAGGCGTCGGCATGACCCAGTGCCTTGCCCGGCCGATGCTCCAACTGGTACTGGTAGCCCGCCAAAAACAAGGACCAGCGCAACACCCGGGGCGACAGTACCTGCGGCGTTTGTTTGTCCGCCGCAAACAGTCCCAAGAGCGGCTTATGATCGGTTACGAGCGTGAAGGGCCGCCCGTACACAAAGTTGTGAAACTTTTTAACCCCCGCCACCAGTGCCAAGCCCTCCCGGTTGATTTGAGCATAGTTCCGCTCCGCGGGGGACAGCGTGCGGGAGTAGTAAGCCACCGGGACTTCCCTCCCATCCGGTAGCTTATGGGCCAAGACCGCCCCGACCCCATACGGTGATGCGTCGCACGCAAGGATTACCAGGAGCTTTTCATCAAAGTGGGCGAGTACCGCGTTAGAAATCAAGAGTACTTTAACCCCCCGAAATGCCGCCTCCTCCCTCGCTCCCCATGCCCAAGGTGTCGCCTTATCCAGTAGCCTGTGCAGGGGTTCGGCCACGGCGGCTTTGTGAGGGAGAAAGGCGTAGTAAATGTTCAGGAGGCCTAAGAACGCCTGGAGCTCGGCCTTGGACTTCGGGGCGGGGGCCTCCACGATGGCCTTCACCTTGTCCCTCGCCGGATGCAGGCCTGTTGCGTCTACCCGGTATCCCAAGAACTCCACCTCCGGCACCCCGAGGAGGCACTTTTCCCGCTTCACTTTCAGCCCCGCGGCTTGGAAGCGTCCCAGTACAGTTCGGAGGCGGGCGGCGAAGCTTTCAGGGGTGGTCGCGGCGATGAGGATGTCGTCGAAGAACGGCGTCACCCCAGGGATCCCTTTCAACAAATCGTCCATTAGATTTTGGAATATCCCTGGGGCCACACTGACCCCGAACTGCAGCCGCTTCACCCGGAAGGCCCCCCGGTGGGTCACTATGGTTTGCGCCTCGGCAGTGGCCTCATCTACCGGGAGTTGCTGGTACGCCTGCGCAAGATCCAGCTTTCCAAATATGCGCGCCCCTGCCAGTGTGGCTAAGACATGGCTGACCACGGGTACGGGGTATGCGTGCGCCTGAAGTGCCTGGTTAATGGTGCTCTTATAATCCGCGCAGATGCGGATTTCCCCGTTTGGCTTGACGGGTGTCACAATCGGGGTCTCCCATCGAGCGTTCGGGACGGGCTCTAGGACTCCCTGGGCCACTAACCGGTCCAGTTCGGCCTCTATTTTCGGGCGGAGGGCCAGGGGCACGGTGCGGAAGCGCCGTCGGACGGGCGTCACGGTGGGGTCTAAGTGGAGCGACACCGGGGGCCCTTTATAACACCCCAGTTTCCCGTCAAAGACCTCAGGGAATTCCTTGCACACCGCCCTCCAGTCCCGCACCCCGCACTTATTCACTCCCCCAATCGTTATGCCTAGGGCCTCGAACCACGCCTGCCCCAGGAGACTCACGAGATTTCCCTCTACCACCACCAAGTCCAAGTTCCCCTCAAAGTCTCGGTACTGCACTCGGAAAGTGCCGACTCCCCGGATGGGGACAGGGTTCTTTTGAAAGTCCACCAAGCTTAGTGGCGATGGACGTAGAGGGGGTCCCTAATGGGCAAAGTCTTTTTAAAGTGTCCAGGGAAATGATGGACGCCGCCGATCCCGAGTCCACTTCCATGCAACAGGGGGACCCCTCGATCCGCACGGTTACTTGGATCTTCGGGGCAGAGGAGAGGTTGGGGTTGGGGAGGCGAAGTACCTGCAGCGGCTGGTCGGTGAGATGGTACAACTCGGCGACCTCTTCCGTCGTCTCGTAGGCGGTGGACAATGCGCGGTGCGGTGGGACCGACGATCTCGAATTCCTGGGGCCCTTGGACCGGCAGACCCGTGCGAGGTGTCCCTGCTTCCCGCACCCGTGACAAACAGCATCCCGGAACTTGCAGGATTTCCTTCCGTGGCCTTCCCCGCAGCTGGCACAGACGGTCCGGTTGCCGGAAGGCTTGGCTGGCTCTCTGTTGGCCGGCCGGCGTTGTTGGGGTCTGAGGGCGAAGACCTCTTCCGTATCTACATTCCCGGGGCTTGGACTCCTTCCGACCACATGGGCGGCCGCGGCCGGGCGTTCCCCTTCCGCGGCCTCGTGGGCTGTTGCGGCGTCGAGGGCCTCGTCCAGGGAGAGCCTCCGGTGTCCAACCAACTTGCGCCGCAGCTTGGAGTCCGCCAGGCCCCACACGAACTGCGTCAGCAGGTTGTCCTCCACCTTCGGGAACACGCAGTCCACCGCGAGCGCCCTTAGCGCGGCCAGGAAGGTGGCAATGGATTCCCCTGGGGCCTGGACTCGCCTCTGGAAATCCATCCTCTTGGCCAGGAAGGTCGGCCGGGGGCTGAAGTAAGCGTTGAGGACATCCAGGATCTCCCCAAACGAGCTCTCCAAGGCCGTGCGGGGCACCAAGAGGCTCTTGGCGAGGCGGACGGTTTGGGTGCTGCACGCGTTCAGCAGGATCGATCGTTTCTGGTCTGGGTGGTGGATTTCGTTGAGCTCCAAATAGCTGATGAGCTGGTCGACCCATGCGTCCCAGGTTTCTGGCTGCGACGGATCGAAGCGCTCCAGTGTTACATGAGAGGCGGCCATGGCTCTGTCTGGGAAGGCGTGCGCCGGGGCGAGTGGTGCGGTGCTGCTCTCGGGGTCAGCGATGCGATGCTCGGCGAGCGGTGCGGTGCTGCTCTCGGGGTCAGCGATGCGGTGCTCGTCGGTGTCCTTTTCGTCGCTCATGGAGTCACGGAAGGTGTTGAAATTCCATCCTCGTCGCCACTGTAAAGTACTGGGTTTCGGGCCTCATGACTCGGACGACGACATAAGAGAAGACGCGTTTATTCGTACTTCACACAAGACAAGAACAAACAGTAACGGCCGGAGGCCAACTATATACAGTTAGGGGGGACGGCCCTATATTCCTATTGGCGGGTTTGAATCGCCCGCCAATGCTGCCATTGGTTCACTACTGGCGAGCTCAGGAACCTAGTCCCTATTGTTCTCAGAGAGCGAAGCTTGGCTGTGTTTCGCCAGCTCTGCCTTCTGATCCCAGGACACAACATCCAGCTTATATGTCTGACTATGTACAGCTTTTACTTTTCCCAAGACTGTAAATTCCAAAAGTACATGGTCACTATTACCCAGGGTGCCCACTACTTTCACCTTGGCAACCAGTTCTTCCCTGCTGGTAAGAATCAAATCCAAGAGAGCAGATCCCCTTGTTTCCCTCTCCACTTTCTGGAAAATGAAGTTTTCAGCAAGACAAGTCAGGAATTTATTGGACCTTTCATTTTTAGCAAGAGTTGGACTTCCAATAGATATCTGGGTAACTGATATCTCCCATGACCACCATGTCTCGTCTCTTTGAGAACTTTGTAATCTGTTCTAGGAGTGTCTCATCCAAATCTTCTGCCTCGCTGGGTGGTCTATAGCAGACCCCCACCATGATATCAGTATTATTTCTTACTCCTTTTATTTTTACCCAGAGACTCTCAACTGGACTGTCATGCTCACATTCACATAGTTCCTCACAAGTCTATACCTTCTTTACATATAATGCAACTCTTCCACCCTTCCTTATTTGTCTGTCCCTTTTAAGTAAGTTATCCCCTCAATCCTGATATTCCAATTGTGAGTATCATCCCACCAAGTTTCAGTAATGCCTGTTAGGTCATAGTCCCCTTCCAGTATTAGGACTTCAATCTCCTCCTGTTTGTTTCCCATACTCTGTGCATTAGCGTAGAGACATCGGAATCCATGTTTCATGCACCCTGAGGTTTTTGTTTCTATACTTACATGTGAGTTAATGTTATCTAGCATATGTGCCACTCCCTGAAAACTTTAGAGTTCTTATCTCCAGTTAACGACTTTGCATTTTTGTCTCGCTCCCCCACAGGATTTAGTTTAAAGTTCTCATTAGGTTTGCAAGACTGTTTCCAAACACATTTTTTCCTACCCTCATGTGGTGCAAACCATCTCCCGATAGAAGAGCTTCATCTCAAAAGCGTAAGCCACAGTCCAAAAATCCAAACCTTTCCTGGTGACACCATCTACGTAGCTAACCATTGATCTGCAGTATTTTTCTTTCCCTTCCTAAGACACGGCCTTCGACAGGAAGAACTGAATACAACCTGCGCTCCCAATTCCTTCACCTTTTTATCCAGAGCCAGATAGTCCCTTTTAATACGTTCTGGGCTGTGCCAGGCTGTGCCAGGAAAGTGCTTTGAAAATAAAATGGAAAACAAAACAGTCTTCCTGGATCATGAAGGGAAAGTCCACAATCAGCCTTCTAGTCTGGAATCTGTCATATGGTCAGATGTGAATAAAATTTGATGCTTACATTTTTTTTCTTTGTAACATCTATACTTTGAACAATGCATTCTCATTTTAAAGGCTTACCAGTTTATTGGGGCATTAACTCTCACAGAAAAGAGTCCACTTAATTTGATACATAAGAAGATCTGATAAAGTGTTGGAAATACAGTAGGTATTTGGTCCAGTTTGCTGCAAATAGGGGTTCTCCCCCCACCCCTTATACAGCATCATGAAACTCTCATATACCCTGGTTTTTTATCTGGTTTTCCTGCAATTGTTCCCAAACCTGCCACTAGAGTCTTTTACAAAAGATTGCAACAAAGCCAAGGTGCCTACCGTGTGGACAGGGGGTTGGACTAGATGACCTGCAAGGTCCCTTCCAACTCTAACATTTTATGATTCTATGGACAGAAAAGTGTGGATCTTTCCCAGTCCTGCTTACATTGGTGCCATTTTCCCTGCCCAGTCTCCCATGGCAGCAGAGGGCCTATTTTCCCCTGTTTTTTTTTTTTTTTGGTATTTTTGCATGTGTGTGTGTGCGTGCATGCGCACCCGTGCCTGCAAGACATGGCAACCTCTAGCAACTCCTACTGGGGCATGGAGGACATTCAGAGAAGTGGCTTGATGGCCTGCCTCTGGTCTCCTGGCCCCTGGTATTCCCTGGACGTCTCCCACCCAAGTACTTGCCAGGGTCGGCCCTGCTTAGCTTCTGAGATCTGACAAGATCGGGCTTGTCTGGGCTATCCAGGTCAGGACTTCATTTTTATTTTTAACTGGTGATTGACAAATCGCAATAGCATTATGTGATCTGGCTGACCCTTGTGCCCTACCCTGCAAGTGAACTCAAGGCAGCTTACAACATATCATCTCTCTATATTATAAAAGAGTTTTCGTTTCCCTCTTGCCTGAGTGTTCCACATGCTTCCACAGCCTTTGGGTGGCTGATCTGTCATTCAGGAGGAGGGTCAATCTCCTGGCAGCATTGCCTGCCTCCATCGCCTCAGTCCCGCCCACACACACACTGGCCGGCGTCAGTCCCTCCGTCTGCAGGGAGCCACCAGGCGGGATGGACACTCCGGCACCCGGACGCCTCTGAGCCCCAGGCCAATGCTGCTTCATCGCTGGTCAAGGCCAACTGGCTGGGGGCTGGTGGGCTGATGGCGCTGCAGGTGGCCCACAGGACGCCGCCACCTGGGTGGGCAAGGAGGCAGTGGCGGCCCATTTCTTCGCCCCTCCACTGTGCAGTCCACCGACGGTGGGAGACACCGGGACCACAGGCTGATCCTCCCACCTCTGCACCCATTATCTCCACCCCAGGCCCAATCCACCTTGATGCCCAGCCTGTGGCTGCATGGGGTCCAGCGACCTGCTGGCCTACACAGTATTTGAGGTGGCCCTGATGCTGCCGGTGCCTGGCCGGCCACAGAGACAGTGCCGGCCCCTTCCATCCCCCTCGAGCCTGCAGTCTCACCAGGGGGCTGCCAGCATGGGCCTGGTCCTCATTCTCCTTGTGGCCGATGTGTGGCCTGACCCCCACACCAGCCAGAGGCCCCTTACGCCAATGCCACTCCTCCCCCCGCAACTGACTGCCACCCACCGCCTCTGCATGTGGCTGCCCTGTGACCCCACCGGTGCCACCGTGCTGCCCCGGACAATGACGCCCATGCACGAACGTGGTCTCAGCGGCACCTCCACGGCGCAGGCACATGGAGATCTCGTGTCCCTGTAGGGTCCGTTGTATTGGTCCTGCAACAGGCCTTGCTCCTAGTAACAAAACAAAATCCAAAGCAACAAGCCATTAAAACATCAAAATTAATCCAGTATGATTAAAATTTGAGGTGGCTAACATTCAATTACTAGTGGCAGCTCAGTAGTTAATTCCAGACCAATCTTCTCTCCTTATATATAATTGAGTTTTTGTGTGACTCCTGCAACACACTTCCACAGCCTTTCACCCGGAGACCTGTCAATCACAAGGGCTTGCAATCCATTGGTGGCTGCATCGCCATGTGTTGTCTAACTCCCACCCACCCTCTGACCGAACCACCCAGCCTCTCAGCCTCACTATGCTGGGAGGCGACAGACGAGGCGGAGGCTCCAGCAGCCCAAAGGGGTCCCTGTCGCCTGTGAACACCTGCACATAGCTGGGTGGGTGGTCAGCAGCCAACATGATGCCGGAGCCCGGCCCTGAGCCCCTTCGGGGCACCTCTGTGGCGGACTTCATCGACCGCAGCTGCCTGCAGCTACCCAGCACTGATGTCGCCAGAAGGGACTTCCCCTTCACGGTCACAGATTGGCCCGGGAAGAGGGACTGCTGGCCGGGCCACTTCCCTCACACACCTCGCCGCTGCCCTTCAAGGCCATGGATTGCCTGGGGGGAGGGCCTGTTGGCCTGGCCGCTTCTCTGCCACACCTTGCTGCCGCTGCAATTCTAGCCCAGGCATTGCCCATGGATGGGGCCTGCCTCTGGGATGGCTGCTCTGACCTGCAGGAACAGGGAGAACCACAGCCCCTGCACCACCTTTCCCTGCTTGCCTGCCGAGGCGTCCGGGTGGGGAAAGGCCTCCAGAGGCCCCTGCGCCACCTTTCCCCACTTGCCCACCAAAGTGAATGGGCGCGAAAAGGTTCCTGAGGCCCCCACGCCACCTTTCCCCACAACAGGGCCTCGCCTACCATCTGGCCTGGCCCCTCTGCTCCCTCTCCTCCGAAACATCTTTCTAGCACCCATTGCATTGCAACTGCAATGGGCTTCGCTGCTAGTATGATAAGTTCCTGCCAGGAAAGGGCGGGGGGATCATCCAGATGGCAGTTGATACCACTCCTGGTGCCTCATCATGTTAATAGAACCTTGGAGCAGTTAAAGCACGGGAGGCCAATGTTAATTGACGTCCACCACCTCAACCTGGCAAAACAGCTCCATTTTATATGTTTATAACGTTATAACAATATAACGTTATCCCTATAGCTTATAATGTTATACCAATAGCTTTATAATGTTATACCACTCTGTCTCCCAGGTCCTCTGAATTCCTAGCTTTCATTTTTTAAAAATGTCAGTCTCTCGCTTTTCTTGTTGCAGAGGATGTCACACTGATCCGCCTGGAACAGCTGCTGGTACTCAGAGGTCGGATTCAGCCCTCGGGCTTCCAGGGCTGATATACCAATAGTAAATTACTACTACAATACCAAATGTGGCACAAGAACTTTTTGTAGTGGGAGAGCTACCCATAATCCTTATTTAAACAATGAAATGCAGTGTTGATTTGTTAATTAATTCTATTTTGAAAAAAATAGGCTCTCATTTATGTTTTTCGGAATTCAGGGAGTCTGCTGTATATGTGACCTTGCGTTACAGAAATTCCATTTCACAATGTCCTACATTCAGTTCTCGCATTAGATCATAAAGAGCAGCCCATGTGAATTACGACTCCATATTCAGCCCAGCGGTTCAATCATCTTAGCCCTGTTTGCAACACGTGTCTAATGTAATAGAGCTTTAGCCCTCGCCTCAACTATTCCAAGACTGAAAGGCCATAATAGGCAATTGTGACCACAGTTTCTGATTCCCAAATAGAAACACAATCAGAAAAGAAACCCAATCAGAAATGTGAAGGCAAATAAATCATGGTTTAAAAATCTTTTGCAGATGAATGTAAGTAACTGGTGTGATAAATGACAAGCCTCAGTCAGTTATACATTGTGGCAAAGATCACTTGGTAAAATGGGGTCATTTGAACAAGAGGGCTGAAAGGAAGATCATTTGTCTAGAAGTGAAGACGGGGCTTTGTCCAGATGGCAGCTTTCAGCACAGAAGATGTGGTGTTCAACCAGAAACAGGGAAAACTTATCTCAGAGTAGAGGCAGCAACTAGTGCTGGTGGAAATTTTGTGTTGCCCTTGGACTGGGCCATCCATGCTGACCTTGCAAGTCCCTGATCTGCTATGGGCTGGAGTGGCGGCTATCAAAGGGGGCATAGTCCTATAACTGGCATAGGCCTTGCAGGCTCAGGTGATTCTGATTCAGTAAACTGGACACTTGCCAACAGCCCCATCTGGAAGTGCCCTTAGATAATGGGAAAGAATATTCTGGGAAGTGGTGAATGGATCTAACAATCGCAATACGATACCAATTGTGATTTGCAAAGCTTCTTGTGAGATTCCAGGGGTTTTCTCATTGCAGCCTCCTTTCGCGCTTTCACATGTATTCTGCCACTTCTGATGATTGCGCTATTCAGTTTCATTAGGAACGGGGAGGGGGGGGTGGACGGGGAAGGTATGAGGCACAAGTATGTTTACAAAGTTGTCGGAACACAAGAAAAAAACACGATAACATCGGGTAATGCAAGTGGATTTTTGAGGCAACGTGAAAGACTTCTCTGACTGTAGTTACTGACTGTGCAAGTAGGAAGATAACAAGGAGAAAGTAGGGAAGGACTGTTTTTTTTTCTTTTTTGTAATTACTAAGACCATATCAGTATGCCATGCCCGGCTGTGATTTCCTTTTCCAAAACAGATATTGAAAAACCAGAGGAGATGGCATCTGAAGGGTTACAATAATCCCCAATAGGATCCACAATGAGGAATTTATTAAGTTCTTATCTGATATATTTATGCAAGAGGTCACTTGGTCCTACTCCCTAGGAGACAGTGCAAAGAAAATACTTTAAAAAACACAAGCTTTCATCAATTTAAATCCTAAACAACGCTGCACTCTAAGTCAATGGGCTTAAAAGGGTGTTACTCTATTCAGGATTGCACTGTCATAAACTCATTTGATTTGTACCTGTAGCATATAATTAACTAGTGGCAAGGCCCGCTGTGGCATCATATGCAATGGGCGCTAGCCGGGTCCCTTCCCAAGGCCCCGTCAGGGCAAGGGCAGTAGCGCCGCTGCAAAGTTCCTGTCCTCCCCCTTGCCTCCGTCCCTCGGCACCCCAGCACTGGCCAGTCGTGGTGGCCCCATGTGTTCCCTGCAAGGCGCCGCTTTGAAGGTCCTGTCCTCCCCTTGCTGCCCCCCCTACTGGCCAGTCACGGCGGCCCCGTGCATGCCCTGCAAGCCGCTGCGCTGAAGATCCTATCCTCCTGTTGCTGGCCGGCGACCCGAAGTTCCTGTCCTCCCCTTCGGCTCCCTCCATCGCTGGGCTGCCTCTGGCCAGTGGCGGTGGACCCAGCCTCGGCCCGCCAGCTGCCGCCCCAAAGGTCCTGTCCTCGCCCTTGGCGGCCTTGCATTTTGTGGGGCGGCTGGCTGCAAACTGAGTGTGGGAGGCTGGCTGCTGGCTGCGTGGGTGGTGTTGAGCCCACGCAGCCAGGCACGGCAGCCAATGGCCAGGGCCCCACGTTTGAGTGGCAGTCCCTGTGGCCAATAGATTCTGCTGCACATTTTTCCCTTATATGGTCAAGCTGGCTGACCACTAGTCTTTTATATAATAGGGAAGGATAAACTGTACTTCCCAGTTTCCAAGTCTTTCCAGTTCAGTGGAAGGCAACATTCTATTCAGTAGCTTCTAGCTTCCACTACTGTTCTAAACAGGTGATGTTTTCTTGTTTTGGTCATTTGGGCATAGATATGATGGATCAGGTTTTCATTACTGGCATTTTCCAAACTTTAATGACTAGTCACTAATTGCAGCTCTACCACGCCTTTTCTGGCTACATCACATTTTTATCTTATCACTCCTCCAACAGCCTTTGGGTGGGGTGCCTAGATCTTCCCTCCTCATTCATCTTCTACATCTACAACAACCATGTGAGATTACTGAGGCTGAGAAACAGTGACCGGCCCAAGGGGTCACCTCATGAGATGCATGAGAGGGCAGGACCAGCTCGAGGTTTTTCTGCGCCCTAGGTGGGGCGCAGATGCCAACCTCCCAATGGGGCCTGGAGACCCACCATGCCGCCCCCACTCCTCTCCCCCCAGGGTGGTGGGTGAGGTACAAGCCAGGGAAGGAGGCATGCTGGCAAGCCATTGAAGGGGCGGGGGTTTAAACCCCCGCCCCTTCCTTCCCAGCGCCAGCTTGCCTGCATGCCCTGCAGCTGCGGGGCACCCCAGCAAGCCAGGGAAGGGGCAGGGGTTTAACCCCCTGCCCCTTCCGACCCAGCGCTGGCTTGCCTGCGCACCCTGCAGCTGTGGGGCGCCCCGGCAAGCCAGGGAAGGGGCGGCGTTTTTTGGCGTGGGCGTGGGCTTTTGGCGCCCCTAAGGGCCGGCACACTCTAGGCAAATGACTAGTTCGCCTACTGAGAGAGCCGGCCCTGGAGAGGGGGGATATCAGTTCATGTTTCCCTGGTCCTATTCTGACCGTCACAATACTCTGGCTTTTCATCTGGCAACTGACATTCTAGCTGTGACTTGTAGGCACCTGGTCAGTTCCCTATAAATCTTATTAATACAATGGTCTCTAGAAGGTTTAGTGAGCTCTCACAATGGATATCCAATTTTTAATTATGTATTTTCCCATCCGTATGAAGCTGCCTTATATTGGATCAGACCACTGGTCTATCTCCTGTCTGGGCCAAACCAGACACAGTGGTTTTAAGGGCCTGATTCCAATTAGGACCTTGACACACAATTGGGAGGAGCTTCTGCCTTCTTCCTGCGCTGTTTCCCCATGCTGAGATAACCCCAGGGTGTGTTACTCCCCCCTTTTTGGAGCTGCACTACAAAGGAACACAGACCCAGCTCGTTTTAAAATGTCTTGTCTAGTTTGGCTCTAATTGGCAGCAGCTTTCAGGTGTCTGGAGTAGAGCTCTTTCGCATCACCGGCCATCGAATCCTTTTAACTGGAGAGTACGTAGCTTGAATCCAGGACTTTCTGCATCCAAAGCAGATACTCTGAGCCACATTCCCATACTTTCATGACTGTGCAATCTGGCAGAAAATAGATGTACACCAGAATAACCAAAATATGAGAGTTAATACTAAAAGAATGGACAAATAAAAACAAATCCTTCACTGTGAGGACAGTGGCCTTAGGAATTGTTGGCAGAGTGTAGATATGCAGTAAAGCAGAGCACAAGCTGTTTAAATAATAAAGTAGGTTTATTAAGAAGGGAACAAACTTTGTAAGAAAGAGGAGAGAGAAAGAGAAGTCTAACTGTCTAACTAGCTAGGAGAGAGTCAGTAACCTAGCAGTTCTCAGCAGGAGCAGGAAGGAGACCTAACTGAGCCAATCAGGAGATAGAAGGAGACTATTGGAAAATAGTGGGAAGTCTGTAATCTCACTATGCTAACTAGTTATCCCATCTGCTGCCCCCTGCAGGATGTTCTTGTCATCTTGTTTATCTATGCACAATAGACCTTGCATATTCCAACAGGAATTAAGTGACTCATTGAAACAAGGTTGCATGGCTTGTTCTAATTAATTTGCATTTACTCATTTAGATGTAGATCTTCCTGTATTGAATTTAATAGGAATGGGTTAACACCTGTTTGGGCTTTGCATATAATAGATGCTGGAACTCTCCATACCATGGTCCAAACCTTATACTACCTTGACTATGCAAACAAAGTACCATATGGCTATTTTCAGAAATATATGTCTTGAACAGGAAGTTTGTTGATCTGCACTCATCTTTTGTGGGGCAGGAAGACATAAAAAATTCCAAAATGAATGGAACTCAAGGAAGCAGTGCTTTTTTCTGTTTTGAATACAATATGGCTGTGCAGAGTGCTGATTGGCTGGTACTTGAGGCTATCATGGAGACAACTTCCTGCTACCCAGAGCAGCCTTTCTGTTTAAAGGGGAAAAAAAGAACAGGGTGACTTTTTTAACAGGTGCTAAGTGCTTAAAAGCACAAGCATGCTCTTTTTAAGAAATCAAAAATCTGCCGAAGCGTGGGCAACAGGGGAAGATGGAGTTGTGTGCCTCAGGGGGTGGACGTGGATTCAAATATAAACTGAGCTGACAGCACAAAACCCCCCCACATACCAGTACTCTTTCTGAAGGGAAGTACGTTGGTGTGCATTTGTTAACTAGGGCACATGAGAAAGAAAAAATTGCCTTCCAAATGGATCCAGTTTGCTGGACTAAGCCTGGGAAGATCTTGGTTCAAAACTTTCCTCAACCATAAAGGCCACAGCTTCAGGCCAGTCATTTTCTCTCAGGCGGGGAGAAGCGTGTATACTGTTCTGAGAGATTTGGATGATGGAAAAGATAATTATGTAAGATACAAGATGTAAACTGGTACTGGCCAGAATTTAGTTGGACAGAAAATCAGCTGGTATGGTAGTAAAGATAGGATCTTGAAGAGTATCTTCCCTACTAAGGACTATGAGTGGTGGAAAGAGATTTTCTTACCTGCCAGCATACTTTCTTCCCTTTTCCCCCCTCATTCCAGGCTTTTTTTCAGCCTTTCTAATAGGGTTACCAACTCCAGCTTGTAAAATTCCTGGAGATTTAAGGATGATGATGGGGGGGGAGCAGATTTAGGGAGGAGAGGAAATTCAGCAGGGATCTGATGCCATGAGTCCATCCTCTTAAGCTGCCATTTCCTCCAGGAGACTTCATTTCTGTAGTGTGGAATTTCATTTGTAATTCTGATAGAACTCCAGGCCCCACCTTGAGGTTAGTAACCTCCTATGTACTAACCATGTACAGTCAATGAGCATAAGCAGGACTCCTGGAAGCCTGGAAGCTCCACTCATAACCTAGGAAAATTATTTGGAATGTCGGCATTGAGCCTGTTTGTGCTCATGTACACATGTGTAGGTAGCTCCACACAGCTGGAATGTTGAAAAAGCAGAGTTCACACGAAGACAGCCATGTATCAGTATGCCTCCAATAAACATTTGTAGGGCAGAGGCAGAGCTTGGCGTGGTAAATCTTGCTCCCCACCCCTTGCACTTTCATTGTGCTTGACTGGAATGTTTAAGGAGACCTGGCAAGACTTTACTAAGATTTTAATAAGGAGAGCTGGCAAGACCCTTACTTTACACGTCAGGCAGCAGGAAGTGAAATTGTTATCTGGAGCCTCCTGTTGGTTGGGAGTATAGGGGTCCCTGAGGTCCTTACTGTTAACTCCTCCTTAAAATCTGCAAAGAATCTGTAAATAAGATAAACACTAAGTTGTGTAAAATGAGTAGGAGAAAGAATGGGTGGGCACTCTCCCCAGTGTGAAGATCAACAGAAGCACTGAAGCAGGCTAGAATCATCTGGGCTGGGCCGAGCCTAGGTGTGGTACGAACCGGAAAATGCCATGGGATAGTCTTTAATGAAGCGCAAGTGGCCAGGGTGGGGCTGTGAGTTTCATGGGTGGCATTTGCATGACTAATGGGTAGGTCTGTGTGATGGTTATGCAGGCATGAACCCATTTTCGGCACCCACATGCTGAAATCAGAGGATATGCATACATACCCTTCAATATTTGTCAGAGGAAAATACACTGGCTTAGCAAGACAAATTCCTATGGAACAACTGTGAAGATATTTAATTTCCAAATATAAAATTTCTGCACAATCCAGAACATTTTGTCATGTAAGTTTAATTGTATACAGAAAAAGTGCTGTATGTTTTCCCCTCAGTAATTCCATTACTAAATCCAACAGCTAAATGCTAAATTATTCAGAATTACAAAATTCAGGGTATACCAGTGAGCTTGTTAAATTTAGCTCCTTTGTCACCATTGTTTTAGCCTGAATAGTTAAAAGTTTGGGGTAAGAAGAAGAGATTGAATTTATACCTCGCCCTTCACTCAGAGTCTCAGAGCAGCTTACAAACTCCTTTCCCTTCCCCTCCTCACAACAGACACCCTGTGAGATAGGTGGGGCTGAAAGAGCTCTTTCCAGAACTGCCCTTTCAAGGACAGCTCTGACAGAACTATGGCTTGCCCAAGATCATCCAGCAGCTGCAAGTGGAGGAGTGGGGAATCAAACCTGGTACTCCCAGATTAGAGTCCGCGTACTTAACCACTACACCAAACTGGTTCTCATTATTGGGTACACATTAAGTATGCTCCACGGAAACATTTGGATACATCTCTCCTTATATATAATTGTGAAGTGGGGTGGCACTTTCTGAACATTCCACACGCTCCTAAATCAGTTGGCCCCATGATGTGTCACTCAGAAGCTGTCTGAGCCCTATCCGCTGGCTGCGTTGCCTGAGTCCCGCCTCCAACATTCCAAACAGTTTGCTGTTCCTCTCCCCCCCATAGCCAGTCGGAACACAGAGGTCATTTGCATATGCGGCCTGATTGGCCTTTGCCTCTAACATTCTAAACAGTTTGCTATTGCTGTTGGGAGTTATTGAATGTGTCCTGAGGTAAAATACATATCCTAATCTTCCCTTAAATGGTCACTGGAGTTGCCAATCTCCTTATGGGGCCCGGAGAACTCCCAGAAGTCACCATGTTCCCCAGCCACAGCATATCATTTCCCCTACAGCTATTACAACTGATCTCTAGATGACCAAGATCAGTTCTCCTGGAGACAATGGCTGCTTTGGGCAGAGGACTCTACGGCATTATACCCTGCTGAAGTCCCTCCCCACCCCAAACCCTGCCTTCCCCAGGCTCTACCCCTCAAATCTACAGGTATTTCCCAAACCAGGGTTGGCAACCATATAATTGACTGTGGAACCACTTTCTGGACCCTTGGAACCCAGAAAACATGGCACAGGAGGAGGTGCTTTTATTACCTTAGCTTCCACTGCATAGCCCCAAATTAACATAAGCCAACCTCCAGACAGAACCTGGAGATCTCCAGCTATTACAACTGATCTCCAGATGACCAAGATCAGTTCTCCTGGAGAAAATGGCTGCTTTGGGCAGTGGACTCTCTGGCATTATACCCTGCTGAGGTCCCTCCCCACCCCTGCCCTCCCCAGGCTCTACACCTCAAACCTACAGGTATTTCCCAACCCAGAGTTGGTAACCCTGTAACTGGCTATGGAACTGCTTTCCAGACCCTTGGAAGCCAGACGACATGGCATAGGTGGAAGTGCTTTTCTTCCTTAGCTGCCACTTTGTTGTTGTTGTTCAGTTGCACAGTCGAGTCCGACTCTTCGTGACCCCATGGACCAGATTACGCCAGGCCCTCCTGTCTTCCGCTGTCCTCTGAAGTTTGCTCAATTTCATGTTTGTTGCATCGATGACACTGCCTAACCACCTCATCCTTTGCCGTCCCCATCTTCTTTGACCTTCAATCTTTCCCAGCATCAGGGCCTTCTCTAGTGAGTGCTCCCTTCTCATTTGGTGA
Source organism: Gekko gecko (assembly GCA_029375565.1). NCBI lineage: Eukaryota > Metazoa > Chordata > Lepidosauria > Squamata > Gekkonidae > Gekko > Gekko gecko. The sequence continues at coordinate 90,398,699 of JAPDNY010000003.1, forward strand.
CCAAAGTATTTGAGCTTCGACTTCAGGATCTGGCCTTCCAGGGAACAGTCAGGGTTGATTTCTTTTAGGATTGAATGATTTGATCTCCTTGCAGTCCAAGGGACTCTCAAGAGTCTTCTCCAGCACCACAGTTCAAAAGAATCTATTCTTCGGCGCTCGGCCTTCCTTATAGTCCAACTCTCACAGCCATACATTACTACTGGGAATACCATTGCTTTGGCCATGCAGACTTTTTTTGGCAGGGTGATGTCTCTGCTTTTTATCATGCTGTTTAGATTTGCCACTGCTTTCCTCCCAAGGAGCAGGCGTCTTTTAATTTCATGGCTGCAGTTACCATCTGCAGTGATCTGGGATCCCAGGAACGTGAAGTCTGTCACTACTTCTACGACTTCCCCTTCTATTTGCCAAGGAGTGATGGGGCTGGATGCCATGATCTTAGTTTTTTTGATGTTGAGCTTCAAGCTCACTTTTGCGCTCTCCTCTTTCACCCTGAGGAAGAAGCTCTTTAGGTCCTCTTCACTTTCTGGATATCTGAGGTTATTGATCTTTTCCCCAGCAATCTTAACTCCAACTTGTGATTCATCCAGGCCAGCATTTCGCATGATGCACTCTGCATATAAATTAAATAAGCAAGGTGACAATATACATCCTTGTCGTACTCCTTTTCCTATGCTAAGCCAATCAGTTGTTCCATATCCAGTTCTAACTGTTGCTTCTTGACCCTTATACAGGTTTCTCAGCAGACATGTGAGGTGGTCTGGTATTCCCATCTCTTTAAGAACCTGCCATAGTTTATTGTGATCCACACAGTCAAAGGCATAGTCAATGAAGCAGAAGTAGATGTTTTCCTGGTACTTTCTTGCTTTCTCCATAATCTAGCGAATGTTGGCAATTTGATTTCTAGTTCCTCTACCTCTTCGAAACCCAGCTTGTACTTCTGGCAGTTCTCTATCCACGTACTGTTGGAGCCTAGCTTGTAGGATCTTTAGCATGACCTTGCTAGCGTATGAAATGAGCAATTGTGTGATAGTTTGAACATTCCTTGGCATTGCCCTTCTTTGGGATTGGAATGTATACTGACCTTTTCCAATCCTGTGGCCACTGTTATGTTTTCCAAATTTGTTGGCAAACTGAGTGCAGCCCTTTAACAGCATCTTCTTTTAAGACTTTGAATAGTTCAGCTGGGATACCGTCACCTCCACTAGCTTTGTTGTTAGTAATGCTTTATAAGGTCCATTTAACTTCACATTCCAGGATGTCTGGCTCGAGGTCAGTGATTATACCGTTGTGGTTGTCAAGGACATTGAGGTCCTTCTTGTATAGTTCTTCTGTGTATTCTTGCCATCTTTTCCTAATCTCTTCTGCTTCTGTTAAGTCCCTACCGTTTTTGTTCTTTATCATGGCCAGCTTTGTATGGAACGTTCCCTTGATTTCTCCAATTTTCTTGAAGAGATCTCTAGTCCTTCCCAATCTATTGTTTTCCTCTATTACTTTGCATTGTTCATTCAGGAAAGCCTCCTTATCTCTCCTTGCTGTTCTCTGGAAATCTGCATTCAGTTGGGTAAATCTTTCCTTTTCACCTTTGCCTTTTGCTTTCCTTCTTTCCTCTGCTATTTGTAAAGCCTCATCAGACAGCCACTTTGCTTTCTTGCATTTCTTTTTCTTTGGGATGGCAGTGATTGCTGCTTCCTGTACAATGTCACGAACCTATGTCCATAGATCTTCAGGCACTTTGTTTATCAAATCTAGTCCATTAAACCTATTTGTCACCTCTACTGTATATTCATTGGGGATGTGATCTAGGTCAAATCTGAATGGCCTAGTGGTTTCCCAAACTTTCTTCAATTTAAGTCTGAATTTTGCAATGAGTAGCTCATGATCTGAGCCACAGTCAGCTCCAGGTCTTGTTTTTACTGACTGGATAGAGCTTCTCCATCTTTGACTGCAAATTATATAGTCAATCTGATTTTGGTGTTGCCCATCTGGTGATGTCCATGTGTAGAGACGCCTCTTAGGTTGTTGGAAAAGGGGGTTCGCTATGACCAGCGTGTTCTCTTGACAAAACTCTGTTAGCCTTTGCCCTGCTTCATTTTGTTCTCCAAGGCCAAACTTGTCTGTTATTCCGGTTACCTTTTGATTTCCTAGTTTAGCATTCCAGTCCCCTATGATGATGAGGACATCATTTTTTGGTGTTAGTTCTATGAGGTGTTGTAGGTCTTCATAGAACTGGTTCACTTCAGCCTCTTCTGCAGCAGTGGTTGGGGCATAGACTTGGATTACTGTGATGTTGAATGGTTTGCCTTGGATTCGGACCGAGATCATTCTATCATTTTTGAGACTGTATCCCAATATTGCCTTTCTCACTCTCTTATTGACTATAAAGGCCACACCATTTTTTCTACGGGATTCCTGGCCACAGTAGTAGATATAATGGTCTTCTGAGTTAAATTCACCCATTCCTGTCTACTTTAGTTCACTGATTCCCAAGATGTTGATGTTCAGTCACCATCTCATTTTTGACCACGTCAAGCTTACCTTGATTCATAGATCTTACATTCCAGGTTCCTATGCAGTATTGTGCTTTGCAGCATCGGACTTTCCTTTCACCGTCAGACACATCCACAACTGAGTGTCCTTTCGGCTTTGGCCCAGGCGCTTCCCTCTTTCTGGGATTACTTGTACTTGCCCTCTGCTCTTCCCCAGTAGCATATTGGACACCTTCTGACCTGAGGGGCTCATCTTCCGGCGTCGTATCTTTTAGCCTTTTGTTACTGTCCATGGGGTTTTCTTGGCAAAGATACTGGAGTGGGTTGCCATTTCCTTCTCCAGGGGACCACACTTGGTCTGAGTTCTCTGCTGTGGCCTGTCCGTCCTGGGTGGCCCTCCACGGCATAGCCCACAGCCTCATCAAACCACGCAAGCCCGCTCACCACGACAAGGCAGTGATTCATGAGGGAGTAGCTGCCACTGCATAACCACAAATCAACATAAGTTACCTGTTACCATGAGGCTGTCCTCCCCTACTACCCACTTGGGGCAGCAAAATGACTTGAGGCAGCCCTGCCTGATAGCTAAGCAGACGGAAATAAGCATGGCTTGCCCCTCTCTCTATTTCCCCCTTCCCTCTGCCGCCCCACCAGCCACAGCCGGGACACTCACCTGGAGCTTCCTTCTAGAGCTCGTTGTATTTCTTCCTACAATGGGCCTTACTCCTAGTTCAAATAATAAAAAAGAGTCACTGAACTAAAGAAATAGACACAGACAGAAAATTTAGTGCCCAGCAGTAAGCAAGGACTAAGTCCCAGAGCTCCCACTACTTAGGGTTGCCAAGTCTAGGTTGGGAGATTCCTGGAGATCTGGGAGTGGAGGTTCAGGAGGGCAGAGTTGTGGGGAAAGGGACCTCAGTGGGGAATATCGCCAGAGACTCCACCCTCCAAGCCGGCCATGTTCTCCAGAGGAGCTGAGCTCTGTCGTCTGCAGATCAGTATTCTAATTCTGGGAGATCTCCAAGCTCCATTTGGAGGTTGGCATGGCAACCCTACCACCCGGCTGCAATAAAAAGAAGAAAAGTCTAGTAGGACCTTAAAAACTGACATTTGTGACAAGGGATGAGTTTTTGTGAGCTGCTGCTCACTTCTTCAGATATCTGAAAAAGTGAGCAGTGACCAGGGGTCTTTTTGTAGAAAAACAGCTGCAGGAGCTCATTAGCATATGCTAATGAGCTATTAGGCTATTAGCATATACCACGCCCCCTGACATCACCGGAAAATGATGTCAGAAGGGGAAGTAAAAGGGGGGAGGCATCTTCAAAAGCCTCCCCTTCCCTTCCCCAGCTGTTCTGGGTGGGGGAGCTAAGAGAGAAGGGGTTTAAAGTTTAAACTCCTTCTCATGAGAGTTGGGCCATAGAAGGAGGAAAGAGGGAAGGAAAGAGAGAGAGTAGAGAGAAGGAAAGAAGGAAGGAAAGAGGGAAAGAAAGAGAGGGAAGAAGGAGGGAAACAGGGAAAGGAGGAAAAAGAGAATAGAAGAAGGTGGGAAAGAAAGAAAGAAAGAAAGAAAGAAAGAAAGAAAGAAAGAAAGAAAGAAAGAAAGAAAGAAAGAAAGAAAGAAAGAAAGAAAGAAAGAAAGAAGAGAAGAAGGAGGGAAAGAGGAAAAGGAGAGAAGGAAAGGAGGGAATGAAAGAAATTTGGCGGCAATTCGGCCCCATTATGTAAGTTACTTTTTCCCCACCATAGAGAACAATGGAGGGAATAGGGGCAACCTGTTTGGGGGCCCATAGAATTGGACCCCCTGGTCCAATGTTCTTGAAACTTGGTGGGTATCTTGGGGAGAGGCTCCACCAGCTACCCTGTGAGTTTGGAGCCTCTCCCTCAAACCCCCTCTGCTCCAGTCCCCAGAATATACCCTATGTTTTCACCACTGACTTCAATGGCCCATAGGATATAATGGAGCTGAAATTGACATGCGGTTGCCTGAAAGACTCCCCGGGACACCGGCTGGGGGCGGGGCTTGGCTCCTGAGCTCCCGGAGCTGCCTCCCCTGCGCTCCCCCCCCCCCAAAAAAAAAGACCCCTGGCAGTGACTCACAAAAGCTGGTATCATGCCACAAAGTTTGTCAGTCTTTAAGGTGTTACTGGACTCTTGCTCTTTTCTGCCGCAACAGACAGACTGACATGGCTGCCCATCTTCATCTAGCACCCCACTGGCTGGCAACCCCTTGCTAGTGCTCTCTCATCCATTTATAGAACTTTAAAAAAGCTTTTAAAAAACCCTTTCCTTGCCTGAAAGGAAAATCTTTGTCTGAAGTCTCTCTGTGGATTTGACCCATCCTTCAAGGACCTACGCAGACGGAGGAAAGGGGACTGTGTGAGAGCTCTTCACTCCTAGAGCCAGGATGGTTGATGGTCTCTGTCTTCACAGTTTCCATTGCACCTTGGTCTTGGTGGTTTCCCTCTAAATGCATGGGTGGGGTCAGAGAGCGGGGCACGGGCCCATAGGAAAGTAAATAATTTTGGGGTGAGTTGGTTGTGGCAGGAGGGGAAGACTATTAGAGTCATTTTATATGCAAAGGAGGAGGAGCCACCTCCTTGGCAGTGTGGGTGGTGGGTGGGGAGAGACGGGGTGCTCAATACGGTACATTTTGTGGCTGGCTTCCCCTCCCAAGGACCACTCGTGGCAGGGCCAGTGTCAAAGTGTCCTGGGCCACTCTCGGCTTAATGAAATCTGTGGCCCGTGGATCCCAGCTGGGATAGGGCTCGTGACACGGACTCCCTTAAGCGCCTTGTTCCTGCGGCTTTCCCTGGGAATGGCGGGGCGGGGCGGGCGGGGCTGGGCAACACAGGCTTTGCTCCCCCTGTCACCGTGCTCCCTTCGCCCACAGCTCCTTACCAGTGTGCTCCCTGCAGGAGATTCGTGGGGGATCCTTGCCTTCCTGTGTGCCACGCTCTGGAGCCTTCCTGGGGTGCCTGCACTGAACAGCACGGACCAAGTGACTACCAGACAGTCCATCCAGCAGACGTACGACCTTACTCGCTATCTGGAACACCAGCTGCACGCGCTCGCAGCCACTTATGTGAGTGTAGAAGCTTTGGGAGAGTTGGAGACTACTGAGCTGAGTAACCTCCTAGAAAACCCCTTCCTCCCCTTCCTTTGTGCCCTCTCCTGCCCAACCCCTAACTCTGATTCTGTACAGGATGCCCCGCTTCCTCCCCCAACCCAATCTGGTTTCTCTGCAACAAGCTGAGGTCAGACTGTGTTCTCCCCCACACACACACCCCACCCACACCCCCTGCACTCTGGGCTGAGAGTTCAGTAAATCTCACACTGGGTCGCCTACAAAACTGAGTAGTCCTGCTCAGTGCAAGGAATGAGAAGAATGTCTTCTATCAAAAGATGACAAGATCTGCCTCTATTCAGTGTCTGAAGGGATTCGGAGAGGCAGTCGGTCTTTGAACTGCCTGCAGCACCTCCAGATTGGGCCCCTATTTGAAATCTCTCTTATGCAATAAGGACAGTTAAAACATCCCTCTCTCCACAGCTATGGCCCTCGCTTGGCAGCTTATCTGACACACTGCCCCCTCCCTGCCTTCAGGCACCGGTGGAGTCTATCTGTTTACCGTCTGTTGTGCATCTCCTGCTGGGGTGAGGTGAGGCCTCCGTCTGTCAGAACTCGCCAGGGAAACGCCCGGCTGTGTGGAGCAGAGAGGCTGGGGCAGCCCCTCTGCCTGCATGGTCTCCCCTGCTCCCTGGCCTACCTGGCATTCCAAACCCTACCCCTTGGCAAGGTTTCCTGGCACTGGATACGAAGAGCAATTATGAGTGGAAAGAAGAAATACAGTTGAATTTGGCACTAGAACACTTAGGAGCTCATACTTTCCAGCATAGTTGACTTCTGGAAATTTCCTTTTTAAAATGGAGCCTGAGAACCTTAAATCCTCACCCAAGCCCAAGAACTGTGGTGGGAAAGTGCCGTCAAGTGGCAGCTGACTTAGGGCAACCCTGGCAGGGCCTTCCGGGCAGGAGACGCTTGCCCCTGCCGGCCTCTGCGTAGCAACCCTGGGCTTCCGGGGTGGTCCCCCGTCCAAATACCAGCCGAGGCTGACCCTGCGTAGCTTCCCTGATGTGACAGGGCTGGGCTGGGCTGAGTTCTCCAGATCATGGTAACCCAAGAACTAGGCCGTTCTGTGGCAGCTGGTTTCCTTTTTATTAGTGGGCTGAAAGTACTCGCTGAAGAGGCTTGTCTTTTGAACTGAACAGCCTTCTCAAACATGCCAGGCTGCTCGTGAGGAGTTGTCGTTGTTGTTTTTGCCATCCAGTTGCAGCCGACAGCCACCTCGCAGGGTTCTCAAGGCAAGAGACTAGCAGAGGTGGTCTGCTGTTGCCTCCTCTGGGCAGCAACCCTGCTCTTCCCGGGAGGCCCCCCATCCGAACCTTGGCCAGGGCCAGCCCTGCTTTGCTCTGGAGATCTGACGCGATCGGGCTCGCTTCAGCCACCCAGGGCAGGGCGCAAGTGCCTATAGAAGGGTGCCTATAGAAGGGCGCCCACCTTGCAGGACGGGCGGGCGGGCTATAAATGCAACAAGCAAGCAAATAAATAAGTCTCCATGAGCTGCTAGGCAGGGCCAAATGGATATCCAACATGAAGCCCACCCTCATGAGCAACAGTGTGCATTTTCACCCTGCCTCTTACCAGAAGTGGGTGGGGCAATCCGAGGGCAGGACGATGGTCACCGTCTTTCTTTCCTACTTTTTCTGACTTTCCTACTTCAATACTAAAACAAGGGGCTGAAATGCTGCAATACGGGGTGTCGTTCCATATTATTCTTTGACTGGAATGTACTTAATGAAGTGGCAGTATTTTGATAATTCACATTAATTGTTAGCAACATGAATACAGTTAAATCATGCAGTATTTACAGCTTCCTACATGCAAACAATGTCTGTGTGTGAAATTTGTTAACACTTGGAGCAGCCCTCAAAATGTCATGTCTAAGTTGGTTCCAGTTTTCTGCAGATATAACTTGAAATAAATTGTTAACAGCAGTCATGGTGGGTTCTTTATTTACAGCATGAACCTGACTTCACAACATCCCTTACACACACACACATAAACAAGATGAATGATGGATCAGTTCTTAATTTTGCTGTTTCTTTTATGCCTTCAGTGGGCCATCCATTTTAAGAAGGAAAATTTAAAACAGTATTTGTATGTCAATACACATACATGTTCAACTTACCAAAAAAAAAATCATGAACTTTTTGAAATCAGTTGTAAACTGCTCCAAGGATTGTGGTGCTGGAGATATGCTGGTGACGTCTGATGTCCTACCCTAACCACAGCTCATCCTCAAACATGCTAGAACTTTGCAGAATTGTTTTGTTTTCAACCAGAAAAATCTACATGTGCTTTTAAGGCAGTGCAGATAATTTCAAACCATCTTAAAAGGTAAAGGTAAAGGTTCCCTTGCTCGAAAGCCAGTCGAATCCGACTCTAGGGTTGCGGTGCTCATCTCCGTTTCAAAGCCGAAGAGCCAGCGCTGTCCGAAGACGTTTCCGTGGTCATGTGGCCGGCATGACTAAACACCAAGGCGCACGGAACGCTGTTACCTTCCCACCGAAGTGGTACCTATTTATCTACTTGCAATTTCTTGCTTTCGAACTGCTAGGTTGGCAGGAGCTGGAACTAGAGACAGGAGCTCACTCCGTCTTGCGGCACCCGGGTCTCGAACTGCTGAACTACTGACCTTCCACAGCCTGCAGTTCAGTGTCTTAACCACTTGAGCCACCGCAGCTCCTTAACCATCTTAGCCATACCTAAAACATCACATGTGTCTTCAGATGATACAAGAGATGAGGCAGGATGAGGTAGGGACCTCAGTTATTACATTCGACCAACTATGGCATCATGATTCCAAGAGAACATGTTGTGCTGAGAGGCCTGCGTGCAAGCCCAGCTGTCTCCCCCTACACTTTGACACAGCACAGCTCCCCCTAATGCTGTTTGCCCCCCTTATATTTCTTTTCACTTCCAAAATCTGGCTCTCTGGGGGGTTAGTCCCCTTACCTACTGCTTTTCCCTGAGTAGGCTGATATTCAGTGATGCATAGTGATTAGCAACTAAATGGTTCAGCAACAGGGAAAATATCCACACATGTGCACTCATGCACACAGCCACATAGCTAAAGCGTTTCTGTATCTCACAGGAAGCCAGTTGATTCAGCTGCCGTGTTGGTGACTCTTTGATGGTTGTGATTCCTGCCAGGGGATTTCTGTTGGAGCAAAGTCATTTCCATATGTGGTGATATAAGGAGTTGGTGCAGAAGGCCATTCAAACATTCAGGGAAAATGTCATACCAGGGTCTCTTCTGTGAAATCAGTCCCAATGTGCTGTTAAAGTGAATCAAATCTCCATTAACTCACTTGGTTGATAGGCATCTCATGGCTAGTACAGTCCTGCTGCTGTGGTACATACTTGCATGTCTGAGGAGGAGGGAAAGATACCTGCCTTTTCCTAGGACATTTCCCCTGCTTCCAGTACTAGGTGCACAGCAGTGCTTAGCTATGGTCATGAGTAGCAGCAGCTGCCTGGGCCAACCTTGCAGCCAATTGTATGCAATCATGGAATCTGGGGCTGAGCATAGTATGTACCCCACCCCTCCCCAAATTTCAGGGTTTTTGTTTTTTAGTGGGTTTTTAAAAAACTATTTTTAAAAGGCATGTTTACAGCCTTTCTGGCAGGAAACATAGTGAAATTGAGGAAGAAAAGAAAGCTTTCTACACTCAGAAAGTGCTCTATGTAACTTTTGATCCTTTCAGTGACAAGCCAAGGAAATGGTAAAAAAAGAAGCAAGCATGCAAGGGCGTAGACTTTGCAATTTCCCGGGGGGGCGGGGGCTGGGCCAGAGGCATTGCTAAGTCATTAAAAGAACTGGGACACAATGACATCATAGGGAGGAGCCAGTGACATCACAGGCTATTGTCACTATCTATGGAGGTGGAACTATGTGGCATTTAGGGAGGGACTCCACAGAAAATTAGGGCGGCCTGGGAACCCTCCTAGCAATGGCCCTGGGTTTGGCTAACCCCAGGAACAGATGCCTTCTTAGCACACTGCTTAGCAACTCCACCTTAAAATGCAGCACATATTCTATTGCTAGGGACTGTTTTTCCACTCTGGGAACTGTCACTAGAGCCCCAGAGTAGCCTATCTGGGCCCAAAAACCTTATTGGAAAAACCATTCTGCATTTTCTTTGCAACTTTTTTTGAGCTGTAGTGTATTTCAGCAGAGCCCATGCAAGTCAATTGGCATTCCTGGCTCCCATTATCTCCAATGGGCTTTCAAGCCTCTCCCATTATTTCCAGTGGGCAATCCTGTCATTCCTTTTAGTACATCCCAGTTGGTTGCCCCTTTGAAACTACCACACCATTTTAAGTAATAACAAAATGAAGAGCATGAACATAGAGTGCACATCCCTTACCAATGTTCTTTCTGGGCTGCACACAGATCAAAAGGAAATTTTAAAAGGCCTCTGATCTGCATGCCCCCCCCATCTTGTTCACGCAGAGGTGGACCTGGCAACCCTAACTAGAGATGTTTTAACAAGGGAGGGAGGGAGGTGAGAGGTGGAAAGAAAGCAAATAGATGGGAAGAGAAGAAGGAAGGAAGGAAGGAAAGAAGGGGGAGGGAGGGAGGGGAGAAATGAAAAGAAAGCAAATAGAAATCCCTCTTCATAATTTATCCAGGGGTTCAGGGGAAAGTTGGTATTGAATGTATGCATTTAAACTCTTCGAGATTTCACCTGCCCTCCTCCCCCCTCCCCCTGCACAGGTGGTGTGTGCGATTTCAGTGATTTTAACTGCTGATTCCTGGCTTTCCTAATATACTCTCTCTGTCAAGGGAAGGGGTGGAGCTCAACAAAGAACTCAGAAGAGTCTCCTCTCGGAGGAAATAAAGGGCTCTGGTTAAGTAGCGAACTCAGGAGTGGGAAAACAACAGCAGCAGCACAAGGTCACAGGAAAGATGCCTGAGCACTCAGCCTTCCAGAGATCCTCCATGGATGCCGGCCTCCCCCCCTCCTGACCTCCCTGAATGGCTCTGCAAGGCAAGCCTTGTGTGTGTGGGGAAACAGAAGAACAAGGGCACAGGACGCGTAGCTGTCCCAATGCCAGCAATCCTCCATGGATGCCACTAACCTCCTTGCATGGCTCTCTACAAGGCAAGCCTTGCAGGGAGTGGGAAAACAACAGCAGCAGCACAAGGCTGCAGGAAAGGTGCTCGGGCACCCAGCCACCCCGAGGCTGGCCTCAGCAAGCCAACCTGTCCACCAACCCACCCCTGAAAACATCCCCCCAACCCTTGCTGGACCCCCAGGACAGCTCCTTACCTTTTTGCATGGGAAAGCTGAAAGCACTGAAAACATGTGCAGCCCCCAGCTCCACCAGGCCCAACTGAGGGTTTCTGGGAGCTGGGGGTGGGGCTTAGCTTTCAGGAAGCAAGCTGTGTTTCCTGTCACCCCACCCGAAGTCTCAGAAAGCAGAGGGGGAAAACCCTCCACTTTCAAAATGGGTTGGGGGTAGTGTGGGGTGGTGGTGGCAAGGGTTGTGAGCCTGGTTGCCTGGGAATAGCCTCAGCCCTCAAGCCCCCCTGAAGTTGACACCTATGCAAGCGTGTGCTCTTTTTCATAAGTTATACAGGTCACAGAACTCAGCTTTTTTGATGCAACATTTGAGTTATCTTAGCACAGAATTTAAATATTTCCCCCTTTGATAAGGAGGAAAGGAAGGATATAAACATTTAAACAAATAAATACCTTGTCTACTGATGTGGAAAGATTGGCATCATTAATACAAATCCCAGTTGTCCAGACAAATTCTGTTTACCTCTTGGGCTCTCTTCTCCCATACACCCACCTCCCGCAAATTCACACGTGCCACTTAAGAAACGAATCTTCAGCTTTTCTGCCGCTATTAGTGTACTTGTGTGAAAAACAAGAAGACTCAGATTCATGCAGGAAGGTTGATTGACAATTGCTTTTAAGGCTTTGCATGCTTTATGATCCAACTGTGAAAGCACAAGTCATATTCTTAGGGCCAAACAAATGAGATGCTAGGAGATCTCTGAATAGATCTGCCCAACATTTTATAAAGGTAAATGGCAAATGGGGTGGGACAGTGTGTGTGTCAGAGGTGCAGTGCTTGGGGGAAGAATGCTGTGCTGTGCTCTAGCAGATTTTGTTGACTGAACCACCCAATTCTCTGCCTATTATTAGCCCAGGAAGTCTGTTTATCTGTATTTCCCTCCTCCAGAGCTAATAATAGCTGGGGACAGTTTTGATCAGCAAAATCACTTTGGGGAGGGGAGGGTTAAACTCCCTTTCTCACTGTGCTGTAGGTCCAGATCCATTCATCTGCCTCCCAGCATCTTGTCTTTATTGTCCCCATCACTCATCAGTCAGGGAGTAGTCAATATTAAACCCAGTTATACCCAGCTCGTCGTACTTGCTGAGAAAGCTTTGACTGCAGCCTGTGTCTGAATACCCAACATCTTAAAAGCAAAGAATTCAAGGATAGTTTGAAAAGTCCTTGTGATTTGGTGGTGGGCCTAGTGGGGGGGGTCCATTATTGTTCAAAATTTAGGGACATTTTGGTTATTCAGATAGCCCATTAAGGAAATAGAGAGAATTCCAGCATGTTTAGTCAAGCCTTAAGTTGTCTGAGAGGGCTGAGGTCACAATCTCTTGAAAATGCCCATGAAGAAAAACAAACTGGGAAAGGAAAGCTTAAGAACATAAGAGAAGCCAATGTTGGATCAGGCCAACAGCCTATCCAGTCCAACACTCTGTCACACAGTGGCCAAAAATACCAGGGGCCATCAGGAGGTCCACCAGTGGGGCCAGGACACTAGAAGCCCTCCCACTGTTGACCCCCCCCCCAAGCGCCAAGAATACAGAGCCTCACTTGCCCCAGAGTCCCTATCCATACCTTGTGGCTAATAGCCACTGCTGGACTTCTGCTCCATATGCTTATCTAATTCGCTCTTGAAGCTGTCCATGCTTGTAGCCGCCACGACCTCCTGTGGCAGTGAATTCCAAATGTTGATCACTCTTTGGGTGAAGAAGGACTTCCTTTTATCCATTCTAATCCGACTGTTCAGCAATTTTATGGAGTGCCCACGAGTTCTTGTATTGTGAGAAAGGGAGAAAAGTACTTCTTTCTCAACCTGCTCTATCCCATGCACAATCTTATAAATCTTGATCATGTCACCCCTCAGCTGTTGTTTCTCCAAGCTAAAGAGTCCCAAGCGTTTTAACCTTTCTTCATAGGGAAAGCGTTCCAACCCTTTTATCATTCTAGTTGTCCTTTTCTGCACTTTTTCCAATGCTATAATATCCTTTTTAAGGTGTGGTGACCAGAACTGTATACAGTACTCCAAATGAGATCACACCATTGATGTATACAGGGGCATTATGACGCTGGCTGATTCGTTTTCAATTCCCTAATAATCCTGAGCATAGCATTGGCCTTTTTTATTACAGTTGCACACTGTCTAGACATTTTCATTGAGTTATCTACTATGACTTCAAGATTTCTCTTTTGGTCAGTCTCTGCCAGTTTGGACCACATCAATGTGTATTTATAGTTAGGATTTTTGGCTCCAATGTGCATCACCTTGCACTTGGCCACAGTGAACTCCATTTACCATGTTGACGCCCACTCGCCCATCCTTGACAGATCCCTTTGGAGTGCCTCACAATCCTCCATGGTTCTCACCACCCTGAACAACTTCATGTCATCTGTAAATTTAGCCACTTCACTGCTTATTCCCAATTCCAAATCGTTAATAAACAAGTTAAAAAGCATCGGTCCCAGTACTGACCCCTGTGGTAACCCACTGCTTACCACCCTCCACTGAGAAAATTGCCCATTTATACTCTCTGTTTCCTATTTATAAGCCAGTTTTTGATCCACAAGAGGACTTGTCCTTTTATGCCATGACTATTGAGCTTACATAGGAGCCTTGGACGAGGAACTTTATCAAAAGCTTTCTGGAAGTCAAGGTAAACAACATCTATTGGGTCCCCCATGTCCACATGTTTGTTCACTCCCTCAAAGAAGACTAACAGGTTACCCGGTATTGATGTCAGACTGACTGGCCTGTAATTTCCCAGATCTCCTCTGGAACCCTTTTTAAAGATGGGGGTGACATTAGCTACCTTCCAGTCCTCAGGAATGGAGGACTGGAAGCTCTTGTAGGATGCAGGCAAGTGCTATAGCTGGCCTCCCCTTTCCATATCCCCCTGCAGTGCACCTTCCAGCTATGTGCCTGGCCTGCTGCCTCCTACCCCCTTCCTTCCCTTCCCTTCCCTTCCCTTCCCTTCCCTTCCCTTCCCTTCGCTTCCCTTCCCTTGCCCTTGCCAAGTCCATGCCCTCATGACAGCTGCTCCTTTCCCGCTTCCCCTGCTGGTCTCAGGGTGCTGGCCACGTCCCAACCTGCCCTGTTAGTTGGGTTTGTGCTGTTGCTTGGGGAGAACCGTCTCCACTTGCCCTCGGGCGACACAGAGGAAATTAATTTGTCTCCTCAGCTTGTCAGATTGTTCACACCCCCGCAGGCCTTGACACACCTCCCTTCCGCTCGGTGCTTCACCCTACCTGCCTACCCGTGCTGCCCGGGCAATCCTGCCGCTCTGCAAGGCACGGGTGCTGGCAGTGGGGTGGGGAATCCCAGGAACGCAACTCAGCAGGGTGGCAGGTGTTAATGAACTCTCTGTGTGTGTGCACACATGTATCCACTCGAATGTGCAGGGGGAAGGGGAGATTTCAGTCTGCATAGGACTTGGCCGCTGTGTGTGTGTGTAGTTGCAGGGCTGATTGCAGTGGCTGTCACCAGCCAAGAGGCAATATTAGCATATATACATACGGGGAGTCTCAGTAGGTCCCAACATATTTGCATATACAGGGATATGTCTCTACAAGCATATGCCCTGGTCTGTCAGCATTTGGATGCACGCATTTCAGCACCACGACCACCACATTTATTTACTTACTTAATTCATATCCCACCTTTCTCTTAAATGGGAACCCAAAGAGGCTTACAGTGTTCTTCTCCTCTGTTGTATCCCCACAGCAACAACCCTGTGAGGTAGGTAAGGCTGAGAGTGTGTGACTAGCCCAAGGTCACCCAGCTGGCTCCTATGGAAGAGAAGTGAGGATTTGAACCTGAGTCTCCCAGAGCCTAGTCCGTTACTCTGACCACTGCCTTGCACTGGCTCCCATGCAAGGTGTATGCTTAATGCCAGGGTGTTGGGCAGCTCTGAAGAATTAAGCTACCCCAGTCCCACCGCGTACGTCTCCTTGCCCCAGAGAGCAGGGATAGGAGATTAAGGATACGAGGAGGGTGGGCGGGAGAGGGCGGAGCTCCGAGAAGACCGGAATTTAATGGCCTCTTGTCTTTTTCTTCAGCTCAACTATTTGGGACCACCTTTCAATGAGCCGGACTTTGACCCTCCTCGGCTAATCGGGGCAGAGGCTGTCCCCAGCGCGACTGTGGACTTCCAGCTGTGGCGCAGCCTGAACGACAATGCACGGCTTGCAGCCAATTACCGGGCTTACAGCCACTTACTGTGCTACCTGAGGACCATGGATGGAGCAACCCCAGCCGCCATGCCGACTTTGCACCACAGCCTGGCCCACTTCCGTGCCAGCCTGCAAGGGCTGCTGGGCTCTATCGCTGGCATCATGGCCTCTCTTGGCTACTCGCTTCCGCCTCCGGTGCCTGAGGGCACGCCAACCCCTAACAGCCACTTCCTGCGGAAGATGGATGACTTCTGGCTGCTCAAAGAGCTGCAGACTTGGCTGTGGCGCTCGGCCAAGGACTTCAACAGGCTGCGCAAGAGGGTGCCACCGTCTGCTGTTATGCTGCACCTCGAGACCCGGGGCTTTTGACCCCTGCCCTTCACCACTCTTTAGCTCATCACCTCAGCCACGGATGGCAGACGGGCCCCTCAGAGGCCTGAGGTCTTTCCAGGCCCCCGAGTCCCCTCTCCCCTCCCAGCTCACCTCCGAAGACGCCCCCCCTGCCTCATGGTGCTGCACTGCTCTCCTTTATGAAGCCGTGCCTCTCGGTGAGCACACTCTCACCTGCCCGTTCCCTTCTTTCCTCCTCCTCCTCCTCCTCCTTAGTTTCCTATATTTTTCTTATTCCTTCCTTCCCGGAGGGGACTATTAATTTTCCAGAAGAAGAGGAAGAACCCGGCTCCCTCCCGCCTCAGTGATGAGCAAGAACGCCCCGGCTGCAGGGCAGCAAACACTTGGCAGCCTCCACCTCTGACACGCCAGGGCCTCGATCGGCTCTCTCTCCGGGGCCTGGGCTCCTGCGTCCTCCTTTTAAGGGGCCGTGCCAGTGAGGAGTTGCAGCTCGGCCTCACACTGGTGAGACTGGGCAGTTCTGAGGGAAGCCAAGAGTTCTGGCAGGAAATGAGCAGGGCCATCATCCTAACAGTCACGGCTGCCTGCTTGTCCTTCGCCTTCCGTGCAGTGGCCGGCCGGCCGGGGAAGCTGTGTGGTTCACACGGACACCAGCTAGGGAGGGGAGAGGGGGGGAGATGGAGAGTTCCCCCACATGTGGCCCTCCCATACTCCAGTCTCTCCCCTCCGCTCTCTGCTCACCCCCATTTCTCCCCCCCAGTCAGGTTCTGTTATTTCTAGTTTGTCTGTATTAATATTTATTTATTTTCAGATGTTATTTATTAGATTGTATTTATTGCAGAATTTCTATTCTTGTATTAACAAATAAAAGGCTTTCTCCAGGAGTCATGCTGGCCTTCTCTCTCTTCAGAGCATCTTTATTTACTTAGTACATTTTTATCCTAGCCTTCCTCCAAGGTACTCAGAGTACAACATATTCATTCTCCCCTCCACTGTTTTATCCCCACAACAACCTTGTGAGGTAGGTTAGACTCTGAAAGATTAACTGGCCCAAGGCTGTCTGGCAGGCTTCCACGGCAGAGCGGGGATTTCAGCCTCTGTGGTTTCCCCCGTTCTACCCACCAACACACCACGCCGGCTCTGGGCACAGCCGTGGCAGACAGTGTTTGTGTCTTCCTCCTATTGACCTTCCATCAAGAAGACTACAGTAAAGAAGAGTGTCGCCTCTGCCCTGCCCTGGAGGATCCGCTACTGGTGCCATAAGCCCAAGGAAGCCCTTACACGTCCTGCAAACAATGATGCTGTGCATTGAAGAATAATTTCTTGCAAGATTATAGCATTGCCCCAGAGCCTCCTTGCCCCCCCCCATTTCTGTCCCCAAATAAAGCTGCTGAGATAGAGCGCTGGCCCCATCCCAGAAGCAGCTGCGTCTCTGGGACAGACTGGAGGCAACCGTAGAAGCAGCAAGTGGGACTTCAGAGAGTAAATGTCCAAAATGCATGGGCAGGGCAGGGGTCATTTCGTAGAAAAAGAGGTGCAGGAGCTCATTAGCATAACTTATTTGCATATGCCATACACCCCTGACATCTCCCTTCCCTTCGCCTCCAAGCGGGGCAAAGGCAAAAGGGGGGGGGAAATCTCAGGAGCTTCAGGCAGAAGCAGGCCGGGGAGGGCAGGGGGGGCATCTCTCTCTCCATGCCTTCCCTGACACACCCGCTTCGGCCAGTGGACCGGGGAAGGCACGGGGAAGCATTTAAATACCTCCCCACTCTTTGCAGGGCCTTCCCTGGCTCACAGGCAGGCCAAGGAAGGCGGGGGGGGGCTCTCTGCAGGCCTTCCCTGGCTCACCTGCTTCAGCGGGCGGGCTGGGGAAGGCATGGGGAGGCATTTTGCAGGGCCTTCGCAGGTGGGCCAGGGAAGGCCAGGGGGCCTCTCTGTAGGCCTTCCCTGGCTCACCTGCTTTGGTGGGTGGGCCAGGAAGGCATGGGGAGGCATTTAAATGCAGGGCCTTCCCTGGCTCTCCCTGGCTCACCCGCCTCAGCCGGCTCGTTACTGCTGGAATGCCATCCCGGCTCATTCCGGCTGGAAACAACCCCTGTGCATGGGTAGACGAAAGAGTTGCAGAGCTGTGGGGGATACACATTAAGCTGGGAATATAAATCTTGAATGAAGTAGGGATGTCAGTCTCCAGGTGGGACCTGGGGATCCCCCAGAATTACAGCTCATCTCCAGACTACAGAGATCAGCTCCCCTGGAGAAAATGGGCCCCACGGAGGTCCCTGTCATCCCCAAGTGTTTCCCAACCTGGGTCTTGCAGTGGCAATCCTACCCCCTCATCCCAGTCCAGTGGCCAGAGGAGATCTGGCAACCCTAGAATGACGAGACAGAAGGCAATTGAGGAACTAGGAGACGATTGGTGCCTGGATTTCAAGGTCAAGCAACTGGCCCTTCTCCTATTAGAGTCACCACCTTTTTTATGGATGGAGGCTCTGAGCCTTTTACAGTTTCAGAAATCAACTGGTAAAATTTTTCTAAAGATGAGGATACAGTGGTAGGAAAAAGCATGTGGATTTCAGCCCATGATATGTAGCAACTAATGGAATTAAGCCTCTGTCCATAAGGAGGCGGCAGTCTTTGCCTTACTTGGCTCTCCCAATTAGATTTGCTAAGATTTCTTTAGACAGTGTACAAAAGAAACTGTTCCAGAGGCAGTTGGCTATTCTTGGTTCAAACAGAGCCTAATGGATAGATATTTTCATTTATTCAGGGCAGGAGAGTTGGTAGGTCTTTATGGAAGGTCTGAGAAAAACAGGTATTGAGGAAACAATGGCGATATCACTGTTTGAGTTGTCCTCACCATTTAAGGGGTTAAGCAAAGACTGAAGCAAACTGAAAGTAATGGAAAGAACCCAGATTAGCAAGCCCTCTTACTCAGAACGGCCATTTAAATACTAGCAATGCCACCAGCTAGAATATGTACAAGTGAGCTGAGTTTGGAACGCACCAGTAACACAAGGGCCAAACTATAAGACAGGATTTTCCGGGGCTGAGAGGAACGAAGGCCTCACGCCAGGCGATCCTGGGCCAGACTCACTTTCCCCACAGCAACACAGCCGCTTTGTGGAATGTTGTTTTTAAAAGCTTGCAGGGCCTCGGTTTGGCCTGGGACCTGCACGGGGGGGGGGGGGCTCTTACCTCCCCCAGCTGTTTTCCAGAGCCGAGACAGCCCTGGGGGGAAGTTATTCATCTAACTCCAGTTGGGTTGTTTTGGCTTGGCCAAATGGTCTTGGGGGGGAGCCCCTCTCCCCCCACAGTGTGGTCTCAAGTGGAATTCAACCCTCACAGTGCAGGGAGAGGGCAGGCTAAAAGTCCAAATAAATAAATAAATAAATACATTTTAAAATGACATTCCCTGCAGCTCCTTGTGGCTGCAGGGAAAGCGAGGAACCTAAACCCAACTCATTAAAACCATATTCTGTATTTTGGCCTTAAGAGTAACTTGGGATAAAGAGAAATGAATGTGGCTGACAGTTACCAACAGGCCTGGAGCCTGCCCCCTTTATAGCAGAATAATCCGTGGAAACAGGCGCCAGGCTGCTGGCCAGCCCCTGCATCTAACTACTCTGAACAGGCCTCAGAAGGTTCCAAGTGCCTCCTGTGCATCCTCTCCTGTGCAATGCTCCTATCAAAGGGGGTGAGAGACGGTGACTTGTGTAAGGCCCCCCCGAGCGCCTGGCGAAGGTGAGACTCTTGCACTGGTGACTTCCTTGGTCTCGCACCACTTGCCATTATAGGAACAGGAGTTGCTGATCTCTAGAATTCTGGACAATCCCTTGAGCAAACCCCAAAGCTGAGAAACAGTGAAGTAGCTTTATGTCATAGTGGAAAGATGAAGGCCACAGGAAAAGGTATCAAAGTCTCTCATAAATGAATATATGAGTAATGCAGAGAGAGAGAGAGAGAGAGAGAGAGAGAGAGAGAGAGAGAGAGAGAGAGAGAGAGAGAGAGAGAGAGAGAGAGCCCAGCCGCTCTGGCACATTTCCCCTAACCCGTGCCTCTACAAGGAAGTAGAGATTTGTTCATGAGCTCAAGAAATTATGAGTCAGCGACAGCCAGCCTTTGCTTCCAGGTGTGCCGCAGAGCAGGTGGGGGAGGCAGACAGGCTGACTGGCAGGGGTGGAGTGAGAGATGTGCAGGAGATGACTGCTGCGTTTCCTGATTTGGGGCCGTATTAAAGGTGAAGAAGAAATCTGGTTGCAGCCTGGCAACCTTCTGTCTAACACAGGAAGCTGCCCTAGACCAAGCCAGCCAGTTGTTCTGTCAAGGTGAGTATTGTCCACTCTGACTGGCAGCAGCTCTCCAAGGTCTCAGGCAGAGGTCTTTCACGTCACTTATTACCTGGTCCTTTTAATTGGAGGTGCTGGGAACTGAAAGCATATGTTTACCCCTGTGTCACTGTTCCTACTTTGTTGGGAACCAAGGGGGAGTCAGTTTCTGCCCTCAGCCCATTTCAACCCTTGTAAAAACTAAGAAAGGCAGGAAACAGACAAATGCCTTAGCCTCTCCTAGACACAATGAAATTCCTCCAGGGACTTTGGCTAACTAAGGAGGGCACCTCTAACACCCCACAATTGCTTCAGTATGCTGTTCTCTGGTGTCTGTAGGGAGGGAAAGAGACAACCACAGCAGCCGGCTTCTAAAGAATGAACCCCACAGAACAACCACCGATGGAGTAGTCTGCACAGGTTCCAGCTCCCAGCTCCATCCTTCCTGCTTCCGACCCTTAGACCTTCTTCCCGTCCCAAAGCTGGGAATAGAGGCCCAGAATCCTGGCTCCAAGCCACCCATCCGTGCTGTAGCTAGCAGGCCTCCTGCACCTCACCTCTTAAAATGTGTCTTATGCTGGACTGTAAGAAGCCAGCCTGGGTCCCTGGAGATCGATCACTAGAGGGTCTTTGCATCCAGGTTGGCTGCCGTGGCCCTTCCCAGATGTGAGATCACTAAAGTGTTAAACCAGGAGAGAACAAAGCTTGACCTTCCAGCCACTCCATCGACCCCCACCCCATCTCATACGAACCAGAGGAGCTGCACTGCCGCCTTCCCTATGTGTGACTCACCAGCTGCTTCCCACTGCCGGCTCCCCTTGTCAAGGCTGCTGCATGACAGCCCTTGGCCCCTCCAGTCCCCCTTCCAGGTGTCTTGCAGGGCCCCCCCCCACCTCTCCAGGGGACTCCTTGTGGTCACCTTGTGGTCACCTGGCTCACAGGGGCAGGAGCCGCCGTTACAAGCCCTCTGGCTCAGTCCCTCGGCGGGCCCGTCCAGGTCCCTTTCTCTCGCGTTCCCCTTTTTGCATCTGCAGCCTGCGACCCAGGGCCGCTGAGAACCTCCCCAGACCGGCTTCCCTCTGCCGCACCCCCCCCCCCGGGGCCAAGAAGACGCACAACTAAGCGGGGGGGGGGGGGAGGCCCCTGCTGCAGTCAGCGAGGAGGAGAGCGAAACAAGCCCCGCAGAACTCCGCCTGGGAACCCGCGCCTCATTCCCTGTTCCCTCTCCGGGCAGGAAACCAGGGAGGGAAGGGAGGCGTCGGTCGGGGGTGGAGGGAAGGAACTCCTCCATGCTGAAAGGGAAGCAGCTCTCTAGGAATCCCCTTGTTCACTTTAACCCTTGACTGCATTGGTAAATGATAACAAATGCTTTCTTGCTGCAGGAAAGCACGTGGAAGGATTATAATCCAGAGGATTCCTGTGAGGACTGTAGGGTTCCTTGAAATGTTTTTAGCTGTTACTGAAACCCCACAATTCAAGTTACCAGCTTGGGCTGCCAGGTGAGATGGGGGTTGCCACCTTACTTCCATATGAGAGCACACTGAGAGGGATGAACTGCCTGGTTCTTGGGCCTGAGAACCACCCAGAGCCTGAGAATTGTGCACCCACCCAGGTCCCACCCCCACCTTGCTGGCCCTGGCAGGGAACTGCTTGCCTCCTCCATGCAGAGAGAGCCTTTGGTTACCAATATCCAGCCAGGGCCTGGAAATCTCCTAGAATTACAACTGAACTCCAGATCAAAGAGATCAGGTCCCCTGGAGAAAATGGCAGCTTTGGAGGGCGGACATGCCCCCCTGAGGTCCCTCCCCAGGCCCCGCCTTCCCCAGGCTCCAAATCTCTAGGGATTCCGCAGCCCAGAGCTGGCAGCCCTACATCAGTCTTCCCAGAACATTTACATACACTGGCCAGAGCGCTTCAAGGCAGGAGTGCATTCACTTTGTCACAGAGCATCTGGGAAAAATACTGGCTGCAGGTTTTCCTGACTGCTGCATTTTTCGTATTGATCTAGTTGCCGGCTTCTAGTGAGAATCTAGTGTAGCATCTGCTTTTAATGTGATTTTATACCACTTTTTATCCAGAGTGACGTCTGCTTCAAACATTATATTTTCTCTACACTGAAAGCAAACATGTGTAGGGGAAAAAACATGAAACCTGGGTGTCAGTTAGCAAACTACTGTTTCCCTGTCCCCCAATCTGTTCTGGGATGGATCTAGAGAACTTTGCCCTTGGAACTCCTTCAGATACTAGGTTCTTTTTCAATATTTGGCAATTCAGTGACCTGTGGGAATGTTGCCTTCAAGAGGCATCTAGGAATGCACGTTCCAGCTGGTTAGTTTCTGCATTGTTGATGATATATCATGTATGATACCATTTTCTTATTGTGTTGTTTTTCTCACTTTTGTATTCCTAGTCCTATTGCTTTGTTTTACTGGATGTTTTATGCCATCTGATTACATTGGTTTTTTGGGTCTTAATGCCTTGAGTCTCAGCAAGAAGGCTGTGGGCCTTGAACGGTAAACAGTTAAGAGAAATAGGTAGTCATGTTAGATTTGTTTATTTTGCCTTTAGACACTGTTATATATTTTGAAGCAGCCTGTTTTTTGTTTTCCTTGCCCCAATACGGTATTAATAGGTTGTTGTTAAGGGTTTCGGTTTTAGCGACTTGCAGACGGTCGCACCTCATCAAGCTCCAATGGGTGCATTCTGTCTCGGAGCGGCAGGAAGGGAGACCAGACAATCCTGGCCTCCCCTGGAGCCCCTGTAGGGAGATTCTAGGCTCGGGCATGAAATGAGCTGCTCCTGAAGCTGTGGGTAAGGGATTGAGGTTCCCTTTTGCCCTGAAAGGTTCCGCCACCCCAAGGCCAGCAATGGTGTCCAGAGGTGCACAGCAGATCATAAGAACATAAGAACATAAGAGAAGCCAATGTTGAATCAGGCCAATGGCCCATCTAGTCCAACACTCTGTCACACAGCGGCCAAAATATACCAGGTGCCATCCGGAGGTCCAGCAGTGGGGCCAGGGCACCAGAAGCCCTCCCACTGCTGCCCCCTCCAGCACCAAGAATAGAGTGCATCACCTGCCCCAGACTGAGAGTTCCCATCCATACCCTGTGGCTAATAGCCACTGGTGGACTTCTGCTCCATATGTTTATCTAATTTCCTCTTGAAACTGTCCATGCTTGCAGCTGCCACGACCTCCTGTGGCAGTGAATTCCATATGTTAATCACTCTTTGGGTGAAGAAGTATTTCCTTTTATCTGTTTTAACCCGACTGCTCAGCAATTTCATAGAGTGCCCACGAGTTCTTGTATTGTGAGAAAGGGAGAAAAGTACTTCTTTCTCAACCTGCTCAATCCCATTCATAATCTTATAAACCTCGATCATGTCACCCCTCAGCCGTCGTTTCTCCAAGCTAAAGAGCCCCAAGCATTTTAACCTTTCTTCATAGGGAAGGTGTTCCAACCCTTTTATCATTCTAGATCCAGAGCGAGCAAAGGATCTAAGCCAAAGAGACTTTCCCTACAATGTGGATGCCCATCGATCTTAAACATCAGTGCCAAAAGGTGAATAACAAGCTCTAAAGTGGGTAATAATTAAGAGATGGCAAAGCCTGAAGCTCGGAGGAGGGGGAGTAACAGCCTTCCAAAGGGGGAGGGGAAACCCTGCCCCAGGCAAAACAGCCGAAAACAAGCAATACTTAAAGGCTAAGCTGATATCTAAAAACGAGAACGTTACCTAACCCACTTTGAATGGTGAGAGCCTTATCTAACATTCCAGAGAGAGATCTCAGATCTTCTTAAAAAATTGCCTTTAATGTAAACAATGACACAGCGAGGGGGTAAGATGGCATCCAGAGGGAAATCTTCTACAGGAACTGCCAGCTTAACATCATCGGTCACCAGACCGGAAACAGCTATAGACATTGTTAATATGATTTCTGAAGCACTATGCCCTGCTGGACCAGATGACTAACCACAACAAGAACTTTAATGCTCTGCAGAAAGAACTCAAAGAAACTATGTTAAAAACAGAGAAGATATCCCAAAGCTGAAAAAGGTTGATCATAAGACAAAAGCTTTGGACCAAAGAATGGAAGCAGCGGGCAAAGAAAGAGCTTCTGAAAGACAACAATTATTACAGCTCCAAGTGGAAGGATCTTTATACGTCCTTAGATTTCAAGGTATCCCAGAAAAGAAAGATGAAAATCTGAAACAGATCTTAAGTGATGCGTTGGCTCCCCTGGTAAATTGCGAATCTGAATCATTGCAAGCAGATATGGACATGGTTTATCAAACTTATCCAGAATTTGTCAAGAAAAATAACTTGCCAGTGGAAATCTTTGTGAAATTTTCTAAAAGATCTATAAGAGATTCAATACTCAAGGTGACTAATGAGATAACCCTAAAAATCCAAGGAGAAGGACTTCCTGTTTTCGGTGCTGCAATGGCGGTCACTCTCCCCGACCCTCGGGGGAGCAATTCGCACACCAGCAGCATGGAGGAAAGCCACCGATGTGGTTTCCTCACGGAGCCCTAGGGATGGGCGCCAAGCCATAGGGCTTTTGAGGAGTAGCCTCTTCGATGGAGTAATGCCGGATAATTGAGGTGCCCCTCCGCCCTGACGGTCCTGCCACTTGGTGGCCTTCGGGTTCCCTTTCCCTTTTTTTCTTTGTAGTTTTAGTAGTATATATAAAATCAATAAAAAATCCCCTTCGGGGGGCCAAAAAAAAATCCAAGGAGAAGAAGCAAAGATTTCGAAAGATGTCCCATTCAAGGGAAAAAGGAAACAATATAGAAATGTTACATCATTCCTACAGGGAAACTCAACTCCTTACCAATGGATTACTCCAGAAGGACTTATTTTCAACCGTAAAGGGAAAAAAGAAAAGATTGACTCTTTTATTAAAGCCAAAAAGTTTCTGGAACAGCACCAAAGCCCAGCAAAAGAAAATGGAAAAGCAAAGGACAATAATGCTACAGATGATAAAAGCGAACAAGATGAGATAAGCAGTGACAGCTCCTCTTCTACATCAACATCTATAGGTGATTTCCTTGACTCTGATTCTGAATCCAAACTGGGGGCGGCTGCTCCTAGATCATATAAACTCCCCTTCAAGAAGAAGAAGAGTCACAAGAAAAGAAAGCAACAAAATGAAGACCTGAGAACCCACTTTTTACTTTTTGCGTAATAATGCATTCTGGCAATACGTTAGCTTAATTTTATCTGTTCTATATCCTCATATTATGAAATTAATTAATATTGTAAACTTAACCATTAGGGAAATATCAAGAAAAAGAATTTAGACTTTCAAATATCCTTGCCTACTCTGTATTTTTAGAATGGTAGTATATAGATGGTAGGACGTAGAGATAAAAGCAATAAAAAATTACTAAAAAAAAAAAGTTGTTGTTGTTGTTCAGTCGCATAGTCGAGTCCAACTCTTTGTGACCCCGTGGACCACATCACGCCAGGCCCTCCTGTCCTCTGTCGTGCTCCGGAGTTTGCTTAATTTCATGTTTGTTTCCTCGATAACATGGTCTAACCATCTCATCCTTTGCCGTCCACGTCTTCTTTGACCTTCAATCTTTCCCAGCATGAGGGTCTTCTCCAGTGAGGGCTCCCTTCTCATTGGGTGGCCAAAGTCTTTGAGCTTCAGCTTCAGGTTCTGGCCTTCCAGGGAACAGTCAGGGTTGATTTCTTTTAGGATTGACTGATTTGATTTCCTTGCAGTCCAAGGGACTCTCAAGAGTCTTCTCCAGAACCATAATTCAAAAGAATCTATTAATTGTTCTCTGCCTGGTCATACACCTATGTTTCTCAGCTCAAAAGGGGCATTTTGGTTGGGCTTGGGAGGGTACTCTGGGCCTTCCCAAGGGACTCAAAAGTCCAGAGTGGTGGCAACTGAAAGTGGTGACCCACAGGGGGTCATGACACCAACATTCTAGGTTACTCTTGAAATCACTTTCCTTTGCACTTTACACTGGGAGTACCAGGGTAGGTTTTTAGATCTTATGTGCAGATGACAAAAACTGAAGGATAGCGGCACAGCTAGATCTAGTCCAACAGTGGCCAGACAGAGGCTTCAGGGAAGCACACCAATGGCAACAGCCCTTCCAAATTATTTATCCGTTAGCAACTGGTCTTCAGAAACCTAAACCCTCTGAGCACGGAGGTTTCATTTTGCCGTGCATTTAGTTGGAGGTGGTTTTAAAGGTGGACAAAGCAACCTGAGGCATCAGCAGCCACATCAGCACCTTCCCTAGGAGGAAAGGCTGAAGAGTCTGGGGCTTTTCAGGCTAGAAGAGAGACAATTAAAGGGGGAAGATGAGAGAGGTGGGTGAAATTAGGCATGGAGCGGAGAGAGCTGGGAAAGAGAATTTTTTCTCCCTCTCCCAAAGTACTAGAACTTGAGGGCATCCAATGAAGCTGATGGGCAGTAGGTTCAGGATGGACAAAAGGAAATTGTCATATAACTGCCACCATATCACATACGTGTGTTGTAAATGCTTCATCTATCAGAGCCCTGGGGTGCCAGGTGAGTGTTTGGGCACAATGTCTCTCAGGCAACCCCTTGGGTCTGGGCCTCAATTTAAACTTGGGCTCAGGGTCACTCTGGTAGCGTGCTTCCCTTATCCTGAGTCCCCTTCGTTTACAGAGCCAGCCGGCTCAGCTTAGGAGAAGCAAGGAGGGCACATAAACAGTCTCTACTGCCCACAGACTTGTTCAGACTCCCGGCTTATAAAACATAAAGGTTTATTCAAAGGAAGTAAAAACAAATAAGGGGGAGTTGTGGAATAAAACGGACAATAGACAAAACTAACCCTAACTATCTAGCTACTATATACAGACGGTTTGTTGATCCTTCCTCCCTGAACGTCCGGCTCCCTCTGGCTTAGCCACTTGCTTCAGGGTTTACACAGAACTGCCAAGACTCACTTGCTTGCAGACACTGGCTGTCTTCTAAGCAGCTCCTGCACCCGGACTATACCTCACGGTGAGCAGTTCAGGAAGATTCCCGCCACAGTCTCTGGCTCTTCAAGGCCACATGCAGCATTCCTGGCATTCGTCAAGTTGTCGAGAACCTCCGGTCTCATAGCTTCCTCCAAATGCGTAGATGTGTGCGTGTTCAGGCAAGTCCCTCGGTTCTTCTGGGTTCTCTGGCCTTCTTGGACCGGATTCTTATTTTTCACTTCCCCAATCCCCGTCCTAGACTAATTAGAGATTGCTGCCTTGACCCAGCTGTCTCCCATTTGCTTAACTCACTGGACGTGCTGATCCTGACTAAACTTACAGGCATCTTATCCATGATGATTCTGCAAATCAGTATCTCTGGCATGACAGAAATACTTCTTTACACACAGTGTGATTAAAAAGTGGAATTTGCTCTCAGAGGATGTAGTGATGGCCATAGGAACAGACAGCTTTAAAAGAGGATTAGATAGATCCATGGAGGAGAGGTCTATCAGTAGCTACTAGCCATGGTGACTAAAGGGAAACTCCACAGTCAGAGGCAGTCAACCTCCGAATCCCAGAGCCAGGCGGCAACCTCAGGGGAATGCCTCAGCCACCATGCCGTGTTGTTGGACACTGTGTGAGGCAGGCTGCTGAACTAGATGGACCACTGGTCTGATCCAGCAGGGCTCTTCTCATGTTCTTATCAGCAGAAGGGAATGGACAGTTCCAATGGCAATGGGGCAGAGGAATCTTTGAAGCACAGCTGTTGGGCAGCAGTGGTGGTGGAAGGTGACGCTGGAGCAGGACCTTTCATAGACAGTGGCCGTGCAGACCCTGTTTAATGCTGTGCAGAAGGCAGCAACGGTAAACCACTTTTGGTCACCCCTTACCTCAAAAACCCCATGAGGAAACAGTCCAAAGCAGAAAAAGATCTAATGTTGGAAGATGGAATCCCCAGAGGAGATGGCAGTCAGCGACTGGGGAAGAACTGAGGACGACTGCGACTCGTGCTGTTCTTAATTATGCAACTGGACTAAAGCTGGGAGGATGTTTCGTTGTTGACATGAATGGATGCAAATGGGATGTCCAAAGCTGTTCAGCACATATAATAGGAACATGGAACATATGAAGGTAAGCTTAAAACCATAAAACAAGAAATGGCATGGTTGAATATTACGATCCTGAGAGTAAGTGAACTGAAGTGGACTGGATGAGGGCATTTGCAGTCAGAAAATTACAAAGTGTTTTACTTGGGAAATGACAAACACGGAAGAAATGGAGTTGCTCTAATAGTGAGGCAAGATGTAGTGCAAGCAGACGGGGCTATAATGCAAAGTCTGCCCGAATAATATCAATCAGACTTCATGGAAAGTCTATCAACATAACCATGATAGCCATCATTCAACTTTACACCCCAACTACAGATGCTGAGGAGAAAGAGATTTTATGAAAGCTTTTATGCAAGGAAGAAACTGATCACACACCTAAACAAGATGTGTTTATAATCATAGGTAGGGATGGGCACTTTCCAAATTTTGCCCCGGACCGAACCAAACTGACCCAACCCCGTTCCTGGACTGATTCTCAAACCAAAGTGCGGCCGGTTCGCAAACCGGTTTGTGGACTGGACTGGGTGGAGAAAAGACCCGGGGGGAATGGGACGGGATGGACCAGATTCTTAGCATAATTCCAGCTCACTCTCCTTGACGTGCTCACCAAATTTGGTCCCTCTTGGACTTTTGGGGGCCGAGCTACAGGCCCCCAAAGAGACAATGCTTTTCACTGGGACAATGCTTTTCAATGGGACAATGCTTTTCAATGGGACAATGCTACAGGCCCCCAAAGAGACAATGCTTTTTCACTCCTGCTGGTTCGGAAGTGACCAAAACTGACCTGGGTGAGCTAGAGGCCTCCAAATCACACAGCCCATCCCTGGGGTGGCCCTCCACGTGCCCCACAAGTCACATGCCTGTCAGGTCTGGAGGGTATAAGTAGCAGACCCCCCAAGACGGGTGCCCCCAGGAAGGCTTTCAGACAGTCCAGAGCTGAACTGGTGCAGCTACAGGCCCCTGACTCCCAGAGGACCTCCCCAGGGACCACCCTCATGGTTGTGAGTGCCTCTGTCTTCCTGGGGCCAACCACCCATCCCCTTTGGGCATGAGGACTGGCTGGGGCCCAGCCTCCCACCCCGCAGGTGCTCTTTCCCCGGGCCCATCACTGACCAGGACGGAACACCCACACAGGGACGGGGGGCACTGTCTCCCCAGGCTCCACTCTCCACCCACTGGTGACAACGTGATTACTGGGAAGGGCCAATCCCCCCACCCTGCGCTGCCCAGGGCCTGGGGAACACCCGTATGGGGGCGGGTGGCTCTCTCTCCCCGCCCCCCCCCCTCCACCCACCAGCAACATGATTACTGGGCAGGTCCAACCCTCCCCATCCTACCTGGGTCCCAGGGCATGCAGGGAACACGCACAAAGGGAGGGGTGGTGCTGTCTCCCCGGGCCCACCCTCCACCCACCAGCAACGTGACTACTGGGCAGGACCAATCCCCCTGACCTCCATGGAGCACAGAAAACACCTGCACGGGAGCTGGGGTGGAGCTCTCTCTCCGCTGGCCCCACCCTCCACCCACTGGTGGCAATGTGATTACTGGGAAGGGCCAAACCTCCTGCCCTCCCTGGGGCCCAGGGAATACCTGCGCGGGAGTGGGGGTGCTCCCTCCCTGGGCCCAACCCTTGACCCTGAAGGCAATGTGATTACTGGGCAGGGCAGAAACCCCTGTCCTGCCCAGGGTCCGGGGAACAACTGCACAGAGATGGGTGGAGCTCTCTCCCCAGGCCTCACCCTCCACCCACAGGCAATGTGGTTACTGGGCAGGGCTGAACCTCCCTCCAGCTCGGGAAGATTCGGTCCTGACCACTCCACCCATCCCACCTAACATGGCCAGCAGCATTAGTCTGAGAGAGAATCAACACTGGCTAAACACAGCCATGGTATCCTGGTGATGAGTGGTTATCACGTTGCCAGCATGCAGGAGGAGAGACAGTGGGCAGATGTTTGGTATGCTGACGGCTCATCGTTGGTGCAGAGTTACCCTTGAAGACACTGACTGATCAGTCCAACAGGCCCTCTCACCTAGATGGTCATCGCGTTGCCGGTGAAGGCGAGAGAGGAGAAGGCCTGGAAGAACTGCCATTTGGAACACCGACTGGGCGACTGCTTGGCCGGCATAACGAAATGGAGGCATACGTGGTGGGGGCCTGGGAGGATCTCGATGTGGACAGTTGTCAAGTTTCCAGGTGGCGGAATGAAGGGATGTGACAGGATGATCCACCTACAAAGATGGTGATGCGATGGTAGGGATGTTCCGGTGGGCAGACTCGTGGCCCCCCAGACCTAGAGGCCTAGACCAAAGGGAGTCAGTTCACCTACGAGTTATTCCCCGCTGGAGGGACTCTGGGCAGGGGTGACCCAACCCCTCCGCCTTGCCCAGGGTCCAGGGAACACCGGCACAGGGACAGGTGGCTCTCCATCCATGGGCCCATTCACCCTTAAACGGTACAGGGTGACACCCATGGGGTTCTGAAAGTCCCAGGGGGGCATCGCTTGCAGGGGGTGGGTGGCGCTCTCTCCCTGGGCCCACAATCCACCCACCGGCAATGTGACTCTGGGCAGGGCCAACATCCACTTGCCCAGGGCATGGGGAACACCCACGTTGGGGTGAGTGGCACTCTCTCCCCAGGACCCCACCCTCCACCCCAAAGACTACAGAACGGGGGGCGTTGCAGGGAATGTCCCGGGAGGGGGAGGGCATCATGCACACCCATTTTTTTAAAAGGTTTTTTGGGTCCCTGTGCCGTGCTGGAGAAAGCCAAGAGACTGTCAAGGACAAGGGTGGCTTCCGACGGATGTCTCTTCCTGGGTTGCCTGGCGCGGGGAACATCCCAGTGGTGCTCTCCCCCCCAGGGCCACAATCCACCCACTGGCAATGTGATTCTGGGCAGGGCCAATTCCCCTGCCCAGCCCGGGACATGGGGAACACCCACATGGGGAATGTCCCAGGAAGGGGAGGGCATCGCTCACGTCCATTGATTGTTTATATTTTTAGTTTTGGGGGGAGGGGGGTTCCCTGGGCTGGAGAGCATGGGGCTGGGGTGGCTGCTGACAGATGCCTCTTCCTGGGTTGCCCGGCATGGGGAACGTCCCAGGAGGGGGAGGGCATTGCTCACATCCATTGATTTATTTTGGGGGGAGGGGGGTTCCCTGGGCTGGAGAAGGCCAAGACACTGCCGAGGACCAGGGTGGCTTCTGACAGATGTCTCTGTTCCTAGGTTGCCTGTCACGCGGAATGTCCTGGGGGGCATCACTTGCAGGAGGCAGGGGACATGTCAGGTAATCCTGACATCGGATGGATGGAAGGGTAGGAGGGAGGGATGGTCTGCAACTTTTCACGCTCTGGAAGGTAGGGAGGTGTGCAGGTTGCCTAGGAGATTCAGAATTCCACCGCCTGGGCAAACTGTTATCTCACCAAATGTCCTTGGTCTCACAGTTCTGGTTTCCGCTGTCTGGGACAGCTCTGGGGCATTTTGGTTATTTACTAGATGGGCCATTGGCCTGATTCAACATTGGCTTCTCTTATGTTCTTATGTTCTTATGTACTGCTTTAGAACTTTCGCACCTTTTCCCGCGCGCGGGCTCAGTGCCCATTGGTAGATACAGGGGGGGGCATTTCAAGCTGGTATAACTGTAAGTGTATCCCTAGAATTAGCCATCACTGACAAAGAGATGTTACCGTGCCTTTAGAACTGCTTCCAATAAACGCTAACTTCTTTATGAAGCCTGGTGTTTGACTGACTTTCTGGAGAGCCTGACAGGGCACTCTCTCCCTGGGCCCCCATTCCAGCCACTGGCATGGGGAACACCCACATGGGGGTGGGGGGTGCTCTCCCCCTGGGCCCCACAACCCACAGCAAAGGCAATGTGACTACCAGGCAAGGGGTCATCACAGGGTACATCCCAGGAGGGGGAGGGCATAGCTCATGTCCGTTAATTGTTCTTATTTTTAATTTTTTGAGAGGGGATTCCCTGGGCTGGAGAGTTCAGGGAGATTTCGAGGGCCAGAATGGCTGCCGACGTATGTCTCTTCCTGGGTTGCCTGGCGTGGGGAACATCCCAGGAAGGGGGGCATTGCTCACATCAGTTAAGTTTTTTATTTTTTTATTTTGGGGGGAGGGGGTTCCCTGGGCTGGAGAGTACAGTGAGACTTTGAGAGCCAGGGTGGCTTATGACATATCTCCTCCTAGGTTGCCTGGTGCAGGTAATGCCCCGAGAGAGGGATGGTATGGCTCACATCCATCAGTGTTTATTATTATGTTTGTTTGGGGGGGGTGTTTCCTGGGGTGGAGGGTTGCACAGAGGAGTGGAGGACACGGGACACTTCAGGCAAACATACGGCTCCAGGCACCCTGGTGGAGGGCGGTATCCGCACACGACGGGTCTCCTTTTGGGTTCCCCTGCCCAGGAGGAGGAGGAGGATCGTGGTTCACGTTGCCAGTGTGCTGGAGGACAGCAGTGAGCTGGCCAGTGAAGACCACAATGAAGTGTTAATGTGCGGTGACAAGGAATTTTGGTCCCAGCAGTCCCACACCTGCAAGAAACTGCATGCCGAACCCACAAGGTGATGCTTGGCTACTACGTTGGCAGCAGGGCCGGCTGGAGGTGGCTCTTTGCCCTAGGTGGGTGCAGATGCCAACCTCCCGGTGGGGCCTGGAGACACCCACTATGCCACCCTGCCTCCTCTCCCCCCCCCAGGGGGAGGGTGGGAGACCCGCAAGCCGGGGAAGGGGCAGAGGTTTTAATCCCCACCCCTTCCCTCCCAGTGCTGGCGTGCCTGGGTGCTCCACAGCTGCGGGGTGCCCAGGCAAGCCAGGGAAAAGGCGGGGGTCTTCCCTCCCAGCGCTGGCTTCCCGAGGGGGGAGGGGGAGGGCGGGCAACCTCCGCCGCTGCCTCCTGCGCCCTGCTGGGGTGCTCTTCACTGGCGGCAGTGGGGAGGCGGCGGTGGGGGCTTTTCGCGAGGGGGCGGGGTGCAGTTTGGTGTCCCTGTGGCTGGCGCGTTCTAGGCGAGCGCCTAGCTTGCCTAGCGGGTGAGCCAGCCCTGGTTGGTAGCAGGTGGGTGATGTGGGAGGCTGGAGTCATGGGTGACAGGGGGAGCACATTGGAGAGAGGACTCTGGTCTAGACCAAAGGGAGGTGGCCAAAGGAGAATGTGGCCTTACACAGGTTTGGCGTTTCCTGGAGAAACAAGATCACAGGAGAATCTCTCTATGGCCAGTAGTCACATTGCTAGCAGGTAGACTGGAGCCAGGGGAAGCCACAGACAGCCTACTGGTGGAACAAGTGAAATGTGCCAAAGAAGACGTCTCAAAAAGGACTGGCAGCATTAGCATGATATGACATTAAGTTTTCCCTTCTAGCAGCCCCACTTTTGGGGGGTTGTGTGATGATGACCAACCCTGAAATGCTTTTAGGCAGTGTGAACGAGCGCCCCGACCAGGGACGGGCCTGGCAGGACCTCCCCCTGGGGTGAGGAGAGATGTTGAGTAGTCATGGAAGGGTGGGCCCTGCGGGGAGGGACCCGGGAGCTTTCGGGTGGTTGGGTGATGATGGCGGTGTGAAGGAGTGCCCCGATTGGGGACGGGCCCAGGGGGGTTGGCATGTTTGGGGTGCTGTCCAGATAGCCACAGGTGATCTGCTTCACCCCAAAGCAGGTCTTCAGGCTACTCTGAATGGCTGCAGAGATATTCACTGGCATATGCTCCACATCCTTGTAGCTGGACGGAAGCATGCTCGTCCCTGCTTGGGGCGGTGGGTCTTCCTGACCACCCCAGAACTTCTTGGGTTGCCACCAGTGTGCGGTGAGGAACAGGTAGCCGTGGTGCTGGCTGCTCCAAAGGTCAGCCATCAGGTGGACATTTCTCCCTCACACCTTGGCTAGCTCGGCTTTCACCGGACGCACCATGGACTGATACATGGCAGGCAGCACATGGCGGTTCATGGTCCTCCAGGAGGGAATGGTATACTATGGGGCCACACAACGTAGTAGTCCCCGAAAGCCCACATCCTCCACCAGAGAGAAAGGCTGGCTATCCAGGGTGATCATTCGTCCGATATGCTGAGTGATCGCTTCATGAGCCCTGGCCCTCGTCCTCTTTCCAGGTGCTGGGGAGGGCCCAACAAGCACGCTCTCTTGGAGGGTCGTTTAAAGGGTCCTTGGCTCCATCCTCAATCAAAAGGGAGACTGCAACCAAGAAATCAGAAAGAGGCTGAGCCTGGAAAGGGCAGCCATGAAAGAGCTAGAAAAGATTCTTAAGTGTAAGGATGTGACGCCGGCAACCCAGATCAAGTTAATTCATGCCATCGTATCCCCTGTTACTATGTCTGGGTGCAGTTTCATGGAACCCCAGTTGTTCAGTGGCTCCACTTCCTATTTTAGGGTGTGCATTTGTGCAAAGAGAGTTCAGAAGGCTGCTGGGTGTACAAGATTCATAGGAAGATTTATTCAAAATTAAGCAGCAAATGAACAAATGACAATAATGTATGTCAAAAAAAAATTGTGTGTGGGAGGGTTATACTTCTTAATAACTTCAGAAATGTTGTCAACTCAGAACAAACTGCCTGCAAAAACACCAACGAGTAAGGGACTTGTGCCTTTGTCATGTATAACTAGGGCTGCCAGGTCTCCTGGTACAGTGGGAGATCACCCAGTAGCAGCCCCTGGTGGTGGTGGGGGCGGGGAATGAACCAAAAAATTGCCATTGCATTGATGCTGTGACATCATTTCCAGGACAAGCCCAGAAGTGACATCATGCCATCTATGCGACAATGCCCCCCCCCCCATCCCTACTCTTCAGTCTCTTACTGGGTGCCAGTTGCTGCCTGGCAACCCTAATACATATGTAGGACACAGAGCCATTTTTTATTTAAGACAATAGTTACTTACAGTGCAATCCTAAACAGAGTTACACACTTACAACAGTGCAGTACTAAATAGAAGAAGAGGAGGAGGAGGAGGAGATTGGCGTTAACTCCCAGAGTTAATGAACTTAGAAGGGTGTAAGCCCACTTAGGGATTGCACTATTCCTGTGCATAGGACCGGTAAGCTAGCCAAAGATATGAGCAATCACATGTGGTCTGGAACACAGGGTGGATGGCGAAAGGTTGAAGAGGGCGTGCGCCTTCTCTCTTAATAGTGCCCTTCTACTTCTTACTTACAGCTTTAGGCACACATCAGTAATTACGCTCACAGACAGCCTAGCTTCTATTTATATCCTTGTTCCTAACATTCTAGTTGTTACCTTCCCACCGAAGGGGTACCTATCTATCTACTTGCAATTTCTCACTTTCAAACTGCTAGGTTGGCAGGAGCTGGGGCCAAAGACTCCGTCTTGTGGCACTCGGGTCGGATTCGACTAGCTTTTTGAGCAAGGGAAACCTTTACCTAACATTCTAGCACTTCCTGTAAGGAGTCAGAACTGATGGGTAACTCAGTAACATCAATATCATGTGGTAGCCCAATGATATGGAAACACATTAGCAAAACAAAACTTGTATTTGTTTACCTCCACACTTACATCACACACCAAAACCTGGGATTGTACAAAAATGTAGCATTGGAATTTGCATCCTGAAACTTGCATTGTGGCATAAACCATTATTTCTAACGGAAAGTGAGGAGTTGCACATAGACAGCCCCCCAGTCTCCTCACCCACAATAACACAACATGTAACTTGAACATAGGCACTGGTACCAGAGCTTGCAATAAACCCGGATGTCAGCTTTGCTGCCACGTATGCCCAGACAATGTGGCCACTGGACCCAACTGCATCAAACACGCCACCTCAGGCTCATTCACGTGCTCATCTTCTAACACTGCATATGCCATTGAAGGCCAACAATGCCCTTCTGTTCTCTACACAGGGCAGACAGGTCAAACCCTACGCCAAAGGATACTTGGACACAAATCTATCATCGAGAATCACAAGACTGAGAAACCTGCAGGAGAACACTTCAGTCTTCTAGGACATTCAGTGGGTGACCTCGAAGTAACTCTTTTATTGCAAAGGAACACCAGGAAAGGGGAAACTGCTGAATTACAAGTTATTACAACACTCGGAACAACATGCGCATACACCAGGACTTAACAGGAATACTGGTTTCTTATCGCACTACATACGCTAAATTCATTCAGCCTTTACACCAAGAAGGGCTATACATCCTCTTTATTTCAGTGTACTTCTTATTTGGAATAGTAGAGTAGAATAGTGATTGTAATGTAATACAGTGAATATTAGGATGGTATATTGGAATGCATTTCTCCGGCCTGGTAACAGAGGAGACATAACGTGGCACTACACTTCACCCCACCTCAAAGGGAAATATGTTGTTAGTTTCCTCCATGCTTGAGAGGAGGCGGGTGGAGCCTGAGGCAGGGTCTCAGTTGATTGCTCTTAGCATTCCACAATTAAGAAGGATACATTTACACATCGATCACCAATTTTGACATATTTATTTGCCTCACTGTTTTCCTCCAGAATTAATTCCAAACAATAATGTAATCAACTTATCTTGTTATTCTTCTTTTTTTTTTTTAACAAAACCCTCCTAAAAAGGAGAGGAGTTTATTCTTTTTATAAATGGAAAGAGGTAGGGTATATAGAGGGATTAAGAAAAGAGTAGAGTGAGTATTCTGTTAAAAAAAGTTAGTTTTAGTCAGTATAGATACAGTTTTTGGCAATCACCGTGGTTAGAGAGTCTTCTTTTCATCTAACAAAAGTCCAAAATAACTCTGTTAACAAGGTTAGTAATGTCCTTTGGGGTTAGTTGTTAATCAGCTCCTTTCTGACGCTTCTCAAACAATTATTTCTTAGGTTGTCTTCTTTTGGTATCCCTCAGGTTATAGGATGGGCCCTCTTTGGCTTTCACTTCTCCCGCTCCGGCACCTCCCTCTTCTGGGCCGCTGTCGTCTTCACTGCTCAGATCTGTCCAAGTTGCGAGTGCTGCCTCTTCCTCTGTACTGGCGTGTCTCTTCAGAAATTCTTGTGTTTTGAAGATGGAGTCAATCTTTTCTCTTTTATCCTTATACTTGAACACCAGGCCTTCAGGGAAGATCCATCTGTAAATAGTCTGATGTCTCTGTAGAAAAGTGGTCAATCCTTTGTATGCTTTCCTTTTCATACGGATTTCATAAGGCACATCTTTCAATATTCTGATAGTCTGCTCCCCAATCTTCAAGGGCACCGCTGAGACTGCACGCAGAATTTGATCTCTAGTACTCTGCTTGATAAACTTGACAACCACTTCTGCTGGCAGATTATTTTTCTTTGTAAAGGTGGAATAGGCTCTATAGACCTTATCCATCTCTTCTTTTAACTCTCGCTGTTCTCTGCCAGTTACGGGTGCCAAGGCATTCGCTAGTATAGATCTGAGATCCTCTTTCTCTTCTTCTTTAATGCCCTGAAAATGGAGAGTCAGATTCGATTTCTCCATTTGCAACATCAAGATTCTTTTTTCTTGCTCATCCTGGTGTTTTTCTAATTTATTGACCCTTTTCTTCACTTTTCCGATGTCTTCCGTCGAGACCAAACATTTCTGTGCGATCTCCTCCATCGTCTTTGACGTTTCTGATAGTTGTTTTTGTTGACTGTTGAGAACACCTTCCATGTTAGTTAAGGTTTCGCTGATTTTCTGCATTTGGACCAGCAGAGGGTGCAGTAGCTCGCTTTTCTGTTGATTGACAGCAGGCTCTGGAGGGGGATTACCCGGACCGGAAGTCCCTCCTCCCTTCTAACTTATCTTGTTATTCCTGTTTGAATCTGTTAAAGCAGTTCATTATATTGTTTTATATTGTATGCCAATTTGCTGCCCAACCTCTGCTCCATTTCATTGTGTCTGAGGAAGTGTTCGTGCACACATACGTTCATACCTTGAATAAAACTTTGTTGGTCTCGAACTTTGTTCTACATTTAGAAATAGTTGTTTTCTACTAACTGAGCAAGTATAGTTCCTCACAGAACACCAGAGGTTTAAGAGGTGCTAATTTTTTACTTTAGTTGAGTCTGCTGCTCACATGCCCATTGAAAAATTTGTGGCACCTTATTTCAAAATGTACCTACCATCAAATATACTCTACAAACTAGAGCAGGGGTGTCAAACATACGGCCCGTGGGCCGGATCCAGTCCCTGTAGAGCTCTTATCCGGCCTGTGAGCAATTGGCTCTCGGCTGCTTCAGACTTCTTATTCCTGCTTCCTGTTTCCTGCATTGCAGTTCCTTTTGTCCAGTCTCTCCTATTTCCTGCTTTGCAGAGAAGAGAAAGAAAGCCAAGCCTCCCTTCCCTTGATTGACTGAGGGCTCCTCCCCCCTTCCTCTGGGGAGGGAGGGAGGGAGGGAGAAAGAGCCAGAGAGAGAGAGAAAGAGGGAGAGATGGAGTCCCATGGCACTTGGAGAGCTCCCCCTTTTCAGTTCTAATAAAAGGAGGGGTGAAGAAACCTAACAGCATAGCTTGCATTCTTTATTAGTGGAAGTGAGCAAGAGTCTAGTAGCACCTTAATGACTAACAAAATTAGCAGCAGGGTCGGAGCTTTTGTGAGTCACTGCTCACTTCTTCAGTTACAGCTAGAATGTGAGTCCATCTGCCCTTATATCTTTTTTTTTTAAACAAAATTTTATTGGAATATATTCAAAATTGTTAAACATCGTTACCAATACAATTTAAAAATTACATCCCACCCCCACCCCCCTAATAGGCTTCCAACACTGCTAATAACAAAAAAGAAAAAGTTAAAAGGTAATCAAGTTTAGACTTATAACAATCGACAAACCAGGTAACACAATTCTGATACATAAAAACCTGACTTTTTCAAATATAGTTTCCAATAAAGGTACAGTACAATCAAGTGTTCATTTCATTTCTCATTCAGTTTCAATACAAATCAAGATTGTACATTTTTCCTTTCATTCTATATTCAGTTTCCATATACAATTTCAGGCCTTCCCAGTCTTTTAAATATTGTTCTGCCATTTGTCCATTTAGTTTTTTCGTCATTTTGTCCATTTCAGCTAAAAACAGCAGTTTCCTTAACCAGTCTTGTATATCTGGCACCTTCTCCGCTTTCCACTGTTGCGCAAAAGCCATTCTCGCCGATGTGATCATATACCATAGTAATGTCCTCTTTTCTTGTGGAATTTTTTCCATTGTCAAACCTAGGAGAAGAATTTCCGGACTTTTCCTGATAGGAATTTTTAATATCTTCTGCATCTCACAATGTACATTTGATCAGTATACTTTTGCTTTATCACATGACCACCACATATGATAAAAAGAACCCTCTGTTTTTTTTACATTTCCAACACTTATTACTCAAGTTCTTATCCATACTAATATTAGCAATCTTTTTTGGTGTCATATACCACCTGTACATCATCTTATAACAATTTTCTTTTATATTAACACAGGTTGACATTTTAAAGGCTTTTTTCCACAGAAATTCTCATGATTCCATAGAAATTTCCTTATTCATATTTATGGCCCATTTTATCATTTGCTCTTTAACAGTTTCATCCAAAGTATATACAGTCAACAAGGTTTTATACAACTTAGATATCATTTTCCGCCCTTTTTTCAACCAAATATCTTCAAACTCATCATTCTTAGCTCTAAAACCAACTTCTTTACAGTATTTTTTATAAATGTCCCGTATCTGGCAATATTGTAACCATCCATACTCAAATGCTAATCCATTATTTGGTTTTAAAACATATTTTTTCCCTTTCCTTTTTTCCTTTTGAAGCAACTCTTGGTATTTCAACCAATCATTACCTTTATGTTCTGAAAAAGGATGAATAACTGCATCAGGAACAATCCATAAAGGCTTCTCATCGGGAACTGTATTCTTGTATCTGGTCCATGCATCAAACAACGTTCTCCTTATATAATGATGCTTAAACATTGAATCTACTTTATTTTTCCCATACCAAAGATAGGCATGCCAGCCAAATCTGCAATCGTGACCCTCAAGGGCCAAAAGTTTTCTGTTTTCCAAATTAACCCAGTCAGTTAACCAAGACATACATACAGCTTCATGATACAAACGCAAATTCGGGACTTGGAAGCCACCTCTATCTTTAACATCATACATTATTTTCTTTTTAATTCTTGGCTTCTTTCCTGCCCAGATAAATTTAAAGATTTCTCTTTGCCATTTCACCAACACTTTCACATCTTTCACAATTGGTATTGTCTGAAACAAAAACATTAACCTGGGCAGTACATTCATTTTGACAACGGCAATTCTTCCAAGAAGAGATAATCTGAATTTTTCCCACTTTTCTAAATCACGTCTTATCGAAACCCACAATTTTTCATAATTATTCTTAAACAGATCGATATTTTTCATTGTAATATCAACTCCCAAGTATTTGACCTTTTTAACCACTTCACATTCTGTCAGATTTTGTAAAGCTTGTTGCTTTATAACATTCATGTTTTTACACAGTATTTTCGATTTATTTTTATTTACATAGAACCCTGCAAGATCACCAAACTCTTTTACTTTTTCAAGTGGCGGGCCTGAAAAGGACTGGCGAAGGAGAGAGCGGGGTGTCCTAATAATGGGACGCCAGCCCTTGGGATACCAACACAGAAGTTTGCCCCGCAGGAAGACTGATAGGGGTACCTGGCGTCCCTGTTAGCTGTTGGACAGAGACCTGGGGCTTGGAGGGAGCTGAGAATAGCTGAAGGGTGTAGGGAGTGGGGATTAGCTGATGCAGGTGTAGGTGGAGTTGTAGGCCAGGCAGAGCATTATAGCCATCGTGATATGGCTGGGAGTGGGTAGGGGTGTTTGCTTTGGGAGGTGGGTGGGATTTAGCTGGCTTGTCCAATTAATTGGTCTTAGGGTAATTAATTTGTATCTGTTTTATAATAAGATTGTATTTTTGTATGTTGGGAATGTATATGGCCAATTAATTGGGGAGGGAACTGGTTGTTGTGCATCAGCAAAGTGAAGATAGACGAGAACGGGAGGGAGAATAGCCCCAGGAAGGAGAGCTGTTGTGAATGGGCCCCGACGGTCTGGAACCACGGCGTGGACTGTGCGGAGTGGCAATGCCATGGCAGCAGATTCCGGTGCTCTTGGGGAGGGGAAGGTATAGCGGTGGGTCTAGGCAAGGTAGCAAAGGAAGGGCGCTGAGAAACAAAAGGGCTCGGTGCCCTTCCAGCCTACGACCCATCCCAAAGGTGGCCAGCAGTGGGGCTAGGATGAGTAACCCCCTCCGTCATTGGTGTTGTGCAACGCCAGGTCTATAAATAATAAGACTATGGTCCTTCGGGACTTTATTATGGAACATCAGATAGACCTGGCGTGCGTGACCGAGACGTGGGTGCGGGAGGGAGAGACGCTAGCTCTTGCTCAGCTTGCTCCACCTGGATTCTCGGTCCTTCACCAATCACGGACGAGGGGGCGGGGGGAGGGGTGGCGCTATTCGTGCGGGAGGCTTACTCCTTCAGGGCACTCCCCTTGTTGGAGATTGCGGGCATGGAATGTGTCGGGCTGGTGCTGGAGGCCGAGGAGAGTTTGGCGATCTTCCTGGTGTACCGACCGCCTAACGCACCGGATGGTAGCCTGCCGTCCTTGCTGGAGGCCGTAGCAGGCTGGGCGCTGGAGTACCCTAGGCTTATGGTCTTGGGAGACTTCAACGTCCATGCCGATGACGCGACCTCCAGCCGGGCAATGGACCTGGTGGCGTCCATGGCGTCACTAGGACTCTCCCAATGTGTGTCGACCCCTACGCACCAGGCCGGGCACATGCTCGACTTGATCTTCACGATGGGGATTTCAGTGGACCGGATGACTGCTATGGCAGTTCCATGGTCGGACCACTATGCCCTGAAGGCCCGTATGAATGTCCCACCCCGACCCTGTATAGGCGGCGAGCGGTTTTGGCTCGCCCGCAGAGCCAAATGGACCCGGCGCGGCTTCAGATGGCTCTGCGGGATCCGATGCCCCCTGGCGGCTCGTTGGATGAGCTGGTGGAAGACTGGCATGGCCGACTTTCTGCAGCCATCGACGAGATCGCTCCCAGGCGCCCTCTGCACACCCGCTCTAGGCTAGCTCCTTGGTACTCCCAGGGGCTGCGGCTTATGAAGCAGGAGCTCAGACGGCTAGAGAGGCGGTGGCGCCGTGCTCGCGACGAGGCAACGAGAGCATCTTATAGGACGTTTATGAGAGCCTATGAGATGGCAGTCAAGGCTGCGAAGAGGGAATTCTACGCAGCTACGATTGCATCTGCAAGCTCACGCCCAGCCCAATTGTTTAGAACAATTCGGTCTTTGACAACTCTGCCGCAGGGCAGATATAATAGTAGGGAATTGGAGATTGGCTGTGAGGCATTTGCGAGCTATTTTGCAGATAAAGTCTCGGCGCTCCGCCGTGACCTCCCCGCCACACTTGAAACGGTGAGTGAACTCGAGGCCCCTTGCGCATCTTTGAGCTTGGGTTTAGAATGCTTTAACCGGCTCAGTCTGGAGGAAGTCGACAGATTGCTAGTATCTGTGCGCCCAACCACGTGCGACCTTGATCCGTGCCCCTCCTGGCTCATTAAGGCGGGCCACGAGGGGTTTCGAGGTGCCTTGGGGGAGATTGTCAACAAATCCCTCTCGGAGGGACGGTTCCCCGAGGCACTCAAGGAAGCGATGGTCCGCCCCCTCTTGAAGAAATCAATCATGGACCCGGCGGAATTGGCCAGTTATCGGCCGGTGTCCAACTTGCCCTATTTAGGCAAGCTGATTGAGAGAGCGGTGGCGACTCAGTTACAGGGCTTTCTGGATGACACTTCCGTCCTTGATCCATTCCAGTCCGGCTTCCGCCCGGGCTACGGGACGGAGGCAGCACTGGTCGCCTTAACGGATGACCTCCGGAGGCATCTGGATCGGGGTGGTGTGGCGGCACTGGTGCTATTAGATCTGTCGGCTGCATTTGATACAGTCGACCACCAGTTGCTGATCCACCGCCTCGCCGACGTGGGGATTCAGGGGCTCGCTCTTCAATGGCTTGCCTCCTTTCTCCAAGGTCGGGGACAGAGGGTGGTGCTAGGGGGGCAGCAGTCCCGGAGGCACCCGCTTGAATGCGGGGTGCCTCAGGGGGCAGTGCTCTCCCCGATGTTGTTTAACATCTATATGCGCCCCCTCGCCCAGATTGCTCGGCGGTATGGGCTGGGTTGTCACCAATATGCGGATGACACCCAGCTCTACCTGATGTTGGGCGGCCAGTCAGACTCCGACCCGGAAGATCTTCACCGGGCTTTGCAGGCTGTGGCTGGGTGGCTCCGGCAGAGCCGATTGAAGTTAAATCCTGCCAAGACGGAAATCCTGTGCCTGGGTCGGACCGGCCGGGGGCTGGGGCTCCTGCTTCCGACCTTCGACGGGGCATCGTTGGTGCCGGCGCCGGAGGTTAGGAGTCTGGGAGTGCTCTTGGACCCCGCACTAACCATGGGGGCCCAGGTGGCAGCCACTGTCAAGTCGGCTTTTTACCATCTTCGGCTGATTCGGCAGTTGGTCCCGTTCCTCGACCGCGAAGACCTGGCCACGGTGATTCATGCAATGGTCACCTCGAGGTTGGACCACTGCAACGCCCTCTACATGGGGCTGCCTTTGGGGCAAATCCGGAAGCTGCAGCTAGTGCAGAATGCTGCAGCCAGGCTGTTGACGGGCACCCCTAGGTGGGGGCACATCCGGCCTGTGCTGAAAGCGCTGCACTGGCTGCCTATAG
Organism: Gekko gecko; assembly: GCA_029375565.1. NCBI lineage: Eukaryota > Metazoa > Chordata > Lepidosauria > Squamata > Gekkonidae > Gekko > Gekko gecko. Next base: position 90,442,225 of record JAPDNY010000003.1, read on the forward strand.
CATACCGGATTCGCTTCAAAGTGCTGGTGCTTACCTTTAAAGCCCTATATGGCCAGGGTCCGGCATACCTGAGGGACCGCCTTTCCCCACATATGCCCCAAAGAGCACTTCGGTCTGAATCGCAACATCGCCTGGCGGTTCCTGGCCCCAAGGAGGCCAGGCTGGTGGCCACGAGGACTAGATCATTCTCAGTGGCGGCTCCTACCTGGTGGAATGAGCTTCCGGAGGAGATCAGGGCCCTGCGGGACCTTTTGCAGTTCCGCAGGGCCTGTAAGACGGAGCTCTTCCGCCAGGCGTTCGAGTAGGAGCCGCCGCTGTCCTTTCCCCCTCCTTGGCCGCTGCCTGCCCCCCCCACTGCTATTTTACCAACTGTGTGGTGGAGGAAGGGGATAGCTGAGTTAAGTCCTTGGGGCCTACCATGAACAACTCTGCTGGGTTATATTGCTGTGTTTAATGATCATTGGAAGCCATCGGGTTGAGACAAGAGCACTTTATGATGTGGATATGTTTTAGATATTTATATGCCTATGTGTTATGTTTTAACTTGTTTGTCCTGGCACTGGTTGCCCTTTTGTAAGCCGCCCTGAGCCCGCTCGCGGGGAGGGCGGGGTAGAAATGGAATGTATAAATAAATAAATATAAATAAAATACCAATGGCATATTATTGACAGGATCTTCAACAATAAACATAATATCGTCAGCAAACGCTCTTAATTTGTATGAGAAACCTCTAATACTCAAACCTTTTATATTATTATCCTCTCTAATCACTTGCAGCAATATTTCCAAAATCCAGATAAATAATAATGGCGATAAGGGACAGCCATGCCTAGTTCCTTTTCTGACCCGGAACGCTTCTGTTGATTCTGCATTTACAATCACCGTGGACTTTTGTTCTTTATATATTGATTTAATCATTTTTGTAAATTCTACGCCCATCTGCAATTTTTCAATCACTTTGAACATAAATTCCCAATTCAAATTATCAAATGCCTTCTCCGCAACTAAAAATAAAAAGCCGACCTCTTTTTCCGGGTGCTTATCATAATATTCTATTGCGTCCAAAACAACCCTCATGTTGTCTTTTATTTGCCTACCTGGCAAAAACCCAGCCTGATCTTCGGCAATAGTGTCTTTCAAATATTCTTTGAGGCGTTCTGCTAGAATTTTTGCAAAAATTTTGTAATCATTGTTCAAAAGTGAAATTGGTCGATAATTTTTAACATTAGTTAAATCTTGGGTCTCTTTCGGTATCAGGGTGATTGCTGCTTCGTTCCAGGAATCTGGAAACTTCCCACTTTCTCTAATTTCATTTAAAAGAATCTCTAGAACCGGTACCAGGTCTTCTTGGAATTTCTTATAAAATTTGGCTGAAAATCCGTCTGGTCCTGGAACTTTGGAGATTTTTGCTTCTCCTATTGCTTTGCTGATTTCTTCTTTAGTTATCACAGCGTTTAACAATCCTTTTGTTTTTGAACTTGGTTGTGTCAAATTCACCTTAGGGCCGAGGACAGACTGGCAATTTGCCCCGGTAGCCAGTCGCGGCAAAAAAACCCCGGAGTAAACAATACCGGGTTTTCCCGTCCACACAGCGGGGGCCGCTTCCGGAAGATATGGGACAGAGGCGCGCGGGAGCGTTCAGATGGGGGTGTGTGGATGCCACAAAATGCTGCGGCAGTCTCCGGATACGGCGGGGAGGGAGTACCCACCTCCAAGGGAAACCACCGTCGCCCCGAGGCCATCGGCCCCCAGGGCAAAGGTTGGATCAACGGGCACACCGACATGGGGCTTTGAGGGAGAGAAAGGGTGTGGAGCCAGGCCGAGGGCCTTCACAGCAGGACGCGATTGCGGGGTCAGATGGACACGGGTGAAGCGAGGGAGCCCAAGGGAAGGGGAGCCTGGCCCCGGTCCGTGACCCGGATGAAGGGACAACGGCTCTGCCGCCCCCATCGGCGACGCCCGGCCTTGCCACACACTGCACCCCAGCAGGCACAATGTGGCCGTGTGCCATAACTGTGTCAGTGAACCAATCGGCCACCCCCTGGCGTGGCTAGGGCCCGTCTCCTTACCCGGCTGCGGCTCCTCCTCCACGACGGTGTCGTCCTGCGGATCCTCCGGCTCCTCTTGTGGTGGCTCGAGGGTGTCTACATGGTGAAGAATGGGGCAGGCTGAGGTGGCTGTCTGGTGGGGGACCTGTGGTGTGGCCAGGCATGGCTGTCGAAGCCTGTGTGGCCACCCCATCCATCTGCCTGCAGGGGGCCCTCGCACGTACTCCCAGTGCAGACCTAACCTGACGTGCCACGGCCACACATTCCCCACGTGGTTGGGTGGCCGGACCTTTGTCATGGGAGACATGCCTGGCCCAGGGTCTGTTGCCATGTCATGGCCTCCGTCCCCACCGCCAACGTCTGAATGTGGCAGCAGCATCCTGGCATGTGGGTATCTGAGCAGCAGCCAGGGCGGAGGCCTGTGCTGGACGCTTCACACTGACCTGGCACCAGAACTTCAGGGGCTTCCTCCTCCTCCTCCTCTGGCTCCAGGGTGAGGTGGAACCCCTCTTCTGGCCCTGCCGCCACCTGGCTCGGTCCGCTGTCCTGTGACCTATTGCTGGATGGGCAGGTCTGCAGGGGGAGGCTATTGCGCACTCTTCGGCTGCGGGCGGTGCCATCACCCTGGAGAATCCTGTCCAGGATCTTGTAATATGGACAGGTCGTTCGCTGATTCCCAGAGACACTGTTATGCTCTATTGTGCGCCGGTACATGAGGCGCATGGCCTTTGTTTTTGAGCGGCACTCATCCGCTGTGCGGTTGTGGCCCAGGGCCACCATCTGCTGTGCCACCTCCTCAAACACCTCCCTGTTCCTGTGGCTCTCCCCCAGGGCCTCCTGCACCGTGGAGTCACCCCACACTGCCAGCAGGTCCAGAGTCTCTGCCCTCCTCCACGAAACTCCTCTGACCCCGCTCATACTGCCTGACGCCTGGGTGCTACTGGGTTAGGGTTTTTATGGCCACCGGGCTTGTTTCGCGCGCTTGTGCGCTTGTGCGCATGAACGCGATTTCCGGATCAGCGCCCATGCGCATCCACACTGGGCGCGCCACCGCCAGAACACGGAACTAACGCGGCTTCCGCCCGGCTTCCCGCCTGCGCGTTCAGACAACCCGGAAGCGGAGAAACGCGCGACGAGAGCGAGCTTATCGATTTGCGACGGCTTTTTACAGGAGTTTTTTAAAACCGGCACTGAAGCGTGAGGGCTCCGGTAAGCTCCGGGTGGGGGACGCCAGGCAGATGTGCCTGTGTGAACGTTCCATTTACCCCGATATTGAGTCGTTGTCAGCCCGGGTCCCATCCCGCGGCAAATTGCCAGTCTGTCCTCGGCCTAGATAATTAATCCTGGATTTTTTGTTGATCCACCTGTTTTGCTTGAAAAAGAGTAGCATAGTATTTGTAAAATTCTCTCCGGATCCCTCCTGGGTCTATGATTTCTCTATTCCCATCTTTCAATTTAATTATTGTTTTGTTCTCTCTTCTTTTCTTCAATTGCCATGCCAAATATTTCCCAGGTTTATTCGCTCCTTCAAAGGACTTCTGTTGCAATTTTTTCAAGTTCCAATAAACTTCTTTATTTAACCTCGCATCATATTGTTTCCTTAGGATCCTCAGTTCTCTCAAAATTTTCTTTTTGCCAGGTCTCTTCTTAAGTTCTGCTTCTTTCTTTTGAATATTTTCCAAAATTTCTTTATCTATTTTGAATTGTTGTTTTCTTTCATTGTTGTTAATTGCAATTAGATGTCCTCTCATCACAACCTTATATGCCTCCCATACCGTTTGCGTCTGTACTTCTTTATTTAAGTTTAGTTGAAAATCTGTTTTGGTTTCCGTCCTTATTTTATCCACAATGTTTTGTTTGTCCAGTAAATCCTCACTGAGTCTCCATCGAAATTTCTTTCTCTTAGCATAAGTTGACCACTTTATTGGGCTGTGGTCAGAAAGAATTCTAGGTAATATTTCAATTTTACGTGTTTGCACAATTAAGTTCTCAGTCATCCACATCATATCAATTCTTGAGAAAGACTCATGTCTTGATGAATAAAAATAATAATCTTTGTCTTTAGGGTTTTTAGCTCTCCATGCATCTTCCAGGTGTTCATGTTTCGCCAACTGAAAAAATACTTTCAGAAGCTTACCTATACCTTCATTTCCTTTTTTGGATTTTCTGTCGATAGCATTATTAACAGTACCATTAAAGTCACCCATCAATATCATTTGTTCATAGGTTAACTGTTGTAATTGTTCCCACAAATCTTGAAAGAATTTTTCCTTGGCTCCATTCGGGGCATAGAGATTTAAAATTAAAGTCTTTTTATTCTGAAGCATAACTTCCACTGTCAAAAATCTTCCTTCTTTGTCTTTAAAAATTTCTTTTGGTTCCAACTCTTTTTTTACATATGTAACAACTCCTTTTTTCTTTTGCAAGGAGAGGGAATAAAATTCCTCTCCTAGTCTACTTTGAATCAAAAATTTAACATCAGTCTTTTTAATATGTGTTTCTTGTAAACAAACAATATCACCTTTTTGTTTTTCCAACCATAGCCTAACATTTTTCCTTTTTTGGGGTGAATTAAGTCTACTAACATTCCATGAAATAATTTGACTCTCCGTGTTGGCTTTGTATTTATTTATCAGAGTCTTTAAAATTGTCTTTAATGAACTTGTTCATTTGCTCTGCTGACTTGATGGTGACTCTCTTCTGTTTAAATGTAAAGCTGACACTTTTTGGAATTTCCCATCTGTATCTAATGCCCTCTGTTTTCAGTTTGTCGATCAGGTCTTTGAAAAGTCGTCTGTCCTAAAGAATTGTTCTAGGTAATTCCTTTAGTATCATAATTTTCTTGTTGTCAATCATGAAGTCTTCCTGAAATTGTTGCTTAAATAAATCCTCTTTCAATCTTTTGGATATAAACTGGACAATCACATCTCTGGGTAATTTTTTCTTTTGTGCAATCACAGAGTTGACTCTGTATACCAAATCAATGTGTGCCGCCACCTTCTCCTTTTCTAGTTTTAAGAAATCTGCAACAGCATCCACCATAACTGAGTGGATATTCTCATTTTTGTCTTCAGGGATTCCCCTAAATCTCAGATGGTTAAGCATTCCATTATACTCCACCATTACATTAGCTTTTGATGCTTCTTTAGCAACCTCAGTTACACCAGTTTCCACTCCTTTCACTCTCTCCTCCACCTCATCTGTTCTTTTGTTCAGCATCTGTATTTCCTTTGTAATCCCAGCCAAGTCTTTTTTCAAGTCAGCTACTTCATCAGCCACTTTACCTAGAGTTTTTCCATTTTTTGTATAGCGTCCATCATCCGTTTTTCCATGGCTTCCATCATGCCCTGTAGTTTCTTCTCCTCTTTAGCAGCCATTTTCGGGGAGGACCAAGAGTTCGCCCTCTGTCTTTGCCGGAGATCGTAAGCCATTGTTTACAATTATCACAAAACTTACATCAAATTAAAGCTCTTCTTGTGCCCAGCTAAACCGCTCTATTTTCGCTTTTTTCTGTTAAGTCTTTTAGCCAAAATCTGAATAAATCATTTCGACCTTCTCAAAATGGTGGGCGCAATTTCTCTATGGTAAATAGCTCTTCCTGTTGTTTACTTCCTGTCCGGCAATCTTAATCTTCCTCCTTGACTTCTGGTTTCCTCCCTTCTTCCAGCCTCCTTGGTCGTCTCTAGGAAATGCTTCTTGTCTGCTCTGAGGTCACTTCCTGTTCTGGTGATTTCTGTCGCAGCTTAAGTAATGTTCCACACTGTTTCTTGCGGGACTTGGTGTTAGTTTCTATTTTAAAGTCAATATCCTGACCGCAGGAATGATCAACAAACCGGCTTTTTGGCCTTTTTTTGCTGTTTAACCACGTTTTCCGGAGTTGGTGTTAGTACACAGAATACAGCACGATCATGCGCTTCATCGGGTGTTGTTTATTCTCGGGATCAGCGTGTCTCCGGTGAGCAATTTTAAAAAGTTACCTTCAAAGTCTATATTTTGTTATAGCAGTGTTTCCTTGGTATCAATTTCCGTAGAATGTCTTGGAGGTCTGGGTCATGCGTTCTTATGTTGAGAATCCAACTCGGTGGGGTCTTTTAGAGAGATTCCGAAGTGCCCTCTTGGGGGGAGGGGATCAAGGCTGGTCGCGGCACTCTTTAAAGCCCCGCTATCAGCCGATCTCAACTCCCACTCGGGCCAATGCTCGTTGCTAGTCACCCCCCTGCCTGGGGAGATCTGCGGCAGGCTGTATAGCCCGCCCTGTCATAAAGACCCTCCGTATGTCCTGGGAGCAGAGCCAGAACACGTCAGGATGCCATGTATCCCAGACCGGAAGCCCCCATCTGTCCTTATATCTTGAAGCGTGAAGTGATTTCAGATGCCAAATGATAATAGCAGGGATTGGTAATGAGAGAAGAAACCTAGGTCTCAATTCAGTCCAGGAGGATGCATTGTCTTGAACTTCATTATCAGTTGCAATTCAGCAGTCTCTCTTTCTAATTTCCCTTTGAAATTCCTTTGTAGGAGAACTGCTACTCTTAGGTCAGCAACTAAATGCCCTGGAAGGTTAAAATGTCCCCCACTGGTTTTTGAATGTTGTGATTTCTAATAGCAGTAAAAAAAACTAAGAGTCCAGTAGCTCCTTAAAGACTTTGTTGTAGGGTGTGTGCTTTTGTGAGTCACTGCTCCCTTCTTCAGACTCCTTTCCATTTATTCTTTGCATCTTCCTGGACTGAATCCTCCTGTCTCGTTCCCAGTGCTCTCATTACCTCCCGTCTCATTGCTCCACGCCTACTACCCCTCTGCATATCACACCTAATCCAATCATGCCTGCTGTTGCCATTTGGCATCTGAAATAATCTTTACAAAGTTCATATCTCCAGTATCTCATGTTACATTTTATGGCACACATGGCCTGGCCCAACAAGGTGACATTTATATCAGATCCAGCCCTCATAACGAATGCTACATTAAAATACCTAAATGGGTCTCACCATTGGAGGCCTTTACAAATCCCACCATATTTACCAAAGACCTTTTAGATAGGAAAAACAATCTAATTTCACAGGATATTCTCCAAAGCCAAGGTATTCATTTGAACTGGTGGGAAAGAGCGCAACTTGACTCTAGATATGTGAAAGATAAACCAACTGGTTCTTATGATAAACCTTTGGAACTGGATGAAAACTTGTGTATAGATGGAAAATATATAAAGTTGTGGCACATGACGCCAGAAAATTTAGCTAAATGGTATCCAAATACATCAAATGTGTGTTGGGAATGTAAGCAGAATACTGATTCTTTTTTTCACATGTGGTGGACTTGTAAAACTATTAAAAAAATTGGATATGGATACATGAGATATTGCAAAAAATGTTAGATATAATTATACAATTGTTTTTATTAAATATTATTCCAGGGAATTTTAAGAAACCAGACGTATATATGATTATACATGTTACAACGATGGCTAGGATTCTGTATGCAAAATATTGGAAAAAAGAAGTCCCAACAAAAGAAGAAATAATTTTTAAACTACTAGAAACAGTGGAAATTGATAAATTAACTCTACAATTACAGGATAAAAAAGAAGAAATTTTCAAGAAGAATTGGTCAAGATTTTATAGATGAATTGAGGATTATCTTAGAAAATATGTAGCATAATTATCAAATATAAGCTCTTCCCATTAAGATGTTAAACTGATTTAGGTGGATAAGAGAATGATTCTACTTATGTTAAACTTAAGTAAGCATAATGAGTACATACTCCATTGTTGCTGTCTGTTGTGTGCTAGTTTCTTTCTTTGTAGTTGCTGTCTTTTGTTTCTATCCTTAAAAACGAATAAAAACTCTTTAAAAAAACCACAAATGAGTTCAACACCTCTGACCTAGATAATATACTTTTTACAACTGGATACGGGAAAACTGCACATACAACCCTGTGACATACAAATCTAGTCCTCAAATGTGGCTGTTGTCTGTATATATGAGGAAGTCTCATGAAATCCAGCATGAAATATTCTGTCAGCCAGATAGGTACATCTGGAGGATATACAAAGTATAAACTGGGTAGATTTGGCATGTGTGAGTGAGAACCTGGACCTACAAAATGAACACTCTTGAGCACTCTTCTTTGTAGTCCTGCTGTTAAAGAGGCGCCCACTGCAGGATTCAAGCCCAGGGCTCCAAAGGAGCAACAGGTCGAAGTACACCATGGGGGGGGGGGGTCAGCATTAGGAATGGGATTTACAATTCTTCCCAGAAACCAAAGGATTGAGTTCCACTTTTCTCTGAGTCAGGAATGTGGACCGCAGTTCATAAAACAGGCATACCTCCATAAAATAAAACCCATGGCTGGTGCTGAGCTGAGGGAAGCACATTAGTCATGTAAGGATAAAAGGCAGCTTGGAGCGAAGTTGAGAGCATACTTTGATCCTTGTCCTAGTTGCTCTGAGCCGCTCTCTCCCAGGCCCTGCTTGCTCCTTGTGGGATGGAGGAGAGCATAGAGGTCAATGATTCACAGCCCAGTGGATTCCTTACCTCACAGGGTGAGTCTGGGGCAGAGCTTGGGGTCGGCAACTCCTGTTGTCTGTCTTTGTGTCATGGAGCCCGTTGTACTGGAAAATAACTGACTCAGTCCTGTTTCCAAGCAAGGGACAAAGCCCGGGATGTTTGGGTCTGGGGGATGCCAGGAAACGACCCTGGACAAATCAGTACCATAGCACCATCACCCCTTGTCCTCATCCCTCTGCCCTATACTTGTACATCTGCAAGGCAGACTGAAAAACCAAGTCACGGCCCTGTCAATGGCAGACTCCACCACAACCCCCGCCTCATATTTATATGGCTGTAGTGGCAGTTCTAAAATCCTCCATTTTCAGCAGCTTACTGGGTTCCTGGGAAGGTTTAGTTCAAAAACCTAACATCCTGCCCCACATAATGTATGAAATGTGCTGTTTAAGATTCCATAAAATCACCTCAGCATCAATTTGCTTTGAGAGGAAGAGAAGGAAGGAACACGTACATGTTGAGGTAAATATACTAGTTTTTAAAGTACTTTTTTGTTTTGTTTTGGAATATAGGGTCCTCAAACTGTGTGCCATGAAAAAGACTGCATTTTTCCTTGGAAACAAGTCACTACATTGGGATTCAGCCACTACTTTAAACCTGTTGAAGCTGAGAGGCCTAATTTCATACTGATCCACCCTTCTCTCTTCCAGTACCAGAATACTGGCATCATCCTGAAAGAAGAACATACCACAATAACCTGTCACAGCTTGCAGGTACTACAGGACTGGGGGAATCCCCAAAATATCACCTTTGCCCAGAAAGCATAGTCCAATCTCTGAGTTTTGCAAAAGGGAGGGTGTGTCAGACTCCCAGTCAAGTTATTCTCAACAACTCTCTCTTGGCAGTGATAGGTTTATTGAGATATATGCATGATCCAGAAAGTCACTGTGTTAGAACTAAAGACTTTTGGTGGGTACAAACTTAATATAGGTAATTCGAATAAAAGCCCCTGCCTTCCCCAAGTATATGTCACACATTCACAACACGCCTAGCATTGCCATCTCAACCAAGGAAATATATATGTCTTCGTTATCTACTGCTCAAGCTGGTACCAAAAGCTTTTATTTATTATTTATTTATTTATCAAATTTATACCCTGCCCTCCCCGCAAAGCAGGCTCAGGGCGGCTTCCATACAAATATAAATACAGTTAAAATCATACAATCATTTAGAACACAACAGATAAAATACAAACACAAGGTGCTGGCAACAGTTAAAAACTTAACTTAGATGGCTCATTTTCAAGATTCATTACCACACCCCAGATATTTTCAGACGTTCTGCTCAAAATTTCATATGGCGTCAGCTCGATGTTAAGGCCATGGGCCAGGGCTCGATGTTAAAATATGAGCCAGGGCTCAACAACAGTGGCAGCCCCTAATTAAATGCCTGGCAGAAGAGCTCCGTCTTGCAGGCCCTACGGAACTGTGAGAGGTCCTGCAGGGCCCTGATCTCCTCTGGGGGCTCATTCCACCAGGTAGGGTTTGCCACTGAAAAGGCCCCGGCCCTGGTAGTAGCTAGCTTGGCCTCCCTCAGGCCAGGAAGGGTCAACCGATTTTGAGACCCAGACTGTAGTGCTCTCTGGGGTATATACAGGGAAAGGTGGTCCTGTAGGTATGTCGGACCCCGGCCATATAGGGCTTTAAAGGTAAGAACCAGCACCTTGGTATGCTATTGGCAGCCAGTGCAGTGTCCTCAGCACAGGTTGGATGTGCTCCCACCTGGGGAGACCCATCAACAGCCTGGCCGTGGCATTCTGCACTAGCTGCAGCTTCTGAATCCACAACAAGGGCAGCCCCATGTAGAGAGCATTACAGTAGTCTAGTCTCGAGGTGACCATCACATGGATCACTGTAGCCAGGTTGTTACTCTCAACAACTCTCTCTTGGCAGTGATAGGTTTATTGAGATATATGCATGATCCAGAAAGTCAGGTCGAGGAAGGGAACCAACTGCCTAATCAGCCTAAGGTGGTAGAAGGCCGACTTAGCAGTGGCTGCTACCTGGGCCTCCATTGTAAGAGAGGGATCCAGGAGCACTCCCAAACTACTAACCTCTGGCACAGGCACCAATGGTGCCCCCCCCCAGGTCAGGAGTGGGATCCCCATCCCCAAACCACCCCGGCTCAGGCACAGGACCTCCATCTTCGCTGGATTCAATTTCAGCCGACTCAGTCTAAGCCAACCAGCCATGGCTTGCAGAGCCCGGTCCAGATCTTCCTGTCTGGAGTCCGACCAGCCACCCAACATCAGATAGAGCTGGGTGTCATCAGTGTACTGGTGACATCAAGGACACATCACCCTGGGAGAGGGAAAGGAGGTATAAGTTGTGAGAAAAGTTATGACTTCTACAAGCAAAGGTCCCATTCTCTCTCTTATTCACTCAATGCCCCCCCCCGTAGGAATTCCCTCCCCCCAATAACCATGGCAACCAAAGCAAGCAAAGCGAAGCAAGGTTTGACATTCTGCCCCCCTCAAGCATCACCTCACCCTCCCAGCTTGAGTGGGTGACGTTTGTGAAAGGCATGAATTAATTGGCAGCTTTTACGTGCTTAGATTCAACTCATTCGTTATGGGATGGATCAAAGTCCCTCCATTTAACCAAGTAGAAGAGGCACCCCCTTCTCATCCTAGAATCTAAAATGTCCCCCACTTCTTGATGAGCCTCGCAATCGACCATCAGGTGAGGAGGAGCCAGAGGGCGTGGTTTCCACTTCGAGGGTCCCAGATCCTTCTTCAGCAGACTGACATGAAACACAGGGTGCACATGATGGAAAGTCTTTGGCAACTCAACTTCCACAGCCACTTCATTGATAAGGCACACTACTTTGAAAGGGCCTATGTATTTCCATCCTAGTTTCTTCCCAGGTTGCACTCCCCTTAGGTGTTTAGTGGAAATGTGCTCTGGCTTGAGTTCCCATTCTGGCTTGAGTTCCCATTCTGTCCCTCTCCCCTTATCTGCGTAAGGTTTATAGTTCTCCTTTGCTTTGTTCAGAGTCTTTTGGAAGGCTGGCCACCCTTGAGAGTCACACTGGACCACCATGTTTGGGCATCACTTGGGCTCGGGTGGTCTGGGTTCAAGGTGGGTAACAGGCTCCCTTCATATCCATGTACTGCTTTCAAGGGGGAAATACCAATGGAACTATGCATGGAATTGTTATAGCTATACTCTGCAAAGGGGAATAAATCCACCCAACTGTAATGCTGGTAACTGATGAAACACCTCAGAAATTGCGCCAGGACCTGGTTGGTCCATTCTGTTTGCCCATCCGTTTCAGGGTGGTAACTGCTACTGAGCCCCTGCTCCACCTCTAAGAATGTCAATGGCTTTTTCCAGAATCTGGCCACAAACTGGGAACCCCGGTTCGAAATTATCTTATGTGGCAAAGCATGGAGTCTCACAATGTGTTGCATAAACATTTGTGCCAGCCCCTTTCCTGTGGGCTCCTGCTTGCATGGTACAAAGTGAGCTTGTTTCGGGAATAAATCCACGACCACTCAAATTGCAGTGGCAAGTCAGTGATTAAATCCATGGACATCACTGACCACGGTCGGGCTGGGGTTTCTAGTGGCTGCAGTAGTCCCAGGACATTTCCTGCCCAGCGTTTGCTCATCAGGCAGGTTTGACAAGAAGCTACATATTTTGAAATATCCCCCCTCATTCTGGGCCACCAGAACTGTCCCTGAATGAGGCTTAAAGTCTTTAAATAACCAAAATGTCCCAACAGTTTATCATGCCCCATCATTAATACTTCTCCTCTGAGGGTCTTGGGGACAAACAGTTTATTTTGCCAATACCAACACCCACCCTCTTTTTGGGTTAAAGTCCCATCCTTCTCCATCTCTACTTTGTCTTTGTCGAGAAAGTGGTTTTGAATTTCTCTGCCCATGGCTGTGAGTTGACAGGGGCCCCCCCCTTCACCCGGCTACACATCACTACAGCCTCCCCCAGCTAAGTGGGTGTGAACATAGTGTCTACTACCTCATCACATTGACTGGCGTGCTGAGGGAGGTGGGACAGGGCATCAGCCGGGAAATTGGACTTTCTGAGGAGGTGCTTAAGGGTGAAATGAAACTTTGAGAAAAATTCCGCCCAGCGTAATTGCTTAGCTTTCAAGATTTTTATGGTCAGTCCACACTTCAAAGGGGACCCTGGCCCCCTCCAGCCAATGCCTCCAAGTCACTAGCGCAAGCTTGATAGCTGCAGCCTCCTTGTCCCACACAACCCAATTCCTTTCAGCACTGGAAAACATATGCTAAGGGGTGTAACTTTCCATCCTCCCCCTTCTGTAGGATGGCCCCCCCCCAATAGCCACTTGCACCACAGATTGCTTTGTTTCATCAGGGTGGTGCAAAATGGGTTCTGAGGTAAAGAGGGTTACCTGACAGGTTTTCAGTTTCTCGAAAGCCTGCTGACACTCTGGGGACTGGTCTAGGTGGCTATTTGCTTTTTTACACTCCTGCCCCTTTTCCTTCATTTCCAACAAGTCTGTGAGAGGTAACGTTACTTGGGCAAAATTGGGGATGAAAGGGCGATAGAAATTGGTGAACCCCAAGGACTGTAGTTGTTGTCTCATTTGTGGGGCCTCCCACCCCACTACGTCCTGAATCTTTTGGGGGTCCATGCCCTAGCCCTTCCCTGAGATGCGGGAGCCCAAAAAGTCCCACTCCTCTTTGTGAAATTCACACTTGGAGAGCTTTGCATACTGGTGTTTGTTGTAGAGGGCTTTCAGTACCTCTCACACCAGTTTCACATGCGATTTCTTATCTTTCAAATATATCAACACATCATCAAGATAAACAACACCCCTTTAAACAGGTATTTGTGCAATGCTTCATTGATCAAGTTCATGAACACCCCTGGCGCTTCAGCCAACCCAAATGGCATCACCAAGTACTCAAATTGCCCCAGTGGAGTGCTGAAGGTGGTTTTATGCTCATCACCCTCTCAGATGCGCACTCTAAAGTAGGCATCCCGTAAGTCCAACCTAGTAAATATTGTCTCCTGAGACGCCTCCGCCAACTAGTCTTTGATGAGAGGGAGGGGGTAGGCATCAGACATGGACACTGCATTCAGCCGTCGGTAATCTGTGCACAATCTCAGCCCCTCGTCCTTCTTTTTCCTGAACAGCACAGGGGCTGCGAAAGGGGAGGTGGCAGGGTGGATGAAACCCCAGCTGAAGTTCTTGTCAATAAACCTTCACAACTCCTCCTTCTCAGCTGGGTTTATGGCATAAAGCTTCCCCTTTGGCAATTTGTGGCCCAGTAATAATTCAATAGCGCAATCAGTCTTATGGTGGAGAGGCAGCTTGTCTGCTTCCTCTTCCTCAAACACCCAGGCCAAGTCTCTATACTCTGTAGTGATTAGGTTCAGCTCTTCGTTCACTAGGCACACCTGCTCTGCTGCCAGATGCAGCTCATCCCCCCATTCCAGGTGCCACAGGTGCTCCCTGCACCACGGGTCTAAGAACGTAAGGGTACCAGTGCTCCATTGCAAGTAGGGGTCATGAGATTGGAGCCATGGGCTACCCAACACCATTGGGAACTTTGCCACAGGATTTATCATGAATGACTACATTTTGGCATCGCTGGAAGAGGAGGTCCCTTCCAGGGTATCAGGGGCTTTGGCTTGGAGGACTTTTTGGGGTTTCGGATGTTGTGAAGACCTTGGGTTCTGATATCAGGGAGTCAATATGGGATGTTTATTTCAACAGTTGGTAAGTGGAAATTGATAAGAATTGTAATTACTACACTCTCAGATAAAGCCATCCTTGTGAAATGGGTACTTTTATTGCACAAAATCTGTTGCATGTGGAGAGATAAAAGAAGAGTTTCCCACAGAATCATAATTATTATAGTAAACAATTTTGCATATACAATCTACAATCTACAATCTTTATTGTAGAGACCCACAAACCAGTCAGCAGCTTGGTCTCATGGATGGAACCCCACATAGTCCAGACAGTGCTCGTTGGAGGCAAAAGTGTGGCCCCACTCTTGTAGGAGCTTCTGCACCTGGATGGCAAAGAAGGCCGGCTTCCTTGGGCTGCCGTCAAATGTGGCTTCTAAGGGGTCTCAGGGCCTCTCTCATTCAAGCCGCTGGCCTCCTCCCTGGTCAGGAGGTGGGTCCCCCTGGGCACCTGCTTCAGCCTCCCCTTCTGACTCTTCAGAGTCCTCTTTCACCATCTGCTCCTTGACCACTTTGGGAGGTTCTTGATGAGATACTGGAACCCTTCTTTCAGCTCAGCCCTCTCACCTCAGCCCTCAGGTCGCTTTGGCCTCATTCAGCCCTGGCCTCTTCTTCCCATTCCTCATTCACTTTCACCCACTCGGGGTCATCATGGAATATGTGAGAGACTTTGCATTGTTCCTACTTGGGGCAGCCTTTTGCTCCCCTGAACCCTGGACTGCTTACAAGCTACACTGGGTCTTCCCATCTGTCTGGGCTGTCTCATCTCTGTTTAGACTTGAAGATGACATGCTTCTTAGACTAGGTACCCCCAGCTCTGTCATCATTTCTCTTGTTGGGTTTGAGGTTAGGGTTCTTGGGTTCTGATCCGTTGCCCATGATCGTCCCAGCGCCTCCGTCTTCGTCTGCCATCCTTAAGGGGAGCGACGGTCAGAGGTAAACGGGAGTTCTAACACTTTGTCAGACTCCCAATCAAGTTACTCTCAACAACTCTGTCTTGGCAGTGATAAGTTTATTGAGATATATGCATGATCCAGAAAGTCACTGTGTTAGAACTAAAGACTTTTGGTGGGTACAAAGTTAATATAGGTAATTCGAATTCCCCAAGCATATGTCACACATTCACAACATGCCTAGCATTGCCATCTCAACCAAGGAAAAGATATATATCTTGGTTATCTACTGCTCAAGCTGGTACCAAAAGCTTTTCAAGGACACCTCACTCTGGGAAAGGGAAAGGAGGTACAACTTGTGAGAAAAGTTATGACTTCTACAAGCAAATGTCCCACTCTCTCACTCATTCACTCAACCCCCCTCCCTGTAGGAATTCCCTTCCCCCAATAACCATGGCAACCAAAGCAAGCAAAGCGAAGCAAGGTTTGACAGGGTGCTGGGAAGCTATATGAGTTGTTTGTGAGAAGGAGGTCTATCTATTGTTCTAGAAACTGATAAGCAAACTATATGTGTAACTTCTTGGAAATAAGAATGAGGGCTGCCTTTATTCCCTCTGTGCCCCTGCCCCAGGTATTAAAAGTTTGGAAAGTACTTCTGTAGATTAAGTATACCCTTATTAGTGGGGGGATTAGCAGGGCCACAGCAAACAGTCATATGGATTAGGTCTGCCATACTGGGAAACAGAGTATTAACCTTTGCCCCTGTGTCCTTTCCCTGATCAAAAAGAGCCACTTCCAGTTTACTTTTGGGGTAAAGAGACAGGTACCATTTTCTGCAAGTAGTGTGGTGGGGGTTGGGATTTCAACTGGGGGAAAGGCACAGGAACAAAGAATTATCCCCTACTCTTCCCCTGCCACAGCACTAATCCACATCAGGCTCCGTAGCAATTTTTTTTAGTCTACATTGAAATGTACACATATCTATAATGACCTCTTCAAAAGTCATCAACATCTATATAATAATATATGAAAAAGGTGTATTTTGAAGTTATAACATCTTTTTGCATTATGAAGAGAGCAAAAAAATTTACAAGGACTTCTGCTACGAACTAGAGCAAGGGTACTCATCTTGGCTGAACTTTTGGATGGTTTGGGAATTTTGAGAGCGGGTGGCAGAAACTATCACAAAATGGCTGCCATGGGAGACGGTGCCAATTATAAAATGGCTGCCAAAGGAAATGGGAGTGGTAGCAAGAGGTTGGGCCCTTCCAAGCCAAATATCCTCCCGTGAGGGGGACGACGACTTCTGAACGGGTGCTCTGCACACCTATGAGGGGTGCGTCCTGGGCTCTTCTAGAGCATGTCCTGATGGGCGGAATGGGCAGAACTGGCTCCTTGCTTTGGAGGAGGAGGAGGGGAGGTAATTTGGGCACCAAGAAACACATTGCTGTGCACCAGAGGGATCAGTGGGGGGTCTCTAAATTAAAGAAATATTTCTTGTTTATTTACTTTTTAAAAAATTATTAAGAAAAATATTCAAAAATAACATCAATGAGTGAGCAAACATCAACCAGTGACAGAACATCAACAAAACATCAACAGCAACAGAGTTGAGATACCCTGAACTACACGGCCGACTTCAACACTATCCTCGTACAAATCTTCATAGTTAAATTAAGGAAATAAATTTGAAATAACGATGATTGCTAAAGGAATATGGGGAATCTACATTCTTTAAAAGTTTTTCCAGTACCACTTATTTAAAGAAATATTTCTTAATAGAAGGGAAGATAAGAACCTAATTGTCTAACAAGGAAGAATTTTATAGTTATAAACACCACAAAGGTAAAACCCCTATTTTGAACTTTAGAACATCTTTCTCCTAGAATTATAGGAGGTCAAACTAAAATGTTGAATTCTAACATTCACCATTCTGTGGACTAGACCGCCACATTTCATGGGGATAAAAGTGACACCTGCTGGCCAGAAATAGTAGTTCATGTGTCTTCTGCAAACACCTTTTTCTCACACAGAACTTTGAACAGAAGTGAAATATGAGACCCTGAAAGAATTGACAAATCTGCAATCAACTACTATTGTTGTGCCTCTTTAAAAGTTGTACCTGTTCAGAACGGGGTCTTCTATTAGAATAACACAGAAGCCCAGTGGCATCTTAAAGACTAGTGATATTTATTGAAGCATAATAATTATAATTATCAAATGGCAGTATGTGTAATATAGCCAGGAGATCCTAAGAATGTCTGGCAGCCAGACATTCTAACTCTTTTAGTATTATGCAACACTCGGCGGTGAGCTAGACATTTTCAAGGCAAGAGACGTTTCAAAGGTGGTTGCCATTGCCTGCCTCTGCATCCCAGCCCTGGTATTCCTTGGCGGCCTCCCATCCAGATACTAGGCCAGGGCCCCAACCCTGCTCAGCTTCTGAGATCTGATGAGATCAGGCTAAGCCTGGGCTGTCCAGGTGAGGGCTCACTGAAGTATAAGCTTTTCCAAGTCACAACTCACCTCATCATCTACACAGAATATTGGTCTTTAGCAGTTATTTAAACTGAGAGTTACAAACAACAAGATGGATGGCTTATGGGAGACGGTACAAAGAGAAGCCAGTTTGAAACAACAACCCAAAGAGAAATTAGTCCCTGTAGAGTGGGGCAATGAGCACTCCTAATTGTAGAAGATGGGCAGAGTAGAGTAAATACAAAATTCAGTTAAGAAGAAGAAGAGATTGGATCTATACCCCACCTTTCAATACCCAAAGATGTCTCAGAGCACCTTACAAAGTCTTTTCCTTTCCCTTGCCCTCCCCACAACAGACACCCTGTGAGGTAGATAGGGCTGAGAGAGCTTTTTTGAGAACTGCCCTTGAGAGAACAGCTCTGAAAGAACTTGTGACTGTCCCAAGGTCACACCAGCAGCTGCAAGTGGAGGAGTGGGGAATCAAACCCAGTTCTCCCAGATTAGAATCCACATTCCTAACCACTACACCAAACTGAAGTGTGAAACATAAGGAGGAGAACTAATTAACCCCTATAAAGGGTGGCTCATGCTGAGACCTCCTTTGAAATTAGTCTTCTGTTGGCTACATCTTGTGTGCAGTAATATAAACCAGACTGTAGGTTGGTTTTATTTGTCACATTTGGTATAGGAAGTTGCTAAAGCAGTGGTTCTGAAAAACAAGCTTTACAAAACGGGCAAGATTTTCATGGTATCAAGCATACAAGTTTTTGAGTTAGTCTTGATTTAGTTGTGAGGCTGGCAATGTAAAAGAAATTTCTCCCATGATTTTGCATAAGCTCAGGATCTCATTGAAACCATGCTGCACCAGTGCAGAGCATCTATGTGTGCCCTTGCAGCACAGACATGCTAAGCAATGTTCCCTCTAAGCTCCACAGTGATGTGAGCAAAAATTCTGCCTCATGAGCTTTTTCTCTGTCCTCCACCAGAGTTTCTCCTTCTACTCCCAAAAGCGGTCCAATTGCCTCTTTTACCTTGCGTTTGCTTCTCACATATCTGTAGAAGTTCTTCTTATTGTAGTGAGCCCCCCTGGCCAGACCCAACTCATACCGAGCTTTGGTTTCTCTGATGGCTGATCTGCAGTACCTAGTGATAAGTATGACACTTAAGGCAGCGTTTCAACAAGTGTTTCAGCTTTAATGGTAGTGATTCAACAGATCAGAACAGACAACACAACATAGAGCAACAGGCTCTTATTTAAACAGTGCGGGCTTGCATAGCCACGCCCACATCAGAGATAACAACCAATAGCATTGCTTAGATAACATCCAATCAGTTTGCTTCCCTCCAGCACAATCCTTATCTCCTGATTGGCCTGCTATGCAGAGTAGCCAATCAGGTATTGCCATTCTGGATACCAGCCTGTCAATGGGATTTACATCAAGCTCAGGACATAACATCCCTCCACCCTATGAATGGACTACCTCTGAACAGATGTAGTCCTTTAGATAAGCCAGTCACTGCCTAGATCATTGAGACTGATGCAGGGTCTCTGTCGGGGGTGTCTGCTCCTCACTAGTAGTCTGAGGACTACTGTTTGCCTGTTCAGGCCCCTGGGATTCTGTCCCTTGTTTGGTTGGTGCTGCCTCCCTAGCTTCTGCGACCTGAGGAGTTTCACCCACCTCTACCTCTTGAGGCACTGGTCTGGCGGTTTGGCTTTCTGTTTCTCGGTCAGGGATGGACCATCGCTGACGTAGCTGGCCGATGTGGCACCTAAGTTGTCGGCCGTCGTCTGTCTGCACCACATAAGACAGTGACCCAGCTACTTCTGTGATGACACCTGGAAGCCAAAGGTGTCCCTCCCCATAGTTCCAGGTGAACACTAAGTCCCCTGTTTTAAAGGACCTGGGAGTTTCCCTGTCCTCCCTCTGGGGCAGTCAATCTGTGGTGAGGTCGGGATGGAGTCTGTCAAGGAGGGTGGTGAGGCGGTGACCCATTAACTATTCTTTCTGCCTGCCCATTCATTTCAGGATGGAATGGCGCAGATGTAATATGCTTTATTACATTCTCCTGCATAAATTTTGCAAACTCTGCAGACACAAATTGAGGCCCATTATCAGAGACCAGAGTGTCTGGCAACCCATGTGTAGCAAAAAGCTTTTGCAGTGCTTTTACGACTGCTGCAGTCATCATCTTGCTCATGAGGAGCACTTCAAGCCATTTCGAATAGGCATCATCCACAATCAAGAATACCTGCCCGTGAAATGGGCCAGCAAAGTCCACATGGATTCTGGACCAGGGTCTATGTGGGTTTTCCCAAGGATGCAGAGGAGCCTGAGGGGGATCCGGCCTGGACAATTAGCACTCATTGCAAACCTTTACTCACTTTTCTATGTCGTGGCCTATCTGAGGCCACCAGACATAGCTCCGGGCCAGAGCTTTCATTTTCACAATGCCTGGATGACCCTTGTGTAGTGCCTCCAAGGCCGATTCCCGTAAAGAAGGAGGCACTACCAACTGAAGTTGGGGGCCCTGGCAAGTTGGGGGGGGCTTGGCAGGAAGTCAGGGGGCAGGCCCTGAGAGGCCCCACTGTAGCTACAGGCCTGGTGGTGCCAGACCCAGGGGCTCCAGGGGCAGAGACCTTGTCCTGCCTAGAACTTGCGTTTTGCCTTGTATTGTTGGCTGAAGGACAACAGAGTAGGGACAGTCTTGCACCCACTCAGAGCACTCATTTTGCTTT
Organism: Gekko gecko; assembly: GCA_029375565.1. Classification (NCBI taxonomy): domain Eukaryota; kingdom Metazoa; phylum Chordata; class Lepidosauria; order Squamata; family Gekkonidae; genus Gekko; species Gekko gecko. The sequence goes on from JAPDNY010000003.1 coordinate 90,462,632, forward strand.
TAACTATGAAGAAGAAGAAGAAGAAGAAGAAGAAGAAGAAGAAGAAGAAGAAGAAGAAGAAGAAGAAGGAGGAGGAGGAGGAGGAGGAGGAGGAGGAAGAGATTGGATTTATAGCTTGCCCTTCACAACCTAAAGGAGTCTCAGAGCGGTTTACAATTTTCTTTCCCTTCCCCTCCCCACAACAGACACCCTGTGAGGTAGATGGGGCTGAGAGAGCTCTTTTGAGAACTGCCCTTGAGAGAACAGCTCTGAAAGAACTTATGACTGACCTAAGGTCACACCAGCAGCTGCATGTGGAGGAGTGAGGGATCAAACCTGGTTCTCCCAAATTACAGTCTGCACTCCTAACCACTATACCAAACTGGCTCTCAGTATGGTTATGGTTCTCTTCTGTTTTGAAATGGGAAGCTGCTGATACCTAAAAGATTTGAGCTGAGCTTAATTTTCCTACCCGTGCTCTTATATAAGCATACAGCATCAGAGAGCTGATCTCTATGGGGATCAGTATCCCTGGGCTGAATTCTGTCTGTCTTATTTTCTTTTTCATAATTCATCCTATACCAAGTGTCCCACAGTTTATTACAACTCACTATGTGAGTCAGGGTCATTGCTACACGGTGTTTCTCCATCCCTATGGGTAAACATCATTGGCATGTTTCACAATGATGGAGACTGGCTATTTGATAGTCTCAACAGGAATGCTAATCGATTCTGCAAAAGCAGGTGTTGTGCCCTCAGTCTCCCGTTTCCCCCAGTTGTACAGCTCAATTTCTCACTATTTGCTTAGTGGCCGCATTTTGACCCGCATCTCCCCCTGATTGGGGGGAGATGCAGATCAAACCGCGGCCACCCAGCAAATAGTGGGGAATTGAGCAGTACAACCGGGAGGAACGGGAGACTGAGGGCTCAACACCTGCTTCTGTGGAATCAGTTGCTGACTTTTATTTATTAAAACATTTATACCCCTCCTTTCATTGTGGTTCATGGCAGCTTACAATAATAAACCCAACCCCTCCCCAAAAAAGGTGCCTGCCTTTCTTTTTTTAAAAAAAATTACTTATTTATCAGTTTTTCATTACAAACAAACAAAAAACAGAGAATTACATATACATGAAATCACTTTTTGGGAGTTTACTTTATACATTGTTTACAGTCCAATTATTAACTTTATACCATCTTTTTTGGAACTGATTCTCATCTTTCCCTGACAATATCATATTTAATTTATCCATTTCTGATATTTCACAAATTTTCAAAATTAACTCTTCTCTGGTAGGTATTAAATCCATTTTCCAACATTTTGCTACAAGGATCCCAGATGCTGTAAGGATATATAGTATAGTACACAAATCATCACGCTTGATTCCATCCAGCGTTACAGTAAGCAGATAGGTTTCTGGTGTCAGTTGTAATTCTACATCAGTAATCTCCCTTATTAATTGTTTAATACTTTTCCAAAATTTACTGATCTTCTTGCACTGTCACCACACATGGTAAAATGTTCCAACATTCTTTTTGCGCCTCCAACAGCTTCCTGAGATGTCCTTATAGCATTTAGATAATCTATCTGGTGTCCCCCAATTTTGGAACTTCTAATTAATGAAATTCAGCGAACTAAATTAATACCAGAATCTTGGAAATAAGCCAACATATCTCTTATTCCTAAGGAAGGACAAGATTTGTCAGATGTGAAAAATTATAGACCAATTTCGCTACTTAATAACGACTACAAATTATTTGCCAAAGTTATTTCAGAAAGATTAAAAGCTTATTTAAAAAACGCTATTAGAGAAGAACAAGCCGGCTTTCTACCAAATAGACAAATTAGAGACAATTTAAGGATTGTGATTGACGCCTGAAAAGGAAGTTGTCTTTTTATTTTTGGATGCTGAAAAAGCCTTTGATAATTTAAACTGGGAATTTATGTTTCAATTCCTTGACAAAATGGACATTGGACAGCCCTTTTCAAATATGATCAGGGCTGTATATTGTGAACAAAAAGCATCGTTGAACGTGAATAAGGAGTTGACGGATTATTTTAGAGTACAAAAAGGTACAAGACAAGGGTGTCCGTTATCTCCTTTGTTATTTATTTGGATTTTGGAAGTGATGCTGAGTAAAGTAAAGGAAGATAAAGATATAAAAGGGCTTACAATTGGAAACTTTGAATATAAATATAGGGCTTTTGCTGATGATGTAATGTTTATAATTGAAGACCCATTAAGAAATGTACCGTTATTGATGGAAAGGATTAAAGATTTTGGTGACTTGGCGGGATTTTATGTTAATAAGAACAAGACAAAGATACTCTGTAAAAATGTGAGAAAGGAAAAGCAATTGGATTTACAAGTGAGAGTCCAATGTGAAGTGGTGAAAAAGACTAAATATCTGGGAACTGAGGTTACAGCAAAGAATATAGACTTGTTTAAGAACAATTACGAAAAGGCCTGGAATAAAATTCAACAAGATATCAAGAAATGGAATACTTTGAATTTATCCTTATTGGGCAGAGTTTCTGTAGTTAAAATGAATATTTTACCCCGTTTGCTATTTTTATTCCAAACGATTCCAATTGTGAAAGATTGCAAAGTGTTGAATTTATGGCAAAAGGAGATTTCTAAATTCGTGTGGGTGGGAAGGAAGCCAAGGATTAAAATGAAAATACTTTGTGATGTGAAAGAGAGTGGAGGCTTCTGTCAGGTTCAAAAGCAAGTAGAGCCAAGCATTCTTAGGAGTAAGAAGGGCTTTATTGGAATACAGTGCTAAAACCCACAGTGTAGACGTTATTGTCAGGAATGGCGGGACAAGCTGCTCAAGCATGGTTATACTGTGATGCAAAAAGGCAACTAGCAAATGACTTGTAAGCGCGCGCGGGAAACTCTCGGCGGGAGAATTACTTAATGGGCGGGAGACGACTCCCTCCTCCCCTCGTCTTCACAGGAATGGAAAATTCTCATACACAAAAGAATAGCCCAAAGACTGCACTCAAGGCCACCGCGATAAGACCGAGCGGCAGAGAAGAAGCTCCCACGTTACAGCTAGCATACCTATGCAAGCGCAGAAGCAGGGACGAGATAGGGAACACAGCACAATGGACACAGTGTGAAACAATAAAGAACCATTACTGACACTCTGCCTTCCCCAAAATTACCCCTGCCCACTCAGGAAGGGGAAAACTCAGGGCCTCCCGGTTTCCCCGGGAAACGGGTGTGAAAGTCTTGGATTTGTTCAGATACTTGGATATCAGTGGCTTTCACCCATTCACGATGTTGGGGCCCGAAGTGGACCCATTCAACCAGGTAGTACAGTTGGCCTCTCAGTATTTTAGAGTCCAGTATGTCAGCCAGTTCATAATGTTCCTCGCCATCCACCATCGGGGGGGGTGACAGTGGGCTCCGGGCGCCACTTATTTGGAGGGTACGCCGGTTTGAGAAGGCTGAAATTGAAGATGGGATGAATGTTTTTAAGCATCTTAGGCAAGTCCAGACGTACAGTGACATTGTTTATACGATGCAGGATTTTGAAGGGGCCAATGTATTTCCATGTCAGTTTTTTCGAAGTTTGGGGCAGGCGCAAATTTTTTGTAGATAGGTACACATAGTCACCAGGCTGAAGATCCCAACTCACCGCCCTCTTCCTATCAGCCTGTTTCTTGTACTGAGCCTTGGCGGCATCCAAGGCTGCAAAAATCATTGGCCAAGAATCATGAAAAGATTTACACTAGTCCGTGGCTTTCCCCCTGTTTTCTCATTTGTCAGGAATGGCAGAGGGGGGCTATCATAGCCTAGTGCTGCTCTAAATGGAGACATTCCTATCGAAGCATGCCACAAGTTATTGTATGCAAACTCTGCCAAGGGAAGCAATTCCACCCAATTGTCTTGTTGACAGTTAGTGAAACAACGCAAGTATTGTTCCAGGGTCTGATTAACCCGTTCTGTTTGACCGTCAGTCTCTGGATGGTACGGACTGCTTAAGGCTCGTTCTATGCCCATAAGAGCCATTAATTCAGTCCATAATTTGGAAACAAACTGAGCGCTGCGGTCGGAAATTATTTTGAATGGCAAAGCATGGAGCCTAACAATATGGTGTAGGAAGGCTCTTGCCAATCCTTTGGCGGTCGGTAAGACAGGGAAAGGAATGGAGTGGGCTTGCTTCGAAAACAGGTCTACCACTACCCATACAACTGTCATGTTTTTACTAGGGGGTAGATCTGTAATAAAGTCCATAGAGATGACTTCTCAGGGGCGACCTGGTGTCGGCAGCGGCTGTAATAACCCCAGGGGCTTCCCCACCCTGGCTTTGCACTGGTTACAAACCGGGCATGATTGTATGTACATTGACAAATCTTTTTTCAAGCGGGGCCACCAAAAGCTGCGCTGTAAGAGGTACAATGATTTTACATATCCGAAATGCCCGGCTGGCTTTAGGTCGTGGACTGATTGTAATACTTTCGGGCACAAAAAGTTTGTTTCCTTTATACCAACAATCATTAGATCTATGCACAAGATCTCCCTGGGTTTGTAACATTTCCTTTTCTTGATCAGTGATCGCTTGGGCAAAGCGTTCCTCCCAGGGCACAGGAGAGGGCTGGGGAACCGCAGCCTTTTGACTTTGTTTGCGAATTACCACAACCTCAGTTACTTGGGTTGGAGTAAACAACGATTCTCGCACTTTCAGTTTGTCGCTAGCGTGTTGGGGTAGGTGAGAAAGAGCGTCAGCCAGGTGGTTGGATTTACCCGGGAAGTGATGCAGGGTAAATTGGAATTTAGAGAAAAATTCAGCCCATCTGAATTGCTTGGCATTGAGGATCCGGGGTTTCCTTAGTACCTCGAGATTTTTATGGTCAGTCCAAATTTCAAAAGGAACTCGGGCTCCTTCAAGCCAATGATGCCAAGTGGCTAGGGCTAATCGGATGGAGGCTGCTTCCTTGTCCCAAATGGGCCAGAACCTGTCGGTCTTGTTAAACTTCCGAGATACATAGGCCAGGGGGTGAAGGTGCCCTTGTGCATCCTCTTGGAGGATCGCCCCCCCCCCCATTGCGGTGTCTGACGTGTCTACTTGGACAATAATTTTTTTTGTTTCATCAGGGTGCGCAAGTACTGGTTCAGTTGTGAATAATTGCTTAAGTTGGTCAAAGGCTTGCTGACAGCGAGGGGTCCAATCTAGGTGAGCCCCTGGCTGGGAAGCCTTGACCTCTCTCCCTTTAGTCTTTCGGAGGTCCGTGAGTGGGAGCGCATCCTGGGAATTGGCGGTAGAAATTGGCGAAGCTGAGAAAACTCTGAAGTTGCCGTCTGGTTTTGGGGGGTTCCCACTTTAAAACATCGTGGACCTTCTTGGGGTCCATTTCTAGACTGTCAGGGGAGATGCGATAGCCCAGAAAATCAATGCGGATCTGGTGAAACTCACACTTTGAGAGTTTTACATATAGTTTGTGCTTTAACAACCTAGCAAGGATCTCTCGGAGTAATGCAATGTGAGTTTCCAGGTCTGGGGAATACACCAAGATATCATCCAAGTAAACAACCACCCCCTTAAACAAATAGGGGTGCAGCACCTCATTGATCAAGTTCATGAATACCCCCGGGGGCCCCTGGAGCCCGAAGGGCATAACCCGGTACTCGAATTGTCCCAGTGGGTATTGAAGGCAGTCTTATGTTCATCACCTTGCTTAATGCACACTCTGAAATAGGCATCCTGCAAGTCCAACTTGGAAAAAACCTTCCCTTTAGCTACCTCCGCTAGCAAATCTTTGATGAGTGGCATGGGGTATGCATTGGTAGCAGAGACTGCATTAAGGCCTCGATAGTCTGTGCATAGTCTTAGTCCCCCATCCTTCTTTTTACAAAACAACACTGGGGCTGCAAAGGGGGACGAAGCCGGTAGAATGAACCCCCGGGCCAGGTTTTTATCGATGAACCTACGTAGTTCTTCCTTCTCCATGGGACTCATGGTGTATATTTTTCCCCTTGGCAATTTCTTCCCTGGAAGAATTTCTATAGTGCAGTCTGAGTTGCGATGGGGAGGCAGTTCATCCGCCTCCTCCTCCTCAAAAACACGAGCCAGGTCCCTGTACTCTGAGGGGATGCGGTTAATCTCTTCAGCTGCCAGGCAATCCCATGGGGGATCATTATCGGGAGGGGTTCCCCAGTCCGGGTCCCACTTGTGTTCAGTGCACCTTGGGGAAATAAAACGCATGATTCCATCCTCCCATAAAATGTACGGATCATGACCATGTAACCTCGGGCTGCCCAGGACCAACGGGAACTTGGCTTGCGGGGCTATAACAAATGAGCAGAGCTCCCAGTGCTCCCCTGCCCCCACGCGTAAGGGGACGGTCTCAAACCAACAGGGCTCCTTCATCGGTGACCCATCCATTTGAGTAAATGTGATGGGATCTTTCAATCTGGTAACTGCGGCCTCTAACCCCGTAACTAGAGAGGGGTTTATCAGGTCCCTCCCGCACCCAGAGTCAATAAGGCCTCGGACCCTAATGTGGGTCATCATGGCCGGATTCATTATGATCACAGTCACAAAGAAGAGAGAGGGGTAATTGCTCACCATTTTTGGTGCTTCGGGGGTCAGGTCCTGCTGAGTTGCGCCACTTACAACAGGACCTGCTCGTTTCCCTGCATCTCAGTCTCTTTCTCTTCCAGAAATGCTGGATCCATGCCCTCTTGGTTGGCGAATAGAGCCCAGAGATTATGCGGCTTGGCAGTGCCCTTTCTCGGTGGGGGCACTGGGTGCCGTCTCTCTTCCTCACGTGGTGGTGCCCGGCCAGGGTCTTCCTTAGGGCAGGAGGCGGCAAAATGCCCTTTCTCCCCACATCTGAGGCACAACCCTTGTCTCATGCGCTGATCTCGGATCCCGCTCTGGGTGGTGGTTGGTTTTCCCCTAGTCTGGGTCGTGGAGGTGGTAGGGCGGTTATTCCCAAGAGACATATCCAGTTTCATGATGTGAAGTCGGCTTCGGCACGCTCTGCCTCTTCCATCCAACCTTGGAGGGTGCGCGGCTCCTTCGAACTGACGACATTATTGTGAACATCCACTGCTAATCCCATCCGATACTGCTGGGCCAAGACTGGGTCGGTCCAATCTCTGATCTTTGCAGCATGCTTTTGAAACTCTCTAGAGTACTCCCTCACAGTAAGCCTCCCTTGCTTGAAGGTACGGAGAAAGGCTTCCGCCTTAGGGGCAGCTGCCGGATCTTCAAAGCGGTTTCTCAAGGCCCACATAAAGTCATCCACATTCCCCAGCTCCACTGCCTCCAGATCATGCAAGGCTACATACCAACTAGTAGCGATTCCCTGGAACCGAGATGCAATAAACTCCACCTGCTGTTCTTCATCTGGGAACACGTGGCCCCACCGCTGCACAAATTTCCCGACTTGCAGGATGAAGAAGGAAAAGCTCTCAGGATCCCCATCGAACGTGATCTCCAGCATATCCCTGGGGCATATCATTGGTGGGAGGGGCACCATCCCCGGTCCTGGGGCTGGTGCAGGTGCCGGCAGTGGCTGGGGTACTGGCGCCAGGACTGGAGGCAGGGGAACCGGCGGAGGCTGACCCGGAGCCGGCTGCCCAGGGATTGGTCCTCCAGGGAGAGGTCCACCCGGGACCGGCTGCCCGGGAATTGGTTGACCTGGAGGTGGTTGCCCTGGGATGGGTCCTCCTGATACTGGCTGCCCAGGAATTGGCTGACCAGGAGGAGGGTGTCCTGCCGGTGGGGGTTGTCCAGGCCCCGGGGCAGGTCCAGGCTGGGCTAACAGGTGTGTGTGAATTGCCTGGTCCATCATCCCTGGAAGGGATTGCATCAGCTTGCCCATGTCCCGCATCAATCTCCGGGTATCATCCTCAATAGTATCCATCCATGTATCGACGTCCTTGCTGGGGCTGGGTCTCGCTGGCCCGTGGGGAGTACGTCCCTGGGGTAGGCCAAAGCTTCCACGGGGATCCATCAAGCTGTCCCAGCTTTGGCTCCCCAGTAGGGACCAGCTTGTTTGGGTAGTGTCCAATAAATTCCTAGTCCAGTCTCGTTGCTTCCGTTGGGTGACCCACTTATCCCACGGGATTGTGGCACTCTGATAGTAGGTCCGGGGTATCGCCCCTCCATGGCTTGGGATCGATCCCACTGGGCTGTAGATTGGGAGGGTGTATGAAGCTCCCAAGGCACTGGTCACTGGCGGGGTGATTGGTCCTGCCGGGCAGTACGGGACCAATGCTGTAGTCACTGGAACCGTGGTTACAGGTAAAACCGTCACCGGCACGGTGGTCACCAGAACTGTAGTCACTGGAACCGTAGTCAGAGGCATGGTGGTCACTGGGACCGTCACTGGTGTTCCTCCGGGGCCGCTCATCCTGGCCAGGAGAGGCATAGACCGGTGGGAAAATGATAGGGATTCCTGACAATTTCTGTAAGGTTCAAAAGCAAGTAGATCCAAGCATTCTTAGGAGTAAGAAGGGCTTTATTGGAATACATTGCTGAAACCCACAGTGTAGAGGTTATTGTCAGGAATGGCGGGACAAGCTGCTCAAGCATGGTTATAGTGTGATGCAAAAAGGCGACTAGCAAATGACCTGTAAGCGCGTGCGCGGGAAACTCCCGGCGGGAGAATTACTTAATGGGCAGGAGACGACTCCCTCCTCCCCTCGTCTTCACAGGAATGGAAAATTCTCATACACAAAAGAATAGCCCAAAGCCTGCACTCAAGGCCACCCTGATAAGACCGAGCGGCAGAGAAGAAGCTCCCATGTTACAGCTAGCATACCTATGCAAGCGCAGAAGCAGGGATGAGATAGGGAACACAGCACAATGGACACAGTGTGAAACAATAAAGAACCATTACTGACAGCTTCCAGCTTCCTAATTTTAGACTATATCATGATGCGGTATGCTTATCTTGGTTGGAGCAGTGGATCAACTTGGAGAACAGACAACTGTTGGCACTAGAAGGGCATGATCGGAGATATGGTTGGCATGCTTATTTATGGTACGAGAAATCCAAAGTAGATAACCTTTTTAAGCACCACTTCATAAGGAGATCATTGTTTATGACATGGATGAGATATAAGAGATTCTTTTTTGAAGTAAGACCAATGTGGATTGTTCCGGCTGAAGTAATAAAACCACTTTCAAGGCACAAGACATTCTGAAAATTGAGGGGAAAAGTTTCGCGATGAGATCTAGAGAAGATTTGGGTTTTGAATATGATTGGCTAAATTATAGACAGATTTATGATTTATTTAAGACTGACAAAATGAGATATGGTTTTAGAAAAGAAAATAATGAAATTGAAAAGATTTTGAGTGAAAAAGGTAAAAAAATTATTTCTAAAATTTATAAGATTTTGTTAAAGTGGTATACAAAGGATGAGATTGTAAAAGAGCAAATGGTGAAATGGGCTATAAATGTAAATAGAGATATAGAAATGTCATCTTGGGAATGTTTGTGGAAAAAGTCGATTAAAATATCAACATGTGTTAATGTTAAAGAAAACTGTTATAAAATGATGTATAGATGGTATATGACGCCAAAAAAAATTGCTAATATGAATGAGAATATGTCTAACAAATGTTGGAAATGTAAAAAGAAAGAAGGCTCATTTTACCATATGTGGTGGACTTGTGAAAAAGCAAATGTTTTTTGGACAGAGATTCATAGCGAAATTCAGAAAATCTTGAAATGTACATTGAAAAAAGAACCAGAAATGTTGCTTTTAGGACTAAAGTTAGAAGAAGTCAAAATGACAAAAAGAACTTTGTTATGGTAACTCATTTCAACTGCAAGAATGACTTACGCTCAGTTCTGGAAACAAGAGCAGATACCTGATAAGTGGAAATGGATTAAAAAATGATTTTTATGGTTGAAATGGACAAATTAACAAGAAAACTTCATGGAGCAGAAGACGAAGAATTTTGTAACAGACTGGAAAGAATTTAAAGACTATTTAGAGCTTAACTGGGATGTGAAAAATAGATTACTTTGTTTTGATAGTTACTAATAACAGAAGTGTTGTAACAAGAGAGACTGTATTTGAAAAGTTACCTAATTGTTAAAGTTAAAAAGCAAAATATTGAAATTTAAGATTTGAATATTAAGAACAAGTTGAATGTATGAGAATATTGGGTGGAAATCTTAACGGGGGCGGAGCATCGTGGGAAGCCAGGGGAGGGGGAGATAAAAATTTGAAAAGGATATGATAAGAATTGTAAACAAAATGTGGAACATGCTATTATATATCCAACAATAAATTTTCTTTTTTTAAAAAAAAAAGATAATCTATCTGATGTCCAATGCCACCTGTAAAACATTTTAACTATATTTTCCTTATATGACGTAGATTTTAATAGCTTAACAGATTTCCATACTTTTGACCAGTTCTCTATCGACACATTGCATCCTATATTTTGCATCCAAGTTATCATGCATGGTTTTACTATTTCCCCTTGCATATCACCCCCTAATAAAAAATTATATAATTTTTGGATCAGTTTAACTGAGGATGATAACCACATTTTGTCCAGCTCCGACTTTATTTTAGCAAAGTTCATTATCTTATCTTTGGCAAATCTCAATTTCAACTGTAACTTTTCCCACCTTGCAGGCTCTCGAACGATTTCAAATCATTGTTCTTGGTTAATAGAGTTTCATATGTGACTCTCTTGTTATCTGTTAATAAATTCGGCATTATAAAGGCCTCTAACAGGGAAACCCACTTAGGTATTTTAACATAGAACCTTCCTTTAATTTTTCTCCATACCTTAATTAATGCACCCCTAATTATATGATTATGAAAGTTTTGCTGTATTTTATCTTTGTCATACCATATAGAGGCATGCCAGCCTATATGTAGGTCATACCCTTCCAACTGTAATGTTCTTTTGTCCTCTAATATTATCCACTCTCAAATCCATCCCATAGCTGCAGCCTGATAATAGAGGTACCAATCTGGCAATCCAAGCCCCCCTCTTTCCTTTTTATCTCAAAGTAGTTTCATCTTAACACGGGACCTCTTGGATTGCCATATAAATTTCCTTACCTGTTGGTCCAATTCCTCAAAAAATTTATTGTTTTTTAGTATAAGAATACATTGCACTAAAAATAAAAATTGCGGAAGGATATTCATCTTTACGGTAGCAATTCTACCATAAATGATAAGTGCAAATCATGCCATGTCTTTTTTAATTTCCTCTAGTAACACTTTATAATTATTTTCATATAAATCCCCATTCTTACTTGCAATTGTGATTCCTAAATATTTAACTTTGCTTACTACCTCCATGTTTGAAATCAGTTGAATTTTTTTATCACGTCCTTAGAACAGTATTTTGTTAAAATCTTAGTTTTCCTAAGACTTATTTTAAGTCCTGCTATAGGGCCATATAGTTGTATAACATTTAGCAAATGCAATAAAGAAGTAGTTGGGTCCTCCAAAATAAATTCAAGGTCATCAGTAAACGCTTGAAGTTTAAATTGCTCTCCCTTAATTTTGAGTCCAGTTATTTGTGTATTATCTCTCACCCGATCGTTTATTATTATCTCTCACCAGATCTCCAAACTGAAAATAAATAGTAGTGGAGAGAGTGGACATCCTTGTCGTGCTCCCTTCTGAATAGGAATATTTTGCGTTAGTTCTCCATTAACAATTATTTTTGCCCACTGCTCTTTATATATAGCTGTTATCCACATCAAAAAATTTTCACCAAATTCCCATGCTTCTAATTTATGTTTTACAAAGTCCCAATTAACGTTATCAAAGGTTTTCTCCATATCAAGGAAAACCAAAGCCAATTGGCTACCAGGGTGCTGATCGTAATATTCTAAGACGTTTACAATAGTTCTTAAGTTGTTCTTTATTTGTCTTTTTGGTAGAAAGCCTGATTGGTTTCGAGTGGCTATGATTGTCGCAAATATCTTGTAATCTACGTTTAGAAGCGAAATAGGCCTATAATTTTTAATATCATTATCTTCAGTATTAGGCTTATGTATTAATATTACTAACGCATCATTCCATGAATTTGGTATTTTTTCTGTAGTCATAACATTATGGATCAGATCTTTAAATAAAGGCGATATTTCCTCTTCTAATTTTTTATACACTTCAGCCGGGATGCCATCCGGTCCCGGCGACTTTTTCTTTTTAAACGCTTCCACTATCTCACACATTGTAATATTTTCATTCAAAATTTTTCAAAATTTTTCTCTGCTCTTCGGTGAATTTCTTCCTATTGTGTTTCTCAATGAAGTCTTTGATTTCTTGCTTGTTTTGCAGGCTGTGCTTGTATAGTGATCTGTAAAAAATTTCTAGAATGCTTTTTAAGTCTTGGTTTTTATATTTTATCTCTTGTTTATGTATTAATTCTTTAGTGCTGAAATCAACCTTTTCTCTTTTTCTTTCCTAAGTTTGTAGGCTAACCAACAAGTAGGTTTATTCACATTTTTGAAGTAATATGCTTTGGTATATTCTATTTTATTAACTATTTCTTGCATTAGTAGCAAATTAACTTGGTGCTGAATCAGCTTTATCTTAATTTTCATAAAGGTGCCTGCCTTTCAAACCCCCTCAAAGGTCCTGGCAAACAAACAAGCCTGGCAGGGCCTCCTGAAGATCTCCAAGGAGGGGAATTCCCCTCACCTCTTTAGGGGTCACCATTCCACAGAGCCAGAGCCATGATGGAGAAGGCCTGGGCTCCCTGCAATGGCAGATGGGCCACCTGACTGGTAAGGCAGCCCAACGGATGGCTGTTGGCACAGAGGGACATTGGGAAGGAGAGGGTCCATTATGTGGCCAAGGATATGGAAAACTCAAGGGATGCTATGAACATAAAGCAGGAGAGAGATCACCTTGGCCACATCCTGAATGGGTATCTGTTTGGACTGAAACAATTTTTTTTATTACATTCAAAGTCTTACAAGTTAATTACAAGCTTTTTTACAACAAGGAAATAAAATTAGCATTCTTTAATAACAGTCTACTACAAGCTGCCAACTCTTTTCTGCTTCTACTTCTTGAACAGATATTTTCATTCCTTTGCTTTCTTGTCAATGCTAAAATATTGTGAAAGAGGTATTATGTTCTACTCCAGAAGCAATTTATTTTAGACTGTGTGCCATGAGGGATCTTTCTGTGCAGTGTGTTGAACTCTGGTACTTGTGGAGCTGAATGTTATGTTAGGGGTTGGTTCTGGCAGAGACACCACTGAGGAAGGCAGGGGCAGGGGAAGACATACAGTCCTATCTTGCACTATTTCTCAAGAGCACATGTATCTTGGTGTTATGAGGTATAAATGAGAAAAACAACTAATGCTTTTTAATGATCAGTTTAATCTTAAATATACCTCAGAAGAGGCCATTGAATTTGGCTGCAAATCTTACCTGCTGTGTCTCAAATTTTTCACCCCACCTAAGGAACCCTGGTTACGAAAGTGAAAGGGTATGTCTCCTATTCTCTGAGGTCAAGCCCTGGTGTTACAATAAGCATGTAATATGTCTCAAGGAGGATATGGAAGCCCTGATGCTTCAATGCCTGCTTGGAAGGCTGGTTCTCTGGCAGGACTCCACAATATAATGGGAACCCACTAGCATACAGTTTTCTAGATATCGACTGTAGCACCGCTTGCACACAGCCCTGTCCCCGGTACTGAGGGAAGGTATAGCCATGTGCCATGCAAGCAAATGGATCACTAAGGCTCCAGGAGACCAGCTGTCCTTCTTTGTTCATGAGGCAGGCATTAGGGAAGTAACGGATCAGGCTCTCCAGATAGCACAAACTTCTATCGTTGCCTCCAAAGTCCCAGACTTCGTTGAGTATGGCTGCATGAGATGGGTTGAGGATACCAAAGTGGAGTAAGTCACTTTTCATCCTGAAACATAAGAGGAGGCAAAGGGATGTAGCTGAGGAAGCTGAAGGGTTTAAACAAAAAATTAAATTATAAATCAAACTCCCAAACATAAATAAATAACATAACTAGGGATGGGCACAAACTGGGAAAATGCCACCTTATGAACTATTTCAGTTTGTGGCATGGTAGAATGCCCCCCCTGCCTACTAGAGACACCAAACACTCAGGGGATCTCCACTTGACTCTCCTCTACCTGCCCTCCAAGTTTGGTGAGGATTGAATTTATGGGGCCCAAGTTACAGCCACCCAAAGAAGGTGCCCCCATGAGTGCTTATGGCATAAGGTCTTAGAACAGAGTCCATGTATCCAGACATCCCACGGTGATAGTGCTATGCCTGAGACAATGAGGTTGCCCAGGTTGCCATGTTTGTGTATTTTGGGTAGAAGATAAAAGGTACCTAGTCTAGGTTCCTGTTGCCCTGGCTCCTGCTGAGTCTGAGCACACGGCTCCAGTGGAGGAGTTGAGTGCTGCTAGGGATGAGTTCCCGATGCCGGAAAATCCTGCACCTGACAGTGCTGAGAGTTCAGAGACTGCTCCAGCAATAGCTGAGGCAGATTCCTGCCTGGTCAGCACTCCCCCCGATTTGCCTTCACCGGTTTCCCATTTGAGAGAACTGTGCCGACGGGACATGGCAGCCCAGCGGTGAGAGGCAGGCATGTGCAACAGATGTTCTTTCGGTCCCGAATATTAGCGGGAGCCGGGACATGCTTGGGGCACGTTACTTGCCAGCAGCTTAGTGAGAAATTTAGCCCTCGCACTCACGCCAACAAGTCGTGCCAGCAACTAGTCACTTTGACGAAGCTTTGCACCTCCTCGTTCGTGTTCCTGATTCCTGGTTCCTGTCTCAACATCCTCGGCTCCTTGACCTCGGCCTGCACGACTACGCTTAGACCTGCATCTCGAACCTTTGGCCCCCTGACTCTTGACTCTTGGGACCTCTGGTTTACTGACAACTCTGATGGTTTGTGCTTTGGACTGTACCCCGACCACCCCGCTTTTGCCTTGCACTTTGGACTTGGCTTCCCTGGTTGGCTGGTTTGCCTGGCTCTTGACTGTGGACTGTACCTTGACCACCCCGCTTTGGCTTGTGCTTTGGACTTGGTTTTCCTGGTTGGTTGGTTTGCCTGGCTCTTGACCCCGGACTGTGCCTTGACTTCCTTGCTCTTGTCTGGCCCCGCACCCCGATCTGTGACATTGTGGTGTGTTTGAAAGGATTTGTTCCTGAATGTGCAGGGATAATCTTATATATATAATTCTCCTAATGTGTTGGACATTTCCAGCTCTCCCATTGTTTGTGCTGTGCACTCCATCAGCCACTGGCCCATCAACCACCCCTCAAGAGTAATTGCATGCCATTGGTTGGGTGCTGGTTTCTCTCCTCTTCCCCATCCATTGCCGCCTCAGCCACTGTTCCCTATCAGAATAACTGCCAAAATGGCTGTCTCTCCTGACAAAAACACTTCTCCTGCTTGGCTCCTGTGGGACTAACTTTTTTCTCAGTGGCTGTTGCTAGGCAACCAAGCTTGGTTCTGTCAGTAAAGAGGCAAAGCCAGGAGGCCCTTTCCAGGCCTTTGTGGGGAACTCATTGGGGTCAGTCCTGACTAGAGTTGCCAGCTCCAGGTTGGGAAATTCCTGGAGATTTTGTGCTGAAGTCTGTCAGCGTCTTGAACAAAGTTACTTTCAACAACACTCACTGGAGGTGATTTGTTTATTGAAGAATAAAGATGTTCCAGTTAAGAACTTACACAGCTCCTCCTTTTCACTCGGGCTCATGGCATATAGCTTTCCCTTCAGTAATTTCTGTCCGGGCAACAATTCAATGGCACAATCCGAGTGACTATGAGGGGGCAACTCATCTGCCTCTTCTTCCTCAAACACCCGTGCTAGGTCCCAGTACTTGGGGGGAATAGCAGCCATCTCCTTGCTAGCAAGACACACCTGCACTGGCTCATCAGGAAGGGGACTCCCCCATGCCTCATCCCATTCATGTGCATGACATTTGGGTGAAATAAATCGGACTACCCCCTCATCTCACAATACACAGGGGTCATGGTCGTGAATCCACGGGCTACCCAGCACCAACAGGAAGTGAGCTGTCATGGTGATGATGAACGGTCAGTGCTCCCAGTGCCATTTCCTGCCAGCCGGGTCTCCTCCTCGCTGGATGACTCTATCTCCCCCTCAGGGAGGCTGACTTGCAGAGCATGTTGAGTCTTGGGGTGGTCGGTCAGCTTCTTCACTGGAGTGTCAGCTCGCTTCTTCTCCGGGCCCTTCTGTGGGGTACCTGATGGTCCAGATTCTGGGCATGCTGCGGCAAAGTGGGCAGCTTCACCAAATTTCAGGCAAAGCCCATGTTTCATCCATTGCTCCCGCGTCCCTTCCTTTTGGTTCAGTGGTATCTTGGGTTTTGGCATCGATACCACCTTCTCACCAAGGGTGGCTGCATTATCGATATGGATGGTTCTCAGCCAGCTCTCAGCAGCCTTAGGCAATTCCAGTTCACAGTCACATCATTGATCTTACTGTCACGCCCCTCCGTGCTGGGGAGCGATGTATCTCCGGTGGCCGTAGCCGCTGTCGCTACTGTCTGCCTGCTCTCATCCTGGGGAAGAGGTACATGGAGTCATGCGTTGGCATGGCCCTCAAAGGGGTTGGGCACAAGCAACCTCAGATGGTGGGTTCGGTGGGCAAGTTTCCTCACTTCTCCACGTCCCACTCTGGAACCTGGCCTCAGGCACACCTGCAGGGCTTCAGGGGGGAGTTTCTCTCTCTCTCAGCACTCCCTCCTTTCCCCAGCCAGTCCAGATGTCCTCCTCCCCGGTTGCTGCCTTTCACCTTCCTTTTATTACCCCCGCCAACCTCCGGACTCCGCCTGCCCTCTGGCTCCGCCCCCGCCTAAAACCCAGGACGCCAAGACTGCCCCTGTGTCTCCCGCCCGTCCTCCTGCGGCCCCGCCTTGGCCCGCCTGTCCTCTCGGCCCCCGGCTCTCCTCCCCGCCTCCAGACCCCGCCCCCGCTGCTCGCGGGCTGCGCGGGCTCAGCCGAGCTCTCCCCGGCTGCCTCTCTCCTCCTCCCGTCGTAGCCGCGCCCGTCTCTGCCAGGGCCTTCTCCGTCGGCCTCCCGGCCTCTCCCTCTTCACCCCAGGCCGGGGATCCAGGTGCGTTCCAGGGACTTGTGGGGGGGCCGGTCGCTCCAGCGCCGTCCCCGCTCGGGGGGTGGGGCTCATCCCGGCCCGGGCCGGGACACTTACACACCACCATAAAGGGTCCTATGTATTTCCAGTCCAGTTTTCTGCTGGGTTGGAGCCCCTTTAGGTTCTTGGTGGACAGATACACAGTGTCACCAGGCTGAATGTCCCACCCAGGGGTCCTCCCTTTATCAGCCTAAGCCTTATAATCCGCTTTAGCTTTTTCCAAAGTCTTTTGGATGATGGGCCAATGTGCCTTCAGTCCCTGCCACCAGGTAAGAAGGTCCCCTGGAGGGGGGTCTGGAGTCCCTGCTGTCACATCAGCAGGTGCAAGTGGAGGAGTGGGGAATCAAATCCAGTTCTCCAGATTAGAGTCTGCGCACTTAACCACTACATTGAAGCTGGCACTGGGTCCGGGGAGCCTCCCACCCCAGGACATCTGCCATTTTGCAGGGGTCCATCTCCAGTCCCCTGGGGGACATGTGGTAGCCTAGGAAGTCTACTTCCATTTTGTGAGACTCACACTTAGACAGTTTGGCAAACAGTTTGTGTTCATAGAGGGTCTGCAAGACTTCCTGCACCAGTTTCCCATGTGTCTCCTTATCTTGCAAATATAATAAGGTATCATCTAGATAAACTAGGGCCCCCTTGTGCAACATTTCATTTATTAATTTCATGAACACCCCGGAGGGGCCCTGTAGACTGAACAGCATTACTAGGTATTTAAACTGGCCCAATGGAGTATTGAATGCAGTCTTGGGCTTGCCCCCCCCATGCGCACCCGAAAGTACATGTCCCTTAAATCCCTTAGTGAAGATCTTCCCTTTAGCAGCCTCCACCAGGAGGTCTTTGATCAAAGGCAGGGGGTAAGCATTTGTGGTAGACACTGCATTCAAGCCTCGGTAGTCTGTGCACAGCCATAGACCCCTGTCTTTCTTCTTCCGAAAGAGAATAGGGGCCACGAACTGGGAAGAGGTGGGATGAATGAAACCCCAAGCCAAATTTTTGTCAATAAACTTCCTCAACTCCTTCTTTTCTGTGGGGCTCATAGAGTACAGTTTTCCTTTGGGCAACTTGTGCCTCTGTAGAATCTCGATGGCACAGTCCATATTAAAGTGTATGTGTGTGGGGGGGAGTTCATCAGCTTCTTCCTTCTTGAACACCCTGGCCACGTCTCTATATTCCACTGGGACGGAGTCTAATTCCTCCTTAGCCAAACAGGCACGAACCGAGACATCTGGAGGCGCCTCCCCCCACTTGGGTAGCCAAGCATGAGTGCTACATCCAGGAGCCACAAAGCTGACAGTTCCTTCACTCCACTGGATGGAAGGGTCATGGGTTCTGAGCCAGGGACTCCCTAGCACCATTGAAAACCAAACCATGGGATTCACAACAAACGCTCGGGTTTTCCAGTGAGTCCCTGTGCCCATTATGAGAGGCACGGTTTGGTAGTTTCAAGGCTCATGCATACTTGAGCCATCCATCTGAGTAAAAATTAGGGGCTCGGGTAATCATTGCACTGGGACCCCCAACCCTGTCACTCTAGAAGGACTAATCAAGTCTTTAGCATACCCCAAATCTATAAGTGCCCTCACGTGCACCTGGGTCCCCATTTCTGGGTTGAGCATGGACACAGTCATGAAAAACAAAGGGGGGGGGCTGCTCACTGATCGAGGTGCAGACTGCTCTCGGACCTGCTGCTCTGCACCTTTTACAGCAGGTCCTGGCTTTTTCCCGCCAGCTGAGGCTTCTCGTCTCCACTAGACGATGCAGCCCTGGATTGGATGCCAAGTTGCAGGGCCTGTGGCAACCTCAGGCGTAGACTTTTCTTCGCAGGTGTCTTGAATCCCCTCCACTCAGGAGTCATGGGAGCTGGTGGCATGGCCACCACCAGACAGAAGGCAGCATAGTGACCCGCCTCTCCACAGCAGAGGCAAAGCCCTTGGCACATCCGCTGGTCGTGCACAGGCTCCTTCAGCTTGGGACAGGAGGTCTTCAGTATCGCTCCTGGGGTCTTCGGGTACTGTCAGGTTTGAAATCAAGTAGATCCAGTCATTCTTGCACAAAGAAAGGTTTATTGGATTATCTTGCTAAAACCCACAGTAGGAGGTCATTGTCAGGAATGGGGGGCTAAGCGAAGCAAGCTAACTTATAGTGTGATGCAATGAAGCGCCTAGCAAATGAAACTTGTGCACTCGCGCGGGAACTCCCGGCGGGAGAAATACTTCATGAACGGGAGACTACTCCCCCTCCCCTTGCCTTCCCAGGACTGGAAAATTCTCAGCAAAACAAGAATAGTCCAAAGCCTACATTCAAGGCCACCGTGATAAGGAAAAGCGGAAGGGAAGAAGCTCCCACGTTTCTGCCTGCATAGCTACGCAAGCGCAAAGCAGGGTAGGGAACATAAAACAATGGATTCAGTGAGAAACATCAAAGGCATTTTCTGACATTCTGCCCTTCCCAAAATACCACCCACCCACCACTCAGGAAGGAGAGAATGAGGGGCCCCCAGGTTTATTAGGGTATCGAGTGTGAAATTCTTTCAGGTGATCCAGTGCATTGATATCAGATACTTTCACCCACTCCCTGTGTTGGGGCCCAAAGTGTACCCACTGAACAAGGTACAGGAGTTGTCCACGGAGAATCTTAGAATCCAAAATGTCAGCAATTTCGTAGTGTTCCTCATCATCAACCATCAAAGGGGGGAGGTGCCGGAAGCTCAGCTTGCCATTTAGTCGGGGTTAATGCAGGTTTGAGGAGGCTGTAATGGAAAATTGGATGTATTGCTTTAAGAGATTTAGGCAAATCTAGTTGTACAGTTACTTGATTTACACATCTCAACACTTTGAAAGGACCAATATATTTCCAAGCAAGTTTTCGGGATTGTTGCGCTAGCCTTAGGTTTTTGGTTGACAGGTAGACCAAGTCTCCCGGTTGCAGTTTCCAGCCACCTGCCCTCTTTTTGTCTGCTTGCTTTTTGTACTGTGCCTTGGCCTCATTCAAAGTCTCAACAATTAGGGGCCAAGAGTCCCGGAAAGTTTTACACCATGCTGAGGCTTTCCCAACAGTCTCACCGGGCTTCAAAAAGGGAAGAGGGGGGCTGTCATAACCCATGGCAGCTTTGAAGGGAGACATCTTCGTTGAAGCGTGCCATGAGTTGTTATACGCAAACTCCGCCAGTGGTAATAAATCTACCCAATTGTCTTGTTGATAGTTAGAGAAACATCTTAGGTATTGTTCTAAGGTCTGGTTTACTCTTTCCGTTTGCCCGTCAGTTTCAGGGTGATAGGCAGTACTGAGAGCACGTTCAATACCCATTAGAGTCATTAACTCTGACCACAACTTTGAAACAAATTGAACCCCTCTGTCGGAGATTATCTTGAGTGGTAACGTATGTAGCCTGGCAATATGTTGGAGGAAGGCTTTGGCCAAGACTTTGGCTGTTGGCAGACTGGGGAACGGTATAAAGTGAGCTTGCTTAGAGAATAAATCCACTACCACCCAAATGACCGTCATATGTCTAGAGGGGGAAGATCTGTGATAAAGTCCATAGAGATTACTTCCCAGGGTCGGCTCGGGGTAGGTAGAGGCTGTAAAAGACCTGGGGGTTTTCCCGGTCTGGTTTTGCAACGATTGCACGTCGGACAGGATTGTATATAAAGGGATAAATCCTGTTTCATCCGGGGCCACCAGAAGCCACGTTGTAGCAGTCGTAAGGACTTTACATATCCAAAGTGCCCCGCAGATTTTGAGTCATGGACTATCTGCAACATCTGGGACCGGGTAGCTTCAGGGACAAAAATTTTATTTCCCCTGTACCAGCAGCCGTTCGGACCACATTTCACATCATCCCTGGCTTGTAAGTCACTTGTTTCCTGTGTGGTGATGTCAGTGACAAATTGTTTTTCCCAGGTTAATGCCTGGATGGGATTCAATTGTGCTCGTTTGGTTTTACGGGTTACAACTGCACCAACTAATTGTTCAGGGGTGAACATAGACTCTCGTATTTCTGTCCTCTTACAGAGGTGTTGGGGAAGGCGGGAGAGAGCGTCTGCTAGATGATTGGCTTTACCTGGGAAATGGTGAAGGGTGAATTGAAATTTAGAGAAAAACTCAGCCCACCGGAATTGTTTTGCATTTAGATTCCGGGGTTTCCGCAGTACCTCAAGATTTTTGTGGTCAGTCCAGATTTCAAAAGGTACTTGGGACCCTTCTAACCAGTGTCTCCAGGTGATCAATGCTAAACGTATAGACGCTGCTTCTTTATCCCAAATGGGCCAAAATCTCTCTGTATCATTGAATTTTTTTGATACATAAGCAAGGGGTTGTAGTTGCCCCTGAACATTCTCTTGCAAAATCACCCCACCCATAGCGGTATCCGACGCGTCAACTTGGACCACAAACTTTTTTGTCTCATCGGGGTGTGCTAGTATGGGTTCAGACGTGAATAACTGTTTTAGTTGTTCAAAAGCTTCCTGACACTGGGGGGTCCAGTTCAACGGGGCCCCTGGCACAGACGCCTTAGATCCCCTCCCCTTAGTTTTTAGCAGTTCCGTGAGGGGAAGGGCTACTTGGGCAAAGTGTGGCAGGAATTGACGGTAAAAATTGGCGAAGCCGAGGAAACTTTGGAGCTGTCGCCTGGTTTTGGGGGGCTCCCACGTCAACACATCCTGGACCTTCTTTGGGTCCATTTCTAATCCCGCGGAGGATATGCGGTACCCCAAAAAGTCAACGCACTCCTGGTGGAATTCACATTTTGATAGTTTGACAAACAGTTTGTGTTCTAATAGCGTTTCCAATACTTTTCGCATAAGGGTAGTGTGAGATTCTTGATCCGGGGTATAGACCAAGATATCATCCAAATAAACAACCACCCCCTTGAATAAATAGGGGTGTAACACTTCATTGATTAAATTCATGAAGACCCCTGGTGCCCCCTGTAAACCGAAGGGCATAACCCGATATTCAAATTGCCCCAGCGGGGTATTAAATGCAGTCTTGTATTCATCCCCCTCTCTGATACGGACCCGAAAGTAGGCATCTCGTAAATCCAGTTTAGAAAACACTTTCCCCTTAGCCACCTCTGCCAATAAGTCTTTGATGAGGGGCATTGGGTAGGCATTAGTTGCTGACACTGCGTTCAGTCCCCGGTAATCTGTGCAGAGTCTGAGCCCCCCATCTTTTTTTTTTTACAAAACAATACAGGTGCTGCAAAAGGGGATGATGCTGGCCTAATAAATCCACGGGCCAGATTCTTATCGATAAAGCGGCGTAGTTCCTCCTTTTCACTGGGACTCATGGCGTAAATTTTCCCTTTTGGTAATTTCTGGCCTGGAAGAATTTCAATCGCACAGTCGGAGTTACGGTGGGGGGTAGTTCATCAGCTTCCTCCTCCTCAAAAACCCTGGTTACATACCGGTAATCCTTAGGGATGCGGTTAAGGTCCTCCGTAGCTAAACAAGCTCGTGGAGGTTCATTGCATGGGGGCTTTCCCCACCCTGGGTCCCATTGGTGTTCTGTACATTTCGGGGAGATAAATTGTACGCTCCCTTCCTCCCATAGAATGTAAGGATTATGTCCATGTAACCAAGGGCTACCCAATACTAATGGAAACTGGGCTTGAGGGGCTATTACAAACGAGCGTAGCTCCCAGTGGTCACCAATGCCTACTCTTAAAGGAACAGTCTCAAATCGGCATGGTTCTTTCATTGGAGACCCATCCATTTGCGTGAAAGTTATTGGGTCTTTCAAGTTGACCACGGCTACCTCCAACCCCATAACCATAGACGGGTTTATCAGGTCCCTCCCGCACCCTGAGTCAATGAGAGCCCGAACCCGAATAAGGGTCATCATTGCTGGGTTCATCACCAGAACAGTCACAAAGAAGAGAGAGGGGTAATTGCTCACCAGTTTTGGCGCCTCAAGTGCTGGGTCCTGCTGGGTAGCGCCATTCACAAACAGGACCATTTCGTTTCCCTGCATCTCACTCTCCTCCTCCAGCATCATGGTATCCGCTTGGTCGGGGCTAGCAAAAAGAGCCCGTGTATTGCGTGGTTTCGCTGTACCTTTCCTTGGGGTAGGGGTTGTCCACCTTCTGGGCTCCTCTTGTGGTAGAGCTCTATTGGGATCCCCTTTCGGGCAGGATACGGCGAAGTGCCCCTTCTCCCCACATCGCAGGCAGAGGCCCTGTCGCATACGCTGATCTCTCATCCCACTTGGGGTGGACGTTGGTTTGGGTCTGGCTTGGCCTGCCGCAAGACTCGGACGGTTGTTGCCCAAAGATAGATCCAGTTTCATCATACGTAAGCGACTTTCTGCTTTTTCGGCTTCCTCCATCCAACCTTGGAGGGTGCGAGGTTGCTGAGAGCTGAGGACATTATTGCGGACGTCTACGGCTAGTCCCATTCGATATTGTTGAGCCAAGACCGCATCGGTCCAGTCCCGAATTTTCACTGCGTGCCTTTGAAACTCCCTTGAATACTCCCGCACGGAGAGTTTGCCTTGTCTGAATGTGCGAAGAAAGGCTTCAGCTTTTTGGGCCGCCCCCGGGTCCTCGAAACGGTTTCTCAAGGCCCACATGAAGTCATCTACATTCCCCAATTCCGCTGCCTCCAGATCATGAAGGGCTACATACCAACTAGTAGCACTCCCCCGGAACCTAGACGCGATAAACTCCACCTGTTGCTCTTCGTCTGGGAACACATAGCCCCATCTCTGCACAAATTTCCCTACTTGCAATATGAAAAAGGACACAGTCTCTGGATCTCCATCAAACGTGATTTCAAGCATGTCCTTGGGGCGGATTACTGGGGGGGCTGGCGCCATGACCGGTACTGGGACTGGCTGCATGAGGGGTGCTGGAGCAGGGAGTTGAGGTGGAGGCAGAGCTGGCGGCTGGATAGGTCCTGGTTGTCCTGGCCCGGGTCCTGGTGCTGGGACGACCAGTGGAGGTGGGACCGGTGCTGGCTGGCCCGGCCCTGGCCCCGGGGGAGCTGGTTGGCCCGGCCCCGGACGCGGGGGTGCTGGTTGGCCCGGCCCCGGGCCCGGGGGAGCAGGAGGTGGCCGTCCCGGTAGCAACGGTGGTGCAGGGACTGGTGCTGGTTGAGGTTGCATCAGCGGATGAACTCGAATTGCTTGGTCCATCATCTGTGGTAGGGATTGCATTAGTTTGCTCATGTCCCTTACCAGACGTCGGGTATCCTCTTGAATAGAGTCCATGCGGGCATCAGTATCCAAACCGGACCCAGTTCTGGGAGATCCTCGAGACAACCTCCCCTGGGGAAGTCCAAAACTACCTCTGGGGTCCAAAAGGCTGTCCCGGCTCTGGCTTCCCGGCATAGTCCAGGTTGTCTGGGTAGTATCCAACAGGTTCTTAGTCCAATCGCGCGATCTGTGATAGGTCACCCCTTTATCCCAGGGTGTTGGGGCTCCCGGCACGTAGGTTCGTGGAACCGCTCCTCCTTGACTCTGCATTGGCCCGGCCGGGCTGTAGATTGGGAGAGCGTACGGAGCACCCATTGTGCCGATCGATGGCGGGGTAACCAACCCGGCTGCTGATTGTGGTGTTGGCGCTGCCAATACTGTCGTTGTAGTCACCGGAACAACAGTGGTGGTCGGGACAGTGACCACTGGAGTTGCCACGGTAGTGACTGGGACCGTGGCTCCTGAAGCAGTAGTCACCGGAACCGCGCCCGTGGCTCCCGGAGTAGTAGTCACTGGGACTGCGCCCGTGGCTCCCCCCCCAGCTCCGCTCATCGTGGTAGACGGCGGAAACTGACGGTGGGAGAATGATGTGATTCCTGACAATTTCTGTCAGGTTTGAAATCAAGTAGATCCAGTCATTCTTGCACAAAGAAAGGTTTATTGGATTATCTTGCTAAAACCCACAGTAGGAGGTCATTGTCAGGAATGGGGGCTAAGCGAAGCAAGCTAACTTATAGTGTGATGCAATGAAGCGCCTAGCAAATGAAACTTGTGCACTCGCGCGGGAACTCCCGGCGGGAGAAATACTTCATGAACGGGAGACTACTCCCCCTCCCCTTGCCTTCCCAGGACTGGAAAATTCTCAGCAAAACAAGAATAGTCCAAAGCCTACATTCAAGGCCACCGTGATAAGGAAAAGCGGCAGGGAAGAAGCTCCCACGTTTCTGCCTGCATAGCTACGCAAGCGCAAAGCAGGGTAGGGAACATAAAACAATGGATTCAGTGAGAAACATCAAAGGCATTTTCTGACAGGTACACTTTAGGAGCTGTCATCTGAATCAGTTGGAAATGATTCTCCACATTTCCCGCTTCCCTCACCCAAGCCGCCAGGGATATTGGGTTCACATTACATAGGACGGCTTCCAAGATTTGATGGTTCAGCCCCAATTGATACTGCTCCACCAGCACAGGCTCAGCCCATCCTTGGATCTTAGCTGCATACCTCTTAAACTCATTGGAGTACTCATGTACCAACCAATTCCCTTGCTTCATGGGATCCTCATATTGCCTCTGCAGGGCCCACATAAATGCTTGCACCTCTCAGAGCTTGAGCCCGTGCAGGTTGTGCAGACCCACGTACCAGTCTGCTGCATGCTCCTGCAGCTGCAACCTGATATAATCTACCTGGTGCTTTTCAGATGGGAACAGTTGGCCCCAGTTGTGAAGGAATTTTTGCACCTTCAGCAGGAAAAATGCGATTTTGTTGGGATTACTGTTGAAGGTGGCATCCAGTAGTTACTTAGGGCAGTCCAGCCTGGGAACTGGGGGTCCAGCTGGAGCCCCCAGCATGTAGCCCAGTGGCCCGGCTGGAACACCAGGTCCTCCTGGCACTGACACCAATGCCAGCGGCGCTTATCCTGGGGGAGCTTGTTGCATGGGAACAGCCTGTTGCACCGGTGGAGCCACTGGTGTGCCCAGTAGCTTCAGCTGCAGCCCATGTTGAACCGTGGTGGTGACCAGTTGGGGAATGTCCAGCATCATCTCATGCAACTCATGCTGCATTTCCTCCTGTTGGGCTATCAGCAGGCATTTCACCCTTTCCAGCTGATCTTTGGCTGTGCTGCCAAACTTTCCAGGATCATATCCACTCTCAGGTGTCTGTGGGAAAGCAGGCCCATGTGTCTGGATCCCGCCAGGGATTCTCATATCCGAGCCCCCCACTTGCACCAGTTGTGACAGGGGTCTCCTTCATCATGGTAGGGACCTCTCCCAGGATAGTAGTAGGAACACCCCTGCCTTCCTCGCTGCTTATGTTGAGGTACGGGGTCAGGGATTATACTAGCTCTGACAAAGTCCCACAGCTATCAGTCCCAAGAACGTTCCTTCAAAGGATCAAATTTATTGAGTACAGTAAAGGCAGGTCATCTTTGCATACATTCCATGTTAGAGCTAACCCTAAAGACGGGAGAGGGAGAAGATATACTGCATTCAAAGTGGGATCCCCTGATGGAGCCGAGCCAATCAGAGGTGCGAATGGGTTGTGCCTAAACATTCCCAGGCACAGCAAAGTGTGCGAAGCACCAAGGTCAGGCGCCTGGCTAACAAATAAGACTTCAGCAAGAAGGAATAAAAGTTAACATTCCAGCACATTAAGACGTTCACCCAGCACCATCCTACCCCTCCCCACATACAATGGTAGCATAGCTGACACCTTTATCTGTCAACCTGCCCCCTATTTCACTCCTTTCTCTCATTCCCCTTATTTGTCAATCTACCACCCATCTCTTCTGCCCCCCCCCACATTTTCTCCATCAATCTATCCAACAATTGCTGCTCTCCCCATCTACCACCCACCCCTGGTACTTCACTCACTCTCACCTTTGCAGATGTCCTCACCTACCCCACCCTTAGCACTCCACTCATCTTGCAGACTCGTCAAGGCTCCCCCTCCCCACTCTCGGCAGCTTGCTCAGCATAACTCCTGCATTCCAGTACTAGTGCCTCTTGCATACCTGACATCTTGCCCCCCAAAAAACCCTCCACCAGGCTTCTCCGGAGAGCAGGTATGGAATTGGCTGAGGAGGCAGGCGGCATTGATGTGATCCAACTGCACCCATTCCCGATGCTGAGGCTTAAAATCCACCCACTCCACCAAATAATACAGTTTATTATGGGAAAGTTTAGAGTCCAAAATGTCAGCAACTTCATAATGAGGTTCTCCCTGCACCATGAGCGGAGGGGGCACAGCTTGTTGAGGTCTCCAGATGTTCGCTCCTGGGCCTTGGTGCAGTAACCTGAGGTGGAAGACAGGGTGTAAATAACGCAAAGACTTTGGTAACACCATTTCAGCAGCCACCTCATTGATCATGTGCTTGATTGGGAAAGGACCCACAAATTTCCAACCCAGTTTGCGGCTTGGCTGGAGGCCTTTGATATTTTTCGTGGTGTCCCCGGACTTAGGATCCCAGCCCCTGTCTCGCTTTTTATCTGCTTGTTCCTTGTAGTTCAGTTTTACAGTGTCCAAAGTCTTACACAGAACTGGCCATGCTACTTTGCACCATTCCCCCGCCTCCCCCTCGGGTAAATGATCCATTGTCATGAAGGGAAGGGAAGGGGCCTCATAACCATACACTGCCATGAAAGGGGAGACTCTGGTAGATGAGTGCCACGCGTTATTGTAACAAAATTTAGCTAAAGGAAGTAACCCCTCCCAATCGTGTTGTTGGAAGTTTGTAAAACAATGGAGGTATTGTTCCAGGGTTTGGTTAACCTGCTCCATTTGGCCATCAGTCTCTGCATGGTATGCACTACTCAGACCCCTTTCTATCCCCAACAATTGCATGAGCTCCCCGCAGAACTTTGAGACAAATTGCGAGCCATGGTTGGAAATTATTTTACGTGGTAAGGTATGCAAATGAAACACGTGGTGAAAGAAAGCCTTGGCCAAAACTTTAGCTGACGGCAGAGACTTAAATGGGACAAAATGTGCCTGTTTTGGGAATAAGTCTACCACCACCCAAACGACCATCTTCCCCTTGTTGGGGGGCAGGTCAGTGATAACGTCCATCAATATCACTTCCCATGGGCAACTGGGAGTAGGCAGGGGTTGGAGCAGTCCCGGTGGCTTCCCAGGTCGTGGTTTACTCATCAGGCATGTTTGACAGGACTGCACAAAAAGGGAGAGGTCCTTTCGCATCCCTGGCCACCAGAATTGGCATTGAAGGAGGTGGAGAGACTTCACAAATCCTAAATGCCCAGCCAACTTAGTCCCATGCACGAAAGACATAACTTCCCCCTGGAGGGCAGCTGGGACAAATAGTTTAGTTCCTCGATACCAGCACCCATCCTCCCGTTCTTCCACCCCCCCTTCCCTTTCAGTTCAGTGTGATCACCCTCCGAGAGGTGAACTTCAAGTCCCAAGATTCTCCGGCAGAAGGGGGTGGAGATTTTGCCTGGCTGCGAGTCAGCATCGCCCCTCCCAACTGGGAAGGAGTGAACATAGAGTCCAGGACATCCTCCCTCCAGCTATCATGTTGTGGGAGGCATGACAAAGCATCCGCTAAGGAGTTAGCTTTGCTGGGAAAATGATGGAGGGTGAAATTAAACTTAGAGAAGAAGTCTGCCCAGTGGAGCTGCTTGGCATTCATGTTCCAGGGCATGCGGAGGACTTCGAGGTTTTTATGCTCAGTCTACACCTCAAACGGCACCTGAGCCCCTTCTAGCCAGTGACGCCAGGTGGAGAGTGCCAACTTGATCGCCCCTTCCTCCTTATCCCACACCGACCAGTTACATTCAGTGTCATTAAACTTTTTGGACACATATGACAGGGGATGTAACTTTCCATCGTCCCCTTCCTGCAAGATGGTGCCACCCATAGTGACATTGGATGCGTCCATCTGCACTATGAATTTCTTTAGTTCGGGTGGGCAAGGACCAGTTCAGAGGTGAATAAAGTCTTTAGGTGATCAAACGCCTCCTGGCACTCAGGTGTCCAGTCCAACTTAGCCCCTGGGCGCATGCTCTCAGGGCCCTTCCCTTTTGTCTTAAGGAGGTCAGTGAGTGGTAGGCTTACTTGGGCAAAATTGGCCAAAAAGGACCTGTAAAAATTCGCAAATTCAAGGAAACCCTGGAGCTGTCTCCGGGTCTTGGGGGGTTACCACCCCACCACATCTTGGACCTTGGCATGGTCCATTTCAATCCCCCTAGACGAGATCCGGTACCCCAGGAATGAGATCTCAGTGCAGTGAAACTCGCACTTGGACAGTTTGGCAAAGAGTTTGTGCTTGTGCAACATTTCTAAGACCTCCTGGACCAGTTTGACATAGGACTCTTTATTGGGAGAGTACAGCAAGATATCATCCACGTACACTAGGACCCCCTTGAATAAATGTTTGTGCAACACTTCATTGATCAAGTTCATGAAGAGCCCTGGTGCCCCCTGTAGGCCGAAGGGCATGACCAGGTATTCAAACTGCCCCAAGGCGGAATTAAATGCCTTTTTGTACTCATCCCCCTCCCGAATCCGAATGCAGAAGTAGGCATCACACAGGTCCAGTTTTGAAAAGATTTTCCCTTTGGAGACCGCTGCCAAGAGGTCCTTAATCAAAGGGAGGGGATATACATTCATGGTGGAGACTGCATTTAACCCCCGGTAGTCAGTACAAAACTTTCTTTTTCCTGAAGAGCACGGGGGCTGCACACAGAGAGGAGGCCGGGTGGATGAACCCTCTGGCCAAGTTTTTATCAATGAATCTCCGCAACTCCTCCTTCTCAGCGTGGCTTATGGAATAAAGTTTCCCTTTGGGGAGCTTTTGATTTGGTAAGAGTTCAATGGCACAGTCTGAGTTATGATGGGGGGGGGCAATTCATCGGCTTCAGCCTCCCCAAACACTTGTGCCAAGACCCTGTACTCAGTGGGAATAGCGTTCAGTTCAGCCCTAGCTAAACAGAACGGCACCCCCCATGCCGGGTCCTGGACATGGTCAGTACAGTAGGGGACACACAAATTTCATGACCCCCTCTTCCCATAGTATGTACAGATCGTGGGCATGGAGCCAGGGGCTTCCCAGTACCAAGGGGAAATGGGCTGCCGGGGTGATAACAAATGACAGATGCTCCTAATGCTGCCCTGCCCCCATCCTCAAGAGTACAGTCTCGTACTTACAAGGGTCTTTCATGGTCGACCCATCCATCTGGGTGAAAACCAGTGGGTCAGGGAGTTTAATAACTTTCGCCCTGAGTCCAGTCACTAGGGAAGGATGGATCAAGTTTCACCCACACCCTGAGTTGATTAATCTCCGTACCCGCACATGGGTATTCAGCTCGGGGTAAATAATAGTCACAGTCATGAAGCTGAGGGGGGCATCGGTTTCTTCACCTCTGGACATGGGACCTGCTGCTCAGCATTGTTCACAGCACGTCCTTCCCATTTCCCGCCAGCTGGAACTCTTCTTCCCTCATCCTGAGGGCTGGCCTGAAGCACCCGAGGGGTCTTTGGACAGGCGGTCAGCTTCTTGGCCGGGGACTTGCATTTTTTCTTGTCACTGGTTTTCTGGCATGGTCTTGGGGTGCCGGTTCCAGGGCAGGCGGCCACACAATGGCCCGATTCTCCACATTTGAGGCAAAGTCCCTGCTTCATCCGCTGCTTGCGGGTCCCATCCTTCTGGCGAGGGGTTGAAATTTTGGGCCTAGCCAGAGAGGGGTTGGTCTTCCCCAGGGTCACGGTGTCATCGATGCGGATGGCGCAGAGCCGGCTTTCAATGTTGGCCACCTCTTTCATCCAGGTGAGGAGAGTTTTTGGTTTCACGCTGTGCAGGATGGTGCTTCGGATCTCCAAATTCAAGCCCAACTGATAGTGTTGCACCAGCACCCTGTCCGGCCACTCACGGATCTTGGTGGCATGGTGGCGGAACTCCTCAGTGTATTCCCGCACTGATTTCTTTCCCTGGTGGAAAGTGTGCAGGAATGCCTGGGCAGTCTCACTCTCATTGGAATCCTGGTAGTGGGGGAGCAGGGCCCACATAAACACATCGACCTCCCGGAGCACATGACCATCCTCGTGGTATAGGCCTATGTACCAATCTGTGGCTCCTTCTCAGAGGCGCGAGGCAATGGCATCTACAATTCGCTCTTCATTGGAGAATAGATGGCCCCAATTGTCAATGAATTTCTCAGCTATCACCAAGAAGTAGGATAGTTTCTCCAGGGTCCCGTCAAACGTCACATCCAGCAGGTTCGCAGGGTTTGGGAACACCCTCCTTGGCCTCTGGGGACCAGCCATGGTCCAGGCCCCCCCCCCAGCAGTGGACTGGCCAGTACCCCTGGAGGCACTGGCACTTGTGGGGGAGCCACCGGCTGGTCAGGGGGTGCTTGCAGTGTGGGGAGTCGCTGATCCAGTTCTCTCTGTACCACTTCAGCGATCATCCCCGGCATTTTCTGAAACAAATCCTCCACTAGGTTGAGGATCCGTTCTTGGCTGCACTCCAGCAGCCCAATCCATGCGTTGGTGGAGCCTCCGCGGTCATTGCCGTACTCAGTCAGTAGATAGAGCGGTCATACTGGCTCTCTCTATGGGGTCCACGGGGAGTCAGAGACCACGTCTCCATAGTCTTGGCTAGTGGTCTTCTCCATTCTCTCCATTTCCTGGGGCGCATGTTCACACTGGTGAACCCCCCTCTGAATGGATCAAAGCAAGCCCCCTCCAACTCTTCATCCAGGGGCCAAGGCACCAAGGTATTCATAGTTGGGACCTTGGTGACGGATATAGAAGTGGTGGGCACCATGTCCTGGGATGTGGTTACCACCAGCTTGTCCTCCTCTTCCCCACTCATCTCAAGGGCTGGGAGATACGGTTCTGTTAGGAGGCACATTGGGAAGATCACTGACACTATCAGGCTCCCCAGATAGTCACTCAAACACCAGGCTTTTTCAGAAGATAGCATTTATTAGGACAAAGCTGGAGGACATGTGTATAAATCCCATGTCAGTGATAACTTGGATCAATAGACAGGCTAAGTTATACTCTATTCAAACCTACCCCCCCCCATGCCTAAGCCAGTGGTTACATAGCGCGTGCGCATGAAAGCAAGCGGGCAGCTTAAGAAAACAATCCCAGACCAGTTAACATTCCCAGTGGCTAGGAGCTAGCTACTTGAAACCCAAAGTCAGGCAAATTGATAAGAGACAGAACAGACTATGGTAAATCACAGTAAGAAAGGAGGACCTGCATAACTCCTGCATTCCAGTACCAGTGCCTCCTGCATACCAACTATGGCAGGGTTACTTGACATCCACCAAGGTTTCTTTCCCCTCCACACTTGGCTGCTCACTTGGAGCTGCTCTGAGTGGACCTGCAGAGGCTTCCATTGCCCCTCGCCAGTATATCTGGTACCCTCTTGCTGCAACCACCAGGCTACCTTTCAGCTGCACTACAGTAATCAGCCACAGAGCTCCAGAAACTCCTGGAGGAAAAAATGTCCAGATGACAGTCCCAATGAGCATTGGAGAGGGAACATAGTTACTGACCAGCTCTGACAGGAGGCAGGTGGGCCTGGATGTAGACATGTCTGGTAGAGGTATGGTTCCAGGTGGACATGTTTTGCTTCTGCAATATCCCTGGCTACTTCATACATCCCATCTTGGATGCCTGCATGGAGCAAGAATGTTACAAGAGAGCAACATGAGTGGGGCAGTAGTGAGGCATTACATTTTCAGAGTCATGAGTATCTTGTATTCTAATAACCAAGTTGGCCAAATCTTTGGATACTTAAATCCAGTAACTGGAGCTGTGACTGGGCAAGACAGATCTCTCTACAAACCTGAAGAGGGCCCCAGGTTTTCTTTAAAATCTGCAATCTAAAAAAACCCCACATTGATGGTTTAAAAAAATCTGAAAACAATAAAAAAGAATGCCTGTAGCTTTAAGTAATGGCCTCTCTCAGTGGCTGTTGCTAAGCAACCATGCCAGTGGGCCTGGACCAGTGGCTAGCACCACACAATTGGGCCACAGTTTTCCTAGGCAGAGGCTGTGGGGATGAGGGGGGAGGGAAAGCTGAAGAGAGAGGGGCAGATAAAGGTAGGTTTGCTGTTGAGTAGGAAGGATTGTCAGGACCTCTGAAGGGTATAATGCCAATAGATTCCACCCACTAAAGCAGCTGTTTCTTCCAGGTGTGTGGGGGGGTTAGAGATCATCCGGAATTATAACTGCTCTGCAGATGACAGATCAGTGCCCCTGGAGAAAATGGCTACTTTGGATGGTGGAGACTATGGCATGATATCCTGCTGAGGTCACTTCTCTCTAGGGTTGCCAAACTCCAGATAGCACCGGGAGATCTCCTGTTATTACAATTAATCTCCAGACAACCAAGATCAGTCCCCTTGGAGAAAATAATTGCTTTAGAGGGTGGACTCTATGGCATTATATTCTGCTGAGGTCCTTCCTCTCCCCAAACCCTGCCTTCTCCAGGCTTTACCCCTAAAACCTCCAGGTACTTCCCAAACCAGAACTGGCAACCCTACTTCCTTCCCCAAATCTCATCCTCTCAAGGCTCCACCCCCAAATCTCCAAGAATTTCCCAACCTGGTGCTGGTTGTCAGACTCCTGAGTCAACCAGTTCTCAACAGCAGTCATTCAAAAGAAGTTCAGTTTATTGAGATTTTTATGGCATTCAGGTATCTTAACTGTTTGTGAGGTTCAACAGCAAGCAAATCCAGGCACACTTTACTCAGAAAGTTATGCTTTATTGGAATACCAGTCTGCTGCCCATTAATGCAGAGTCATTGTCAGGAATAATGGGTAGGGCGTGGGGGGCTGTGTATATACTCTGGTGCTTCAACTAGCCAAGCAAATGAAATCCGAGCGCGCGTGTGGGAAATCTCTCGGCGGGACATTACATCATAAATGGGAGACCCCCCCCCTTAAGAGGGCCAATATATTCACACCAGCTGGGAACCCAAGCCCTCCCCTTTGTTCAAGGTTATACAGATAGTGACTGCTAGCAGAGGAATGTCTCCCACAGTTGCTTAATCAAAGCAAAGCTATGTGCATGCAAGCAAGCAAGAAATAAGGTTATACAGAAAACATGGCAGTTATCTGACATCGTTTCATGTTAGAAGTGAGGGTAAAGTGTGCAGAGTGCTTATACAGAATTCAAGGGGGACCAAGATGGCTCATGGCCAATCAGACGACAGATAAAAACCCACCAAGCTAACGGGCCAGCTTTCCCAGGAGAAAGAAGCCACCAGGCACTCAAGGTTATATGGCTTGGCTTACAGAGAGAGATAACCAAAACAGTAGAGACTCAGCAGAAATGAAAGCAGACATTCCACAGCCACCGCCGGGGAGCCCCCTCCCCATTCCCATGGCAGCCAGGATAGTACAGAGGCAATCCCAAGGGGGGGACTGATCTCTGTAGGTGGAAAATTCTGGGAGATTTCCAGGCCCCACCTGGAGGTTGGCAACCCTAGAAGGAGAGAAAAAAGCAGGAAAAGGGGAGACTCTAGGGGTTTTCCAAAAAGGGAAAGAGAAAATTGTGGGGGAAGGAGAAATGAGATGCTTCTCGCAAGTCCTTGCGGGTTCCCACTTGACCATACCTATTCTGTACATGATTGTTATACATCATCTCACTATTTTTGATCCAAATGTTTTGTGAGCAGGAGAAGACATGAACTTCATCAGCTGAGACTAGATCCACTCCCTTTGCAGAGGCCATTTTGAATGAAATGCCCTGTGAGCAGTTGAATAAATAAATTAGGGCTGGTTCTAAGAACATAAGAGAAGCCAATGTTGGATCAGGCCAATGGCCCATCCAGTCCAACACTCCTTGTCACACAGTGGCCAAAAATACCAGGTGCCATCAAGAGGTCCAGCAGTGGGGCCAGAACACTAGAAGCCCTCCCACTGTTGACCCCCCGCAAGCACCAAGAATACAGAGCATCCCTTGCCCCAGACTGAGAGCTCCTATCTATACCTTGTGGCTAATAGCCACTGATGGACTTCTGCTCCATATGCTTATCTAATTCCCTCTTGAAGCTGTCCATGCTTGTAGCTGCCACCACCTCCTGTGGCGTTGAATTCCATGTGTTAATCACTCTTTGGGTGAAGAAGGACTTCCTTTTATTTGTTCTAACTCGACTGCTCAGCAATTTCATTGAGTGCCCATGAGTTCTTGGCTGATTTTGCACAAGGAGCTGTGCCACCGTCACACCTCCCTTTGCCCCATTTCCATTGCTCAGTGTGCCACTCGAAGCAACGCGGTTGCATTTTGACC
The DNA here is from genome assembly GCA_029375565.1 of Gekko gecko. NCBI lineage: Eukaryota > Metazoa > Chordata > Lepidosauria > Squamata > Gekkonidae > Gekko > Gekko gecko. Next base: position 90,497,908 of record JAPDNY010000003.1, read on the forward strand.
CGTGGCTTCGCCCAGTTTTCCTGTGGTTTCCTGATCCTGTTTTTTGAGGATCATGAAACTGCAGGGGAAATTGGGCGAAGCCGCGGGTCAAAATGCGGCCGCATGGCTTCGAGTGGGACATTGAGCAATGGAAATGGGGCAAAGGGAGGCGTGATGGTGGCATAGCTCCTTGTGCGAAATCGGCCCCTGTATTGTGAGAAAGGGAGAAAAGTACTTCTTTCTCAACCTGCTCTATCCCATGCATAATCTTATAAACCTCGATCATGTCATCCCTCAGCCGTCGTTTCTCCAAGCTAAAGAGCCCCAAGCACTTTAACCTTTCTTTCTTTTATTGTTTTATTTATAGTTTTTTAAGGTTACAGACAAATGTTTACATATGCATTTTCGAGTCCAGATCCACAATGTTGTTTAAACCATGAGTTCATTTTAAACCATCTCTTCTGGTACAAAGTATCATCTTTACCTTGGAGTCCCACATCTAATCGGTCCATTTCTGCTGTCTCCAGCAATCTATATATCAACTCTTCCATAGTGGGGATTCTCTCAATTTTCCAGTTTTTGGCTAATAAAATTCTGGCTCATGTTATAAGTTATAAGATAATCACTTTGAATACAACTGTCTGGAAGGATATTCAACAGGTATATTTTAGGTTTTAATTTCAAATCTATATCCATTATTTCATATATTAGTTTACGAATCCTAGCCCAAAATTTCTACATCTCCACTACATATGTTAATAAGTACCCACATTATTCTTACATTTCCAACATTTGTTTATTATGTTTGAAAAACACTTTGCAATTTTATCAGGGGACCAATGCCATCTATGGAAGACTTTATATGTATTTTCTTTATATGAAGTAGATCTCATAAACTTTGCAGTTTTTGTTGCCAAAGATCTATATCTATATTGTACCCTATATCTTGCATCCATAAAATCATTGTGGTTTTTTTTACAATTTCATCTTGCATATATCCTTCTAGTAAGAAGTTATATATATATTTTTAATCATCTTATCATCTGTGGTCAAGCAGACTTTATCCCATTCATTTTTCTGTTTAAGAAAACCAGTTTTACTATCTTTATGAAATCTAGATTTTAATTGTATATTTTCCCACCAGGTTAAATGGATATTTTGTGAGTGTAAATCTTCCTCTTGTTTTAATTTATCTGTTTGATCTATCAAATCTTCATAGCAAACTCTTTTTTCTTTATTGATTAGTGTAGGTTTTACAAAAGCTTCCAATGGTGATACCCATTGTGGAATTTTAGAATAGTAACATTCTTTTATTTCTCTCCATATTTTTATTAAAGCTCCTCTTTATAATATGATGGTGAAAATTCAAATGAATTTTATCTTTTCCATACCAAATATAGGCATGCCAACCCATGCTTAGGTCATGACCTTCCAGCTTCAAGTTTCTGGTATCTTCTAAGATTATCCAGTTTTTTATCCATCCTAAGCATGCCGCTTTATAATATTGTCCTATTTCCCTGGTCCTGGGGCCAGGCCACCCCCTCCAGGACCCACAAGGACCACCCCACTCACCATTGGAAACCCCACACCAGCCTTAGATGGAAAGCCTGCCGATAAGGGGGGCAGACAAAAGCACAGGCACAATGACGGGGCAGGCAAGACCACCCGGGGAGGGCACGTCACCTGTCTCATGGCCCTTGGGAGGGAACTGGCCGGCCAGCCAGGGTTACAACAAAGAGCAAAGGGCTGAGAGGGGCAACAAAGAAAGGAGATGACCCAGCAAACGATGGGATCCGCAGCTTCAGTGGGTACATGGCCCAGAGCTGCTTCCGCCATGAGAGCCCCACCTGAGGCACCAAGAGAGCATCCTGGAATATGAAGAGGGGCGGGCCCTGCATGAAGGGAGAACACACAGGGCTGGGAGGTGCTGCTGGGAGTGGGGAAAGGGATAAAAGGGAAGTAGAGGCAAGGGTTGAGGAAGATGCTGTGCAGCTGAGACTGGGAAACAGAACGTGGTATGCAGAGAGAGAGAGAAGGGAGCCCAGGCTGTCCCAATGCCCTGAGAGATCCGAGGGTCAAAGCTGCACCGGCAGAGGGGCCTGAGAGGTGAAGCTAACCTCGTCCATGTCAGATAACTGCCATGTTTTCTGTATGACCTCATTCCTTGCTTACTTTCTCGCATGTGCGTAGCTTTGCTTTGCTTAAGGAACCATGGGAGACATTCCTTTGCTAGCAGTCACTATCTTATGACCTTGAACAGAAAGGAGGGCTTGGGTTCCCAGCTAGTGTGAATGTATCAGCCTTCTTACAGAGGGGGGTGTTCTCCACTTCATTATGTAATATACAGCCGGGAGATTTCCCGCACACGCACTTGGCTTTCATTTGCTTGGCTAGTTGAAGCATCAGAGTAGATACACACCTCCCCACGCCCTACCCATTATTCCTGACAATGACTCTGCATTAATGGGCAGCAGACTGGTATTCCAATAAAACATAACTTTCTGAGTAAAGTGTGCCTGGAGTTGCTTGCTGTTGAACCTGACAGGAATTGTCAGGAATCTTCTTTCGCCACCGGGCCGAATCTCTCTCAGCTGAGATGAGCAGACCCAGAGGAGGAGGGATACCCACCACGGTCCCTTCCATAACCACACCCCTGACCACCACGACCCCAACAACTACGGCAGCGCTGGCCACCCCTCCGATCTCTACAGGGGCAGGGATCCCAGTGTCGATGGGAGTAGGGGTCCCAGTGTTGACGGTCTCGGTGCCGGTCTACAGCCCCAGAGGGCCGACAACGGTGGATGGTGGGGCCATCCCTCGACCTACAATGTCTTTCATCCCTCTGCACCTGGGCAGAGGGGTCACGTTTCAACAGAAGCAGAGGGACTGGGCAAAGCACCTGGGAGACTCCACGCAAACCACTTGGCCGTTGCCAGGGAGTCAGAGCTAGGAGAGCATGTACGCCCCTCATCTGAGTACAGGGATTTTTGGCGTAACTTCGAGCCGGCCCCTCAAGGTTCCCCCACGGCAGTCACCAAGTCCAGGAAGAGATGTCAAGGTGCAGCTGGATAGCCTGGAAACCAATTGCCGCATGATAATGCGAGACTTAGGACATTTATTACAAACATTACCAACCATGATGACCCAGGTGGTGCAGACGCAACTAGTGGCCCAGCAAGGGGTTCCAGCTGGTCCCCCTGCCTGGCCCGGGCCAGCTGCTGCCTGGCCTCGTGCTACCGCCGCCTGGCCCCATCCTGCCGCTGCCAGCTCCCATGTTGCTGGCTCCAGTCCTGCCAGCTCCGCAGCCACAGCTGCCGCTGCCCCTTACAGCACCAGCACCTCAACAGCCTGGAGCACCACCGCCTCCACCTCCTCCCCCTCTGTCGAGTGATGATGAAATGAGCCTGCTTAGAAAACAAGTCCACAGCCACCCAAATCACGGTCATCTGCTTACTGGGAGGCAAGTCTGTGATGAAATCCATTGAAATAACTTCCCGCGGTCTGCTGGGGGTTGGCAGGGGCTTCAATAAACCCGGGGGCTTCCCTGCCCGAGGCTTGCACATTACACAGGTTTGACAAGATTGAACGTAAATGGATAGGTCCTTACTCATGTGCAGCCACCAGAACTGACATTGCAACAGATGTAATGATTTTACAAAGCCTAAATGGCCCGCCAGCTTGGAGCCATGGACTGATTGTAATACATCCCCTCGCAACAGTTCCAGAACAAACAGTTTGCTCCCTCTGTACCAACAGCCATTTTCCCTGCACTCGAGATCCCCCGCCAGCCTCAGTTCATTTTTTTCAGCATCGGATAAAGCCGATGCAAACTTGCCTTCCCAGTGAGTAGCAGGGGGCTGCGCGGCACGTTCCTCTTGCCCCTGGCTACGTATTAGCACTGCACCACTTAATTGGGAAGGCATGAAGAAAGAGTCACGGACCTCCTCCCTCCTGCTTTCATATTGCGGGAGGCGAGAGAGCGCTTTGGCCAGGGAGTTTGATTTACCTGGGAAGAAGTGCAGGGTAAACTGAAACTTGGAGAAAAACTCAGCCCACCTGAATTGTTTGGCATTTAGGTTACAGGGTGTGCGGAGAACCTCGAGGTTTTTGTGATCAGTCTAAACCTCAAATGGAACACGAGCCCCTTCTAGCCAGTGTCTCCACGTGGCCAGGGCCAAACGGATCACCCCAGCTTCCTTATCCCAGACAGGCCAATTTCTCTCAGTATTACTGAACTTGTGGGATATGTATGCCAAGGGATGGAGCTGACCATCAGACCCTTCTTGTAAGATCGCCCCCCCCCCATAGCGACATCCGAAGCATCGATCTGAACCACAAATTTCTTGGTTTCATCTGGGTGCGCTAACACCGGCTCTGTCGTAAACAGAGCCTTTAGTTAATCAAATGCCTCCTGGCACTTAGGGGTCCACTCCAACTTACTCCTGTGTTTGGCTGCCCCCGGTCCCTTCCCCTTGGTTTTCAATAAGTCAGTTAGAGGTAGGCTCACTTGGGCAAAGTGGGGCAGGAAATTTCTGTAAAAAGAGGCAAATCCGAGGAAACTCTGGAGCTGTTTGCGGGTCTTTGGAGGTTCCCATTCCAATACATCCTGGACTTTCTTTGGGTCCATCTCAGTCCCCTTCTGAGATATATGGTACCCTAGGAAGTCAATGCTGGTCTTATGGAACTCACATTTGGACAATTTGGCAAAGAGTTTGTGCTTGAGTAACATCTGGAGGACCTCTCTCACCAGCTGAATATGGGAGGCCATGTCAGAGGAGTACAGTAAAATGTCATCCAGGTAAACTACCATCCCCTTAAACAGGTGCTTGTGTAACACTTCATTTATTAAGTTCATAAATACTCCTGGCGTCCCCTAGAAGCCAAATGGCATCACACGATATTCAAATTGGCTCAAGAGGGTGTTGAAGGCAGTCTTATATTCATCTCCCTGCCAGATGCGTACACGGAAATAAGCATCCCACAAATCAAGCTTAGAGAAGATTTTCCCTTTGACCACCTCTGCCGAGAGGTCTTTAATTAATAGCATGGGGTAGGTGTTGATGGACGAAACTGCATGCAGCCCTCGGTAGTCTGTGCAAAGCCAGAGCCCTCCATCCTCCTTTTTACAGAAGAGAACTGGAGCTGCAATCGGGGAGGCTGCCGGCCGAATAAATCCTCTGGCAAGGTTTTTATCAATGAACTTTCCAACTCCTCCTTCTCCATGGGGCTCATGGCATGAATCTTCCCTTTTGGCATTTTATGCCCAGGCCACCTGAGATCCTCTTTAGTCTCACTTTCCTTTATCCTGGTATCAGTCCCAGTGATGCTCCCGCCTGCTGGCTCCCCTGTTAAGCCACGGTCACCGACGGTAGAGCCCCGGAGGAGAGGACAGAGCCTCACAAATATAGAGTCCAATTAGGTAATCCAAATCCTCCTCGTTCCTTTTTATCTTGCAGAACCTTCCATCTAATCCTTGGTCTCTTTGTATGCCAAATAAATTGTCTAATGAGCTTAGATAAGCACTTTAACCTTTCTTCATAGGGAAAGTGTTCCAACCCTTCTATCATTCTAGTTGCCCTCTTCTACACTTTTTCCAATGCTATAATACCCTTTTTGAGGTGCGGTGACCAGAACTGTGGACAGTAGTCCAAATGAGGTGGCATCATTGATTTATACAGGGGCATGATGTTATTGGCTGATTTGTTTTCAATTCCCTTCCTAATAATCCCCAGCATAGTTTGGCCTTTCTTATTGCAGTTGCACACTGTCTCGACATTTTCAGTGAGTTATCTACTACAACTCCAAGATCTCTCGCTTGGTCAGTCTCTGCCAGTTTGGACCCCATCAACGTGTATTTATAGTTAGGATTTTTGGCTCAAATGTGCATCACTTTGCACTTGGCCACATTGAACCCCATTTGCTACGTTGATGCCCACTCGCCCTTTGACAGGTCCCTTTGGAGTGCCTCACAAGGCTCCCTGGTTCTTACCACCCTGAACAACTTCATATCATCTGCAAATTTAGCCACTTCACTGCTTACTCCCAACTCCAAATCATTAATGAACAAATTAAAAAGCATCAGACTCAGTACTGATCCCTGTGGTACCCCACTGCTTACCACCCTCCACTGAGAGAACTTCCCATTTATATTCACTCTCTATTTCCTATTAATTAGCCAGTTTTTGATCCACAAATGGACTTGTCCTTTTATCCCGTGATTTTTGAACTTACTTAGGAGCCTTGGATGAGGAACTTTATCAAAAGCTTTCTGGAAGTCAAGGTAAACAACATCTATTGGGTCCCCTTTGTCTACATGTTTGTTCACTCCCTCAAAAAACACTAACAAGTTAGTGAAACAAGATCTTCCCTTACAGAGCCCATGCTGAGTCTACCTCAATAGTTTTTTGTTCATCAATGTGCCTATGAGTTCTTTCCTAAATAACAGTTTCTACCAATTTACCCAGTATCGATGTCAGACTGACTGGCCTGTAATTTCCCGGATCTCCTTTAGAACCCTTTTTAAAGATGGGAGTGACATTAGCTACCTTCCAGTCCTCAGGAATGGAGGCAGATTCTAATGAAAGTTTACATAGTTTTGTCAGGAGATCCACAAGTTCACATTTGAGTTCTTTCAGAACTCTCAGATATATGCCATCCGGGCCTGGTGATTTATCGGTTTTTAAGTTGTCTATCAGTCATAGGACCTCCTCTCTTGTCACCTCAGTCTGGCTCAGGTCTTTCAACACCCCTCCCAAAATCAGCAGTTCTGGGGTGGGCAAGCACTTCTCATCTTCCACAGTGAAGACAGAGGCAAAAAATGCATTCAGCTTCTCAGCCATTTCCCTGTCATCCTTCAATTCTCCTTGGCTAGTTTCCTGCTTCTAATGTATTTGAAGAAAGTTTTATTGTTGGTCTTTATGTTTTTTGCTATATGCTCCTCATATTCCCTTTTTGCTTGCCTGATCACAGACTTGCATTTTGTTTGCCACAGGCTGTGTTCCCTTTTATCAACCTCACTGAGACTAGCTTTCCACCGCTTAAAGGAATCCTTCTTACCTTTTACAGCTTCCATTACTTCGTTTGTTAACCATGCAGGCTTTTTTCTATACCTATTTGTGCCTTTCCTAACCTGCGGTATATATTTTTTCTGAGCTTCTAGGATTGTAGTTTTAAATAGTCTCCAAGCTCCCCCAAGGGTTTTGACCCTTTCTACTTTTCCTTTCAGTTTCTTCCTCACATGCCCCCTCATATCAGGTTTTGGGAACTCTATCCACCAGTCCCCTCTCACATCTCCCTTTCCACCCCTATGCATAACCTCCACCTGCCCGTGCAGTGTTCTCCCACTGCCCATGCTCAGTCACCTGCAACACCTGCACCCCCTTTCCCCAACATCACTGGTCAGTGGCTGCATCTGGGAGTGCTGCTTCCACCAGGAGCACCATCTATATTTACCATCCACAGGCCCTTCCCAGTGACAGTGGCAGAGAACTTCAAGTAAATAGATGAGCAAGGACATGCAGACAGCTGGGAGGGGAAGTGAGTAGAGGGAGGTCAGCGGCAGTGATCTGCAGCTGAAGCCCTGGGCCCTGGCAGCTGCCTCACCCCAGGATGTGCTGCCACCAGCCCTGAAGAAGAGTATCAAGAATTAGGTATTTACCCCGTAACATCAACCATGTGCAATAGATTGAGATGATAGAGTGACTGGATTCCATGGCAGACTGGGGATTCAAACCTGAGTTTCCCAGACCCTAGACCAGTGCTCTCCAATTACCATCCTTTTGTCCAGCTAATGTAAATCTTAAAACAGTCTATGGGTTGAGGCTAAATAATGTCTGTGCTTTTGGGGGTGGAAAGTGCCATCAAGTCACAGCTGCCTTATGGCAACCTTGTGGCCTTTTGAAGACAACAGACCTTCAGAGGCGGTTTGCCATTGCCTGCATTTGTGTCATGACCCTGGTATTCCTTGGAGGTTGCCCATCCAAATACTAGCCAGGGCTTAGCTTCTGAGGTCTGGCAAGATTGGGCTAGCCTGGGCTATCCAGGTCAGGGGGTGCGATGCTTTTAGTTGGTGCTAAATAAAGTTAATGAAGGATGCCATTATTGTTATTATTGGTGGTTCTTCTTCTCCTGCTACTATAAAAATAATCCGGGAGCACTTAATGCTGAGGTAAAGTGCAATGTGGAGATCACCGGAAGATCTCCAGAAGCTGAATGCAAACCTTTTTGAGCTTCCTAAACAAAGAGGGAGATGTAAAATACAGTAAAAAGTGCCACATCTAGATGTCAGGTTGGGCTGAATTAACAGGATATTCCCTGGTCTAGAGATAGCTACAGTTTGAAAGGATTATCATTCATTTGAATAAAGACGTAAACAATGAATGGCTTCAGAGAAAAGGGAAGCCAAGAATTCACATTTACTCAGGGGTTATCAAGTCTATGCCTTGATGGCTGATGGGACAGCGGGGGCTCACCTTGCAGCTGAAAGGCCCTCCTCCAGTCGATGGCTTCTGAGTTTTCCAGCATTGCTCGACAAGCATCTACATCTCTATAGAAAACGGCATGCAAGTTGGCATAGAAGTCCCACTTGTCTTTCACTACCTACAGGAGAAGACACAGAACTGCGCAGTGAAATGAGGGTATTGACAAGAGGAAGACAGTGTGGATGGGCTTTGTGAGGGATGATGGGTGAGGATAAAGATGCAAGAGACAGGGGAAATGGAATAAGGAGCAACAGAACCATAGACTGAGCCTCAAAAACCGCCTCTAGCTTGGATGAACAGCTTATTTGCTACATGGGGCAGACAAAGAGCCAGCTGATGATGCCAAGTAGGTGAAGCCAATTCCATTGGGAGAAAATATCAAGATGAAAGGTCAGCATTCTCCCAAAGAGGGGAAAAACCCCCAGAAAGCTTCATGTTGTAGTGAAGGGGGAGAGATGTTTTACCCAGAGAACCAACATACATGAGGCTAGCCTTAAAAGCAGTCGACAGTAAATCCAGATGACATATCATGAAGCACAATGAGATAACCACCTCAGGGAGCAAATTCCAGGTCCAAATGGGTAGCGAATGATCAGTTTTGGAAGAGACATAGCTTCAACACAGCAAGGATACTCCATGTTCCTTTTACTGCTGCTGTGAATGCAGAGACATTCATATGGGTGACACCCAGACATGAGTTTTCTGCATCCTTTCCTCTATCCACCACCCTGTATCCCCCATAGTGCCATCAGAAGTTTTTTCAGGTCTTTTAAAAAATTGATAAGAGGTATAGTGCTATAATTTTATAGTGCTTTAGCCATTATTAATTTTTTTAAAAAAGCAAGCCCCCAGAAAGCCCATTGGTGGTACAGGAGGGGAAGCAGTGGTTGCAAAAACTAAGGGTGATTTCCCACTAAAGCTGCCTCGAGGTTGCGCCGCCGTTTGCCCCGATACTATTAGTCAATTTCACACCCGAAGCCGCGGGGCTGCATTTTGACCTGCGGCTTCGCCTGATTTCCCCTGCAGTTTCATAATCCTCAAAAAACAGGATTACAAAACTGCGGGGGAAATCGGGCGAAGCCGCGGGTCAAAATGCAGCCCCGCGGCTTCGGGTGTGAAATTGACTAATAGTATTGGGGCAAACGGCAGCGCAACCCCGAGGCAGCTTTAGTGGGAAATCACCCTAAGAGAAGAAAAATGGCACACAGTTTGAGATGGATCTCTGAAAATGCTCAACTTTCCATCCAGATAGGACACTAATGCACTTGGACTGTGTTCTTCCCAAAATGTTCATAGCAAAGTAGACTTGAAAAAACACATGCTAGCTAAATCGTGGAAGAGCTCTAAACCGCTATTGGTTACTGATTAGATAACAAAGATTTGTGAACTCTGTGTATTAGATAAAATAACAGAATCTTTAGCGCAAAAAAGAATTAATTTTTCTTGTTATGGTTTCCTTTTTTGGAATATCTTTCAGATAAAGAAGAATTTGCATCGAGTTTAGATATGATTATTGTATTATGATAATTGGTTATTTTGCTCTTTTAAATTGTAATGTTAATAATGTCTGTAGTTTGATATTATGCTATTATTGTAACTTTATTAAATATGTTTAATAAAATGTTTAACAATTAAAAAACTACATGCTGGGAATGGTGAAAAACTATAAAGTGGATGATTAGAAGATGACAAGTGGTGGGCTCATGAGGACTCGGGGGGGGGATTTCATGCCCCCATTCCCTCTTTCCATTTTTTTTGCCCCTCATTTCGATAGAGGAAAGTGTGCAGGAAACACATGTCTGGGTGTTGTACTGCCCATATGATGCCTCTGCATTCACAGCAGCTTTAAAAGGAACACGGACGGCTTGAAGACTCTCCCTTTCTCTCCCACACATCCACACAACCTTCTTCTGATCTTCTGATTCCCACCTAGTAGGGTTTGTCCCACTTACACACTCACCCTGACACACTCAGACTTTATTCGGACTCGTCACCCATCTTCTTCTTCTTTCCCTTTCCATTTAACCTTGTCTGTTCCTCCCTGTGACGGAATTAGAGGTTATGGACACAGCAACAAGGTAATCCCAGCAGCTGCTGAGTCACATGACACTGAGAGAGGTGGAGGCCAGGTGGCTCAGAACTCTCAGAGAGATGAGTGATAGATAACTGTACAGAAATGACAGTTGAGAGCTGACCGTTGGGAGAGTCAGGGAGTTCGTAGATTGTTATCAGGGTTAGGGTTAGGGTTAGTGCACAGAGTGTTACTGGGAGAGCTTTGAAAGCACAACAGCCTCTGAGCTCAGTGGACTCAGCCCGAGAGCAGTTTAAGTGGAAAACAGTGGCAACCAGTGGACCTCTCTCTCTGAACTGTTGGGGCACAACCCAGGCTCTAGGAGAGGACAGTCCTGCCACTGGGCTACAAAGTGGTTCTGCTCCATGCGCAGGGGATGGATGCAGACCACATGGTGCAAAATATTGCTGCTGTGATACAGAGTAGCCTGAGGGCATGGGGAGGCAGTGGCAACATTGTCCGTGGCTACATGGTCATGGACTCTGGCGTCAACTTGCTGGCAGTGGTGAAGGCTGTGCACCTCAAGGGCATCATCTACTTGGTGCACGTGCTTCACCTCATTGTGAAGGATGCTCTGGGGCTGGGGGGCACTGTCAAGGCCACCTGGGATGCTGCCATCCTCGAGAAGCAGTCCTTGCTAGAGACCTGTGGGCACTTGGCCATCCACTTCTTATGTAGCATCCATTTTTCCTGTCTGCTGCATGAGAGGCAGGAGGATGATCCTGAACACTGGCTCATCCTCAACTTACCCACTCTCTGGAACTCCACCTACTCCACAATTGCACATTTGGTGGGGCAGAAGAGCAGGGTGCAAGATGTCATCTCCTCCATGACCATCCTGTATGGGGAAGAGGAGCTCAGCATCAGCTTCAACAACTGGCTGACCTTCTCCCAAATGGTGCATGTCCTCAAGCCCTTCCAGGATACCACCAATGTGCTCTGCACCCATACCTGGGGCAAGTCGTCCCCTTGACTCAAGGCCTGGGACCAGGTGCTGGCCTCCACACTGCAGCTGGGCACCAAGGGGACAGCTGTTCTTCCATGCATCAGGGCCTTGGCAGAGAGGCTGCAGGTGAGCATTACCACTAGGTTGCATCCTCTCTGCAAGGATCTGTATCTGTGACCAATGTTCCCTCTAAGCCATGTTGTCTTGTGAGCAGAAATTTTATGTTGTGAGCCAAAAGATCTACTAGCCATAAAGTTGTGAGTGGATCTGTGGGTCTCTGTGTGTGTGTGTGCATATAATTTCAGTTCACAAACATACAAAACATACAAACATGAAATATAAACTACTATTTGTATTGTAAACCATATATGGATCTTATCACTGATGTTAAAACATGCATGTTCCTACCATGATTTCATTTAGTAAGTCATCATTCTATTATCCAATTTGTTCTGAGTCTTCAGAATGAGAACACTACTCCTCTAAGTATGTTGACAATATATTTTTAACTTGCATTAAACACTAAAGAAAATTTTAACGAGGCTTTGCCCAATTTAATTACAAGCTGAATGTTACTCCAGAATCTTCTGTATTATTCACACTCTGTGTAAACTATATGTGGCATCCCCACATTTGGACACATTGGCACATGTAGCACAGACCTTCCTGTAGAACCCTTGAAACACAAGCTGCAAGCCCTCCAGCAAAAAATGCATCTCATGGAGAAATCTAGCAAACATCTTTGCTTTCTAGAAATAGTAATAGGAGGACCACAGCACCCCAAATTTTTTTGAAAAGACCAATTTAAAAAAAAAAAAAAATCCATCACATAACAATTCCGAGCACATTCTGTACCTAAGAAAAAGGCAAACATTTTTTAACAGAACACATTTGCTATGATGCTTGCACAGGGGTCATGCTATATATCAAGCCCTTTGTCAATAATCTGATTCAACATTTCCCACTTTTTGCATTTTGTGTTTCTTTCTTCTTTTTTTGTAATCTCGTTCCTATGTTTTGTAATGTTTTGGTTTTCTTTTTTGTAATGTTTTTTGTTTGAAAATATTAATAAAAATATTTTTAAAAATATTTACTGCGATTATACTGCTATCTCTTCATCCTCATACAGATGGACTTTTCTCTGTTAATTTTACCCTGTAAATCTGGGTTTTACACTCTCATACTCTTATTCAGTAATTTTAATCTTCTATCCCCCCTTTCTATTTTGTTCTAACGTTAATTAATTAGTTGGGAGGGAGGGAGGGAGGGAGGGAGGGAGGGAGGGGTGGGAAAAAATCAAATAGATGGGAGGGAGGGAGGGAGGGCGGACATTTAAATTGCTTCCTGGCAGCTTCAGGGCAGTCATTCGAAGCTGGCCCAAGTGTCAGAGGGTCTCCAGAATGCACCGAGTCTCCTGATATGGCTGCTCAAAATGGAGAGATTCTTGAGCAACTAGAAGATAGCACTGTTTTAAGTTCATTGCTCCGCCCCTTCCAACAACACACTTCTTCCCTCTCCAAGGGTTTTCAGAACGCCACACACTCTTTTCCAATCTCATTTCAGCGCTAGTTCCTGTCCTCAGACTCACAGAGAAACCCAAACACTCTCATTTCTGGAAGAATGACACATCAATGCCCCTCCCCTCCTCCTCCTGGCCATTGTGCATCCTACATGAAGCAGGGTGATTTAGCAAATGCAAGCCAATGCCAGTAGTTTGTTCACCAACTCACACAGCAGAACCAGAGCTTCCAATTTCAGCACTGGAGCTAGGGATGCCAGCCTCCAGGTGGGACCTGGGGATCCCCTGGAATTACGGCTCCTGCTGAGCGCGTGTGGCACCCAAACAGTCTGCCTCGCCAAGAGCCTCTTGGTGCCCCGCACGGCCTTGGAAAGCTCCTTTGGGGAGATCCTGGACATCCTCAACGGGTATTTCAGCCCCCGGCCTACCTTCTTGGCCAAGAGGATGGACTTCCAGAGGCGAGTCCAGGCCCAAGGGGAATCCGTTGCCACGTTCCTGGCCGCGCTGAGGGTGCTCGCGGTGGACTGCGGGTTCCCGAGGGTGGAAGACAACCTGCTGATGCAGTTTGTGTGGGGCCTGGCGGACTCCAAGCTGCGGCGCAAATTGATTGGCTACCGGAGGCTCTCCCTGGACGAGGCCATCGATGCCGCAACCGCGCACGAGGCCGCCGAAGGGGAACGCCCAGCCGCGGCTGCCCATACGGTCAGAAGGGGTCCCAGCCCCAGGAACTCAGACACCGAAGAGGTCTACGCCCTCAGACCCCAACACTGCCGGCCGGCGCAGACCCAGCAGGCCGACAGGGAGCCAGCCAAGCCTTCCGGCAACTGGACCGGGTGCGCCAGCTGCAGGGAAGGCCACGGGAGGAAGACCTGCAAGTTCCGGGACGCTGTCTGTCACGGGTGTGGAAAACAGGGACACCTCGCACGGGTCTGCTGGTCCAAGGGCCCCCGGAACTCGAGATCGTTGGCCCCACCGCACTGCGCACCGTCCACCGCCTACGAGATGACGAAAGAGGTCGCCGAGCTGTACCATCTCACCGACCAACCGCTGCAGGTACTTCGCCTCCCCAACCCCAATCTCTCCTCCACCCCGAAGATCCAAGTAACCGTGCGGATCGAGGGGTCCCCTTGCTGCATGGAGGTGGACTCGGGATCGGCGGCGTCCATCATTTCCATGGACACTTTAAAAAAACTTTGCCCGGCAGGGGGACCCCCTCTACGTCCATCGCCACTTAGCTTGGTGGACTTTCAAAAGAACCCTGTCCCCATTCGGGGAGTCGGCACTTTCCGAGTGCAGTACTGAGACTTTGAGGGGAACTTGGACTTGGTGGTGGTTGAGGGAAACCTTGTGAGTCTCCTGGGGCGAGCTTGGTTTGAGGCCCTAGGCATTACGATTGGGGGAGTGAATAAGTGCGGGATGCGGGACTGGGAGGCGGTGTGCAAAGAATTCCCCGAGGTCTTTGATGGGAAACTGGGGTGTTATAAAGGGGCCCCGGTGTCGCTTCACTTAGACCCATCGGTGACGCCCATCCGGCGGCGCTTCCGCACCGTGCCCCTGGCCCTCCGCCCCAAAATAGAGGCAGAACTGGACCGGTTGGTGGCCCAGGGGGTCCTAGAGCCCGTCCCCAACACACGATGGGAGACCCCGATTGTAACACCCATGAAGCCGAACGGGGAAATCCGCATCTGCGCGGATTACAAGTGCACCATTAACCAGGCACTTCAGGCACATGCATACCCCGTACCCGTAGTCAGCCACGTATTGGCCACATTGGCGGGGGGGCACATATTTGGTAAGCTGGATCTCGCGCAGGCATACCAGCAACTCCCTGTGGATGAGGCCACGGCCGAGGCCCAAACCATAGTAACCCACCGGGGGGCCTTCAGGGTAACGCGGCTGCAGTTCGGGGTCAGTGTGGCCCCAGGGATCTTCCAAAATCTAATGGACGAGTTGTTAAAAGGGATCCCTGGCGTGACGCCGTTCTTCGACGACGTCCTCATCGCCGTGGCCACCCCAGAGAGCTTCGCCGCCCGCCTATGGACTGTTCTGGGACGCTTCCAAGCCACAGGGCTGAAGGTGAAGCGGGAAAAGTGCCTCCTCGGGGTGCCGGAGGTGGAGTTCTTGGGGTACCGGGTTGACGCAATGGGCCTGCATCCGGCGAGGGACAAGGTTAAGGCCATCGTGGAGGCCCTGCCCCGAAGTCCAAGGCAGAGCTCCAGGCGTTCTTAGGCCTCCTGAACTTTTACCACGCCTTTCTCCCGCACAAAGCCGCCGTGGCCGAACCCCTGCACAGGCTGCTGGATAAAGCGACACCTTGGGCATGGGGAGCGCGGGAGGAGACGGCGTTTCGGGGGGTTAAGGTACTATTGATTTCGAACGCTGTACTCGCCCACTTTGATGAAAAGCTCCCGGTAATCCTGGCATGCGACGTGTCGCTGTATGGGGTCGGGGCGGTCTTGGGCCACCGGCTACCAGACGGGAGGGAAGTCCTGGTGGCTTATTACTCCCGCACGCTGTCTCCCGCAGAGTGGAACTATGCGCAAATTGACCGGGAGGGCTTGGCTCTGGTGGCAGGGGTTAAGAAATTCCACAACTTTGTGTATGGGCGGCCCTTCACGCTAGTAACTGATCATAAGCCGCTCCTGGGACTTTTCGCGGCGGACAAACAAACGCCGCAGGTACTGTCGCCCCGGGTGTTGCGCTGGTCCTTGTTTTTAGCGGGCTATCAGTACCGGCTGGAGCATCGGCCGGGCAAGGTGCTGGGGCATGCTGACGCCCTGAGCCGCCTGCTGCTGCCGCAGACAGGGGAGGATCCGGCCCCGGCTCCAGCAGTATTGTTGATGGAGGAGCTGCCCAACCCCCCCCCTTCAGGCTGCAGACGTGGCCGCCTGCTCATCCCGAGATCCCATTCTCTCCCGGGTCCTAAACTGGGTGGTGAGGGGATGGCCAGCGGAACAGACGGGGCCAGAGTTCGCGGCATACAAAGCCAGGAGGGAAGAGTTATCCGCCTTGAAAGGGTGCTTACTATGGGGGGGCAGGGTGGTCATCCCGGGGCCCATGAGACAAGGGGTTCTAGAGACGCTGCACGAGGCCCACCCGGGAATTGTACGAATGAAAGCTCTGGCAAGGAGCTACGTGTGGTGGCCCGGGATAGACGCAGAAATTGAAACCTGGGTCCGGGGGTGCACACGGTGCCAGGAAGTCCGCCCCAATCCCCCGAGAGCGCCTACCCAAAGCTGGGAGTCTACCCACAAGCCGTGGTCCCGCCTACACGTAGATTTTGCCGGGCCGTTTCAGGGGCTCCAGTTCATGGTGACGGTAGACTCCTACTCGAAGTGGGTAGAAATAAGCCCAGTGTCTACCACCTCGGCTAAAGCCGCAATAAGGGCCCTGCGGAAAATATTCGCGACGCACGGGTTGCCAGACACAATTGTGTCGGACAACGGGGCCGCGTTCACATCTGCTGAGTTCCAAGCGTTCCTCGCAAGGAACCTAATCAGGCACATACGATCCGCGCCCTTCCACCCGGCAACAAATGGACAGGTGGAGAGGACGGTACGCACCGCCAAAGAAGCCCTGAGCTGCATAACGGAGGGGGATTGGGAGTTCCGGTTGGCCCGCTTCCTCCTAACACAACGCACCACCCCGAACCCCATCTCCGGGCATTGCCCCGCAGAACTATTGATGGGCCGCCGCCCCACAACCCTGTTAGACAGGCTCCACCTGGACCGAGAAAGCTGGTTGAAACCCGGGAGGCGCCCAGGAGCTTCCTCCCGGGGGAACCTGTCTACTTCCGGAATTACGGGGCGGGGCCTCAGTGGCTGGCCGGGCGCATCCTAAAACCCACCGGGCCAGTGTCATACGAGGTCCTGGCAGACGGGGACCGGGTCCTCCGAAAGCACGTGGACCAACTCAGGGGGCGGCAAGACCCAGGCACAGGGATCCAGGCCCCGCTACCGGAAGACACCGCGGCCGCCCCAGCACCAGATCAGCTGTAGGCACCACTAGCGGAGCAGGTGCCAGAAAGACCGCGGAGCCCGGAGGGGGGCCCGGAGCAAGCCGAGCCGCCGCAGTTGCTGTCACCACCGCCGCCACCGCAGCTACCACCGCAGCTGTCGCTGCCACCAGAAATCCCAGCTCCTAGCGCGGGAGGACCACTAGAAGGGGGCCCCGCCAGTCCGGTACCGGCCCCCCGAAGATCATTAAGAGAACGGAGGCCGCCAGCCTACCTAAAAGACTATGTCACCTGATGGGAGACGAACTATGGGGGGAGGGGTGTTGTGTCCTGACATCAGGAGTAGGAGCTGGCGAAGGCAGCCAAGCTTCGCTCTCTGAGAACAATAGGGACTAGGCTCCTGAGCTCGCCAGTAAAGAACCAATGGCAGCTTTGGCGGGCAATTCAAACCCGCCAATAGAATAGGGGCGTCCCCCCCCGTACTGTATATAGTTGGCCGCCGGCCATTACTTTTTGTTCTTGTCTTGTGTGAAGTACGAATAAACGCGTCTTCTCTTATGTCGTCGTCCGAGTCATGAGGCCCGAAACCCAGTACTTTACATTAAGGATAACTCAGCTTACAGGCAACACTGTCTGTGACTCCCGGGTAAATGGCAGCATTGCTTTCCAGAATGCAGAGCTCACGCAATGGAAGTGTGAGCTCTGCAAAGAAGTGCAGAATGTGCAGGCCAACAAACATGGCCAGAAGGAACAGCAAGTGGCAGAGGCTGGGGAGGGGGAGGAGCCACAGCCCAGCAGCTCTGCTTCAAAGAGCCCAATCAGGAAGGAGCCCCGCTACTGGTGGTCGGTGGTGAACTGGGAGGTCAGCAGTGATGGGGATGCCCGGTGTGTGATGGTGGAGGGTTCGGCAGGGATGGTGGTGAGGGAGTACCTCGCCAAGTCCCCTGAGCCTGCCTCTGCCAATCCCCTGGAGTACTGGTCATGCAAGACTGCCATTTGGCCCAACCTCTCTTGTGTGGCCATTAAGCCTCCTCTCCTGCCCTCCTACCAGAGTGAGCGGGTGTTCTCCCACCTGAGAGACATTCTCGGCTCCCACCACTCCGGCCTGGACCTGGCCAGGGTGGATGAGTTGGCCTTCCTCAAGGTCAGCCTCCCCCGCCTGAGCTACCCTTCTCTGGACCTCACAGAGTAGGGTTCAGACCTCCTGTTGCCCCCTTGCATGCCCCCCCCATTCCTCCTTATCTCTGGGCGATCTGGCATGTGGCCTGTGGGTTGTGCCCTTGGGTGGGTGGGTGGATGGCCACCTCTGTCAGGTGGGGGTGGTCTCCCTCAGTCAACACCTCCCTCGTGAAACATCTGCCTCATAACACAACACCTCCCTCATGAAATATCTACCTCATAACACGTCTACCTTGTGGAAAAACATCCATCTCAGCAAACATCTAGTTCAACCACCATCTGTCCATGCAAGCAAGCCCCCGTTTGACCACCCCTTTCCATTGCATTTGTACAATTCACAACAGGTGTGTCAGACTCAAGTCCCCGTTTGCCCATGTCCTGTGTCACTGGGCCTATATGGTTTTGCTTTCGGGATAGCTTTTGCGGGGGGGGCTGGGAAAGCATGAGTGTGTGTATGTGATTGCTATGTATCGTTACTCGGCAACCATCTTTCTAAGGGTGACTCCCCGCCTTTTCTGGGTGCTGGGAAGAGACTAAGTGACCTTGGAGCTGTCTGTGCTGGCCGCCCTGTCTTAGATAAACAATTGCAGGTTCACAGGTGGGGGAGATGTGAAAGTGCGCTCATTTTAGGCGGGCTGACTGGAATGTGTGATTGGTCAACCTTTGGGGGGGCTCTTTGAATGGGGTATAACTTTTGGATTGGTGCTGGATCCAACAGTCCTGACACAAAGATGTCTTAGCTCGCCACATCGCCATATCCGAATAAACAGATCTTTGAAAAGAAGAGTGCTGCTGAGCCTGAAGCTTGCACAAGAGTCTGACAAGGTGATCTCTTGTTTGCACAATGTGTTCCACTAATGGCGAATAACCAGAAATTTCACCTACGGGTGGGCTGTGGCCAGAGGGTCTATGTGATTCAGTCTGAGGGGCCCTGGCTGGGAGCGTTGTGGGCCTGCCTTGCTAGGTGCTGGTGCTTGCCAGGTGTGCCTGCCAAGCTGTCGTGGGGTTACTCTGGGGAGCCCCTGTTGGAACCGTTGCCATGTCTGCCTTTCTGTCATTCCAAATCTGGGATGGCCACGCCAGGTCAACATGTGTTTCCATTTTTCTGCAGAGTAAAGCACATCCCGGTTGCTAGATGTGCTCTGGACCCATGTGTTTCAGTCCTTGGGGGAGGGGCTGTGAGAGTTGTGCCACACTTTCCTTGCTTGTCGGGTGCAGCTGGGGTCCCTGCCAAGCTGCCATGGGGTTATTTTGGGGAGCCCCTGTCAGAACTCTGGGGATGTCTGCCTTTCTACCATTTGGAACCTGCCTTTGGAGACTGGGAACAGGGACAGGGACGGTGAGCGTAGAGGGGATGCTTGCCTTGCTTCTGGGGTCTGACTGGGGGTTTTTCTGCACCCGTCTGTTTCCCTGCTGCTCTTCCAGGGCTGTGAATCACCCTCTGCATTCCATCACACTTTCACTTTCTGTGTGCATCACTAGAGGAGCAGCCTGGGGAGATCCTCTGCGAGTTTGATGCTTCTAGATTGCAGGGGGGAGGGCCTTTGACACACTCCTCCCCACCTTTGCACATTGGACCCCAGGGAGGTATCTTTTCCCCCTTCCCCAAAGCCAATCTGCACACAACTTGGAGGGGGATGTATTAAAAGGAAATACAGGATTGCCCACTGGAAACAGTGGGAGCGGCTTGAAGACAGTGTTCCCTCTAAGCTGAGTTAGTGTGAGCTAGCTCACAGTTTTTTAGCCTCTGGCTCACACATTTTTGTCTTGGCTCAGGAAAGATAATTTATGCAGTAGCCAAATCGCTCGCTCACAACTTTAAGGTCAGTAGCTCACAAAGTAGAATTTTTGCTCACAAGACTCCACAGCTTAGAGGGAACATTGCTTGAAGGCCCATTTAACTTTAAAACCCTTGGGACGCCACCCCTCCCAACCGACCAGCCAGCCAGCCAGCCGCTGAGCTTGCATCCCTGCATGAAGTGGCCCAGCAGCAGCTAGCCAAAGGGGGTGGGAGAGAGGAGAAAGGGGCGGGGGCAGTGTGCGCCATCTCTTATGCATGCACTTGGCCAAGTTGGCGACAATTGGATGCCCCCTCCACAGATCACAAATGACGTTAACCACAATTAAGCAAAAACTGTGGGTTTGGGTTGTAGATGCAGAATGCATACACAAAAATAAACTGGAGAAAGAACAGTGCAGAGGGCAGGGACACAAAATACCAAGTTAACCTTAAAGGCTCATGTGAAGAAGTTATAGTTTGGATTTACCACCTCAGATGCCAGCCTCTTGGGCTGGGCCAACTGAGTTTGGGGAGAATTTGCTAGTTCTTAGTTTCCTACCTCCTTACATGGGCGGGTGACAACAGCCTTAAATTCTGGCCAAGAGTCCACCACGACTTCATGCTGAGCTGGGTTTCCACGGTTGATGTGCATCACTGTACCGTAGACCTGCCAATGAAAAATGTTGTTATGATAATCTATAGCAGGGGTGGCAAAACTTGCTTCATGTAAGAACCACATAGACTAAATGTTAGATGTTCAAGAGCCGCAAGGTGACTTTGGAGGAAGAGGCAGGTTTGAGGAATGGGCCTGAAAGTGACATCACAGGAAGGGGTGGGGATTTGGTGCAGAATGTGACATCACTGGAAGGGGCGGGGCTTAGGAAGTGACATCACTATCCTTTGACCTGGAAGTGACATCACAGGACATGACATCATGAAGTGTCACATCCTTGCTATGCGCCACCCCCAAAGCTCCCTGGCAGGCCTGGGCTTATGTGTTTGCAAGTAACAAAGATCTGAACATGAGAAGAGCCCTGCTGGATCAGACCAGTGAGAGTCCATCTAGTCCAGCATCCTGTCTCACACAGGGGCCAGCCAGTTCCTCTGTATGGCTAGCAACCGGCCATAGAGGTTGAGACCTTCCCCTGATGTTGCCTCCTCCAGACTCTGGGATTTAGAGGATTAGTGCCTCTGGATGTAGAGGTTCATCTCATCCACCATGGCTAGTAGCCATTGAAAGACTTATCCTCCATTTATCTATCTAATCTCCTTTTAAAGCTGTTTATTCCTGTGGCCGTCACAACATCCTCTGGCAGCAAATACCACATTTTAATCTGAATTGGAATGTGTGCATCTGCACAGTCCACACAGCATTCACCATACTGGGCAGCTGGACAGTAGCAGCTATCGGCAAGTGTCAGAACCATTTTTATTTATTCAGTTTTTTTAAATAAAATTTGCATCCCACCTTTCTGCTCTTCTGAGGGCCTTTCTTGCCCTTCCAAGGGCCACCAAGACAGCTAACAATTTAAAACATACATTATAAAATCATGTTTAAAAACCATAAAAACCAACAGCCTTTCAAATGTACATAATTAAAACAGTTAACAAAATTCAACAGAGTTATGGAGCAAGGCACCCAGAAACATGCCATACTCAAAGCACTGCACAGTTGGTGAGGCAATATGAAGGCTTCTGGCTTATCCAACAGATCTCAAGCACCTGTGTTCACACAATACTTGTGACCAAGTTAAAGCACTTCCTACTCCCCTCCCCCAAACACTTGGATTCATAGAAGCAAAAACATTAGTGTTCCAAGTGAAGTGCTTTTCCCTCAGCAGGGCAAGCATCTCTTTTTCAAGTACTTGTCAGAGTCCTGCAGAATCAATTCCCACAACTTTCCAAAGGAGTAAAGTTTATTGGAGTCAGTAAAGGCAAGCCATCTGCACATACATTCAGTGTCAGGAATGAAACTAAGTGCGCATAGCTGAATAATATACAAGATTCAAGGGGAATGGACCAGAGCCAATCAGAATAACTGCAAAAATTCCCCGAGAATAGAGTCACAAGGCACCAAGGTCACAGGCCTAAGCTGCAAGAAGATAAGGAGGCAAGGAGAATTGAAACTTAACATTCCAAGTCAGGCAGAGACAAAGACAATGCACCCACAGCCAGCATCTCCCTCCTCAGCCATGGCAGCTACATAGCTGACAGTACTTTTTTCCTGGCTTTGCTTGGTGGGATGAGGTACAGGGGGAAACTGTATGCCATACAGCTCTCAGCCCCCCCTCCACCCAAAAGGATTCCCAGCCACTGACCCCCAGCCCAGAGCGGGCTGTCTGCCCCACAGCCTGCCAAGGCTGCTGGGGAAAAGCTTCCCAGCTGGCCTGGTTGCTCTCAGGCCCCCCACCCTCCCAAAGTGATTCCCCGCCATCCACCCCCAGCCCGGAGTGGCCTGCCCTCCCAAAGAAACTTACCCTTCTGGCTCCCAGTGGTGCCAACAGGAAGAGGCAGCGTGTGCAGCCCCCAGCTTAGCTGCCCTGGCTGCCTGCCCTCCCACTGGGACAGAAGAAGGGGAAAAAAACCCTCCGCTTTCAAAGCAGGGAGGGACGCAGGGGGATGGCAAGCCTCGTGAACCGCAGGAGAGGGCTCCAAAAGCCGCATGTGGCTTGCGAGCCGCAGTTTGGCCACCCCTGATCTATAGCAAAAATTTCCATTTGCCTGTGACATTACTGTGCCACAGACCTGCCTGAAAGGTAGCTGAGAGCAATCTGAAATAATGATGCGGATCTATGACTGCCATCTTTTACCTTGGATAATGTGGATGATCCAGCCATTCAATGGATCCATGAGCAATGTAAGCACAACATCCAAGGGCTCATCACAAACAAGTATTACTACTATGGACTTCTAAAGGTTGTGCCATTTTCCACAGTTCAAACCACCCCATGAAGCAGCTGTTTGCCTTATAGGGAAATATATATGGGTACTAGGCTTGCCAAGAACTTACCGCATGCCGGCGGGGGATGGATACGTCCTCGCAGGACCATCCCCAGGGGAAGGACAGGTGTGGAGCACCATGCCGTCGCCAGGAAGGAATGCGAGGCGATGCTCTGGCATTGCGGCTGGAAACTCGATGGTACCATCGAGTTTTCAGCCCCATTGCCAGAGCGTCGTCTGGTGTCACTTCCTGGCGATAGCATGGTGCGTTACCAGGAGGACTAGTCCGGCCGGGGAGCATGCGTCCCCCGCTCCCACGCGGTAAGTACTTGGGAACCTAATGGGTATCTAAATTTTGCCTGTGGTTTTCTATGAGGGGAAATATTGGCTTGCAAAGGCTGGGAGGAGAGCAATTTAATCAGAAAAATAACACAAGGAAAAAAATAAATCCTCATCCAGTGACATGGCCATGATCTGATTCAGTCCCCTGACAACTACTTTTAACTTATAAAACAATGCAGGAAGTCCTGATGGCAAGTATCACACATCTCAGTTAGGTCTCCTTAGCAAAGTAGTTTTAGTTCCATTAATAAAGAGATTAAAACAGATCACTAAAGTCTAATATCTCTTATAGCCAACTATTTTGAAAAAAAGGAATTCCAGTTTTCTGAGTGGAGATGATGAACAAATTAAACCATATGAATTGTACTTCTACAAATCTTGTTAGCCTCTTTAAAAGTAGTCATCACATTTTTGCCATCTTTTCTGCTTCCAGGTGCCTTTTTTGCATATATTTGAAACTGAAGGCAGCATTAATTGAGCTAGTTTGCAACACAAACCTGCTTTCAAGCTTCACCTGTTGTGTACTGCCTTTTTGAAGCTATCCCAGTAGGCCTCAGAGCAAGCAGGAGAGATTCAGTACTTCTCTTTCTCAGGAGTCCAGTACCGACTAGGAATCTGCTAAACCAGGCCAGGACAGCCCTGGCATAGAGGAAACAGCTGAGTTAACTAGAGCTATTCCTCATTCCAATAGCCATGTCACCTGTAGGGTTGCCAGGTCCCATCTTCTCCCTGGTGGGGGGATTAGGGCGCGTTCCAGGAGGGGGTATGGCCATCCCAGACATCCCGGGCATCGCTCTGTGTGACATCATCACATCCCCACTTTTCCCCCTACCATTTAAAGGGCAAAATCACCCTCACAAGCAGTGTTCGCCTCAACTGCTGCATGCCTGCCTTGCAAGCAGCAGATGTATCACTTGCAGGGCAGGTGCTCCCAGTGTCTGCTTTTTCAAGTGGGGCTACAGAGGACTGCTGGGGGTGGGGCTCCCCCCACCAGCCAGCTGGTGGGCTTCAGGAGAGAGCCCTAAAAATCAAGGGAACCCCTGCCAGCACCTGGGGACTGGCATCCCTAGTTACCTGCCTTACAATTACTGTTAATAAAGAGGACTTCAGCCAAATGTAACTGTTTGTTGTTTGCTCCACTACACAAAATCACCCATAATAGGTCTTCTATTTTACATGGACAGAGCTGTTAAAAGTTATGTATGGGTAGCAGGGCTATTTTGGGGGGCAAAACGCACCGGAACGGTGTTCTGGCTGCCTTCTGATTTCCTGCCGGCTCCCTGCACTTCAAGGGAGCCCCTTTAAGCGCAGGGAGCCAGAAGGCCTCGCATGCCCGATCTCTGAGTGAAGATCAGGCACGCGGGGCCCTTTCAAGCCAGCTCCCTGCACTTCAAGGGAGCCCCTTTAAGTGCAGGGAGCTGGAGACCCCTCCAATCTCCGCTCAGAGATTGGGTGCACGCAAGCCTTTCAAGACGGCTCCCTGCACTTAAAGAGAGCCCCTTTAAGTGCAGGGAGCCGGAGGTCCCTGCCCGCCCGATCTCCGAGCAGAGATCAGGCCCACGGGGCCCTTTCAAGCCAGCTCCCTGCACTTAAAGGGAGCCCCTTTAAGTGCAGGGAGCTGGAGACCCCTCCAATCTCCGCTCAGAGATTGGGTGCACGCAAGCCTTTCAAGACGGCTCCCTGCACTTAAAGAGAGCCCCTTTAAGCGCAGGGAGCCGGAGACCCCTGCCCACCCAATCTCCGAGCAGAGATCAGGCCCACAGGGCCCTTTCAAGCTGGCCCCCTGCACTTAAAGGGAGCCCCTTTAAGTGCAGGGAGCCAGATGCCTCTGCCCACCCAATTTCCAAATGAAAATCGGGTGCGTGGTCCACAACCACCCCTCTCCCTCCTCTCTCTCAAGAGAGAAGGGAGAGGAGTGGCTTCAGGTGTTGGGACTTGGGGGTGGGGGAACCCCCACCAAACCATGAGGTAGCTGTGGGGGCGGTAGGGCCTTGATCGGGGGTGGGTGGGCCGCAGAGGGTGGCATGGCCTTGATCAGAGCGTGGGAGAGCCTCCCTCCATTCCCATCTCTTTGCCCTCTTTCCCTCCTTCTTTCCTTCTATTTCTTTCTTGCCCTCTTTCCCACTTTTTTCCTTCTCTCTCTCTCTCTTTCCCTCCTTTCCTTCGCTCCTTCTTTCCTTCTCTTTCTTTCTTTTTCTTTCCCTCTTTCCCTCCTTCTTTCCTTCTCTCTCTCTCTTTCTTTCAGTGACCGGAAAAAAGCCCACAGGAAAAAAGCCCATGGACATCAATGCTCACAGGAAAAAAGCCCTCATGGAAAAAAGCCCTCATGGAAAAATGCCCACATGGAAAAAAGCCCACACAGTAAAATACCATGTAAAGCGCCATAGCAACAATCTGTGTTGTGATTTTATCAAGTATAATCCTATATATATATAATTGTCTTACACTTTGGCCATTTCCACCTCTCCCATTGGCTGAAGGAAACCCTTTCCAGGCCATTGTGAGAAACTCATAGGGGCCAGGCCTGACTAGGGTTGCCAGTTCCAGGTTGGGAAATTCCTGGATATTTTGTGATGAAGTCTACAGAAGCCAGAGTTTGGGAAGGGGAAAGGCCTCAGCTGAATAGAATGCTATAGAGCCCACCCTCCAAAGCAGTTATTTTCTCCAGGGGGAGGAGAGATCTGTTGACTGGGGTTCAGTTGTGATACCTGTTATGTCCTGAGCTTGATTTCATCCCCTTTGACAGGCTGGTATCCAGAATGGCAATACCTGATTGGCTACTCTGCATAGCAGGCCAATCAGGATACAAGGATTGTGCTGGAGGGAAGCAAACTGATTGGATGTTATCTAAGCAATGCTATCGGTTGTTATCTCTGATGTGGGTGTGGCTATGCAAGCCCACACTGTTTAAGTAAGAGCCTGTTGCTCTATGTTGTGTTGTCTGTTCTGAGCTGTTCTGAGCTGTTGAATCACTACCATTAAAGCTGAATCACTTGTTGGAATGCTGCCTTTAAGTGTCATACTTATCAGTGGCAATGAGCATGGGATCTAGCGGGTAGGCAGCCCCGCTGAATACTGACACAACGACAGATGAAGTGGAACCAGTTGCAGCTCCACCACCAGCAGAACAGCACCCTGCCAACCCACCGGCAGAACCAGCAAGAGGGATGGCAGCCAGTGCCAAGTTGAAGGCATTTGAACCAGGCCTGGAAGACTGGGAATCATACATAACATGGTTCGAGTGCCATCTAAGGGCACACCAAATTGAGGATGAAGCCATGAAATCAGCGGTCCTGCTGAGCTCCTGTGGCCAAGCCATATTTGACATGACAAGGTCCCTGGTCGCGCCAACCAACATCCTGATGGTGTCATTGGCGGACCTGAAGGCAAAGCTGAAAAATCACTTTGCACCTAGTCCATCAGAAATTGTGTGCCGCCATGCATTCTATAAATGGGACCAGAAGGTCAGAGAATCAATTGTGGAATTTGTCACTGAGCTGAGGAAAGCTGCCCGCACGTGTGGTTTCTCTGATCTGGAGACGGCTTTGCGGGACCACTTGGTGTGTGGCCTAAGAGACGAGAGTCTGCAGCAGCGTCGCCAAAGCTGAACTCACCTATGCTATAGCCTATGCAGAGGCTATAGCCGCTGAAGCCGCCGAACAGTTCACATGGGAGGTCCGGCAAGCCACCAGGCCGTCGCAACCACACGTTGAGAAGGCGATGCATCATGAGTCGACCAGCGATTCTAAGGCCGAGGGCAAAGCCGCAGCAGACCACAAAGAAAGCAACACACTGGCAGTCATGCGCAGGTTGTGGCGGCAATCACGAACGGGACCAGTGCTGGGCACGTGATCTACGGTGCCAAAACTGCAACAAGTGGGGCCATTTGGCCAGAGTCTGTAAGGCAACAGGTCCAAGGAAGTCACCTCAGTCATCCCCAGCGATGTCGAGAAAGGACTGAGATGTCAGAGCACGGAGGCAAGCGGAGTGCAACGTGACCACCCACCGTTCTGGCCCTACAACTGTCCTGAGCACCCAAAATCACATCAGGAGGAAGATCCATATCACCGTGCTGCTGGATGGAGTGCCATGTGAGATGAAGGTCAACTCGGGATCGGCATTGACCATCATATCCACAGAGACATTCCATCATTTGTTTCCGGACCTCACAGGAGCCACCGCAGGTTAGTGGGGTGCATCTCTCAGATTTCCAAGGGCGGCGCATACTAGTGGCTGGGGAAGCCATTTTCAAGGTACAATTTAAAAGGTTAAGGGGACCCTAGGTCTCCAGGTGGTTGAGGGGCAAAGGGCCAGTCTGCTTGGGTTAGACAGGTTTGAGGCTCTGGGAATTGCTGTGTCTGGGATTGACCACATTGGTGGAAATAAATTGAATTCTTTGTATGCGGAGTTCCCCAAAGTGTTTAGCGGAACCCTGGGAAAGTATATGGGTCCGCCAGTCACGTTTGAGCTAGACCTCTCAGTAGCACCCACCAGGTCGCTGTACAGAACTGTGCCACTTGCCCTCAAATTGAAAACTGAGGCAGAACTAGATAAGTTGGTGACTCAGGGGGTTTTAGAGCCTGTGCCTTATGTGAAGTGGGAAATACCCATTGTAACACCAATCAAACCAGATGGTTCATTCAGGATATGTGCTGACTATAAATGTACTTTAAACAAGGCTTTACAACAGCATTCTTACCCCGTTCCCATTATAAGCCAAGTATTGGGTTCGCTGAAGGGGGTGCGACTGTTTGCAAAACTCGACCTCGCACAAGCATACCAGCAGTTGCCCGTGGACCCCAGGGCAGCAGAGGCACAGACGATTGTGACCCATCGAGGAGCATTCGGGGTCAATCGTTTACAATTTGGGGTAAATGTAGCTCCTGGTATCTTTCAGAGTTTGATGGAGGGATTGCTGAGGGATCTGCCAGGAGTGGTCTGACGATGTGCTGGTTGCTGGTGCCACTGAGGATGAACTGGCAGAGCGTATTAGGGGTGTGATGGGCCGATTCCAAATGGCAGGATTAAAAGTTAAAAAGCAAAAATGCCAGTTTGAGGTTTCCCAGGTCGAATTTCTTGGGTTTCTAATCGATGAACAGGGCATCCACCCCACGAAGAGTAAGGTTGCTGCCATCCGATGAGCCCCAGAGCCCAAAACAAAAAAAGAGCTACAGTCCTTCTTGGGCATTTTAAATTTTACCACGCCTTCTTGCCCCACAAGGCGTCGGTGGCAGAACCATTGCACAAACACCTTGAAAAGGGGACCTAGTGGACCTGGGGGCCGCGGCATGATGAAGCATTTAAGGGAATAAAAGACTTTGTTGTTGTTCAGTCGCACAGTCGAGTACGACTCTTCGCGACCCCATGGACCAGATCACGCCAGGCCCTCCTGTCTTCCGCTGTCCGCTGAAGTTTGCTCAATTTCATGTTTGTTGCATCGATGACACTGTCTAACCATCTCATCCTTTGCCGTCCCCTTCTTCTTTGACCTTCAATCTTTCCCAGCATCAGGGTCTTCTCCAGTGAATGCTCCCTTCTCATTTGGTGGCCAAAGTATTTGAGCTTCAGCTTCAGGATCTGGCCTTCCAGGGAACAATCAGGGTTGATTTCTTTTAGGATTGACTGATTCGATCTCCTGGCAGTCCAAGGGACTCTCAAGAGTCTTCTCCAGCACCATAGTTCAAAAGAATCTATTCTTCGGCGCTCGGCCTTCCTTATAGTCCAACTCTCACAGCCATACATTACTACGGGGAATACCATTGCTTTGACCATGCGGACTTTTGTTGGCAAGGTGATGTCTCTGCTTTTTATCATGCTGTTTAGGTTTGCCATCGCTTTCCTCCCAAGGAGCAGGCGTCTTTTAATTTCATGGCTGCAGTCACCATCTGCAGTGATCTGGGATCCTAGGAACGTGAAGTCTGTCACTACTTCTACGACTTCCCCTTCTATTTGCCAAGGAGTGATGGGGCCAGATGCCTTGATCTTAGTTTTTTTGACGTTGAGCTTCAAGCCCACTTTTGCACTCTCCTCTTTCACTCTGAGCAAGAGGCTCTTTAGGTCCTCTTCACTTTCTGCCATCAGAGTGGTATCGTCTGCATATCTGAGGTTATTGATCTTTTCCCCAGCAATCTTAACTCCAGCTTGTGATTCATCCAGGCCAGCATTTCGCATGATGTACTCTGCATATAAATTAAATAAGCAAGGTGACAATATACATCCTTGTCGTACTCCTTTTCCTATGCTAAACCAATCAGTTGTTCCATATCCGGTTCTAACTGTTGCTTCTTGACCCTTATACAGGTAGTGTCTAATTCTGTGTTAATGCACTATGATGAAGGGAAGCCACTAATCCTGGCTGCAGATGTCTCCCTGTTTAGAATTGGTGCGGTCCTCAGCCACAAAATGGCAGATGGGCAGGAAGCACCAATAGCTTGTTATTCAAGGACAGTGACAGGCGCTGAGAGGAATTATGTGCAAATCAGTAAGGAGGGACTTGCGTTGGTTGCCGGTGTTAAAAAAAGGTTTAAAAAGGTTAAGCCATCGACATCGACTTTGGTCGTTGAGCCTGTCGTTATTACTGGCCTTACAACTTAAACGTCCACATTGGCATCTACTTCTCAAAAGTCTGCTTTGCCACCTACGACGCCGCAGCACACTTTGTCCTCGGCTTCTGGCTTGATTCCACTTGGCCAGCCAACGAGATCGTCTCCCATGTTGTCTCCTCACAGGGATTCCCGATTTCCTTTGCGGCACTCTGATCTCCCACTCCACCATTTGGAGGAGAGACACATTTTAGTTGACCGACGGTCTCGGTCTCGATTTGACCACAGGAGGCTCATTCGTCGACAGTCTCCATCTCCCTCGGGCTTGCCTTCCGACAATCAATGTTGGTCTCCAGATGAATGTAGGCGGCCTCCGTACTGTGCCTACTATTATTCCAGGTCTCCAACTCCTCAGCATCATCATTATGATCGGCTCCGACACTCCGAACGTACCGACCGTGGTCGTGTCTCTGATTGCCCACACCGCTCCAGATCGGTGGCTTCGGCTCTCGAGACCTAGGGATGCCCCGAAGAGTTCTCCCTTAGAACCTCAGTATCATCCCCCTGCTGATGACCAAACAGCAACTGATCTTGTTCAGCCATTAAGGTCCTCCTTAATGTCAATTTCTGACTGTTCTGACTCTGCGGATTTCGATCCCAATGCCAATCCTGCATCCCGATCCAGGGATGATGAGCCTTGCCGCTTGGGTTCCATTTCACCTACTGAAGGTCCCAAAGCTTATCTGGAGCTGGTTACTAGAATGGCCACTGCCCTTCAAGTTCAGGGTTCCACTGAGTCTCCTGCTGTGACTGATGTGGTTCACAAGCTGGTCCAGGCTGACTTTCCGCCTTCCACCGTCCTCCCTTTGCTCCCAGTACATCTTTCTGTTCTTAAGGAATCCTGGGAGCACCTGGTGTCGATTCCCCCCATCTCTAGACGGTATGATGGCCTTTACAAAATCCAGCAGAATTCGGGGAAGTTTCTTGTCTCTCAGCCACCTCCAAATTCGATGGTTGTACATTGTTTGTCAAAGTCGAAGCAGCCTGTACGACAGTCGGTGCCCCCTGACTGTGACTTGACACTCTCGCAAAGAAAGTATATTCCTTTGCCTCCATGGGTCTCCATCTCGACACATACCTGTCTTACCTCTCAGCATATGCCTTCAATGTCACAAATGCTGTCCACCCTGTCTTCGACTTTGTCCCAAAGGAACATCATCTCACCTTGTCGGGCGCTTTGTCTGAAATTTGCTCCATCTTGAAACAGCAGATTAATTCTTATGTTAAAACTCTCCTAAAAAGGAGAGAATTTTTTTTTTTTTATAAGAAAAGGGTAGGGTATATAGATGGAGTAAGAAAAAGAGTGGAGTGAATTTTTTCTGTTAAAAAAGTTAATTTTGGTTAGTATTTAATACAGTTTTTGGCATCCATCACGGTTGAAAGATCTTCTTTTCAGCTTTCCAAAGTCCAAAATAACTCTGTTAATATAGTTAGTAAAGTCCATTGGGGTTAGTTATTAATCAGCTCCTTTCAGATGTTACACGAACAGTTACTTCTTAAGATGTCTTCTTTTTAAGTCTCTCAAATTATAAGTTGAGCCCTTTTTGGCCTTGGTATCTCCCGCTCCGGCACCTCCTTCCTCTGGGCTGCTGTCTTCTTCACTGTTTGAGTCTGCCCAAATTGTGAGTGCTGTGTCTTCCTCTGTGCTGGCGTGTCTCTTCAGAAATCTTTGTGTTTTAAAGACGGAGTCTATCTTCTCTCTTTTATCTTTATCTTTATATTTCTGCCCTCCAATTTTCACGGGCTCCGCAAACACTACACATGAAGTTGGATCTCTAGTATACTGCTTGATAAGCTCAACAACCCCTTCTGCTGGCAGATTATTTTTTTCCATAAAAGTGGGACAGGCTTTAAAGGCCATATCCACCTCTTCTTTTAATTCTTTCGCTTCTCTGCCAGTTAGGGGTGCCAAGACACTCATCAAGGTAGATCTGAGATCTTCTTTCTCTTCTTCTTTCACGCCCTGAAAACGTAGAGTCAGATTAGATTTCTGTGCAATTTCCTCCATCTTCCTTGTTGTTTCTGATATTTGTTTTTGTCGGCTGATGAGAACACTTTCCATTTTAACCAAAGTTTCGTTGATTTTCTGCATTTGATCCAGCAGAGGGCACAGTATCTCACTTTCCTGTTGATTGACAGCTAGCTCGGGGGGGGGGTTACCCGGACCGGAAGTCCCTCCCCTCTTCTTTTCCGGTTTCTGCGGGACTTCTACCGTCGACATTTTCTTTTTTTGTTTACTTTTTCAAAGTTCGTGCCGCATCCCTCAGGAAGCTAATAAGCTCATAATCGTCCATAAAACCCCAAAGGTACTTTCACCAACACTTTTTTCTCTTTGCCCCCCTTCGCTTTTCCTTTATAAATCCCGCTTCTCAAAAGGGGTGGGGATTCCTCCCTCCTCCCATACGCTTATACACTTGTGGGGGGGTTCAAATTCTCGCTCAAAATAGATCTTCAACTCACGATTCGATGCCAATTCTTCTTTTTATTTTAATTCATGTCGCTTTCTTCACTCCTGGAAGTCGGTGGCGTTGCTAAGTCCCATTACGGGCACGACGCAGCGGGGCTGATTGGGGCGGGGAGAAAGCCTCAATTTTCCGGCTGTCTGCCGGCAAAGAGGCTACTCCCCAAGCGCCCCCGGTTCAGAGCCTTTGCCTAAGGCTCACTAGGGTCTTTCGCACATGCGAAGACCCCCCCAGACTGCGCGTGGGCTAACCATCTCCGGGAGCGTCCCGAGAGGTGGCCGCCATTCACACCGCCGAAACCGAAAGTCGAAACAGCAGATTAATTCTGTCCATCATGCTGTCACTTGCTCTTCGAAGGTTTTAGTCTCTTTGATCGCTCTTCGCCGTCATGCTTGGCTGAGAGGCACTTCTCTGCAACCTGATGTCATGTTCCGTATAGAGGATCTCCCTTTCGATGGTGACGGTCTCTTCCACTCTACCACTGATGAGGCCTTGAAAACCATCAATGACAGCAGAAAGCAGGCTCGAAACCTTGGAGTTTCTACCTTTTCTTATCGACCTTGGAACCATCATTGGAAGCCCTACAATTCTAAGCATCATCCATCTCCGGCATCCAATGCCCACTGGAGAAGGAAGCCTTATGACTCCCGTCCTTCCTCCAGGCAGTGGCTGGCAGCCTTCGAAAAAGCCCCAACAGTCCAAACAGTCTGTTTGACTGTCTCCATCACCTGTCCTCTCCACCTTCGTACACCCCTCCCATCCAGACCTGTCTCTTCCCCTTTTTACCAATCTGGGAAGCAATTTCCACCGACTCCTGTGTCCTCACCATTCTACGGATCAGGTACACCATAGAGTTCGTTTCGCCTCCACTCCTAGCTCACTTTGTCGTCACACCCCCAGATCCCCTCCTCGATCTCAAGATCTCCGCCCTTCTTGCCAAGGACGCTATCGAGATTGTCCTGGAGGCGCAACGGACCCTAGGCTTCTACTCAAAGTATTTCCTTGTACCGAAGAGGGACGGTGGTTTCAGAGTGATTATGGATCTTCGAGATCTCAATCAATACATCCGCTATCAAAAATTCCGGATGGTCACTTTGCAGTCTATTCTTCCGCTAATTACAAAGGTGGCATGGCTAGTGTCACTTGATCTCCAAGATGCATATTTCCATGTCACTATCTGTCCCCAGCACCGTCGATTCCTTCACTTTGCATTCGGGAATGCACACTACTAATACAGGGTCCTTCCGTTTGGTCTCTGTACCGCCCCAAGGGTTTTTACCTAGCTGATGGCTATCGTGGTGGCTGACCTTCATCGCCATGGGATAACACTTTATCCCTATATCGACGACTGGCTTCTGGTGGCTTCGACACAAGCCCAATTAATTCACAATGTCCGAGAGACTCTCTCTCTCCTTCGTGCCCTCGGCCTGTGTGTCAACCTCTCCAAGTCCTCTCTTCAGCCCGTCCAGGTCCTTCAATTCCTCGGTGCCTGGCTAGATACCAGCCTCGAAATTGGCGTTTCTAGCACTAGTGTCCCACTTTTGGACCTTCCCTCAACAATCCGCTCAATCCGTTATGAGGCTCCTGGGTCACTTTGCGTCCACGGTGTTTGTCGTCTGTCACGCCAGGTTGAGGATGCGGCTGCTTCAACTTTAATTTCTCCATGCCTTCAATCCTCTCCACAGTCCTTGGCACAAAATCCTGTCAATCCCACCCCTGGTCGTCGACTCCCTCAAGTGGTGGTTTCATCCTCTGCACCTCCTCTCCGACATGCCATTTCGATATCCTCCTCCAAAGGTGTTGTTGACCACAGATGCTTCCCTCTGGGGTTGGGGAGCCCAGTGAGGAACGCTTTCAGCACAGGGGGTCTGGACTCCTCGCAACGCAACTCTGCACATCAATCTCCTAGAGCTGCGAGCGGTTCATTTGGCCCTTCGTTCTTTTCTTCTGATTCTTCGGGGTCGTGTTGTACAGGTGGCTTCCAACAACACCACCGTGGTTTACTACATCAACAAGCAGGGTGGTACTGCCTCTGTTCATCTCTGCAACTCGGCCATCGACCTCTGGTCTTGGTGCCTCCATCTCTCCATTACACTCTCAGCGATACACATTCCTGGCACTCAAAACATCTATGCCGATCAGTTGAGCCGGTCCACGTCATCAGACAACAAATGGTCCATTCCCCTTCGATACCTACAACCTCTGTTTCTCAAGTTCAGTCATCCTCTTGTCGATGGGTTTGCGAATGCCGACAATGCTCGATGTCGTCTATTCTTCAGCAGGGGTCCCCCGTCTGCTCGGTCGTTTGGAGATGCCTTCCTTCATAAGTGGAATGGAACCCTCTTTTATTTCTTCCCTCCATTCCCTCTCATCTCACAGGTCATTCAGAAGATCCTCGCAGATGCCACATCATGTATACTAATCACTCCTTGGTGGCCATGCCAAGTCTGGTTTCCGCACCTCCTCTGGCTCTCCCGTCACACCTTCCACCCTCTCCCTGTTGTCCCTGATCTCCTCTCAGGCCTGAGGGAGAATCCTGCATCCCGATCCAGGGTTTTTCCATTTGACGGCCTGGAAGATCCTGCACTAGACTTCCTGCCTCAAGTCTCTGAAGTCCTCCTGAATACCAGGAAGCCCTCTACTTGACTTGCCTATCAATTAAAGTGGAAGAGATTCCAGTCCTATGGCTCTGATCACTCCTTTGATCCAGTCCAGTCATCCCTCTGTGACATATTCTCCTACGTCATCCACTTAAAGAATACTGGCCTGGCATACTCGTCTTTGAGGGTTCATTTAGCAGCCATCTCTGCTTATCATCCCTTGATACAAGGATCCTCGGTATTTTCGCACTGTCTCACCAAAATGTTCCTTAAGGGTCTCCTTCAGCTTTGCCCTCCTAGGAAACCTCTGGTGCCTTCATGGAGTTTGTCCCTGGTTCTCTCTCAACTTATCTCCAAGCCCTTCAAGCCCATGGCTAGGGCTGACCTCAGGTTACTCTCCTGGAAAACGGCCTTCCTCATAGCTATTACTACCGCTTGTAGAGTAGGGGAACTAGCTGCCTTTACAGCTGATCTCCCCAATACAATTTTCCATAGGGAGAAGGTTGTCCTTAGACCAGATCCTTCGTTCCTACCTAAAGTCATTTCTGCCTTTCATTTCTCTCAGTCGTCTGTCCTGCCTACTTTCTTTCCAAACCCAACTGATGCCCCTCAGAGAGCCTTGCACTGTCTCGATGTTTGCAGAGCGCTCTCTTTTTATCTACATAGGACACAGCCCATACGTAAATCTCCTCGGCTGTTCCTAGCTTATGGCCCTCCGCATCTGGGGGAGCCCATTTCCTCTCAATGCCTGTCTAAATGGGTGACTTCCACCATAGCCCTTTGCTATGAGCTTGCACATCAACCTGTCCCTACCTGTGTCACTGCCCATTCCGCACGAGCGGTATCAACATCCATCGCTTTCCTGGCTGGCGTCCCATTAGAAGACGTCTGTGCGGCTGCTACGTGGTCCTTGACATCGACCTTCATGACCCACTATGCACTTGACATCCAAGCTTGACGAGATGCTGCCTTCAGTCAGACGGTGCTGCGACCTCTCTTCAATTGACCCTGCTGCTTCCTCAGGTAGGGCCATTGGGTGACTTGTTCTGATTATGATGATGTGTTTTAACCAGAATGCTTGTGTCTTTTTCAGCTGCCAGCTCCCTCCTCCAACTGGTTCAGCTCTTGTAATCACCCATGTGTGGGACTGCACAGAGAGCACAACTAAGATAAACAGGTTGCTTACCTGTAAGTGGTGATCTTCGAGTGGTCATCTGTGCAGTACCACAATCCCATCCAGCCTTCCCCACTGCTGGCATCTCCTGATCTCCTTCTTTTGGGTTGATGGGACTTACTGTTGGCGGTCAAAGGAACTGAGTGGGAGGCGGCTCTCTCCCCTGCTCTGGGCATGCGCAGTGCGTGCCTTCTCTCCAGGGTGGGAAGAGAGCCCACCAAAGCTCTTCTGAGACAAAGCTCTAGAAGCTTCTCCCATCGAGGTTGTGCACAGGCACCCAACCCATGTGTGGTACTGCACAGATGACCACTCAAAGATCATCACTTACAGGTAAGCAACCTGTTTCTCTGGCCCAGAGCTATGTTTGGTGGCCGCAGATAGACCATGACATAGAAGAGTGGGTAAAGGTTTGCAGTGAGTGCCAATTGTGCAGGCCAGATTCCCCCCCCCCGCTCCTCTGCATCCTTGGGGAAAGCCACAAAGACCCTGGTCCAGAATCCATGTAGACTTTGCTGGCCCATTTCATGGGCAGGTATTCTTGATTAAGGTTAAGGTAGATTGATGAGGTTAAGGTAGATTGCTGAAGGGGGTATTCAGCTCCTTTTTCAAGCATGGCTTGAAGTGCTCCTCATGAGCAAGATGATTACTGCAGCAGTCATAAAAGCACTGCAAAAGCTTTTTGCTACACATGGGCTGCCAGACGCTCTGGTCTCTGATAACAGGCCTCAATTAGTGTCTGCAGAGTTTGCAAAATTTATGTAAGACAATGTAATAAAGCATACTACATCCGCACCATTCCATCCTGCAACGAACGGGCAGGCAGAAAGAATGGTGAGAACAACTAAAGAAGCTTTGGGGAGAATGACTCGGGGGACCGGAGTCAAAAGGTGGCATCTTTCCTCCTATACCAACATATAACACCACACTCTAAATAGGTAGCCAGTTTAAAAATAAAGATCCACCACCCATAAACAAAGAGTGAAATCACAATCTGTTTTTAAAATGATGACAGCATTGGCTAACACTGAGTTTGGGGTGAAAATCTCCCACAAAAAATGTGATCTGTAGCAAATTCACGAGCTATTTCCTTACGGGAAGCATGGCCTAAAAAAGGCAAAGAAGTTTAAAAAAAGAAAAGCATTGGCCCTGGGATTATATTCTTTTAAAAAGCACCCCCATCCATCAAACTAAACCACAGACATATGATGCAGCAAAGACATCATGTTAAATAAGCCATGCGAAGCACATGGTGTTAATACATTACTCAAAATACATCCTAAAGAAGTACAAAAAAGATACCTGGCTGCTTTGAAGACCCTTTTGGAGGCATACTGTTTTTTGGTTTTCCCACAACCATATGAATGAGAAACAGAATTTGAAAAAACATGCTTTACTAAATTAAAATCTTCCCACCATCTAATTGTTGCCCCTCAGTGAGAGGAAAATGTGTGGAGAACTTACCTACGTAAAAAGTCTTTCTTTCTTCAAGGCTTGGATAATAAAAGGCCTGGGCCACACCAGGCTACCCCGTTTATATCTCTGCTCCCATTGTGAAATTAAAAGATCAGCTCCTCCCAACTGCAGGGGCTGGTGTGATCCAGAAGAGTTCTTCTTATGTTAGTTATGTTACCCAGCCTCCTCAGCTGCTACCACTGCCTCCTCCTCTTTCTGTTTCCTAAATAGTAGAAGTAGTTAAGGCCTCATAGATCTATGAAGCTTAGCTTAAGATAACAAAACCATAAGACAACATTAAATAATAAATAACAGAAATGGCAACCATGTCCTGTAGTGCTCTTAATTTCCTGTTCCACAGCCCAGTGTGGCAATAGACTCCCTCTAAGGTGTGGAGTCCTGTGAGCAAAAATTCCACCTTGTGAGCTCCTGGCATTGCAGTTGTGAGTGAGCAATTTGGCTACCACATAAATCAGTTTGCTCTGGAGCCATCCTTCCTGAGCTAAGACAAAAATCTGTAAGCTGGAGGCTAAAAACCTGCGAGCTAGCTAGCTCACACTAGCTCAGCTTAGAGGGAACATTGGTGTGTGGTCTCTATATGATGGACTGCAGAGGGACCTCGCTTGCCACAAACTAACACTGGCTAATGCCCAGGCAGGACGTCTTATAATATTGTAAAAGTATTATTTAATTATACGTGATAAAATCACAACACAAATTGTTGCATGTGAATACAGGTATTAACTGTTCATTCTCATAAATGGAGATGAATGGTTATCAACAATCATAAATATCTATGGTGCTTTACATGGTATTTTTCCATGCGGCCTTTTTTCCATGTTGGCTTTTTTCTGTGTGGACGTTTATGTCTATGGGCTTTTTTCCATGTGGGCATTTTTCCATGTGGGCATTTTTCCTGTGAGCATTTATGTCCGTGGGTTTTTTTCTGGGGGCTTTTCCCCTAGAACCCGTTCTTTCCCTCTTTCCCTCCCTTTTTCCTT
This sequence comes from Gekko gecko, assembly GCA_029375565.1. Classification (NCBI taxonomy): domain Eukaryota; kingdom Metazoa; phylum Chordata; class Lepidosauria; order Squamata; family Gekkonidae; genus Gekko; species Gekko gecko. Next base: position 90,536,390 of record JAPDNY010000003.1, read on the forward strand.
CTCTCTTTCTTTCTTTCCCTCCTTCTTTTACTACCCCCAATTGTGTTATATGTGTTTGTTTTACTGTGTGTTTGTTAAGTTTTGTATTGTGATGTATTGTGTTAAAAAATTAATAAAATTCTGTCCTTAGGGACAGTTAACACACCCACTCCCCTGCATAGCTTCTGAGATCTGACAAGATCAGGCTTGCCTGGGTGATCCAGGTCCGGGCACATCCTTCTACTACTGATGCACTTCCTGTTGAAAAAGGAGCTGGATACCCCCTTCAGCAATCTGCCTTAACCTCATATCCTGCTAAGGGATGAAGAGTATTGGATTAATAAAGAACGAGAGTGGCATCAGCTCATGCTGCAGCAGACTGGTAAACTCAACCTTGTTGTAGGTATTTGCATTGCAGGTGTTAGAGGGGTGTTTGGATTTTACGTAACTGAAGGAAATGGAGGGCAGGGCTTCCCATGAGGAGTAATTAAAAAGATAAGGAGACAGGTGGTTTTTGTGGGAAAAGGGTAGCAACCCCAAGTAAGTAGTTTAAAGTTACCGGAAGGGCTTGAGGCAGGCTCCTTCGCAGCACACCCTCTAGTAGTTGCAACTTGAAGGGACAGTTCAGGATAAGCATGGCTGACCAAACGGGTGGCTGAGCAGGTAGCTGTGGAGATGGGGAGGGTGGCAAGGACCTGAGGGCAGAAGGAGAAACAGACAGAAACATATCAGTGTCTTACTTCTTCAATAAGAAGTTGATAATTTCAGGGTCTGTGCTTCCTGGATATCCAGTAATAATCTTGTGAAGACATTTATCCATATAGCTATGAGTTACCCATTTGCCTAACTCTGAGAGAAAACTGAAGTAGTCCAGAAAAAGTAAAGTTTGGGCCCAACCACACAGCAATATTTTATGGAAATGAAGCTGACCTTTCTAGGTCTGCTCACCTGGAGGGAAGATCTACTTTGGAGTCGAAGGGAGCAGCCTCCTACCACAGCGCTGTATGGACATCTGGTGCCAGCTCTACTAAAAATCCTGCAGGGAGGGTTTGACTATTTAGAAAAACAACTTTTGCTCCTGATGAAATATTAACAGAGTTAACCATTTATAGAATCATGTCTTGGCCCATCTGCAGCAGTTCAGTGGTATACAGGGTGAAATATGATCCCATCTTGACTTTACCTAGCCACAAGTTCAGCCAAACTTAGAGCAAGGCGTCTTTATGGTCCTGGGCTGGATAAAGTTGCCTACTCCAGAGGCTGAAAAATTCCTGGAGGTTTTAGGGAGGAGCCTGAAAAAGGCTGGATGCCAGAGAGCCCACATCCCAAAGCTGCCACTTTCTCCAAGGGAACAGATCTCTGAAGTCTGGAGATCCAATATAATTCCAGGAGAACTCTAGTCCCCACCTGGAGATTGGCAACCCTAACCTGGCTGGATCTTCTCAAACTACTACTTAATATTGATCTTGGTGGAGTTTCCAGTGTCTACACCCACCAGCCCTTGGACAGGTGAATAACAGCAACTGTTTCCCTATGCTTTCCCCTTCCCCTGGACAGGCAGGCAGCGGAGCAAAATGGCCTGGGAGAAGAGAGCACTTCCTCTGCCCCCTGGCCAATGTAAGCAGTCTGTTTCTTCCCTAACTAGTTTGTTTCCTGTGCTTCAATGATTGAGACATTTACACAAGTCTGAGGGCAGCATGCAGATACTAATTTCAAGTTATTCGGGTACTTTTAGGATGTATGCATGATAGTATTGATTGTTCCCTGCTGGGTAACAACAATAAATACAATTTAAAATCCTCTTAAAATAATTACAAGGAGAAATTGAAAAATACAGTTAAAACAAATGAGCCTGAGATCATTTAAGTTGCCCCATTAACTCTTTTAAATAGTTCTTACAGCTTCACTGGAAGGCCTCAAGGGTAACCTAAGCAACAGAAAAGGCCACGTCTAGATGGAATCCTCAAAAGTGCGGTAATGCTAGGAGACCCTGTGGTGAGGAGCACAATTGCCAGACAAGTCATATCTTGGATTGATTATGCTAGTCTACCTCTCCCCCACTCTCCCAACAGCATGCAGAGACATGTGCATGGCGGCAGGTATGAGCGAGTAACAGATAGGTCCAGAGGTCTTTTTGAGGGGGAGTGCACCGGAGCACAGCTCTGGCAGCTCAGGAGCCAAGCCCCGCCCTCAGCCGGCATCCCGGGAGCTGAATGTCAATTTCACCTCCATTATATCCTATGGGCCATTGAAGTCAATGGTGAAAACATAGGGTATATTCTGGGGGCTGGAGGGAAGGGGGTTTGAGGGAGAGGCTCCAAACTCCAAGGTAGCTGATGGAGCCTCTCCCCAAGAAACCCACCAAGTTTCAAGAACATTGGACCAGGGGGTCCAATTCTATGGGCCCCCAAACAGGTTGCCCCCATTCCCTCCATGGTTCTCTATGGTGGGAAAAAAGTTACCCCTCTCTCTCTCTCTCTCTCTCTCTCTCTCTCTCTCTCTCTCTCTCTCTCTCTCTCTCTCTCTCTCTCTCTCTCTCTCTCTCTCATATGTGCCTGGGGCTTGTCACATTAGCAAAGCCAAATGTCCTGGCTTCTCAAATGTCTGTGATCCTGTTTTCCTTACTATGTAAAGGCTACGTGCCTATGGAGGAAGGGGGGGAGCTGACAGCTCTGGTGGGCAAATACCCTGGGGCGATTGGGTCCTGAATCCACTATATCTGGTCATATAAAACACCACGGAACCTGACAAATTGTTAGGACTCCTTTTTCTTCCTCAACCTCATGCACCACAGACATGATGAGCTGAGAGAATGGGGAAATCCCTACAACTACAGCAGACAGCACCGGGCTGGAACCACGGTGGCTCCAGTGACAGCTGAGGAGCCTAAAGTTGCTGAGGGTGGGGCACAGACCCGAGACTCCTGGGCACTGCTCCCCACCTGGGCTGAGTCTACCTGGCTGTTGACCCCCGATCCAAGGTCCGAGAGATTTGCGTGTGATGGCACCCAACGCATTATGGGTGCTCATTCCAGGAGGAACCAGAGTGCATCCATGTTGTGGAGGACACTGAAGTTGAGCGTCTCTGTAGGGAGTTCAGAGGCAAGGCTGAAGAGATAAGGTGAGAGATGCAAAACATGATACTGGATATACTGGGCATCATCATGGAGGCCATCCAACAAGAGTCCTGGAATAATGAACGGGCCCCTGATGGAACTGGGAGGGTGCCACTGGCCCCTCCGCAAGTGCCGCCGCTTCTTCCCCCAGTATCTCCGGGTGTTTCTGCTGGCTCGGCCGGGCTGAATGGACTGCCTGTGCCCCCGGCAGCTCCGGAGCAGCCCCGCAATGCCCTGGAAGTGACAGTTGATGGCACTCCAGAGAAGCTGGCATTTTTCCTGTTGCAGGTGCACAAGTTCTTACGTGATTGGGGCCCCACTTTCGCCACAGACAAGCACGTATGTATTTTATCAGGTCACACCTCTGGGACCAAGAGGCCAACTGGTTTGTGGTCCTCCACATCATCCAGGGGCCAGAACTCCAAGATGTGAATGCCTTCATGTGGGCCCTCCAATGCCAATATGAAGATCCCTTGGAGCTAGAGAGAGTGCGCACCTGCCTGAGAGGCCTGCACTGGGGAGGTGCCCGGTGCGGGAGTACACTGATGAATTTAAAACAATTACTGTGAAGCTCCAGGGGTGGCCGGAAGAGGTCCTAATTGAATTTTATCAGGCCGGGCTGAACCATGCAATTCTGGATCAGACACTGGCCCAGGGCAACCCGATAACTTTGAATGGGTGGATACAGGTGGCCTGCGAAGCAGAGAACCTCTCCAGCCTCTTGCAGATGAACTAGCCTCAGGTTCCCGCAAGGGCAACAGCGGCGGTGACAGAACTATGGGGGGCAGTTTGAAAACCAAGACAAGAGAAGCCATCAGAGACCATTGAATGCATCAGGGCCTATGCCTGAGATGTGGGGCCCCAGGGCACTTTAGAGTAAACTGCCCTCTTGACAAGAAGCCCAGAGATGGGAAGGTGAGTGAACATAAGACTTTTGCAAAGATGCCCAAGCAGCAGGGAGTGGGGAGGAAGCACCCCAAGGCGCTTCAAGCAGGAGAGCAATGACAGCCAGACAGCACCTCCTCCACTGGAGATGAGGCAGATGAGCTGATGGGAAACAGATGGGATCTGCTGTGAAGGGCGCAACGAGGCAGGTCCGAAAGTCCCATGCACCAAGGTTGGTGAGAACCTCTCCTTTTTTGTTCTATATGACTGACTGTAATAAATCTCGAGCAGGGCACTCAGATACAGGTGAGAGCCCTGATCGATTCTGGATGTGCCTGGGATTTAATCAGCCTGTCGCTAGTCACCAGGCTTGGGGTACCCATCCAAGTATTGCCTGAACCTATAGTTTTCACACAGATGGATGGGTCTCCAATGAAAGAGACATGCAAGTATCAAACGGTGCCTGTGGTAATGGGGATGGGGTCCCATTGGGAGCAACGCCCATTCATTATCATCCCTGCCGCAAAATTCTTGATGGTACTGGGCAACACCTGGCTATGAGATCATGACCCATATGTTCAATAGAGTGGGGGGACCCTGCACTTCCCAGACCCACGATGCATGGTTCATGGGTGGAAACCCAAGTGAGGGGGGGTGCCAGCTTCTGTTTTGCAGCGTGTTTGCTTGGTGCAAGGAGAACTCGATCTCATCCCTCCTGAGTATAGAGACTTGACTAGAGTGTTTGAAGAGGAGGAGGCAGATGAGCTCCCCCCACTGAAAGTCAGACTGTGCAATAAAATTTTTGCCAGGGCACAAAATGCCCAAAGGGAAGCTATACACCATGAGCCCAACTGAAAAGGAGGAACTATGCAGGTTTATTGATAAAAACCTTATCTGCCTGGCCTCCTCCCCCTTTGCTGCCCCCGTTCTCTTCTGAAAGAAGAAGGATGGTGGGTTGCGACTGTGCACAGACTATTGGGGCTTAAACGCAGTGTCTATGTCCAATGCCTATCCCCTCCTGCTCATCAAAGAACTCCTGGCGGAAGCTTCCCAAAGGCGCATTTTCATCAAGCTGGACTTGCGAGAGGCTTACTACAGAGTGCGCATTCAGGAGGGGAATGAACACAAAACAGCTTTCAATACCCCGTTAGAACAGTGTTAATACTTGGTGATGCCATTTGGGTTAACAAGGGCTCCTGAGGTTTTTATGAATTTAATTAATGAGCTGTTGCACAAGCATTTATTCCAGGAGGCACTAGTGTACCTAGGTGATATCTTACTTTATTCCAAAATAAAGTACGTAAAGTTGGTCAGGGAAGTGCTCCAAACCCTTTACAAGCACCGGCTCTTTGTTAAATTCTCCAAGTGCGAGTTTCATAAGGATGAACTGGATTTCCTAGGCTAACGGATTTTAAGGAAGGGATTGGGCATGGATCCCCAGAAAATACAGGGCCTGGTGGAGTGGGAGGCCCCTCACACCTGGTGCCAACTCCAATCATTCCTCGGATTTTCTAATTTCTACCGCAAATTCATCCCCAATTTCACCCAAGTAGTCCTGCCCCTTACTGGCTTGTTTAGAATGAAGGGGAAGGGTCCCAACAGTAAAAAGCCAGGTACCAGACTGGACCCCAGAGTGCCTGCAGGCATTTGAGAACCTCAAGGGATTGTTTACCTCTGAGCCCATTTTAAATCATTCTGACAAAAATAAACCTTTTGTAATCCAAGTTGACGCCTCGGATGTGGCTATGGGAGGGGTGATCTTGCAATGGGGGGAAGATGGGAAGCTCCACCCCCTGGCATATGTGTCCAAGAAGTTCTCCCCCACAGAGCATAATTGGGCTATTTGGGACAAAGAGGCGGCTGCTATCAAACTGGCCCTTATGACCTAGAGGCATTGGTTGGAGGGGGCAAGGGTGCCATTCGGACAGACCACAAAAATTTGGAGGCGTTACACATGCCCAGGCACCTGAATGCCAAGCAACTCTGCTGGGTGGAGTTTTTCTCTAAATTTCAGTTCACCCTCCAGCACCTTCCCGGGAAATTGAATTCTCTGGCTGACACACTGTCTTGCCTCCTGCAACATGACAGCCAGCAAAGGGAAGTCATAGACTCAATGTTCACACCCACACAGCTCGGGGGGGGTGATTCGCAGCCAGGCAAAAGCGGAGGCACCCATTGAGGTTGAACCCTGGATTTGCAAATTTAAAACAGCCTTTCCAGACAGGGACATGGAGGACATCCAAACTGACCCCTCAGCAGAGCAGAAAGGAGATGGGTGTTGGTATAGAGGTGGGAGGGTGTTCATACCCAGAACCTTGAGAGGGGAAATCTTGACTGTGGCACATGAAAATAAACTGGCAGGGCATTTTGGTTACCTGAAAACCCTGCATCTCCTTCAAAGACAAGACTGGTGGCTGCGCATGAGGGTGGACATTTCCCAATATGTGGGCTCCTGCCAGACTTGCCTAATGGGAAAATGAATCCCAGGAAAGCCCCCTGGGACTTTACAACCCCTTGAAATGCCGGAGAGACCTTGGGCAGTGATTTCAATGGACTTAATAACTGACTTACCACCCCATAAAGGCAAAACAGTGATTTGGGTCGTGGTCGACATGTTCTCCAAGCAGACACATTTTATTCCTTGCAAACAACTACCCTCAGCTAATTCATTAGCAAGCTTTTCATGCACCACAACATGAGGCTCCACTCCGTTCCTTGCAAGATCATTTCAGACAGGGGGTTGCAGTTCCTCACTGAATTTTGGAAGGAGTTGCTGCAGGCGTTGGGGGTAGAACAAGGTCTCAGCAGTTCCTATCACCCAGAGACAGACGGGCAAACAGAGAGGATGAATCAAGTGGTTGAACAGTTCCTCCGGTGCTTCACCAATTACCAGCAGGACAACTGGGTTGACCTCCTCCCTTACACGGAATACAGTTACAAAAACTCAGTACACAGTACCACTGGCCTCTCCCCCATTAAGGCTGTGCATAGGTACAAAGGGGCCCCTCTCCCCAAAGTAACCACCCAAGAATCCAAACCGGGAGATTTACAATCATGGTGGAGGGACCTGTAGGAGCAATGGTCCACAATCCACGAGACTCTGGAAAAGGCAGAAGAGGACTACAAAAAAGCAAGCAGATAAAGGGAGAGCTCCTGAATGGGATTTGAAGTCTGGCTGGTGTTAAGAATTGATTTAACCGGGAACCTGACAGTGGGTGGACTTGGATGAAGCACTGTTTGGTAGCGGTATGGTTCCAGACTAATGTTTCTGGCCTCTGCAATATCTCTGGCAGCTTCATACATCCCATCTTGGAGACCTTCAGTGAGAATGTTATGAGAGCCATCAGTGGAGTGAGACTAAGGATTATGTTTCCTGTAGCATCACATCAGCTCATCCATTGTTTCCTGACTATTATCTATCTCATCATCTCACAACCTCTGTGTTAAAACAGAACCAATTTGTCCAGCTTTTTCACTCTTATGGCCTTTAAACAGTGGCTGCATCATAGCCTAGCACAGACTGATACTAAATAAAACTAATTAAGGATGCTGTATTTTGTACTGATTGTTCTGCTACTGCTGATGCTGCTGTTAAGACTTTTTATCATACTCCTGATCAGATCCTGGATAGAAGTTCTCCAGGAGCCCAACATCAACTTTCTAAAGGAAAATTCTTTCTGGGCAATCTGATTTATGCCATGAATTCTATATTCTCATTGTCTCACCTTGCAGCTGAAAGGCCTTGCTCCTGTCAATGACTTCTGCATTATCCAGTAGTGTTCAACGAGCATCTACTTCCCTGTAGAAAGCAGCATGCAAGTTGGCATAGAAACACAAGCTATCTTTCACCACCTGCAGGGGATAGGCAGAGAAAGGTGCCAGAAAGCAGATAGCAGGGATTAGCTTGGTGAGGAGAGAATGGGTCAAGTTAAGGAACATGAGATCAAGATAATGGAAGGAAGAGATGGTTCATCTCTGCAGCTGTCTGTGACAGAAATTTTGGATGAATAGCCAGCCTGATTTGAAAGGTCACAAAAGTAAATCATTAGTAAATGGCTTAGGGTTGTCATTCCCCCGACAGGGGTGGGGGTTTACCTGCTTTTGGGGGCCCCCAATCCACCCCCACCCCCAAAGAGTCCCATCTGTGCCAACATGCCTGGTGCAATGATGTCACCCAGAAGTAATGTCATTGCACAGGGCACAGTGCGGGGGGACGGACATTGTAGCGTTTGAGAAAAAGCTCTATCATTGCCATAGGGTTTTTCTCAAACACTAGAGCATCCCCCTCCAACATGCCCTGTGCAATGACATCACTTCTGGGTGACATCATCATGCTGGGTACGTTGATGCACGTGCCAAAAAATCCCAGAGAAGAGGACCCCTGCTGGCAGCCTGGTAAGACCTGGCAACCCTACAATAGTTTGAATGTAGATTCCAGTTGGGAGAAATATCAAGATGAAACAACAGCAAAGGTAGAGGGGAAAGAAGTTGAAAATTTTGGAGAACTGTATGATGTAAAAATGTGGGGTGTGTGGCAGAATCCACACCTGCCCTCCAAGGTTTTCCTAACATCTGGAGAGGCTTTTCTCTCTCTCTCAGGTAACCACTGCCACCACCTGAACTTTGTAAGGAATTGCCCACTGGGAGGGTTAGGGCTCCTAGCTTCCCTTCCAAGTTCCAGAAATGGGTCAAATGCAAATCTTCTGTCCCACTCTCTATATATGCCTTATCAGATGTTACAATATAGAACAGGCTCCTTAGCTTAGGATGTTATAGATCTCTATAAAGTTACCTTTCAGCTTCCTCCAGCTCTTCAAGCCAGCATATGGTTAATGGCCACCTCCTCCAGATCTCAGTTAAGAGTTCTGTCTGCTGTGATGGTGTCATGACCCAAGACCCTGTTATGCAGCAATGTCTCGCTGCCCCTGTGTCACTGCCCTGACCCAGGCTCTATCACCGACCAACAGGGCGTGTGTTTGTCTTTTCTCAGGGTCGTTCTATCACCACTCTGATAGGTTTGGTATTTATCAGAGACTCCTCTAAGGAGTTTGGTATTTATCAATGACTCCACTCTTATTATCCAGCTTAACAAGGATTAGTGACTACTCCAATTAAAATAGGAAAATTTATTTACAAAAGAACACATAAAAAAATACGAGTGGGGAGAAAAGTGAATGAGATACAAACAAAACAAACAGAAACAAGCCAACTGGTATTTATCCCTAGGGCATTGCCCAAAGCAGCTGAGATGAAAGCTGGGGTTAGTGCCAGGAACCTCCGTCCTTCCTTTGGCAATTGCTGTCCTTCGGAGTTCCAAGTGTCCAGTCTTTGCAAATCCCAGCAATAGCAAGACATGCATAGCTCCCTGGCTTTGTCTCTCTGACCCTGCACCAGGTGATTAGGCCTTGTCTTGCCCCCTGCTTTATACTAAGCTGGCTGTCATTCCATTATTGCATCACAGGGGCGAGCTCATGGCTGGGGCAGATCACCTCCTGTCATAGATCTTGTCCTAACTATTTGACAGCTCTCAAGTGTACGTGATGTTTCTAGCCACTGAATGATGTCAGGTGCACCTGTTACAAGTGCTGGCTAGCCGCATCCATGCTAAGGGATTGATCCTGCAGAACTTAAAAGGATTTAAGGGGCCAGTATCTTGACAGATAGACTCAGCACAAAAAAGAGCTTCCTCCTTGCATCCAGGAGTTTTATCTTTTTCTTTCCCCTCCCATAGACCTGGTGAGGCCAGGTCAAAGAAACTTTTCCTGAAGTCTCCATAATTTTTCTTCCTGAACTGTCTCTGGTAGTTAAAACCTTCAAGTCTCTGTTCCCTTCTTAAAGGGGGGGAGCTTGACCATCCCATTGTCTATGTCAGACTCTTGAACAAACTTGCTCCCAACAACACTCTCTTGTCAGTAATTTGCTTATTGAGAGATGAAGAAGCTAAGACCATCTGTGTCAGAACCAGGGGTTATTTCCTGCCAGAGTGCACCGGAGCTGTGCTCTGGCAGTAAAGAGCCCGGGGGCGGGTGGGCAGGGCAGCCCCCTGCCTTTCCTGGCCCACCACACAGGTGGACAGGCCATCCTCTACACAGATGCTGGCAACAATGTAATCTACAAGCAGTACGAGGATATGGTGGTGGAGTCCTGTGGCTGCAGGTAGCACTGCCTGCATCTGTCACACACCCCTGCCACCCATGGGGAAAAGTGAAAACAACAAGCAGCAGAGAGGAGACTGTGTGAGATGGACTCGTTGAGGGCTCGGGCCCCGGCAGGGAGAGAGCAAAGCGAGGGAAGGGCGCATGTGGTGGAGGCGCACCTCCCCCAGGGAAAGCTGCTGGTTTGGGCACTTGCAAGAGACCCCCAAGGAAGCGCTCCTTGTACTGTGTGGGAAGGGGGCAATCAACGAAGAGCCACCAATAGAATATGATAAGCTCCGATTTCCTGGAATGAGATTGATTACCAGAGTGCCCAAAAATGAAACTTCTTTTCCTCCTAACCTTCCTCTTTCCATTCTTGCTAGGAAATTTTCTTCCTTTTTTAAGTAGTTGCCACAGGGGAAACTTGTTCTCCCCCCCTTCCCCCCACCCGTTTTTGCCACTTTTCTCATTCCTCTGGGACCAATACTAAGCACAATGCAAAGGAAGTGATCACACCCAGAGATCTCTTGGAATGCCCGATCAGGGTGTGCTTTGGCACTGTGGGATTCGATCACCCTTGCTCAAGTCTCAGACTTTGGATTGCTAAAGGCCACATTCTCTTTGCCACCACCCTTCCCCAGTTGAGAGGCACCCCCCCCTTGGCTTCCTGGGCCAAGGGTGCCCCCAATCCCTCCTCTCCTCACACGTATCCAGAACCACCAAATACCGGTGCCTTCCATCTCTGCGCATTAGCACTATAGAAAATAGATCGCACTCACGGGGACATGCAGCTATTAAGGGCAGGGGGAGAGAATTACCAGATCCCTTAGCATAGGTGAAAGAGGCACGGGGGCAAGTGGCAAAGGCTTCTCCAGAAACCAGCTATGGAACAGCTGGTGGGGGGCAGGGAGGAAAGGTGGCTCTCTGTCAGCAGGTGAGGCCCCTCACTTTAGTTGGTTTTTTAAAAAAATGTTATATTTGAGTTGTACAGATTGAAGCATTAATCAACTATTTCATTTTGTATGTAATGTTATCATTTTCTTTAAAAATAATATGGGAGATAGAAGACTCTGTGTTTATGAATGGAGAATTCGCACTTTCTTGTCCACCTCACTGCATTGCAAGGCCGCAGCTCTCCAGGAAGGCTTTGCATATTCTTCTGCATTAATTTCAACAAGGCTTGTGTAGGAGACCACCTTTGCTGGGCTGTTCCCCAAATATTTACAACTCCAAATTCATTTGAGGTAAATTTAATATCCAGGACATTTTTACAGTACTCTTTTATTGGGGAAAGTTCAGTTCTTGAATTTACAGAGAAGGGGACAATTCTAAATAGATGGGTCAGAGTTACCAAAAGTTCCTGAGGCAGGCTTCTTTGCAGCATCCTCTCTAGCACTTGCAACTTGACTGAGCAGTTCAGGATGATCATGACTGGCCAAAGAGGTGTGGCTGGGCAGGTAGGCGTGAAGAGAGGAATGGTGGCAAGCATCTGAGGGGCAGAAGGAAAGACATACAGAAACGTAACAGTGCCTTATAAATAACGTACAGCTCATCCAAGACAGAATTGTCGGCCTTTTATATATGAGTCCATCAGTAAGAAGTCGATAATGTTTGCATGGTCTGTCCTTCCAGACTAAGAATAAACAACTCTTAATCTTAAACAACTCCTCACCCACAATAATACAACATCTAATTTGAACACAGACACTGGTACCAGAACTTGTAATAAACCCAGATGCCAACTTTGCTGCCACAAACATCCAGGCAACACAATCACTGGACCTAACAGCATCGACTACACCATCTTGGGATCATTCACTTGCTCATCTTCTAACATTGTATATGCCATTAACTGCCAACAATGCCCTTCAGTTCTCTACATAGGGCAAACAGGGCAAACCCTATGCCAAAGGATACTTGGACACAAATCTGACATCAAGAATCACAGAATTGAAAATCTGTAGAAGAACACTTCAACCATCCAGAAACTTGAATGGGGGACCTCAAAGTAGCTGTTTTATTGCAAAGGAACTTCAGAAACATACTAGAATGGGAGACTGCTGAGTTACAAGTTATTACACTATTCAGGACAATGAAACCTCCAGGGCTTAACAGAGATATTGGTTTCTTATCTCACTACATATGCTAACGTCATTCAGTTCTCGCATCTATTGTAAACTTCTTTATTATGCTGTATGCTAATCTGCTGAAATTCACAGGTCTTACCAATCGCCTCCATGCCATCTTAGCTATATTTACTGCTCAGTTACTTATACATCTTCTCTAATTGGCCCTTCCTGGCAACACCCTCCTCACCCTCTACCTATGTATAAAAGTTGGTGATTTCTGTTTCAATGTATCTTAAGAAGCGTGCAAAGACATGAAAGTTTATAACCAGAATAAAACTTTGTTCTGTAATCATCTTGTAAATCAAAGATTTGAAATTAACATGTATCCTTAGGAAGATTGGCTACTGCTCATTCTCTGGGCAGCTACAAGTTACTTATTCAACTAACTCTGAGGGAAAACTGGATTCGTCCAGGAAAAAAAGTAAAGTTTGAGCCCCACCACACAGCAAACTTGTACGGGAATAAAGTGGTCTTTTTTAGAGGTCCCAATGACAGCTGCTCACCTGTTGAGGGAAGATCCACCTGAGAAGAGTAGGGAACAGCCTCCTGCTATAGTGCCAGCCTTGCTGAAACACCTTCATGGACAGTTCTATTTTGTAAAAAAAAACCAACAAAAACAAACCCCTTATTCTTCACAGTGTATTAACAGAATGAAACATTAACAGAATCATACCTTGACCTGTATCCCAGAGGCTCTGTAGAAGAGGTAGGGAGAGAAGCTCAATGGCATGATTTTGTCTTGAGCTAGTCAGGCGTCTAGAAGAAATGAGCACGCACGTTCATTAGCTCAGGGCATGCCTTCTCCACCTAGTCTTTTCTTGATTTATGTCTTGGCTTGCCATATTTAGTATACACAAAATTATTTTTGACATTCCACAACATTAATAAGAATAATTCACCTATAGAAATTACAGTACTGGTTTCCCAATATCTAGGTAGAGATTCAGTTGTAAGTAAAAAAAAAAAAAAAAGCAAGCTGGATAATCATGAGAACTAGTAGATTGTGGCAATAAACCATAGTGTTATAATGATTTATTTATTTATTTTATTCAATTTATACCCCGCCCTCCCCGCGAGCGGGCTCAGGGTGGCTTTCAGAATTGGTACCCAGTACCATAAAGCCATACAAAAGATTAAAACATTCCAGAACATCTAGTAATTTTAACTCTCCACAAGCCCTCGATTACTGTATGGGAAATGGCAGCTGTGAATGGCTGAGACAAGGATAATGGCACTGATGTGGGTGGACCTTCAAAAATTTGCGCCTTCTCATCCACATGGTACAAATGCTCTTTGATTACATTTATTTATTTATGTATTTGTTTCATTTTTACCCTGCTCATCTCCCCAGTGGGGACCCCAGAGTGGCTTCCATCCTTCTCCTCTCCTCCATTTTATCCTTACAGCCCTGTGAGGGTTCGGGTTAGTTTGGCCGTGTGTGACTGGCCCAAGGTCACCCAGCAAGCTTCCATGGCAGTGGAGATTATGAACCTGGGTCTTCAACATCCTAGTCCAACACTCTAATCACTACATGACACTGGCATTATTTCCACAGAGATTTATCAAACCAGTTTTGGGAAAGATCACAGCAGAGCAAGGGAAGTCCTAGAATAGGAACAAAGCTGTGTGAATACTCCAAAAAGCAAAACAAAGCAAAAAACACAACAACACTGCAATTTGAATGTCAAACCACACCAAAATTTCATACAAAAACAGTTTCCATCTTCCCTCCCACAACACTAAAAGTTGTGGATCACATCAAGGAAAAATCATGTATTTTAATCCAGGCAGGAGAGAACAGAGGTTTGGATGTTCAGGTAGGCCAGTGAAGAGGGATGCAAAACCCCAGCCAAGCTGATATAAGACCAACGTGTTGTGCCAAAAGGCTCTGGGGGTAGGGTGTTGTGGAGAGTCAGACTAAAAAAGAAGAAGAAGAAGATTATTCATCTTCCTTTGAACAGAAGCCAGCAACAAATCCTCTGAATGAGCAAGTGAGGTGAGCTGTTCTTAGTCCTAGGAGGGTGGATTAAGTGGGGTCCCAACTGCGGGCAGAGCAGCCAACCGGTCTGTGGGTCTCTACAATGTCAGAGCCCTGGAGCTGAGAGGTGTGGTTTGCCTTCATGCAAGCCCTATGCTGCCAGTTTGAGGATCCCCTTGAGCTAGAGAAGGCTTGCACCTGCCTTCATGGCCTGCGGCAGGAGAGCTGGTCAGTACAGGAGCACTCCAATGAATTTAAGTCCTACGCCACCAAGCTCCAGGGGTGACCTGAAGAAGTCCTGATCGAGGTCTACCAGGCTGGGCTGAACATCACCATCCTGGAGAAGGCATTGGCCCAAAAACAACCCCCTAACATTGGGGGGATAGATACAAGTGGCCTGCGAAGCTGAGAACCGACATAACCTGGTGAAGTTGTACCAACACAAGACGCCCAGGCAAGCAGCTGGGAGCCAAAAGCCATTTCAGGGCAGAGGACTGCTGCCTGGAGGAGATCGAGAGAACTGAATGAGATTGGGGCTGTGTCTACAATGCAGGAAGTCAGACCGTTTTGCCACAGAGTACCCAGGGGCCCAGAGCACAGAGAGGAAGCACCACAAAGATGCCAAGGAGCAGAAAGCCAAGACCCCCAGGAAGTGGCCCAAAACACCAAAAGCCCTACAAGTTGAAACCCTTGACACCCTGGAAGGAATTTCCTCCTCCAGTGATGCCGAAGTACCTCAGCTGGCGGGAAAAGGCCAGGACCTGCTGTGAAGGGCACCAGCCAGCAGGTCTGACAAGCTCTAGGGCAGGAATTTGTGAGACCTACCTCCCCCCTATTTTATTTGTGTCAGGTTTGACTGTTACGGTGATTAACCCTGAAGTGGACACCCACATCAGAGGGAGGGCCTCATAGAGTCAGGGTGCACCCGAGACTTAATAAGCCCCTCAGTTGCTACTGGACTGGGGGCAAAGGTGCATAAACTAAAAGAGCCCATAGTTTTTTCACAGATGGAAAGAGCCCCCATGAAGGAGGCTTGCCGATATCATACAGTGTATTTGCCTGTGGGGGTGCCCGTGCACTGGGAAATGCAATCCTTTGTGATAAATCCCAAAGCCAAGTTCCCCCTGGTGTTGGGTAGGCCCTGGCTCCAGGCTCATGACCCCTACGTGCAATGGAGCACTGGCACCCTTACGTTCTTAGACCCATGGTGCAGGGAGCACCTGTGGCACTGGAATGGATCACAGAGGGTTGATTGCTGTGTCCAGGTAGCCCTGCCATGATGGATGGAGAAGGGAGGGAGGTTGGGATTGTTTCGTGAAGGGAGGGAGGATGGGACTGTGTGGTGTTGATTTATGCACCTGGACTGTTCGAATGGAATGTGGGGAGCTGCCTAGATGGCCGGGGCGTACTGGCCGTATCTTACTCAGACCAGAGTCAATGACCTTGAGAGAGCCAGGCTGTTAGCTTCATATCGCTTTTGAAGGCAACAGCTAGGCTGGGAACTTTGGGGTGGCGGGAACTCTATTAATTAGTGCTGTCTCTGGTTCCCGCGCGCACGCTGAGCTTCTATTGGCAGAGGAGGGGGGTCCCTTTCCCCCCTGATGGTATAACTGTCTGCTTCATGTAACCAAGGTATTCTTAACAATGCTTCTGTTTCAGTAACCTAATCTTGCAGCTTAAAAATAAATACTATTCTTGCTTCAATGAACAAGGCCTGGTATTTTGCTGACTACTTTAAGGACTCTGACAGTTTGTTAAGAATCCTCATTTTCGGGACTGGTCAGAAACCCGCTACTCCAACATGAGTGACGGTGAAGAAGACACTCTCCCGAACAAAGAAGACAAGAAGGAGGAAAAGAAACCTCCTGTGACGATAGTGCCTATCACCACATCAGCCGTACCCTCGGAAGCCCCTGGTACCTATGTGCCGGCGACATGGGGGCAGGAGTACGACTTGGGGGAGCCCTATGGGGACCCTTACGGAGCGGCATACGGCGGGGTGACCACCTGACCCAAGCAACGACGGGATTGGGTGAAACCCCTGGCCAAAACCCATGAGACGTGGTTCCTGACCCCGCGGGCCTCGGTGAGAGAGGGTCGAACCGAGAGGTCGGTCCGTCGGCTGACCACCGCAGAAGGGCTGGAAGACACGTATCGGGACTCTGGTGAACTGGAAGGGGCCGTGGTGAGCCGGAGGTGGAGCGGCGACCCGAGCCAAGACTGCCTGGTCCACATCCTAGATGAATCCCTCTCCCGCATCCCCAAGATGATCGCGGAGGGCATCCGAGAGGAGATGGACCGGAGACAGAGGGAGGCACCCCCAGGCCAACCGCCTCCAGACCAGCAGAACGTGCCGGTCCCGGACCAGCAGAACATGCCGGCCCAACCCCCCGACCAACCAGCGGGGCCAGGGCCGCAGGGACCGCCGGCGCCACGACCACAGCGACCTTGGGGCTTCCTGCCACCAAAACCGGCCGAGTTGCTTGACGCAGACTTCGATGGGACCCCAGAGAAGTTCCCCTTCTTCTTGGTGAGAACTGAAAAATTCATTGAAAACTGGGGCCACCTATTCCAGAGCGAGGACCGTATAGTGGACGCTATTGCCTCGCATCTGAAAGATGCAGCGGCCAACTGGTATGTAGCCCTGCACCAGGCTGACGGGCGAGAGCTGATGGAGATCGATGCTTTCATGTGGGCTATGAAGGAACACTTTGAAGATGTCAACGCCAACAAGACAGCCAGGGCGGCTCTACATGCCCTCAAGCAAGGTCCCAAGTCAGTGAGAGAATACACCGCTGAATTCCGCAGGTGCACCGCCAAGATTCGAGGCTGGCAAGACGGGGTCTTGGCCGACCACTACAAACTGGGGCTCAACGCGGAGATCCGCTGTTCCGTGATGAGAGGGCAGGATCTGGACACGCTGACGGGCTGGATACAAGTGGCGGTCACCATGGAAAACCGCCTGAAGACCATCCGACTGGACGACGCGGCAGCAATGAGTAAAGGTGGCCAATCGGGCCCTACCCCTGCTCCGCGCGGGAAGACCCAACCACCGAACCCCAAACCCAAAGATGGCACGAGAGAGACCCGGATGAAGCAAGGGCTCTGTCTGAAGTGCAGGGAGGGGGGCCACTTCGCAGCGAATTGCCCAGGCTCCCCCACACCGACCAGGGTCCCAAAAGGGACCAAGAAGAAGTTTGACACCTCCACTCCGAAGCCAGTGGCGAAACCGAGAGGGGCGAGGGCCCTGCAAGCCAAACCCCTCAGCGAGGCGTCGGACTCATCGGATGGCGAGACCGCGCAGATGGGAAATGAGACGGACCTGCTGTAAATAGCGCTGAACAGCAGGTCCCGGACTCTCAAGCGCAGATCCCGGTGAGCTGACCCCCCTCTCTTTTTTTTCTCACGGTGACTTTAATGGACCCGGGTCTACTGACCCATGTGAGAGTGCGAGCTCTCATTGACTCTGGGTGTGGGAAAGACCTTATTAACCCCTCGCTGGTGACGGGACTGGGGGCAAAGGTGGTGAAATTGACCGAGCCCCTTATATTCACGCAGATGGACGGCTCCACGATGAAAGAGCCGTGCAAATATGAAACTATACCATTGCGGGTGGGGATCGGGAACCACTGGGAAGTGAGACCCTTCGTTGTCACCCCTTCTGCCCGGTTTCCTCTGGTATTAGGCAGCGCGTGGTTCTTCAACCATGACCCGCACGTCCTATGGGGAGAGGGGAAAGTTAATTTCATCTCCGAGAAATGCCAATCCCATCTTTGGAAACGGGATTGGGGTGCCCCGATGGCGGGAGGGGACCTGATAATGGCGGGGGTGGCTGAAGCGGAACTGGAGGCGATCCCCCAAGAGTATCGAGACTTAGCCGCTGTCTTTGGGGAAGAAGAAGCGGATGAACTGCCCCCCCCCCACAGGAACTCTGACTGTGCTATTGAAATTTTACCAAACCAAAAATTACCCAAAGGGAAATTATACTCCATGAGCCCCTCTGAGAAGGTGGAGTTGAGAAAGTTTATCGACAAAAACTTAGAAAGGGGATTTATCAGGCCCGTCTCCTCCCCATTTGCTGCTCCCGTTCTTTTCCGGAAAAAGAAGGATGGGGGCTGCGGCTGTGCACGGACTATCGAGGGCTGAATGCAGTTTCTAACACAAACGCTTACCCTATGCCCCTGATCAAAGACCTGCTGGCTGCGGTGGCCGGAGGGAAGGTATTCTCTAAACTGGACTTGAGGGATGCCTACTTCAGGGTGCGGATTAGGGAGGGGGACGAGTTCAAAACGGCATTTAATACCCCGCTGGGACAATTTGAATACTTAGTGATGCCGTTCGGACTTCAGGGAGTGCCTGGAGTTTTCATGAACTTGATTAATGAGGTACTCCACAAGTATTTATTCAAGGGGGTCCTTGTTTACCTTGATGACATACTTTTGTACTCCCCCGACCTTAAATCTCCCGTCAAGCTGGTGAGGGAAGTCCTCCAAACGTTACACAAGCACAAACTCTTTGCTAAGTTGTCCAAGTGCCAATTTCACAAGTCAGAGATCCCCTTCCTGGGCTACCGCATATCGCAGCAGGGAATTGAGATGGACCCTGACAAAGTAAAAGATGTAGTGGGATGGGAAACCCCTAAAACACAGAGGCAACTCCAGGGGTTCCTCGGATTCGCAAATTTCTATAGATCATTCCTGTCGAACTTTGCTCAGGTAGCTCTCCCCCTAACTGACTTACTTAAAACAAAGGGGAAGCCTCCTGATTGCACGCGCCCCGGGGCGAAGTTGGACTGGTCCCCGGAATGTCAACGCGCCTTTGATCGATTAAAGGCTCTCTTTACGTCGGAGCCTGTCTTGGCGCACCCTGATGAGCTTAAAAAGTTCATTGTGCAAGTCGACGCATCGGACGTTGCGATGGGAGGGGCGATCCTTCAGGAGGGGGAAGATGGTAAACTGCACCCCCTCGCCTATGTTTCCAGAAAATTTAATGAAACTGAGCGGAATTGGTCAGTGTGGGAAAAAGAAGCAGGTTCGATCCGGTTGGCGCTGGCGACCTGGCGCCATTGGCTTGAGGGGGCGCGGGTTCCGTTTGAGGTCTGGACCGACCATAAAAACTTGGAACTTCTCCGCTTCCCCCGCTCCTTGAACACCAAACAGTTGCGCTGGGCTGACTTCTTTTCTAAGTTCAATTTCACTCTGCACCATTTGCCCGGAAAATCTAACTCGCTGGCTGACGCACTATCACGCCTCCTGCAACACGACAGTAAGAGGGAGGAGATTCGTGACTCTGTCTTTACGCCCTCCCAGTTGGGAGGAGCAGTCACCACCCGTCAGCAGGCGAAGCTTTCCCCCCCTTCCACAACACCCCCCGCCAATGACTGGGCCTCAAAATTCTCATCAGCTATGTCCGACGCCGACAGAGATGAAGTGGGGGGGAGGACGGGGTTATGCAGGATGCACGAGGTTGCTGGCTTAAGAATGGCAAGCTGTTTGTTCCCCAGGCCCTCCGGGGGGAGGTGATGGGTTGGGCACACGGATCGAAACTGGCGGGGCACACGGGGTTTGTTAAATCTCTCCAACTGTTACAATGGCAATTCTGGTGGCCTGGGCTACATAAAGACATTTCTTTGTTCACTTCTGCTTGCCAGACGTGTTTAATGAGCAAACCCAGGCCAGGTAAACCCCCTGGAGCGTTACAACCCCTCCCCACGCCGACTCGACCCTGGGAAGTGATCTCAATGGACTTTATCACTGATCTACCCCCAAGTGGGGGGAATACTGTCATATGGGTTGTTGTTGATCTGTTCACAAAGCAGGCTCACTTCGTCCCGTTTCCTTCACTCCCCTCGGCTGAAAAGTTAGCCTCGGCGTTCTTGCAACACGTCGTGCGGCTCCATACTTTGCCAGCTAAAGTGATCTCTGACAGGGGGGTGCAATTCGTTTCTCAATTCTGGGGTGAACTAATGTCACTGCTTGGGGTGGAGAGGGGGCTTAGCAGTGCCTACCACCCAGAGACTGATGGATAAACTGAGCGTGTCAATCAAACCCTCGAACAATATTTAAGGTGTTTCACGAACTTCCAGCAGGACAATTGGCATACCCTTTTGCCTTTGGCTGAGTTCTGTTACAACAACACTCAGCACTCCTCGACAGGTATGTCTCCATTAAGGCGGCTCACGAATATGACGCCCCGCCGCTTCCATTTTTGACGTCTCCCGACCTCCCGGCGGGAGATGCAGGTGATTGGTGCAAGAAACTGCAGGTGGCTTGGCCACTATTATCTAAGACTCTTGATGGGGCGAAAGAGGCATATAAAATCCAGGCGGACAAAAAACGGAGCGTGTCCTGGATCCCTAAATGTGGGGAGTTTGCCTACCTCTCCACTCAAAACTTGCGTGGAGTGCAACCAAGCCGTAAACTCGGCTGGAAATTTGTTGGTCCTTTTGAGATTGTGCGAGTGATTAACAATGTTGCTGTGGAACTTGCTTTGCCTAAGTCACTAAAGTCTATTCATCCTGTCTTTCATGTAAGGCTCCTACGCCGTGCGCCTGACGGGAACACATGGAGACCGCGGCAGCCCACCCCACCCCCGCTCATGGTGGGGGGAACCACACTATGAAGTTTCACAGATTTTGGACTCTAAGATCTCTCGCAACCGGTTATTTTACCTTGTTGAATGGACGGACTTTGGGCCTGAACAGAGGGAGTGGGTGAGGGCGGAACATTTTCTGGCCCCCAAAAAGGTCCGTGCTTTTCATAAATTGTATCCCCACAAGCCAAAGGGATAGATTTGTTATCAGGAGGGCAGAATGTCAGGTAGCCCTGCCATGATGGATGGAGAAGGGAGGGAGGTTGGGATTGTTTCGTGAAGGGAGGGAGGATGGGACTGTGTGGTGTTGATTTATGCACCTGGACTGTTCGAATGGAATGTGGGGAGCTGCCTAGATGGCCGGGGCGTACTGGCCGTATCTTACTCAGACCAGAGTCAATGACCTTGAGAGAGCCAGGCTGTTAGCTTCATATCACTTTCAAAGGCAACAGCTAGGCTGGGAACTTTGGGGTGGCGGGAACTCTATTAATTAGTGCTGTCTCTGGTTCCCGCGTGCGCGCTGAGCTTCTATTGGTGGAGGAGGGGGGTCCCTTTCCCCCCTGATGGTATAACTGTCTGCTTCATGTAACCAAGGTATTCTTAACAATGCTTCTGTTTCAGTAACCTAATCTTGCAGCTTAAAAATAAATTCTATTCTTGCTTCAATGAACAAGGCCTGGTATTTTGCTGACTAATTTAAGGACTCTGACAGTTGAATGCCCACCCCCTCCCTCCCATCAAAGACTGGTTAGCTTAGGTATCTCAAGAAACAATTTTCAAAAAGTCGGATTCGCCGGATGCCTATTCTAGAGTACGCATGAAGTTCATTCACGTTCATTTATTACAGTTCACAACCAAATTCACAACACAGTATAAATCAACATCAACCACAGAGGTATGTAAAAATAAACATAGAGATAGATGAAGAAAATATAAGATGTATAAGAAATATAAAAAATACACAATCTAACATCATCTAACTTGTTGCATATAATACATATAATAAATATTATGCTGCTGCAGTGAAATATAATCTAGAACACACTAACTAAAATTACAATCTATCGCCTCAGCATCAATATGAGAGATCCGAATAGAGAACAATTTAATTGCTTGAGAACAAAATCTGGCAACTTTCCGGGTAATCTCTGTATTTGTATCAGAGAGAAGCATGTTAATAATCCCAGATTCAGGGGTAACTGAGCAATGTTTGAGTAGCGGAAGAATAAAAATATTATAAAAGGAGCAGTGGAGGAAAACATGTGCCAAGGTCTCTATCTCACCTCCACTACAAAGACAAAATCCCTCCTGCCATGTGATATTTGCCATCTAGAACTGCAGGGGGTAGAGTAGAAGGTCTAGCTAGAGTAAAAGCTCTTCTTTGATTGAGATTATCCAAATTCTACAAATAAGAGGCTGGAGTAAGAAGATAGCATTTATGGAATGCAACTATAAAATTGGGCACTCCTGAAATATCAGACTGGCATTCAATATAATCTACTCTCTGCCTCAAGGATCGTCTAGTTAGGTCACTGCCCATCTGAAGGAGAGCTGAGGGGGAGAATCCAAGCTGCATGATCTTGACTTGAACTGCTTTGAGTCAGCTAGATTGGAAGTCCTCAAGCAACATTAAAGAGAGAAGGCCTTGAGGATTTAAATTTAGATTAAGCCAAAGAAAAAGTGAAGAAAGTGCTGTTCTAGCAGCTACCTTTGTTAACCCTGTTTCCAGACATAGCACCACATTTGAAACACAATTAGGAATCTGCAGGACTGCCCTCAGAAATTTTGACTGAACCCATTCAAGATGAGTAAAACAAGATACAGGTGGACCAAGAAACGTCCCATAAAGTAGCTGAGGTAAGGTCTTTGCTTTAAAAAGCTTAAGAGCGGCAGGTGAGAAGTTACCCCCCTTAGATCTTAGAAATTTGATGATACTGAGGGCTGACCTTTCCCCTTTATCTGCCACATAGTTGCTGTGTTATAATTTGCCGCCATTTGCTTGTATGATCATCCCTAGATATCTAGATATCTGGCTGAACAAAATAGGACTAAAAGAGAAGCAGCAAATCATGACACATCCGGGAGGGTGATGAGCACAAAACCACCTTTAATACCCCACTGGGACAGTCATGCCATTCGGGTTGGCTGGAGCACCTGGGGTATTTATGAACTTAATGAACAAAGTGTTGCACAAATAAAGGGGTGGTTGTTTATCTTGATGATGTGCTGATTTATTTGAAAGATAAGGAGACCCATGTAAAGATGGTATAAGAGGTCCTGAAGGCACTCTACAATAATCACCTATATGCAAAGCTTTTGAAATGTGAATTTCACAAAAAGGAGTTGGACTTTTGGGGGTATCATATATCGGGAAAAGGTTTGGGCATGGATCCAAAAAAGTGGGATGGGAGGCCCCTCGAACGAGATGGCAGTTGCAGTCTTTCCTGGGATTCTACCATCAGTTCATCCCCAACTTTGCCCAGGTAACCTTCCCCCTCACAAACTTACTGAAAATGAAGGGGAAGGGGCAAGATTGCACAAGGCGAATAGCTGCTTAGACTGGTCCCCAGAGTGTCAACAGGCTTTTGAAAGACTGAAAACCCTCTGAACCTCTGAGCCCATCTTGCCCCACCCTGATGAAACCAAACAATTCATAGAACAGGTGGAAGCATCTGATGTGGCTGGGGGGGGGGGCATCCTGCAACAAGGGGAAGATGAGAAGTTACATCCCTTGGCATTCGTGTCTAAAAATTTCTCCAGTGTGAAGAGGAATTAGGCAATGTGGGACAAGGAAGTTGCAGCTATCAAGCTTGCACTAGTGACTTGGAGACACTGGTTGGAGGGGGCTAGGGTTCCTTTTGAAGTGTGGACCAACCATAAAAATCTTGAAGCCCATAAAGCCCCAAGGTGTCTGAACACCAAGCAGTTGCACTGGGCAGAGTTCTTCTCAAAGTTTCATTTCACTCTCAAGCACCTCCCAGGCAAGTCAAACTTCCTGGCTGATGTGTTGTCCCACCTCCTTCAGCACACCAATCAATGTGATGAGCTAGTAGACACTATGTTCACACCCACCCCATTGGGAGGAGCAATGGTGATGCGCAGTAAGGCAAGGCCCCCCCCTGCAGATTCACAGCCACGGACAGAGAAATTCAAAGCCACTTTCTTTGATCGGGACAAGATGGAGATTGAGAAGGATGGGACTCTGACCCAAAATGAGGATGTGTGCTGGTACCTGCAAAATAAACTGTCCCTGAGACTCTCAGGAGGGAAGTGTTGTTAATGGGACATGATAATAAACTGTTGGGACACTTTGGATACTTAAAGATGCTAAATCTCATACAAGGACAGTTCTGGTGGCCCTGTATGAAGTATGTGGCATTGTGCCAAACCTGCCTAATGAGCAAATGGTGGGCAGGAAAGGTTCCGGGGTTATTGCAACCACTCGAAGCCACAGACTGACCATGGTCAGTGATTTCCATAGATTTTATCACTGACTTATCCCTAGCCAGGGGAAGACTGTAATCTTAGTAGTAGTGGGTTTGTTTTTGAAACAGGCTCATTTTATCCCTTGCAAGCAGGTGCCAACAGCCAAGAAACTGGCACAAATGTTTATGCAACATATAATATGGCTCTATGCCCTACCCCGTAAAATAATCTCAGACCAGGGGTCCCAGTTTGTAGCCAGGTTTTGGAAGGAAAAACAGGTTGCTTACCTGATCTTCGAGTGGTCCTGTGCATTCACACCCATGGGATTCAGTGCGCCTGCGCTGACCTGGTCGGTGTCTGTACAAATCTCACAATGGGATTTTCACGCCCTTCGCCCCGGGCCTGCGCGGGAACCACCACCGAACATGCACAAAGGGGCGGGGGCACGGACATCCCGCCAGTTCCTTCTGACTGCTATCAAATCCAGCCATGTATGAGAACAGCTGAGGATGACAGCAGTGGGGAAGGACGGGCGGGCGGTGTGAATGCACAGATGACCACTCGAAGATCATCAGTTACAGGTAAGCAACCTGTTTATCTTCTTTGTGGTCTCTGTGCATCACACCCATGGGAAATTAAAAAGCAGTGGCTCACCTGGAGGTGGGTGCTGGCAGACTCAGCGAGCCGTAGAAGAGAGGACCAGACGACCAGACGTAGAAGAGAGGACCAGACGACCCAAGTCACCCTTCTGTTGCGCACGGATGTCCAGAGCATAGTGCTTGATAAACGTGGTTGGCGTGGACCACGTATCTGCTTTGCAGATGGACAAAAGAGATGCACCCTTCAGAAAGGCTGTTGAAGTCGCCATAGATCTGGTAGAATGCGCCCTCAGACGAGGGGGGGGCAACTGCTTTGCTAAGGTGTAGCAGAGTCTAATTGTCTCGACAATCCACTTAGAGAGTTGTTGAGATGTGATGCGGAGCCCCAAAGAGGGCGAGCTGTATGACAGAAACAGTGAGTTGTCACGTCTGGTTGAATGAGTCCGATTTAGGTAAAAGAGGAGTGCCCTCTTGACATTGAGAGTATGGAGTAAGCGCTGTCCGTCATCTTCCTGATGTAGGAAAAAATCCGGTAAGAATATTTCAGTACTGAGATGGAACTCTGAAATGACCTTCGGAATGAAGAAAAGGTCTGGTACCAGACGTACACCATTTGGAAGGAAAACCAGGTAGGGTGGGCCATGTCGTAGTGCCATGAGTTCACTAACCCTTCTGGCTGAGGTGATAGCCACTACGAAGGCTGTTTTCCAGGTTGCATACCGCAGGTCACAAGTAGCCATCGGTTCAAACGGTCATCTGGTAAGTTGACGTAGTACTAATGGTAAGTCCCACAGGTCTGTAGGCACAGCCACCGGAGGGTATAGCCTAATGAGGCCTTTCAAAAAACATTTGGCGGTCGGATGGGAGAAGATTGTGTGACCATCCAGGCCTTGGTGGTACGCGGAGATAGCCGCCAGGTAGACCTTAACGGACAAGTGAGAGAGGCCCCAGTCCCTGAGGGATAAAAGAAAGTCCAGGATTCTGTCAAGGCCAACAGAAGTTGGGGTCCCCGCAGACATGCCGAGATATAAGAGGAACTTGTGCCACTTCCTTTGATAAGATAAGCGGGTAGATTCCTTTCTCGCGTTGCAAAGGACCTCTGAGACTCTGGCAGAGAAACTCATGGCCGAAGCCTCCAGGCAGTCAGCTTGAGGTTGTCCACCTCTGGGTGGAGCACCGTGCCTCCTTCGGTGGTGAGGAGATTTTGAATTTTGGGGAAGTGATGGAATGTGCCCCGTGCTAGACGTAGTAGGATAGGGAACCAGGGCTGCCTGGGCCACCACAGAGTCACTAGGATGCAATCTGGCCGAAGTTTGGCCACCTTGTGCACCACTCTCAAGAGTAGGGGCAGTGGAGGGAACATGTAGAGGAATGAACCAGTCCAAGGTATGAGAAGGCCGTCCCCTAAGGAGAGAGGATCCCTGCCTCCTTGGGTGCAGAATTGCTTGCATTTCTTGTTCTCCCGCGAGGCGAACACGTCGATGGTCGGAGTCCCCCAACAGTCGAAAAGAGGTTGAAGATAAACCGGATTTAGTTCCCACTCGTGGTGGTGAGTGTGCCCCCTGCTGATTAGATCCACTTCCACGTTTTGGATGCCGGGGATGTGGGTGGCCATGGGGATGATTTGGTTGGAAACACACCAGTTCCAAAGATCGACCATGAGCCAACAAAGGCTCCTGGAGACAGTTCCTCCCTGACGGTTCAAGTAACTGAGGGCCGTGGTGTTGTCCATGAGGATGACAATGCAGTGTCCTCGTAGGATAGGTTGAAAGGCTCGGAGAGCCAGTGAGACAGCCAGTAGTTCTAAGTAGTTGATGTGCCGGCTTGCAGTAGCAGCATCCCACCGGTATCCCATGCTGATGCCATTGAGATGGGCCCCTCATCCCCATAAGGAGGCATCCATTGTCAGAGTGTAATGAGGAGAGGGAGGGGTAAACGGAGCACCCTCAGTGTTATTTGGGACGACAGTCCACCAGGTCAGAGAGTCCCTTACAATTTGAGGAGAGGTCAGGGGCCTCGATTGAGACATGTAGGTTGGACGAAAACTCTTTAGAAACCAAAGTTGAAGAGGTCTCATGTGGAGTTTCGCAAGAGGGAGGACCGAAGTTGTGGCAGACATGTGTCCTAAAAGGCATTGGATGTGATACGCCATTGAGGATGGAGAGTCGTGAACAGAGGTCGCTAGGGCAGACAAGCTCTGTCCATCGGCAGGAAGGCTCTGCCAGCGACCATATTGAGTAGGGCCCTGATGAATTGTACTCTCTGGGAAGGGTTCAGATGGGATTTTTGGAGGTTCACTCGAAGTCCCAGTGATGAGAGGAGGTGTAGTGTCAGCGCAATGTCCTCGCGCAGAGAGGTCGGTGAATCGGCTACCAGAAGCCAGTCATTGATATAGGGGAAGATGGTGATCCTCTGGAGGCGGAGGTGAGCCGCAAGGACTACCATGGCCTTGGTGAAAACCCTCAGCACAGTGGAGATTCCAAATGGGAGGCATTTGTACTGATAGTGACCTTCCCCTATCGCGAAACGGAGGTACTTCCTGTGGGATGGGTGAATGTTGAGGTGGAAATAGGCGTCCTGGAGGTCGATGGTAGCCATCCAGGTGCCCTGTGGAATCAAGGGAAGGATAACTTGCAAGGTTGTCATTTTGAATTTTTGGTATCGAATGTAAACATTGAGATCCCGAAGATCCAAGATAGGATGTAGCCCTCCGTCGCGTTTTGGCACAGTGAAGTACCGGGAATAGAATCCCATCTGTTCAGAAGCTTTCGGAACAGGTTCTATCGCCCCTTTCTTCAGTAAGGAGTCGGCTTCCTGAAGAAGGATGGAGGAAGGAGGGGTGGAGCGGAAGGTCGGTAGGGGAGGGAGGTCGAGGAATTCGATGACATAGCCCTCGGTTACACTAGATAAGACCCAGGCATCTGTAGTTATCGTTCTCCATACAGGAAGGAAGGGATGGAGGCGAGTTGTTTCTCTTGATGTCGAGAGGACAGAGTCAAAGACCTTGCTTTGATCCACGGTTGGATTTGGGTCTTGCCTGTGGATGTTGCGATCCGGACCTCGGTTTAGGCTGGTACGGTTGCCTGTTGTGGCTCAGAGATTGGCGAGGTCTCCAGGCGGTATCCGGGGACAGTTTTGCAGGATATGGGCGCCGTGGGGTGTATCTTGACCACAATCGGTGTCGATAGGACCTCTGCGGTGCTGAAACTCCTAGTGACTTTGATGCCTTGATATTCTTATCCAACTCCTGCAAGGCGGCGTCGGTGGAGGAGTGGAATAGACCATCCCCATCAAATGGGAGATCCTCGATATAAGACCTAGTGTCTTGTGGGAGAGATGTAGTGCGAAGCCACGCATGGTGGTGGAGCGATACTGAGGAAGCCATCGACGTTGAGAAGGCATCCAGGGAATGTTTCGTGGTGTTCAAAAGTTGTTTGGCCACCAAAAGTCCCTCCTTCTGAATCGATCTTGCCTCAGCCAGCTTGTCATCTGGCATGAAAGGGAGGAGTGCAGACATTCTCTGCCATAAGGCATATTGGTATCTCCCGAAGCAGGCTAAATAATTGGAGGATTTTATCCCCAGGGCTGCAGAGGAGTATATCCTATGGCCGTAGGCATCGATCTTTTTGCTCTCTTTATCCGATGGAGTGGAATTAGAGCTCTTATTTTTAGACAAGGTAGAGACGACCAATGAATTTGGGCGAGGGTGCAGGTAGAGAAAGAAGGCCCTCTCTTCTTGTATTCGGTACATGTGGTCTAACCGCTTGGTGGAGACCAGTGCCGAGGATGGCTTAGCCCATGGGAACTTAACTGCTTTCAACAGATGTTTAGACATCGGTAAAGCTATTGGTGTCGAGGCGTCGATCTTGATGATGTCGTACACCTCGTCCGCGGCAGACAGCTGGGGTTGTATAATAGGCAGGGCGAGGGAGTGTGCCATGCATTTCACTAGGTCCCCATATGAGGACATGTCTTCCGAAGGGGAAATTGGGCTGTCCCCAGAGATCGGTTGCTTAGGAGGTGGTTCGACAGGGGAGAGAGCATCCTCCACATCGTCAACATCGGATTCCCCTCGAGAGGACGCCGAATCAGAGCTCAAATCTTGAGGTCTCGGTAGTGGTGGGTCAGCTATCAGCATTGGTGGAGCAGTGGTTTGTTTGGATTGGATGGGAAGGCGAGACGGGGATCGTGGCGGTTTCGATACTGTCGCCGAAGGCGGAGGGCACTGTGGCGAGCGCGACCTGTATTGACGGTGTTCCCAAGATTCAGGACATCCTGGGAGGTTCCATGGCACAGAGGAGAACCAATATGGCATATCATGCCTGTGGTCAAAGGGGAATTTCGGAGGCCCATACAGATAAGACGTGTGGTACCTGTCGTAGTGTGGGTCATACCCCTCCCGTCCACGTCGATCCAGATGATAAGGAGATCTGGAGCGGTCCCGAGGGTGATGCTGAGAGCGGTCCGAGTGGTCACTAGCCCACGAGGCCACCGAAGGGGAGCAGGATCCCACCACCTGGGCATTAGGAACCAGGTCGAGGTTGGTCGGAGGAGGCGACATTGACTGAGGAATCTTGTGATGACGATGAACTTCCGTTCAGGCTGACGGGGTGGAGAGTCCAGGAGTTGTATTGGAGGCTCCACAAGGATCTTTGGCAGCTCCGGTGTCGGATGAGACAGATGCGGGGGTTGCTGAGGTGCATCCGCACAGGAAGCAGAGCCCCTTGGAGATACAACACTGCTCACACCGTGAGACTTATGTGTGCCTCCCACCGTCTTGGAACCCAGGCTCTTCATTTTGTCCTTCTTAGACTTCTTGATTGGGGTCAAAACAGACAAGGCCATCTTCAATCCAGACTTCTTCTTAGGGGCCCCTCTGGTATCAGAGGAAGATTTCCCTACCTTGGGAGGCTTTGGCGTCGGGGGATCCCTCTGTACCAAGGCAGATGGCTTCGGAGCTGAGGTGGCTGGTTTCAATACAGACTGATCGGTCTCCATGGTGGAAGCTGGAGGAGCAAGTGCCAACTCCCACAACGCAACCTTCAGCCTAGCGGCCCTGTTCTTTCTTGTTTGGTTGGAGAAACGAGCACAGATGGAACAGGCATCAGGCCGGTGGCTTTCCCCCAAACAAAAAACACAAAGGGAGTGCTCGTCCCTCAAGGCTAGTTTGCTTCCACAGGAAGAGCACTGTTTGAAGCACCCCCACTTTCGGTTTTCCATAAAATGATGGAAACGGATCATTTGATCCAAGAAGGGTCGTGGGGGGGGGGCGCAGACCGGGAAAAATCCAAGAAAAAAGATGGATCTCGGCCCTGAAGCCAAGAAAAAGGGCTTTTGAAGAATGGAGGAAAAAGATGAAAGAAAAAAAACTGAAGAAAAAACAATCCCTGCTATGAGGCAGAAGTTAGTCAGAGCGTTCTTGGAGACACCAACACAGGCTGCTAACAGCGAGGCGGTCAGAAGAGAACTGGCGGGATGTCCGTGCTCCCACCCCTTGGGCATGCTGGTGGGGGTTCCCATGCAGGCCCGGGGCGAAGGGTGTGAAAATCCCATTGTGAGCTTTGTACAGATACCAACCAGGTCAGCGCAGGCGCTCTGAATCCCATGGGTGTGATGCACAGAGACCACGAAAAAGATCTATTGCAGTTCTTGGGAGTGGAGCAGAGGCTCAGCAGTGGCTACCATCCTGAGACAGATGGGCAAACTGAATGGACTAACCAGGTCCTGGAACAGTTCCTGAGGAGCTTCATCAATTATCAACAGGATGACTGGGTGGACTTGCTCCCATTCGCATAATATAGTTATAATAACTCAGTGCACAGCTCCATTGGCATTTCTCCCTTTAAAGTGGTACATGGCTATGAAGGGGGACTGTTACCCACAGAGAATGCACCCTAAGACCACAGCATGTCGAAATGTACTCAGATACGTAGCTGTGGAGTGTGTGATTGATGGAAAACACCCTAGTTTGATAATGTTGTTTTTCTTTTAATTGAACCTTTCATCTTTTTACCCATAGACAGAGGGGTACTATTATGTATTCAGTTTACTGTGTTATTAGATATGAGCTTAGGTCACAGCTCCATAGAAGCCCAGCATTCTAAAATACGCAACCAATGCTGCAAACAGACCAGTTCGGAGAGACCTTGACTTTTGGCAGGAACAGTTCTCATTGGTCCCAAGCACTATTTTATGATTGGACGTTATTGTTTCAGGTGGTGTGGTTTTCCAAGCTCAAAATGTATATAGTTGGCTTGTTCTGTGTGCTGTTTGTTGTGTTCTGAGCTGAATAAAGAAATCACTTGTTTGAATGCTGCCTCGATCTCAGTACATAATAGGTACCCAGTTGTTGTACAAATAAATTTTCAGCCAAGAAATGGAGTCAGAAATGAGGAAGAAGATCTCATAAGTAATGGGGGTGGGAGCATTGCTGGAAGCCATGAGGGGGGATGGAGGGGATATTAGAAAAGGATGTATTTAAAAGTATCTTGTAATATGGAACATGTTATTATATCCTATTAATAAAAAAAATTTAAAAAAAGAAATGAGGAAGAAGATCTTAGTGTTTTAATTACAACCAAAACATCTGAAAACAGGCCAGACAGCCTATCCAAAATTCACTGCTTTCTGAGCGCAACCAGGAAATACACGAGATTTTATACTTCAAATGTCATCATCATACCATCATCATGAAAATAATATTCAAAAAGCATAACTGGTTACAAAAAATTAAACATCATCTGAATAAAAATCCCCTTACTGGTCAAATATGAAGAAAGGCGTGTCTATGCAACAGCGTCAATTGCTCACATAATTTAACCTAGACACTATCAAGCAAGATTTCTATGCACCCAAACAAAGGTGTTTTTCTGTGACACGGAGCTAAAAATCCTTCTTGACCCAGACACTGCGAAATTGTAACCTAAACAATTTAAACACATGAACTTTGTATCTAATGGTCTTGTCTGCTAGCATCAGCTAGAAAAATGAATCCAACCTAAAAGAGAAAGGCCTACTGCTTAATAGATCTATATTACATCCTAAGAAAATCTTGCTTATAAAGAAAACCCTATAAAACCAGAAGAATATGAATAATCAAAAGGAAATAAATGTTATAATCTAACATATACTACACAGTTGGCCTGCTTTAGAGTATTCTCTTCTGAGTTACTCTTTTTTAAGATTGCTAAAATCAGTACAAAGACAGCAAAATTCATTTCTCTTAATTGTAGAGGTTTGAATAATTTTTTTTTTTTAAAGGATTGCTAGTGCCCTATCACAACAAAAAACAGAAGTGATATTTTTACAAGTTGTTGTTCAGTTGCACAATCGAGTCCGACTCTTCGCGACCCCATGGACCAGATTACGCCAGGCCCTCCTGTCTTCCGCTGTCCGCTGAAACCCGCTGAATTTTTACAAGAGACGCACTTAAATAAAACGCAACAATCAATCTTCAACCTGTCCAAATTTCCTCAACAGTTTCTAGCAGCAGGCACGTCTAAATCTAGAGGCATTGCCATTCTGTTTAGTAGAAAGGCTAGGTTTGAGGCAGAAAAGACACGTGAAGACCCACTGGGGAGGTTCATCTTTGTGAATGGGACTTTCAATGGAGAAAAGCTGACTTTAGCATCCATATATGCCCCAAATGTAGGGCGGATTCATTTTCTGAAAGAGACTTTGACTCTCCTAACTGCTTTTAGCAATGATCCATGTCTCATAGGAGCTGATTTAAATTATATCACTAATTCTTTTCTTGACAGATCACATGTGAAAACTGGAATCAATCCTCTCAACAAACCAGTCACTGACTTTGACACCCAGCTGAACGCTCTCTTCACCAAATTTCACCTTAGTGACTGTTGTGAGAATTTAACACGTGCTAGGTGTAAACTAACCCTGTGTGAAAATGTTTACCTGAACTTTTTCCCACCCCTTGGTTCTGAATGGTCTATGGTGTGTGCCCCTTACCAAGGCGAGGATATAAATGTTAACAGGTAGCTGGAATGCAACACAAGGTTACTTAAACAAAAAACCTTTTTTATTAATATTTATCAAAGCTAAAAAAGACAAGCCAGTCGCCCAGCCAGGTGCTGGGCAGCTGGCTAACACAGAAACAAAATACACAAGCACAATACTTACTTCCTAAGAAAGAGATAGGCAGAGATTAAATACAATAAAGATTTCCCCATGCAACAGAAGCTTCTGGACTGGCCCTCAGAGACCCGACAAGGACAGAGTGTCCCTTGGGTCTCCAAGAGTCAGTGCTGGGATGGAGCTGCTGGTCCCCTTTTATACAATCTTGGTCACTTACATTTTGATAGAGCTATTGAAATTACAAACTGCATCAATTGACAATAACTATTTTGATAATGTGGGCTATCATGGCATAGGAGATGTTCTCACATTCCAGCAGCAGTCAGTTTTACCATAATGCTTTAGCAAAACAATACAAGGTAACACCTGAATTTCTAAATGACAAACACAGGAATGTGTTCGTTTCAGGATGTCTTTTGTTTTCTTGGGGCCAGGTAGTCCACTAGGCACCATTCTTCTGTCTGGAGGTAGGATGTGAGTTGTGGCATGTAGTATTGCAAAATATTCTGGCTCCCTCGACTTAATGGCTGGCTCATAGAAATGTTTTATTTCTAAATAGTTTGGATTTCTTTATATCTATAAACAATGGAGTAGAATTTACATTCTGGGGAATGGAATGTAGACTCCTGTTCCTGTGTGTGTGTGTGACAGGCGACAGATACTTTTTGAGACAAAGGACTTGCAAAACATGTTGGGATGCTGCTTGCTGCTTGGAAGTTTACAGAAATGGAGAAAACACTATGATTTCTTTATAGAGTTAACTATATAAAATGGGTTTTAAATTTTCTGAACCAATTATTTCATTTTTTTTCACAACAGTGACATCTGGCAATTAAGGCATAATACTTTTTTTTTTTTTTGAAACAAAATTTTTATTGGGATATATTCAACATTTCCAATCACGTTACCAATACAGTTTCCAAAAAAGTAAGATCCCAATCCCCCCACCCCCCCTAATAGGCTTCCAACACTGCTAATAACAAACAGAAAAAATTATAAGGCAATCAAGTTTAGACTTAAATACCTCGACAAACCAGGTAACACATTTAAATTATATATAACCTCTACAATTTCAGCATATTATGTATAACAGTACATACAGTTCAAAATTCATTTCACTTCTCATTCAATATCCGTACGTATCCAAATTATATATTCTCCCCTTCATTCTATATTCAGTTTCTAGATACAATTTCAATCCTTCCCATTCTTTTAAGTACTGTTCTGCAATTTGTCCATTTAATTTCTTTGTCATTTTGTCCATTTCTGCTAAAAATAACAATTTTCTCAACCAGTCATGTATATCTGGTACCTTCTCCATTTTCCAATGCTGAGCAAAGGCCATTCTCGCCGACGTAATCATGTACCATAACAGTGTCCTTTTCTCTTGTGGAATTTTTTCCATTGTCAAACCGAGGAGAAAAAGTTCAGGCTTTCTCTCAATTGGGGTTTTCAATATTTTCTGCATCACACAATGTATATTAGACCAGTATGCTTTCGCTTTATCACATGACCACCACATATGGTAAAAAGAACCCTCTACTTTTTTACATTTCCAACATTTATTACTCAAGTTCTTATCCATGCTAATATTAGCAATCTTTTTTGGTGTCATATACCATCTATACATCATCTTATAGCAATTTTCTTTTACGTTAATACAAGTGGACATTTTAAAAGATCTTTTCCACAAAAATTCCCATGATTCCATAGAAATTTCTTTGTTCATATTTATGGCCCACTTTATCATTTGTTCTTTAACGGTTTCATCCAAAGTATATACAGTCAACAAAGTTTTATACATTTTTGATATCATTTTCCGTTCTTTTTTCAACCATATATTCTCAAAATCATCATTCATAGCCCTAAAACCAAACTCTTTACAATCTTTTTTATAAATGTCCCTTATTTGACAATATTGTAGCCAACCATACTCAAATTCTAATTCATTATTTGGTTTTAAAACATATTTTTTCCCTTCTCTTTGCAACAATTCCTGATACTTCAACCAATCATTGCCTCTATATTCTGAAAACAAATGTATAACTGCAGCTGGAACAATCCACAGAGGCCTTTCATCTGATATTGTATCCTTATACCTGGTCCATGCATCAAACAATGTCCTCCTTACATAATGATGCTTAAACATAGAGTCAGCTTTGTTTTTCCCATACCAAAGATAGGCATGCCAGCCAAATCTGCAATCGTGCCCCTCAAGAGCTAAAAGTTTTCTATTTTCCAAATTTACCCATTCAGATAACCAAGACATACATACTGCTTCATGATACAAACGCAAATTCGGGACTTGGAAGCCACCTCTGTCCTTAGTATCATACATTATCTTCATTTTTATTCTTGGCTTCTTCCCTGCCCAGATAAACTTAAAGATTTCTCTTTGCCATTTTACCAACACTTTTCCATCTTTCACAATTGGTATTGTCTGAAACAAAAACATTAACCTGGGCAGTACATTCATTTTAATAACGGCAATTTTTCCAAGAAGAGATAACCTTAGTTTTTCCCATTTTTCTAAATCACTCTTTATCGAACCCCACAATTTTTCATAATTATTCTTGAACAAATCTATATTTTTCATTGTAATTTCAACTCCCAGATACTTAACCCTTTTAACCACTTCACATTCTGTCACATTTTGTAACATTTGTTGCTTTGTACCAATCATATTTTTACACAGTATCTTAGATTTATTTTTGTTGACATAAAACCCTGCAAGATCACCAAACTCTCTTACTTTTTCAAATACCTTAGGCATATTATTAACAGGATCTTCAACAATAAACATAATATCATCCGCAAATGCTCTTAATTTAAATGAAAAACCTCCAATATTCAACCCTTTTATATTAACATCATCTCTGACCGCTTGTAGCAAAATCTCCAAAATCCAGATAAATAACAATGGTGACAGGGGACAACCTTGTCTAGTACCTTTTCTTACCCGGAACATATCTGTTGATTCTGCATTAACAATCACCGAAGCTTTTTGTTCTTTATATATCGATTGGATCATTCTTGTAAATTCTATGCCCATCATAGATTTCTCAAGCACTTTAAACATAAATTCCCAATTTAAATTATCAAAGGCCTTCTCTGCGTCCAAAAATAAAAAAGCGACTTCTTTTTCAGGATGTTTGTCGTAATACTCAATTGCGTCCAATACAACCCTCATATTGTCTTTAATTTGTCTATTTGGTAAAAAACCAGCTTGATCTTCCACAATAGTATCTTTCAAAAACTTTTTAAGGCGCTCTGCCAATATTTTTGCAAATATTTTATAATCGTTGTTCAATAATGAAATGGGCCGATAGTTTTTAACATTTGTTAAATCTTGCATTTCTTTAGGAATTAAGGTGATTGCAGCTTCATTCCAGGAGTCAGGGATCTTTCCTGTCTTTCTAATTTCATTTAAAAGAATCTCCAGCACCGGAACCAAATCTTCATGAAATTTTTTATAAAATTTAGCTGAAAAGCCATCCGGGCCTGGGACTTTGGAGATTTTTGCCTCGGCTATTGCTTTACTAATTTCGTCCTTAGTTATTGCAGCATTTAGGAGTGTTTTCATTTCTGGATTTGGTTGTATCAAATTAACTTTGGATAGGTAATCCAACATTTTTTGAGGATCTGCTTGTTTCAATTGAAAGAGAGTCGCATAGTATTTGAAAAATTCCCTTTTAATTCCTCCTGGGTCCAAAATCTCTTTATTTCCATCTTTCAAACAAGTGATTGTTTTATTCTCTCTTCTTTTCTTTAATTGCCATGCTAAATATTTGCCAGGTTTATTTGCACCTTCAAAGGATTTCTGTTGCAATTTTTTCAAGTTCCAAAATACTTCTTTGTTCAACCTTGCCGCATATTGCTCCCTTAGGATCCTCAATTCTCTCAAAATCTTCTTTTTACCAGGCCTTTTCTTAAGTTCTGTTTCTTTTTTCCGAATATTTTCCATAATTTTTTTGTCTATTTTCATTTGTTGTTTCCTTTCATTATTATTAATTGCAATCAGATGTCCTCTCATCACAGCCTTGTAGGCTTCCCATACCGTTTGCGTCTGTACACTTTTATTTAAGTTCAGTTGAAAGTATGTTTGGGTTTCTGTCCTTATTTTATCCACAATATTTTGCTTGTCCAGCAAATCTTCGTTGAGTCGCCATCGAAATTTTTTTCTCTTAACATACGTTGACCATTTTATCGGACTGTGGTCAGAAAGAGTCCTAGGTAGTATCTCAATTTTGCGTGTTTGCAAGATTAGGTTCTCTGTCATCCACATCATATCTATCCTGGAAAAAGACTCGTGTCTTGATGAATAAAAAGAGTACTCACTGTCTCTGGGATGTTTAGTTCTCCAAACGTCTGCCAAATGTTCATGTTTAATCAATTGGAAAAAGACTTTAGGAAGTTTGCCCATGGCCTCAATTCCTTTTTTTGATTTTCTATCAACAACATTGTCAACAGTACCATTAAAATCGCCCATTAAAATCATTTGCTCATAGGTCAACTGTCGTAGTTGTTCCCACAAATTCTGAAAAAAGTTTTCTTTTGCCCCATTGGGAGCATAGAGATTAACAATTAATGTCTTTTTATTCTGCAGCACAACTTCTACCGCCAAAAATTTCCCTTCATTGTCTTTGAAAATTTCTTTTGGTTCCAACTCTTTTTTAATATATGTAACTACTCCTTTTTTCTTTTGAGAGGAGAGTGAATAAAATTCCTCTCCTAATCTTTTTTGAATCAAAAATTTGGCATCTGATTTTTTAATATGTGTTTCTTGCAAGCAAACAATATCGCATTTCTGTTTTTCCAACCAGAGTCTGACATTTTTCCTTTTTTGGGGTGAGTTCAGTCCATTAACATTCCATGAAATTATTTGACTCTCCATGTTGATTCTGTAATTATTTATCAGAGTCTATAAAATTATCATTGATGAATCTGGTCATTTGGTCAACTGACTTGATGGTGACTCTCTTCTGTTTGAACGAAAAACTGACACCTTTAGGAATTTCCCATCTATATCTTATGCCCTCTGATTTCAGCTTGTCAATCAGGTCTTTAAAAAGTCGTCTGTCCTGAAGCATCGCTCTGGGTAGTTCCTTTAGGACCATGATTTTCTTGTTGCCAATTGTGAAGTCGTCCTGAAATTGTTGCTTAAACAAATCCTCCTTCAACTTCTTAGATATAAACTGGACAATTACATCTCTAGGTAATTTTTTCCTTTGCGCAATCGCAGAATTGACTCTGTATACCACATCAATCTGTGCCGCCACTCTCTCCTCTTCCATTTTCAAAAAATCTGCAACAGCATCTACCATGACTGAATGGATGTCCTCATTCTTATCTTCAGGGATCCCCCTGAATCTCATATGATTAATCATTGCATTGTATTGGACCATCACATTCACTTTATCTGTTTCTAAAGTGACCTCAGCTATATTGGATGCTACTCCCTTCACCCTTACATCCATCTCATCTGCTCTTTTGGTCAGCGTCTGTATCTCTTTTGTAATTCCAGACATTTCTTTTTTCAGCTCTGTTACCTCTGATATAACGGTCTTTTCAAGCTTCAGAATCGCGTCCATCACTCGTTTTTCCATAGCTTCCATCATGCCCTGTAGCTTTTTTTCCTCTTTTCCAGCCATTTTCGGGGAGGACCAGGTATTTGCCCTCTGTCGTTGCCGCAGGTCGTAAGCCGTTGTTCACAATCTTCCCTCCAACACACTGTAAATCAAAGTCCTTCTTGTGCCCACCTAAATCGCACTGGTTTCACTTTTTTATATTAAGTCTTTCGTTTAAAATCAAAGAAAATTTTTCTGACCTTCCCAAAATGGCGGGCGCAATTTCTCTATGGTAAATGGTTCTTCCGGGTACTCACTTCCTGTCCGGCAATCTTAATGGTCCCCCTTGTTCCTGATTTCTTCCCTTCTTCCGGCCTCCTTGGTCTTCTCTAGGATGATTACTTGTCTGTTCTGAAGTCACTTCCTGTTTTGCCGATTTCTGCTGCAGCAGCTCCAGTACTTTTCCACTGCAATTCTCGCGGAGTTACTGTTAGTTTCTATTTTAAAGTCAATAATTTAACCGCAGGAATGATCAACAATTCGGCTTTTTGGCCTTTTTTAGCTGTTTAACTGCACTTTTTCCGCTCCAATGTTAGTACAACAGATAGTGCACGATCATGCGCTTCATCGGATGTTGTTTATTTTCGGCCGAAACGCGTCTCCGGTGAGCAATTTTAAAAAGTTACCTTCAAAGTCAGTGTCTTGTTATAGCAGTGTTTCCTTGATATCAGTTTCTGTAGAATGTCTTGGAGGTCTGGGTCATGCGTTCTTATGTTGAGAATCCAACTCGGTGGGGTCTTGTAGAGATTTTCCGAAGTGCCTTCTCTGGGGGAGGGGATCAAGGCTGGTCGCGGCGCTCTTTAAAGCCCCGCTATCAGCCGATCTCAACTCCTCTCTCAGGCCAGGCTCTCTGCCAGTCACCCCCCTGCCTGGGGGGATCTGCGGTGGGCTATTGGAAGCCCACCCTGTCGTCAAGACCCTCCGTTTGCTCTGGGAGCTCTACGAGCAAGCCAGAGCACGTCAGGACGCCATGAATCCCAGAACGGAAGCCCTCGCAATTAAGGCATAATACTGAAAAGGACTATACCTATTATTCTGCTAAGTACCGAGTTCATCCTCACATTGATTATATTTTGGTTTCAACGCACATTAGCACCCTCTTCCCTTCAGTTGACATAGGTGCACGTCTGGTCAGACCATTTGCCTATAATATGCTATATGCATAGTGAGGAAAAAACTACACACAGCCATGTTTGGAAACTCAATAGCTCACTTTTATTAACACCTTTGATCTCAGGGGCAATAGAAAAAGATATTAAAGAATATTTTGAATTTAATGTGTCTTGTGGAACTCCCCAACACCTTGTTTGGGACGCTTTCAAAGCTGTCCTTAGGGGCAAGATTATGTCAGGTTCGGACTTTTCTCCTGTGAGGTGATGGTTGTATCTGTGCCATGATCAATCCCCAATATCTGTAACCCAATGCCTTATGCTGTTAATGCTATTACTTTCACTTTTGGAAGCCCACTTGCTTTGCCCATCTGCCTAACACCTTATCAGTTCTCCCTGACATTCCTAAGGGGAGGGGAGCATGTGAATGCATGAATGGAGTGTTGTAGTGGCTTCACTGGTAACTGTTCTAAGCAGCCTCCACATAGCCCATGAGCCCAGCTGGGTCCATGGCCGTGGGAGACAAGAGCCTTAAGATAGCTAGCTGGTCGTATATTCTCTCATGACCTGTAGTAGCCTAGGTGTCTCCGTGTGATATATGCCTTAGGGTGGACCCTAATCCCTTTTTCCTTGTCCCATGTTATTGATTGCCTTGCCAATAAACCTGATCAAGGACTATTGTGTACTGAATGGTTACTGCAGGACCTTACACAAAGCCACTTCCTACTAGAAACACAATTAAAATTAGACATTTTAGCAAACATTGCAATTAGAAGCAGAATTTTAAAAACATTGTAATAAACAAACTTACAGAAAGCTGTTATTAGAAAGAAAAAAACTAAATGCCCTCGAGATCTCGAAAGTACAGAAACAGCTCTTGTATTTAAAACAAAAGTACTGGCTTGCAGGCCCCAAATCTCTCAGGTAGCTAGCATGGAAGGTGTGGCAAAAGAGGTCTGATAACACTTTGCTTGCTATTCAAGAGAAAAGTGGCACATTAAAATGTACCACTACAGAAATCAAAGAAGCTTTCTAAAATTATTAACAGATATTATATGCTTCAATAAATCCCTCTAGTACACATATTAAGGATTTCTTAGCACAGTACCCATTGCAAAACATTTTGTTTCAACAACAATTCAGTCCACAATTATGGCCGAGGACAGACTGGCAATTTGCCCCGGTAGCCAGT
This sequence comes from Gekko gecko, assembly GCA_029375565.1. Classification (NCBI taxonomy): domain Eukaryota; kingdom Metazoa; phylum Chordata; class Lepidosauria; order Squamata; family Gekkonidae; genus Gekko; species Gekko gecko. The sequence goes on from JAPDNY010000003.1 coordinate 90,577,251, forward strand.
CGCGGCAAAAAACCCCGGAGTAAACGATACCAGGTTTTCCCGTCCACACAGCGGGGGCCTCTGCCAGAAGATACGGGACGGAGGTGCACGGGAGCGTTCAGACTGCCGCACCAGAGGTGTGCTATATTCGCCGTTTCCCCATTAATTCAGCTGTGGGTGTATGTGCGCATAAGCGCATTTTGCCGATTTTTTTTTTTTGCCCTGCAACGCCGGCACCGCATTGGGTGGTGGAGCGGAGTGCGGCCAATCACACCACTGCTGCCTCATGCCCAACGCAGGTTGCTCCCGGTTTTTCGGCTGCGCGTTCAGACTCCCCGGAAGCGGAGAAACGCGCAACGAACGCAGGCTTTCAAGATTTACGCCGGCTTTTATCAGGTGTTTTTTTAATCCAGCAGTGAAGCGCGAGAGCACCGGTAGGCTACAGGTGGGGGACGCCAGGCAGATGTGCCTGTGTGAACATTCCATTTAATCCAATATTGAGTCGTTGTCAGCCTGGGTCCCATCCCGCGGCAAATTGCCAGTCTGTCCTCGGCCTATATATCTTAAAAATAATAAATCCCCAGACACTGATGGCTTTACAGCTGAATTTTATAAGAAATATGGTCACATCATCTCAGTTCAGCTTGCTGAAACTTGCAACAACATCTTACAGATTGGTATTATGCCCCCTACTTGGAATTTAGCTAAAATTATAGTAATACATAAAAAAGACAGGGATCCACACTATCCAAGCTCCTGTCGCCCAATCTCATTGTTGAATGGTGATTACAAAATTTTCACTGCAACACTAGCAGCTAGGCTCAATAAGTTTATTGGAATGTATATCACTCCTGATCAAACAGGGTTTATCCCTGATAGGGATATTTCTGACAATACAAGAAAGATATTAGATATCCAGTTCTGTAAGAAAGCGTGGGTTAACTCTATTTTCATCCTGTCGGTGGACATGGAGAAAGCTTTTGACTCCATAGAACCAAAATATTTGGAGTGTATACTAAGCTGTATGAACTTTGGTCCTGCCTTCAGAAGAGCAATTCAAGCAATGTACCAATCACCAAAAGCTTTTATTCAAATTAACAACTCAGACACCAATGTTTTCAACTGGCTAGAGGTACATGACAGGGGTGTACTTTGTCACCCCTGTTGTTTGCCGTAGCAATAGAACCTCTCATCCAAGCAATATTCATGATATTCATATTGGACCTAATAACATGAAACTAAGTCTGTTTGCAGATGACTTAGCTTTGACCTTAACAAATCCTGAAAACTGTCAGGTTCAATAGCAAGGAGATCCAGGCATTCTTCAAACATAGAGAAGCTTTATTGGAATACAATGCTGTTACCCAAAGTAATACTGCTATTGTCAGGAATGGAGACATGACCTGGACAAGCATTGATGTAGTGTGATGCAAAGCCAAACTAGCAAATGAACTTTTAGCGCGTGCGCAGGAAACTCCCTGCGGGAGGATTACTTAATAGGCAGGAGTATCACCCCCACCACCACCCAGTCACGTACGACTGGAAAATTCCCCAGACTGAGGAATGCTCCAAAGCCTTTACTCCAAGGCCACCTTGATAAGACTAGGCGGTAGGAAAGTATGCTCCCACGTTGCAACTGGCATCTTCTACGCAAGCGCCAAAGCGGAAAGCAAGCAAGCAACACATAACAATGCACAATGAACAAAGTGTAAATGAGAACACAGAGCCTCTGACATTCTGCCCCCCTTAAAATCCCTCCCACTCCTCAAGAGGGGACATGGGCGGACCCCCCTGGTTTCATTGGGAATCTGTGATGGAATTCTTTGAGGAGATAGGGTGCTCGGATGTCAGTGACTTTCACCCATTCTCTATGTTGGGGACTAAAGTGAACCCATTCTACTAAATAGTGGAGTTGGCCTCATATCAGTTTAGAGTCCAGGATGTCAGCAAGTTCATAATGTTCACTGTTGTCCACAATCAGAGGGGGCGGCACGGGTCATTCAGGACGCCATTTGTTCGGGGGGTGCTGTCAGGTAGTCCTGCCATGATGGATGGAGTAGGGTGGGAGGATGGGTCTTGTGTTGCATTGTGGTGTGTAGGGCGGGAGGTTGGGATCGTGGGGTGTTGATTTATGCACCTGGAGTGTTCGAATGGAATGCGGAGGGCGAGCTCTGCAGGCTCTATCTCTGGTAGACTTAACACCCTGACCTTGGTGGAGACAGGCTGTGAGCTTCCTATCGCTTTCAAAGCTACAGCTTGGCTGGGAACAATGGGGGCGGTGGGAACTTCATCAGTATAGTAACTTTCAGTTCTCATTCGCATACTAGGCACTCATTGGTGGAAGGGGGGGTCCCCATTCACCCCCTTTCTGGTATAACTGCTTGCTTTTTGTAACCACGTCATTCTGAACAATGTATCTGCTCCAGTAACCTACTATTGCAGCTCTATAATAAAATGCTATTCTTGCTTCAATGAACAAGACCTGGTGTTTGGCTGACTAAGTTAGGGTCTCTGACAGTTTGTTCAGAATCCTTCATTTTTTGGGACTGGTCGGAAACCCGCGGCTCCAACATGAGTGGCGGTGAAGAAGACACTCTCCCGATCGAAGACGAAAAGAAGGAGGACAAGAAACCTCCTGTGACAACCGTACCCACGGAAGCCCCTGGCACGTATGTGCCGGTGACACGGGGCCAGGAGTACGACTTTGGAGGGCCCTACGGAGATCCGTATGGAGCAGCCTATGGAGGGGTGACCACCCGAATCAAGCAGAAACGAGATTGGGTGAAGCCCCTGGCAGAAACCCATGAGACGTGGTTTACGACTCCGAGAGCTTCGGTGCGAGCGAGCCACACCGAGAGGTTGGTCCGCAGACTGACTACGGCCGACGGGCTGGAAGACACCGGCCAAGACTCCGGGGACCTGGAAAGCGCCGTGGTGAGACGGAGGTGGAGTGGTGAGCCGAGCCAAGATCGCCTGGCTCGCCTCCTAGATGAATCCCTCGCCCGCATCCCCCAGATGATCGCAGAGGGCATCCGAGAGGAGCGAGAGCGGCAATGGCGGGAGGAACCACCCGACCAACCCCCTCAAGACCAGCGACAGGCACCGGTTCCGGACCAACAGAATGTGCCGGCCCAACCCCCCGCTCAACCTGTGGGGCCGGGACCGCAGGGACTGCCGGGGCAGCCACCCCCCCGACCATGGGGGTTCCTGCCACTGAAACCAGCGGAACTCCTTGATGCGGATTTTGATGGGAACCCCGAGAAGTTTCCTTTCTTCCTGGTGAGGGCCGAAAGATTCATCGAAACCTGGGGCCACCTGTTTCAACGCGAAGACCGAATGGTGGATGTCATAGCCTCGCACCTGAAAGATGCAGCAGCTGACTGGTATGTGGGACTCCACCAGGCTGACGGGCGTGAGCTGAGGGAAATCGATACTTTCATGTGGGCCATGAAGGAACAATTCGAAGATGTGAACGCCAATAAGACGGCCAGAGCGGCCATACGTGCCCTCAAGCAAGGCGCCAAATCGGTGAGAGACTACACGGCTGAATTTCGCAGGTGTGCGGCCAAAACTCGCGGGTGGCAAGACGGGGTCCTAGCAGACCACTACAAATTGGGACTCAACGCAGAGATTCGCCGTTCAGTCACCAAGACCCAAGATCCAGACACGTTAACAGGCTGGATACAAGCTGCCATCACCATGGAAAACCGCTTGAGAACCATCAAACTGGATGATGCAGCAGCAATGAATAAAGGGGGTCAGTCGGGCCCTACGCCGGTTCCGCGAGGGAAGAACCCACCACCGAACCCGAAACCCAAGGACGGCACAAGAGAGCTTAGGATGAAGCAAGGTCTCTGCCTGAAATGCGGGGAAGGGGGCCACTTCGCGGCGAGCTGCCCAGGCTCCCCCGCATCGACCGGGGCTGCCAAAGGAATCAAGAAGAAGTTTGACACTTCCACCCCAAAGCCGGTGGCGAAACCGAGAGGGGCGAGGGCCTTGCAAGCCAAGCCGCTGAGTGAGGCATCGGATTCGTCGGATGGCGAGACCGTGCAGCCGGGAAACGAGACGGACCTGCTGTAAATAGCGCTGAACAGCAGGTCCCGGACTCTCAAGCGCAGATCCCGGTGAGCAGACCTCCCTCTCTTTTCTTCCTCACAGTGACTTTGATGGACCCGGGTCTACTGACCCATGTGAGGGTGCGAGCTCTCATTGACTCTGGGTGTGGGAGAGACCTCATCAACCCCACACTGGTAACGGGACTGGGGCCGAAGGTAGTTAAATTGACCGATCCCCTGAATTTCACGCAAATGGATGGCTCTACAATGAAAGAGCCTTGCAAATATGAGACTGTTCCCTTGCGTGTGGGGATTGGGCACCACTGGGAGGAGAGGCCCTTCGTCGTTACCCCTTCTGCCCGGTTTCCCCTAGTACTCGAAAGCGCGTGGTTCTTCGATCATGATCCACATGTCTTATGGGGGGAGGGGAAAGTGAATTTCATTGCCAAGAAATGCCAGTCCCACCTGTGGAAACAAGAGTGGGGTGTCCCGATGGGAGGGGAGTCCTTGGTGACGGCGGGGGTGGCGGAAGCAGAACTAGAGATGATTCCATCAGAGTACCGCGATTTGGCTTTCGTCTTTGGGGAAGAGGAAGCCGATGAACTACTCCCCCATAGGAACTCTGACTGTGCTATTGAACTTTTGCCGAATCAAAAGTTGCCTAAAGGGAAGTTATATTCCATGAGCCCTTCGGAAAAGGTAGAATTGAGGAAATTTATCGACAAGAACTTAAGCAGGGGGTTGATAAGACCTGCCTCCTCCCCGTTCGCAGCTCCCGTTCTTTTCCGGAAAAAGAAGGACGGGGGGTTGCGGTTGTGCACTGACTATCGAGGCTTGAATGCAGTCTCCAACACGAACGCTTATCCCATGCCCCTGATCAAAGACTTGTTGGCTGCGGTGGCTGGGGGGAAAGTATTCTCGAAGCTAGATCTCAGAGATGCCTACTTCAGGGTGCGAATAAGGGAGGGGGATGAATTCAAAACGGTGTTTAATACCCCCTGGGTCAATTTGAATACTTAGTCATGCCGTTCGGTCTTCAGGGAGCGCCGGGGGTCTTCATGAACTTAATCAATGAGGTGCTTCACAAGTATTTATTCAAGGGGGTCCTTGTTTACCTTGATGATATACTTCTGTATTCCCCTGACCTAAAATCCCATGTGAAACTGGTGCGAGAGGTTTTACAAACGTTGCACAAGCATAAGCTCTTTGCTAAGCTGTCTAAATGTGAATTTCACAAGTCAGAGATCCCTTTCCTGGGCTACCGCATATCGCAAAGGGGGATTGAGATGGACCCTGACAAAATAAAAGATGTGGTGGGATGGGAGCCACCCAAGACTCGGAGGCAACTCCAAGGGTTCCTCGGATTCGCGAACTTTTACAGATCATTTCTCTCGAACTTTGCTCAAGTGGCTCTCCCCTTAACTGATCTGCTTAAAACGAAAGGGAAGTCACCAGACTGCACTCGACCCGGAGCCAAGTTAGACTGGTCTCCGGAATGCCAACGTGCGTTTGACCAGTTAAAAGCCCTTTTTACGTCGGAGCCTGTGTTGGCTCATCCAAATGAACTTAAGAAATTCATTGTGCAAGTAGACGCTTCTGACGTTGCTATGGGAGGGGCGATCCTCCAAGAGGGGGATGATGGTAAACTGCACCCCCTTGCCTATGTTTCCAGAAAGTTTAATGATACTGAACGGAATTGGTCGGTGTGGGAGAAAGAAGCGGGATCGATCCGCTTAGCGTTGGCGACCTGGCGCCATTGGCTTGAGGGGGCGCGGGTTCCCTTCGAGGTGTGGACTGATCATAAAAACCTCGAGCTTCTCCGCTCCCCTCGTTCCTTGAACGCCAAACAGCTGCGTTGGGCTGATTTCTTCTCCAAGTTCAATTTTACTCTACACCACTTCCCTGGGAAATGTAACTCGCTTGCTGACGCACTGTCACGCCTCCCACAGCATGACAGTAAGAGGGAGGAGATTCGTGACTCTGTTTTTACGCCTTCCCAGTTGGGAGGAGCAGTAACCACTCAGAAACAAGCCAAATGTTCCCCTCCGCCCCCAACCCCTCCCTCTAATGACTGGGTAACGAAATTCTCTACAGCTATGTCTGACGCTGATAGGGAGGAGGTGAGGGGGGAGGAAGGAGTCACTCAAGATGCGCATGGCTGCTGGAAGAAGAATGGTAAACTGTTTGTTCCCAGCTCCCTTCGGGGGGAGGTGATGGGCTGGGCGCACGGCTCGAAACTGGCGGGGCACACGGGGTTTGTAAAATCACTCCAGCTCTTGCAGAGACAATTCTGGTGGCCTGGGCTACGGAAGGACATTTCGTTATTCACTTCGGCTTGCCAAACGTGCTTGATGAGCAAGCCCAGACCCGGTAAACCCCCAGGAGCTCTACAACCCCTCCCCACGCCGGCTCGTCCATGGGAAGTGATCTCAATTGACTTTATTACTGACTTGCCCCCCAGTGGGGGGAATACTGTCATATGGGTTATAGTGGATCTGTTTACTAAGCAAGCCCATTTCGTTCCGTTTACCTCAATCCCCTCAGCCAAGAAACTAGCCTCGGCGTTCTTGCAACACGTAGTGAGACTCCACACTTTACCTGCTAAAGTGATCTCGGATAGGGGGGTACAATTTGTTTCTCATTTCTGGGGTGAGCTGATGTCACTGCTTGGGGTGGAGCGGGCGGTTAGCAGTGCGTACCACCCAGAAACTGATGGGCAGACTGAACGTGTGAACCAAACCCTTGAGCAGTACTTAAGGTGTTTTACAAACTTTCAACAGGACAATTGGCACTCCCTTTTGCCTTTGGCTGAGTTCTGTTACAATAATACTCAGCACTCTTCTACTGGTATGTCTCCCTTTAAGGCGGTCCATGGATATGACGCCCTGCCTTTGCCGTTTTTAAATTCTCCCGACCTCCCGGCGGGAGATGCTGGTGACTGGTGTAAACAACTGCAAGCGGCGTGGTTGTCTTTAGCCAAGACCCTGGAGGATGCAAAGGAGGCCTATAAGACCCAGGCTGACAAGAAACGTAACCTGTCCTGGGTTCCTAAGTGTGGGGAGTTTGCTTATTTGTCCACACAGAATTTACGTGGTATTCAACCGAGTCGCAAACTCGGGTGGAAATTTGTTGGACCTTTTGAGATTGTGAGAGTAATTAACAATGTGACTGTGGAACTTGCCTTGCCTAAATCTCTAAAGTCTGTTCATCCTGTCTTTCATGTAAGGCTTCTACGCCGAGCGCCTGAGGAGAACAAATGGAGACCGCGACAGCCCGCCCCGCCTCCGCTGATGGTGGGGGGAACCTCACTATGAAGTTTCACAGATACTGGACTCTAAAATTTCTCGTAATCACTTGTTTTATCTGGTTGAATGGATTGATTTCGGGCCTGAACAGAGGGAATGGGTGCGGGCGGAAAATGGTCTGGCCCCCAGGATGGTCCGGGCTTTTCATAAGCTGTACCCCCACAAACCGAAGGGGTAGATTTATTTTCGAGAGGGCTGCATGTCAGGTAGTCCTGCCATGATGGATGGAGTAGGGTGGGAGGATGGGCCTTGTGTTGCATTGTGGTGTGTAGGGCGGGAGGTTGGGATCGTGGGGTGTTGATTTATGCACCTGGAGTGTTCGAATGGAATGCGGAGGGCGAGCTCTGCAGGCTCTATCTCTGGTAGACTTAACACCCTGACCTTGGTGGAGACAGGCTGTGAGCTTCCTATCGCTTTCAAAGCTACAGCTTGGCTGGGAACAATGGGGGCGGTGGGAACTTCATCAGTATAGTAACTTTCAGTTCTCATTCGCATACTAGGCACTCATTGGTGGAAGGGGGGGTCCCCATTCACCCCCTTTCTGGTATAACTGCTTGCTTTTTGTAACCACGTCATTCTGAACAATGTATCTGCTCCAGTAACCTACTATTGCAGCTCTATAATAAAATGCTATTCTTGCTTCAATGAACAAGACCTGGTGTTTGGCTGACTAAGTTAGGGTCTCTGACAGGTGCCCTGGCTTCAGGAGGCTGAAATGGAAGATGGGATGAACGTGTTTAAGGGTTTTGGGCAACTCCAATTCCACAGTGACATCATTGATATACCTGGTGATCTTAAAAGGGCCAATATATTTCCAAGCCAATTTCCTCGAAGGCTGGAGAAGGCGTAAGTTCTTTGTGGACAGATACACATACTTCCCAGGCTGAAGATCCCAACCCACCACCCTTTTCTTATCAGCCTGTGCCTTGTAGGCAGCTTTCGCCGCCTTTAGTGCCTCACAAATGAGCGGCCAGGAGGCACTAAGTTTTTTGCACCAGTCTGCAGCCTCTCCTGCCATGCTCTGCGATTGTGTGAGGAACGGTAAAGGGGGACTGTCATAACCCAGGGCTGCTTTGAAAGGAGAAACTCCACTCAATGAATGCCAGGAGTTATTGTAGGCAAACTCAGCCAAGGGGAGAAGTTCAACCCAATTGTCTTGTTGATAATTAGTAAAGCAGCATAAATATTGCTCAAGGGTTTGGTTAACCTGTTCAGTCTGACCGTCAGTCTCTGGGTGATAAGCACTACTTAGGGCACGTTCAATACCCATTAGAGATATTAATTCTGTCCATAGTTTCAAAACAAATTGCGAACCGCGGTCAGAGATTATTTTAGTTGGCAACATATGTAATTTTACAATATGCTGGAGGAATACCTTTGCCAACAACCTGGCCATTGGTAATCCCTGAAACGGGATGAAGTAGGCTTGTTTGGAGAACAGATCTACCACCACCCAAATCACCGTCATATTTTTGCTCGGAGGCAAGTCAGTAATAAAGTCCATAGAAATGACTTCCCATGGTCTTTGGGGGGTTGGCAAGGACTGCAACAGTCTGGGGTTCCCCCCCCCTGGCTTGCATAGGCTGCACACCGGGCAGGAATGCACAAAGGTGGACAAGTCTTTTCTCATCTGGGGCCACCAGAAACCCCGCTGTAGTAAGTGCAGAGATTTGACATAGCCAAAATGACCAGCTGGTTTTGCATCATGGACAGATTGAAGCACCTGCTGCTGCATGGCTTCGGGTACAAATAACTTTTCCCCTTTGTACCAACAGTCATTTTCACGAAGCTCTAGGGACCCCTGGGACTGCAGCTCCTGTTTTTCTGCCTCAGTTATAGCTTTCGCAAAACGTTCTTCCCAAGGGGCCCCCCTAGCACGGAGGAGGCGGGTGGTTTTGGCTTTGCTTTCGGGTTACCACCACACCGCTTAACTGAGAGGGAGTGAAAAAGGACTCACGAATTTCTACCCTTTTACTGTCATTTTGGGGTAGTCATGAGAGAGCATCCGCGCCCTGGGAAATAGTGAAGGGTAAAGTGGAATTTAGAGAAGAACTCAGCCCGCCAGAATTGCTAAGCATTCAGGTTCCGTGGCTTGCGGAGAACCTCCAAGTTTTTATGGTCTGTCCAGACTTCAAAGGGGACTCAGGCCCCTTCCAACCAATGTTGCCATGTGGCCAGGGCTAAACGAATCGAGGCCGCTTCCTTGTCCCATATGGGCCAGAACCTCTCAGTGTCATTAAATTTACGTGACACATAGGCCAGGGGATGTAGCTGCCCATCAGGACCCTCTTGCATAATCGCCCCCCCCCATGGCAGTGTCGGAGGCATCGACTTGCACCATGAATTTTTTGGTTTCATCAGGGTGCGCCAGAACTGGTTCGGTGGTGAACAGTTGTTTTAACTGATCAAACGCCTCCTGACACTGAGGGGTTCAGTCTAGTTTAGCCCCAGGTTGTAGGGCCCCCGCCCCCTTTCTTTTAGTCTTTAGGAGGTCCGTGAGCGGCAGGCTCACTTGGGCAAAATGAGGCAAAAATTGGTGGTAGAAGTTCGCGAACCCGATGAAACTTTGGAGCTGTTTCCGGGTTTTTGGGGCCTCTCAGTTTAGCACTGTTGAGACCCACATGTTCTGTAAGTCTGGCTAGATGGATTTGATCTAGTGACAGGTAGCTGTCAGCCAGGAATCTCTGTTAGAGCTGTCTATAACCGGTTCAGGGCAGTCTTGCCACTGCTATCACAGTGACTCAGCACTGAAGCCTGATTGGCTGGTGTTTGTATAAATGTACAGTGAGTGATGTACAGTTTCTCCTCCTCATTTGTATGATTGCAGCAGAGCACTTTGACACTCTGTTTGATGGTGGCTGTGGTGTGTAAATAAATGTATATAGTTTGCACTTAGCTGAAGCCTCCAGTATTTATTTGGATACTCGCACTCTCTTCTGGCCCACTCCGTGCCTACCACTTCTGCTGTTCGAACCCGCGACAGGGTTATGGGCCCAGCCTACGGTTGGCTGTGCATGGAGTAAGTTGGAGCTGTTGGGAGCTGTGGAAGCAGTATCTGTGGAGTTGTCTGTCTGCTGTGGCTTTCTTTGCTGGAGAGAAAGCAGTGTCTGGCTGTGCTGTCTGAGAAGCAAGCTGGAGGAGCTGTGAGCTGGAGGAGCTGGAGGTCGGTTGCAGTGTGTGGAAGTCCTGTGTGGAGGAGGACGCCAAGCAGCCGGAGCCGAGAGACCAGCAGCCGGGAGCCGGGAGCAAGCATCATGGCTCAGGTATCTACTTTCCAGCTGGTTGAAAAGCTCACTTCTACAAACTATAACAATTGGGCACTTAAAATGCGGTTCTTTCTTGTGAAGGAGGGGCTTTGGAGATATGTAAGTGACCCCCCCGAAGACCCAACGCTGCTTGATGAGAAAAATGATGAAAAAGCCCTAGCACTGATTGTTTTGAGTGTCAGTGAGGATCAGCTTGTTTATGTTTCTCAAGCTGAAAGTGCTGAACAGGCTTGGTCTTCACTTAAAAGCATTTATCAGCAGGCTAATGTCGGGTCTCTTATCTCATTAACCCGGCGTTTGTATAGAAAGCTGCAAGCACCCCAGGAGCCTGTGAAAGACCATCTCAAGGTCCTGATGGAATATTTTCGTCAGCTTCAGGAGCGTGGCAAAGTTTTTGAGGAAATTGATAAAACTTTCATAATATTATCATCATTATCACAAAAATTTGATTCACTTTTACCTGCATTTGAAACACTGGATGAAAAAGTTTTAACAGTCCAGTTTGTCACCGGAAAGTTAATACAACACGAGGAGCGACTCGTTGAATCTAGGCAGCATGCCAGGGAGTCTGGGCAGTCGGCCAAGGTGACCGGGCACAGTTCCAGGCAATCTGCAGAGGAGATAACAGCAGGCACCTGTGCTGGTGCTGTTGCCACTCTCCAGGAACAGGCCAAAGATACTTCCAGAGGCAGCAAGAACAAGAGGAAATGTTTTTTCTGCGGCTCTACAAAACACCTGGTCCGTTTCTGTACTGAGAGGCAGAAGCAAGGAAAGAAACAGCCTGAGTCTCAGCATTCTGTAGCTATGGTGGGCCCTGTGGACAATTTTGTGGCTTCATCCTGGCTACTCGATTCAGGCACATCCCAAATGTATTGCAAGGATGAGGGGCTTCTGCACAATATTAGGACCTCTCCTTTAACACATGTAAGTCTTGCAGATGGGACGCCTTCCCAGGTTACAGCTGAGGGGGATGTGTTTTTCCCCAACTTAAACCATACTTTAAAGGGGGTGATTTGTGTACCTGGCTTACAAAATAACTTGTTAAGCATTATGAGCTTGGACACTGCAGGGTTCCAAGTGGTATTTGCTAACAAAGAGTGCAAAATTATGAAAGCGGATAAAGTGTGTGCAATAGGCAGGTTGCAAAATAATGTTTATGTGCTGAACAACACTAAGGAAAATGTACAAGCTGTTACCAATGTTAACCCCCACAATAACTGTCAACATTTGTTACAACGTCGTCTAGGTCATGTGAGTTTCAAAACTATTCAAAAGACCCTGGCCCTGACAGGCCAAGAGGGTGTAAAAGAGTGTAAAAACTACCTAGACTGTGAGGTATGTAAGATGGCAAATTCTAAAGCATTTCCAGTCGCTAAACAGAGCTTGAGAGAGTCTCAAAAGCCTTTGGCTTTGGTTCATATGGATGTGGTTGGTCTTTTTCCAAAAAGCCATTCGGGTAACAAGTATGTTCTCATTATTACTGATGACTGGTAGAGATTTTGCTGGGTGTATGTGATGAAGTGTAAGTCTGATGTCTTCTCAACCTTTAAATATTGGTATAAAAGAGTAAAGAACCAGTTTGGCAATGTGCTAGCCATCCAAACTGACATGGGAGGGGAATTTACCTCCAATGCTTTTGAGCACTTCCTACAACAAAAGGGAATAAAACATAGGGTTGCCAATGTTTGTACTCCAGTAGAAAATGGTGTAGCCGAGCACAAAGGTGGGGTTCTTCAGAACATGATGTATGCAATGTTGAAGGACTCTGGCCTGGGTATTGCGTTTTGGGCTGAGGCAATGAAAAATGCCTGTTATGTAAGCAACCGGATTTATTCACGCTCTAAAGAGGATATCCCATACAGGTTAATGTACAACCGTTTACCAAATCTTGAATACCTAAGGGTTTTTGGCTCCAAAGCATGGGTAAACATACCTCTTGAGTACAGGAGGAAAGGGGGAGCCAAAGCCAGGAAATTGGTCTTCCTTGGGTATCAGTCTGGCATGAAGACCTATAGATTTGCTGATCAGTACAACAAAGTGAGTTTCAGCAGGTCTGCCTCTTTTTGTGAGCATGAAAACTGGGAAAGATTCATGCAAACGAAGTACCACAAATGGTTTCTTTACCTAGCTCTGATATCACTGAGGGTGTCAGTAATGAGCCTGTGATCAAACAAGAGCAACAACCTGAAAATGTGCAGTCTGATGGTGTGCAAAATGAGAAAGTACTACCAAGGGTTTCTATGCGCAGTACTAAGGGCATACCACCTGTAAGATATGGCTATGATGTCAATCATGTTTTCATTAAGGAGCCTCAAACCTATCATGAGGTATTGCAAATGCCTACAGTTGAAAAGGAGGCTTGGTTTCAGGCAATGAAAGCAGAGCATGACTCACTGGTTGAAAACAAAGTGTTTGAGTTAACTGCTTTGCCTAAAGACAAAACAATTACTGGTTGTAGTTGGGTCTACAAGGTTAAACATTTACCTGATGGCTCTGTAAAGAGAAAAGCGAGATTAGTCGCTCAGGGCTATACGCAAATAAAAGGTCAGGATTATGATCAGATCTTCGCCCCAACTGTAAGATCTGACACATTCAGACTGGCCCTCATAAAAGCAGGGCAAACCAACATGAGAGTGGATCATTTTGATTTTGCAAATGCATACCTGAATGCACCCATTTCTGAGGAGGTTTACATGGCACAAATTCCTGGTTTTGAGGCTCAGAATGGGCAGCTGGTATTAAAATTAAAACGTTCTCTCTATGGCCTCAAACAGAGTGCCAGAAATTGGTTTGATTGTCTGAGTACAGCATTAAAAGGAGTTGGTTTTGAGCAAGCTATTGCAGATCCTTGCTTATTCCATATAAAGCTTGGTGACAATGTATGCTACCTTATTGTCTTTGTTGATGACCTGTGCTTTGTATCACAAACTGACCAACAACTGCAATGGTTTAAAGAAACAGCCCAGAGTATGTTTAAGGTTAAACATCTGGGCGAAGTGGGTCAGTACTTGGGTGTTGAAGTTACCAGACACAGCAAAGCTTATTACATGCTCAGTCAGAAAGGCAAAATAACTAAGTTGCTGGAAAAATATGGCATGCTTGATGCACACAGTGTCTCAACACCCATGTCTACAGGATATGTGAAGGAACCTGAGGATGAGGAGTTTGGTGACAAACAATTGTTTATGTCATTAATCGGATCTTTGTCCTATATCAGCAATTGGAGCAGGCCTGATATAAGTGTAGCTGTGCACTTATTAAGCCAACGGTGCAACAAACCTTTTAATAGGGACTGGGTTGCTGCAAAGCGTATCTTACGCTATCTTAAAGGTACCATAGATGACAAACTTGTGTTACAAACTGATGACAAATGTACTGTGACTGTGTATTGTGATTCCAATTGGGGAGAGCAAAAGGATGCGAAATCAACAACAGGTTTTGTATTGTATCTAAACAATGCTCTAATACACTGGAAATCCCTTAAACAGCGATTTGTCGCACTGAGCACGTGCGAAGCTGAATATGCAGTGTTAAGTCAGTGTTGTGTGCAGTTAGAATGGGTTTTACAACTGCTAACTGATTTCCATGTAAACTATGTATTACCTGTCAATGTTTTCTGTGACAATGTGGCTACACAGCAGTTGGCTGATACACAAAGTATTAGAGTAAGAAGCAGGCACATTAACATAAGGTACATGAATGTTAAAGATGTACTACAACGAGGTTTAATTAAGTTAACCTATTGTGCTTCCAAGTCAAACGTAGCTGACTTGTTTACCAAGTGCCTTGATGTGAAAACGTTTACTGATTTGAAGATCAAATTGAACATCCAGATGCAGACTTAAGGGGGAGTGTTGAGACCCACATGTTCTGTAAGTCTGGCTAGATGGATTTGATCTAGTGACAGGTAGCTGTCAGCCAGGAATCTCTGTTAGAGCTGTCTATAACCGGTTCAGGGCAGTCTTGCCACTGCTATCACAGTGACTCAGCACTGAAGCCTGATTGGCTGGTGTTTGTATAAATGTACAGTGAGTGATGTACAGTTTCTCCTCCTCATTTGTATGATTGCAGCAGAGCACTTTGACACTCTGTTTGATGGTGGCTGTGGTGTGTAAATAAATGTATATAGTTTGCACCTAGCTGAAGCCTCCAGTATTTATTTGGATACTCGCACTCTCTTCTGGCCCACTCCGTGCCTACCACTTCTGCTGTTCGAACCCGTGACAAGCACATCATGGACTTTCTGTGGATCCATTTCCAGACCCTTGGGGGATATGCGATAGCCCAAAAAGTCAATACGGGTTTGGTGAAACTCACACTTGGAAAGCTTGACAAACAGTTTGTGTTCCAAAAGTTTTGCAAGCACCTCTCTCATTAGTTTGACATGGGATTCCATATCAGGGGAGTACACCAAGATATCATCCAAGGAAACAACCACACCCTTGAACAGGTAAGGGTGTAACACCTCATTGATCAAGTTCATGAATACTCCCAGAGCCCCCTGGAGCCCGAATGGCATCACACGGTATTCGAACTGTCCTAAGGGAGTGTTGAACGCTGTCTTGAATTCATTTCCTTGCTGGATGCGCACCCGAAAATAGGCATCTCGCAAATCTAGCTCAGAGAAGATTTTGCCCTGGGCCACCTCCGCAAGGAGGTCTTTAATGAGGGGCATCGGGTACGCATTTGTTGCCGACACTGCGTTCAACCCCCAGTAGTCAGTACAAAGTCGAAAACCTCCATCCTTCTTTTTACAAAACAAAACAGGGGCTGCAAATGGAAAGGAGGCGGGCCGGATAAAACCGCGGGCCAAGTTTTTGTCGATAGACTTTCGCAACTCCTCTTTCTCTGCAGGGCTTATGGCATAAATCTTGCCTCTGGGCATTTTGTGACCCAGGAGTAGCTCAATGGCACAGTCTGAGTTGTGGTGGGGGGGGAGTTCATCTGCTTCCTCCTCCTCGAAAACCCGGGGTAAGTCTCTATATTCCTCGGGGATGTGGGCCAGCTCCTCCGCAGTGAGACAGGCTCGGGGTGGCTCATTGTCGGGCAGGGTGCCCCAACCGGGATCCCATTTATGCTCCATACACTTTGGGGAGATCAAACGTACAATGCCCTCCTCCCATAAGATATAAGGGTCGTGCCCATGAAGCCAGGGGCGAGGGGAAACTTGGCTTGTGGGGCCACCACAAACGATTGGTGTTCCCAGTGGTCACCCGCCCCAACTCGCAATGGCACAGGAATTTACAAGGGTCTTTCATGGGCAACCCATCCATCTGGGTAAATGTAAGGGGTCTTTCAGTTTGACCACGGCCACATCCAACCCCATCATCAAGGAAGGGTTGATGAGATCCCTCCTGCACCCCGAGTCTATAAGGCCCCGCACCCGTATGTGGGTCATCATGGCTGGGTTCATGATGATTACAGTCACAAAGAAGAGGGAAGGGTAGTTGCTCACCACTTTAGGCGCTTCCAGAGTTGGGTCCTACTGTGCCGCGCCACTTACAACAGGACCGACTTGTTTCCCAGCAACTCTGTGGCCTCTTCCTCGCTCAACGATGGCTCCAAACCCTCAGGGTGCATGTAGAGAGCCCGAGGATTGCATGGTTTCACAGTTCCCCTTTTTGATGGGGTCCCGAGGCGCCGTTTGTCCTCCTCGCATGGTGGGGCCTTCCCGGTGTCTTCCTTGGGGCAAGAGGCAGCAAAGTGCCCCATTTTGCCACATTTGAGACAGCCCTTGTCTCATATGTTGGTCTCGCAGGGTTGCTGTTGGTGGATTTTGCTTCCCCTTTGGGTGGGGAGAGGCGACCGGTGACTGGTACCCCTCAGCGAGACATCCAACTTCATGGTGCGTAGGCGACTTTCAGCCCACTCTGCCTCTTCCATCCAGCCCTGCAAGGTGCATGGTTCCTTGGAGCTCAGGACATTATTGCGGACATCCACAGCAAGCCCCATCTGATACTGTTGGGCCAGCACTGGGTCCGTCCAGTCCCAGATCTTTGCGGCGTGCTTCTGGAACCGTAAGACGACCCTGCTTGAAAGTACGGAGGAATGCCTCTGCCTTCTGGGCAGCTACTGGGTCCTCAAAACGGTTTCTCAGGGCCCACATGAATGCATCCACACTCCCTAATTCCACAGCCTCTATGTCATGCAGGGCTACATACCAGCTGGTAGCGCTCCCCCTCAGCCAAGAAGCAATAAAATCCACTTGTTGTTCTTCATCTTGGAATAGATGGCCCCAGCATTGCACAAATTTCCCCACCTGCAAGATGAAGAAGGATAAACTTTCCAGATCTCCATCAAAAGTAATGTCCAGGAGATCCTTCGGACGGGGCATCAACTGAGGTGCCACCAGCCCTGGGGCGGGCGCCAGTCCCGGTGCCGGTGGAGGGCCGGGGGCTGACCTGGAACTGGGGCTGGGAATGCTGGCAGCCCGCCAGGTGGGGGCCGCCCTGGAACCAGTTGGCCAGGAGGTGGCTGGCCTGGAGGAGGCTGTCCCAGTGGCAGCTGGGGTCCCGGCACGGGGACTGGTGCTGGCACCGGTGCTGGCACTGGCTGTGCTGCCATGTGGGCTCATATAGCTTGGTCCATCATGGTTGGCAGGTTCTGCATCAACTTTCCCATGTCTCGCATGAGTTGGTGGCAATCCTCTTCCAAAGTGTCCATCTGAGTATCCGCATCTTTGCTAGGGCTGGGTCGCACTGGCCCCCAGGGAGTCTGCCCTGGTGCTGCTCCAAAACTCACCCGGGGATCCAACAAGCTATCCCGGCTTTGGCCCCCAGGCATCACCCAGGTGGTCTGGGTTGAGTCCAATAGGTTTCTTGTCCAGTCCCGTGGATTCCGTTGGGTGACCCTTCTGTCCAATGGAATGGGCGCAAACTGATAGTGGGAGCGGGGGATCGCACCTCCATTCCTCGGGGTAGTCCCAGCCAGGCTGTAAATCGGAGTGATGGCTGTTGTCGCTGGAACCCCCGACGTTGTGATCGGTGGGGTCAGGGGTCCCGCTATTGTCGCCGGTATTGTCGTGACCGGGGTCTAGGTGACTGGGACCATGGTCACTGGCACCGTGGTAATAGGGACTGTCGTTACAGGAATCACGGTGACCGGTACTGTCGTAGCCGGCACCAGCACCGGTACTCCCCCAGGGCCGCTCATCTTGATCAGGAGAGGCGGGAACCGGTGGGAGTTATGAGGATTCCTGACAATTTCTGTCAGGTTCAATAGCAAGGAGATCCAGGCATTCTTCAAACATAGAGAAGCTTTATTGGAATACAATGCTGCTACCCACAGTAATACTGCTATTGTCAGGAATGGAGGCGTGACCTGGACAAGCATTGATATAGTGTGATGCAAAGCCAAAATTCCCCAGACTGAGGAATGCTCCAAAGCCTTTACTCCAAGGCCACCTTGATAAGACTAGGCAGTAGGAAAGTATGCTCCCACGTTGCAGCTGGCATCTTCTACGCAAGCGCCAAAGCAGAAAGCAAGCAAGCAAGCAAGCAACACATAACAATGCACAAAGAACACAGTGTAAATGAGAACACAGAGCCTCTGACAAAAACACACTGCCAAATCTGCAACAGCTTCTTTTAACTTTTGGCATCATTTCTGGTCTCAAAACCAATCCTTCAAAAACACTACTTTACCCCATAGTAATTTCCCCACTCCATAATTACTACACATTATGACTTCAGCTGGGTCTCAAAAGTGTGGCAATACTTAGGTATCAAGACTCCGCTCAACTTACAACATCTCCTGAAAATCAATTTTCTTTTCTTAAAAGATATCACTAAGGACTCTCATTTAAACCAAGCAGCATCTCTCTCCTGTTGGACGGAGAGAATTCAAATTATTAAATCTTTTATTTTCCCCAAAATTTTATATTTATTTCATACAATCCCTATGGAGATTCCTAAAAATTATTTCAAAACTTGGCAAGAAGCTATTTCAGCTTTTACTTGGAACTCCTCAAGGCCTAGGATAAGCTTAAATACCCTGAAGTGACCCACTAATGGAGGTGGATTAGCACTGCCAGACTTTGCCCTCTATCATGAGGCAGTAATGCTTCTGGGGCTTTTGAAATTTTATAATTCTAATATCAAAAATGACTGGTAAACAATAGAGCAATATTATTTAGATGACCAAACATTTGATTCTATTCTATGGGAAAAACCAAGCAAACGGCCCCTCACTATACAACACAATTTTTTTCTCAGAAATACCCTCAAAATTTGGGACAAGAGGAAAGAACTATTAACTCCTACACCTTCACCATTGACAACCTCTGTAGGCCAATCATGGTTCCTTCCAGACCAATCACTTGACACCTTCAGAATCTGGAGATGTAAGAAGCTTAAGCACTTCATTGATGTACTACAGGGATCAGTCCAATAAAAAAAAGATTTTTTAGAAAAGAAATACTCATGTCACTTACCTTGGTTTAAATACTCTCAGGTTTCTTATCTGTGTTGTTCCTGGAGCTTCTGTGAGGGTTCCAAGCGTCCTCTCACTGCCTTCGAACAAATTATGAAAGAGGATCCATTATCTCTTAAGAATAAAATTGCTCTGGGTTTCGGTTTCGGCGGAGCGAATGGCAGCCACCTCTCGGGACTCTCCTGGAGATGGTCAGCCCACGCACGGTTGGGGGGGTCTTCACACAAGTGAATGACCCTAGCGAGCCTTAGGTAAAGGCTCCAAACCAGGGAGCGCTTGGGGAGTAGCCTCTTTGCTGGCCTGACAGCTGGGAAATTGAGGCTTTCTCCCTGCCCCAGTGGCCCCGCTGTGTTGTGCCCGTATGGGACTTAGCAATGCCACTGGCTTCCCGGAGTGAAGCAGCGAAGGCTGAACTAAAAACGGAAGAATCGGCAGAAAACCTTGAGTTGGAGATCTGCTTGCAAGTGTTTCAAATGCGCTCCCCCCCCCCCAATCACACAAGTGCACGGGAGGGGGGAAGAATCCCCCCCCCTTAGAAAACAGAACTTATAAAGGAGAGAGGAAGGGGGGTGGAGTGAAAAAGCGGATTGGTGAAAGTACCTTTTGGGGTTGTATTGAAGTTGAAGAAAATAGCTGGACTCCTGAGCTGCGCGGCACGGACTGTGTAAAAGTAAACAATAAAAATGTCAGGGCAGAAAAGACTCCCGGACAAGCTGGCGAAGAAGCTGGGAGGGACTTCCAGTTCTGGCACCCCCCCCTCGGAGCCAGCTGTCAATCAGCAGAGTGAGATGCTGCGCTCTCTGCTGGATCAAATGCAAAAAATCAGCGAAACTCTCTGTAACATGGAAGGTGTCCTCAATATTCAACAGAAGCAACTAACAGATACAGCTAAGAAGATGGAAGAGATTGCAAAGAAATGCCTGACCTCGACGGAAGACACCAAGAAAATTAAGAAAAAGGTCAACAAAATAGAGAAACACCAAGAGATGAAGGAAAAAAGAATATTAATGCTTCAGATGGAAAAATCAAACTTGACTCTCCGTTTTCAGGGCATAAAGGAAGAGGAAAAAGAAGATCTCAGAGCTATCTTGGCGAATGCCTTGGCACCAATAACTGGCAAAGAAGCACAAAAATTAAGCGAAGAGATGGATCTGGTATACAGATCCTACTCTAATGTTAACAAGAAAAATAATTTGCCAGCAGAGATGGTTGTCAAGTTTACTAAGCAAGGTACTAGAGATCAAATTTTACGAGCGACTTCAGCAATGCCCTTGAAGACTGGTGTACAGAGTATCAGGATTTTAAAAGATGTTCCATATGAAATTCGTCTGAAAAGAAAAGCATATAAAGGATTGACCCTATTTTTGCAAAAGTACCAAGTCAGTTACAAATGGTGGCTCCCCGAAGGACTGGTTTTCAAATTTAACGATAAGAGAGAGAAGATTGATTCCGTCTTCAAAGCCCAAGAATTTCTGAAGAGGCACGCCAGTTCAGAGGAAGACGCAGAACTTGCTAAATGGACAATGCTAAGCAGCGAAGAAGACAGTGGCCCAGAGGAGGAGGAGGAAGGAGAATCGGAGGAGGGAAAAGCAAAGAAGGGACCATTGTACAATTTGAGAGATTTGAAAGGAAGACACCCCAAGATATGATTTGTTCGTAACACGCAAGAATGGAGTATATTAACAATTAACCCCAAAGGACTTTACTAATCTTTTTAACAGATTTGTTTTGGATTTTTAGTAAGATGAAAAGAAGATCGTTCAACCACGGTAGAAGCCATGAACTTTATTTTTTACTAATAAAAAGTTTAATATACTAACAGGAAATTCACTCACCTCTTTTCTTTGTCCCTCTGTATACCCTTCCCCCTTTCTTTATAAAAAGCAATAAAGTCCTCTCCTTTTTAGGAGAGTATACAAAAAAAAAAAGAATAAAATTGCTCTTATTTATAAGATACTTTTAGGTATATATTCAACCCAACCCTTAAGCTATCAAACCAGTTGGCAGGCTGATTATACTGTCCAACTTAGAGAAAAGGACTGGGCTAAGATATGGTTGTCACTGACTCTTTCCTCTAGATCCCTTAATTTACGTATACAAGGCTATAAAATCTTGATGAGGTGGTATATTACACCGAGAAAGTTGCACCATATCACTAAGTCATATTCAGAATTTTGTTGGAGGCACTTTGGAGCCCAGGGCTTGTTTATTCACTGCTGGTGGGACTGTAAGGAGGTAAAGGATTTTTGGCAAAAAAAATTCCGCTATATTAAGGAAATTACTGGTTATGATATTGACATGTCAAAGGAAGTAGCTTTGTTAGACCTACGGAAGGACAGCCATATACCTCGGATCCGTCAAGACCTTATCTCTATCCTCTCTGCCGCTAAAACTCTGATTGCTGCGAGTTGGAAAGACCCAAACCCGATTTCTACTACAAGATGGTTTGTTAAACTTTGGGAGATATTCGTAATGGATAAAATATCGGACTCCGTTCTGACGGCCAAAGATTCCAATACCAATTTGAACTTGCTAACTAAATGGATGCCATTCCTAGACTATGTCCAAGACAACTTTTCTAATCAAACGTCTGTTATAACTTCAAAACATTGAGAAATACTTATTTGTCTATAGCTTTGAGTCAAGGTACCTACTGTGCTGTTCTGCTTCATTCTTGGCTTCATTTTTAGTTGGGGTGCATATTGTTTCCTAAAGTTTGGAAAATACTTGTTTGTAGTATATAGTTAATCAGTTGTCATTTTCTTTTGTTGATGTTGGTTTGTTATATCAGTTTGTATTAATAAAAACTTGTAAAAAAAAAGTGGTGGTCCAGTGTGATTCAGTGATAGCCAGCTCTTAAAAAGACCTTGGATAAGGCAAAAGAGGTCTACAAACACTATGCCGATAAGGAGAGCGGTCCGGAGTGGGATCTCCAGACAGGGGACTCGATGTATATTTCCACAAAACACCTTAGGGGTGTACAACTGGAAAGAAACTTGGGTGGAAATACAAAGGTTCCTTCAAAGTGGTGCACCTTATCAATAAGGTAACTGTGGAGGTGGAATTGCCAAAGACAATGTGCATCCTGTCTTTCACTTCAGTCTGCTGAAGAAGGATCTTGGACCCTCAAAATGGCAACCACGTCCTCCAGCTCCTCCTCCCGTGATGGTCGGCAGCGAGGCTCATCACAAAGTGGAGGCTATTCTAGATTCTAAGCTGTATAAAGAGCATCTCTACTATTTGGTCAAACGGAGGGACTCTGATCTGTCCCATAATGAATGGGTTGAATCTAGACACATAAAAGCTGCCAAATTGATCTGTGCTTTCCACAACCGTAACCCCCTTAAGCTGGGAGGGTGAGAAAGGGCTCGAGGGGGGCCGAATGTCAAACTTTGCTTCACTTTGCTCACTTTGGTTGCTATAGTTATGGGGGGAGGGAATTCCTGCGGGGAGGGGAGTGAATGAGTGAGAGAATGGGACTTTTGCTTTAGAAGTCATAACTTTCCTTTCAAGATGTGCCTCCTCTCTCTCTTTCCCTTGAAAGCTTTTTGGTACCAGCTTGAGTAGTAGATAACCAAGCCATATATTTTCCACTTAGTTGAGATGGCAATGCTAGGTGTGTCATGGGAGTATGTGTGAGACGTATGCTTGGGGAAGGAAGGGGCTTTTGTTTGAGTTACCTATAATAAGCTTATACCTGCCAAAAGTCTTTAGTTCTAACACACGTGATGTTCTGGATCATGCATACATCTCAATAAACTTATCACTGCCAAAGAGAGAGTTGTTGAGAGTAACTTGACTGGCAGTCTGACAAGAAAAAAGCACTCCCACAACCACAAAGATCACGCTGTGAGGCAAAGGCAGAGTGATTTCAACAAGCAGCAGTTTATTGCATCTCAACAGAAATGCTCTACATGGGGCAACTGCCCTAACTATATACACCTAAGCCACTCCCAGTCCCCATGCGATTGGTGGTTTCAAAAGGCCTCCAGGCTCCAGATTGGCTGGCTGCCCCCAGGGTCCAATCCAGGATCCTGTCTGCCTTTGTTCAGGGCTTCAAGCTCCAACTGTCAGACCCCCAGTCCAGTTACACCCAACAACTCTCTCTTGGCAGTGATAAGTTTATTGAGATGTATGCAAGATCCAGAAAGTCACTGTGTTAGAACTGAAGACTTTTGGCGGTAACAAGCGTAATATAGATAATTCAACTAAAAGCCCCTTCCTTCCCTCAGGCATGAAATTGCTGAGCAGTCAGGTTAGAACAGATAAAAAGAAGTACTTCTTCACCCAAAGAATGATTAACACATGGAATTCACTGTGACAGGAGGTGGTGGCAGCTACAAGCATGGACAGTTTCAAGAGGGAATTAGATAAACATATGGAGCAGAAGTCCATCAGTGGCTATTAGCCACAAGGTATAGATAGGAACTCTCAGTCTGGTGCAGGTGATGCACTCTATTCTTGTGGGAGGGCTTCTAGTGTCCTGGCCCCACTGCTGGACCTCCTGATGGCACCAGGTATTTTTGGCCACTGTGTGACAGAGTGTTGGACTAGATGGGCCATTGGCCTGATTCAACATTGGCTTCTCTTATGTTCTTATGTTCATACGTCACATTCACACCATGCATAACGTTGCCGTCCCAACCAAGTGAAAGATATATGTTTTGGTTATCTGCACATCAAGGTGGTATAGCAAAGCCCTCAAGGACACCTTATCCTCAGAGAGGGAAAGGAGGTGTGACTTGTGAGGAAAGTTATGTCTTCTAGAAGTAAAGGTCCCATTCTCTCACTCATTCACCCAACCCCCCTCCCCGCAGGATGTCCCTCCCCCCAATAACTATGGCAACCTGTCAGGGGTCCCAGTCAAAACATTCAACAATGATTCTTCATGAAGTTCAGTTTATTGAGGCTAGTACTAGACACCATCTCCTGCCAACCTAGCAGTTCGAAAGCAAGAAATTGAAAGTAGATAAATAGGTACCACTTCGGTAGGAAGGTAACAGCGTTCCGTGTGCCTTGGTGTTTAGTCATGGCAGCCACATGACCATGGAAATGTCGCCGAACAGTGCTGGCTGTTTGACTTTGAAATGGAGATGAGCACTGCAACCCTAGAGTCGGATTCGACTGGCTTTCGAGCAAGGGAACCTTTACCTTTACTAGACACCATGAGCTCTTGTGTCTGGAATAACAGGAAAATCCCGGGAACCCCAGTTATACCCCATTCAAACGAACCCCCCCCCCTGTCCCCCCTAAACCAATAAGCAAGCACCTAAAAGTGTGGGGAGACAAAAGCTATTCCATTCTCAGTAGGAAAGCAGCCCTAAGCCGCTTCAAGGCTACTGGGCAGATAAGGCAGGGAGGGAGGCAGGGAGGGAAAGCAAAGGCAGAAGCATCCTCCACATTCCAATCCATGTCAGCTAGCTGACACAACCAAAGCAAGCATAGCGAAGCATGGTTTGAAATCAACTAGATGGCCTGCCAGACAAGTCCAGGCATGCCTCCTTATGCTGGCTACTGCACCAGCTGCAGTTAAGCCTGAGTGGAAGATTGTACATGTCCAGACATAACACTCCTTCCCCCTAAGTCCACTCTTTGGTCAGCAAAGGTAGTGGGACCTCACACATTCTTGCTGGGAGCAGTGGGCCTCCAGTGACGAAGTAGTTATAGGCAGTGCAGGCTGTATGACATCTCATAAGAGACAGGGCCAGTGACTCGAGCAACAGTCATGAGGATCTATGCAGGGCTGTCTATATAGTTCCTGAGGTAGATGGGATCATCAGGGCCAAATTCATGGTCCATGCCTCGTGTCTCTGGGGTTGGCGGCCAGTCAGAGGTCCTATCTGGGTGCAGCTGGTCGAGATGGGTTGTCAGGTGCCAGCCCATGAGAAGTTCCTTTTTAAAAAAAAAATAGATTTATTTATCATTTTTCCATTACAAAGAAAATAAATACAGAAAAAGGTAAAACAATGCTATCAGAAGTACATCTGGGAGTTCATTTGGTCATTTTTTCAATCCATTTATATACTTTTTGCCATCTTTTCTGAAAAATTTTCTCATCTTTTCCTGAAAGAATCATATTTAATTTGTCCATCTCTGCTATCTCAGCTATTTTCATAATTAATTCTTCTCTACTTGGTATCGTATCCGTTTTCCAACATTTAGCTACGAGGATTCTTGACATGGTAAGTATATACAAAATAATGCATGAATCGTGGTACTTAATCCCTTCTGGTATAATATTGAGTAGATAGATGTCTGGCTTTAGTTGTAATCTTGTATTTAATATTTCTTCTATTACTTTTTTAATACTTTTCCAAAATTTAACTATCTTTTCACAGCCCACCATATGTGGTAAAATGTTCCCACATTATTCTTACATCTCCAACAAGTCCCTGAGACATCCTCATAGTATTTTGACAATTTGTCCGGTGTCCAATACCACCTATAAAACATTTTACATATGTTTTCCTTAAATGATACGGCTCTTAATAATGTCGCGGATTTCCAGGATTTTGACCAGTCATTTAAAGTTAGATTGTATCCTATATCTTGCATCCAGCTTATCATACATGGTTTTACTGTTTCTTCTTGTGTTTCATCTAATAGGAGAAAATTATATACTTTTTGTATAAGCTTATCCGAGGACGAGAGCCATATTTTATCTAGTTCTGATTTTGTTTTAATAAAGTTTATTGATTTCTCTTTAGCAAATCTGGATTGTAGTTGTATCTTTTCCCAGCTAGTGAGATTTATGTTCATTGCTTGTAATTGTTCGAAGGTTCTTAGTTCACTGTCTTTATTTAATAACACTTCATATGTTACCCTTTTATTGTCTTCTAATAATGTCAGCATTATAAAAGCCTCTAGTGGGGAGACTCATTTAGGTATTTTAAGGTAATACCTGCCTTTGATTTTTTTCCCATACCTTCATTAACGCTCCTCTAATTATATGGTTTTGGCAGTTTTGTTGTGCCTTATCTGTGTGATACCATATATAGGCATGCCAGCCCATATGTAAATCGTGCCCTTCTAATTGTAATATTCTTTTATCCTCCAAGGTTATCCAATCTCTTATCCAACCCATAGCTGCTGCCTGATAATAAAGATACCAATCAGGTATTCCTAGTCCCCCTCTCTCTTTTTTGTCGATAAGCAATTTTCTTTTGATTCGTGGTTTTTTCGATTGCCAGATGAATTTTCTTGTACACTGATCTAGATCTTCAAAGATTTTAATGTTTTTTATGCATTGGGCGATAAAAAAAAATCATTTTTATTGTGGCAATTCTGCCCATGAATGATATATGGTGGTCATGCCATTTTTGTAAATCTTTCTTAATTTCTTCTAGTAGGGCTAAATAGTTGTTTTTAAATAAATTATTATTATTAGCAATTATAATGCCTAAATATTTAACTTTCCATGGGGCTGCAGCTGGTGGCGGTTGCCTGCCTTTGTTCTGGGCTTCAAGCAGCAACTAGATGGCCTGTGCAGACAAGTCCAGACATGCCTCCTTATGCTGGTTATTAGCACCAGCAGCAGTTAAGCCTGAGTGGAGGATTGCACATGTCCAGACATAACACATGCCATCCACTCTAAAGTCCTCTTTCCTGACTGCTAGTTTCAGATGACCTGAAGCTTTTGGTTTTGAGAGCAAAAATGCATAAAACCATTGCTGGTATCTTGTATTATTCCTCCTGTTCCTCCCTCTCTCATGAAATGGAGGGAGGACTTCATCCATCAGTAGCCCATTATGGGCGTTTTGTCAGTACTATGGAATAAACACAGTATCCCCTCCAGACGAAAATTGTAAAGTTTAATGTCACAAACCAAACCTTTACTTCCCTCCTAGTCCCTGGAGTATTTTTTCAGCTTCTAAAATTGATTCTTTAAAAACAAGAATTTAAGAAATAAATAACTGTTCAGATGAACAAACATTCCTGAGATGCGGGCAGACCACAAGTCTGAAATGGGGGAGGTGATGGCTATATGATCATTCATCTCTAGGTGTTATTGGAAAATATTGTAATGGAGGTCTCTGAGAAGGACACCGAAGACTTAAACTTGATGGTTATTAAAGTCTATATATGCGCATATCCAGCTTGGTAGACGTAACTAAAGGATGGCAAAAAGTAAAAGATATTTATAACAAAAGGCAGATAAAAAGGCAGAAAGCAGAAAACATGAATAAATGATTTTGAACCAGAACAATAAAAAACATGCCTGCACTGTTTGATACCATCAGTATTAAAAGCATATTTACAAAGAGTTCTGAGTTCACTGGGAAGCAGTAGGAGTTCAGCCATGTTGGCTATCCCCCTAGAAAGCTACAAGTAATTCCTCATACAACTAACTGCTCTAACACAAATTGTAGCAAATACCTTACCAGCTCTTTTTACTATCAAGAGAGTTAACTTTACGCCTTTCAGGTGGTTTGAAATCCTCCAGTATGATTGAATGCTAACCATATCTTTTTAGCCAATGAGTGAAAGATTTAAGAGAATAGTTACCAGAACTTAATTCAAACCAAACACCTATGGAGGAGGAACGTGCCTTCCCTTTGCTGGACTAATGTGATTGGTCATTCATGTATATCAAGGACAGGAAAGCGAGAAGTTTCAACAATCAGCACAGCTCTAAAGTAAGAAGGATTCTAGGTTCACATCTGAGAGTGCCAGACCATGAAAACAGGTTTCTGGCAAAAAAGAAGAAGACAGGCTTTTGGCCCTAGTTTTGAAAGTTTGTTTTGAACCTACTACACTTACAACAATTAAAGAAAGAAATTAAAAAAATAAAATTTCTCTAACTCAAGTTCATGTTTTGTGAACATATAATGCCTGAAGCATTATATGGACTGTTTATCAAATTTAGACTTGAGTAGTGGAAATTATCAGTATGAGAGACCAACATGGGAAGAGAAAAAGGGGGCTGAAAAAATTGGACAACTGCATAATAAAGAGGAGATAAATTTCCCACAGAGAAGTCGAATATGTCAATCCAGCCTTGAAGAAAGTGCCTGGCCCAGTGAAGCCTGCCGTGAGGCCAAGTGACCCTCTCCTGCACTCCCCAAGGATCCACCCCCACATCTCCAAGTATTGCTCAACACGGCGCTGGCAACCCCAGTGATATCATAGCTGGCCCTAAATGTCCTTATAGTTCGGTCTCACAGCTCTGAACTCTGGCCATGAATCGGGAAGTTCTGTATACCTGGCTATGATCCTGCTGTTTAGATTCATTACTGTGCAATGCACCAGCCATGAGATATAAGTAAGAGTTAATGCTGAAACATAAAAAAGGTGCTGGGGATTTTGCATGGAGTACTGTGCACTTCAGACTCTAATATTCTGTATCAACACAGTCTGGATTATTGTTTCACCTGCAGCATACTCATGGCACTGAGCAGGTATTTCCTGCCTACTACCTTGATGGAGGTGCACAAATAACTGAGCTGCAGAGGGCAATAACCCCAGATTTGCCACCAAGTGTATATTCGACAGGGAACCTATCTCTCTCGAGTGTACATTTATGATACACATGCCTGTTGCATTAACATCCTTGTGCACAGCTTTAAAAAAAATGTAATGTGTGAAAAAGCCTTGAATGTGAAGTTTGGAAAAGGAAAAATTGATAGGAGTCTAATCTGTATCCCTACCTCATAACCCAGGGCAGAGGATCAGCACCTCTCTTTTCCCTTTCCCTAGAGAGAAACTAAATTATTCACGATTGTGTGAAGTATAAAAGGAAGAGATTTTGCAACATCTCTTCCAGCAGCAGCAGCAGCTTGGAAGGATAAGGTGGAATCAGCATCGCTTGGGAGGCAGAGGCTGGTGGGCAGGTGCCAGCAGAAACAGGGTGGGTGGTAAGCACCTGAGAAGGAGAGAGATCACTTCTCTGCACCTCCTTCTAATCCCCATACTGTGAAGACTTCTACCTCACTGAAAAAACGGACTTATTTAACTCATGTGCCAACACAGAGATACATGTTGGTACAGCTCCCGTGGGCCCAACAGTCATAGATAAGTCCTTTCACAATGTCAGCTGCTCACCTGTGATAGCCCAGGTGAAGAGAATAATTCAGGCACAAGGAGACCAAACTGTGATACACTCTCACTGTCTGTCTTGGGTCTGGCTACTTTTCTTTTTCAGGGACTGCTTTGCTTGTGAGGAAAACACACTTTTATCCGAGAATAAATGAGCCATTAACAGATTTGTTCCTTGGATGGCAGCCCAGGATCTCGTGAGATGGGATCCAGATGAGGCAGCATAATTGGCCAAGTCCCTGAGCGAAAGTGGGCTGGGCCTGCTGCTGAGGAGTGGCAGACGGGGGCTTGTTTTGGAGGGAGCGCCTGCTGGCCCCAGCCCCTCCCACCCAGAGCTGCCAAAGGGGGTAAAAGAAGAGCCCAGCTGGCGGGCATGGCAGGGAGGAGGCCAGGAAACCTTCCACCGCTGTTGGAGGACTGCGGCTCAAACAGGTGTGGCACTAAGCTGCTGTCAAACGCAGTGATCCTGGAAAATCCCTCTCTAGGAAACGTGTTTTTTGCTCCAGGCTCCCCCACATTAGTTGCTATACCAGCGAAGAAATAGAACTTGCACATTCGGAAGGACCCACACGTACAGGGGCTGGTTTCTGCATGGGCCTTTGCTGTAAGCTGCAATTGTGGGGGGAGGGGTGTATTGGAGAATTTGGCTTAGACCTCTAAAACCCTGCCCAAACCCTAGCTTCTGTTGAGTAGCTTTCACAAGTGCCTTGTTCCTTCACAGCTCAGGGCTGATTCACACAACAGCAGGGAAACATGATAGCAGGAGATTTGGAGGCAGTGCCCAGGGCGCTAATTTCCTCCAGAGGGAACTGATTGATGTATTCTGGAGATCGGCGGTAATTCTAGGAGAACTCCGGGCCCCACCTGCAGACTGACAACCTTACTGGAGGCCCAAACCCCATGTCCTAAAGCATTCATTATATATTAGCCTACTTTTCTTAAAAACCAGGCTCTGACATCTGTATAAGTCTCCCGAGAAAAGAACCCCTGCAGCCTAATCATCTGGAGAACAAACCTTGTTTCTTGAAACTGGCACTGCCCAGCATTCCAGGGGTCCTGACGGCTGTCAGCTGATCAGCACCCCCCCAAACAGGCATAACAGAGAAGACCTTAAGCAGAAGTGGACGTGGACCAAAGGAGAGAAGTGAGAGATCATTCAGGGAAGAAACTTCGTTCAATGAGAATTACTTTTAAGTCAGCGTAACCATAGGGACTTGTCCATGGGATTTTTATGAAAAAATCCTGTATCTATTTCCAAGATGGGTTATAGATTATATGATCACTAGAACCACAAAACAGAACTAGGGACAGACTGTCTACAAACTTGAAGGAAGACCCAGATTTGTAGGGAAGGGGGGAATTGAAGTCTTTAGAAAGTTGGAGGATTAAAACTCAACAAGATGATAGAAACAATACTTGTGGCTTTAAGAAAAGAATCCCTGAAATCTCAAAGGCTATTTTGGGGGTTGCTAGGCAACCTGCCAAGCCTTCCAAGCTTCTGTAAAGCAAAGCTGGGGGGGGGGACAAGTGTGGACTGGGAGGCCAACACAGCCTGGAAAAACGGTCCTGCCACCCAGGGCTCTTTTTGTAGCAGGAACTCCTCTACATATTAGGTGACACGCCCCCTTAAAGAGCTCTCCTTACAGGGGCTACTGTCAGCTCTTGGAGGACTGGCTACATTAGGGGGGGTGTCGCCTAACATGCAAAGGAGTCCCTGCTACAGAAAGAGCCCTGCCCTCCCCTGTGACTGAGGCCTGGCATTCATCACGTGACTTGGACCCAGAGGCCACTGCGCAACTTAAACCCAGCAGCCACAGCCATGCAACTTTGGCAACTTGGAAGAGGCTGCCAGAGGGAGGAAGAAGGGAAAGCTGATGATGGGGTGGGGGGGGGGCAAAGTAAAGGCAGGTTGCCTGGTGGGTGGAAAAGAGAGAAAGAAGCATGAAAAGGGAAGAGGTTATAGGGGCTGCTCAGGGAGGGAAAGAAGAAATAATTAGGGGGGGCTAGAGGGGAAAATGAAATGCCCCCTGCAAGTCCTTATCGGTTCACCTGGCGGAGCAGTATACCACCAATTTCGACTCTACTTTCTGCTGAGTGTGGTAAAGGGATTCTGCAGCAATGCATAAAAGTCATAGTGTGGAATCACTCCATGAACACAACAAGGATGAAAATCAATACAGTGGATTAAAAAAAAAACAGGATTCATAGTGCAATCCTAAGAATACTTTCTTGGCAGTAAATCCCATTAACTAGATATTGACGGGATTCTGAATATATCTGTTTAGGATTGCACTGCTAATTAATTCCCACCTTGAAACAGCCACCACAGGTAAGCTGTGACTTCCCTGTTCATCAAGCCAGGGATGGAAACAAACGTGGCTCTTTTGGTCAATGGAATTGCAGCTATGGCTCTCCATGGATCATGGAGTGAGCAGTACCGTGTTAAATCTATGGAGGGTTGGGACTGGGATGGTAGGGATGGCATCCAGGGATGGCATGATGGCAGCGAGAACTGATGGGGGGGCAGGAATATTAGAGAAGGCAGTGAAGGGTGAGAATGGTTTGTGTTACATGGAATTAACAGGCATTTTGTTAGCAGAGTAATTAACACAGCAACGGTGCACAACCTGATTAAAGAGTAGATAAAGGTTTATTTAGGAATTAACATACTTGATAGGAAAGTGGAGAGACAGAGATAGGTTCCTAACTGCATCTCTAGCTTGAAGAGAGAGAGAGAGAGACTGAGTGTGGCACTTCCGAGAAGAATGGGGAAATTGCCCTGAGACTGGCAATCTGGAGACAGACCAGGAGTGACACTTAATAGGAGAGAGAAGGTGCTGACCTCACTATCCTGTCTTCTTGCTGCCCCCTGCAGGGTCTTCTTCTCTTCTGCTTTGTACACCAGACATTGCCTTTTCCAACACAGTATACTTGTCAGCATGTCTTGTTAAAGGAAAATCACTGCCGGAGGCTTTGTCTTTCATAAAATGCCTCCTGTCTGCTAGATTCTAGGGCGGAGTGCTTCTTAGAAACTGGTGCAAAGTTCTTACCAGCAACATGAGAGCACCCTGCTTTTTTGGCTGAGCACCATTGTCATACAACAGGCAGGACACTCCCGGGCATCCAGATTGTTAAAGGCATTTTAACACACTGCATAAGCATTTGTTGCTTTCCCCCCATTTATAATAGGAACGAAAAACTTAAACTGGCTATACGTATATGTAGCTGCGTTATACAGAATCAAACAGGTAGGCCAATTAGGTCAGCGTCAGCTATTGTGGCTGACTTCCCCTGTCCCACGATGCAGGATCTTTCAGACTAGGGACTTATTTATTTAATTCATTCACTTACATCCTGCCTTTCTTTCCAACAGGGACCTAAACTGGCTGACATCATTCTACTGCCCTCCATTTTATTCTCACAACAACACTGTGAGGTTGGTTAAGCTGAGAGTGGGTGACTGGCCCAAGGTCGCCCAGTGAGCTTCCATGGCACAACTGCGGAACTGAACTGGGATCTTCCAGATACTAGTCTGACACTCCTAACCACTACAACACACTGGCTTTCTGAACCTGGAACCTTCTATGGGCAAAGTATGTGTTCTGCTGCTGAGCTATAACTGTAGTCATATTTTCTGCCCCAGACATGGACACACAAATACTGCCATCTTGAGAAAAATATAATTAAAAATCAACTGGCATTTAAACAAACGTTCTTATTTGCCCCCCAGATGGTGGTGCAGTGTGCTACATGAACTCTATGAAGATCTCCAAGGATGGGAATTTATTGCATTTTGATCCCACCAAACAAATTTGGAGCAATGTACATAGGGTTCTGTGAGGGATAAAGTTCAGGTTACTCTGAAATCATGAGTAATAATGTACTAGCCTCCTCCACTGGTGAAAGGATGAAAAGAAAGTGAGTGCTTAGCCTTTCCTGTACCAGTCACTTTCCCCTTGACACTCCACCTCCAACTGCTTTTCTTACCATCATTCTTCCAACCCTGTGTTTACCTCATAAATTGGAATGGATTTATTGTATGTACTAGGGAGCAAAGCCTGTTGTGGTTCAAGACAATGGGCCCTAGTAAGGTCGGTAGGGTGGGTGTAAGGGAGGGAGGGAGGGAGGGAGGGAGGGAGGAAGGAAGGAAGGAAGGAAGGAAGGAAGGAAGAGGGGGAGAGAGAAAGAGAGGGAAGAGAGGTAGAAAGAAAGAAGGGGGGGGAGAGAAAGGAACAGGTCTACCCACCCCCTTCCACCATATTAGTAGACCTGGCCTCTGGAGAACAGGTCTACCCCCCTTCCACCATATTTGTAGACCTGGCCTCTGGAGAAGAGGTCTACCCCCCTTTCACTATATTGGTAGACCTGGCTTCTAGAGAACAGGTCTACAGACCCCCTTCTACTTTCTTGGTAGACCTGGCCTCTGGAGAACAGGTTTTCCCCCTCCATCATATTGGTAGACCTGGCCTCTGGAGGACAGGTCTACCCACCCCCTTCCCCTTTCTTGGTAGACCTGGCCTCTGGAGAACAGGTCTACCCCCTCCCCTCCACCATATTAGTAGACCTGGCCTCTGGAGAACAGGTCTACCCCCCCCTTCATCATATTGGTAGACCTGGCCTCTGGAGGACAGGTCTACCCACCCCTTCCCCTTTCTTGGTAGACATGGCCTCTGGAGAACAGGTCTACCCACCCCCTTCATCATATTGGTAGACCTGGCCTCTGGAGGACAGGCCTACCCACCCCTTCCACTATATTGGTAGACCTGGCCTCTGGAGGACAAGTCTACCCACCCCTTCCACTGTATTGGTGGACCTGGCCTCTGGAGAACAGGTCTGCCCACCCCTTCCAGTGTATTGGTGGACCTGGCCTCTGGAGGACAGGTCTACCCACCCCTTCCAGTGTATCGGTGGACCTGGCCGCTGGAGGACAGGTCTACCCACCCCTTCCAGTGTATTGGTGGACCTGGCCTCTGGAGGACAGGTCTACCCACCCCTTCCAGTGTATTGGTGGACCTGGCCTCTGGAGGACAGGTCTGTCCACCCCTTCCAGTGTATTGGTGGACCTGGCCTCTGGAAGACAGGTGTGCCCACCCTTTCCAGTGTATTCGTGGACCTGGCCTCTGGAGGACAAATCTACCCACCCCTTCCAGTGTATTGGTGGACCTGGCATCTGGAGGACAGGTCTACCCACCCTTTCCAGTGTATTGGTAGACCTGGCCTCTAGAGGACAGGTCCACCCCCTGCTGGTGGCGGCAGAAGGTGGCGTGGGGGGGATGGGCTCGGGGGTGTTCTCCTGGCCTACTGGCTATGTGGGCAGAGGGAGAAGGTGGTGCGGGGGGACAGGCTCGGGGCATTGTCCCTGCCTGCTGGCTCTGCGGGTGGATGGAGAAGGCGGTACGGGGGGTGTTTGGTGGATTTGAAGGGGTGGGGTGGGGTTGATGGGTTTGAAGGGTTTGAAGGGGGGGCCTCTCGGTCCCCTCAGAAGGCAGCTGGGGGGTTTGGAACAGGAACCCTACCTCTGGCATGGACACCTGCTCCTTGGCTCAACAGTCACTCTGGATTGCTTGGCTCTGTGGGCGGGACCCAGGCACAGCCCCTGACAGACACTTCATGCTGCCAACCTATTTTGGCGCACATAGAACGTTGTGGGGTGAAAACTCAAATATATATAAGGACAGGATATGACAGCCAGCTGAGCTCTGAGAAGGGGCAGGTGAGGGAGCTGCTGCTGGAGTGGTGAGTGTTTTATTATTTGCCTTTCCTGAACTGCTGAGGAGAAATAACTGAGGGTACTGTGTGGGAGGACATTGTTTGAGGGTGTGTGGGTGTGTATAGTCTGCACGAAAGTAGTGCTTGTTTGAGGAATTGTGGTTGCTGTTTGTCTCTTTTGCCTGGGTGTAACTGATTGCAGCTTTTAGCAGTTTTGCCTGGGGCTGACTGCTGGCCCCGCCCTCTGCTAGATGAGCCTTTAATTGTATCACGTGCCTCCTTGCCAGAGGCTCTTGCCCTGTGACTCTTAGCCTGGGGATCGGGCCTGGGGACCCCATTAGTTAAGAAAATTGTACATTGTTCTGCTTGTTTCCCCTTTTGGCTCTGGTTAGTTCTCTAATCGGACTTAAATTGAAGAAAGTTGGGAAAACCACTAGACCATTCAGATTTGACCTAGATCGCATCTGTTAAGTATGGACAACTTAACAACGAAGTGATTTCAGCAAGTGATTCAGCTTTATTGGTAACAGCAAACTCCAACTCAGAACGCAGCAACAAACAGTGGAGCACAGCTCTTTTTTAAACTCTCCCGGGCTTTCAAAGCCACTCCCAGAAATAGTTAAGGACCAATAGAAATACAGAGATAAGGTCCAATCACAACTGTTCCCGCTTTGATACATATTTACAAGATGATTGGTTCTTACCAAGGTTTCACAGAAACCAGCCAATAGAAATGTGACATCTGAAGAGCCACATACAGAATCAAGCTTAACATGTAAAAAAATAGCCTTGATTCACATTTCAATATACAACAATTCCTCCCCCCTAAGATGGCGCATTACCCTGCCAAACATATTCTCTCAGATAGGAGGGGGCACAGCGGCTTGACTGGTGCAGCGGTCTCTGCTCCAATAGTGGAGGAGTGGCACACACTTCTGGAGCCCTGGTAACTTCTCTCGCAGGAGAGACAGGGAGAACACACACGGGGACCACAGGCTCTGGAGTTGGGGTCTGCCCAGACTCCAATTCCCCTTCTGCAGCACTCACCTCCTCGGCGGGAGGTCCCTCCTGCTCGGGGACCAGCTCAGGTTCGGGCACCGACGGCGCCTGAGTCTGCCCAGCGCTCCCTGAGCTGGTCTACGTGGTGGCGAATCTCCCGTCTGCTGGGAAGCCGGACCACGTACAGCCTGGAACCTGCAACCTTGGTGACTATGGCTGATAGCCACCGATGACCTTCCACATAGTTGCGGGCAAACACTCTGTCCCCAACTACAAAGACTCTCCCCTGCTCCAAAGGCTCCGACCGCTGCAAAGACTGATCGAGGTCGGGGTGCAGGCGGTCGAGCAGAGAGGCCAGTTTCCTGCCCATTAGAAGTTCCGCAGGGCTCTGCCCCATTGCTGAGCATGGGCTGATGTGTTGCCTCAGCAGAAACGAGCCAAGTTTCTGGCTCCAGTCCCCGCTCGTCAGGCGCCCCAGTGACTCCTTTGCCATTCTCACCATGCGCTCGGCTTGGCCATTGGAGACTGGGTGGAACGGTGCAGAAGTCACGTGGCAGATGAGATTGTCCCTCAAGAAGCCCTCGAACTTGGCTGACATGAACTGTGGCCCGTTGTCGGAGACCAGACAGTCCGGCAGCCTGTGCGTTGCAAAGAGTTTCCTTAGTGCATTAATTACAGCCCCTGACCCAGTAGAACGTAAATGAATAACCTCCAACCATTTGGAGAAAGAATCAACACATATAAAAAACATTTGTCCATGGTAGGGGCCAGCCAAATCAACATGGAGGTGGGACCACAGCCTCCGCGCCCTTTCCCAGGGCTGTGGGTGCCTGAGGTGGCTCTGGACATGACTGTTGGCACATCATACAGTTCTTAACCCATACTTCAATCCTGGCGTCCAGGTTCGGCCACCACACATACCCACTCACGAGGGCCTTCATATGGACGATCCCGGGGTGGCCAGTGTGCAAGGCTTCCAGGATCCTTTCCCTGAGCCTGGAGGGAACCACCACCTGGCTCCCCCACAGCAGACATCCCTTTGCTACTGATAATTCATTTTGGCGGGACATGAACAGTTTGAATTCCGTGCCAACCTTTCCCGCTGGCCACCCCTCAATGCCCAATTCAAAACACGGGCGATCACAGAGTCCCATGCCTGGTGCCTCTGGAAGCTCATCAAGAGCCAAAATGTCCAGCTCAGGTTCCGCAACAGAGTCAGCCATTGGTGCGGGGCAATGGCTAAGGTCATCGGCGTGCCCAATAGCCTTCCCCGGTCGGTGCTCCAATTCGAAGTCATATGCTGAGAGGAAAACCGCCCAACAGTTAGAACCGGATATGGAACAACTGATTGGTTTAGCATAGGAAAAGGAGTACGATAAGGATGTATATTGTCACCTTGCTTATTTAATTTATATGCAGAGTACATCATGCGAAATACTGGCCTGGATGAATCACAAGCTGGAGTTAAGATTGCTGGGGAAAAGATCAATAACCTCAGATATGCAGACGATACCACTCTGATGGCAGAAAGTGAAGAGGACCTAAAGAGCCTCTTGCTCAGGATGAAAGAGGAGAGCGCAAAAGTGGGCTTGAAGCTCAACATCAAAAAAACTAAGATCATGGCATCCGGCCCCATCACTTCTTGGCAAATAGAAGGGGAAGTCGTAGAAGTAGTGACAGACTTCATGTTCCTGGGATCCCAGATCACTGCAGATGGTGACTGCAGCCATGAAATTAAAAGACACCCACTCCTTGGGAGGAAAGCGATGGCAAACCTAAACAGCATGATAAAGCAGAGACATCACCCTGCCAACAAAATCCGCATGGTCAAAGCAATGGTATTCCCAGTAGTAATGTATGGCTGCGAGAGTTGGACTATAAGGAAGGCTGAGCACCGAAGAATAGATTCTTTTGAACTATGGTGCTGGAGAAGACTCTTGAGAGTCCCTTGGACTGCAAGTAGATCAAATCATTCAATCCTAAAAGAAATCAACCCTGACTGTTCCCTGGAAGGCCAGATCCTGAAGCTGAAGCTCAAATACTTTGGCCACCAAATGAGAAGGGAGCATTCACTGGAGAAGATCCTGATGCTGGGAAAGACTGAAGGTCAAAGAAGAAGAGGACGGCAAAGGATGAGATGGTTGGACAGTGTCATCGATGCAACGAACATAAAATTGAGCAAACTTCAGCGGACAGTGGAAGACAGGAGGGCCTGGCGTGATCTGGTCCATGGGGTTGCGAAGAGTCGGACTCGACTGTGCGACTGAACAACAACAAGTTCTCTAAAGTTTCAAGGTACATCAGCACATCAAGGTATTTCTAGGTGAAAGAATCCACTTGGGGAAGGGATGATGAATGCTCACAGACTATTTCCAGTCACCTGTGGGGAGTGTGCCGTGTTTGTCTTCCTTCCCGAGAACAAGACAGACTACAATTGTCAGAAGTGTAAGTTGATAGGACTCTTAGAGGAGAAGGTTCGAAGCCTGGAGGAAAGGATTACTACTCACACACACACATTCACACAAAACCCCTTTATTGGCATAACAAGGTAAGATACAACAAAACACCTGAGTGAGATTTGAGGGGAAAATAAAAAACGGTCTACAAAAATTCTCCAAAACAAGTGGTGTAGCAGAAACTAAATAAGTTGGATCTTAACTAAGAAGAATAGGCACGTAGTCTTCCTCTATCTAGCACTTTTACCACTTTTGGTTTCTATCTCTTTTGCTGC
Organism: Gekko gecko; assembly: GCA_029375565.1. Taxonomy (NCBI): domain Eukaryota; kingdom Metazoa; phylum Chordata; class Lepidosauria; order Squamata; family Gekkonidae; genus Gekko; species Gekko gecko. The sequence continues at coordinate 90,615,760 of JAPDNY010000003.1, forward strand.
TGGGGCCAGGAACTTCACCACCTGTTCGGTGACTGAGGAGCGTTTGTCGGCTGACAAAGGTTCTATCCATCTATTTAACATAAGATTAGGGGCTGGGAGAAGTGGTTTAATCAGGCGGCATCGATGGAGAGTGAGCAACAGGCAATCTAATAGAATATGTTGTATAGAATCAGGTTCTTTGCCGCACCTGCACAATCTCTGTTTGTAAGGGATACCCTTGTACCTGCCAGAAACCACAAATGAGGGGAATATATTGAACCTGTCCAACATAAAGGCTCAGCGTTGGCAAGGATATATTAGATTTGAAAAATACTGAAGCATACAGTTTTGGGGAGGGGTAAGGCTCAAAAATTGAGGTGAACACGTGCCCATTGCTCCAGTGATTATTAATTGAGAATTGATATCTAATATTCTCCTTTTAATTGTTTGAAATATATATGATTTGTTGGAGTTTGTCAGTGAGTCTAAGTCAATACTGAGTGACTTGATTTTACCGAGTACTAACCCTAAACTATTTGGGCATGAAAGGATCTGCGGGTAAGAGGGAAATCAGACTGTTGGGTGAAGAGTGAAAGTAGAGATGAAGCCAGTATTTGACTGTGGTGGTCCAAACTCTAGATTCTACTGTGTGAAGGCCCAATTCAGCACACAGGTTGAAATAGCGCACCAAGTCTGGGGTGCCTAAAATATGATGTAGAAAAGACTTTTTTATTTTTTCAACATTTTTGTTGAAGCAGTAGAACCACACAGGAATCCCATAAAGTGACCGAGGGAGAATGGTGGTACGGAAAATCCGTCAAGCAGCCGGACCAAATTGATTACCTTTTTGGTAATGAAAGCGGGTTAATGCCGATAGCTTATTCTTAGCCAAGAGAAGGGCTTGGTCACGATGCATGGACCATTTTAAGATGTATGCCTCTCAGATACATGACTTGAATCGGTCTCTTGTCAGAGTTGCAGACGGCTGTTCCCTTGTCTCCAGAAATGTTAAGTTTTAAAAAATATCTTAAACTGCTTCTAACAGTTTTTAATGCTACTTAAAACTGCTCTTTTAAGCTGTTCTCAAGGTCAAAGTTCCAGGACCAGACGGTTTTTCAGCCAAATTCTACAAGAAATTTCAAGAAGACCTGGTACTGGTTCTAGAGATTCTTTTAAATGAAATTAGACAAAGCGGGAAGGTTCCAGACTCCTGGAATGAAGCTGCAATCACCTTAATACCGAAAGAAACTCAAGATTTAACTAATGTTAAAAATTATCGACCAATTTCACTTATGAACAATGACTACAAAATTTATGCAAAAATTTTAGCAGAACACCTTAAAAGGTATTTGAAAGACACTATTGCCGAAGATCAGGCTGGGTTTTTGCCAGGTAGACAAATAAAAGACAACATGAGGGTTGTTTTAGACGCAATAGAATACTATGATAAGCACCCGGAAAAAGAGGTTGGCTTTTTAGACGCGGAGAAGGCATTTGATAACTTGAATTGGGAATTTATGTTCAAAGTGATTGAAAAATTGCAGATGGGTGCAGAATTTACAAGAATGATCAAATCAATATACAAAGAACAAAAGGCTACGGTGATTGTAAATGCAGAATCAACAGAAACGTTCTGGGTCAGAAAAGGGACTAGACAGGGCTGTCCTTTATCGCCATTGTTATTTATCTGGATTTTGGAGATTCTGCTGCAAGTGATTAGAGATGATGATAATATAAAAGGTTTGAATATTAGGGGTTTCTCATACAAATTAAGAGCATTTGCTGATGATATTATGTTTATTGTCGAAGATCCTGTTAATAATATGCCTTGGTATATTATTATACCAAAAAGAATTTGGTGAACTCGCAGGGTTTTATGTAAATAAAAACAAATCGAAAATATTGTGTAAAAACTTGAATATCACAAAGCAACAAATTTTACAAAATTTGACAGAATGTGAAGTGGTTAAAAAGGTTAAATATCTGGGAGTTGACATTACAATGAAAATTATTGACTTGTTTAAGAATAATTATGAAAAATTGTGGGTTTTGATAAAGCGTGATTTAGAAAAGTGGGAAAAACTTAGATTATCTCTTCTTGGAAGAATTGCCGTTGTCAAAATGAATGTATTGCCCAGGCTGATGTTTTTGTTTCAGACAATACCAATTGTAAAAGATGTGAAAGTTTTGGTGAAATGGCAAAGAGAAATCTTTAAATTTATCTGGGCAGGAAAGAAGCCAAGAATTAAAATGAAAATAATGTATGATATTAAAGACAGAGGTGGCTTCCAAGTCCCGAATTTGCGTTTGTATCATGAAGCAGTATGTATGTCTTGGTTAACTGACTGGGTTAATTTGGAAAACAGAAAACTTTTGGCCCTTGAAGGTCACGATTGCAGATTTGGCTGGCATGCCTATCTTTGGTATGGGAAAAATAAAGTAGACTCAATGTTTAAGCATCATTATGTAAGGAGAACATTGTTTGATGCATGGACCAGGTAGAAGGATACAGTTTCCGACGAGAGGCCTTTGTGGATTGTTCCAGCAGCAGTTATACATCCTTTTTCAGAACATAAAGGTAATGATTGGTTGAAATACCAAGAACTGTTGCAAAAAGAGGGGAAAAAATATGTTTTAAAACCAAATAATGAATTAGATTTTGAGTATGGATGGTTACAATATTGTCAGATACGAGATATTTACAAAAAAGATTGTAAAGAGGTTGGTTTTAGAGCTAAGAACGATGAGATTGAAGATATATGGTTGAAAAAAGAGCGAAAAATGATATCAAAGATGTATAAAACTTTGTTGACTGTTTATACTTTGGATGAAACTGTTAAAGAGCAAATGATAAAATGGGCTATAAATATGAACAAAGAAATTTCTATGGAAACATGGGGATTTTTATGGAAAAAAGCTTTTAAAATGTCAACCTGTGTCAATGTAAAAGAAAATTGTTATAAGATGATGTACAGGTGGTATATGACCCCAAAAAAGATTGCCAATATTAGTATGGATAAGAACTTGAGTAATAAGTGTTGGAAATGCAAAAAAATAGAGGGTTCTTTTTACCATATGTGGTGGTCATGTGACAAAGCAAAGGTATACTGGTCAAATGTACATTGTGAGATGCAGAAAATATTGAGAATTCCAATAAGGAAAAGTCCGGAACTTCTTCTCTTAGGTTTGACAATGGAAAAAATACCACAAGAAAAAAGGACACTATTATGGTATATGATCACATCGGCGAGAATGGCCTTTGCTCAACAATGGAAAGCGGAGAAGGTGCCAGATATACATGACTGGTTAAGGAAACTGCTGTTTTTAGCCAAAATTGACAAAATGACGAAAAAATTAAATGGACAAATGGCAGAACAATATCTAAAAGACTGGGAAGGCCTGAAATTATATATGGAATCTGAATATAGAATGAAAGGCAAAATGTACAATCTTGACATGTATTGAAACTATATGAGAAATGAAATGAATATCTGATTGTACTGTACCTTTATTGGAATTATGCTTGTAAAAGTCAGGCTTTTATATATTTGAAATTGGGTTACCTGGTTTGTCGATTGTTACAAGTCTAAACTTGATTACCTGTTAATTTTTCTTTTTTTGTTATTAGCAGTGTTGGAAGCCTATTGGGGGGTGGGGGTGGGGTAAAAATATTTTTAAATTGTATTGGTAACGATGTTTAATAATGTGGAATGCATACCAATAAAACTTTGTTTTCAAAAAAAAGACTTTTAAGCTTTTCTCAAGACATGGCAGCCTTGGCAACCTTACTTGTTCTTGCATATTTTTTTGTTTTTATCTGCTTTTAACGGAGAACCGACATTCCCTAACTCAATTAAGGCCACTCCTAAATAAGGATGGCATTGACAGAACAGTATTTACCCTGAGGATTCCTGATTCCTATTTTTTTTCAAAACTATAGTCCACTTCATAAGCCTTCTCTGATGCTTTGTTTACCTTAGGTGGCTTAATTGCTTGAAACTGAGGGAAAGAGCTCCGCAAGCCAAAAGTATTATAAATTATGCCAGCAGAGAAGTGACTAATGAGACTCAGACGAGGAGGTTGTGCTACCCCCGGCCTCTAAACAATCTAAGATTAAAGATTTCTTTAGGCCGAATGTGGAAGAAAACAATACAACTCCTCTTACTTACTCAGTAGAGACAGCAAATCGCTTCTCTTCCTTGGAATCTGCCTGTGAGGAAGACATGAGTAACCTGCTTGAAGAAACTACTCTAGAGGCAAGGGGAAGGCATCCTAGTGTAACGTCATCTTTAGAGGAGGCTGGATTACCCACTACAAATAACTTATTAATTTTAGTTGCAAGGACTATGGAGTGTCTTTTTACTAGTGTTAAGTATGAGACTTAAGGCAGCAGCTCATAATAAGTGATTCAGCTTTATTTACAAGATAGGAACAAAACACAAAAACAAGAGAGCAACCAGCCCTCTTTTTAAACTATCTGGGCAGGCATAACCACGCCCCTTGTTGCTTTAATAACCAATCAGAACAGTAACATAACAACCAATAAGAACATCTCCCTCCAGAACCTTTCTAGTATCATGATTGGTCTACTACACAAAGTAGCCAATCAGAGTTTGCTGTTTTCGATACCAGGTTTAAATAAGGGTAAGATTCAAGCTTAGGCTATTTATGTATATACTATACATAACTAGTATCCAAAATATTGACACTCAGCTGAGACAATTAGCCTCTGCAATTAAAAACTTGTTTGTTAACTCCCCAAAAAGGCTCCATTCTACCAATGCAGCCAAGACCCCCGGAGGTTACTAGGAGACTTATGGGTCAAGAGCGCAGACCTGAAGACCAAAGGGGGTATGATCTGAGACATAGCAACCTTCTTGGTCAAAACTCCTTACATTTATTATACCAACCAAGGAAGGTTTGTTTAACAATTTGTGGATGCAAGGGTCACACCCCCAATTGGGAAGGTCCCCTGAGTTCCAGACGTCACCTGGCTGCCTTACTCAAACTGAATAATCCAGAGATTGATTTGGAGTTGGTTGAATCTCTTAACCCTCCAAAGCAGATTCAAAAAGTTCTACTTTCCTTCCATACTTGTAGAATACCCTCCTTCATATTTAAGAAGAGGCTAATGCTTTCCTCCAGCGGCATCTTTCCATCAAGAGTGTTCCACAATTCAGTCATTCTGCCATTATGTGGAAGGAATGCATCTGGGGCCAGGGTGGGTACATTGCCTCCAGGGCCGGCTCTAGGTATTTCTGCGCCCTAGGCGGGCACAGATCCCAACCTCCCGGTTGGGCCTGGAGACCCAGCCATGCCGCCCCCCCTCTTTCCCCCCCAGGAGGAGGGGGAGGGCGGGCAAGCTGTGCCCTGGCTGGGCACTCTGCAGCGGTGGCGGCAGTGGCGGGGAGTCCCCACTGGCCGCCACCGCCTCCTCCCCCAGGGAGGAGGGGGAGGGTGACTTGCGCCCTAATCGGGCGCTTTTTGGTGGTGGCGGCAGCAGGGAAATCCCGCTGGCTGCTGCTGGCCACTTCCTCCTCCTCCTCCCCCCCTGAGGGAGGAGGGAGAGGGCAACTTGCGCCCTAGCCGGGTGCTTTTCGGCAGTGGTGGTGGTGGCGGCAGTGGGGGGGATCCCGCTGGCCACCGCCAGCCGCCTCCTCCTCATCCTCCCCCCCGAGGGAGGAGGGGGAGGGCAACTTGCGCCCTAGCCGGGCGCTTTTTGGCAGTGGTGGCAGCAGTGGGCACCCGGTTAGTGCGGCGGGAGGGCATTTTTTTGGGGGGAGCGGGGCACCATTTGGCGCCCCTGAGGCCGGCACGCCCTAGGCAAGCGCCTAGTTTGCTCAGTGGGCGATCTGGCCATGATTGCCTCAAGAGCGGCAACCAAGGAACTCAGAAAGACCCCAGTCGTCTCTCTCCAAGTCAAACTCCAGAGAAGTCTTGAATGTGTCTACAATGGACATACAATCCACTTCTCCTCTGCAGTGCATTCGGTCAGGACAAGGAATGGATTCACTCCCCTTAGACCCTGAAAGACAACTGACAGATGACCATCTGATGATATGCCTTGAAGAAGATCTCTTCAGCTCCTTCGGGAAATTGTGCCGTGAAGAACAGCAGTCAATTATTGACAGACTAGAGTTCATGAGGATTACTACTTTCTATGCGATCAAGGAAGGAGGAGAGTTCATTAAGAGGAGCCTTGATGTCCTGCATAGGGTTAGGAGAGACCAGTCAAAGGGACAACAGTGTGGTTGACTGCCCTAATAAGACGGCATGCTACAGCAAGACCCCAAAGGCATAGAGCGAGATGGCACTCCGTGCCACTAGAACTGAGGAATCGATTCCAGGCCCTTGCAGTGGAGGCAGAGATGGAAACACTGCCAGTGGAAGTATCACAAACACAAGAGAGACAGAGGGAGAAGGACGGGGAGATACAAAGAAATGGCACTGGAAGGAAAAGGAAGGTGTTGGTCATAGGTGACTCCCTGCTAAGGGGTATGGAACATCATATGTCCAGGCCTGATCCCCTGCCCCATGAGGTGTGCTGCTTGCCGGGGCAAAAATTAAAGATATTACAGTGAGGATTCCTAAACTCATCAAACCTACAGAGCATTACCCATTTGTGATGGTCCATGTGGGAACTAACAACATGGCCATGAACAACATCAAAAACATTAAGGCTGACTATGAAGCTCTTGGGAGGAAGCTGAAGTGAATGGGAGCACAGGTGGTGTTCTCTTTGATCCTTCCTGCCATGGGAAGGGGAATACAACAGGAACAGATGATAACGGAGGCGAACCACTGGCTGTGTTGGTGGTGCTTGTAGGAGTGATTTAGATTCTGGGACCACAGACTAGCTTTTCTGGATGACAACCTACTCGCATGTGATGGACTTCACCTGTCAAGGCCAGGGAAGAATGTGTTTGGCAGGAACCTTGAGAGATTCATCAAGAGGGCTTTAAACTGACACCACAAGGGGAAGGAGGTGACCAAGATGGGGATTTAAATGAAGTGGAGCAAACAACAGAGGCCCACCTGGGAGGGCCGGGTCTAATGGAGCCAAAGATACCAGTGCTCAAAGACTGGGTAATAAGAAGGAAGAGCTTGACCTTCTAATGCAAAGGGATATGATTTAGTGGGCATTACAGAGACTCGGTGGGATGATTCACACGAAGAGGAGGCAGAGTGGCGCTGCTTGTGAAGAGAGGGTTTGTTTGTCAGGAAATACTGCAGGACAAGACTGACAGCCAGTGGAAAGTATCTGGGTGAGGATAAGGGAAAGAAAGACAAACAGCATTGTGGTTGGAGTCTGCTGCAGATCTCCTGACCAGGATGAAGAGGTGGATGCTGCTCTCCTTGGACAGCTTGACAGGGTATCCAAACAACGTGACCTGATAGTTATGGGTGACTTCAACTTCCCTGATGTGTGTTGGGAGACAAACTCTGTAAAGTACTGGGTTTCAGGCCTCATGACTCGGACGACGACATAAGAGAAGACGCGTTTATTCGTACTTCACATAAGACAAAGAACACACAGTAACGGCCGGAGGCCAACTATATACAGTTAGGGGGGGACGGCCCTATATTCCTATTGGCGGGTTTGAATCGCCCGCCAATGCTGCCATTGGTTCACTACTGGCGAGCTCAGGAACCTAGTCCCTATTGTTCTCAGAGAGCGAAGCTTGGCAGTGTTTCGCCAGCTCAGCCCTCTGATCTCAGGACACAACACCCCTCCCCCATGGTTCGTCCCCTATCAGGTGACGTAGTCTTTTAAGTATGCTGGTGGCCTCCTTTCTCTTAGCGAACGTCGGGGGGCCGGTACCGGACTGGCGGGGCCCCTATCGGTTGTTCCGCCCGCACACGGAGCTTGGGCCTCTGGAAGTCGCCGAGGCGGTGACGGTGGCGGCTGTAACGGTGGCGGCAGCGGCGGCGGCGACTCGGCTGCTACCGGGGCCAACGGTGGCGGCAGCGGCGGCGGCGGCTCAGCTGCTACCGGGGCCCCTCCGGATTCCGTGGACTCTCTGGCGCTGGCTCCGCTGTCGGTGCTTGCGGTCGATCGGATGATGGGGCAGGGGCGGCATTTCCCGGTAACTCGATCTCTCTATCGGGGTCTTGACGCCTCCGGAGCTGGTCGATGTGTTTGCGGAGGACCCGGTCCCCATCGGTTAGGACCTCGTATGACACTGGCCCGGTGGGTTTTAGGATGCGCCCTGCCACCCACTGCGGCCCCGCTCCGTAGTTCCGGAAGTAGACAGGGTCTCCCGGTAGGAAGCTCCGGGCGCCTCCCTGTTCTCGACCAGCTTTCTCTCGGGGGCTCGGTCCGGGTGGAGTCTGTCTAATAAAGTGGTAGGGCGGCGGCCCATTAATAGTTCTGCGGGGCAGTGTCCGGAGATGGGGTTTGGGGTGGTGCGGTATGTGAGAAGGAAGCGGGCCAGCCGGAACTCCCAGTCCCCCCCGTTATGCGGCTCAGGGCCTCTTTGGCGGTGCGTACCGTCCTCTCCGCCTGTCCATTAGTGGCCGGGTGGAAAGGCGCGGATCGTATGTGCCTGATGAGGTTCCTTTCGAGGAACGCTTGAAACTCCGCAGATGTGAATGCTGCCCCGTTGTCCGACACGATTGTGTCGGGTAACCCGTGCGTTGCAAATATCTTCCGCAGGGCCCTTATTGCCGCCTTGGTAGAGGTGGTAGACACTGGGCTTATTTCCACCCATTTTGAATAAGAGTCTACCGTTACCATGAACTGGAGCCCCTGGAACGGCCCCGCAAAGTCTATGTGCAGGCGTGACCACGGCTTGTGGGTAGACTCCCAGCTTTGGGTTGGCGCTCTCGGTGGATTGGGGCGGACCTCCTGACATCGTGTGCACCCTCTGACCCAAGATTCAATTTCTGCGTCCACCCCGGGCCACCACACGTAGCTCCTTGCCAGAGCTTTCATTCGTACGATGCCCGGGTGGGCCTCGTGCAGCGTTTCTAGCACCCCTTGTCTCATGGGCCCCGGAATGATCACCCTGTCTCCCCATAGTAAACACCCTTTCAATGCGGACAGCTCTTCCCGCCTGGCCTTGTACGCTGTGAACTCTGGCCCTGTCTGTTCCGCTGGCCACCCCCTCACCACCCAGTTTAGGACCCGGGAGAGAATGGGATCTCGGGACGTGCGGGCGGCCACATCTGCAGCCTGAAGGGGGGGTTTGGCAGTTCCTCCATCAGCAAGACAGCGGGGGCTGGGGCCGGATCTTCCCCTGTCTGCGGCAGCGGTAGGCGGCTCAAGGCGTCGGCATGACCCAGCGCCTTGCCCGGCCGATGCTCCAGTCGGTATTGGTAACCCGCTAAAAATAAGGACCAGCGCAACACCCGGGGCGACAAAACTTGCGGTGTTTGTTTGTCCGCCGCGAACAGTCCCAGGAGCGGCTTATGATCTGTTACGAGCGTGAAGGGCCGCCCGTACACAAAATTGTGGAATTTTTTTACCCCCGCCACCAGTGCCAAGCCCTCCCTGTCGATTTGGGCGTAGTTCCGCTCCGCGGGGGACAGCGTGCGGGAGTAGTAAGCCACCGGGACCTCCCTCCCATCCGGTAGCTTGTGTGCCAAGACTGCCCCGACCCCATACGGTGATGCGTCGCACGCCAGGATGACCGGGAGCTTTTCATCAAAGTGCGCGAGTACTGCGTTTGAAATCAAGAGGACTTTCACCCCCCGAAACGCCGCCTCCTCCCTCGCTCCCCATGCCCAAGGTGTCGCCTTATCCAGCAGCCTGTGTAGGGGTTCGGCCACGGCGGCTTTGTGGGGGAGAAAGGAATGGTAAAAGTTCAGGAGGCCTAAGAACGCCTGGAGCTCGGCCTTGGACTTCGGGGCGGGGGCCTCCACGATGGCCTTCACTTTGTCCCTCGCCGGATGCAGGCCTGATGCGTCTACCCGGTATCCCAAGAACTCTACTTCCGGCACCCCGAGGAGGCACTTTTCCCGCTTCACTTTCAGCCCCGCGGCTTGGAAGCGTTCCAATACAGTTCGGAGGCGGGCGGCGAAGCTTTCCGGGGTGGTCGCGGCGATGAGGACGTCGTCGAAGAACGGCGTCACTCCAGGGATCCCTTTTAACAAATCGTCCATTAGATTTTGGAAGATCCCTGGGGCCACACTGACCCCGAACTGCAGCCTCTTCACCCGGAAAGCTCCCCGGTGGGTCACTATGGTCTGTGCCTCGGCCGTGGCCTCATCTACCGGGAGTTGCTGGTACGCCTGTGCGAGATCCAGCTTTCCAAATATGCGCGCCCCTGCCAGTGTTGCTAGGACATGGCTGACCACTGGTACGGGGTATGCGTGCGCCTGGAGTGCCTGGTTAATAGTGCACTTATAATCCGCGCAGATGCGGATCTCCCCGTTTGGCTTGACGGGTGTCACTATCGGTGTCTCCCATCTAGCGTTCGGGACGGGCTCTAAGACTCCCTGGGCCACCAGCCGGTCTAATTCGGTCTCTATTTTAGGGCGGAGGGCCAGGGGCACGGTGCGGAAGCGCCGACGGATGGGCGTCACGGTGGGGTCTAAGTGGAGCGACACCGGGGGCCCTTTGTAACATCCCAGTTTCCCGTCAAAGACCTCTGGGAATTCCTTGCACACCGCCCCCCAGTCCCGCACCCCACATTTATTTACTCCCCCAATCGATATGCCTAGGGCCTCGAACCACGCCCGCCCCAGGAGACTCGCGAGATTTCCCTCTACCACCACCAAGTCCAACTTCCCCTCAAAGTCTCGGTACTGCACTCGGAAAGTGCCGACTCCCCGGATGGGGACAGGGTTCTTTTGAAAGTCCACCAAGCTTAGTGGCGATGGACGTAGAGGGGTCCCCTAGTGGGCAAAGTCTTTTTAAAGTGTCCAGGGAAATGATGGACGCCGCCGATCCCGAGTCCACTTCCATGCAACAGGGGGACCCCTCGATCCGCACGGTTACTTGGATCTTCGGGGCAGAGGAAAGGTTGGGGTTGGGGAGGCGAAGTACCTGTAGTGGTTGGTCGGTGAGGTGGTACAACTCGGCGACCTCTTCCGTTGTCTCGTGTGCGGTGGACGATGCGCGGTACTGGGGGACCGACGATCTCGAATTCCGGGAGCCCTTGGACCGGCAGACCCGGGCGAGGTGTCCCTGCTTTCCGCACCCGTGACAGACAGCGTCCCGGAACCTGCAGGATTTCCGTCCGTGGCCCTCCCCGCAGCTGGCACAGACGGCTCGGTTGCCGGAGTACTTGGCTTGCTCCCTGTTGGCCTGCTGGAACGGCGCCGGCCGGCGTTGTTGGGGTTTGAGGGCGAAGACCTCGTCCGTCTCTTCGTTTCCGGGGCTTGGGCTCCTTCCAACCACCTGCGCGGCCGCGACCGGCCGATCCCCTTCTGCGGCCTCGTGGGCAGTGGCGGCGTCGAGGGCCTCGTCCAAGGTGAGCTTCCGGTGTCCCACCAACTTGCGCCGCAGCTTGGAGTCCGCCAGGCCCCACACGAACTGTGTCAGCAGGTTGTCCTCCACCTTCGGAAACCCGCAGTCCACGGCTAGCGCCCTTAGCGCGGCTAGGAAGTTGGCAATGGATTCCCCTCGGGTCTGGACTCGCCTCTGGAAATCCATCCTCTTGGCCAGGAAGGTCGGCCGGGGGCTGAAGTAGCCATTTAGGACGTCCAGGATTTCCCCAAACGAGCTCTCCAAGGCCGTGCGGGGCACCAAGAGGCTCTTGGCGAGGCGGACGGTTTGGGTGCCGCAGGCGTTCAGGAGGATCGCTCGTTTCTGGTCGGGGTGGCGGATTTCGTTGAGCTCCAAGTAGCTGATGAGCTGGTCGACCCATGCGTCCCAGGTTTCTGGCTGCGACTGGTCAAAGTGCTCCAGTGTTACGTGGGAAGCGGCCATGGTTCTGTCAGGAACGGCGCGCGCCGGGGCGAGCGGTGCGGTGCTGCTCTCGGGGTCAGCGATGCGATGCTCGGCGAGCGGTGCGGTGCTGCTCTCGGGGTCAGCGATGCGTTGCTCGGCGGTGTCCGTTTCGTCGTTCATGGAGTCACAGAAGGCGTTCGGATCCCACCTTCGTCGCCACTGTAAAGTACTGGGTTTCAGGCCTCATGACTCGGACGACGACATAAGAGAAGACGCGTTTATTCGTACTTCACATAAGACAAAGAACACACAGTAACGGCCGGAGGCCAACTATATACAGTTAGGGGGGACGGCCCTATATTCCTATTGGCGGGTTTGAATCGCCCGCCAATGCTGCCATTGGTTCACTACTGGCGAGCTCAGGAACCTAGTCCCTATTGTTCTCAGAGAGCGAAGCTTGGCAGTGTTTCGCCAGCTCAGCCCTCTGATCTCAGGACACAACACCCTGCAAAGCGTCCACAGTCATGCAATTTCCTGACCTGTCTGGACGACAACTTCCTTCATCAAATGGTGGGGGAAGCTACTAGGGGCTCAGCCATACTCGACTTAATATTGACCAACAGGCAAGAGATGGTAGATGGGGTGAAGGTGGTGGGGACCTCAGGGGGAAATGACCATGTCCTGCTAGAATTCCTTCTGCTGTGGGGAAGCAAGTAAGTTCGTAACCACACATGTAAGCTAGATTTCGGTAAGGCAGACTTTAATAAACTCAGAGGTATGATGAGAATCATTCCATGGGCAAGACTGCTGGAAGAGAAAGGAACAAGTGAGGGGTGGGCTGTCCTAAAACAAGAGCTCTTGTGAGCTCAAGCTGTCACTATTCCAACAAGAAGGAAACATGGCAGGGGATCCAAGAAGCCAATGTGGATGAACAGAGAACTGCATGATGTGCTAAGAGAGAGAAAGAAGGTGTTCAAGAAATGGAGGCAAGGACATACTTCTAAAGAAGAGTAGCTGCAGGTTGCTGGGCACTGTAGGTCCGCCATCAGAGAGACCAAGGCTCACAGTGAGGTAAAGCTGGCCAGGGAGGCTCGCTGCAATAAGAAACTCTTCTTCGGATACGTGAGGATAAAAGAGGTGATGGGTCTACTGTTGGGTGAAAATGGAGAAACTCTGACAGAGGACAGAGGAAGCAGAAAGGCTCAATGCCTATTTTGCTTCAATTCTTCCCCTGAAGAAGAGAACAGGCTCTTCTGGAGATGGTGGTAGGCAAGTTACAGCATCTGGGCTGCTGGTTGACATGGACAGAGAGATAGTTGAGAAGCACCTGGCTAGGTTGAATGAGTACAGATCCCCCCGGCCAGATGGCATGCACCCAAGAGTGCTCAAAGAACTTTCTAGGGAGCTTGCAGAGCCTTTGACCATCATCTTCCAGACCTCTTGGAGGATGGGAGAGGTGCCACAAGACTGGAGGAGGGCAGATGTTATCCCAACATTCAAAAAGGGAGGAAGGATGACCCAGGAAACTACAGGCCAGTCAGCCTGACCTCTGTCCCAGGAAAGAAACTGGAGCAGATTTTAAAGGGATCGATCTGCGAGCATCTAAGGGTCAACTTGGTGATCTGGGGAAGTCAGCTTGGATTTGTACCCAACAGGTCCTGCCAGGCCAACCTCATTTCCTTCTTTGATTCTATATTATACTTTTAGCCAAGATTGGCTCCCACTGCAGTTTGCAACAATTGAAATCCATCATAAAGGTACAATATCCTAGGGGGAAATGACCACCTTTTCCGGACCCCGGCAGCAGCAGCAGCAGCAGCAGGTGGTGATGATGATGATGATGATGATGATGATGATGATGATGATGATGATGATGATGATGTCCAGACCCCCTCCAGAGGGAGGAAGCAGAAGAAGCGACAGGTGGAGCTGAGGGAGCTGAAGCCGCCCTCCTGTCTGTCTGATTTGTCAGGTATGAAAGCAGCATGAACGAGACGTCTGAATCCGAACTCTCAGGTTCATCATATTTGTATACTTTCCCCCTCCAAGACGTGGAGAGTGGGGTGCACAGGGTCCTCCTCCGCCCCCAATCATATTCTCACAGCAGTGCTACGGGATTGGTTAGGCTAGTCAGGGGAAGACCAGGGGTGGCCAAACTTGCTTAGCGTTATATTTATATTTATATTTATTTATTTATTGGATTTATATCCCGCCCTTCCACGTGGGCTCAGGGCGGCAAACAAGAGGCAAAATGCCATGCAACAAGATTAGAACATAAAGGCCAAGCCAAGAATAAACACAAGCCATAAAAACTCCGAGCCACATAAAATAAACATCAGATGTTTGAGAGCCGCAAGACATGAACACAGATTGTAGAAAGGTTTTAATTGAAAATATGCAAATTTGCTTTTTTATTAATATTAAATGAGACTGCCAAAAATAAAAACAAAAGGGGTAAAAACAGATATTGATAATGATATTTATTTATCCAATGATATTTGTACACTGGGGGGGGGGGTTGAGAATGCATTGAAAGTGAATCTTTAACTTTCTCTGCTCCCCCCTGCCTGAAGCCTGCCCAGGAAGGGGAACCCTGGCTGGGAAGGGAAGGCCGACCGGGGAGGCCTGTTTCTCCTTCACTTCCCCAGCCGCCCTGCCGGGAGCCACACAATGTGTGTGAGAGAGCTGCATGTGGCTCCCAAGCCACAGTTTGACCAGCCCTGGTGAAGACTGAAGATCATCCAGAAAGCTTTACAGCTGAATGAGGATTTGTACCTGGCTCTCCCCTTCACCCCATCCCAGATTGGCCCTCTATGCACTACTGTATACTGACAATTATAAGAAATGAATCCCTTTGTTTTTATCAGCTGCAAGGTGAAGTTTAAATGGAGTTATTGGCAGGGTCAAGCACTGCCCTCTTGTAAGTTGCCCTCTCCCAAGGCCATTTTGCACTGGAGAAGGAACCCTCCGGCCTTTGTTTTTGTGAAGCAATGGGCTTGCAAGCTCCTTTTCATTGACTCCTAGGACTCAGAAAAGCTCCATGGCACTGCCGTCCTTTCCCCTTACTACCAGAAGGCTCCAGCTTCTCACTGGATAGTAACTGCTGCCACAAAATCTGAAAGTATCTCCTGGTAGATGGATTTGCACATCTAGCTCTTTGCATCTTCATTGCCCTATAGAGGTTCTACCTAGTTGCTGTGTCAGTAATGGTTCTGTATTGTTTCACACTGTTTCCATTGTGCTGTGTTCCCTATCTCGTCCCTGCTTTTGCGCTTGCGTAGGTATGCTAGCAGTAACGTGGGAGCTTCTTCCCTGCCGCTCGTCTTATCACAGTGGCCTTGAGTGCAGGCTTTGGGCTATTCTTCTTTGTATGAGAATTTTCCAGTCCTGTGAAGACGAGGGGAGGGGGGAGCCGTCTCCCGACCATTAAGTAATTCTCCCACCGGGAGTTTCCCACGCGCGCACTCGCAGGTCATTTGCTAGTCGCAATTTTGCATCACACTATAAACATGCTTGGGCCACTTGTATCGCCATTCCTGACAATAACCTCTACACTGTGGGTTTTAGCACTGTATTCCAATAAAGCCCTTCTTACTCCTAAGAATGCTTGGATCTACTTGCTTTTGAACCTGACAGAAATTGTCAGGAATCCACCATCGTGTTCCATCCGGCCTATGCATCTCCTAGCCAGGATGAGCGGCCCCGGAGGAGCGCCAGCGACGGTCCCGGTGATCACCATGCCGGTGACTACCGTCCCAGTGACTACTGTTCCAGTGACTACGGTTCCTGTGACCACCGTGCCGGTAACGGTTTTACCAGTAACGATGGCTCCAGTGACTACAGCATTGGTCCCGTACTGTGCGGCGGGACCAGTCACCCCACCAGTGACCAGTACTTTGGGAGCAGCGTACACCCTCCCAATCTACAGTCCAGCGGGATCAATCCCAAGCCATGGAGGGGCGATACCCCGAACCTATTACCAGCCTGGCCCGATTCCATGGGACAAGTGGGTCACTCAACGGAAACCACGAGAATGGACTAGAAATTTGTTGGACACTACCCAGACCACTTGGTCCCTACCGGGAAGCCAGAGCCGGGATAGCCTGATGGATCCCCGTGGAAGCTTCGGTCTACCTCAGGGACGTACTCCACATGGGCCAGTGAGACCCAGCCCTAGCAAGGATGTGGATACAAGAATGGATACTATCGAGGATGATACCCGAAGATTGATGCGGGACATGGGCAAGCTGATGCAATCCCTGCCGGGGATGATGGACCAGGCGATTCATACGCATTTGCTGAACCAGCCTGGACCTGCCCCGGGTCCGGGCCAACCCCCGCCGCCAGCATGCCCTCCGCCTGGTCAGCCAATTCCCGGGCAACCAGTACCAGGAGGACCCGCACCAGGGCAACCACCCCCAGGTCAACCCATCCCTGGGCAGCCAGTTCCAGGCGGACCTCTCCCGGGAGGACCAATCCCTGGACATCTGGCTCCAGTTCAGCCTCCACCAGTTCCCCTGCCTCCGGTCCCGGCACCAGCACCCCAGCCACTGCCTGCTCCTGCACCAGCTCCGGGACCGGGGATGGTGCCCGTCCCGCCAATGATTCGCCCCAAAGATATGTTGGAAATCACGTTTGACAGGGATCCTGAGAGCGTCTTCTTTTTTATCCTGCAAGTCAGGAAGTTTGTGCAGCGGTGGGGCCATGTCTTCCCTGATGAAGAACAACAGGTGGAGTTTATTGCCTCTCGGTTCCGGGGAATTGCAACCAGCTGGTATGTAGCCTTACACGACCTGGAGGCAGTTGAACTAGGGAATGTAGATGACTTCATGTGGGCCTTGAGAAACCGCTTTGAAGACCCGGCAGCTGCCCAGAAGGCGGAAGCCTTTCTCCACACCTTCAAGCAAGGGAGGCTTGCTGTGAGAGAGAGAGTTCCAGAGAGTTCCAAAGGCATGCTGCGAAGATTAGAGACTGGACAGACCCGGTCTTGGCCCAACAGTATCGGATGGGATTGGCAGTGGACATCCGCAATAATGTCCTCAGTTCAAAGGAGCCGCGGACCCTCCAAGGATGGATGGAAGAAGCGGAGCGGGCCGAAAGCTGACTTTGCATCATGAAACTGGATGTGTCCCTAGGGAATAACCACCCAGCCACTTCCACGACCCAGACGAAGGGCAAACCAACCACCATCCAGAGTGGGCTCCGAGACCAATGCATGAGACAAGGGCTGTGCCTCAGATGTGGGGAGAAAGGGCATTGCGCCACCTCCTGCCCTAGGGAGGACCTCAACCGAGTCCCGCCACGAGAGGAAGAGAGATGGCACCCAGTGCCCCCACCGAGGAGAGGTACTGCCAAGCTGCGTAACCCCCGGGCTCTCTTTGCCAATCAAGAGCCTACGGATCCAATGTCTCTGGAAGAGGAAGAGGTCAAAATGCAGGGAAATGAGCCAGTCCTGTTGTAAGTGGCGCAGCTCAACAGGACCCAAACCCCGATGCGCCAAAAATGGTGAGCAATTATCCCTCTCTCTTCTTTGTAACTGTGATTATAATGAACCCAGCCATGGCGACCCACATCCGGGTCCGAGGCCTCATTGACTCTGGGTGTGGGAGGGATTTGATAAACCCCTCTTTAGTTACGGGACTAGAAGCCGAGGTTACCAGATTGAAGGAACCCATCACATTTACCCAGACGGATGGGTCACCAATGAAGGAGCCCTGTCGGTTCGAAACTGTGCCCTTACAAGTGGGGGCGGGGGAGCATTGGGAGCTCTGCTCATTTGTCATAGCCCCGCAAGCCAAATTCCCATTGGTCCTGGGAAGCCCCTGGTTACATGGACATGATCCATACATTTTATGGGAGGACGGAGTCGTACGCTTCATCTCCCCTAAGTGTACTGAACATAAATAGGACCCGGAATGGGGGACCCCTCCCAATAATGAACCCACACGGGCCTGCTTGGCAACAGAAGAAATTAATCACATCCCTCCTGAGTACAGGAACTTGGCCCGGGTTTTCGAGGAGGAGGAGGCAGATGAACTGCCCCCCCACCGCAACTCGGACTGTACTATAGAGATCCTTCCCGGGAAGAAACTACCAAGGGGAAAAATTTATGCTATGAGCCCCATGGAGAAAGATGAATTACGTAGATTCATTGATAAAAACCTGGCCCGAGGTTTTATCTGACCAGCCTCGTCCCCCTTTGCAGCTCCAGTGCTGTTTTGCAAAAGAAGGACGGGGGACTAAGACTTTGCACAGATTATCAAGGCCTCAATGCGGCCACTCATCAAAGATTTGCTTGCGGAAGTAGCCAAAGGAAAGATTTTTCCAAGTTGGATCTGCCTACTTCAGAGTGCGCATAAAACAGGGCGATGAGCATAAGACGGCCTTTAATACCCCACTGGGACAATTCGAATATCGAGTAATGCCCTTCGGATTACAGGGAGCCTCGGAGGTATTTATGAACTTGATAAATGAGGTGCTGCACCCCCTGTTGTTTAAAGGAGTGGTTGTTTACTTGGATGATATCTTGGTGTATTCTCCGGACCTGGAAACTCACACTGCGTTGCTACGAGAGGTCCTTACTCGATTGTTAAAGCACAAACTGTTTGTAAAACTCTCAAAGTGTGAGTTTCACCAGATGCATATTGATTTCCTGGGCTACCGCATCTCCCCGGACGGGTTAGAGATGGATCCCAAGAAGGTCCATGATGTATTGAAGTGGGAACCCCCAAAACCAGGCGACAGCTCCAAAGTTTCCTAGGCTTCGCTAATTTCTACCGCCAATTCCTACCCCACTTTGCGCAGGTTGCGCTCCCACTTACAGACCTTCTAAAGAGTAAAGGGAAGGGGATTAAAGCTTCCCAACCCGGGGCTTGCCTAGATTGGACCCCTCTTTGCCAACAAGACTTTGACCAACTCAAAAAATTGTTCACCATTGAACCAGTGCTTGCCCACCCTGATGAGACAAAGAAATTTATTGTCCAAGTTGATGCATCAGACACTGCAATGGGGGGAGTGATCCTCCAAGAGGATGCGCAGGGGCACCTCCAACCACTGGCCTATGTATCTAGAAAGTTTAACAAGACTGAAAGGTTCTGGCCCATTTGGGACAAGGAGGCAGCCTCCATACACCTAGCACTAGCTACCTGGCGTCATTGGCTGGAAGGAGCCCGAGTTCCTTTCGAGATCTGGACTGACCACAAAAATCTTGAGGTACTTCGAAAGCCCTGGGTCCTCAATGCCAAACAATTCAGATGGGCTGAGTTCTTTTCTAAATTCCAGTTTACTCTGCACCATTTCCCGGGCAAATCCAACCACTTGGCCGATGCTCTTTCCTGCCTACCCCAACATGCCAGTGAGAAACTAGAGGTACGGGAGTCGTTCTTCACTCCAACCCAACTAACCGGGGCGGTAGTAACTCGCAAACAAAGCCAAAAGATTTCAGTTCTTCACCCCTCCCCTGAGCTCTGGGAAATGAGATTTGCCCAAGCCATCACTGAACAAGAAAAGGAAATGTTACAAGCCCAGGGAGACCTGGTGCATAAACCGAACGATTGTTGGTATAAAGGAAACAAACTTTTTGTGCCTGAAAGTGTCCGGTCGGAGGTCTTACAAGCAGTCCATGACCTAAAACCAGCCAGACATTTCGGCTATGTGAAATCATTGCATCTCTTACAGCGCAGCTTTTGGTGGCCCCATTTGAAAAAAGATTTGTCTGTGTACATTCAATCCTGCCAGGTTAGCTGCAGGTGTAAACCCAGGGCGGGGAAACCCCCGGGTCTCTTACAGCCTTTACCGACCCCTGGTCGCCCATGGGAGGTCATTTCTATGGACTTTATCACAGACCTACCTCCCAGCAAAAATATGATGGTTGTGTGGGTAGTGGTTGACCTGTTTTCAAAGCAAGCCCACTTCATTCCTTTCCCTGGCTTACCAACCGCCAAAGGATTAGCCAAAGCCTTCATGCACCACATTGTTAGACTCCACGCTTTGCCAATCAAAATAATTGATCTACTTGCTTTTGAACCTGACATGCTGCATCTCCCGCTCTGTGGGGACAATCAATTACACCATTGCATTTTTGAACTATCGTGCTTGGAATTGCCCCTCTGTACTTTGGACAGCAAAACCAAATAAGCATGGTGTATTGTCAGACCCCCCAGTCCAGTTATACTCAACAATTCTCTCTTGGCAGTGATAAGTTTATTGAGATGTATGCAAGATCCAGAAAGTGACTGTGTTAGAACTGAAGACTTTTGGCGGTAACAAGCTTAATATAGATAATTCGACTAAAAGCCCCTTCCTTCCCCCAGGCATACGTCACATTCACACCACACCTAACGTTGCCATCCCAACCAAGTGAAAGATATATGTCTTGGTTATCTGCAGATCAAGCTGGTACAGCAAAGCTTTCAAGGACACCTTATCCTCAGAAAGGGAAAGGAGGTGCGACTTGCGAGGAAAGTTATGTCTTCTAGAAGCAAAGGTCCCACTCTCTCACTCATTCACCCAACCCCCTTCCCGCAGAAATTCCCTCCCCCAATAACTATGGCTACCAAAGCAAGCATAGCAAAGCAAGGTCTGACATTCTGCCCCCCTCAAGCATCACCTCACCCCCAGGCTTGAGTGGGTTACGTTTATGAAAGGCATGAACTAATTTGGCAGCTTTTACGTGCTGAGATTGCACCTATTCATTATGGACCGGGTCAAAATCTTTCCATTTGACCAGATAGAAGAGGCAGCCCTTCTTCAACTTAGAATCTAAAATGTCTCCCACTTCTTGATGCATCTCGCCATTGACCATTAGAGGAGGAGGAGTTGGTGGATGTGGTTTCCACTTCGAGGGTCCAGGATCCTTCTTCAGCAGACTGAAATGAAACACAGGATGCACATAACAGAGAGTCTTTGGTAATTCTACTTCCACAGCCACCTTATTAATAAGCCGTACCACTTTGAAAGGGCCTATGCATTTCCACCCCAGCTTCTTCCCAGGTTGCACCCCTCTCAGCTGTTTGGTGGAAATGTACCCTGAGTCCCTGGGTTTTAGTTCCCATTCTGGCCCCCTCCCTTTGTCTGCATAACATTTATAATCCTCTTTTTCTTTGTCCAGAGTCTTTTGGAGGGCTGGCCACCCTTGAATCACACTGGATCACCACATTTGGGCATTATCCGGGCTTGGTGGTCAGAGTTCAAGGTGGGAAGTGGGCCCCCTCATATCCATGTACTGCCTTGAAGGGAGAAATGCCGATGGAACTATGTACTGAATTGTGATAGCTGTACTCAGCAAACAGGAGCTAATCCACTCAGTTGGCTTGCTGATAGTTGATGAAACACCTTCGGAACTGCTCCAAAACCTAGTTGGTCCATTCTGTTTGTCCATCTGTCTCAGGGTGATAGCCACCACTGAGGCCCTCCACCTCCACCCAGATCACAGTTTTTCCCTGGCTGGGAGGCCGGCCAGTGATGAAATCCATGGAGATCACTGACCACGGCTGGTCTGGGGTTTCTAGCACCTGTAGTAGTCCCAGGACTTTTCTCACCCTCCTTTTACTCATTAGACAGGTTTGGCATGAAGCCACATCCTTTGAGATATCCCCCATCATATGGGGCCACCAGAACTGTCTTTGTATGAGGTTCAAAGTCTTTAAATAGCCAAAATGCCCCGACAGTTTATTATCATGTCCCATGGTTAACACTTCCCCCCTTAGAGTCTCTGGGACAAATAGTTTGTTTTGCTGGTACCAACACCCATCATCCTTTTGGGTTAAAGTCCCATCCTTCTCGATCTCTGCTTTGTCTCTATCAGAGAGAACAGCTTTGAATTTCTCCACCCACGGCTGCGAGTCAGCGGGGCACTGTCCCTTCACTTGGCTACATGTCACCACGGCTCCACCCAGTTGAGTGGGTGTGAACATAGTGTCTCCTACCTCATCATGCTGACTGGCATGCTGAGGGAGACAGGACAGTGCATCAGCCAAGAAATTTGACTTGCTGGGGAGGTGCTTCAGAGTGAAACGAAACTTTGAGAAAAATTCCACCCATCAAAGCTGTTTAGCATTCAATTGCCTAGGGGCCTTAAGGGCTTCCAGATTTTTATGATCAGTTCAAACCTCAAAGGGGACCCTAGCCCCTTCCAACCAATGCCTCCAGGTAACCAGGGCAAGTTTGATGGCGGCAGCCTCCTTGTCCCATACTGCCCAATTCCTCTCTGCAATGGAGAACTTTTTTGAAACATATGCTAAGGGGTGTAACTTTCCATCCTCCCGCTTTTTCAGGATTGCCCCCCATGACTACATCCAAGGCATTCACCTGTACAATAAATTGCTTTGTTTCATCAGGGTGATACAAGACAGTTTTCAGTAATTCAAATGCTTGCTGGCACTCCAGAGACCAGTCGAGATGGCTGTTCACCTTTTTGCCCTCCTGCCCCTTCCCCTTCATTTTCAGCAAGTCAGTGAGGGGCAATGTCACTTGTGCAAAATTGGGACTGAAGGGGCCTGTAGAAATTGGTGAACCCCAAGAACAATTGTAATTGTCGCCTCAAGTGGGGGGCCTCCCATGCCACCATGTCCTGAAACTTCTTGGGGTCCATGCTTAAACCCTTCCCCGATAAGTGGTACCCCAAGAAGTGCAGTTCCTCCTTGTGGAACTTACACTTGGACAGTTTCGCATAGAGGGGGTTGTTGTAGAGGGTTTTTAGGACCTCTCACACTAGTTGCACATGTGACTCCTTATCTTCTGAGTATATCAACACGTCATCAAGATAAACAACCATTCCTTTAAACTTGTGCAGCACTTCATTGATCAAGTTCATAAACACTTCGGGTGCTCCAACCAACCCAAACGGCATGACCAAACATTCAGACTGCCCCAGTGGGGTGTTGAAGGCAGTCTTATGTTCATCCCCCTCTCAAATGTGCACTCGAAAGTAGGCATCCCATAGATCCAACTTGGTAAAAATTATTCCTTGGGACACCTCAGCCAATAAGTCTTTGATGAGGGGGAGGGGGAGGCATTAGACATGGACATGGCATTTAGCCCCCTGTAATCTGTACAGTCTTAGCCCCCCATTTTTCTTTTTCCTGAATAGCACAGGGGCTGTGAAAGGGGAGGTGGCTGACCGGATAAAACCCTGGCTCAAGTTCTTGTCAATGAGCCTCTGCAATTCCTCCTTCTCAGTCGGGCTCATGGCATATAACTTCCCCTTTGGTAATTTGTGGCCTGGCAGAATCTTGATAGCACAGTCAGTCTTACAATGGGGAGGCAGCTTATCCACTTCCCCTTCCTCAAACACCCTGGCCAAGTCTCTATACTCTGGGGGGATTAAATTCAGTTCCTCCCACACCAGTCACACCTGCTCCACTGCCGGATGTGGCTACTATTTACAGATAGTAGGCTGAGCATTCAAACTGTAAGAAAGTTTAATAAACAAATTTAAAGAGAGTGCACGTGTTCTGTTCAAGGATGCAAAGAAAGGATGAACACATACAGTTCTGAGCAAGAATGCAAAGAAAGATGAACACATGCAGTTCTCTAAACCCTAAACTTATACTTATCCTAAATGATGTCTAATTAGGATAGGCCAGTAATTCTTGGAAGTTGCAGGATTTAATAGTCCATCATTACCTTTGTTCTCAGAGCTGGGACTTCTCTCATTGTCCCTTGAGACATGGACAAGATGGAATCCCCAGGTAAAGATTTAGTCCTTTCCGGCTTGTGCCCATCCAAGGAAGATGAAGGAAGAGACAGAATTCCTTCTTTGATCTTGAGAATTTATAATCTCCCCATGGAAACCCTGTCCCCCTCTGGGGTCATTCTGGCCTTCCTACCTTCTCTTTGGAGGAGAAAATCAGGCTAAAATATTGAATCAAACAGCCAAGTAGAATTTGAATCTGGGATTTTTATTCTTGTCACTGGGCCACTCTGGCCTTCCGGAGCTGGCAGTCATGTGGCTGGTATTTAGATGTTCTAGTCTCCTGTTTAGGAGGTTCATCTGATCCGTAATACTTGGTCAATATGCAGCCTTTTCTCTTTCCTTTGCTAAAAGATTACTATGGTTCAGTGGTAGAGTGTCTGCTCTGCATGCAGAAGGTGAAAAGACCTCTACCTGAGACCTGGGAGAGCCACTGCCAGTCTGAGTAACTGATACTGACCTTATGAAGAAACGCCTTTTTTCCTGGGAGGTTTGAAATGAGCCAAACTTCCACTTGGTGTTTTAAAGGGTCCCTCCCCCCCCCCCCGGGCAGAGAATAAATAGGAGGTGTGAAGTCAGTCCAATTGCTTCCTCAATGTACCTCAGCTCACTTTCATACAAATGCCAATAGATCTAGAAGGAGAAATAATGGGTGGATCAAGTTCTTCCCCTTCTCCAAGCAGGAAACAGAGATTTGGAAGACTTTAGGTTAGAATGGATCCAGGAATAATCTCCAGGAAGAAGCCCTAGGAAACGCTTCTCTGACCTGGCCTGACCTGGTTAGGAGGTGGGGAAAAGGTGATTAAAAACTCCTTGCCACAGAAAGATCTTTTTTTCCCTTGTGTGCTTAGGCCATGAGAGGAGACAGGACTCTCAACTGAGGAGGTGGCCATTGACCATGTGGTTGGCCTGGACAGTTTAAGGGAGCTTCAAGGTAATGAAAACGCTGTAGAAATCTAGAACTCCTAAGCTAAAGAGCCTGTCCTGTATTTTAACATCTGATAGGGCATGTATAGAGAGAGGGACAGAAGATTTGTGTTTTAGCAATTTCTTTTGTATCCATTGCTCAATCTGGTGCTGTGTTAAAAGTATGCATGTAAACATTTTATGTTTAATAAATATGTTATAATTTTTGACACTGGTAGGGGTTCTCTGTACCACATAGACCTCCACCATCTCGGACACGCTATTTTAAAAGGAGCACCAGGGGGAAGGCAGGCAGTTGGCAAGTGGCTATTCCTCCAGGGGTGCACAAGGCAGTAAACTGTCCCTGTGGTGACCAGATGCTGGGCAGCGGGAGACACAGAGGCAAGGCCTTAAAACTTGGAAGGAAAGCTGGGAGTCCTGACCCTCCCAGCGTGCAGTTCCTCACAAAGGTCAGATGGTGGCAGTGAGTGGAAGAAAAGCTTCTCCAGGGTTTGAGAAAAACCTAGAAGGGCAGGGTGGAATAGGGCATGCAGGCCAGAGCAGGCATGGTCTGCCACAGAGCTTGAAGGACCAATGGTCTGATTTGGTATAAGCCAGCTTCATGTGTACATCATGTGAAGCAACCTCCAGTCTGTTCCTTAAATTCACATGAAATTGGGCTCTCTTCATTTCTGTGTATTACGACACCTGCAGACATGTGTCCTATTTCCCAGACTCCCAATTTGTATCTAGAAATATTTTATTATGTAACTCTTGATATAACCTGTGGATTAGCTGACACACTATCAGCACCCGCCCCCGTCCCTCCCCCCACAGGTTATATAGATCAGAAGTTATTTCTGTCAAGTTCTTGTGGTGAACTGAATTAAGTTGAAGTTGCTGAAACAAATTAACCAAAGTTGATGCTTTAAATTGGACTGGAAAACAGCACACCCTCTACAGTTCAAATAATCTGAGGATATATTCAAAGTTCTTGAATAATCAGAGGTTTGCATAAATGAAAATGCTATTTATTACACTGGGGCTATTTAAAAGGAATAAAGGTGACATATCATCTATGTTATACATATGGTCCTGAAGATGAAGAGCTGACATGAGAGACCCGGATCAAACACTTTCTTAGCCACAGAGAACAGGGCAGGGAGTAGCCCCCTTTAACCTAGCATGCCCTTGAGATTCCTGTGTGAAATCTAAAATCTTCTGTATCCTGACTACAGTTCTGATCAATGCTTCCTGTTTCAAGTTCAGAGTGGCCATTTGGGAGCTACCAGTGACAGGCAAGCACAACATTACCTGGTGCTGCCAGCAGAGATATCAGAGCGCTGCAACTCCTTTAACCTGCTTCATGATCCCGCCACCCAAGTGGTGGCTTTCAGAGGGGATACCCGAACGGTCACGTGTCTCCTGGCTTTTGCCCTTTATGCTCCTGCTGTGTCCGGTTGTGCTTCCAGGGCCCCTCTCTCCCCTCCTGTTAGGCCTGGAGCGCTATACTCCCATGCATCCTTCACAGCTGCAACTTAGCTCAGCCCTTGATGCTCTCAACCGCCAAGAAATATTCCTCACATTGCATCTGAGGAAGTGGACTCCGATGCACAGAAGTTTATGCCTGAACAGAAGGCTTCGGAATGTCTTAAGATGTCTTAAGTCCGGAAAGCGCCGCCCCCCGCCCCGCCTGCGCCTTTAACGCAAAGCGAAACCGGCTCGGCCACTGGCTGGCACGGAGACCAGCGCCACAACAAGCCGTCCGTCCCTCCCGTCCCCGGGCTGGGTGGCGCCGCGCCCTCTGGCGTGACGTCGCCTCCCCCCCCGCCCGCCCTCCAATCGTCGTCCTGCCCGCGAGACGTCTGGGGGGGGGGCCTGCCGGCAACCAGCCCCCCTCCGTGTACTGCGCTGGAGACAGCCGCGGCGCCCCAGAGAGCGGCCCCGCCTCCCCCCTGGTGGGTGCCCCGCTGGCCGCCGCGCGCGGGGACCGGGGCCCTTGGCAGGAGCGCGCCTGCCCGTGACCGACGGGCGGCTAGAGAGAGTCGTGGTGGGCGGGGGACGGATCCCGCGCAGGAGAGCGACAGTTCGAGGAGGAGGGCTCGGGCGGCGGGCGGGGCCCCACAGGATTGACAGGAGCGGGCGGGCGGGCGGGCGGGGGGTGTTTGCGCCCCGGGACTCCTGGGTCTTCCGGGAGGGCTGACAGGGTGCATGGGGAGAGGCTTGATGGGAATCCGGAGTCCGCTCTCGAAGTCTGGAAAAACAGGGAAGAGACGGGGGTGGTGGGGGGATGCCCTCTTTCGCATCCTTTGGAAAGGGTGAGAAGTTTTCTGATCGCTCTTTGACTGGGGACGAGCTCCGCTTTGTAGCCCTGTCAGGGCCAGCACTGAGCTGCAGAAGGTGCAAAGTTATTATTAAGGAGCAGCCGGGTCTCTGAACACGCACAGGTCCCCTTTCTCACACCCCTTAGTAAACCTAGGCTCCCTCGGGCGTTTGGGGTTAGGAGGCAGAGTGTCCGGATAGATGGGAGGTGATTTCTAGGTACATTTGTGTTTAGCCGGCTTTATTGTCAGAAATGGAGCAACTCTGGTTAGCATCTTGGGATTCAGTGGAACAGAACCTAAAGCCACAAGCTTCGATTTGCTTTGTTTTTTCTCAGCCTCCCCATTTGGAGCAACCTGCTGATGCTCAGGGAGCCATGGGCAGAAAGCGTCTCATCACAGACTCTTTCCAAGTGGTAAAGAAGAAGAGAGAGAGCAAGGAAGTGAAGGCTCAGAGCCCTCCCTGTGGTGAGTATTGGCAGGGCGGAGTGAAAAGTGGCCTTACTAAGCACGGTCTGGTTGCCTGCTGCTGGTCGTGGCTGCTTATGTATCTACTAGCCTGCTACCCGTGCTTTGCTATGGTATTTAAGTTCCATAAATCCAGTTATAATACTGATGATGTGAAGTTTGATATGTGACATTTGTTGTAGGAATTCTAATGGAGAAGATTGTAGTGTAAGAAAAGAAGTGAGACATGTGTACTGGTTTTTTTTTCTCTACTGAAGGACCTCTCTGTAGACCACATTGGTGGTTCTGCCGTCAGGTGCGAGGATTCTGTGATCACCAGGCCGCTTGGTGAGCTTACTCTGGAACAGGCCACATAGAACTGTCCATTTAAGAAGCAGTCGTCTGTTAAGTCAGCTCCTGCCACCTTCCACAAAAGTGATGGCCTCTCTACTTGTGTTCCTGGATTGTTTTGCTCATATGGAGACTGTGTTGTTCTGAGCACCTCAGGGTGATCTCGTTGGTACTTGGCCTGTGCAGCTCAGTGCCCTGCAGGAGGACGATGTGCAAATGTCTTTGCCACATTCCTAAGTTGCCTTCTCCTTGTAGCATTGGTGTATCTGGCTCAACGTTTGCCAGGAGCTTTCTTGGGGGCAGAGAGAGGTGTGAGGGGGAGTTGGTGTGAGGTGTGGTGGACATTTCTTCAGGTTCAGGAGGGAGGCACACGTTGAAATGGCTCCTAGAAATGTCCTTTACTATCTCCCCATAAACATTCATACCCTGGCCCTGTTCCTACACCTGACACTGGCCTGTCTGGTGTTGGGAGAGATTGTATTTAAAGGCATCGGGGAGGCTGGGCCGGCAGCAGTGCTAAGGCAATCCTGCTGAGCGAACCTCCCCAGCGGCTGTAAGCATCCCACCTCCTCTTCTACACCTGACAGGCAGCTGCCTGTCCAGTGCAAGATGGGGAGGGGGGAGAAGTATTAGAAGCCACTGTGGAGGCAGGGCTGGCAGGATCACTAAGATGTTACTGCTGGGGCAGACTCCCTCGTGGCTTTAAGCACCCTGCAACCACTGCTGCACCTGACAGACAACCGCCTGTTAGGTGTAGGAGGTGGGGGAGTGTGTTGGAAGCCATCAGAGAGGCTGGGCCAGCAGCATCGCTAAGGTGATCCTGCTGGAGTGGCGTCCCTGTTGGATTAAAGTACCCTGGTCCTGTTCCTACACCTGACGGACACTGGCCTGTCTCGTGTTGGGGGGGGATTGTATTTAAAGGCATCAGGGAGGCTGAGCCAGCAGCAGTGCTAAGGCAATCCTGCTGGGCAAACCTCCCCGGCGGCAGTAAACATCCCACCTCCTCTCCTACGCCTGACAGGCAGCTGCCTGTCCAGTGTAGGAGGGGGAGAGGGGAGGAGTATTGGAAGCCACTGTGAAGGCAGGGCTGGCAGGATCACTAAGGCGTTATGGCTGGGGCAGTCTCCCTCATGGCTTTAAGCACCCTGCAACCACTTCTGCACCTGACAGAAGAAGAAGAAGAGATCGGATCTATACCCACCCTTCTTTTTCAAGAACAGCTCTTATCAGAACTACAGCTTGCCCAAGGTCATCCAGTCAGGTGCAAATGGAGGAGTGGGGAATCAAACCCGGTTCTCCCAGATTAACCACTACACCAAATTGGCTGTTAGGTGTAGGAGGTGGGGGAGTGTGTTGGAAGCCAACCCACCTCCTCTCCTACCCCTGACAGGCAGCTGTCTGTCCAGGCTAGGAGGGGGAGGAGTATTAGAAGCCACTGTGGAGGTGGGGCTGAACCTGACAGACAACCACCTGATAGGCATAGGAGGTGGGGGGAGTGTGTTGGAAGCCCTCAGAGAGGCCGGGCTTTGCTTCACCTCACAGGTGGTTGTTGGCCACTCCTGATTTCTTCAACTGTCATTAGCTCTCTGCAGTCTCCTGTAACTGTTTTTTTTTCTAACCTCAGAACTCTGAGCTCTGCAGCTGACCAATCAGAGAATGGGAGGTGCAGGGAGGCAGCTGCCTGGCAGACGCATAGGAATCAATGAAGGGAGCACATTTTACCCCTTTTGGCTCACTTAGGGGTCGAATTTCTAAAAATCCCTTCTTAGTGAGCACCTATGCCATGGTAGGAGCGCTCTCCTCAAATGTGGTGTCTCTAGGTCCAGCGGTTTGGCCTGGGCATTGATTTTATGGTGAGGGGACTTTCTTTTATTTATACAGATGATCAGTAGTCAGTTTTAAAAGGCCAAGCTGTTAAAGTATAGAATAGGCCAGTTGCCATAGGAGTGGCACCCCTTTTGAGAAATTCTGGTCCCTCGGACTGGCTGCCCGTGGGGAATAGCCTTATGTATATGATGTGCAAGAGTCCCGTGGCTGTCTGCTGCTGCTAGGCTTCTTTTCAGATCTGCACTTTGTGCCGGAGGACCCCAGAGTGAGAGATTACCTGTAATTGACAAGGGAGGTAAAAGGTGTTTGTTTCTGGCGTGGGTTAACTGCTACAGTAGCAGTATTCCACCTGTGCAGTTATTCCTTTTGATAGTGGTTACATAGCTGTGCTCCTTTCCAGAAGACAGTTACTATCACTTCCTACATCCCCCAGTTCTGTTCAGCCCACTGTCCCAGCTGCCTGGTGCTCTGGAGGGCATTGCAGAGCAGCAATATACTGAGCATGCGGTAGTGTGGCGAGTGGGTACTGCTGTTCGAGGGGCTCTGTGTCCAAGCAGAGGAGAAAAGGTGGTGGGACATAGCAATAAATAATGTAAAGTGATATAGCAGTAAAATCCCAGGGGGGGCCAGGGGAGCCCTGTTCTCTCTTCTGCCTTCATTATGGAGAGGAGTGTCAAAGTTCCTCTTTCGAGGCTCCTCTTCTGTTTCCATTGCCTTAGCCTAGTTACAACCTACAGCATGTGATCAGTAACAAGTCCCTACAGCATTTGCACAGCAAACGACAGGAGAAGTATTTGGTCAGCATGTGGGACCGAAGGGGTGGGAGCGCTCCCAAGAATCCATGGCCGTGACTGAGTTGCAGAGAGCCGGTCAGAAGAGCACTAGTGGGTGCTGTGAGGGCCTCTTCCCGGAGGGGAGGGAAGCTAGGCAGAGGCCCTTCTTATCCGCTCCTTTTTCATCAGATGCAGGGACAGTCCAGGCAGAAGCCCTCCTGCAAGATGCTGTGCAGCCAGACCAGGTAGAGGTGCTGAAGCGGTTTGATCTCAGCTGGGAATTTGGGCCCTGCACTGGTAAGAGCTCCCGGGCAAGAGGAACGAAAGTCTCCCGGAACCTGTAGCCGGTGGCCTTGCAAGAAGCCTGCTCGGGGGGGGAGAGCTCTCCTTCTGACAGGCCACCCTGCTGTCTTTCGCTGGCAGGGATCTCCCGCTTGCAGCGCTGGGAGCGAGCAGAGTTGCTGGGGCTCAGTCCACCCACCACCGTGCGAGAGCTGCTGCTGAAGTACGGGGGGACCCCACCATCACGCACAGGTTCGTACAGCTCGGCCCCCGGCTCCCTCCGCCCCTGGGCGGATACACCAGGTGCAGTGCAGAGACCTCCTTGGAAGAGCAGGCGGGGCGGTCGATGCAGGCCCTTGCCAATGGCACACAGGTAGCAGGACGCCTTGGCCAAGGGCTGGACACTTTCTTTCTTACCAGGCGCCAGTGAGCAGGACGCCCAAGGGGTTAGAGTCAAAGTGAACTGGAGGAAACGCAGAAAGGACATGGGAGAGGAGGGGAGGAGACTCCATAGTTCATTCCCACCGATGGGGGGCGGGGGGGGTCCTTAGTGAAGGGGCACAGGCAGTCTTGTCCCCCTTTCTGTCCCCCATGGCCCTTGTGCCGGGATCTGCATCGTAAAGCCACACTCAGTTTCGTCATGGTAGAAAGTCCCAGAGGCTATGATGGTATTATTATTATTTAGATATTTATAGACTGCGTTTCTTCTCAACAGGGACCCAAAGTAGCTTACAGCATTCCCCCCTTCTCCACTTTGTCCACCCTGTGAGGTAGGTCCGCAGGCTTTTATGGCGGAGGGGGGGATTCAAACCAAGCGATCCCACTCCACCATTCTGGCCGTCACACCCCGCTGGGGGTGCACGCCCCGGCACCTAAAGAGCTCGTGCAGGCAAGATCATCACGCGTGTCGGAGGACTGCCACACGCCAGCTGTATCACTTCCTCATTCCGCTCTATGCTGAACTTCCAGTCAGCGCATACCTTGCTGCCCCATTTAGAATGGGGCTGAGCCCTGAAGCGTCCTTTCTTATAATCCAGCTGCCTGCCTTATTGCCCGTCTCTTCCCTTAGACAGCTCAGAATAGCTGACAGGGGTGATTCCAGTGGTCTTCCTTACGGGCACTGGTCAGACCTATGACTTTTTCGTTTCATCATGGCTGCAGACCACAGCGACTGGCTTCAGGAGTGGAGCCAACATCAGGAATGTCAGTGGCTACAAAGTCTCATAGAACATTAGATGGGAACGAGTAACTTTTATTCTAACTTTTTTCTAGGCCCCCCCCTCCCCTTTTGCTCCTCTCTTGTGTTTTTTCCTGGCCTCCTCCTTCCTGCTGGCCAAGAGCTCGCTGGCCTTGAAAGTCGAGAGCCGTGGGACGCTACGCCTCCAGACAGATCAGATGCTTAAGTGGACCATAAAATTGTGTCTGCTGCGGTGCCGCCATTGTGGCGCTGGAGGGAGCCTGGTCCGGTCCAGCTGTTTGGCAGCAGAGAACTGTTTGGAATAGAGGGGGCAACTAAGATGCCAAATCTGGATTCCTCACAGAATAATCGTGTTTTGAATGCCTCCCTTGCAGCTTGTGGCATGGATATTCCCTCTGAGAAGCACAACTGGCGATACCTCAAGCCGGGAAGGAGGCCCTGCTGCTCGGAGGCGGTTGCCAGCTGGGTGGTCCCTTCGCCCCTATAACACCGGTTGGCCTTCATGGGAGGAAAGGCCCTGGGGAGAGGCCGAGGCGTTCGCAGAGGACTGCCCCAGCGGGCACCCGGAGAGAGAGAGCTCCCATTCCACGCTGCCGGCAGCCAGCCGGGGCCTTTCCTCGGAAACGCCTCTTGTCACTTGGATACAAGAATAAAAGCTTGTGAAGAAAGAGACAGAGCATGAGGTAGTCTGTGCCAAGTAAGGGTCGTGGTTGATTTGTGCCAACTTGCTGGGGTTAAAGAGTTAAAAAAGAGCAGCATGAGTCGGTCTTGAAACCAGGCTTGAAGTGACGTTGTGTGTCCCAAAGGATGCTTCAGTGCAGAAGTATGAAAAGGGCTGGCAAGCTCAAGCGCCACTGGGCTTAGTTTCGTCATATATGTTATCAGCCAGGGATCAAGAAAGATAACCGTGCTTTTCTCTAGCAGACTGGGAGTCTAGTTAGTAGCAGCTGCTCACCTGTTTCCCAGCTTTGGGATGACTACTTCAGGACAGGTTCCATAAACTTCTAATGTGATCTGGGATTTATCTAAAGTAATATTACATGCTGAAAATGCTGCTCCCCTCCTCCCTTTAAGAAACACCAAGACTTGGCCTGAGATTCATTAGAGCAAGTTTAAATACCCATCATGTCATATTACTTCCAGGGTACTACCAAACTATGCCTCATTTTATTGCAAAGGCCAATGTTGGATCAGTTACTGTACGTTGCAGGTGGCACTGGGAGATCTAAATTGAAATCTGGATCTTGGTATATTGCAGGACCTCCCAGCTCAAATGGGTTGGATAGCCAAACAGCCACCTCGCAAGATACCTGGCAGCCCCCAGCAAAAATAAATAAATAAAAATCCAGCCACAGTATCTTTTCATACCTTGTCTGCCTTGTCTGCCGGGGAGGGCAGGATATAAATCCAAATAAATAAATAAAAACCTCTCAAGCTGTACCTGAGACCCCTAAACCCCAGTCCCCCACTAAACCCTTTGCTTCGTGAAACTGCTTACTTTCCAAAATTATGAAATACCAAAATAGCTTTCTCCCTGCCCCCCTCTTTGCAATCTACACAACCCCATTACTCCCAGTCTGATCTTCTCACTTCCTCCAAGGTCCTGGCAGGAATGCCTTTAGCATCCCCGAGGGGACCCCAGAAGCCAACATATGGCACTATGTTCTGATAAGGCATGGGGAAAAGACACCTTCCAAAATTTATTTCGCTTTCCTGCTGTTTTTTCCAATGATATACCTAACAATCTTAGCTAGTACTTACAGACTCCGATGTGTGACAGGGAACAGGAAATCTTCCGGTTATCTAGCACATACACCAGTTCTTCCTCAGCAGCACAGACATAACCCCCCCTCAGCAGTTTGCATTCTACACAACACTGCTTGCATTACAACACGGCCAATCCCTGTGCTAATGTGATACTGTGCCTATAAATGGATAGCAGACAGATGCCAACGATCATGTTTTCTGCTGGCATGCGTTGTCTGCTGCTGCAAGCGCAACTAATCTAGCCAAGAAGTTAGTAATTCACAGAACTTCTTCTGGTCCCCTCTGTCTAAAGGTGTGTCTATATGTGAAACTTTTAACACCATGAAGAATGAACATGATTAGGGCATTAGGGCTGTTCCTAGAAAAATGAGAATTGTATAGACTTGAATATTTATGGATTACCTAGTGAATCAGAATTGGAAATACTGCTATACTATGCTCTATTGTTGAGCGACAAGGCCTGCTCTATTCTTAGGAACTGTTTCCTAAAGCAAAATCTATAATAGTCAGGTATTCAAAAGTCCCACATATGCACAGTTATCTGCTGCTCTCAAAATCCCATTATTCTTTGAATATACAGCTGCCAGCAACATATGCGTTACCTCCTTTCCTGTTTAAAATGGCACAGATTCAATGCTCCTTATGCTTATTACAGGGCAAGTGCCCATAATGCAAGGCAGAATCATACATTGCTTCACAGCAGGAAACACAGTTAGTTGCTCATGCATCTAATAAAGGCACAGAAATGTTACCATACGTGAATTCTATTTCTGGTCATTGAGCAACATTTTCTCAAGTGCGAGTCTAAGAATTGTTAATCCCTGTCTGGGGCACAGCCTGGTTTAACTCCACATTGAAACATGTTCTGACATAGCTAAGAATTTGCAGCAGTTGATGAGACACAGGAAGTCAAGATGCTATTATTAGCATCACACGGGCTACAACTTTACCATGTGATTTGTACCTCTTAAAACTTTACCATGTGATTTGTACCTGGCTTGCTAAACCTTAACACAATTGTTGGCATAATTGAGAATGTAACTGGCAACAATTAAAGCATAATAATGTCAGCGTCTGGAAACCAAAAGCTGTAAGTGTCCTTATTCTGTATAATCAGCACAAAATTTGTATTTGTTTAAAACCCGCAAGAGCAACAATACAAAACAAAATCTCTGTATACATTTTTTTTTAAAAGGGGAAGTTAATGGCAGTGTATATAAATCACATGTAGTATATAGTAGTATATAGTATATAGTAGTAAAAGGAAGACTAGAAGGGTGAATTCCATATCAGTGAACAACTGATAAAAGCTTATTCAAAAATATTTTGAGGAAACAGAATTATAAACTCTGGAACTACAAAATGGAATAGAAACAAGAGAGAGCCCAAAACGTTCATTAAATATTTCTTTTAAGTAGGAAAAAATCCACAGATATTCATATGCACTTATTTTAAAAGAAAAAACCCACTTCAGCTAGACTTGGACAACTGGGGAAGATCCCACAGGACTGGAAACCAAAGTGCCGTCAATAATTACTGCCAGGGTGGGCAACATGTGTCTTGTGGCAAATCTCCCCATTGCCGGCAGCTTTCCAAACAGAAAACAGACCAGCTGAGTGGTATGTAAGGATATGATGCTGTCTTTGGCTAATGCAGATGTGTAAGAATACCAACAGCATCACCTCCAGACATGAGCAAAGGGAACAGAAGTTGGCAGAACTAGCTGATACCCCAGCAAGGACAGCTTCTCAGGCCTCAAGCAGGCAGGAACCTCTGGATTTGCAGTGGCCTTAATATCTCCGTGCCTCCCAAGGGCATCAACAGGTCACCCATCCCTGGCTTGACGGGGGCAATGAGACCGTGCAGGCTGGTCACGCCACCTCTACATTCCCACCCCTGATAATGGATAATTAATAGTGCATGTTCTTGTGCCTAAAGTACAATAATAATATTACAACAATTAAACAACACAAAAACAATTGAGGATCTGAAAGACGCCAATTAATCTGCACAGCTTTTTGAAGAGATTTCTTCCCCCATACACGTGTATAAATTATGAGAGGGTGCCTATGTGGATTGCAAGAATGTCCACGTACAAACAGGCAGGCAGAATTTCACAGCACTTGGCACAGAAATTCAATGTCCTCAAAAGATACGAAGATGGTTTGTTCTTTTTTTTTTTTTTTTGGTAAATATATTTATTGGGTTTTTAAACACAAAGGAAAACATAACAAGACATAACATATAACATATACATACAAGTTCATATCTCTTAAATTCCGCAACCTCTTCATAACACACAGCAGACATAATTTAAGCTTGGTTCATTTTTCTCACTCATAAACCATAAATTTCCAATTTTTTTCAAATCAATTCCTCCCAATGATCTAACTTCCTAATGATTTAACTATATAAAAATTTAAGATATGGCAAGCACCTTCTGGTTTGTTCTTAGCTGGTATCTTTGTACCAAAGTTTTAATAAAAGCAAGGGGGGATGATTGTATTTCCCAGCTCCATTCCATTTATGATTTGCTCTGAAGATCTTCTGTTGAAGCTCACAAACTTTAAGACACAGAACCCCAGGAGGAAAGAGGGAATGGGTTAATCCTACTTTCAAAGTCCCCCCCCCACCACCACCACAGTGAGCATAGAGGGGGGCAATATTCCAGGTGCCCTGGGTGCATAACCTCACAATCTAGTGATTGCAAGGAAGGTGCCTCTGGGGCTTTGCTAAGGTTCTCTGATGTCCGTCAAGCGCAGATCCCAGGGGGAAAAATTATTGAAGTCCTTGAATGAGCATTTTTGCCACTAAGGGATCACCAGAAAAGCACAGCTAAGAATTAAATTAGATTCTCTAAGAATACAAGAGCAGCCCTGATGGATCAGGAGAGTAGTCCATCTAGTCCAGCATCTTGTTCCACACAGGGGCCAAAAAGCCACCCTGGAGGGCCAACAAAAAGGGTATCAAGGCCAAGGACTTCCCCCAATGTTGCTGCCTAGAACTAATATTCAGAGGTTTATTGCTTTTGAATGTGGAGACTTCCTTTTAGTCACCATGGCTAATAGCCACCGATGGACCCCTTTTAAAGCCATCGAAGCTAGTGGCAATCGCTATATCCACTGGCAGTGAATTCCACAATTGAATTACTTGCTGAGTAAAGCAGTACTTTATTTTATCTATCCTGACAATATCGCCCTTTAACTTGAGTGCCCCATGGGAGAGAAAAAGTTCTCTCTGTCCACTGTGGAGCAGAAGGAAACAGTTTGGTAGGTTCCCTTCTGTTCTATCAGGCATCAGCTTGCAAAACTCCAGTTTGGGAATTAGACATGTTGGCTTTCTATTGTAGTTGGACAGAAGCATATAGATGGGCTCCCGCTATTTCTGTATGGGTGTAGCAGCAAGGACTGGGGCAGGGATCAGTGTCCATGGCAAATGGAATTTTTCCCAGCCCCACACCACCTGGCCATTAAACGTCAGAGGATTCTGACCATTGCAGGGAATCTACAAAAACACACGACCAGTACAACAGGAGGGGATGAAGCCCTGATCACACCCAAGGCGTGCCCAGCCCCAGTGAATTCCAAACTCCACTCCAAAGGTAATCCAAGTTCTGGGACTGGAACCCTTTGTGCAGGTGATACAAGGTACAGAGTGTTTTATAAAAAGGTAACTGAAGGAACACAGGGTTTGAAAAGTACTGAGACTGACGAGTGATTTCAGCTCTCACATACTTTATTAGATCAAGAACAAGACAAGAAGCCGGCTCGCGGGCCAGCTTTTATTCCCCAGTGAACCCACACCCCAACACACACCATACCCATGATTGAACTATTTACAGTGATTGAGTTATCTCCTGCTCTCCAATAGGAAGGAAGCTGGGAGCCTGCAGTCCATTGTCTTTTGAAGCGAAGCTCAGGCCCTTCGCCTGGCTGCATGTTGGACCGGTTGGAACCAGTCCGAGCACATGGCTGTCCTGAGCCCATGTTCTCTGGTGGATACATTACAGGGTTGAAAGCTGTAAAGTGGGGACTAGTAGCCATACACAATAATAGAGAAGAGCTCTAGCTAGTTGAAACTCCTAGGTAGCCCCATTTTACAAAAGTACTGCCTATGTTTTTCAGGCTTTTTATTTCAGCCCCCTGGAAGTAGGGATTAAGATGGTGAATTCTGTGCCAGAAGCCAAATTCCATCCTGTAGAAATCCAGCATGCACATAGAAAAACTACAGCCCTATAAATACTGTTAGTATTTAAGGTGCCACTGGGCATAAGGCGAAAGATGAAGAAAACAGATTATTTGTGGCTAGAAGAGGGCCATGTGCATGTACTTGCATGGGGCAAATTTGCTTCCACATACAGGACATCAGATTTGCCCGAGCTATGAGAAGATTTCTGCAAAGCAGTAATGCCCTTCACAAGAGCAGCTGGCTGCAAATATTCAAATTCACCTAAGAACAGAGCACTGAGTCCTACAAAGGAGGAATAATTCCTCAGTAATACTGAGAGAATAAAGTCTTGTGGCACATTAAAGACACCGAGAGACTTTGTTCAAATAACATCACTGCCCTCTGGTGAGGAAAATGAGAAAATGGAAACCACCCCAACCTCTTCTGTAGTCTCCGTCCTCACCAGGCGCCCAGGAGGAAGGGTCGTCTAACATCCGCCCTCAGGGGATTAATTGGGGCTTGTCGCTCTGAGCCTTGCTTTGTGCCTCTGCAGCCCCCACCTGAGGTCTGAAGTCGACATTTTGTTCTCTTGAGGAGGGGGTTAGGGGGCCAGCATCAAACTGAATTCCCAGAGATTTCTTTCTTTAGAGCTCTTAGCTCCCATATGGTCACAGCGGCTAGTGCTCTGCTTTGCACGACAGAGGAATTCCTGACTTACAGCCCCAGGCGTGGACATTCTTAGTAGTACTGGGGGCTACTGTCAGGTTCCTCAGCCAGCTCACACAACACGGGGCTTCTTCAGAAGAAAATGTTTCATGGTGAAGCAGAACTAAAGACACATGTACAGCTTGTGTCTGTAACGGCCACACACAATAGGGCCTGCTAAGATATACTACATTCAAGCATCCCCCCCCCCATATAGCAGAAGCCAATGAATAACTTTTGTGCATGGGGACTAAAGCAGCGGGCAAGCAAGCAAAACAATCTAGAAACCGTTTGGGTTCCCAGCCGAAACTCCAGCAGCTGGAGAGACAAGGTTGTAGACCTGATAAGAGGCAGTGAATGAAAGTTCAGAAGATGGGAGACCGGAGTACTCCCGCTGCATACCATACACATGACAGGGCTACCTGATAGCTACATGAGGCTGTATAACAGGACCCAGTGGTGGACAAGGGACGGCCTGCAGAGCTTGTTCAGGCAACTGGGCTGGCTGCGTCAGCTAAGCTGCAGGAGGGAGCCAGAGACAGCTGTGTGGGGAGAGAGAGAGAGAGAGAGAGAGAAAAGAGGATATCAGTGAGTCTTGAACATGCATCAGGAAGTGATAACTGGTCGAATCTGCATTTGCATTTTAAAATCAGTTGTGTGCTGCTGTGACGCCGTCTTTCTCTATGCTTGTTTGAATGTTGTTTGGAGAAGATTCTTTTAAAGCAGTGCAGAGGTGCAATGACAGTGGAGCCACCCTGAAAGGACGATAAACATGTGGACATGTGAAAGTATGCTAGCACTGTTGAGGTGTGAAAACAACACCAAATATGCACAGCTTTTTTGAAGATGGAGTCAAAAGGCGGGGACACTGGTGGTGGGGAAGACAAATGCACATTTGGCCAGTATCAAACATGGCTTCGCTCTCACTTCGCTCAGTTGGCCATAGATGCTGGGGGAAGGGAATTCCTTTGGTGGGGGTGAGAGTTTGGAGTGTGTGAGTGCGCTATCATAGAAGCACAACTCTTAAGAAGAAGCCTTTCTCTGGTTCACAGAAGAATGTCCTTGAATCTTCCGGTGCCAGCTTGCTCAGTGGATAATGGGATCATGTATTTCCCATGTGAAAGGGGGGTTAGAGACGCTTGTCAGGTAGCCCTGCCATTCCTGTGAGGGGGGGAAGCTGAAACATCTTTAATTGTTCAGGAATGCGGGAGGACCAAGGCGCTCTAGTCTGTGCAAAATACTGTCTATGCTGTGTGTTTTATCTTTCGCCTGACCTTGGGTCTCAAGCCTGGCTATGCCCACCTGTCTGATGGGATATACTGGTCTGGGTGGTTTCTTTTCTCTTTTGGCGCGCACGCGCAATGTAATCATTGGCTTGTAGCTGGGGGGGGTTAGTTCGAGTGGGCTATAATTAAGCATGTCGTGTACAAAAGCAGTTCATGCATCTCTAAGACTGGTCTTTTATAAATACTATCTTCTTATGAAGCCTGGTGTTTGACAGACTATCTGGGGAACTTGACACGCTGGAGCTAGGTGGTGTGAATGTGACCTATGTGTGGGCCTTAGGAGGAGTTACATTTGAATTACTATATCTTTGTCTGTACCTGCCAAAATCTTCAGATCTGACACCGTACTGTTAAGGCCTGGAACTTGACTGTATCTCAATAAAGCCTTTCACTGCCAAAGACAGTGTGGTTGAGAGTAACTTGCCCAGGAGTCTGGCAATAATACATGGCAAACTTGTTAAAACATTAAGACAGACTAGCATTCCAGAGCCATATCCTGGGCTCTCCTGGGGCCCCAAGAGCCTTGGAGGCCTGTCATGGAAGGAAACAAACACCTCAAGTGCTGGGAAATAGTAGGGCTGATCAGGGACTGAGAGGTGATCATTCTGCACTCCACTCAGCTAGAGCACCAGCACAAGGCGACTGTGGCTCTCCCTTTCTCTCTGTTCCTCAGTTATTGACAGGTGACACACAAGAAGGCTAGTGCTGTACTATATTCAGTGGTTTATTTACAATAACGTACATACAGTTCAGGATAGCAGTTGTAGACTCCAATTCCTCAGGCAGACCAACAAAGTGCTTTGCCAGAATCCAGTTCATAAGAGTGATATGGTACATACAGAGTGCACAGAATATATACTGTGAAGCACCAATCACATCGAAGTGCTGACTCACTGTGACTCCTATGAGCATGATGCCACTCTGATCCAGTGACTAGTCACGTGACTCTACTCCTGTCACCTTCAGATCAAGATGATCCAATTCACACTCATCACCTGGCTGTCCTCTTGCCTGCAATACATGACAGTATGCTGACAGGGCCAGGACACTAGAAGCCCTCCCACTGCTGCCCCCCCCGCTCCAGATGTTTATCTAATTCCCTCTTGAAACTGTCCGTGCCTGTAGCTGCCACCACGACCTCCTGTGGCAGTGAATTCCAACTCACTCAATGGCTGTGCTCAGCTCTTTAGTCTCACTGTGTAATCTTTCTACCCTTGCCCAAGCTTGTTGGTGCTCCTGCTGCAGTTTCCCCACATACGCCACGCTCTTCTGCAGAAGCATTGCTTTGCCAAGCTGGGGGCAAAGTTGAGATGTAAGAGGGGGCAGGAGAACAAAGAGAACAGGAACAGACCTACCACTGAGCCAATGGCAAGGAAAGAGAGGAATGTGGACCTTTGTGCTGGCCTGGTCAGATCCTGGCAGCACCAGACTGGCAAGAGTGTTGAAGCCAGAGCTGGTGACCCTACGTTGGGTGCAGTCGGAAGAGGCACAAGCGGGCCTTCGGCTTCCCTGCAACTGCCAATCAAGTCACAGGATTTCATACACCAGCCAGATTCCTGGCTATACATCTGATCCAGTTGCCCCAGTCTTTTAAATAGAGTCTAGACATCCTCCATTACCTTGGCAGGGCAGCATTCAGACATTTCTTGTGGGCTGTAGGCATTCCTGTCCTCAGCTGCCTCCTTGGTTTGGGCACCTTAAAGAACATATCCCATTGGATATGGACAAATCCAGTGAGGGTGGATGAAGCATTTCCATGAAAGGGGACTCAGTAGTCCCACGGTCCCCCTGGCCTCCTTACCAATGTCAGGAGAGGCCGCAGCAGCAGCAGCGGGTGGAGGCTTCTCTGTCCCGGAGACTGAGCTCGACATGACATTAGCAGAGAGTTCTGGGGTGCCACAAACCTGTAGAAGAAGGTAAATATGGTTATGAGAGGAGCTGGATAAGAATGTGGAAAGCAATGATGTGTGTAGATGGCAGAGGACACTTTCCTTTCCTGCATGGAGCTCATAACCGGAGCGTGGGGCAGTGGGGCTGGACACAGGGATTAAAAAAGAGAGTCCTTTTTGCTTCCCATTTGCAGTATAAAGCCTGGTTACTAAAGACACACACACACACACAATTCCTTTAATGGCATTTCACAGGAGTAAAAACATAACATCTGAGAGATAAAAATTCAAATTCTGAATAAAATACAATTTCTGTTAAAAGCATTTACAAGGTTTTACTAGGTATCGAAGCAGCAGCCAGTAAAAACTTTGCCACACGTTCAATTATGTTTTCCTCAGTGCTATTTAACAGAAATAGTAGTTTGTTCAGCCTAGAAAAATCTGACACACTATCCAAAATTGGTGATATAATACGTTGCCTAATACCAGAATAATAACAACATTCAAACATCACATGGTACACTGTTTCAATAGTTTTACATGTACAAGGGCAAAGTCTATTGGCAAAGGGAATACCCTGGAATCTACCAAATAAAATTGCCGAGGGTAAAAATTCTACACAATTTTGGAGATTGCAGTTGGAAGAAATAATTAGGCAAGTGTCCTACCGTGGGAAATATCCTATGGTTCAGAGGAGAACAAGTCTTATTGGCTGCATTATATAAATTCCACAACTCTGTCTCCAGTAATCTACTCCTTATTTTGTGAA
The DNA here is from genome assembly GCA_029375565.1 of Gekko gecko. Lineage (NCBI taxonomy): Eukaryota > Metazoa > Chordata > Lepidosauria > Squamata > Gekkonidae > Gekko > Gekko gecko. Next base: position 90,657,955 of record JAPDNY010000003.1, read on the forward strand.
ACACCTCCATTCCGGAAAGCATCAGCATAGATTCAAGAGAGAGATTCAAGGATTTCGTTTTTTTTCTATAGTGGCAAGCCAGGGTGAACCCTCCATCTCAGTTAACATCTGATAGCTATGGCTGGTGGGGTCAGAGAGTTATAGTGTAATCGGGCCCAATATTTGAAGGTCAGAAGCCATGCCCTCATAGAGACAAGGCTCTGGCCACATTCCAAACAGAGGGCTTCTTATGGGGCACAAGGTGGGACCCCTAGTACATTTCGTAAAAAGCTCGTATGCACCTGTTCAATTGACTCATTGACTGCCTCAATCCAAACAGGGACTCCATAAAGTAATTGGGGCTCTATTTTTATATTAAATACTTTTAACACTGATGGCACAAATTGGGTCCCTCTCTCTGAAAAGTAAAACCGTAGGAGGGCATTGATATTTGCCTTAAGGTTGTTGATTGCTATCCTGCACTGAAGAGTCCAAAAAGTGGTGGCATGAAAATGAAGACCTAGATACTTGAAGTGTCTTACTTGCTCAAGCTTATGGTCACCAATCCTCCATATGAATTGCTTCCTGGATTTTGAGAAAACTAAGATTTTTGATTTCTCATAATTTAGTTCTAGTTGGTTGATTTTACGGTAATCCTGGCAGCTGTTTAGAAGTCAGAGTAGACCCACACGAGTGCAAGAAAGCAGAACCGCGTCATCTGCATATAACAAGATTGGTATATGGACAGAGCCTAGCTTAGGACAGTGTCTATCCACTCGATTTAAGAATGGAGCCAGATCCCTCAGGAAAAAATTAAAAAGTAGAGGCGTGAGCACACATCCCTGCTTGACTCCTTTATTGGTAGGGATCTTGGGTGTCAATCTACCAGTTGAAGGGCACACACCATTCTCTTGGGGAGAGGCTACATTGGTGACCCTGTGCTCTATCACTTGAGTTCTCAGCCAGTGAGCTAACTCATCTGACATGAATTCCCCACCCATGTCCGACTGAAACTTACAGATCTGTATCCCAGTTGTTTCTGCACATTTTTTGCCCATGTTTTGACCATGGCATATACCTCGGATTTTTTCTGAAGTGGATAAACCCACGTGAACTGGGAACAATCATCCACTAAAAACAGTGTGAAATGCCATCCGGAATGGCTATGGGGAAATGGCCCCACAACATCAGCGTGAACCAGGGCTAGAGGCTTCTCTGTTACTCTCACACTCTTTTTTGCCACTGGATACGCCTTGGACTTGCACTGTTTATAGACATCACAGTCCAAGTAAGTCTTACATTCCTCCACCTTCTCTTTGCCAAGCAGGGCAAGAGTCTTATTGATGGTGTCAAAACTGGCATCACCTAGGTGTCTATGCAACAGGTGGCTGCATCTGTAATGGGGACTCTTATTAACAACAGACTGCGCCTTGGCAGACCCATTATCAAACACATATACATTGTTTTTAGGTTTCCCCACTGCTAGTACTATGTCACCCTTGAGAATGTTACAGCATTTGTTTTTGAACACAATACTGAAACTAGCCCTATCTAAAGCACAGATACTTGATTGTTTTCAAGGGTTGGAACATATAGCACATCATCAAATCTGTGGTTCAAGGCCAGAAAAAAAATGCTCCCTTGATATGCTACATCTGCAGAGCATCCATCTGCCAAACTCACATGCCCCAGTGTAGAAGGATGCACTCTATTCTTGGTGCTGGAGGGGGCAGCAGTGGGAGGGCTTCTGGTGCCCTGGCCCCACTGCTGGACCTCCTGATGGCAACTGGTATATTTTGGCCGCTGTGTGACAGAGTGTTGGACTAGATGGGCCATTGCCCTGATTCAACATTGGCTTCTCTTAAGTTCTTATGTTATGTTCTTATGTCCTGCAACAGACTCTTGTCTCGGGCAAAATTCTGAGAGGCACCCGAATCTATAATCCAGACCTCCTCAATAGAAGGACTATTTGCCATGACCAAAGCAGCCTGTTGTTTTGGCATAGAGCGAGGCTTCTTTCCACCCCTGCTTCTCTGTGCCACAGAACATTCCCCTTTTAGGTGATCAGTAGCCCCACAGATGAAGCAATGCCGCACTCTTTTTTTTCCCCCCCCCGAAGGGGATTTTTTATTGGTTTTTGCATATGCTACTAAACTACAAAGAAAAATAGGGAACGGGAACTACATCTAGGGATAAAGAAAAGTAAACCCACACTATACTAAAACCCCAAGAGAAGGAGATCATATCCATGTTAAACTAAATGTTAATATTTTCGTGTTAATAAACAATGAATATTGGGAGTTCCTATCTATCTCAGCTAAATTGTTAATTTGTTACTTGTTATGAGGAGATTCCAGAGCATCCCCTCCAGCTCACTTCATAAAGGCAATTTTCAGAGCCCTTCTGCCTTTATCTAGGCTTTCTATCTCTAAAGTCATAAGATGATTTGATGGCCAGGTCTTCGTCCATCTCTGAGGGGAGGAGCCACTTGACCTGGTTCTTCTTTAGATCCCAGATGGCATTTTAGAAATTCTTTGGCTTTAAAAATGGAGTCAATCTTCTGTCTCTTGTCGTTGATTTTAAAGATGACACCTTTGGGCACCGCCCACTTGTATGGAATTTGATTGGTTTGGAGAAAAAGAATTAAGTCCTTATAGTTCTTTCTTTTTTGACAAATTTCAAATGGAATGTCTTTTAAAATCTTGATAGTTGTATTCCCCAGTTTCAGTGGAGTCATTATCTTTAAGAGATTTTTGGATGACATTTTTCTACTCTAGAAGGGTTCAGTCCAACTTTTACTATAGTTTAAGGAGTTTATTAATGGCCTTCATGAAACTATCAAATTTGAAATGAAATATGACTGTAAGGAGATTAACTTCCTGGATGTCAGCATCAGAAGAGTGGGTAACATAATAGAGACTAGCACCTACAGAAAACCTACGGATGCCAACTCTTTTCTATCTAGTGACAGTTTCCACCCACCACATCTGAAAAAAAATCTACCTTATTCCCAATTGTTGAGGCTTAGGAGAAATTGCAGCCAGTACTCTGACTTTGTTGAACAGGCTAAAGTATTGATGGGCCAATTTAGAGACAGGGGTTACTCTTCCAGAATTGTTAAGCAGGCTTTTTATAAGGCAAAAAACACCAGTAGATCTTCACTCCTGATACAAAAGACAAGACAAGGTCAGCCTGGTAAGAAGATCGTTATTCCATTAACCTATGATGGAAGGTCCACCCAGGTCAGTAATATGATTAGGAAGCACTGGCACTTATTAAACAACATTCCTTCATGTGAGTCTGTTCCTCTCTTTGCCTACCGTAGACCTAGGAATTTGAAAGATATGTTGGTAAGAAGTAGCCTAAAATCCCCTCTAGCATTACAAAGGGGAATAGATGGTCAGGGTTTGCCAGCTGGCAACTTTCCTTGTGGAGGATGTGAGGTCTGTAATTTGATGTTACGTACTAATAGTGTCTGGCGTAATCTGGTCCATGGGGTCGCAAAGAGTCAGACTCGACTGTGCGACTGAACAACAACAACAACTAATAGTGTCTATGATTCAGATGGAAAGAGAAAGTACTCTATTAGATCATTTTTTTATTGTAAATCAAAGGGTCTTATTTACTGTATTGTCTGTGGGTGTCAAAGGAAATACATCGGGTGTACTTCAAGGCCATTAAAGACCAGAATCACAGAACATAGAAGTTGCATCAGAAGAGGGAGACAGAATGCGCCCCTGGCAGAGCATTTTGCTACAGCAGGCCATCACGACAGAGACTTTTCTTTTTTTGCACTTGAGTACGTTCGACCTTGCAACCAGCTGCAGATGACTCAGCAACTGAAAAAAAGAGAACTGTTCTGGATTCATGCTCTTAAAACTTTAACCCCATATGGTTTGAATGAACAAATTGATTGGTGTGCAATATGATTTTGAAAGTATAGCATATGTATGATTCTTTGACTGTTAAACATCTAGTTTGGAATCTGTACTGTGTCTCTATATATTCTTTAATACTGTGCTAATTGAAATGTGCAATCACATGACTACTTCAGGACACCCTATAGGGATTACATCATCCTGTCTATTAGTTATTAAAGCCGCTGCCAACTCCCAGTAGACCCTGGGAGGTGATTTCTATGGATTTTATCACGGACTTACCACCTAGCAAGTCTATGACTGTAATTTGGGTAGTCGTGGATTTGTTTTCTAAACAAGCTCACTTCATCCCATTACCTAGTTTGCCAACAGCCACGGAGGGTTAGAGAGAAAAGGCAAGAATATATGATATTGGCCAACCTTCTGAAAGTGAACGGAATACAATATAGATGGCTATTGCCAGAAGGAATATTTTTTCCTTTCTGAAGGGAAAAGTTTTAAGATCAACTCTGTTTACAAACTGAAAGACTTTTTAGATAGGCAAGGGAAAAACCTTGGATGGCAGGAAGAAGAAGATTCAAACAATACAAAAGAAGACTCCCAACAGCAAGAGGTAGGAGCAATAGTAGAAAACCCACAAAACCCAAAAAAGACAAGAAAGCAAAGGAGGAATATGTATCCTTTAAAGTAAATGTTTTGTTACAGGCATGGAAACCCCAAAGTCTAATGGGTATGGCGGAAGTCGCAGAACAGATAACAGCCAACAAGACAGGAATTGCAGGCCAGACATTCTTTCCCAAAGTAATGAAGGGAAGGTATGGCCAACAGCAAGGGAGGAACTCCAGGGCGGGAGATAGGATTGCAGGCCTGGGAGAAACCTACTCTCAAAGTCAAGTAAGTGGCTATGCGAGTAACAACAGAGATAACAAGAGACAGACTGTTGATGTAATCTGTTTCTTTTGTCATCAAAAAGGACACGTAAAAAAGAAATGTAAACAATGGTTGCAGCGAGCTTCTAGTAAAGCCAAATTCCAGTTAATTCAAGGAAATGGTTGGAAAGCAGCAATGACTCCTTAATTGACTGTGTAAACCGGAAAAGTGGAAGTACTAATGACATTGTTTCTACAGCTGAGATAAAAAGATCCATTAGTAGCTTTCAGCCAGCAAGGTCAGAAGCAGGTCCTTTGGCAGTGAGATCAAAGATTCACAGAGAGCCTGACAACAGGAGCAACTGGGAGATGTCAACGGTGAGAGTTGGAAGTACAGTGGCCATGAATGAGTAGCAGAGAAGCTCAGATAGGGAAGAGAGGCGGAGGAAGGATGCTCCATGCTTTCCCTTCCATTCCCCAGCCAGCCCACCGCAGCAGGTTGGCTGGGAAACAAAGTGCAGGCATGCAGGCATGCCTGGGTTCCCTACTTGGTCTTCTCCTGGAGAAGATCAGGCAGGGAACCCAGGCATGTTTAAAATGCCTTTCTTTCCCTCCCCAAGCTCACACCCAGCACAATTGTTTAGAATGATTCGGTCTATTATGGCTCTGCCTCAAGAGAGGCGAAATGGTAGGGAATTGGATACTGGCTGTGAGGCCTTTGTGAGCTATTTTGTGGATAAAGTCTTGTAGCTCTGCCGTGATCTCCCCGCTACAGTTGATACAGTAAAGGAACTCAAGGCTCCAAGCACGTCTTCTTGTCACATCATGGATTATTTCAACCCACTCAGTCTAGAGGAAGTCAACAAATTGCTCCTAACTGTACGCCCAACCACATGCCTCCTTGACCCGTGCCCATTGTGGCTAATTAAAGCTGGCCACAAGGGGTTCCAGGGTGCCTTGAGGGAGATTATCAACAAGTCCCTCTCTGAGGGGCTGTTCCCTGAGGCACTTAAGGAGGCAGTGGTGCGCCGTCTCTTGAAAAAGCCATCTCTGGATCTGGCTGAATTGGCCAACTATTGGCCAGTTTCCAATTTGCCCTATTTAGGCAAGATAATAGAGAGGGCAGTGGCGATACAGCTACAGGGCTTTTTGGATGACACTTCCATTTTAGATCCCTTCTAGTCTGGCTTCTACCTGGGCCATGGGATGGAGACAGCACTGGTCGCCCTCACAGACGACCTCCAGAGGCACTTGGATCGAGGCGGATTGGCAGTGCTGCTGTTAGATCTGTCAGCCACATTCGATACAGTCGACCATCAGCTACTGACCCACCGTCTCACCAACACTGGAGTTCAGGGACTAGCATTGCAATGGCTTGTCTCCTTTCTCCAAGATTGGGGACAGAGAGTGGCACTGGGGGATCAGGTATCCCAAAGGCACCCACTGGAATAAGGGGCTGTGCTGTCCCCGACGCTTTTTAACATCTATATGCGCCCTCTTGCCCAGATTGCCTGGAGGGATGGGCTGGGTTATCACCAATATGCAGATGACACCCAGCTCTATCTGTTGTTGGACAGCCAGTCTGAATCCAAACCAGAAGACCTAGGTCTGGCACTACAAGCCGTGGCTGGTTGGTTTAGGCTAAGCCGGATGAAATTGAATCTGACAACGGAAGTCTTGTGCCTGAGTCGGAGCGGTCCAAGAGTGGGGATCCCGCTCCCAACCTTCGATGGGGTGCTACTCGTGCCAGTGCCAGAGGTTAGGAGTTTGGGAGTGCTCCTGGATGCCTCCTTAACAATGGAGGCCCAGGTAGCAGCTACTGCCAAGTCGGCTTTCTACCATTTTCAGCTGATTAGGCAGTTGGTTCCCTTCCTGGAGTGCAATGACCTGGCAGCAGTGATCCATGCGATGGTTACCACGAGAATCAATTATTGTAACGCCCTCTACATGGGGCTGCCCTTGTTGCAAATCCAGAAGCTGCAGCTGGTGCAAAATGCTGCGGCCAGGTTGTTGATGGGGATCCTGATTTGGAAGCACATCCAACCTGTGCTAAAGATGTTGCACTGGCTGCCTATAGCATACCGGGTCTGCTTCAAGGTGCTGTTTTTGACCTTTAAAGCCCTTTATGGCCAGGGTCCTGCATACATAAGGGACTGCCTTTCCCCATATGTATCCCAAAGGACACTGCGATTGGGGACCCAGAACTGGCTGGCTCCCCCAAGCTTCAAGGAGGCTAGACTGGTGGCAGCCAGGGCCAGGGCTCTTTCGGTGGTGGCTCCACTCTGGTGGAATGTGCTCCCAGAAGATACTAGGGCCCTGTGGGACCTTTCACGGTTCCACACAGCCTGTAAAATTGAGCTCTTCCGCCAGGCTGCCAGACGCTCCATAGCTGGCCTCGCCTTGAAAGTCGCAGGCAGTTCCTTTCGTGCCCATGTTGTGCCCATTGGAGGAAGCGGTAGAGAAGGCTCCTGCTGTGGTTGCCTGGCTCGGCCTGCTCTGCCAGCTCTGAAGAATCATGGCGCCTCCATGATGAAGCTGAGACATGGGAACAGAATGCTAGGAGCCCTCTGGTGCACTGTTTTTGCATCATCACTGGGCAACCCAGGCCCCCATTGAACAGCTACTCAAGTACCTCAGTGCACGGGGGTCCCAGAGAGACTTGCTTCAAGCAAAGTAGATGGCTGGGGAGGCTTAGCTGAATTGAAGGAGGGAAGGGGAGTAGCGGGACTGGCTTGGAAGCCAGCCGGAATGCCGTTCTGGGGCATTCAGACCAAAAATAGCCCTGATCTAGCCTAACTAAAACCAAAGTTGTTGTTGTTGTTCAGTCGCACAGTCGAGTCCGACTCTTTGCGACCCCATGGACCAGTTTACGCCAGGCCCTCCTGTCTTCCGCTGTCTGCTGAAGTTTGCTCAATTTCATGTTCGTTGCATCGATGACACTGTCTAACCATCTCATCCTTTGCCGTCCCCTTCTTCTTTGACCTTCAATCTTTCCCAGCATCAGGGTCTTCTCCAGTGAATGCTCCCTTCTCATTTGGTGGCCAAAGTATTTGAGCTTCAGCTTCAGTATCTGGCCTTCCAGGGAACAGTCAGGGTTGATTTCTTTTAGGATTGACTGATTTGATCTCCTGGCAGTCCAAGGGACTCTCAAGAGTCTTCTCCAGCACCATAGTTCAAAAGAATCTATTCTTCGGCGCTCGGCCTTCCTTATAGTCCAACTCTCGCAGCCATACATTACTACGGGGAATACCATTGCTTTGACCATGCGGACTTTTGTTGGCAAGGTGATGTCTCTGCTTTTTATTATGCTGTTTAGGTTTGCCATCGCTTTCCTCCCAAGGAGCAGGCGTCTTTTAATTTCATGGCTGCAGTCACCATCTGCAGTGATCTGGGATCCTAGGAACGTGAAGTCTGTCACTACTTCTACGACTTCTCCTTCTATTTGCCAAGGAGTGATGGGGCCAGATGCCATGATCTTAGTTTTTTGATGTTGAGCTTCAAGCCCACTTTTGCGCTCTCCTCTTTCACCCTGAGCAAGAGGCTCTTTAGGTCCTCTTCACTTTCTGCCATCAGAGTGGTATCATCTGCATATCTGAGGTTATTGATCTTTTCCCCAGCAATCTTAACTCCGGCTTGTGATTCATCCAGGCCAGCATTTCTCATGATGTACTCTGCATATAAGTTAAATAAGCAAGGTGACAATATACATCCTTGCCGTACTCCTTTCCCTATGCTAAGCCAATCAGTTGTTCCATATCCGGTTCTAACTGTTGCTTCTTGACCCTTATACAGGTTTCTCAGAAGACATGTGAGGTGGTCCGGTACTCCCATCTCTTTAAGAACCTGCCATAATTTATTGTGATCCACACAATCAAAGGCTTTAGCATAGTCAATGAAGCAGAAGTAGATGTTTTTCTGGTACTCTCTTGCTTTCTCCATAATCCAGCGAATGTTGGCAATTTGATCTCTAGTTCCTCTACCTCTTCGAAACCCAGCTTGTACTTCTGGCAGTTCTCTATCCACGTACTGTTGGAGCCTAGCCTGTAGGATTTTGAGCATGACCTTGCTAGCATGTGAAATGAGTGCAATTGTGCGATAGTTTGAACACTCCTTGACATTGCCCTTCTTTGGGATTGGAATGTACACTGACCTTTTCCAATCCTGTGGCCACTGTTGTGTTTTCCAAATTTGTTGGCAAATTGAGTGCAGCACTTTAACAGCATCTTCTTTTAAGACTTTGAATAACTCAGCTGGGATACCATCACCTCCACTAGCTTTGTTGTTAGTAATGCTTTCTAAGGCCCATTTAACTTCGCTTTCCAGGATGTCTGGCTCAAGGTCAGTGATTATACCATCGTGGTTGTCAAGGACATCGAGGTCCTTCTTGTACAGTTCTTCTGTGTATTCTTGCCATCTTTTCCTAATCTCTTCTGCTTCTGTTAGGTCCCTACCATTATTGTCCTTTATCATGGCCAGCTTTGCATGGAACGTTCCCTTGATTTCTCCAATTTTCTTGAAGAGATCTCTAGTCCTTCCCAATCTATTGTTTTCCTCTATTACTTTGCATTGTTCATTCAGGAAAGCCTCCTTATCTCTCCTAGCTGTTCTCTGGAAATCTGCATTCAGTTGGGCAAATTTTTCCTTTTCACCGTTGCCTTTAGCTTTCCTTCTTTCCTCTGCTATGTGTAAAGCCTCATCAGACAGCCACTTTGCTTTTTTGCATTTCTTTTTCTTTGGGATGGCGGTGATTGCTGCCTCCTTTACAATGTCACGGACCTCTGTCCATAGTTCTTCGGGCACTCTGTCTATCAAATCTAGTCCCTTAAACCTATTCTTCACCTCTACTGTATATTCATCGGGGATGCGATCTAGGTCAAATCTGAATGGCCTTGTGTTTTTCCCAACTTTCTTCAATTTAAGTCTGAATTTCGCAATGAGTAGCTCATGATCTGAGCCACAGTCAGCTCCAGGTCTTGTTTTTACTGACTGGATAGAGCTTCTCCATCTTTGACTGCAAATTATATAGTCAATCTGATTTCGGTGTTGCCCATCTGGTGATGTCCATGTGTAGAGACGCCTCTTAGGTTGTTGGAAAAGGGTGTTCGCTATGACCAGCGTGTTCTCTTGACAAAACTCTGTTAGCCTTTGCCCTGCTTCATTTTGTTCTCCAAGGCCAAATTTGTCTGTTATTCCGGTTACCTTTTGATTTCCTACTTTAGCATTCCAGTCCCCTATGATGATGAGGACATCATTTTTTGGTGTTAGTTCTATGAGCTGTTGTAGGTCTTCATAGAACTGGTCCACTTCAGCCTCTTCTGCAGCAGTGGTTGGGGCATAGACTTGGATTACTGTGATATTGAATGGTTTGCCTTGGATTCGGACCGAGATCATTCTGTCATTCTTGAGATTGTATCCCAATACTGCCTTTCTCACTCTCTTATTGACTATAAAGGCCACACCATTTTTTCTACGGGATTCCTGGCCACAGTAGTAGATATAATGGTCTTCTGAGTTAAATTCGCCCATTCCTGTCCACTTTAGTTCACTGATTCCCAAGATGTCGATGTTCATTCTTGCCATCTCATTTTTGACCACATCAAGCTTACCTTGATTCATAGATCTTACGTTCCAGGTTCCTATGCAGTATTGTTCTTTGCAGCATCGGACTTTCCTTTCACCGTCAGACACATCCACAACTGAGCGTCCTTTTGGCTTTGGCCCAGCCGCTTCACTCTTTCTGGGGTTACTCGTACTTGCCCTCTGCTCTTCCTCAGTAGCATATTGGACACCTTCCGACCTGAGGGGCTCATCTTCCGGCGTCATATCTTTTAGCCTTTTGTTACTGTCCATGGGGTTTTCTTGGCAAAGATACTGGAGTGGGTTGCCATTTCCTTCTCCAGGGGATCACGCTTGGTCTGAGTTCTCTGCTGTGGCCTGTCCGTCCTGGGTGGCCCTCCACGGCATAGCCCACAGCCTCATCGAACCACACAAGCCCCCTCGCCACGACAAGGCAGTGATCCATGAGGGAGAAAACCAAAGTGCTTAACATCAAAAGCCAACCCATGCATGCACATGAAAACTTACACATAGAATTAAACTTTGTTGGTCTTAAAGGTGCCACTGGACTCCAACTTTGCTCTGTTGCTTCAGACCAACATGGCTACCCACCTGAATATACTTGAATCCAATCACGAAAAGTTCTCAACCTGGGTTACAACATTAACCATTTACTGTCCATCACAGCATTCATCTCCATGAATAACTTGTGCAGGAGTGCAAAGGGCATCAAAGGTTATGTAATAATTTACAAGTGTTAAATTACATAAAATTTACTTTTCAATGTGGAATGAGTAGGTATGAGTTCTACAGTAGATACAAAGTCAGATACCAGCTTGTTTTGAGGCTTAGTCAAAGCAGTAGGCCACGCAGAATGGTGCTGTTATATTTGATCTTGTGCCGGCAGTTTAACACAGTAAGATGGCAATTTCTTGCACAATTATTGGGAGTAAACTTTATTAAATTTGGTGAGACTTACTTTATTTAGTATATATCTACCCTACCAGTATCTTTTGACCACAGTGCCACAGAGAGCTCCATTGGAATCACATCACATTTAGCCACTGAGTACCACTGATGGTGGAGCTGCGGTGGCTCAAGTGGTTAAGACGCTGAACTGCAGGCTGTGGAAGGTCAGTAGTTCAGCAGTTCGAGACCCGTGAGTGCCGCATGACGGGGTGAGCTCCCGTCTCTAGTTCCAGCTCCTGCCAACCTAGCAGTTCGAAAGCAAGAAATTGCAAGTAGATAAATAGGTACCACTTCAGTGGGAAGGTAACAGCGTTCCGTGCGCCTTGGTGTTTAGTCATGCCGGCCACATGACCACGGAAATGTCTTCGGACAGCGCTGGCTCTTCGGCTTTGAAACGGAGATGAGCACCGCAACCCTAGAGTCGGATTCGACTGGCTTTCGAGCAAGGGAACCTTTACCTTTACCTTTACCACTGATGGTAGAGGAGAAAATCAGGGATGTATGCCTGAGCAGTAAGAAGTTGACATTTCAGCAGCCATTATCCTTATAAATATATTGCATGTATGTGGCCATTTTCCAAGGAGGAAGGTAGAATGAAGTGCTTGGCCTGGGCGTTGAAATGGCTAATTGCAGCATTAGTGTTAAAACTCCAGATACACTAATTTAAAAGAAAATCATTTTCCAAGCTGAAAAGTGTGTGCCTCCCCCACTTTTGATTCCCCCCCCCATATTAAAAAAGAAAGACAAGTTAAAATGTTTATCTTTAACAAATGCTTTTGTCCCCATTAGCTCAGCAAAATGGGAACAAAAAGAAGAATGGGTTTAGGAAAGTTCAGGTCACCACTTGAGAACACTGTCCTCTGAATTCTCTCCTCCTGGAAAGATGACGTCAGCTGCCAAAAGCTGAGATGGAAAGCATATTTTAAATGACCCTTTGGCATCCCCACTATTTACACAATCCCCTAAGAGTGTTACTGTAAATATACAAGGTAATACTTGTAAAGTATTTGATACCATCGTTCTTTTTAATCATAAAAGAATGTATGGCCCCTTAGCAATGTATTGGTGATCAGCCCTGGAGGATTATTATCATGAGCCGCTGTTAGGTGCCAGATTCGTACTCAGAAGCTTATTTCAATGGCAGAGGTCAGCCCAGGAACAAATTGCATGTGCACCTCTAATACGTTTCTACCAAGCCCAGAAAGCATTTCTCTGGGCACCTGCACTACACAAGGATGCAAAGAAATACAGAATCAACTTTGTTCAAGGTTTACTTGAGACAATTGGATCTACGTAGCCAGTTCTGGGTTGGAAATTCCTGAAGATTTGGGGGTGGAGCCTTGGGAGGAACCTCATCCTGGTAGAATGCCATGAGGTGCACCTTCCAAAGCAGCCATTTTCTCCTGGGAAACTGATTTCTGTAGACTGGAGATCAGTTAGATGTGAGAGATCTCCAGATCCCAATCAGAAGTTGGCCAGGTCACATGGAAATAGAGGGGAGCAAACTTTAATATATTTCACTTGATTCAGAGATCTCTGGCATTAGGCCTCAGAAACTGTGGTTTGGTTTTGGAACATAAGTATGTAGGGTTGCCAGGTCCGTCCTGGTGACTGGCGTAGGATGGGGAGCAGCAGGGAGGCCCATCTATGTCACTGACCATGTAACCTGGAAGTGATGTCATCATGTCTGGGACATCGGGGTGATGCTCTATGGTATTTGAACAAAAACTCTATGGTATATTTGACTTCTTCCTAAGAGTTTTTGCCCAAATACCAGAGCATTGCCCCAGACGTGATTATGTCAGGTCCCCCCCTGCTGGCCAGCTGATCAGTGGCAGGGAGGTGGGGCCTATCAGATGGGGGACCCCTGCCTCCACTGGGGGAGGTCTGGCAACCCTATTAACATCTGACAGCAATGCTGATTCTGTGAACTTAGGCAGATCATGAGAGGGAGAGCAGGAAGGGTGGCCTCAGTGCTTGGATCTTGTGGCCCTTTTGTACACGCCCTGGGAAATGCTGATTGCCACTTTGGGACCAAGAAGCAATTTTTCTCCAGGCCAGTTTGGCCAGAGATCCTGGAGGTTTTTTGTCATCTTCTGGGCATGGAACAGCAGTCACTGGCAGGTGTGGAGGGGGAGGTATTTGTGTATTTCCTGCATTGTGCAGGGGGTTGGACTAGATGACCCTGGAAGTCCCTTCCAACTCTATCTATATATCTAATTCCCAAGTTGCCCCCTGCTTGCGGATATCTAAATCTGCACATCGGGGGCACCTGGGGGGCAGGGAGATTTTCCTCCTCATGTGGGGCAGTCCCGAGGTGTGCAGAAAAATCTAAAAAGTTGAAAAAAGTATAAGGGGGGTATTTAAATCCCCCCAAAAGTAAAAGAGCCTTCCCTGCACATGCGCAGAGAAAGCACTCACCAATAGGAACTGTGGCTGCTGGCAGCGGCAGCACAGGGAGAGAAGTCTTGGCAGCCGGGCTGTGGCCATTGCTGGAGGAACCATTGCTGTGGCCATTGGTGCCATTGCTGCTGGTGGCGGTGGTGGGGGAGGGAGAAGAGCCGCAAAGGGCTCACTGCCTTTGCTGCTCATGGCCACGGTGGAGAGAAACCTTGGAGGGCTGGTGGCTAGGCTCAGCTGCAGCCGTTGCTGCTGTCATCGGGGGGAATCCTGGCAAGCCCAACAGACCCAATAGAGAACAGCTTTGCTGCCGCTGCCACCAGGAAATGGGCGGGGGTGGGAGAAGGCTTGGCCAGCCAGCGGCTTTATGCTGCTCAGCCCTTGCCACTGCCCGGGGGGAAGGGAGTAAATTTGGTGGGCCGAGCTCAGGCCTCACCACCACTGCTGGGGAAGGGGGAGGGGAAAGCTTAGTGGGCCAGCCAGGCCTCACCACTGCCAGGGTGGAGGGAGAAAGTTCGGTGGGCTGTCCAGGCCTCACCACTGCTGCTGGGGGGAAGAAAACTTGGTGGGTCGAATTCAGGCCTCGCTGCTGGTGCTGGGGTGGAGGGGGAAGAAGGCTTGGAGGGCGTGGGCCTCGCTGTGGGGGATGGGGGGGCAGGGGAGAAGGCTCACCTGCGGCTTCCTTCTCCTCCCGTGGAACTTCTCCCCCCCATGAGTATCATGGGTCCCCCTTCTTGTTATTCTATCATTCTATCACAGTTTGTATCAGCCAAGGCAGCCTGTAATTTACTAGCTGTCTATCCAATCTACTTCACAGAGTTGTGGAAATAATAAAGATTTGATAGTTCCATACCCACCCAGAATTCCCTCTAAGCTGCATTAGGGGGTCCCAGCAGCAACATTTTAGCTGGCGGCACAGAGGGAATTTAGCTGGCAGTGTAGCCTACAAGTGAACTGAAATAGGCATTTCCCCTCTTCATTGGAAACAGTGGAGGATGGGGGCACCTCCTTCTGGGGCTCATAGAATTGGACCCCCTGGTCCAATCTTTTTCAAACTTGGGGTTTTTTTAAGGAGAGGCACTAGCAGCTATGCTGCAAATTTGGTGCCTCTTCCTCAAAAAACAGGCCCCCCCCAGAGTCCCAGATACCCCCAGATTGATTCTCCATTATAGCCTATGGGGCCCATTGACTATAATGATCCCCATATAAACTATAATGGAGCCAGGAAAAATTTTTTTTGCACATCCCTATTATGCTTTTCAGTATGATTTGTAAGCTGCCTTGAGTCACAGGGAAAAGTGGGATATAAATATTTGAATAAATTAGTAGTTTGGGCAAATTGATAGCATTTAAGCAACTTCCTGTTTATTAGGTTATACAGCATTCTGTTATACTTGACCTGTAATGCTGGTTCTCATATTTCACACACACAGTAGACTGCAAGAGTCTCCCCCCCCCCCCACAAGTGCTGGCCTGTTTTCTAAGGCTCAGCACAGGGCGACAGTCCAAGGCCAGGTCTACCAATATAGTGGAAAGGGGTGGGTGAAATTTGACTTGATTCTGTTTTCTCTTATAAAGTTTAAATTATTCTTAAAATATAGCTTAAATATAATTTAAAATAATTTATTCTGAGATTTTTACAAGGTTATGGAAATAATCTTCTAAAAAACTAATTGACATGATAGTCAAATGTAGAAACGCTCATAACTTTAATGCTACCAGCTTTTTTCACTCACAAGGTAGAATTCCTGCTGACAGCCTTGCAGAGCTTGGAGGAGACATTGCCCACTACCCCGAGTGCTTTTGAGCAAGGAAGGGGGGTAGCAACCGAAGCAAAGCGATCTACCCACGCATGCTTGCATTAGTCATTTGTGGCACACCAGCGTCTCGAAGGGGGGCATCTTCCATTTTACAGCAGCTTCTTTGTAAGGTAACATGGACAGGATTCTGCTCATCACAGCCAACCATGCAACCCCTATCTGCATTCTGAGGTAAGGCTGGGTTTTTTGCTCTACATACTTGGGCAGTGAAGGGAGAGAACAGGAGATTTATTCCTAAACATGTGAACTGTGGCCTTACTATATAATTTTATCACTAGTGTCTACCCATCTCTATCCTTGTATTAGAGTCCCGGGCCTCTAGAGCAAAAAGCACACGTCCCTGGAAAGTTATATATGAAGCTGCTGCTGCTGCTGCTGCCTTCTTCCCAGGTAAAGGCTTCCCCACATACTGCAGCATCCCAATTCCAGCAAGACTTGTGTGAATTATGCTGCAGGAGAAACTGGAAAAGCAGGTGAGAACCAGAAAGGGTCTTGCTGCTGAGCAAGATTATTAAATAGTAGATAACAAAAACTGCCTGATGGGAGAAGGGAGCACTGGCATTTGCTGGTTTGTATGGAAATAAGGCCAGTTCAAGGTAATCGGTTACCAAAAGCAAGGGGCACCTATGGCCTGGAGCAAGTCAAAGTCCCTGCGCTCTGTCGGGGCCCTCCTCATTGTGCTGCACCAAGCGGCTACTTAGGCCTGAGTAGAGAACCAGCTCTGGGTTGACATTAGCCAAGTGACACCTTTGTCATCCAAACAATGGCAACTGAATTGGGACAAACGGGTAGATTCATTGTGTGGGCAGCTACAGAGTCAGTGAGTTGAAGTGGCTGGAAATCAGCACGGGCGACGTGACCCCCCACAGCCGCTCCGCATCAGTCATTGTGCTAACATGCCTCCCTCCCAATTCTTGTTATATCCAGAACCTGCCTAATCCCGTATGTACCTCTAGTGACCACTTCAGTCATTTCCAGAGGCCCTGCTTTGGGTAGCCCCCCCCCATCTGAGGCTCACGAAAGGGCCTCCTCGATGGTCGCAGAGCTGAGACTCTGGAACTTCGGGATGGACGGAGATTCACCCGTCCCCCTCTGTTGTCTGTGGCCACCTGCTCCCTCTCTCTCTGTGTGTGTGTGTCACAGTCCTTTCTCTGCCAAACCTCCCACTGCCCTTTCCGGCTCCGGCACTCCCGCTCTTCTCTGCTCAAAGCTTCTCTCTCCAAAATCGGGGGGGGGGGAGAAGCAGGGCTACTGCGATTTAGCTTAATGAACTTGTGTAATTGTGCTCCATGCTTTCTATGGTTTTACAAAACCAGTACAAAAGGATCATTTTTAGAATACAAATTATGCTGTCTTTTAAGATTGGGACAGTAGTCCAAGCAAAATAATCTTTTACCTTTCCTTTATATATTTGCCAGACACAAAGAAATTAATATCTGGCTTCCTGGTAGTTCTCCTAATGATTCCGTCATCAAGATTTTCAGGGAACTCCAGCCAAACATTCACTGCTGGCTGAATCTGGCTTTTTACCCAGCCATAAACAGGACTGATGGCCTAAAGGTCTGCAGAATGCTGGCTGGGACTGGCAAAAACCATCTCTTTTAACACTGCAGATGACTGTTCACAACTATGGAATGTGAAGTTCATTGACACTTTTTTAAAAAAGAAAACTTTAGAGCTTGAAGCCAAAGATGTGACTAGTTATTTCGAATTAATGGGAGGGTTCTTCACCCTCTGCTATTTCCAGCCACACACAGTTCTCGTAGCCCGTTCATTTGCTTTTCCTGTTCTAAGACTCATCCCTTTATAGTGTTCTAGACCGGGGGTGGCCAAACTGTGGCTCAGGATCCGCATGCGGCTCTTTCACACACATTGTGCGGCTCCCGGCAAGGGCGGCTGGGGAAGCTAAGTATCATTAGCAAACAAATATCATTGGACAAATAAATATCATTATCAATATCTGCTTCTACCGCTGTTATTATTTTTGGCAGTCTCGTTTAGTGTTAATAAGAAGCAAATCTGAATATTTACCAGTAAAAAATATGTAATGTATGTTCATCTCTTGCGGCTCTCAAACATCTGACGTTTCTTCCGTGTGGTTCTGACGTTGAGCAAGTTCAGCCCCCCCCCCCGGAAGCTCTGCTGCTCCCAGGCTGCAAACCAACAGCGGCTTCTCACATTGTTCACATCTTCCCCGTTGCCTGTTCTGCGTGAGAATCCAGCCGGGAAGCAGGCTGCCCCTCATTTCGGGGGTCTCAGTGGACAGGGGCACGGCATAGGGAGAGGTGTTCTCCCCCCCGCCCCCAAATCCCGAACCTGACAAAGGTTAGTCAAATGTAAAAAAAGGGGGCCAATATTAAAAACTTACTGAAGGAAATATATAAAAATACACATATTGATTAATCACAAATTTAAAACCACCAGGCACAGAGTAAAAATAATCCTCTACAATCATGGGAAGGTGATTCCTGGACCAGAAGTTTATATCTGAGTACCACTTGGCCTGTGATTGCATGATTAGAGGCTTCATTTATTTTTTGCTCTGTGCCTGGTGGGTTATCTTGAAACAACTTGCTTCTGGTCCTGATTGAATGTAGGCTTTGTATTTACATGATTGTACTATATGTTATTATAATAGCCAATATTTTCCTTACTACTGACCTCTGAGGAAGGCCGGTGTAGGCCGAAACACATCAGGTCAGATTTATGAGCCCGTGTTTTATCGTTTGTTATTTATACATAACATGCGATTGGGCCCTTATATAATTTTAAATTTGTGATTAATCAATACAGGTATTTTTATATATTTCCTTCAGTAAGTTTTTAATATTGGCCCCCTTTTTTACGTTTGACTAACTTTTGTCGGGTTCTGGATTCTAGGTTTTAGGTTCAGTTCTTGCCCCCTTTCCCCTCTTTTTCTCCCCCTCTCCCCACCCATGTGGCTACTGGCTCGGCTCCTTCGAAGGAGGCTGGCAGCAGGACACTTTGGGGGGGGGAGGGGAGCCCCCCTGTTCCTGCTTGCTCCCGCTGGCTTTGTGCGGCAGCAGGGGCACTAACCAGGAGGAGAGGGCACTCCCCCCCTTGCATGGCTGCAACTCCAGCAGGCGGCAGGAGGACTCTGCAGCTGGCTGGCTGGCTGGCTGGCTGGGAGAGGGCAACCCGGGCAAGCCACGCCTCCTGCCCTTCGGCACCCCCTACTGACTGCTTGGGTGGTGACCTGGCCCGGCTTCCCGGGACACGCACGCACAGCAAGGCTCGACTCAACTGAACGGAGACGGCAGATTTCACTGGAAGGCTACTGCATAAGAATCTGTTTCAACACGGCAGCGGCTTAAGTGGCCAGACTGTTTTCACCTGCAGGGGAAAGGCAAGGAGTGGCCCCACTCATGATCAGGCCCCCTCCTGACAGCCCCACCGATGGGAGAGCACTGGGCTCCAAGGGAGGGCTGGCTTCTCCCTGGCAGACCTGCCCG
This sequence comes from Gekko gecko, assembly GCA_029375565.1. Lineage (NCBI taxonomy): Eukaryota > Metazoa > Chordata > Lepidosauria > Squamata > Gekkonidae > Gekko > Gekko gecko. The sequence goes on from JAPDNY010000003.1 coordinate 90,676,899, forward strand.
TAAGATGGAGCACGCTGTGGAGGAAAGGACAAGGGGGAAGCAAGTTTATTCTCTGGCAGAAGGAAGCTGGCAATGGCACAGTAGTTGTGTGTGCAAAGATGGGCGGAGACCCTTTCTTCTCCCAGTGTATCACAGTGAAAGGCTACTCCCCTGGCCCCGCTCCATAAAGAAGTGCTCAGTGGCATCAAAGCACATTGAAAGAACAATCGAAGGTCACCTGTAATACAGCATGGCACCTAACGCCCCCCACGGAGAGCTGTGCAGTGTCCAAGGCCACTGTGAGATCGGAAACAAGTGTGCGGAGTGAGCCCCCACCAAAGCAATGGCTCTTTCCTGCCCCCAGTGCTACCCGTTTTCTGTGGAACAGCTGTGAAGGTGAGCGTGCAAGGCGGCTGTGGCCTCCTAGAGGAAGGGCTGATTTCCTTTCCTCCCTGCGGTTCTTCTCCTAAGCAGATACCGGCTCCCAGGACAATGCAAGACTCTAGTAGCGTCAAGGCAGAAGAAAGACGACCGTGCAGTACTGATCCGCCCTCTGTCCAGCCTCTGGGCTCCATGCATCACTCCGCTTAACAACAGCATACAGGGAGGTAGGCAGAGGCAAATCTTCATCCGGAGCAGGGATCCACGTCTATGCTGGCTTGGCGCACCATCTGCCGGGATCGAGAGCCGGGTAGAGAACTTGGGACATTGTCCTCACCAGGCTGGGGATCGTGCGGAGAAGGCGACTGGACCCTACCGGGGCTCTCGGGATTCGTGTGTCCCTCAAACTCTTTGGTCCGGCTCACCACCAGGGCAGCGTCAGCCAGTTGGGCCACTGAGAGGCGGTGCTGTAAGGGGGGCTTGCGGCAGAACGGGATGGGGCCTTCCATGCGCCTGACAGCTTTACGCACACGACCTTTTGCTGGGTGGTAGGACAGCTGCTTGCAAAGCTGGGAATGGCCTTTAGGAGCCTTACGCCCACGGTGCCCTGGCTTGCGACACTGCAGCCGTTCTGTTTCGGGCAAGCCCTGTTTTGCGGAAGAGTTTGTTGCTGCTCTTAATTTCTCTTCATTTGAAGGGGATGACTCAGAAGTGACAGGCGTTTTCCTCTCAGGATGATGAAATACCTGTTGGAGGAAAGAAGAGGTAGACAGGCTGAGTACCAACAACTAAACAGGATTCCTCTTCATTCTCCCCCCCCGCCCCCCATTCCACCCCAGGTTCCAGACCTTGTGCCTCCCCCGCAACTCCTTGCTCAGCACCTTTTCGTGCACCGCCATTTCTTTTTGCACGTCTCATTATTCCTTGCCCCGCTTGCCATCATATGGCTTGTTCTGTTGAAGGTCGTCACAGGGACACACCCTTACCTCTTCTTCTGAGGCAGACTCTGGCACAGGGATGTGTTCTGGGCTATCCATCTCACTGATGCTGCGCATGACTGCATAGAGGTTAATGCGCTCTCGTCGGGGTTGGACTGACTGCTCCGATACTTTCATCGTTGCCAGGTGTCTTCGCACTTCCTCAGCCCCCGAATCATCCGAGGCCCCGTGTTCCTCTGTCTCCAGAAGACTAAGTTGGGTGCCATCAGGTGGGTCTTGAAGCTGGTTGGGTTCTTCAGGGGGCTCCCGCAGAGGTCGAAAGCAATACTGGGGTGTTGTCACTGGCTCCTCTGTTTCCTCCTCTGAGCTTATTGTCTCATAGTTTGGGCTTCCTGAAGGATCACTGCTGACATCACTTATGTCTGAAGAACCTTCCGACCGAGCATCTTCCGCCTTTTGTTCCCATAGGTTGCTGTGTCGGCTGCACAGACACATAAGATGGTTGTGATGTACTGGGTTGCATTTAAAAAACTAAAAGGTCACTTAAAAAAAAATGAAAGCTGGGAATTCAGAGAACTTGGTAGACACACTGGAACATTAAAACATGGTATTCAATTGCTGATTAACCCCCCCCCCCTGCCCCAGGTGTCAGGGAGGAAATGGAGGCACCAGAAGGGTCCAGATTTCCCTTCTATATGGGTGCCATCCTGGCCTTACTAATATCTTTCCCAAAACATCGCTGCAAAGCAGACTTGGGAAAGATCACAGGAGAGTCAGGGAGAGCCCGGAAGGTATGTGGAAGTGCCGTGATGCCCCCAGGGAAGCAGAACAGAAACCTGCTCTCCAAAGCATCCATGTGGGGCACACACATCCACACACCTTTTCTTTACATCCAAATGCTCTCTGCTTGAACTGCTTTCCCACCTAAAAGGGGGGGGGTTTCAGGCCACCCTTTTACACGCTGGGATGCAGGGCTTGTCAGAGAGCCGCTGGGCAATAACCCATCCAGCTTCCGTCCGGGTGCTAAGCTCGTCCCTCCGGGTGGGCTGGCGGAGTCGGACGGCTGCCGTCCCCACCGGTCCCCTTGGCCACTCGTACCGGCACTGCTCATATTCCCCCGTGCCCTTCCCCTGAGGTTACCTGGCGTCCAGAATACCCTGGTAAAGTTCCAGCTGCCTCATGAAACCGGGATTGGGGTGGACGATTGGGCGCCGCTCCCGCACGTGCCAGAGGGCCTGTTCCAGGGACCAGCCAAACGCCTTCATCGTGTAGGCAACGACCGTGGAGGCAGAGCGGCTCACGCCCATCTTGCAGTGCACCAGCACCCGCGAGCCTTGCGCTCTGCAGGGAAGAATCTTTGCTTCAACACCTGCCCATCCACAGATTGCTCACATCATGTGAGGCTCAACGGCCTGAGACCAGCAACTCCTGTCGTCTCCCTGGAGAGAAGTCTGGCCGCTCAAGTGCACAGAGCCAGGCGGACACAGAGAGGAAGTTTCTAGGCAGGGCTCCCAGGATCTCAGCAAGGGAGAAGGATGCTGGGTTCGGTTACCTGCTTCCCCAAACAGATGACTGTCTTCATTATATTTGGCCATTATGCCTAACCAGAACTGCATACACGGTTCCCAATCCCGTGCGTCAGAAGCTGCTCGCACAGCCCTAAGTGCTGGGTTCGGAGATTCAGCCCAGGTAACCATAGGCACAGGGTGGCTTTCCATGTAGCGTTTCCTAACCCAGCAGGTACTGCACTGAGGTTCACACTCGCAGTTGGAAAGGAGAGGTATAGATGTGCGTGGAGTTTCACAACTCTCCCCCTTCTTCCTGCTTACCTTTTCCTGAATTGTGCTCTGTCTATTTCATGAGGAAACACCAGCCAATCAGAGACCACTTAATGAGCATGATGGCATCTTTCTATCACTCAGCCAAACAGATACAGCTATGAGATTACGTCATGAAACCAAACCAGAGTACAGGTAAGCTTCCTGCCTTCCCTTTTTGCCCTGTTTCACAGGTCCTTCTAAATAATTTCCAAGGAGTCTGTTTAGCAGAAGAAGTGGACACTCAGAAGTGTCTGTGCATGTGCTGTCATTATGAGACAGGGACACTGGTACTAAAGCCCTTTAACAATACACAAATGCTGTAGTTGCATTCATATATGTGCACATGCGTGCACGCACACACACACGCACACTCCATTTCCATGCCTCCTCCTCCTCCTTCTCACCGGGCAGCTGAAATGAAGCTGTAGGTCTCCTTCCAGTGTGGCAGTAGCTGTGCAGTTTCTTCATCATACAGCCGCACATTCATGTACGTGAAATGCTCCGGGAAGAAGTTGTCAATCTCACGGGTTACATTGAGGATGTGGCTGATGCTGGAAGACAAGACAGAGAAAAACAGGTTGCTTACCTGTAACTGATGATCTTCGAGTGGTCATCTGTGCAGTACCACACATGGGTTGGGCGCCTGCGCACGACCTCGATTGGAGAAAGTTCTAGAGCTTTGCCTCAGAAGAGCTTTGGCGGGCTCTCTTCCTGCCCTGGGGAGAAGGCACGCACTGCGCATGCCCAGAGTGGGGGAGAGAGCCGCCTCTCATTCAGTTCCTTTGACCGCCACCGTTAAGTCCCATCAATCCAAAGAAGGAGATCTGGAGATGCCAGCAGCGGGGAAGGCCGGGTGGGATTGTGGTACTGCACAGATGACCACTCGAAGATCATCAGTTACAGGTAAGCAACCTGTATATCTTCATCGTGGTCTCTGTGCAGTCCCATACATGGGTGATTACAAGAGCTGAACCAGTTGGAGGAGGGAGCTGGCAACTGAAAAAGACACAAGCAAACTGGTTAAGACACAGCATCATCATCAAACCAAGTCACCCAATGGTCCTACCTGAGGAAACAGCAGGGTCAAGCGAAGAGAGATTGCAGTACCGTCTGACCGAAGGCAGCATCCCATCGGGCTCGGACGTCGAGTGCGTAGTGGGTCACGAAGGTCGATGCCGAGGACCACGTAGCAGCCGCACAAATGTCTTCCAACGGGACACCAGCCAGGAAAGCGGTGGACGTCGATACCGCCCATGTAGGATGGGCAGTGACACAGGCAGGAACAGGTTGACGTGCCAGCTCATAGCAAAGGGCTATGGTGGAAGTCACTCATTTAGAGAGACATTGAGAAGAAACTGGCTCCCCCAGATGCGGAGGGCCATAAGCTAGGAACAGCCGAGGAGATTTACGTATGGGCTGTGTCCTATGCAGGTAGAAAGAGAGTGCTCTGCGAACATCGAGACAGCGCAAGGCTCCTGAGAGGCATCAGTCAGGTTTGGAAAGAAGGTAGGCAGGACAGACGACTGAGAGAGATGAAAGGCAGAGATGACTTTAGGGAGGAAGGAAGGATCTGGTCTCAGGACAACCTTCTCCCTATGAAAAATTGTATAGGGGGAATCAGACCTAAAGGCAGCTAGCTCCCCTACTCTACACGCGGTAGTAATGGCTACTAGGAAGGCTGTTTTCCAGGAAATTAGCCTGAGATCGGCAGTAGCCATAGGTTCGAACGGTTTGGACATGAGTTGAGAAAGGACCAGGGACAAACTCCACGAAGGCACCAAAGGCTTCCTAGGAGGGCAAAGCCAAAGGAGACCTTTGAGGAACATTTTGGTGAGACGATGGGAGAATGCCGAGGATCCTTGTATCAAGGGGTGATAAGCGGAGATCATCGCCAAATGAACCTGCAAGGACGAGTATGCGAGGCCAGCATCCTTCAAGTGGACGATGTAGGAAAAAATCTCAAGGAGAGATGAACGAGCTGGATCGAAGGAGTGATCAGAGGCATAGGACTGGAATCTCGTCCACTTGAATCGATAGGAATGTCAAGTAGAAGGCTTCCAAGCATTCAGAAGGATTTCAGAGACTTGCGGCGGGAAGTCTAGGGCTGGATCCTCCAGGTCGTCAATCTGAAAACCCCCGGATCAGAATGCAGGATTCTCCCTTGAGTCCGAGAGAGGAGATCAGGGACAACAGGGAGAGGGTGGAAGGTACGATGGGAGAGTTGGAGCAGATGGGGAAACCAGACCTGGCGTGGCCACCAAGGACTGACTAGTATGCACGATGTGCCATCTTCGAGGATCTTCTGAACGACCCAGGAGATGAAAGGGAATGGAGGAAAAAAGTAAAACAGGGTTCCGGACCAGTTGTGAAGAAATGCATCCCCGAGTGACCGAGCAGACAGGGGACCCCTGCTGAAAAACAGGCGACATCGAGCATTGTCGGCGGTCACGAAGACGTCGACAGAGGAGCAGCCGAACTCAAGAAAGAGAGGCCGAAGATACCAGATGGGAATGGACCAGTCATTGTCCGACGAGGTGGAGTGACTCAACTGATCTGCATCGACATTTTGAGCTCTGGGAATATGTATTGCTGACAGCGTGATGGAGTGATCGAGGCACTAGGACCAGAGGTCGATCGCCAAGTTGCAAAGACGAATAGAGGCAGTGCCGCCCTGCTTGTTGATGTAGTAAACCATGGTGGTGTTGTTGGAAGCCACCTGGACGACACGACCCTGAAGGATCGGAAGAAATGACCGAAGGGCGAGATGAATCGCTTGCAACTCTAGGAGGTTTATGTGATGAGTCACTTCGCGAGCAGACCAAACCCCCTACGTAGAAAGTGTTCCGCACTGGGCTCCCCAACCCCAGAGGGAAGCGTCTGTGGTCAGCAACAACTCGGGAGGAGGAGGCCGAAAGGGCATGCCGGAAAGGAGGTGGACGGGGTGAAACCACCAGTCGAGAGAGTCGAGGACGCTCTGTGGGATCGACAAAATCATGTGCCAAGGACTCTGTAGAGGATCGAAGGCACGGAGGAGCCACAGCTGAAGGGGCCGCATTCTCAACCGGGCATGACGGACAACAAACACCGTGGAGGCAAAGTGACCGAGGAGCCTCATGACAGAGCGAGCGGATTGTTGAGGAACAGTCCGAAAGGAGGACACCAGCGCCAGAATGTCGGAAGCCCTCGATTCCGAAAGAAAGGCCCGTTCGAGATTGGTGTTGAGATGGGCTCCAAGAAACCGAAGGACCTGGAGTGGCTGAAGGGAGGACTTGGCGGTATTGACACAAAGACCGAGGGCACGGAGGAGAAAAAGAATCTCTCGAGTATTGTGGAGCAACTGAACTTGCGTCGGAGCTACGAGAAGCCAGTCGTTGATGTAGGGATAAAGTGTGATCCCTCATTGATGAAGTTCGGCCATCACCACAGCCATCAGTTTGGTAAATACCCTTGGGGCGGTGGAAAGACTGAATGGAAGGACTCTGTACTGGTAGTGAGCATTTCCAACGGCAAACCGAAGGAATCAACGGTGTTGAGGACGGATAGTGACATGGAAGTATGCATCTTGGAGATCGACCGACACGAGCCATGTCCCCCGTGGAAGAAGTGGGAGGATCGACTGTAAAGTGACCATTCTGAATTTTTGATACCAAATGTAACGGTTGAGACCTCGAAGATCCATAATCGGTTGGAAGCCACCGTCTCTCTTGGGGACCAGGAAATACTTTGAGTAAAAGCCGAGAGTCCGTTGTGTCTCCGGTACAACCTCGATGGCTCCCTTGGCAAGAAGAGTGGAAATCTCGATATCGAGAAGAGGGTCTGGAGTTGTGGCGACAAAGTGTGGAAGGACTGGAGGCGAAATGAACTCTATGGCGTACCTGACCCGTAGAATGGTGAGGACCCAGGAGTCCGTCGAAATTTCTTCCCAGGTTGGTAGGAAGGGGAAGAGACGGGAGGGGTGTACAACGTTGGGGAGGGCAGGCGGTGGAGACAGTCAAACAGACTGCTTGGACTGTGATGGCTTTTTCGAAGGCTGAGGTCGATGCTTGGAGGGAGGGTGGGAGTCGTAAGGCTTCCTCCTCCACTGGGAATTGGATGCCAGTGATGGATAACGTCTAGAACCGGAAGGCTTCCAGGGACAGTTCCGAGGCCGGTAAGAAGAAGCGGACACCCCGAGGTTTCGAGCCTGCTTCCTACTGTCATCAACAGCTTTTAAAGCCTTGTCGGTAGTAGAGTGGAAGAGGCCATCACCATTGAATGGAAGATACTCTTTGCGGAACTTAACACTAGGTTGTAAGGAGGTGCCCCGCAGCCAAGCATGGCGCCTGAGAGTGATGGAAGAGACCAGAAGCTTCGAAGAGCAACTAACGGCATGACGGACTGAGTTAATCTGCTGTTTTGATATAGAGCAGATTTCCGACAAGGCGCCCGACAGAGTGGCATGATGTTCCTCAGGGACAAAGTCCAAGACGGGATGGACAGCATTTGTGATGTTGAAGGCATATGCCGACAGATAAGAGAGATAGGTGTCGATGCAGAGATTCATGGAGGCAAAAGAATACATCTTTTTGGCAAGAAGGTCAAGTTTGCGACCCTCATGGTCAGGTGGTGCAGACTGTTGTACGGGCTGCTTCGATCTTGACAATGAATGTATGACCACTGAATTCGGCTGCGGTTGAGAAAGGAGGAACTTGCCGGAATTCTGCTGGATCTTGTAAAGAGCATCACACCGCCTAGAGACCGGGGGGATTGATGCCGGGTGCTCCCAAGATTCCTTCAAAACTGAAAGGTGGACTGGAAGCAAGGGCAAGACAGTAGAAGGAGGAAGGTCAGCTTGGACCAGCTTGTGAACCACATCGGTCACAGCAGACGACTCCGTGGAACCCTGGACTTGAAGGGTGGTGGCCATTCAAGTAACGAGCTCCAGGTAAGCCTTAGGACCCTCAGTGGGAGAAATAGAACCTGAGCGTTGAGGCTCGTCAGCAACTCGAGTGGCATCAGGATCAAGCTCCACAGAGTCTGAACGGTCAGATATGGACATCGGAGAGGAGGACCTCAATGGCTGAGCAAGATCAAGAGCCACATGGTCATCAGGAGGAGGATGATACCGAGGATCTAAGGGAGAACTCTTCGGGGCATCCCTAATCTTCGAGGGTTCAGTAGGTTGGTCCCAAGGAACTGAACGCGCCGAGGCCACCGATATGGAGCGGCGTGGGCAGCCAGAGACATGACTCCGATCAGTACGTTCGGAGTGTCGGATCCGATCATAATGATGACACTCAGGCGTCGGGGACCTCGAATAGTAGTAGACACAATGCGGATGTTCTCGGCTCTCATTGAAAGACCAGCATTGATCGGAAGGCAAGCCCGATGAAGACGGAGACTGTTGACAGATCGGTCTCCTTCGGTCATAACAGGAGCGAGACCGCGTCAATGCACCAAAACAGGCCTCTCGTCCAAATTGTGGACGGGGAGATCAGAATGCCTAGAAGGAGATCGGGAACGTCGAGGAGGAGACAACGGTGGTGGCGACCTTGTTGACTGACCAAGAGGAATTAAGCCAGAAGTCGAAGACAAAGTGTGCTGCGGCGTTGGAGGCGGCACTGCAGACCTTTGAGAGGTAGAGGCCAACACGGGCGTTGAAGTCGTCAGGCCAGTAATGACGACAGGCTCAACCACCAAAGCTGAAGCAGACGGTTTAACCTTCGATTTCGAAGGGGTCTTTCGTCAGCCCTCTTAAGTTTCGATTTCGGTGCCTTTGAAGAGGTGTCCGATTTCTTTGCCGCAGAGGCATGAGAAGCCGCTGACGACATTGTAGGGCGTAAAGCCGACTCTAAAAGGAGAGCCCGAAGTCTAACCTCTCGGTTGCGTCGAGCCTGTCGAGTAAAACTCTCGCACAATGTGGGCAACTATCAACCTTATGGGCTTCTCCCAAACAAATTAAACAAAAGTCGTGCCCGTCATTCAAAGGAATTTTGGTAGGGCAACAAAGGCACACCTTGAAAAACTTAGTTTTGCCCATACAAAGTGAAACTCACCCACCAAAGAAAGGGGGGGGACACAAGAGAAAAAAGAAAAAGAGATTTTTTTTGGGGGGGGGATTTACAGAGAGGAAGGAGAAATATGAGGAAAGGTGAGGAGAAAAGAGAAAAGGAGCCGAGAAATACTCAACTGAGGCAACCGACAGAGCAGCAGTAACGAGGTGTGAACGTGAAGGCGGTCGAAGAAGAACTGAGTGGGAGGCGGCTCTCTCCCCCGCTCTGGGCATGCGCAGTGCGCGCCTTCTCCCCAGGGTGGGAAGAGAGCCCGCCAAAGCTCTTCTGAGGCAAAGCTCTAGAACTTTCTCCGATTGAGGTTGTGCGCAGTTGCCCAACCCATGTGTGGGACTGCACAAAGACCACGACGAAGATCAGGCTGGGTCCTCCAATACACCCTCAACGCAGGGAGGATGAGCAACCTCCTACCACCACTATGTTGTCATCTTTCTTCCCCCAGCCAATAAGATCCCATCTTTTCTTCTAACCATCTCATCCTACAATTGCTCAATAGCCCAGGGTGGGATCAAAACCTGCAGCAGAAATCCTTTTTGGTTAGAAAACAAACTTGCACTAAGAGCTATGGCAAATGGTCATCAGGATTCTAGATCAAAGGGACTCTCCCAGAGCTGCTGGCATTGCATGACAGGCCATGTCTTGTACAGACCACATACTTGTTCCTTTGAAGCTCCTCAAGGTTGGCTGCATTCCACTCAGAGCCCTGGAGCAGAAAAGAACACCACAAGACATGGTTCAGTCCAATGATATGTAAACAGTGAGCAAACATGCTTATATCCTTGACTTCCTTACTAAACGCGTCCCTCAGAGAACAGCTCAGAATTGAGTTATGCGTTTAGCAAGACTATGTCATGGAGTCTTTCTTCAATTGTACCACTTCATGCTGCGAGGGCGCAGGGTAGATCTGCACCTGCCACTGTGCCAACTCAGCAAAGAATGAACAACTGTTTGCCTCTCTGGTTTATCTGATGGACGGTATTGGAGATCAATGTGGTCATTTGCTTGCATTTTGAAAGATATTCTTCCATGGGCCTCACCCCTTGGAAATCCTGAAGTACACTGCAGTCCCACGTGGCCTGTTCTTGCCCACACAGGACAAAAGTTAACTTCAGCCGGCCAATTAATCTATTTTAGCTGAGAGAATATATTCAAGGTCACTTATTCATTAGAATTTGCCTAATGGTTTCCTACCCGTTTTCTGTGGTTGTCTCCCAAGACCCTTCTGCATGTCTCACTCCTCCTGAAGCCAGGCGGGGGGGGCAGGTGGGGACGAGGCCCCCTTCGGAAGCGGGGCTTAGATGATGGGTCTCTCTTGCCGGGGGAAGGCCTCCCAGCACCCTCCCCTCCTCTGGTTCGGGAAACAGGCTGGAATGGTCCCTGTTCCAGGTGGCTCTTTGGGAAGACGGATGCTGAATATTTTATATTACCATGGGGAGGAGTTCATGGTTTTTATTCTTGTTCCTGTGTATTATGGTTTCCTTAGTTTTCTATTGGACTTGATTTAGTTGATTATGATTTTATCAACTGTTAGGTGCCTTGGGCCCCTTCGTCCAAGAAAGAAGAGCAACGCGTAAATATTTCAAGCAAACCCAATAAACTGTGTGGCTCAGATCCCCCTTAACTCCCCTTTGGGGGTATGTCAGTCAAGGGGGATGAAAAGTCCGAGGGTTTGCTGCATCCTTTCGAGAACAAGGGCGATGTGGGAATTCATAGAAGGGATACTGTGCAGAACTAGGGGTGATTTTTCATTGTGGGCTAATTAATGCAAAGCACGACTCATTCTTTGTTAGCAGAGATCCCTCCTGACGCAGGATCGGTTATGCCTCCATCCAAGAAAAAAAAAACAGGCAGTCTTGTTGGTATCCTTCACGGAGCACCTTGTGACAAGGAGTCCGAGAATTTTTGTGTATTTGTGTGTGTGTGTGGGGGGGGAGAGCTGTTTGTTTGAAGGGTGCCACTGGAGTCAGCTATAAAGGGTGAGTCAAGCGTCCATAAACAGCTACGGCTCCGCCTTCAGAAAATACACCTCTAAGAAGTTATTGCTTGGATGATGCTGTATAATTTGGCATGAGCTTCACTGTCCAGCCATGCCATGGCTGAGGGCCTTTCCACAAAATTCAAAAGTAGTGTGTCCCAACCACATTTTGTGGTTACTCCTCCAAGTTTAGTCCGCATGCAAGGGACAGAGAGGGGGGGACAGCTTTGCTACGTGGGAATCAACCTGCCACAGATGACTGAGGGGTGAGGCGGCAGAGGCCGTAGGAGGGAAGCTCTCGGCTCGGGATACTGGAGAAGAGGCACAGCCTGAAGGCCACCAGGTGGCAGCAAACCTCTGGTCATCGGGGAGAGTCTGAGACCGGTGGTCTGACAGGAAGAGATTATGGTCTGCCAGGGTATGACCACAAGGTGCCCCCGATACCGCCCAACTGTGCCTCCTCACCAGGTAGAGGTGGTCGAAGATCCTGGATGGCTGGTCCATCTGAGCCATGATGAGCAGCATCTCATTATCGATAAATTCCTTGTAGTCCTCCAGGCTGCAGCCCGCTCGGTGCTCCAGTTCCGTGCGAATCTGTAGCAGAGGGGGCGCTTGTGAACCTCAAGCCAGGCCGCAGCACTGCTGCCCTTTAATCGCAGGCTCATATCTCAGGCCTTATTCCTCAACTCGCGCGCGTCCCTGTGGCCACAATCCCCCAGACCTCTCTCATTCCCCTGGCCACTTCAACACTGCTGATGCTTATTGTTCTCATACCCCCATCTTCTCTCACACACTCATTCTCTCACATTCACACGCGCACATGCACACTTCCATTTCCTCAGCAACTCTTCACCCCCCGGCCAGACACTCCCATCACCTCCCCTTCCAGCCCCCTCACCCACCCCCGTCCCAACATCCCACCTCCTTGGAGGTGATGCTCTCCAGGTCAGTGATGGCCATCACCTCACGCAGCTTGGCCCGGATCATCCGCTCCGTCATCTCCTGTGCTGTCGGCCTGAGGCACAGAGACGGGAGGGTCGGCAAAGCTCTCGGCCCACCGGACTCGGGCCCCAGTCACCACCATACCAGGTTTCCCCTCTATGTAAAAGTCTGGTACTGCCCTCAAGCTCTACCTTTCCCCAAAACAGCTTAATTAATTTGGAACTGAAACAAACGGTGCTACGGGAACAGTTCCGGGGTGGGTGTTTTTTGTTGTTATGAACAGCACCTCTCAGCAGCGTTTTCTGCTCGGTTCTCGTGAAAAGCCTCCTCTAATCCCTGTTGGCTATCAAACAGTGGTGCAGAAGAGGGACCTCGTGGGGGACACAGCGGGCCTGAGATTAACTAGCAAGGCCACCCCAGACCTCCATGCTCTGAACTGCTGCATACTGTAGAATTCCACCCTGGAACCATGCGAACCCCACATAGTCTACGACGAGCCCCAGAGAAGGAAAAACAGCGTCACTGACTGGTCTGAGGAGGCTGTGGGAGAACTGGGCCGCACAGACTCCAGGTCAGACATGGCCAGCCACTCGTTAATGCAGCTTTGCTCAGAGGTCACCGCCTTCTGGTACCACTCGGTCCAGCTCAACGCACTGACACCGGGGAAATTGTTGCTGCCGACTGCTTCGCTGCATGCCTTGTGTAGTACTTGTAGTGCTGACCTGAGAGCCAAGAGGAAAGAACAAGAAGAACAGTCAGGCGCAATAAATAAGGCCAAGCAGCCGAAGTACTCACGATGTCTGCCACCGCATCCAAAGGCTGGGAGTTCCCTGTAACGTTTGCTCCACCCACAACTTCTTTCAGACATGACTGGAACTGAGCACCGGTGCAGTGCTTCAGACCCACACGAGGGGCCTTGGCTTAAGCACGGCGAAACAGAGACGCACGGGAGGAGTGCACGAGGAGGGACCCCTCCCGCCCAGTTCTCCCCCCTGCCCTCCCAGGGGAGCCGCCGGGGCCATCAGAGGAATCCAGCAAACGCCTCTTCCCTCAGAAACGACGATGGCCCCCACGCCCTTCTCCTTCCTCTCTCACCAATGTCCTTAGCACTTCTCCCCTCACCCAGCATCCTTGCTTACCACATGGTCTGGACAGAGATGGGCTTAAAGATACGTGTTTGCCCCCCTGAGGTCACACTGAATCCCCTAGAGGAAGAGAAACAGAAAAGTGATTTTACAAGACAAAAACAGAGGAAGGTGGTATATAAAGGGGGCAAAGAAGGGGGTGGGAACCAAGGCTCCCTCTAAGCTGTGGAGTCTGGTGAGCAAAATTTCTACTTTGTGAGCTCCTGGCATTAAAGTTGTGAGCAAACGATTTGGCTGCTGCATCAATTAGTTTGCTCTGGAGCCCCATCCTTCCTGGGCTAAGCCAAAAATGTGTGAGCTGGAGGCTAAAAAAACTGTGAGCTAGCTCACACTAACTCAGCTTAAAGGGAACGCTGCTAGAACGGCTGTGTAACTGCCTTGAGAGATTTCATAATACCAGATCCCATTTGCAAGCAGGAAAATGGGGCTTTTTCTACCCCCAGGATCTAAAAGTCAAGTTGGCGTCTGTGTCATGGCAAAAGTAGCCTTAATCTAAGAATTCTAAAAATGGATTGTGCCAGCTAAAGTCAGTAGGCTAAGCGTCCTCGCCCTGCACGGCACAATCACGCTAGAAACCCTAAGCATTCATACACATACAGAAATTCTATTCTTACCATAAACTCTTTTGCAGCAGGGAGAGACCAGTTGAAATGCTGGAACTTAGAACAGGTATCCTGGGGCCTGACAACAGTCAGCTAGTAATCATGTCTCTTGGATAACACGTTGCCAAGGAAAAAATGGATTTGAATACAGTAGTTCATGATTTTGCTTGTGTGGGGGGGAGCTAAGAAAGTGAGCTGTAGAACAGTAAGGCCTATTTATGCAATTTTTGAAAGGAAATGTGAAAGCAGCTTGTATTGCTAAGCATGTGACGGGGTGAAATGGGAATGAGGCTTATGTTGCAAGTTCATCCTCAGTCCCTTGCAATGTTGCTTGCAACCTTCCAACAGTTGTTACAGGACACTGGGCAGAGGGGGCAGGCTCAGTGGTAGAGCACTTGCTTTCTTTGCATAAGTTACCAGGTTCAACCCCTGCCATCTCCAGTTAAAACAATCAGGTAGCAGGTGATGTGAAAGACCTCTGTCAGAGACCCTGTATAGATGAGGAAACCTGAAATTTACTTGCTTGTGCCTGTGGCCTAATGGGTAGCTATTCTCCTGTAAGAAGATCTAGGATTGTAGATATAATTGACTTAAGAACACAAGAGAAGCCAATGTTGGATCAGACCAATGGCCCATCCAGTCCAACACTCTGTTGTCACACAGTGGCCAAAAATACCAGGTGCCCTCAGGAGGTCCAGCAGTGGGGCCAGGACACTAGAAGCCCTCCCACTGCTGCCCCCCCCAGCACCAAGAATAGAGTGCATCACCTGCCCCAGACTGAGAGTTCCTATCTATACCTTGTGGCTAATAGCCACTCCATATCTATATATCTAATTCCCAAGTGGCCTCCTGTGTGCGGATATCTAAATTTACACCTCACCTTTCTCCTCAATGTGGACCCAAAGGGGCTTACATTGTTCTCTTCTCCATTTTATCCTCACGACGTAGGGGACTGAGGGTCGAGCTACACAATGTGACTTCTAGCGAGCCGCAGTCTAGCATACTCCGCACTATGGTAATGAGCAGAATTGGGCCTTTGTAGGCTTTTAAAATGCAGTTAAAAGTGAGCTGGATCTGGGAAACCTGGATACAACTCACTAGAAATCACATCACGATTCAGACTTAGCAGAAGGTAGCCCTGGGCAGCCTCTTAGGAAAAAAAACAGCCTATGTGGAAAAATAATGGAGCAATGTTGGTTTCCATTCAGACAGCAGGGGGGGGGCGCTTAATCCAGAAGCAACCTTAGCTCCCCTTCTTTTAGCTATTCTGGATAAAGACATTTCCTATTTATTCCACTTCAGGCTTGGTACAAATATGTGAGGGCTGGGAAACAAAATCAGGACACACACACACACACACACACACAAAGTGACCTCTCACTATCCACAGCAGTTTGTTCAGTTGCAAAGCAAACTGGCCTCCAGAGGCTTTCACAAGGACAACCGCGGGGGGGGGGAGACATGAGCACGAGCCTCTCACCCGTCGCCATCGAGGAAGACCTGGGTGTCACTCCAGAGGGGCAGCACGAGCCCCAGGGTGCAGGCAGACGACCTGGGGGAGATGCCGAGGAGAGGAGAGGAGAGAAGAGATGAGACGGCCCCCCCAGGGGGTTACAGGTCTGTGCTTGCTTAAGAGACCCTCATGCCTGTCTGTGCCCTCCCCACCACCTGCTTTTGCAATAGCTTGGCAAATATTGTAGTTTAATTGCTGTTTGGAAACACAAAGGCAAACAAACATGATGCTGCATCTGATTTCAGGGAGGAGGATGAAGAAGAAGAGGAGTCTGGATTTATACCCCGCCGTTCCCTACCCAAAGGAGTCTCAGAGTGGCTTACAAACTCCTTTCCCTTCCCCTCCCCACAACAGACACCCTGTGAGGTAGGCGGGGCTGAGAGAGCTCTGACAGAAACGGCTCTTTTTCAAGGACAGCTCTTATCAGAACCATGGCTTGCCCAAGGTCATCCAGCCAGGTGCAAATGGAGGAGTGGGGAATCCAATCTGGAAGCCATAAATACTAGACATCAGTGTAGCAGTAGTGGTGACAGAGGTACTTGGAGGCTGGCAGCATTGCCCAGAGATGAGCTCCTGACTATGCTTAAAGAGAAGAAATGTACACATCTTCAGTTCATCCCCTTGACGGGGGAGTCCTGTTGCAACTCTTGTGTTCTAACTGAGTACATAAACAAAAGTTTCTAGGGCAGACCTATGAGGAGCAAAGGTGGTGGTTGTGGCAAACACAGTCGAAGGCTGCCAGACTGGTTTGATCAGGGAATAAAGCACAGGAAGGAAACTTGGCACCCCGGAAGACAGGAAGGCAGGACGCTCCGGAGCAAAGATGCTTCAGATAAGGGTTTTTCCACAGAGAAAGCAAACAGGCTCTAATCACAAGTTCTAAATGATTTTGCTTGGAAGTCCCATTTATTTTAATAGCACTTGTTTCTAAGAGATGGTCACAGTCTTGGTTATAACACAGGGCTGCCAGACACCCAGGCCGGGCGGGGGTTCACCTGCTTTCTTGGGCTTCAACCCACCCGCCAGCCAGCTGGCCAGCAGGGAAAGCCCCACCCCCAAGCCCAAAAACCCGCAGGCACCCCCCTCCTTCCTCTGTTGGGAGATCTAAGGGGCCCTACAGCTGACAGCTAAAGGGTCCTTTAAATTTTGAAGAGGGGAGAGAGAGGGGCGGCCATGGGCGCACAGGGCCCGCCAGCTGCAAGCAATTAAAAGGGTCCTTTTAAGTGCTTCCAGCGGAGGGGACTGACCCCCCGCCATGCGCCCGGTATCCAAAGAGCAATGTAAGGGGTTCCTTTAAGCGCTTCCAGCCGGTGGGGACTGGCCCCCCATGCCTGATGGCCGCCCCTCTCTCTCCCCTCCTGCAAGACTTAAAGGGCCCTCCACCTGATTGGTGGGTCCTTTAAATCTTGCAGGAAGTTAGGGAGAGGGGTCACTGCCAGGGATTGTTTTTAGGGGTGGGGCTTGGAGTGGGGACATCCCAGCGTGACGTCATCCCGTTGGGGATGCCCCACCCCCTCCAGGAATGCCCCCAAAGTCCCCCGCTGGGGACAAAATTGGACCTGGCACCCCTGCTATAAAATCAGAACCTGCGGCCCTGGTAGGTGCAATGGGACTGACATCAAAGTTAAGTGTCCACCTGGTTACGCCCTGCAAAACTTATCTGGTGCTCCACAGAGATCCAGGCCTTGCTAAAAGACACGGAACAGGGAGAAGACAAGACCAGCAAATACAAGCCATGGAGGGGCTTTCCTAACTAGAGCCGCACTTTTATCACTGCAACAGGAAGGTGAACTTTTGTGCCTCCCCGTATTCAACGTTCTCCTTTGTGAAATTACCAGGGCCGTCTCATGCAGGGCGACCCTAGTCTTAAGGAGCCTACTGGCTCTGCCTCCTCTGCTCCTGCCCACTCCCCAGCCCACGCCCTCCAGGCCGCCCGCTTGCCCTCTCACCCTTCTTCGGGGAAGTCCACCCCAAGCAGCACCACCTCACTCGGGCTCTCCATCTCTGACGCCGACACAACCAGCAGGTAGCGGATTCTGTACGCTCGAGCCGACTCCAGCCTCACAGCCTGTGGAGAGTAAAACACAAACACTCACCACACAGGTGGCCTTGAAGGACATCCACACGGCCCAAGGAGACGTCCCTGCGTTAAAAGCCATCGTGCCACCCCCAGGCCCAAGGGCTGTCAGCTGCTTCAGCACACAGCCATCACTGAAACATGCTCTCGTCTCCGAGGCCAATGCGAAGGGTTGTGTGCACTTACATTAAATACACACAGACACTACAAAGGCATGACTGTGGCACATTCCAGGCTACAAGATGTGCCTCGTTTCTTTGGTGCAGCCATCTGTGCAACTTCCAGCATGCGAACAGCAGCAGTGATTTTGAAGAAAACTCTTTACATTTTTCCAGAAATGAAAGCATTTGTTTACAAGACCACCAACGACTAAAGTAAGTTTAAGTGCATATTGCATCCTATTTGAATATTTAAATCTGCCTAAGAGCGCTGCCATTTACAAGTCCCCAAGTCTCAAAACTGCAGATCATCCCTTCAAAATCATGATTATGTAGAGCTTCCAAAAAAATCATTTGGAGCACGGAACTAAAGCTTCTAGTTAATTTTACACCATCTTAGCATTTGTAACCCATTTTTGATATTACCTCCACAGTTAAAAGTTCTAGAAATGGTCTTCTAAAAGGACACGTCTGTGAGCCGCTTAATAGTCTTGGAAGGAGAACAGACGGCACACCCCGTCAACGTCTGACCTGAGACACAAGGGCCAGGAAAGGTCAGGGGACGAGGGCTCCCGGTCTATCCCCGAGAGGCATGCTGTGATGCTGTCTGGTATACAACAGCCTACGTGGCCGTTATTTTCATAGGTGACACCGAAAAGTGCCTGTAAGTGCCTCTTCCACCATGAATGGTGCCAACATGAGATAGAAAGTAAAAAAGGGAAACGAAACGTAAGGATAGATTTTATTCTGCCATTACAGTCTTGCTTTAGTTGAAGCCTGTTCCAGCCTTCGGTGTGTAAATGACCCGAGTGATCAGGTGCACACACAGTCCTCATGGGGCGCTGGTTCCACAGGCTGCGTCTCACTGCTGCCCTCCCTGAACTGAGGGTTCACTAGAGGACGCACCCAGCGCTCCCGTGACTCCACGTCTATTCATTTCCCCACCCCCACCCCATTGCAAGGGAAAGACCACAAGTGGCTGTTCGGGGCAACTGCCCTGCCGTTACTGAACCCACTGGCCACCAAACATACCTGCCTTCCCCCAGCTCCTACCCAGAACATAGAAAACCATCTATTGTCTACAGTTAAACACACTTTTGTAATCGCATTTGCAGTGACCTCTCAGACAGGGACTCTTCTCTGAGGAATTTTTCACAGATATCCCCTAGGATTACAATACCCACTTAAATGAAGAAAAGAAACTGATTGACAGAGCCAGGCTGATACTCAAAAAACTGTCTGCTAAAGACAGGCCCAAAGCAGATCACAATACACCATGATCTGGTCAAAGGTCAGAGCAATCCAAGGCCTCATCAATGCTCCCTGATAAGAATATTTCTCTTTCACCAGCCTTGGGTTGATTTATTTATTTCATTAGATTTCTCAACCACCCTTCCCTGCTTACGTGGGGCTCAGGGTGGTTTACAACGACATAACTGAATACAATTTTAAACCCAATTAAAACTACAAGAATTCAATACTAAAACATTCAACATAGATATTTAAACACTTTAAAAAGCAAGATGGCATACCTAGCATCCAGATTTTCATGGGGGGAAGGGGAGGAGGGGAGGGGAGGGGAGAGTGCCAGGCAGATGTAAGGGAATCATCGCTGGCCTCAACCAAAGGCCTGGTGGAACATCTCTGCCTTGCATGCCCTGTGGAACTTTAACAGATCAGGCAGGGCATGGATATCATTTGGCAGGGAGTTCCACCATGCTGGGGCCAAGGCTGAGAAGGCCCCGGGGCCCTGGTCGAGGCCAGCTGGGTATCTCTGGGGCTGGGAACCACCAGGAGATTCTTATCTGCTGATCTCAGTGCCCTTCGGGGGACGTATCGGGAGAGGCGGTCCCGAAGATACGTAGGTCCCTGACCGTTAAGGGCTTTAAAGGTGAGCACCAAAACCTTGAATCTGATCTGGTGCTCCACTGGTAGCCAGTGCAGGATATGTTTGTTTGTTTTTTGGCCCCCCGAAGGGGATTTTTTATTGATTTTTTGCTTATACACTACAAACTACAAAAGAAAAATGGGGGGGGGACACACTACAACTAAGGATAAAGAAAAGAAACCCACACTAAACTAAAAATCCAAGAGAAGAAGATCTTATCCCTGTTAATCTAGATGTTAGTACTCTAGTGTTAGTAAACAATGCAAACTGTAAGTTCCTATCTAGCTCAGCTACTGTATTAATTCGTTACTTGTTATGAGGGAATTCCAGAGCATCCCTGTCAGATCACTTCATAAAGGCAATTAGCAGAGTCCTTCTGCCTTTATCTAGGCTTTCTATCTCTTAAATCATAAGATGCTTTAATGGCTGCAGGGCCCTCTTCCTCGGCCAGGTCTTCGTCCGTCTCTGAGGGAGTAGAGCCACTCGACCCGGTTTCTCCTTCTTCTTTTGTTCCCAGGTGGCATTTTAAAAAGTCTTTAGCTTTAAAGATGAAGTCAATCTTCTCTCTTTTATTATTAAATTTAAAAATGACCCCTTCTGGCATCGCCCATTTGTATGAGATTTAATTAGTATGAAGAAAAAGAACCTTGTAGTTCTTTCTTTTTTGACAAATTTCAAATGGAATATCCTTTAGAGTTTTAATGATTGTGCTTCCCAGTTTCAGTGGAGTTGCTGACGTTGCTTTCAAAATTACATCTCTGGTCTGTCTTCTTGAGAACCTGACCGTTATTTCCCCAGGCAGGCTATTTTTTTTGGTGTAGTTAGAGTACACCCTATACGCTGCTTCCATATAATGAATGATTTCTTCCGCTTTCAAGCCTGTTACTGGGGGCTTCCAGTCTGGGATTCATGGCGTCCTGACGTGTTCTGGCTTGCTCTCAGAGCTCCCAGAGCATACGGAGGGTCTTGACGACAGGGTGGGCTTCATATAGCCCACCGCAGATCCCCCCAGGCAGGGGGGTGACTGGCAGCGAGCCTTGGCCCGAGAGGGAGTTGAGATCGGCTGATAGCAGGGCTTTAAAGAGTGTCGCGACCAGCCTTGATCCCCTCCCCCCTAGAAGGCACTTCGGAAATTCTCTACAAGACCCCACCGAGTTGGATTCTCAACATAAGAACGCATGACCCAGACTTCCAAGACATTCTACTGAAACTGATATCAAGGAAACACTGCTATAACAAGACACGGACTTTAAAGGTAACTTTTTAAAATTGCTCACCGGAGACGCGTTTTGGCCGAGAGTAAACAACATCCGATGAAGCGCATGATCGTGCTGTATCTTTTGTACTAACACCGACTCCGAAAAAGAGCAGTTAAACAGCTAAAAAAGGCCAAAAAGCCGGTTTGTTGAACATTCCTGCGGTTGGAATATTGACTTTAAAATAGAAACTAACAGCAAGCCCCGCGAGAACTAGTGTGGAAAAGTACTCTAGCTGCAGCAGAAATCGCCAGAACAGGAAGTGACCTCAGACCAGACAAGTAATATTTCCTAGAGAAGACCAAGGAGGCCGGAAGAAGGGAGGAAACCAGAGGCAAGGGGGACAACTAAGATTGCCAGACAGGAAGTGAGTAACCGGAAGAACCATCTACCATAGAGAAATTGTGCCCGCCATTTTGAGAAGGTCAGAAAAATTATACTTCGATTTTAACCAAAAGACTTAATAGAAAAAAGTGAAATTAGAGCGATTTAGGTGGGCATAAGAAGGACTTTAATTTGATGTAAGTTTTAGGTGAATTTTAAACAACGGCTTAGGATCTGCGGCAACGACAGAGGGCGAACTCCTGGTCCTCCCCGAAAATGACTGCTAAAGAAGAAAAGAAGCTACAGGGCCTGATGGAAGCTATGGAGAAACGAGTGATGGACGCGTTACAAAAGATGGAAAAAACTTTAGTAACAGAAGTATCAGACTTGAAAAAGGATCTATCTGGGATTACAAAAGAGATACAGACGCTGACTAAAAGAGCAGATGAGATGGATGAAAGAGTGAAGAGAGTGGCATCCAATGTTGCTGAAGTTGCTATAGAAACAGAAAAAGTTAATGTGATGGTCCAATACAATGCAATGCTTAACCATATGAGATTCAGGGGGATCCCTGAAGACAAAAGTGAGAACATTCATTCTGTTATGGTGGATGCTGTTGCAGATTTTTTAAAAATGGAGGATGAGAAGGTGGCGGCACAGATTGATGTGGTGTACAGAGTCAACTCTGCGATTGCGCAAAGGAAAAAGTTACCCAGAGATGTGATTGTCCAGTTTATATCCAAAAAACTGAAGGAGGATCTATTTAAGCAACAGTTTCAGGAAGATTTCACAATTGACAACAAGAAAATCATGATATTAAAGGAACTACCCAGAGCAATTCTTCAGGATAGACGACTCTTTAAAGACTTGATTGACGAACTGAAAACAGAGGGTATAAGATACAGATGGGAAATTCCAAAAGGTGTCAGTTTTACATTCAAGCAGAAGAGAGTCACCATCAAGTCAGTAGAGCAAATGACCAGATTTATCAATGATAACTTTAAAGACTCTGATAAATAAGTACAAAAACAACATGGAGAGTCAAATTATATCATGGAATGTCAATGGACTCAATTCACCTCAAAAAAGAAAAAATGTTAGACTTTGGTTGGAAAAACAAAAATGTGATATTGTCTGTTTGCAAGAAACACATATTAAAAAAACTGATGCTAAATTTTTGATTCAAAAAAGATTAGGAGAGGAGTTTTATTCCCTCTCCTCCCAAAAGAAAAAAGGAGTTGTTATATATATTAAAAAGGAATTGGAACCAAAAGAAGTTTTTAAAAATAATGAAGGGAAGCTTTTGGCGGTAGAAGCCGTGCTGCAGAGCAAAAAGACTTTAATTGTTAACCTTTATGCTCCAAACAGTGCGAAGGAAAATTTTTTCCAGGATTTGTGGGAACAGCTACGACAGCTAACCTATGAGCAAATGATATTAATGGGTGACTTTAATGGTACTGTTAATAATGTTATTGATAGAAAATCCCAAAAAGGAAACGAAGGCATGGGCAAACTTCCGAAAGTCTTTTTTCAATTGGTTAAACATGAACATCTGGAAGATGCTTGGAGAGTTAAAAATCCCAAGGATAGAGAGTATTCCTTTTACTCATCAAGACATGAATCTTTCTCAAGGATAGACATGATGTGGATGACTGAGAATTTGATCTTGCAGACACGCAAAATCGAGATGTTACCTAGAACTCTCTCTGACCACAGTCCAGTAAAATGGTCAACATATGTTAAAAGAAAGAAATTCCGATGGAGACTCAATGAGAATTTGCTGGACAAACAAAATATTGTGGACAAAATAAGGACAGAAACCCAAACATATTTTCAACTGAATTTAAACAAGGATGTACAGACGCAAACGGTATGGGAGGCCTATAAAGCTGTGATGAGAGGACACATGATTGCAATCAATAATAATGAAAAGAAACAACAATTGAAAATAGATAAAGAGATTACGGAAAATATTCGGAAAAAAGAAATGGAGCTTAAGAAAAGGCCTGGCAAAAAGAAGATTTTGAGAGAATTGAGGATTTTAAAGGAACAATATGAGGCGAGGTTAAACAAAGAAGTATATTGGAACTTGAAAAAATTGCAACAGAAGTCCTTTGAAGGTGCAAATAAACCTGGTAAATATTTGGCATGACAATTGAAGAAAAGAAGAGAGAATAAAACAATCACTAAATTGAAAGATGGAAATAAAGAAATTTCAGACCCAGGAGGGATCCGGAGGGAATTTTATAAATATTATGCGACTCTTTTTCAAGCAAAACAAGTGGATCTGCAAAAGATGCAAGACTATTTATCTAAGGTTAATTTGATACAACCAAGCCTAGAAATGAAAGCAATATTAAATGCTGTAATAACTAAAGAAGAAATCAGTAAAGCAATAGAAGAGGCAAAGATTTCCAAAGTTCCAGGTCCGGATGGTTTTTCAGCTAAATTTTACAAAAAACTTCATGAAGACCTGGTTCCGGTGTTAGAGATTCTTTTAAACGAAATTAGGAGAACTGGGAAGATTCCAGATTCCTGGAATGAAGCTGCGATCACCTTAATTCCGAAAGAAACGCAAGATTTAACAAATGTAAAGAATTATCGACCTATCTCACTGTTAAACAACGATTATAAGATTTTTGCAAAAATATTAGCAGAGCGCCTTAAAGGGTTCTTGAAAGATACTATTGCTGAAGATCAAGTCGGATTCTTACCAAATAGACAAATAAAAGACAATATGAGGGTTGTTTTAGACGCAATTGAGTATTATGATAAACACCCGGAAAAAGAAGTTGGCTTTTTATTTTTGGATGCAGAAAAGGCATTTGATAATTTGAATTGGGAATTTATGTTTAAAGTGTTTGAGAAATCCCAGATGGGCGCAGAATTTATAAGAATGATTCAATCAATATATAAAGAACAAAAAGCTACGGTGATTGTGAATACAGAACCAACAGAAGTGTTCCGGGTCAGAAAAGGTACCAGACAGGGTTGCCCCCTGTCACCATTGCTATTTATCTGGATTTTGGAGATTTTGCTGCAAATGGTTAGAGATGATGATAACATAAAAGGTTTGAATGTTAGAGGTTTTTCATATAAACTATGAGCATTTGCGGATGATATTATGTTTATTGTTGAAGATCCTGTTAATAATATGCCTAAGGTATTTGAAAAAGTAAAAGAGTTTGGCGATCTCGCAGGGTTCTATGTAAATAAGAATAAGTCCAAGATATTGTGTAAAAATATGATAGGTACAAAGCAACAAATGTTACAAAACGTGACAGAATGTGAAGTGGTTAAAAAGGTTAAGTATTTGGGAGTTGAAATTACAATGAAAAATATAGACTTGTTTAAGAATAATTATGAAAAACTGTGGGTTTCGCTAAAGAGTGACTTAGAAAAATGGGAAAAACTTAAGATTATCTCTTCTTGGAAGAATTGCCGTTGTCAAAATGAATGTACTGCCCAGGTTAATGTTTTTGTTCCAGACAATACCAATTGTGAAAGATGTGAAAGTGTTGGTGAAATGGCAAAGAGAAATCTTTAAATTCATCTGGGCAGGAAAGAAGCCAAGAATTAAAATGAAGATAATGTACGATACTAAAGACAGAGTCCCGAATTTGCATTTGTATCATGAAGCTGTATGTATGTCTTGGATATCTGATTGGGTCAATTTGGAAAATAGAAAACTCTTAGCTCTTGAGGGGCACGATTGCAGATTTGGCTGGCATGCCTATCTTTGGTATGGGAAAAATAAAGTTGATTCAATGTTTAAGCATCATTATGTAAGGAGAACATTGTTTGATGCATGGACCAGGTACAAGGATACAGTTTCCGACGAGAGGCCTTTGTGGATTGTTCCAGCAGCAGTTATACATCCTTTTTCAGAACATAAAGGTAATGATTGGTTGAAATACCAAGAACTGTTGCAAAAAGAGGGGAAAAAATATGTTTTAAAATCAAATAATGAACTAGAATTTGAGTATGGATGGTTACAATATTGTCAAATAAGGGATATTTACAAAAAAGATTGTAAAGAGGTTGGTTTTAGAGCTAAGAATGATGAGTTTGAAAATATATGGTTGAAAAGAGAGCGAAAAATGATCTCAAAGATGTATAAAACTTTGTTGACTGCATTTACTTTGGATGAAACTGTTAAAGAGCAAATGATAAAATGGGCCATAAACATGAACAAAGAAATTTCTATGGAAACATGGGAGTTTTTGTGGAAAAGATCCTTTAAAATGCCTACCTGTGTTAATGTAAAAGAAAATTGCTACAAGATGATGTATAGGTGGTATATGACACCAAAAAAGATTGCTAATATTAGTATGGATAAGAACTTGAGTAATAAGTGTTGGAAATGTAAAAAAACAGAGGGTTCTTTTTACCATATGTGGTGGTCATGTGATAAAGCAAAGGTATACTGGTCTAATATACACTGTGTGATGCAGAAAATATTAAAAATCCCAATTGGGAGAAGACCGGAACTTCTTCTCTTAGGTTTGACAATGGAAAGAATTCCACAGGAAAAAAGGACATTATTATGGTATATGATTACGTCGGCGAGAATGGCCTTCGCTCAGCAATGGAAAGCGGAGAAGGTGCCAGATATACATGACTGGTTTAGAAAATTGCTGTTTTTAGCGGAAATGGACAAAATGACAAAAAAGCTGAATGGACAAATGGCAGAACAGTATATAAAAGATTGGGAAGGTCTGAAATTGTATTTGGAAACTGAATACAGAATGAAGGGGAAAATGTACAATTTAGATCTGTATGGATACTGAATGAGAAGTGAAATGAATTCTGAATTGTATTATACTGTTATATGAAAATATGTTGAAATTAGTTAGATGTTTTATATATTTGAAATGTGTTACCTGGTTTGTCGATTCATATAAGTCTAAACCTGATTACCGTCTAATATATACTTTTTTTGTTATTAGCAGTGTTGGAAGCCTATTGGGGGGGTGGAGGGGATGGGATGGAAATTTTTTCAAATTGTATTGGTAACGTTGTTGAAAATGTTGAGCGCATCCCAATAAAATTTTGTTTATTAAAAAAAAAAAAAAAGCCTGTTACTGGTGTGATAATTTCGCTGAGCGCTTTTTTCAGGTCCTCATTCAGTGCTTCAGGAACCCCTTGAAATCTGAGAACCATATTTGCCTTTTCCATTTGTAGTTGCAGTAAACGGCTTTCCTGGTTGTTCTGCTTATTCACTAATTCTCCCATCTTTTTCTTCATGTTCTTGTTTATGGAGTACATTTCTTTAACTATTTCCTCTGTTTGCTCCATCTTTTTAACCGTCTCCGCCAGCTGGAGCTGCTGTGATGCAAAGTTTTGGTTAAGTGTGGCCAACTGCTGGTTAATACCAGCAAGTTGTTCCATCACAGGCTTGAGAGTATCTGCTAGGAGCTTTATGACATCGACCCCCTCTTCCGGCCTCGGACTTTGGCTGCCTGCTGGTTTCAGTTTCACTCCTTTCTTCCCCACGCCCAAGATCACCCCCAGGCTCCTGACGATAGGGCTGGGAGTTGGCTCCCCTCCTGAATAACTCCTCCCACCCCAGGCACAGAACCTCCATCTTAGCTGGATTCAGCTTCAACCAGCTTTGCTTCAACCATCCCACCACGGCCTCCAACCCCTCAGCCAGATTTTTCGGGGCAGAGTCTGGGTGGCCACCCATCAACAGACATACCTGGGTGTCATCAGCATATCGGTGACACCGAAGCCCAAAACTTCGAGCCAGCTTGGCGAGGGGGCGCATATAGATATTAAACAACACTGGGGAGAGAATCATCCCTTGAGGCACCCCACATATTAGTGGGTGTCTAGTTGATGTCTCTCCTCCTATCGCCACCCTCTCTCTCTGAGCATGGAGAGAGCCAGTTTGGTGTAGTGATTAAGTGCACGGACTCTTATCTGGGAGAACCGGGTTTCATTCCCCACTCCTCCACTTGCACCTGCTGATGTGACCTTGGGTCAGTCACAAGCTCTGGCACAGCTGTTCTCTCAAGGACAGTTTCTGTCAGAAGTTCTCTCAGCCCCACCTACCTCCCAGGGTGTCTGTTGTGGGGAGGGGAAGGGAAAGGAGTTTGTAAGCCGCTCTGAGATGCCTTTGGGCAGTGAAGGGCGGGGTATAAATCCAAACTCTTCTTCTCTTCTTCTAAATAAGACCAGCCACTTCAAGTCTGTCCTGCAAACTCCTACATCAGTGAGGCAGTGTACCAAGAGATCATGGTCAACCACATCAAATGCTGCCATGAGATCTAACAGCATCAGCAGCACTGACCCGCCACGATCCAGCTGCCTCCAGAGGTCATCTGTGAGGGCAACTAATGCCATCATCGGTCCACCGCTGATGTTTCATCCAGGAAACTCTGGATCTGCTCGGCAACTTCTTTTTCAGTTACCTTACCCAGAAATGAGAGGTTCGAGACTGAGCAGTAATTGGCTGGGTCAGTAGGATCCAGGGTTGGCTTTTTCAGGAATGGAACAACCACGGCCTCCTTCAGTCCCTCTGGGTAGACTCCTGAATCCAGGGATAGATTAATAATGTCCACCAGGGGACCCCATATACCTTCGCTGCCAATCTTCAGCAGCCACAAAGGTCAGGGGTCTAAGGAGGCACGTGGTTGGCTTGACAGCACCCAGAATCCTGTCGACATCAGCTTAAGAAAGCTGGTTGAAGGTTTCCAAAACGGAATCCAAAGACGGTCACAGGGCCTCCAGTTCACTTATTGTGGCTGTTGTTCCTTGTTTACAGGTGGTCTCCCCAACATAAAACAGCTTCTCATCAACAATGGACTACTTAACACAGGCACAGATCCAGAACCACACCCTGCAACAAACCCAGATGCCACCTTTGCTTGGATCCTGTGAAATTCCCCTCACGATTCTGTCCAGCCACTGGGGAGGCTTTCCTCTACTGGAGGGCTGACTTTTACTGCCAGCACTTCTGCGTGTCCTTCAGCGTTTCTGAAGGAGCCCCTATGCACAAAGAAGCGCTGGAGGGGGAGGAAGAACGTGCCACAGTGGAATACGTCCTCCGCAGGGGCCAGAGAGAAGAATAAGAAGAGTGATGTCGTCGGATCCAAGCCATTGTCCCTGTGTGTGTATGTAAAGTGCTGTCAAATAGCAGACTTATAATGACCTTGTAGGGTTTTCAAGGAAAGAGACATTCATTGGTGGTTTCGCCATTACCTTCCTCTGCATCGCGACCCTGGACTTCCTTGCTGGTCACCCATCCAAATACTCACCAGGGCCGACCCTGCTTAGCTTCCAAGATCTAATGAGAGTGGGCCAGGCGGGTTCTCCAGGTAAGGGTGTCCCTATATACACTTGGGCAATACCATTACTGGACCTAAGAACAATTCGGGTGGGCTCGGCCGTGCTGGCCTGAAGTAGCAGAACGAAGTCTGAGTCCCCAGCAGGGGGGACGGGACTCAGTTTTATTCAAACTGTAAGCTTTTGTGTGCAAAGCACCCTTCTTCAGACAAATGGACACAAGAGCATCAGCTATACCATCGCAGGTTCATTTTCCCATTTTTAAATTTTTATTTATTCTTTGTTTCCATTTTAACGTATGCCGTCACGTGCCAACAGTGCCCTTCCGCTACCTACATCAAACAAACAGGTCAGTCCTTATGAAATAGAAAGAAGTGCGCAGCAGTGGGGCATCAGGAACCAGCAAGGGAACATTTTAAAATTCCTGCACACTCTGGTTCAGATCTAAAAGTCACGGTCCTCCTACAAAAGA
The DNA here is from genome assembly GCA_029375565.1 of Gekko gecko. Taxonomy (NCBI): domain Eukaryota; kingdom Metazoa; phylum Chordata; class Lepidosauria; order Squamata; family Gekkonidae; genus Gekko; species Gekko gecko. The sequence goes on from JAPDNY010000003.1 coordinate 90,705,709, forward strand.
AGATTTCAAAAGGAGAATCCAACACAAAACTGCTGAATTAGAACTCATTAAAAAACTGAAGTACTGTCCTCTGGGCTTAAATAGAAACATGGCTTTTCTTGCTGCCTATCAATGCTAACAGCTTAACAGTGCCCACTCTTAAGAGATATTGTTTTTACTATGTTGTTATCATGTTGAAACTATTTACATATGTCAATTAATTTTTATTATGTTCTATATTGCACCTTCCTTTATTAGACGCTGTTTATCCCATTTTATTGCTCTGTTTATCTGCACTTCACGAGAGGCTGGAACTGCTGATCCCCCTCATGGTTCGTTATGGGGAAGAGCCACATCCTCTGGTCCCTTACGCAGGGACTCACACCTGAACGATTTACAACGGGTTTCTCTCTTCTACAACTCCTTCCCTTCCTCCCCCTTCTGTGACTTTGATTGTGACAATCTCTAAAAAGATTCCCCGTTCCGTATGCCTCTGATGAAGAGAGGGCTGATCCATGAAAGCCTATGGGGGGGATAAACAAGGCCCGTCTCAGAGGTGCCCCCGGAGTCCTGTTTTATGGCGCTCCAGCTGACTGACACAACGATCCTTTTGAAACTACTGGCCAGCTAACTGAGAAACCCCCAAGGAACTTCTGAGCAGCACTAAAATTTCCCAGAATTCATCTTGAAAACTCTTGCCTTAAAGGATTGCCTCAGGTACACAAAAGCAACCATGACTCACTTTTCTAGGAAAAAAATTACTTCAGCCAGCTTGGAAATCTCCCAAAAGTGTCCCCAGAGCCAGAGCTGGAATCAGGCTTACTGAGAGTGGAGCCGCAAGCCCTGGCCACCCGCCCAAGAGAGAGAGCAGAAGACCCGCAGGCCATAAATGGGGAAATGGCTGCGGCTCTGGGATGAAGGTCTGCCGGAGCGTCACATTCCAAGAGGAGGAGGAGAGGAATCCCTCCTCACCCCCCCCGCCCCGCCTCCATGCAGGGACAATGCTGCCTGAGCCACGCCCCCCCCCAAGCAAAGACTCCCGTACTCCTGGGTGGGGGCTGGGCTGCTTTCCTTGGCCACAAGAATGCCAGGCAAGAGACAATACAGATGTTGGACTCACAGTGAGGAGGAGAAAGGCTAAAAGTCAGGTCACAAACAGGGAATAATACTCAAGATGACGACACAAACTCTGAACCATGACAAACTTCTCACTGAGATAGTAAATGTTTGCTTTGATTGTAACACTTACAGCTCACATGATGAAATGCCCCTTCCTGAAAAGTGAACCCTACACACTGAATCCTAGTACCTCAGGGAGAACACGCCAAGCTATTCACCCTTAGATTGCTCTCTATATGCAGGGAATTGTTCTTGTGTAGAAGCGCATTCAGTCCTATGTTCCCCAACCTGTAGTCTGAAGTGTGAACCTCCTCGGTGTGAAGTAGGCCAGCACCTTACAGCCCTGTCTTCTGAAGTGCTGCTTCTTAAAAAAAACAAATCCCCTTGTTTCTAACGGTTCCTTGATCTGTCTCCAGTGGCTGCAAACTGAACCTGTCGGACAGGACCCGAAGGAATAGAGCTGGTGACTCCTGACAGAACTTAATGGGGTAGACACCTACACGGAAGGAAATACCGGACTGGCCCTCTTACAGTGCAAAGGGGAACATCTCAAGTAGGTTGGATCATTTGACTGGCATAATGCATCCGATGTGACAGCAAGAAGCTAGCCCCCTTATTAATGTAATAGCAAGAAATGCTAAACCAGGAAAGGGAATCTGCTGCAAGCACGAGGCCTTACATACGGCCACCTGTTTTTTTTTTTCAAGAGGAACAAAGTCTGAGTCCAGCTGGTCACCTTTAAGATCAACACAGTTTTATTCAAGGTGCAAGCTTCCGTGTGCAGGCACATTCCTTTTCAAGTGTGAGGGGCCAGTTCTCGGAGAGGCCGGCTAGAGCAGAGCAAGAAGAAAGGAAGGGATGCAAGTCCCAGAGCAGGAAGAGAAAGAAGGCACAGATCCCTCATTCCCCTGTCAAGCCACCAAAACACTGAACTGGATATTCCAGTCCCGCTGGGGCCATCCAAAAAGGCACACGAGTCACAGCTGGTTTCCTTCCCACGCCGGTGCCTCCCTGCCCCCCCCTCAATCCTCTCACCAGCCGGATGGTGTCTTGTGGCCTTAGCAGCCCCACCATCTGCTGTAAGTGCAGCTCCTGCTGTCCTGCGGCTTCCCCACGCGGCGGCCGGTGGTCTGGAGGAGCCGGGCTCTCCTGCAGGGCCTCAAGCGGTTCTTCTTCCTGCAGAAGCAGAGCAGCTCCTTTGACCATGACAAAGCTGTGTCTGCAAAAGGGGGGGGAGAGAATGGGAGACCAATATGGTAAAAGCCCATCCCATCATTCACAGAAAAGGCCCAAGAATTAGAAGAGACCCGGGGGCACCGGCCCACATTTCAAGCCCTGCCCTGGACGGCCCCGGCTAGCCCGGTCTCAGCAGACCTCGGAAGCTAAGCGGGGCCAGCCCTGGCCAGTATTTGGATGGGGGGCCACCCAGGAAGCCCGGGGCCGCTATGCAGAGGCAGGCCACCTCCGGAGGCCTCTTGCCTTGAAGACCCTATGGGGCCACTGTGACTCTCAGCTGCGACTTGATGGCAGAAAACAAAAACAAAACATAAAAAAAAATTACAGGTAAATCTCAGACTCTGAAGTAGTGAGACAGACAACCCTTAAGTTCAAACGAAGGTTATGAAGGCTCTGCCGGTTTGAATCATTAAGGCATATCAAATATACTCAGAGAAGGTGCTGAACTGAAAAACACTAAGCAGTTTTAACTGTAAGGAATACAGGATTGACACTAAGCACAGTCTATTTGAGAATATACAGTGATGCAAACATTTTAATAATTGCAATGACATTTTAAAAAACAAAATTATTTACTTTTTACACTTTACAATCCTCCCCTTTGACCTTAGAGGGCTCTCAAAAATTCAATTTTTTGAAAATAACATCTCGCCAAAGTCTCCTTCTGTGCAGTTATATAAACATCTTGCAAAAAAACTGATTGGGTGGAAATTCCTTGAGACTCATAACAGTAGCAGGAAATAGTCTCTTCTAGTGGAAAATGTAGTTCTAACAAAAATGTGGAAGGACAGTGTCTCTTAAATAAAAACATCTCATGGAAACAACTAATTCTAGTGTACTGTAGGATCCAGAACGGGAGAAAATATTCGCTTTTCCTTCAATAGCATTTTGAGCCCCAGAGTGGAGACAAGGAATTACGGGACTGGGGGGGGGGGGGGCCCTGGAGCAGATACCTAGCGTAGGTTTTGTTTTTTGGGGGGGGATTACACACACTTCTCCCCCCCCCGCCTCTCTATCCTGCCCTCCAAAAGCAGCTCTGGGCTTGTTTGAAAGTACTGGGCCAAGCAAAATTGTTTGGTGCCCTGCTGTTTAGCGTGTATGTCTGGGGTTGCCTACCCCTGATGTAACACGGAGTTGACCTTTTCCCCTCCCATCTTTGCTTTTGGAGGCTATCTGGAGCACAGAGCCACAAAACTGCACAAAAGGGGAATCAGTACAATAAGCACGCAGCTATTACATTTCTGCTGTCCACAATGTCTTTCCCCAAGCTTATGTTTCTGCTGTAAAGATCATACGCTCCCAGGAGCGAATGCCGTCTGTTTTGCACTTGGGTGGGTCCGTGGCAACAACACCAGTGTGCCTCGTGGCATCTGAGACCAAGAGGGCTTTTGTGAGCTGGAGCTCACTTTGGCGAATGCAGCTGCAGTCGGCTCTCGGCCGTGGAAGCAGAGTGCCCACGTGGTCCTCAGACTAGGATGACCGGTTTGAATCCCTTGCTCAACCTGTGGAAACCTGCCAGGTGACCTTGGGACTGTCACAAACTCTCAGCCTGACCTACTCTCCGAGGATTGTTGTTGTGGGGATTGGGGGGGGGGGGAATGTGATCAGGGAGAAAAGCTGGATATCAATTAAAAAACAAGCAAAACAAGCAGCCAATGCTTCAATGCATCTGTTAGCCTTTAAGGTGCTGCAGCTCCCCCTTTTGCTTATTCGTAGAAAATGTAACTCGTTCCCCAGAAACACAGGCCATTCCTAGGTGCTGACTGCTAACTGACATTTCATTGAGAGCATCATAGTAGTTCCTTACTGGACATTAGTTATGTTAACAAGTAACACAACTCTCACCCTTTGCTGCCAAACGGCCACACTGTTTTGTGAACTCCCATTTTGTCTACTGTTGTTATTTTTAAACACGTTGTAGGTGGCTGTGAGCTTCTCTAGTACTGAAGCACAAGTGCAGAGCGAGCTTTGAAAGTTTACTCCTTGCCCACTCCCCACCCCCCCGTGTTTCCCGCAAGAGCAAACCCAGTAGGGGAGCGCTCATGCTGCCCCCCTTCCGTAAACAGCTGCCCTCAGTAGCCTGGCGGCATTGCGGTTCCCCTGCCCCCACCAGGGCACCTTTTACCTGAGGGTGGATCACTGTTCTACTGGTGCCAAACGGCTGCTAATGTGAGTATATAACAATGCAACTGAACAAAAAGATTTTGTTTTCATGTATAGGAAATGGTCCAGGTACTTGTTCTAGGGAACCTTTCGCAGCTTAGGCCGCACGGGTGGGATGTGGGAGACGCAGGAAGCTCGGGGTGACCTGTGGGGGAGGGCAGCCCCCCCCTTCTCTCAGCCTAGCCTACCTCACAGGGTGGTTGTGAGGATAAAATGGAGATGGGGAGAACAGTGTACACTGCTGTAAACTGCTTAAAGGAAGGGTGGGAAAGAAGAAGAAGAAGGAGGAGGAGGAGGAGGAGGAGGAGATTGGATTTGTACCCCGCCCTTCACTACCCAAAGGAGTTTCAGACAAACTCCCTTCCCTTCCCCTCCCCACAACAGACACCCCCTGGGAGGTAGGTGGGGCTGAGAGAGCTCTTGACAGAAACTGCCCTTTTTTCAAGAACAGCTCTGACAGAACTATGACTTGCCCGAGGTCATCCAGCAGGTGCAAGTGGAGGCGTGGGGAATCAAACCCGGTTCTCCCAGATTAGAGTCCGCACACTTAACCGCCACACCAGACTGGCTTCTTACATAAAAATGTAAGAAATAAATATTTGTATGCAAAAAAGGGCTGGCTTATGAGGGAAGACTCCTCACCGTCTCTGCAGCTGTCTCTTCCTGGGAGGATCTTCATCCTGGAAGGGAATTCCGCATGGATTAGTCATACTTGGTCCAGACCAGAGAAGGAACATCATGCTCCAGATTAAAGAAGCACCGGATTCCGCAAGCCCATCGCTGAACAGCTCTCTGCGCTCAGCAGTTTGCCCCAGGACCTCCCCCAGTGGGAGGCCTGCAAGTCGAACCCGCAGCTCTGCCTTGGCGAGAGACCTCGCCTAGAGACCCAAGGCCCCAGCCGTCACCTGTGCCGGTGCACCCGTAGAGCACAAACAGCAGACAATGCTGAACTATACAGTCATGGCAATCTACCTCATGCATATTTGAAAAACATAAACATCCAATAAACTTTGGCAAGACTGGACGTTCTTTTCTTGGCAGTTTTGGAGAGCAGATGTAATACAGCATCATACTCTAACACAGAGGTCCTCAAACTTTTTAAACAGGGGGCCAGTTCACTGTCCCTCAGACCGTTGGAGGGCCGCCGCGTTCACCCCTCCCCCCCACGACCAGCCTGCTCGCCCCGCCGCCGCGTTCGCCCCTCCCCCCCACGACCAGCCTGCTCGCCCCGCCGCCGCGTTCGCCCCCCCACCAGCCTGCTCGCCCCACCGCCGCGTTCGCCCCCTCCCCCACGACCAGCCTGCTCGCCCCTTCCTCCTCCTCAGCTCCTGGGCGCTCTTGCCGCCCAGGGCTGCTGGATGAAGAAAGAGGCCATGGGGGCGCTGCTGCTGCACTCCTCGAGGAGGAGGCGGCTCCGGGCGGGGGGGGGGGTGGGCATAAACACTCGGCGGGCCGCATAAATGTCCTCGGCAGGCCGCATGTGGCCCACGGGCCGTAGTTTGAGGACCCCTGCTCTAACAGAACATGCAGCTCCTCGTATGATACAACTGAAACCATCGAACACATGATTATGGAGTGCCCTATATTCGATGAGGTGTGGGCTAATTTAGTAACCCCTTTACTTAAAGATACAGAATTGCTAAATGTGTATCATGTACCACGGCTACTATTGGATACCAATGATGTGTCACCCTCTCAGTGGCAAAATTCATAGGTGCAATGATCAAATATAAGAGAAACAGTACTGAGTAAGGACTTTTAAAATAATTTTTGGTTCTAATTTCTGCTTAAGGTGATAGCTGTATGAGAAGTACTAGACAGATAGAACACCCTCTTGTCATAAGAAACACTCTTTTTATTATATTCCCATCCCTGCTAGCTAGCAAAAGTTCATTTTTTGCTGGTTAGATCCAAATAGCAGACAGCTCAGGCGGGCATTTCTATAGTTGCTCAATGGCAACTCCTTTGTACCACAACAGCCGCCCTGAGCCCTTGTGGAAGGATGGGGTATAAATCTAATAATAAATAAATAAATAAATAAATCAAACTATGTGGAATCCAGGTGCTTTTGAACAATCTCAAACTGTTTTGGCACTCTTGGCTTTGTCGCAGAAGAGGCTATAATATGACTAAATTTTCCTCTTCCAAACAACTTCAGTGCCATAAATAGAATGGAGGCCCACCTATTATTCTGAACACCAAAAAGTCTTCCATGTAGGGCTGGGTACATTGAGGGCTAAACTGTGCCACCTAAATTTGCAAACTTCTGTTTATTTTGCATAATCTATTCTACCTCTGCTAGTTAGGGAGAAAGCACAAGGTAGTAGCCTCAGGACCAAATTTCAAAGAGCTGCATAAACTTCGACTGATTTCTGAGACTTCATGGGCAATGCCCACAGGTTCTTAATTCTTCCCAGGAACCAAAAGGGCTATTTTAAAAAACAGTTAAAAGTAGAGATTCCCTGACAACCAGGGTGGATAAAAATCGCTGATTTTTAAAAAGGAATTTAAAAAATCAGATTTAAAAAATTTAAATTGGATTTTTTTGAATTAAATTGGATTTCTTAAATTTAAATTGGATTTTTTAAATAAAATACTTTTTGAGGAAAAATCTATCTAAAGATAGTTTTTGATTTAAGATACATTATAGTCCAAAAGCTATTCACCATGAAATAAGGGTTAGTTTTTAATTATGTAGCATGAGGCTGTATATTTGTGCAATGTTTAAATTTTTTGGTAGATGAATTCCATTAATCCATTCACAATGTCATGCTCTTCCAGAGGTTTCTGTAAATGTTTTGGGATATTTTTCTATCTAGAAGATATCATCACAGATGCTTGGTTTTACAGTTCTCAAAACTGTGAGTTTGTGTCTGCAGAGATCACATGCCTCTTCATCACAGCAAAAATGTTATAAAATAAACACACAGAGTTGAGAAAAAGACTTTAATCCATTGTTCCTTTGCAAATCTATTTATACAGAATCAACTCCTTACGTCTTCAGTGCCAAGTTTCAAAAAAGTCAATGAACAGAAGACTGTTGGGAGTGTAATAGGCCTGCACCAGAAGCTAAGGGAGGGAGGGGCAAGCAGTAAAAATGAAAGTGAAACCTTTTGAACAGAATACTCCACAAGTCTTTGGATCTTTGTGTGTACAGGTTTATTATATTATTCTTTCCTTGGAGGAGAAAACCTATAATGGCAGCAGGCTGTAAAAGAGACCCAGTTTGGGAATATTTTAATGAAGTTCCTCTACCTATGGTAAGGCAGGCAGGCAGGCATGCAAAATGCAAACACTGCAAGAAGGAATGCAGAGCCTGGTGTCCTGAATGAAACAACATCATGAGAAGTGCTGTGATGAAGATGACAAAAGGAACATGTTTGAACAGGATCTTCAGGTTGGTGAATGTTTTGATTTCATCATATTTCTTAAAGATTGCCTTGAGGAACTGTCATGTTTGAGCAAAATTATATTTGTTATTATTGCCGGGTAGCCCTACCATGGAGTTTTAGTTATACTGTGGAATGTGTATTTGTAGCTGTTTGTCTTTCACTGTGCTTCTTACCTACCTGTTGGCCCTGAGCGACTGGCTCCTTAGGCGTGAAGTCTCTGCTGCCTCCCGCTCACCCCTGAACCGTTAACCATTTCCCCATGCTTATTAATCATTCATTGCCTCTGGGTGTCAGGGGTTTTTGTATGAATCCACTAATTGTGATGGCCATTTTGTATGTTCCATCCCTGACTCGAAAGTCCATGATGACTCCATCTCTATCTGATCAATAAAGCTGAACTTGTTTAAGGACCTGCTGTTGATACTGAGTTCTTGGAGTACCTGACAGAGAGTCAGGAATCCATTTCTCCTCTATCTGCACCTTCATGAAGATGAGCAGAGAAGAGGAATCGCAGATACCGGTCACCTTACCAGAGGGGCCGCCTGTTCCTGACATGCCGGTGACCACCATGCCAGTAACCACTGTTCCAGTGATGACCCTTCCCACAACAGTGCCTGTCCCTGTGTGTTTGGGATGAGGGGCGGAAGGTGGGATCTTCGGATGGAAGCAAGGGGAGCCCTGAGGCTTTGAGTGGTCCAGGTTCGACCCGCACTCAAGAATTCTGGATGTTAACTCCTGGCCCAGAGAGGGGAAGCCGCTATGAGTACCAGCCACCTCACGAGACAGGAGTGTGTAGTTGACACAAAGAAGAGAAAGGGGGCTGGGAAGAGCACCTCACCCAAATCAAAGGGGCATAGGAACAAATGACCCGGGCAGTGGAAGATGCCCTGATGGACATCCCCCATACAGTGGCTCAGTTGGTCCAGGCAGAATTACATCTGCAGCGGCCACAGGTCCCAGTGCATCTGCAGCTGCCGCAGCAGCAACCACCACCAGGGGATCAGCAGGTGCTGGTAATCCTGGTTCCCGTGGAGCCAGCCCCAAGACCAAGGATGCCGGAGATCCTACCTAAGGGATTGCTGGATGCAAAGTTTGATGGCACCCCCAAAAAACTGGCCTTTTTTGTGGTACAGATGGAGAAGTCCATCCAAACTTGAGGGCACCTGTTTCCTACCAACGGCAGAAGAGTGAACTACATAGCGGCTCAACTCAGATGCGGTGTGGCTGACTGGTATGTGAGTTTGAACAATGTGTGGGGCCTCGATCTAAAAGAGGTGGCCGTGTTCATGTAGGCCCTCAGGGTGCAGTATGAAGACCCGCTGGAGGGCGCGCGTGCACAAAACCACCTGCATACCCTGAAGCAAGGCAGGTGCACAGTCCACGAGTACACGGAACAGTTCCAGAGGTACACAGCTAAAGTGCAAGGCTGGCCAGACGGGGTGCTAGCAGAGCAGTATCGGGTGGGGCTTCACCCAGAAATCTATGAGACCATCCTGCACAGTGTGTACCCCATCTCCTTCAACGCATGGGTGCGGGAAGCAGCCAATGATGAGGCCTGCCTCCAGGTGATCAAGATAGACCAACCTGCCCAGGCGCCCCGGATAGGGTCCATGGGAGCGAAGGCAAAGCCCCCAAAACTGAAGGATGGCACCTGAGAGATGTGCATGAAGCAGGGTCTATGCCTCTGCTGCGGAGAAGCCGGGCATTTTGCCGTAGATTGCCCCAGGGCCATGGGAGTGTCCACTCTGGCTAAAGACCAAGGGAGGAAGAAGCCTAATACTCTGCTCAAGAAGGGGGCCGCTAAAGCCAAGGCGCAGCAGGCCCTCCAATTCGGAGTCATGGAAGAATGCTTCTGCTCCACCAGTAGCAAGGACGACAAGCCAGCAGGGAAAGGCCAGGATCTGCCGTAAGTGGCACTGAACAGCAGGTCCAACACCCCCCTGCGCCGCACATGGTGAGCAATTATCCTCTCTTCTTTTTTGAAACTGTGACTGTGATGAACCAAGACTTGGGCACGCATGTAGGAGTGCGGGCCCTCATTGACTCGGGCTGTGCTAGAGACTTGATAACCCCCCTTTGGTAATGGGGTTGGGGGTCCTGGTGGAGAAACTATCAGAGCCCATAGTATTTACTCAGATGGATGGTTCTTCTAGGAAGGAATCATGCAAATACCAGACTGGGCCCTTGAGAATGGGAGCAGGGGATCATTGGGAGCACTGCCCGTTCTTCATCACCCCCACTGCAAGATTCTCACCAGTGTTAGGAAGCCCCTGGCTGCACGACCACGACCCATACATATTGAGGAGAGGATCTCCTCCAAATGCCAGAGCCATGGCTGGGATCCCAACTGGGGACCAACCCCTCCTGATGAGCCAGTACGGGCATGCCTGGCAATGGAGCTCCAAGCCATTCTCACAGCCTACCGAGACCTGGCCCATGTGTTTGAAGAGGAGGAAGTAGACTAATTGCCCCCCCCACTGCAATATGGATTGCAGGACCGAACTACTACCTGGACATAAATTGCCCAGGGGCAAGCTTTATGCAATGAGCCCTGTGGAGAAGGAGGAGCTATGGAGGTTCATTGATAAAAACTTTACTCGGGGTTTTATCCACCCTGCCTCTTCCCCATTTGCTACTCCAGTGCTGTTCCGGAAAAAAAAAGATGGGGGCCTCCGCCTCTGCACAGATTACAGAGGGCTTAATGCAGTCTCCGCTACTAATGCTTACCCCTTACCCCTCATAAAGGATCTACTGGCCGAGGCTGCCAAAGGAAAAATCTTTTCCAAACTAGATTTAAGAGATGTGTATTTCCAGGTGAGTATCAGGGAGGGGGATGAGTATAAGACTGCCTTTAATACCGTGCTGGGGCAATTCAAGAATAAAGTAATGCCATTCGGCCTCCAGGAGGCACCTGGGGTATTCATAAATTTGATCAATGAAGTGTTGCACAAGCACCTGTTCAAGGGGCCCCTGGTTTATCTTAATGATGTCCTGCTGTATTCCCCTGATGAACAATCCCACACCAAGCTTGTGAGGGAAGTGCTTTAGACTTTGTATAAACAAACCGTTTGCCAAACTGTCTAAGTGTGAATTCCACTGAAACGAAACAGACTCTCCCCGAGGGTTAGAGATGGACCCCGCGAAGGTGCGCGATGTCCTGAGGTGAGAGGCACCAGGAGGCAGCTCCAATCCTTTCTTGGATTTGCGAATTTTTATCGAAATTTTATCGCCAATTTCGCCCAAGTCAGTCTCCCCCTTACTAATTTGTTGAAAATTAAAGGGAAGGGCCCGGACAGTACTAAACCTAGTGCACGGTTGGTTTGGACAACAGAATGCCAGGATGCTTTCAATAAACTTTGACTATGGTGCTTCCAACAAATCGGTTTATGTTTTCTGATCAAGAACATGACAGAATTTTAGCGAATGCTTCTAAATTTACTAGCAACATTTCTCAATCAGGAAATGTGAATTGGGCCCAAATTGAATTCTTAAAGAGAAAAAAAGTTAAATTGATTACGCATGCCTCATCACTTAATGATTATTGTGTCTTTGACACAATACCTAGAGGATTACAAATGCAGAAAGGACCTGCTATGTTTCTAGGATGAGAGGAATTTTTGAACAAATGGACTGCCATATTGAATAAGTACTCATATGACCTAATGCTACTCATAATAGATCAAGCTGTTCAGGAGATTGAAAAATTAGATACAGATCTTAAAAGCATGGAGGATAAATTACAATCCACAATGTCATTGGAAAATTTCAATGTACGTATCAAAACACTGGAAGAAGAACTTAAGTCTTCTGAGAGTAAACTTAGGGAAAATAAGATCAAAAAGTTTGATAGAGATAATAGGGACTATGATCAAAAAAAGGTTTACAAATGGAGTTTTCAAGCAGGAAGTGATACTAGACAGGTCTCTTGGGCAGACTCTAAACATCTTGTATTGGACCTAGATACAGGCTCTATGAATACCTGGAGGGGGAGGGACCATCTTACAGACCTAGCCTCTATAGACAGACTAAATATAAAGCTAGGCAGAATTTTTTACAACAGTTCCCCCAGAAGCGCAGAGAGAAGACGACTTAGTGGTTAATTTGTCATCACATGAGCTGACTTCCAAGGAGCCTCAGTCTGTTAAGGCACTATGCTGGAAAATAGCGGCTCTTAAACTGTTATTCTCCTATGCCTGCTTGCTTTGCCCTCGCAAATTATATCCATTGGTTTCACTTAGATCAGGGGGTTGTTTGCATTTACTATAAGTCTGGGGCCTCCATTTTCTCAGGCCATTCCAGACACGAACTGTGTATGTACTTTCAGTTATGATTTACCAATAAACAGAATCTTCTTATGAAGCCCTGGTTGTGTTATGAAGCCTCTGGGAGACCTGACAAAGTGTCTGGAATCCCTTATCATCCTTTCGACCCATATCTCTCTATCCAAGATGAGCAGCAGTGAGGAAGAAACCACCCAGACCTCGTCTGGGAACACGGTCCCTACCACCACTGTGATGACCACTGGGACATCCTCTTCGACTGGGGATGAAGGGCTTGGTGCCGGTGCACTTTTCTTCGATCCTTTTGGCAATGCGAGTGCCCAGGTGACCATGAAGCAGAAGGGACTGAGTTGGGGAAAGTTTCATGGAGATACCCTTGAAACTTGGACCCCTACCCACGGGACGCATCAGGAAAGTCGCTATGACTGGACCATCCACAAATTTAGTCTCAAGCAGGTGCCACCTCCCGTGAGCAGTTGGATGCTGAGAGTATAATGGATACTCAGCTAGAACTGCTCAAAAGTGGGCAAGACTGACTCTTCCACATGGTTGAAGAGTCATTCTGTAAACTGCCAGGAATTGTGGCAGAGGTGGCTCAGCGCGAACTTGATTAATGGCTGCCGGCGCAGCCTGCTCTACCACCTCTCCAACTACCAGCACGGGCTCCGGGGCAGCAACCACCCTTCAACCAACAGGTGGCCCCCGTAGGTGGGCAACTAGCCCTCCGAGCCCTGAGAGGACGGGTTCCAGGGCAACCACCCTGTGAGGCACCCCAAAACATTGAACTGCTGGATGCAACATTTGATGGTTCCCCCGAGAAGCTGGCGTTTTTCATGTTCCGTGCCGAGAAATTCGTCCTGAACTCGGGCCACCTGTTCCTGGACAAGGAACGCATGGTTGACTACATCACCTCCCGACTGCAGGAGGGGGCGGCGGATTGGTACGTGAGCCTCCATAATGATGAAGGCCCGGCGCTACGGGGCGTAAACGCTTCCATGTGGGCTCTCAGGGCTCAATACGAAGACCCAAATGCCAGTGAAATTGCTCTGGCTTTCCTATGCACCTTCCGACATGGGAAGAAGTCTGTACGTGAGTATTCCGAGGAATTCAGATGACAAGCAGCCAAGATCCGGGATTGGCCTGATGGGGTCCTGGCCGAACAGTACCACCTGGGTCTCAACCCAGAGATCCAGGAGACGGTCCTCCACAGCATGCAATCCGTCTCCCTGAACGTGTGGATCCGAGAAGCAGCAGATGCGGAGAGCCGGCTGAGGATCATTCGCATCGACAATGCAACCACCCTGAGTAAGGGCGTACCAGCCATACTAAAATGCAAGCTGCTACCGAAGCAGAAGGAGGGAATGTGGGAGCAACGGATGAAGCAGGGTCTCTGCCTGAAATGCGGTGAAGCGTGCCACTTCACGGCCACATGCCTGGGATCAGGACCATCAAACTTCCCCTCCGAGAAAGGAGTGGAGAAGAAATGCACTGATACTCCAGGGAAGAAACTGACCGCAAGACCCAAGACTCAGCAGGCACTGCAAGCCAGCATTCCTGAAGGGGAGACAGAGTCGTCCAGCAAGGAGGAACCCCAGCTGGCAGGAAATGGACAGGACCTTCTGTGAGTGGTGCTGAACAGCAGGTCCCAGTTCGGGAGGTGCAAAAAACAGTGAGCAGTTACCCCCCCTCTTTTTCGTGACTGTAGCTATTATAAACCCCGACTTAGGCACCCATGTGTGGGTGCAGGGTTTGATAGACTTGGGATGTGGATGGGATCTAATCAATCCCTCCCTGGTGAAGGGACTCAGAGCTAAAGTCATTAAACTCCCTGAACCCCTGGTGTTTACCCAAATGGATGGGTCTGCCATGAAAGCCCCTTGTAAATATGAGACTGTTCCACTACGAATGGGGGCGGGAGGGCACTGGGAACACAGACCATTTGTGATCACTGCTGCAGCGCGCTTTCCATCGATACTGGACAGCCCCTGGCTCCACGACCACGACCCCTATATACTGTGAAATGAAGGCGTAATTCATTTCATATCCCCCGCTGTAATTCACATGGATGGGAGAGGGCGTGCGGGACCCCCTTCTCGATGAGCCGGTACGAGCATGCCTGGCAAGCGAAAAGTCGGCTATGACTCCCCCGAGTACCGGGCCTCTGGCACGAGCCAAAGGGTGAGAGCCAAAGGGTTAGGCTCTTGGCCTTAGGCTCTTAGCCTATGGACTCTTAGACTAGGGGCTCTGGGAGAAGCCCAGGAAGAGCCAGAAAGCCAGGGACCTAGGCTCCTTGGGTTCCCAGTAAGGTAAGTAGACTTCTACCACAGGAATCACATAAATACAAAGGGTTTTAAAAGGGGGGGTTATATAAAAGTATTATTCTAAAAACAATTATGAAGCCGGAATGCCAGCAGGGGGTTGGGGGCTATCCAGTGTTTTGCATGGAGTGTCACATGTATGACTATCTGCTCACTGGTCAGAAGTCTTGGGTGTGTGCTCGGTGCAAGCAGCGTCTGAGGCCAAGGTGGCTGACCTGGAGAAGCAGAGACAGTCAGTTAGGTGCATGGAGAAGACTCTCAGGGACTTGTTAGATATGTCCCACTCTGGATCTGGCAGCCCCGCTGCTGCCAGGGAGCATGAGGGTCAAGGGGAAATGGGGCACCATGCTGTGGAAAAGGGGAATGTGCCCTCAGAAGGGACCTCTTCTTCAGCTGGTGAACGGGTATCCTTTCGTACCAAGGAACCATCACTGGGAAGGGTGGGAGGAGGGCTCTTGGTAGTTGGTGATTCGATCCTTAGGCAGGTAGACAGTTGGGTGGTGAACCCGCATACTGTCCGTATGATGACTTGCCTGCCTGGTGCGAAGGTAGCAGACACGCAGTTTAGGTAGGCTGGTAGATAGCGCTAGGGAGGAGCCAGTGGTCGTGGTGCATGTCGGCACCAACGATGTGGGAAAATGCAGTCATGAGGTCCTGGAGGAGAAATTTAGGCTGCTGGGCAGGAAACTCAAGGCCAGGACCTCCAAGGTAGCCTTCTCAGAAGTGCTACCTGTTCCACGCGCAGGGCCATAGAGACAGGCACAGATTAGGAGTCTCAATGCGTGGTTGAGACGGTGGTGTAGGGGAGAAAGGTTCAAGTTTGTTAGGCACTGGGATGCTTTTTGGGACAAGAGGGAGCTCTACAAAAGAGATGGTCTCCACTTGTCCCAAGAAGGAACCAGGCTGCTGGTACTCAAAACCAAAAAGGTGGCAGAGCAGTTTTTAAACTGAATATTGGGGGAAAGCTGACAGGAGATGAAAAGTCTCTGGTTTGGGATGGCTCATCTCAAAGAGATGAAGGGGTAGCTGTTACTTTTCTACAAGGAAATGGATTATAATTGTCCACTGAGACTGTGGCTAACGATAGGGACTGCCTGGCAAGGTCTTGAGGCAGCAAGAGGAAGGTTGTGGGCTTAACAAGCATGGGAAACTATAGGTGTTTATACACAAATGCTAGAAGTCTCCAAGATAAAATCAGGGAATTGGAACGCTTGGTGTTGGGGGGAAAATAGATATTGTGGGTATTTCAGAAACTTGGTGGGATGAGGAAAATCAGTGAGATACAGTGATTCCTGGTTATAAATTATATCGGAAGGATGGGGGGGAAGGGTTGGAGGTGGGGTGGCTCTGTATGTCAGAGAGGGTATACAGTCCAGTGAGATTGAGAGGGTAAGAGAATTGGATTCGCTTCTGGAAATGCTATGGGTTAAAATAGTGGGTCCAAAAGGAGGCTTAACAGTGGGAGTTTGTTATCGCCCACCAGATCAAAAGGCAGAGGAGGATTATAAAATGATGAATGAATTAAAGATAGCAGCTAGATTAAATAACTGTGTCATAATAGGCGACTTTAACACATTGATTGGGTCAATATGAGTTCTAGTCGAGAAAAAGAGATTGAGTTTTTAGACACTCTCAATGACTGTGCTATGGAACAGATGGTCACAGATCCTACCAGGGGAGAGGCGATCCTGGATTTGGTCCTAAGTAACGCCCAAGACCTGGTGAGAGATGTAAAAGTGATTGCACGACTTGGGAACAGTGACCATAATGTTATTGACTTTAACATTTGTATAAATAGGGAGTTGCCCCAAAAGACTGACACAACCACTTTTAACTTCAAAAGGGATAACTTCTCTGGTATGAGGGGACATGTATGGAAGAAACTGAAAGGAAAAGTGGAAAAGGTCAAAACCACTGGGGAAGCTTGGAGAGTATTTTAAAAGACAATCCTAGAAGCTCAGAAAAAATATATACCGCATGTTAGGAAAGGCACAAATAGGTATAGAAAAAAGCCTGCATGGTTAACAAATAAAGTAATGGAAGCTGTAAAAGGTAAGAAGGATTCCTTTAAGCAGTGGAAAGCTAGTCTCGGTGAAGTTGATAAAAAGGAACACAGGCTGTGGCAAATAAAATGCAAGTCTGTGATCAGGCAAGCAAAAAAGGAATATGAGCATATCGCAAAAAGCATAAAGGCCAACAATAAAACTTTCTTCAAATACATTAGAAGTAGGAAACCAAGCCAGGAAGGCAGTGGGGCCCTTGGATGACCAAGGGGTAAAGGGACTAGTAAAGGATGACAGGGAAATGGCTGAGAAGCTGAATGCATTTTTTGCCTTTGTCTTCACTGTGGAAGATGAGAAGTGCTTGCCCACTCCAGAACCACCGATTTCGGGAGGGGTGTTGAAAGACCTGAATCAGATTGAGGTGACAAGAGAGGAAGTCCTACAACTGACGGACAATTTAAAAGTGAATAAATCATCAGGCCCGGATGGCATTCATCCGAGAGTTCTAAAAGAACTCAAATGTGAACTTGTGGATCTCCTTACATTAATTTGTAATATTTCTTTAAAATCTGCCTCGATTCCCGAGGACTGGAAGGTAGCTAATGTCACTCTCATCTTTAAAAAGGGCTCTAGGGGAGATCCAGGAAATTACAGGCCAGTCAGTCTGACGTCGATACTGGGTAAGTTGGTGAAAACTGTTATTAAGGAAAGAATTAGTAGGCACACTGATGAACAAAAACTATTGAGGCAAACTCAGCATGGGTTCTGTAAGGGAAGATCTTGTCTCACTAACCTGTTAGTGTTCTTTGAGGGAGTAGAACAATCATGTGGACAAGGGGGACCCAATAGATGTTGTTTACCTTGACTTCCAGAAAGCTTTTGATAAAGTTCCTCATCAAAGGCTCCTAAGTAAGCTCAACAGTCATGGGATAAAAGGACAAGTCCTCTTGTGGATCAAAAACTGGCTTATAAACGGGAAACAGAGAGTGAGTATAAATGGGAGCCTTTCTCAATGGAAGGTGATAAGCAGTGGGGTACCAGATGGATCAGTACTCAGTCCAATGTTTTTTAACTTGTTTATTAATGATTTGGAATTGGGAGTAAGCAGTGAAGTGGCTAAATTTGCAGATGACACGAAGTTGTTCAGGGTGGTGACAACCAGGGAGGATTGTGAGGCACTCCAAAGGGATCTGTCAAGGATGGGTGAGTGGGCATCAACATGGCAAATTAGGTTCAATGTGGCCAAGTGCAAAGTGATGCACATTGGAGCGAAAAATCCTAAATATAAATACACATTGATGGGGTCTGAACTGACAGAGCCTGACCAAGAGAGAGATCTTGGAGCCATAATAGACAACTCAATGAAAATGTTGAGACAATGTGCAACTTCAATAAAAAAAGGCTAATGCTCTGCTGGGGACTGTTGGGAAGGGAACTGAAAACAAATCAGCCAGTATCATAATGCCCCTGCATAAATCATTGTTGCGACCTCATTTGGAATACTGTGTACAGTTCTGGTTGCCACATATCAAAAAGGATATTATAGCATTGGAAAAAGTGCAGAGAAGGGCAACTAGAATGATCAAAGGGTTGGAACACTTTCCCTATGAAGAAAGGTTAAAACACTTGGGGCTCTTTAGCTTGGAGAAACAACGGCTGAGGGGTGGCATGATCGAGGTTTATAAGATTATGCATGGGATAGAGCAGGTTGAGAAAAAAGTACTTTTCTCCCTTTCTCACAATACAAGAACTTGTGGACACTCAATGAAATTGCTGAGCAGTTGGATTGGAACAGATAAAAGGAAGTCCTTCTTCAACCAAGGAATGATTAACACATGGAATTCACTGCCACAGGAGGTGGTGGCAGCTACAAGCATGGAAAATTTCAAGAGGGAATTAGATAAACATATGGAGCAGAGGTCCATCAGTGGCTATTAGCCACAAAGTATTGATAGGAACTCTCAGTCTGGGGCAGCTGATGCACTCTATTCTTTGTGCTCTTAAACTGTTATTCTCCTATGCCTGCTTGCTCTGCCCACGCGAATTATACCCATTGGCTTCACTTAGATCAGGGGGTTGTTTGAATTTACTGTAAGTCTGGGGCCTCCATTTTCTCAGGCCATTCTAGACACGAACTGTGTATGCACTTTCAGTTATGATTTACCAATAAACAGAATCTTCTTAGGAAGCCCTGTGTTGTGTGATCTGACTGGGAGACCTGGCACTCCATTTCTGACTCAAAAGTCCATGAAGATGGTGATACTGAGTTCTTGGAGTACCTGATAGTTATAATTACTGTATGTTACTGTCCTTTTGATATATTTGTTATGAAGAAATAAAGAAATATTCCTTTTGGGGGCAGTACTGAGTGGCAGTGAATGCAGTGAGTAATACTACATAAGGAGAAATGGTATAAACAATTTTAAAAACCAGCACTGACTTTGTTGTTTAGGGGAATCCATCATCAACATAAAGGATTCTGGAAACTATCCACCTTCAAGAGCACCATCCTCCTGTCCGACAGTTTCAGAGTTATCTGTCCAGGAGAGGGTTTCAGTCACATCCCAGACATCACACATCCACAGCAGGTCACTTAAAAGAAAGAAAAAACTTGACCACCCAGGAACCACCATAGGTAAGTTTGTGATAAAAACCAGCAGATTAGAAAAAGAGTTAATTGAGGGGGAAATTGTCCAATTTGTTTACATGACAAACTCTTCTTTCCATGTGATTAGAAACCCACACTTCCTTAATGTGGTTCAGGCACGGAGACCAGGAGACCAGCAGAGCAGATGTTGCAGGGAAACTGCTGGATAAAGTGCAATGCGCAAGAGCTCGAGAGGGTAGAATTGTTAACCTACATCTTGATGGGTGGAGTAATGGATCCGCAATGATCCCGTTGTGTCTGTATAACAACAGAAGGGAATGTCTTCCTTGCAGAAACAATTGACACACCAGGAAATGCGCACACAGCAGAATACTTACAAGAAGTGGCAGCAAAAGCTATAACAACATGTGAACAAAAATGCAAATACACAGTTTGAGCAGACAATGTTGCAAATCTATCCAAGATGAGAAGAAATTTAGAAGAACAAGGAGGGAATACAAAGCTCATAACATATGGTTGCAGTGCTCATCTGTCACACCTCCTAGCCAAAGACTTCTGTGTTCCAGAAATAAAGACGAATGTTGTTGAAATTGCTAAATACTTCCGCAGCAATTATTTTGCAGCAGCAGCAGCAGCTCTGAAAAGAATGGGTGGAACCAAGCTAACGCTCCCACAAGATGTTAGATGGAACTCTGTAGTGGACTCCTTTGAGCAGTATATCAAGAACTGGCCTATTCTGATGACAGTTTGTGAACAAACTCAAGAGAAAACAGAGGGCACTGTCACAGCCAAAATCCTCAACACTGGGCTTCAGAGAAATGTTGGACATAAGCTGAGCATCCTGAAACCCATTTCTGAAGCTTTAAACAAAATACAGAAAAATAGCTGTTTTATTGCTGATGCTGTTGAAATTTGGAAGGAACTGAGTGAGCACTTAAAAACAGAACTACATACTGACAGAATTAAATTACAAGAAAAAAAACGAGTGGGACAAGCCCTGTCTCCCGCTCATTTTCTCACAGATGTTGTCAATATCTGGTAAACGGTGAAACCTTAAGTGCTGACAGAGAGGAGCTTGCTGGGTACCCATGTCATAGCTATCATCCACCTGCAATGCCAATGCCGATGATGTTTTAAAGAAAGTCATACCAATGAGCTGGTGGAAGTCACTTACGAATTGGATTTAGAGACTGCTGAAGTAATGATTTCACTTTTAACAGCAGTAGCTTCTTCTGCTGGCGTAGAAACAATATTCTCTTCATGTTGTCGAAGGCTTTCATGGCCGGAGTTCATTAGTTGCTGTCGATTTTCCGGGTTGTCTGGCCGTGGTCTTGGCATTGGAGGACCTGACATTTCGCCAGTAGCTGTGACTGGCATCCTCAGAGGTATAACACAGAAAGATGGAGGACTCTCTGTGTCAAGGTGAGCAGACAAAATTACCTGCCTACCATTTTTTCTGCTCACCTTGACACAGAGAGTCCTCCATATTTCTGTGCTATACCTCTGAGGATGCCAGTCACAGCTACTGGCAAAACGTCAGGCCCTCCAATGCCAAGACCACAGCCATACAACCCGGAAAATCTACAGCAACTAATATTCTCTTCCTTTGGACTCATTCATTCTAAACTAAAGAATCGTTTGGGACCTGATAAAGCAGGAAAACTTGTTCTTCTTTCCAGATTAGGAGCAAACAAGATGAAGAGTGACACACAGAGGACAGTATTTTAAGTTTTTCATGTGTGGACCGGGTTGATAGTCTAATTTTTAAAAAAATACATTTTGATTAGGGTTGTCCTATTGACCTTCATTTCAGGTGTGAAAATACCTTTAAGGCTTGTTCTGTCCACAGATAAAGGACACTTGTCTTGTAAGTGTTATTTTCATAATTCTTGACCTGTATAAAAGTGGCTGAAGCAATTTCTCAAGCAAGGTGACCAATTCTAGTAATTCCAGAGGGTAGCTGAGTTACAGTACAATCCTAAGCAGTGTTACTACCTTCTAGCTCCATTGAAGTCAGTGGGTTTAGAAGGGTGGCATTCATGGTTTAAAGTGTCGTGAACCTTAAAGATTAACAACCTTTTATTCCAGCATAAACTTTCATAGACTACAGCCCACTACTTCAGACACTGAAAGTGCAATCTTATGTACACGTACTTCTAGGAGCAGACCCACTGACTACAGCAGAACTTCTGTCCGAGTAAAGATACACAGTGGATCAATATTAAATGTCACACTGCAGATGGCGAGGCTGACCATGGGAGAACAGTGATCCTGCTCAAGGTTACCCAACAAGCCTACGGCCAAAGCAACAGTTAAGCTAGGAGCTGCTCGGCTCAGTCTTGACCACTGGATTAACTCTCACTTAGGACACCAGCAGGACCCACACGACTCCTGCCACACCTTATTCTTGAAACTCCGGAGGAGCCCAGCCCAGCCCCCCACCCACCCACCCCCGCTGCAAATCTCTGGGCAGACCAGTCTCCTATGCATCTAACCACGGGGGCAGAATGGCCACTGCTCAAGCTAGACTTCCTTCTCCAACTGCAAATATTCTCCAGAGCCAGCTCTGAATTCAAACCCTTGCATAACCTTATCTATGTGTTTCCAAGCCTGTTAACTATTTCCTGTGACATTTTTAAACATGGAGAAAAAAAGAAACAATGTTCCCACCACTTCCTAATTGCCAGTTTCTTGTATAGTGGCTAATTACGCTTGAAGCTCCTTCAGTCCCACACTGTTAAGCCTGAGGTGCTAACTCAAATGCCAAGTCCCCCAGTTTAAGGGTGTATCTATCTCCCTGCGGGCATTATAGCCAGGCGTCTCTTGTTCTTCTGAGATCCTTAAGGGAAGGGTTTTTTGGTTGCATTTTCTATGCCTATGATGTAGCTTTGTGCAAGGAACTGGCAGGAAGGGTGGATTATGAAATTCACTGACAAGTCTCTATTACTGCCTGGTTCCCCACCACACCATCTTCCCTTGTGGTCAAAACTCCATTAAACAAACAGCCCATTTGTGGGGACGCAAGGAAGTTGTGCCGACTGGCCACTGGCATGCTGCTAGCAGGTTTCTTCCTCCCCCCTCCCCCCCTCGCATGAAGGAATTGCTCAGGGGGCAAAGTGGCCCCGCAAGAAAAGCCCCTCTCTGTCGCAAGGGCCCACAGCAGGAGGAGCTGCAGGGCCCTTTCACAGCTGGCACCCTCCTCCACTGGCTGCGGGCAGGAAGGGCATTTCTGCTGAAGGAGGCCGGAGGCCCCCCCCCACACGTTCAGGGCCCTCCGGTTGCCCCACTCCTCGGGCGGGCGGGGGAGGCCCCGTCGTGACCCGCCCCTAAACAAGGGGGGGGAGGTATCACAGCATAACGGCCGGGAAAAGAACCTCCGCTTTCTCCTGTCCGGGGAGACCCAGAAGAGCCGCCGCCTTGGCCCTGCGCGCCGAAGAAGAGAGAGAGGCGGGACTCTGGCTTCCCTCGGCACTGCGGCCCCCTCCCGAGCACCCTCCCCCTGGGAGAAGAGGCGCCCCCCCCCCCGCCTGAAGGCGCCCAGCCAGCCAGCCGGGACCCGGGAACCCCCAGCCCCCCCCCCCAGCCTGCCGCGCCTCCTCCTCCTCCCCCCGCCCGGCTCCCGACGGCGCCCCCTGCTGCGGGGAGACACGGGAGGGCGAAGGGGCGGCGCAACCGAGCAGGGGCCGGGCTTCCCCCGGGAGAGCCGAGGGGTCCCCGCCGGGCCGCGGGGGGGGGCCGGAGGGGCGGGGCTCTCTCACCTGGGCGCCGGTGGGCGTGGAGTGGCCGCTGCCCGGCGGGGACCGGCAGAGCGTCACGAGCGCCATGGACCAGCAGCCGGACTCAGGGAGCCCCCGCCCTGCCGCCGCCGCCGCCGCCGCCGCCACCGCCTGCAGGGGCCGGACTAGGAGCCGCCTCTCCCGCCCGACGCCCGCCCCCCGCGGTGGAGCCCCGCCCGCTACTCCCGCCCCGCCCCACCAGGAACTGCGGGGCTGCGGCGCGGGCAGGCGGAACGGAACCCCCCCCCGGCACGTCCCGCGGGGAGGGGGGCGGCGGCTCTGGACGGGGCGGCAGAAGGGGGGGCGCGTGCGCGTGTGTCGTGTCGTCCCGCCCTCCCCCCGTGGCCGAGATGGGGGAGGGGAGGGAGGCGCGTCGGGCTGCCGGGGCCAAGTGGGGCGGCGCCCCCCCTTCCCCGCCTCCCTCCGGCTGGGCACCGGAGCTGCTTGAACCTCCGCGCCGGCGGGGAGCCGTGGGGAGAGAGAGCGAGACGCCCCGCGGAGGAGAGGCCGTGCGGCGCGGAGTCCTCGAGGCGCGCATCTCGGGGCTCCCCCCCCCGGGACGCCCCCCGCCCGCCCCTTCCGGTCGGCTGGGCGGGGCCTGCAGGTCGGGGGGGGTCAAACGTGCGCCCGGATCAGCCCCCCTCCCCCCCCGAGGGCTTCTCTCAGGTCCGCAGTGGACCGGGCTGCCTTCTGCTGCTGCTGCTGCTGCTGCGTCAAGGTAGGTTTGCCGCGTACAGCTACGCGCCCCTGAACAGCAGACTCCAGACTGCAACCTGGAGTGACATTATGATGGGGTCGTCCGGCGCCAGAGGAGTCAGTGATCAGGCGCTGTGAAATAAACAAGATCTTGCAAGGCTGCTGCTGTTTGAAGCCTGTTTTTATTTTAAGTTTTTTAAAAAAACCCTCCTTGTGTTTGTGTCCTTTATCAAGTTTCTCTCCCTGCTGGCCGGCCGGGATTCCCTGTTAGGGCGCGCCCCGGCCCGGCCCCAGGAGGTCCCCCGCGTATGCCGGATGCGGCCCTCCCGGCGAAGGGGCTCGACAGGCCGCTGCTGTGGGTGGCGGGAGAGGGCCCCCCCCCGACCCTGCCGCCCTTGCGGGGAGGGGACTCTGGCCGCCCTTTCCTCTTTTCTGCGTATTGCTCCTGTTGTGTGCAGAAACCTCTCTCGTTATTAGGCTTGCGGTGGCCTGATCATGACGAGGGAAGGGGGGGCCCGCCTGACAATTTGTTTTTATACTCAAAAAATTTAAATCCCACCAGCCAGCATTGAAGCTGAGTATAAAATAAAAAACTGCTTCAGGTGGGAAGGAAACCCTTTTCAAGGAATGGGCAGCTCAAAGTGTGGCACCAAAATATGGGAAAGCGGCAGGATGCCCCCCCGCAGCAGCTAGCAAGAAAAGGCCATGACTGAGCTGGTTCTCCACCTGCCAGCCCTCCATGAGTGTACCGCAAATCAGCCTTCCTAATCCAGCGCAGGCGAGGCCAAGCTGCCGCTCGAGAGAGCCAGGCCGCCTCTGGCTCTTTCACACGCCCTGTGCAGCTCCCAGCAGGGTGGCTGGGAAAGTGAAGGGGGGGGGCATGCGTCCCTGATCGGTGGTCCCTTCCCCAGCTAGTGTTCCCCTCCCCTCCCTGGCCTGAGGTGTGTGGGGGGGGGGAGCAGAGAAAGTAAGCAACTTTAAATATGTTCTCACCCCCCCACCCCCGGTGGGTCAGCTTGGAGAAGGTGATGGTCTCTTTAAGTCCCTTCTCTAAGTCAAGCCAGCTGGCATGGGTGGGGGGACCGGTTGGAGAACACATTTGAAGTTAAAGTTGATTTCTTTCCACCTCTCCCTCCCCATTTATTTGCTTTCTTTCAACTTTTCTCTCTCTCTCATTCCCCCTTCCTCCCCCCGCATCTAGTTGCTTTCTTTCAACCTGTCTTTCTTCCCACCTTTCTTTTTCTCCCTTCCTTCCTCCCCCTCCCCATCTATTTACTTTCTTTGTTTCTCTCTCTCTCTTCTTTCCGCCTTCCTTCCTTCTTTCCACCTTTCTCTCTTTTTCCCTTTCCTTTCTTTCTCTCTTCCTTCCTTCCTTCCTTCCTTCCTCTCCCTCCCCATCTATTTACTTTGTTTCTCTCTTTTCTCTCTTTCCTTCCACCCCTTCCATTCTTTCCACCTCCCTCTCTCTCTTAGACAAATAAATATCATTGGACAAATAAATATCATTATCAATCTGTTTTTACCCCCTTTTGTTTTTATTCTTGGCAGTCTCATTTAATGTTAATAAACTTGGTATATTTTCCAATAAAAATGTGTAATATTTGTTCATGACTTGTGCCTCTCAAACATATGATGTTTATTCTATGTGGCTCTTAAATGAAGCAAGCTGACACACACACCAAGAAGCCAAGCCTAAAGATCAAAGAAAAGGCAAAATGGCAGTGTTGGAATCCTCAGACCCTTGGAGGTTGGGTAAGATTGTGAGCTGTCTTTCTAAGATGTGGAGATGTCTGTCTTGCTGAAATTTCACACCAAACAATGCCAACTGGAAGGAACTTTGAGTACCAGCAACCAGGGGTCATTTCGAACTGGAATGAGCCGGGATGGCGTTCTGGGAGTAACAAGCAAACTCCTTCCCCCTTCCTTTCCCTTCACCTCACCTCCAAGTTCAGGTGGTGTTTCAGTGCCCTCCCCCTTCTCCTCACTTGCTTGGACAGAAGTTTGTGCCAAGCCCTCCCCAGACACTCGAGTGCTCTCGAGGCTTTGTGGCGAGCCTTTGGGGGGTTTTGTCTCTTTTTTGCTGCCCAGCCCACCCTAGCTGGCTTCTCACCTTCATTCCCACTTCAGGCTGCGTGCACTGGTGTCAGTGTGCTGCCTAGCTGGAGCCACATCTCCTGGCCACGTGGCAAGGTGGTAGAGTTCCTCAGGTGCCTACCTGTGCCTGCGCCACCAGCTGCAGGAGCACATCACTGCCGCTCCTGTGGGCGTTGCGTCAGACTGAGAGGAATGAGCCGCTCCTCGCCAACTGTAGTGCTGAGCCTCTCTTCGCTGCACAACCCAGATTGAGCCTTTCCTTACACCCCGCTGCTCCCCGGGGGCAGACTTATCGGGCAGAGAGAGGCTGCCAGCCAGCCACTCTGTTGGAGCTTGCGGGTGTGGAAATCAGCCACACGCTGGCCTTTGCTCCTGAGCAAGTGTCGTGGCACCCCTTTAAACCTAGGGTGGTGGCAGCAAACCCACTATCTCACCAGACACCGATGGAGTGCTTCTGCTGCTTCCCCCCAGAGACAACCACTGGCGACTTTTGTGGAACAACAAGGGGATTGAGCTGGGAGGAGCGCCCCCTCATGTCAGTGGGTTCTCCCACGCCTCTTGGAGAAGGAGCGTTTCAGTACTAATCCTTGTGGGCAGCTGTCCAAAGGAGAGTGTTCCGAAGAACATCGCATGAGGGACTTGAAGAAGTTGTCTTTGACACGCGGGATCTGAACAAAGACACACGTTCCAATGCACAGTACTTTCTACAGTCAGTCCTCCGAGGCATGTTAGAATTATTTACGTAAATAAAGGAGGCCGTTTACTGCAGGGCTAGTCGCTGTATTTATCTAGTTGAGGGCATAAAAGCACATGCAAGTTCAATTAAAGCAAAAATAAAGCAACATTCTGTGATTACTTAAGTACTAGTGGGAAAGCAAGTACAAGAAGGACCTTGATGTCCTTGACAACCACGATGGTATAATCACTGACCTCGAGCCAGACATCCTGGAGTGCAAAGTCAAATGGGCCTTAGAAAGCATTACTAACAACAAAGCTAGTGGAGGTGATGGTATCCCAGCTGAGTTATTCAAAGTCTTAAAAGAAGATGCTGTTAAAGTGCTGCACTCAATTTGCCAACAAATTTGGAAAACACAACAGTGGCCACAGGATTGGAAAAGATCAGTTTACATTCCAATCCCAAAGAAGGGCAATGTCAAGGAATGTTCAAACTATCATACAATTGCACTCATTTCACACGCTAGCAAGGTCATGCTCAAGATCCTACAAGCTAGGATCCAACAGTACCTGGATAGAGAACTGCCAGAAGTACAAGCTGGGTTTCGAAGAGGTAGAGGAACTAGAGATCAAATTGCCAACATTCGCTGGATTATGGAGAAAGCAAGAGAGTACCAGAAAAACATCTACTTCTGCTTCATTGACTATGCTAAAGCCTTTGATTGTGTGGATCACAATAAATTATGGCAGGTTCTTAAAGAGATGGGAGTACCGGACCACCTCACATGTCTTCTGAGAAACCTGTATAAGGGTCAAGAAGCAACAGTTAGAACCGGATATGGAACAACTGATTGGTTTAGCATAGGAAAAGGAGTACGACAAGGATGTATATTGTCACCTTGCTTATTTAATTTATATGCCGAGTACATCATGCGAAATGCTGGCCTGGTTGAATCACAAGCTGGAGTTAAGGTTGCTGGGGAAAAGATCAATAACCTCAGATATGCAGACGATACCACTCTGATGGCAGAAAGTGAAGAGGACCTAAAGAGCCTCTTGCTCAGGGTGAAAGAGGAGAGTGCAAAAGTGGGCTTGAAGCTCAACATCAAAAAAACTAAGATCATGGCATCCAGCCCCATCACTCCTTGGCAAATAGAAGGGGAAGTCGTAGACGTAGTGACAGACTTCACGTTCCTGGGATCCCAGATCACTGCAGATGGTGACTGCAGCCATGAAATTAAAAGACGCCTGCTCCTTGGGAGGAAAGTGTTGGCAAACCTAAACAGCATGATAAAAAGCAGAGACATCACTCTGCCAACAAAAGTCCGCATGGTCAAAGCAATGGTATTCCCCGTAGTAATGTATGGCTTCGAGAGTTGGACTATTAGGAAGGCCGAACGCCAAAGAATAGATTCTTTTGAACTATGGTGCTGGAGAAGACTCTTGAGAGTCCCTTGGACTGCAAGGAGATCAAATCAGTCAATCCTAAAACAAATCAACCCTGGCTGTTCCCTGGAAGGCCAGATCCTGAGGCTGAAGCTCAAATACTCTGGCCACCAAATGAGAAGGGAGCACTCACTGGAGAAGACCCTGATGCTGGGAAAGACTGAAGGTCAAAGAAGAAGGGGGCGGCAAAGGATGAGATGGTTAGACAGTGTCATCGATGCAACGAATATGAAATTGAGCAAACTTCAGCAGAGGGCCTGGCGTAATCTGGTCCTGTCAGGTAGTCCTGCCATGATGGATGGAGTAGGGTGGGAGGATGGGCCTTGTGTTGCATTGTGGTGTGTAGGGCGGGAGGTTGGGATCGTGGGGTGTTGATTTATGCACCTGGAGTGTTCGAATGGAATGCGGAGGGCGAGCTCTGCAGGCTCTATCTCTGGTAGACTTAACACCCTGACCTTGGTGGAGACAGGCTGTGAGCTTCCTATCGCTTTCAAAGCTACAGCTTGGCTGGGAACAATGGGGGCGGTGGGAACTTCATTAGTATAGTAGCTTTCAGTTCTCATTCGCATACTAGACATTCATTGGTGGAAGGGGGGGTCCCCATTCACCCCCTTTCTGGTATAACTGCTTGCTTTGTGTAACCACGTTATTCTGAACAATGTATCTGCTCCAGTAACCTACTATTGCAGCTCTATAATAAAACGCTATTCTTGCTTCAATGAACAAGACCTGGTGTTTGGCTGACTAAGTTAGGGTCTCTGACAGTTTGTTCAGAATCCCTTCATTTTTTGGGACTGGTCGGAAACCCGCGGCTCCAACATGAGTGGCGGTGAAGAAGACACTCTCCCGATCGAAGACGAAAAGAAGGAGGACAAGAAACCTCCTGTGACAACTGTACCCACGGAAGCCCCTGGCACGTATGTGCCGGTGACACGGGGCCAGGAGTACGACTTTGGAGGGCCCTACGGAGATCCGTATGGAGCAGCCTACGGCGGGGTCACCACCCAAGTCAAGCAGAGACGAGATTGGGTGAAGCCCCTGGCAGAAACCCATGAGACATGGTTTGCGACTCCGAGAGCTTCGGTGCGAGTGAGCCACGCCGAGCGGTCGGTCCGCAGACTGACCACGGCCGAAGGGCTGGAAGACACCTGCCGAGACTCCGAGAGCCTGGAAAGCACCGTGGTGAGACGGAGGTGGAGTGGTGAGCCGAGCCAAGATCGCCTGGTTCGCCTCCTAGATGAATCCCTCGCCCGCATCCCCCAGATGATTGCGGAGGGCATCCGAGAGGAGCGAGAGCGGCAACGGAGGGAGGAACCACCCGACCAACCCCCTCAAGACCAGCGACAAGCGCCGGTCCCGGACCAACAGAATGTGCCGGCTCAACCCCCCGCTCAACCTGCGGGGCCGGGGCCGCAAGGACTGCCGGGGCAACCACCCCCCCGACCATGGGGGTTCCTGCCACCGAAACCGGCGGAACTCCTTGATGCGGATTTTGATGGAGACCCCGAGAAGTTTCCTTTCTTCCTGGTGAGGGCCGAAAGATTTATCGAAACTTGGGGCCACCTGTTTCAACGCGAAGACCGAATGGTGGATGTCATAGCCTCGCACCTGAAAGATGCAGCGGCTGACTGGTATGTGGGACTCCACCAGGCTGACGGGCGGGAGCTGAGGGAAATCGATACCTTCATGTGGGCCATGAAGGAACAATTCGAAGACGTGAACGCCAATAAGACGGCCAAAGCGGCCATCTGTGCCCTCAAGCAAGGCGCCAAGTCAGTGAGAGACTACACGGCTGAATTTCGCAGGTGTGCGGCCAAAACTCGAGGGTTGCACGATGGGACTCTAGCAGACCACTACAAATTGGGACTCAACGCGGAGATTCGTCGTTCAGTCACCAAGACCCAAGATCCAGACACATTAACAGGCTGGATACAAGCTGCCATCACCATGGAAAACTGCCTGAAAACCATCAAACTGGATGATGCAGCAGCGATGAATAAAGGGGGCCAGTCGGGCCCTACACCGGCTACGCGAGGGAAGAATCCACCACCGAACCCGAAACCCAAGGACAGCACGAGAGAGCTTAGGATGAAGCAAGGTCTTTGCCTGAAATGCGGGGAAGGGGGCCACTTCGCGGCGAGCTGCCCAGGCTCCCCCGCATCGACCGGGGCCACCAAGGGAATTAAGAAGAAGTTTGACACTTCCACCCCAAAGCCTGTGGCGAAACCGAGAGGGGCGAAGGCCTTACAAGCCAAGCCGCTCAGTGAGGCATCGGATTCGTCGGATGGCGAGACCGTGCAGCCGGGAAACGAGACGGACCTGCTGTAAATAGCGCTGAACAGCAGGTCCCGGACTCCCAAGCGCAGATTCCGGTGAGCAGACCCCCCTCTCTTTTCTTCCTCACGGTGACTTTGATGGACCCGGGTCTACTGACCCATGTGAGGGTGCGAGCTCTCATTGACTCTGGGTGTGGGAGAGACCTCATTAACCCCACACTGGTAACGGGACTGGGGGCGAAGGTAGTTAAATTGACCGATCCCCTGATTTTCACACAAATGGATGGCTCTACAATGAAAGAGCCTTGCAAATACGAGACTGTTCCCTTGCGTGTGGGGATTGGGCATCACTGGGAGGAGAGGCCCTTCGTCGTTACCCCTTCTGCCCGGTTTCCCCTAGTGCTCGGAAGCGCGTGGTTCTTCGATCATGACCCCCATGTCCTATGTGGGGAGGGGAAAGTGAATTTCATTGCCAAGAAATGCCAGTCCCACCTATGGAAACCAGAGTGGGGTGTCCCAATGGGGGGAGTCTTTACTGACGGCGGGGGTAGCGGAGGCAGAATTAGAGATGATTCCATCAGAGTACCGCGATTTGGCTTTCGTCTTTGGGGAAGAGGAAGCCGATGAACTACCCCCCCATAGGAACTCTGACTGTGCTATTGAAATTTTGCCGAATCAAAAGTTGCCTAAAGGGAAGTTATATTCCATGAGCCCTTCGGAAAAGGTGGAATTAAGGAAATTTATCGACAAAAACTTAAGCAGGGGGTTTATAAGACCTGCCTCCTCCCCGTTCGCAGCCCCAGTCCTTTTCCGGAAGAAGAAAGACAGGGGGTTGCGGTTGTGCACTGATTATCGAGGCTTGAATGCGGTCTCCAACACAAACGCTTACCCCATGCCCCTGATCAAGGACCTGTTGGCTGCAGTGGCTGGGGGGAAAGTATTCTCGAAGCTAGATCTCAGAGATGCCTACTTCAGGGTGCGAATAAGGGAGGGGGATGAATTTAAAACGGCATTTAATACCCCCCTGGGTCAATTTGAATACTTAGTCATGCCGTTCGGTCTTCAGGGGGCGACGGGGGTCTTCATGAACTTAATCAATGAGGTGCTCCACAAGTACTTATTCAAGGGGGTCCTTGTTTACCTTGATGACATACTTCTGTGTTCCCCTGACCTAAAATCCCATGTGAAGCTGGTGCGGGAAGTTTTACAAATGTTGCACAAGCATAAGCTCTTTGCTAAGCTGTCTAAATGTGAATTTCACAAGTCAGAGATCCCTTTCCTGGGCTACCGCATATCGCAGAGGGGGATTGAAATGGACCCTGACAAAATAAAAGATGTGGTGGGATGGGAGCCACCCAAGACTCAGAGGCAGCTCCAAGGGTTCCTCGGATTCGCGAACTTTTACAGATCATTTATCTCGAACTTTGCTCAAGTGGCTCTCCCCTTAACTGATCTGCTTAAAACGAAAGGGAAGTCACCAGACTGCACTCGACCCGGAGCCAAGTTAGACTGGTCTCCGGCATGCCAACGGGCGTTTGACCAGTTAAAGGCCCTTTTTACGTCGGAGCCTGTGTTGGCTCACCCAAATGAACTTAAGAAATTCATTGTGCAAGTAGACGCTTCTGACGTTGCTATGGGAGGGGCGATCCTCCAAGAGGGGGATGATGCACCCCCTTGCCTATGTTTCCAGAAAGTTTAATGATACTGAACGGAATTGGTCGGTGTGGGAGAAAGAAGCGGGATCGATCCACTTAGCGTTAGTGACCTGGCGCCATTGGCTTGAGGGGGCGCGGGTTCCCTTCGAGGTGTGGACTGATCATAAAAACCTCGAGCTTCTCCGCTCCCCTCGTTCCTTGAACGCCAAACAGCTGCGTTGGGCTGATTTCTTCTCCAAGTTCAATTTCACTCTACACCACTTCCCGGGGAAATCTAACTCGCTTGCAGACGCAAGGGGGGAGGAAGGAGTCACTCAAGATGCGCATGGCTGCTGGAAGAAGAATGGAAAACTGTTTGTTCCCAGCTCCCTTCGGGGGGAGGTGATGGGCTGGGCGCACGGCTCGAAACTGGCGGGGCACACGGGGTTTGTAAAATCCCTCCAACTCTTGCAGAGACAATTCTGGTGGCCTGGGCTACGAAAAGACATTTCGTTATTCACTTCTGCTTGCCAAACGTGCTTGATGAGCAAGCCCAGACCCGGTAAACCCCCAGGAGCTCTACAACCCCTCCCCACACCAGCTCGTCCATGGGAAGTGATCTCAATGGACTTTATTACTGACTTGCCTCCCAGTGGGGGGAATACTGTCATATGGGTAATAGTGGATCTATTTACTAAGCAAGCCCATTTCGTTCCGTTTGCCTCAATCCCCTCAGCCAAGAAACTAGCCTCGGCGTTCTTGCAACACGTAGTGAGGCTACACACTTTACCTGCTAAAGTAATCTCGGATAGGGGGGTACAATTTGTTTCTCATTTCTGGGGTGAACTGATGTCACTGCTTGGGGTGGAGCGGGCGGTCAGCAGTGCGTACCACCCAGAAACTGATGGACAAACTGAATGTGTGAACCAAACCCTTGAGCAGTACTTAAGGTATTTTACAAACTTTCAGCAGGACAATTGGCACTCCCTTTTGCCTTTGGCTGAGTTCTGTTACAATAATACTCAGCACTCTTCTACCGGTATGTCTCCCTTTAAGGCGGTCCATGGATATGACGCCCCGCCTTTGCCGTTTCTAGATTCTCCCGACCTCCCGGCGGGAGATGCTGGTGACTGGTGCAAACAACTGCAAGCGGCGTGGTCGTCTTTAGCCAAGACCCTGGAGGATGCAAAGGAAGCCTATAAGACCCAGGCTGACAAGAAGCGTAACCTGTCCTGGGTTCCTAAGTGTGGGGAGTTTGCTTATTTGTCTACACAGAATTTACGTGGTATTCAACCGAGCCGCAAACTCGGGTGGAAATTTGTTGGACCTTTTGAGATTGTGAGAGTAATTAACAATGTGACTGTGGAACTTGCCTTGCCTAAATCTCTAAAGTCTGTTCATCCTGTTTTTCATGTAAGGCTTCTACGCCGGGCGCCTGAGGAGAACAAATGGAGACTGCGGCAGCCCGCCCCGCCTCCGCTGATGGTGGGGGGGGAACCTCACTATGAAGTTTCACAGATACTGGACTCTAAAATTTCTCGTAATCGCTTGTTTTATTTGGTTGAATGGATTGATTTCGGGCCTGAACAGAGGGAATGGGTGCGGGCGGAAAATGTTCTGGCCCCTAGAATGGTCCGGGCTTTTCATAAGCTGTACCCCCACAAACCGAAGGGGTAGATTTATTTTCGAGAGGGCTGCATGTCAGGTAGTCCTGCCATGATGGATGGAGTAGGGTGGGAGGATGGGCCTTGTGTTGCATTGTGGTGTGTAGGGCGGGAGGTTGGGATCGTGGGGTGTTGATTTATGCACCTGGAGTGTTCGAATGGAATGTGGAGGGCGAGCTCTGCAGGCTCTATCTCTGGTAGACTTAACACCCTGACCTTGGTGGAGACAGGCTGTGAGCTTCCTATCGCTTTCAAAGCTACAGCTTGGCTGGGAACAATGGGGGCGGTGGGAACTTCATTAGTATAGTAGCTTTCAGTTCTCATTCGCATACTAGACATTCATTGGTGGAAGGGGGGGTCCCCATTCACCCCCTTTCTGGTATAACTGCTTGCTTTGTGTAACCACGTTATTCTGAACAATGTATCTGCTCCAGTAACCTACTATTGCAGCTCTATAATAAAACGCTATTCTTGCTTCAATGAACAAGACCTGGTGTTTGGCTGACTAAGTTAGGGTCTCTGACAGTTCCATGGGGTCGCGAAGAGTCAGACTCGACTGTGCGACTGAACAACAACAAGTGGGAAAGCGCTGTTAAGCCCTGTTCATTGGCACAAATGCAACTCAACTATCCTGAACTTTCAGTGTTTTTTTAAAAAATCTTTTAAAAAAAAATTTGCTGAGCAGTCGCATTAGAAGAGATAAAAGGAAGTACTTTTTCACCCAAGCAGTTGGGCTAGAATAGATAAAAGGAAGTACTTCATTCACTGCCACAGGAGGTGGTGGTAGCTACAAGCATGGATGACTTCAAGAGGGAATTAGATAAACATATGGAGCAGAGGTCCATCAGTGGCTATTAGGCACAAGGTATAAACAAGAACTCTCAGTCTGGGGCAAGTGATGCTCTGTATTCTTGGTGCTTGGGGGGGGGCAACAGTGGGTGGGCTTTTAGTGTCCTGGCCCCACTGCTGGACCTCCTGATGGCACCTGGTCTTTTTGGCCACTGTGTGACAGAGTGTTGGACTGGATAGGCCATTGGCCTGATCCAGCATTGGCTTCTCTTACGTTCTTAAGCGGGGCAAAGGGAAAGGGGTTGGGGGGGAGAGAAAGGGAATCCAGGGCTTCTTCTGCCTGACAGAGGGGCCAGCCCTTCTGACAGCCAGAAGCACCTGGGGTCCATTCCTTCCCCTCTCCTTTCCCATCACCTCACCTCCAAGCGGGGTGAAGGGAAAGGGGGGGAGAAAGGGAACCCAGCAGAAGCTTCTGCATGACAGGGGGTCCAGCACTGGTCCTGCTGCCAGGCAGAGACATCTGAAAGGAGCCTCCGCGGAGCAACTCCAAAGACTGAGGGAGTTTAAAGTTTAAATCCCCCGTCTGGAGTCATACTGCAGTGGCGGCACGCTCCCTTCATTGAAGGGAAGGCAATCTACCTTCCCTTCAGTGATGGGAGCCTGCTGCCGCTGCCCCCCCCGAACTGGGAAGGATCATGATGCCCTATGGAGACAGTCCCCGATCTGGTCTGGATCTTCCTGAGCTAAGAATGTTTTCCCATGAAGATGTTTTTGGCTGACAAGATCAAAGTGTTTTGGTGATTTGAACATGACTGAGTGACTAACAACAATGTTTTTAATTTCAGAGTTTTTTGTAGAAACATCTGTCTTGATTGTTTATGGATCCAACTATCCACACATTTGGCCACGTCAATAATTAAATAGATTTATTATGATTGATTTATGCTTTGATTCTGTTAGCCAAAAACATCTTCATGAGAAAACACTGTTAGCTGTGGAAGATTCAGACCAGTAGGGAAGTACCTGGCCAACTGCCGTCCATCATCAATGGCAGCTAACACTGAGTCAGCCCTCACCCATAATAGAAGCAGCACCTGTAGCCACAGAAAAGGAATTCTCTCAGTGGCCCTTGTTTGTCAACCACAGCAGTATTTCCAGCCTTCAAGCATTTGTTCCTGTCAGTAAAATGTGTGTGGGGGTAAGCCATGTCCGGCCTGACAGCAGCCACCGGACAACTTGACACCTTGCAACTTGCTTAGCTCCTGCAGGCCCAGCCGCTTGCTCCTGCTCAACAGCCGCCTCCCCGTGAAGTGCTGTGTAGTGGTTCGTGTTCCGGACAAGGATATGGGAGTCCCA
Organism: Gekko gecko; assembly: GCA_029375565.1. NCBI lineage: Eukaryota > Metazoa > Chordata > Lepidosauria > Squamata > Gekkonidae > Gekko > Gekko gecko. The sequence goes on from JAPDNY010000003.1 coordinate 90,741,213, forward strand.
GGCTTGAGTCTGAGTTGGGAAATACCTGGAGATTTTTGGGGTGGAGCCTTAGTGGTGGGTGTTGCCTTCTGACACATTTCTGGTGATGTCAGGGGGGGGTGGCATTTGCAAATAATGAGCTCCTGCACCTCTTTTTCTACGAAATGACCCCTGCAAGCAACTATTCCAAAGCAGGGATGCAGAGAAAAAGTTTGCGGTGTAAGTGCCATCAAGTTGCTTCCAACTTATGGTGACCCTATGAATTAATGACCTCTAAAATGTCCTTGCTCAGGTCTTGCAAAATGAGGGGCCCTTGTGGCTTCCTTGATGGGAGTCAATCCACCTCACGTCTCCCTCTTTTCCAGCTGCCTTCCACTTTCCCGAGCAATACTGTCTCTTCCCAATGATTCTTGACTTCTCATAATGTGAACCAAAGTCCAATAGCTTCAGCTCAGTCATTTTAGCTTCTAGAGAGAGTTCAGGCTGGATTTGATCTAGAACCTACTTATTTGTCTTTTTGGCAGTCCAGGGTATCCATAAAGCTCTCCTTGAACACCACATTTCAAGCAAATTAACTTTCTTCCTGTCGGCTTTCTTCATTGTCCAGCTTTCGACTCCTTAATTTTTTGTACGTTGAGGAACACTTTAAACATTTGCTAGGATCTTTGCTGGGACACATTTTAACACTTGAAAAGATAAAAACATTTCTAGGATGGTGGTGGGAGGAGAGAAATTGTATATCACTTGATGGGAAGAAGAAAAATATTGGGAGGAAGGTAAAAGGGTACTGCCAGTGTGGTGTATCGGTTACAGTGCTGGACTAGGATTTCGGAGGGCCTCATTTGGCTGGGTAACCTCAGGCCACTCACTCTTCCATCCTAACCGACCTCACAGGGTTGTGAGGCTAAAATGGAGGAGAGCAGAAGGATGTAAACCTCTCTACGTTCCCTTCTGGGAGAAAGGTGGGGGATACATGAAGTAAACAGGTACTTAACGGTGTTTCTCTGAGGGGGGATTGGGATCTCCTTCGGGTCCACAAGGCTACTCCAGGAGAGCACAAGTTCATCGTAAGGTCAGAGGGCAAGTCCTTCATATGATCAAGTCTGCTCAGTTTTCTAGGAATGGAGACAGGATCCTCCTGATTCAGGGAAAGGGGGCCGTATTGAGTCCCCTTCTCTTCACCCACAGCCATCTGGCTTCCAGATTGCCAGCACAGTTTGGTGTCGTGGTTAAGTGTGCAGACTCTAATCTGGGAGGACTGGGTTTGATTCCCCACTCCTCCACTTGCACCTGCTGATGTGACCTTGGGTCAGTCGCCAGCTCTGGCACAGCTGTTCCTGAAAGAGCACTTTGTCTTAGAGTTCTCTCAGCCCCGCCTGCCACACAGGGTGTCTGTTGTGGGGAGGGGAAGGGAAAGGGGTTTGTAAGCCGCTCTGAAGGGCGGGGTATAAATCCAATCTCCTCTTCTTCTGATGGGTTGCCAGGATACAAGAGCTCATACCCAAGAACTCTAATTGGCTGAGTAACACTGAGAAGGTTCAGTCCTAATGCAGTCACCCCTTCCAGTGTAAAATGTAACCTGTTTATACAATATTTTCCAGTGCATGAACTATCAAAAGACCAAAGTCATGGCCTTTGGACCAAGACAAAAGAAAAAGATTTGGACTGTTAAAGGACATCCCCTGCTTTAAATATTTAGGCATGGTCCTCCAATGTACAGGGGCCAAAAAAGCTCATTTACAACATGTGGCAACTCAAGGTGAAAGAGCTGCAAATGCCATCCTTAAATTCTATTGTACAAAGGGGGCACATTATGCTCCAGCTGCCCCAAAACTCCTTCAGGCAAAGGCAGTTGCACAAATGCTGTACGGCACCTTCACTGGCCCTTCAACCTCTAGCTTTGCTCCCCTTGAGAGGGTCCAGACCAAATTTCTTAGAGCAGTTCTACAGGTCCCAAATGCACTATTAACAATTAGAAATGGGCACTCTGAAAATGGAAGCCAAATTATTCTGAGTTCACTTCAGTATTGGCTTAAAATAAATTCCCAGCCAATGGGGCTAACACATCTGCTCTTGTTGGACATTTATCAATCTGAATGGCTAAAATCAGTTCATAACAAACTACATGTACTTGGTTTCTCTCCCCAAGCGATACTGGTCATGTGCTGGGATCAGGCAAAGTTAGCTCTCAAACAGAGGATAATGGACATTGAGACGCAGGCAGATCTTGGTAAATATCCCAAATTTAGAGTGCCTGAGCAAATCAGATGCCGCCTGGTCCCTATAGACTACTTATTGCATTTAGATACCTATAAGTTTAGGAAAGCCTTTACACTAGCCAGATGTGAGGCTCTCCCCTCCGCGGTGCTTGAGGGTAGATATAGAAGGGTACCGTTTGAACAGAGACTCTGCCAGTGTGATTCTGGGGAGGTAGAAGAAGAAGAGATTGGATTTATACCCCGCCCTTCACTACCCAAGGGAGTCTCAGAGCAGTTTACAAACTCCTTTCCCTTCCCCTGCCCACAACAGACACCCTGTGAGGTAGGTGGGTCAACTGTGCCAGAACTTGTGAGTGACCCAAGGCCATATCAGCAGGTGCAAGTGGAAGAGTGGGGAATCAAACCCAGTTCTCCCAGATTAGAGTCCGCACACTTAATCACAACACCAAACTGGCTCTCATAGTAAAACACAGCTCTCTGGTAGAAACCATCAGACATGATGTTTAGATGCAACTGGTATAATGAGATCCGAGATAAATATATCACAACTTTTGTAAAAGAAAAATCTGGCCAGACAGATTGGAAGTGCTGTAACCGATTGTTATCCGATGAAAATCGGACTATTACTGAATCCATGGCTAAATTTTGGGCTGCATGCTATTGCATTAGAACTGTTTGGCTAAATTTATAAAATTGGATTTCTCAAACACTTTTATGGTTTTATATATATTTATTGTATTTTATCTAGATTTTTATAACTCTGTATCTAAATGTGTTATGGTTAATGCATGGCTCGATGCCGTAATAAATGTACTACTACTACTACTACTACTACTACTACTACTACTACTACTACTACATTTTCCAATGCAAAGGCTTTCTTGGTAGGTACCCAGAGGCCGAGTTCAGACTGGCAGTTTGGCCCGATATAGGCGCGTTTCAGGAACGTTTCACAAACGGATTAAAGGGGCCAGTTCACACAGGCACAGCTATCAGGCGTTCCCCAGCCATACTCAACCCGTTTTGTAGCACTTCCCTCCCAAGTTTAAAAAGTACCTGGTGAAAGTGGTAGCAAACCCTGGAGAGCACATTCATCCTGCTTCCCAGAAGTGTGAATGCTAAACACTAAAAGCTGGGAACAACCCGCATTGATAATGTGTGCCGGCTGTTCCCACAGGAATGCGCATAAGCACCCATGCGCACAACCGTGCCCATGGGACGCTTCTGCCTAGCAGAGATATAGCTCTGGCCAGGCAGCCTCCTGGGAGATGGGATCCTGCCCTATTTGCTGCTGCGCCTATGTGCCTATGCGCCTGCCACAGAGTGAGGAAAAAGCTGCTTACAGCCACGCCTCCGCTAGGGGCAGGCCAACAGTGTGAATGCTCCCTTACACCTCCTCTCCGGTATACTCCCACATCAGTCAGTGCCGTGTAACCAGTGAATACCCAGAACAGTTTGTTCCGGGTCTTTTTGCCATGACTCCCCCGCGCTTCAAACTGCCAGTCTGAACTCAGCCAGAGACAATAATATGCAATGGAAGTTTTCAACTGAATATTAGAAATGCAGTTTTTGTATGGAATTGAACTTTTTCTATTCTATAAGCAGCTTTGAAAGCTTTTCCTTTTCAGCCAGCCTCTCTCTAAAAGATATTTCCAATAAGGAAATTTCTTGCTGTCTCTTGTACAGAGTCTCTTTCCATCAAAATGTATGATAAATGGTGGAGTTTCCGGTGACTGTGAGGCTGCGCAGTCAGACCGAAATAGCCTCCGCGTCTGGGCTTCTAAAATCGCAAGAAAAAGATTAATCAAGGACTCCAAAGATAAAAACTGCTCGCTGAGGGGAATGGGGAGGCCAAGAGGAGGGAAAGGAGCCAAGAAAAACACCAAGAAGTCTCAACAAACTGAGAGAAATATGCAAACATTGGAGGAGGACTCTCCCCCTCCACTGGAAGCAGACTCGGAAGGAGAAGCTGCTAATCGACAGGGCAAAAGAAAACGTGAAGATTCTATTACAAAAAAAGACATACAGACTTTGTTTGCAGAAATGAAAAAAGAATTGAAAGAAAGCATTACTCCAATCCATCAAAAACTTGATGCTATGAATCTGAATTTAACAGAACTGAAGGAAAATACAGATAAAGCACTGACGGAGGCCGCTAAAAACACAAAGGCTATAGAAAGCCTAAGGACTTTTGAGACATGGAGCAAATCTAAAATCATTCTTTTGGATATTAAAGCCCGTGAAAGAAAAATCAAGCTCAGGGGAATTTCCCCAAATTTTGCTACAGATAAAGATCTCACAGGCTCTTTAAACGAATGGCTCCAAAAACTCTTGCAACTGCCAGCTGCACCAATTTGTCAAGCTTGTCGGCTGAACCCATCGCAATCAGCTTCTCCTACTCTCATTCCTGACATATTGGCGGAACTTACAGATATTAAAGTTAAGAAAACCGTCATAGAGGCTGCAAGGACGAACAACGGACTTCAACTGGAGGACACTCGGGTTCAGGTATTTCAAGATTTGCCACCAGAGATTTTAACAGCAAGACGCAACTTGAAATCAATTACTCAAAGCCTGGCAGAAAAACACGTCCGTTATTGGTGGCTTCCAGTAGGACATTTGTATATAAGCCATAAAAATAGAGTCTTCACTGTTCACAACATTAAGTCTGGAGAAGAAATGCTAAGAGCTTTTGAAGATGAAGCTATATAAGAAACTTTAACGGAGATGACCTGTAAGACTTACTAATGAACCTTCAAGAGCCTCTGAAAAAATAATCATTGGAGCCCTCAAAGAGAGAAATAGAAATGGTTTAAATGTAGGTATTTTGTTTAATATGATTATTTTGTAAATATAGAGATATCTTTATATAATAGGATTACAGCGGGTAAGGCATTCGGGAGGAACTCCCCAGTTACCCCCCACAGGGCGGGGTCTTAGGGAAAGACCCCCTTTGGAACTTTCCAAAGACCCATGGTGCGGTGGCTTTCTCTAAGAACTCCACCATGAAGGTATAAATATTGTAGTTGTTGCATAATTTTCTTTAAAGGCACAAAGATAGAATAGCTAGGACATACAAGAAATAGGTTGTGATGTATGCTTAAAGCCCAACTTGAAATACTTTTGTTAATTCTAGATATTATTTTACTATCTATGTATTATTTGCTTAGGAGTTTAAGGAGTAGATAATAAATAGTCTTTTAAGCAATCACTGGCAAAGATGGAGGATTTTTTTTTTAATAATACACATATATAAAGCAGACATTGCCAGTGACACTGTGTATAATATGATGTAATACTATATATAGTGTTTTAAAATGTATGAGTTTTTTTGTTGCAAACATGCTATGTGGAAAATAATATATATATATATATATATATATATATATATATATATATATATATATGATAAATTAGAACTTGGGGCAGAGCATTTTGTAGCTCTACAAAATTAGTTATCCTGGAAGACTTACACATGTAGAGACAATACACATTTTACTTATACATGCTGTGGCAGAATGGGTCTGCTGTGGTCTGCAGGTCCTGTTCCTCCCCTGCTCTCCAAGGTTTTTCCAACACCTGGAATTTCTCTCTCTCTCTCTTGGATAACCACTGCCACCACCTGACCTTTGTAAGGAATTGCCCACTGGGAGGGTCAGGAGGACTCCCAGCTTCCCTTCCAAGTTCAGTGTCTCCCAGTGCTCAGTTTATCCCCTGGAGGAATAGCCACTTGCCAACTGCCTGCCTTCCCCCTGGCGCTCCTTTTAAAATAGCATATCCAAGACTCTGGAGATCTATGTGGTACAGAGAACTACTACCAGCATCCAAAGTTATAAAGTACTTATTAAAGAAAAAATGTTCACAAGCATACTTTTAGCATAGCACCAGATTGAGCAAGGAACTCAAAAGAAATGGGTAAACCAAAATTCCTCTTTCCCTCTCTCTCTATACATGCCCTATCAGATGTTAAAATATAGGACAGGCCCCTTAGCTTAGGATGTTATAGTTCTCTACAGAGTTGTGATTACCTTGCAGCTTCCTCCAGCTCTTCAGGCCAGCATATGGTTAATGGCTGCCTCCTCCAGACTTCAGTTAAGTTTTGTCTGTTCTGATGGACTCAGCGCAAAAGAGACTTTCCTCCTTGCTCCCCTGACTTTTATCACCTCTATTCCCCACCCACTGACCAGGTCAGAGAAGCTTTTCCTCGACATTCTTCAGGAATTCCTTCCTGAAGTCTCTCTAGTATTTAACACCTCCAAGTCTCTGTTCCCTGCTTGGGGGGGGGGGAGAGTTTGACCATTCCATTGTCTGGACCTATTAGCATTTGTATGAAGGTGGGCTGAGGTAAGTTAGGAAAGCAACTGAACTGACTTTTCCCCTTCCTGCCTGTTCTTTGCCCAGAGAGGATTTTTTTAAAAAAAGATTGCCACACACTTTAAAGTGAGTTCTTCATGGTCTGTGAAAATTTTGAAATTAAATTGGGTTTGAGTTGCTGGTTTGAGAGCCACTGGTAAATTTTTTTTCGAGTGTCTGCATTTCAACGGAAGTAGTTTAACACTACTTTTTTCTGACTGCAATAATCTTACAAGTTTTAGACATCCCATAGATACAGGGAAATAAGTTTGCATAAATTTATCTTCAAACACAATCTCACTTGCAGCCCATTCTTGGCTCCCCTACCAAAGTCTTCTTCTTCAAGCTGCCCTTATTGTTCCCAAGCAGAGCTGAGAGGAAGGTGAAGACAGTCACTCACTTGACTTCAGAGCCCAGCACAGACAGTGGGTAAGAACTGGGCCTGGAAAGGAGTGAGGCAGCGGTTATTTTTCAAGCTGGCAGGGTGGAACTAGGGAAGGGGCTTAGGCATGAATGCAGAGGAGGCGGCCAGAGGATAACATAGTAGGAAGCAGGGCTGTGAATGATGCTTTAGTTTGTATTTATGTAGGCAGCTTGATAACTGGATGTCTTATACAGTGGTTTGGGTAACTGAAAAATCTGTGTGGATAAAATTAAAAATTAATTGATCAGGCTTCATTTTCATCCAACATCGGCTTCATTAGAGAGGGTTAGGGTAGAGTGGGAAGTTGGGACATTGTTTGGGTTCCATATTTAAAAAATCCTTTCAAAATATAAAAAAGTAGTGATTATCTGTCATGTCGGTAAATATTTCAGTGCCTTTCATGCGAGCTACAGAAATGTGTTGCCTCCCCTTCAGTACATACCCTAGTTTTTTCCATGTTTAAATAGCAATATCTTAAAACAAATGTGAACCATACTGCATTTTTTGGCAAATCCAATGAAAAGCTAGTTCACTAGAACTGAAACTATGAAATATTAAGTTGGGCAGGAGGGGACGGAGGTTCCGTGAAGGGGAGGGGTTAGGCTTCAGGTGAGTAATCAGCTCTTTGTCAGGGGGATTTCTTTAAAAATGAAAGTATACTGAAAAATTCTAAATACGTTTCAGTTAACACTACATAGTTCCCACAATTACTTAACATCAAGCTTCCAAGAGATTTATTTATTTGGGGGAGTTTAGTTGAAACGGGGACAACTGGTTTTCCTCAGTATCAGCTTCCGGCACGCGTTCTAATGGTCCGGTCTGTCTTGACATCTGGCACAGTTTCTCCCATTGCTCAAGAGGAAAGCTACGACTACGGCACCTCCCACCCTGTTCTCTCACCCAGGTCCTTCAAATGCTACGGGCCAAAACTGAAGTTGACTGGCCAGTGTGGCAAAAAGCTTGCCAGTGGCACTTGGGAAGTGAGAGACCAGATTTCTGGCCTCTCCCGTGGACCCTTCCCCGCAGTCCTCCAAGCCAGTCAGTCCCAGAATCATTTGTAGCCCAGCTCTCCTCTTGGAACCCAAAGCCACAGTGACTGTCTGGCCGGGCAAACAAAGCGATAAGGCTCTGGGGCTACTGGCAGGCTTCCCCGGTATGCAAGAATGCAAACAGTAGGAGAGACGGTGCTAGATGAGCGCAGCCAGACATCAGCACTGCCACCATTCAGCAGGAGCTGAACTCCTCCTTGACACTGTGCCGTCACATGGCCGGTTTCCTCAGACAAGGCTCATGTACTACTTCCTAGATTTCCCCCTGCAGAAGACTGAGCAAGGTGAATGGGGTGGTGGTAGTGGAAACATTCACTGCAGTTTTACCTGTGGACACTAGATGGAGAGATGCATAGTAACAGACAGTGATAGCAAGAATCCATATTGTATTACAGTTAGGGCAGTGAAGAACCTCTGGGTGGAGCGTCAATGGTTCAGAAGGTTCAAGTGCTCAAGGAACGAGGTCGGTTTCCTTACAGGTTCTGTGAGCTAAGAGAGAGTCACTGGTGTGGCTGGGATTAAAATCTCACAAAGGAGATGGCTGTTAGGGGCTGCAGAGGTCCCCAGGACGCCGGGAGGTTAAAGGGCTAAGGCCAAAGGAAGAATACAGGGCAGGCAAGAGCCCGAGAAAGTGGAGCCTGACAAAATGCACGAGGAAGGAGGCTGGAAGCAAAAATCGGCAGAGACCGAGAACTGCGGCAAAGGACTAATCAGAGCGGAGTCTCCAAAGAAACTTCACGCTGGTCGAGGGGTGATTATATGCTGAGAGGGAAGGGAGCGCAGAAGACCAGGGAGGGAGGGAGGGAGGTCAGAGGACTAAAGAGAAGGGGGCAAAGGAGGCAGCGTCCTGAAAAGCAGGAACCTGCAGGAACCGTGGGTCACGGAGACACGGGACCAAAGAAAGGAGGGACAAAAGAGAAAGGAAAAGTGAGCCCAAACTAAACAGGTCTCAAGGCAAGGTGGCTGCGTGCTGTAGACAGGAAGGACATGGGCAGGGAAGGGCATCCCAACAGGGCAATTCTGCCAGCTGTGGCTTCTGCCACTGGCACCAGTCTCTGCAGACAGTCCTACAGGGGTGAGGAGGACCACAAAGTGTGTCTGTATATGAGCACATTATTTGAACAGCCCGCCCTTCTGACTGCAGGCTGCCTGACTTCGGGGTCTTCCTCTTCGTGCCTTCCTCTTTGTTTCTCCCAGAGAGGGGATTGTACAAAAGGCAGCGTGTCATCCAATGAACTAAAACAGGCCTGGACCACCTGAGGCTTCTCAGACTAAGCACACCCCTCTGGCACAGTCTGGCCCCCCAACCCTTTGCAGGGGCTGGGGAGGGTGGGGCCGGCCAAGCATCTGCAGGGCCCCCGACGTGGCTGGTGGGCGGCATCCAGCGTTGTGGCTCACGTGCTGCACAGGTCTGAGCTCAAGATAAGACTAAACCAGCTGCCGACGCCTTGCCTGCGTTAAGCCATGCTAATGCTCAATTGTGGCTTTGAATATACAAATCAGCTATTTCGGTAATTTGCCTGAAGACCAACAGAAATCCTGGCAGTTAAAATTGGTGTGATACCCAAACGATCTGAGACAGAGGAAAGGGAAGAACAGCACAAAGGAGCAATGCTGGTTTCTGAGTTTTATTCAGTAGTTCTTGCTGCCCAGAGCGCCCCCCCGCCCGTGCCTGGTCCCCAAACGACAGGAAAAAGCCGCTCAGGAGTGGGCACAGCTGTTCCCTTTAGACCCACGAGGTTCAGGTTTGTTTTTTTTAAAAAAAATACACGCCTCCTGCTCCCCTTCTTGTATATATCTTCAGAGATATAAATAAAATAAATTAAACACACAGGTGGGGGTGAGGAGCAGCTCCGATGAGGAAGAAAAAAACGCAGGAATGAAGATTATTCACCACACGGCCGCCCGGCTCCAGATCCCACCGCAAACGCCAGGACTCCACCCCCCCTCCATTGCCTCTCCCCCCCAGCGAGGCCACAACTGTCGCAAGGGCAGAGGCAGCCGTGCATTTAGATCAGCCTTGGGAAAGCAGACACCGACGCCAAGACGGGATGCTGCTTCCCTCGACTTGCTGCACTTCCTCTGCTCTGCTGCTCCATCCCCCCCACCCCAGTGCTATATAAAACACTTTCCTCAATGAGGGATGAGGATAATAAAGCAATTTTAAAAATATCTTACAGGAAATAATATCAGGGTGGAACTGAGTAAGTCCCAAGAAATGCAGAAGGTGCTGTCTTCTCACACCCAGGCCAGCCCTGGTGGGGAAAGGGCAAGGCGTGGAACTCACCCCCACCCCACCAGAGGTTAGAAATACGACGAGAGCAAGGGCTTGGTAGGCCGGGCGGTGCGAGGCTGGAGGGAGGCCGGGGCCTCTTGCTGGCAAGCTGGGATGCTACTTCTCCGTCAGCGAGAGCTGGAGGATACGCTGCAGCTCCTCGTCTTCCTCGCGACGTTGGCGCTCCCGTTCTTCCTGCTCCCGTGAGGACAGCTCCATGGCCAGACGCAGCTGCTCATCGAAGCTGGGGTAGGGTGGTGGCAAGGCAGAGGAGCTGCCACCATTGGTGCTGAGAGCTGGGCTGCCCTCCGGAGGAGGAGGAGGAGGAGGAGCACCATTGCTCCCTCCTGTCTCCACCGTGCCCAGGCCGGGCCCCGACTGCAGGAACAGGCTTTCCTGGAGAGCCCTGAGGGGAGAGAGAAGGGGGGGGGGGACAAGGCCTTAGCAAGTGGGTAGCCAACTGCTCGTGCAGCCACACTCCTCAGTCCTATGCCACTGCGCATAGTAAAGCATCTAATAGAACATTTTGCAATGAATCAAGTTGTACTCAGGATCCGCAAGTTCCACCCGGCAACCTCTATCATATCTGGACAAGCGGCGAGGGTATGCGCTGCACTCGTATTTTGTCTCCATTTGCCTACTTCTTCTCTCTCTGCTTTCTCAGTTTAGTTTCTGTCATCCCTCCCCCAACACACACTGGCCGAAGGCTGCTCGTCTTCCACTTTCTTCAGTTGCTATTTCTTATTTCCATTTAAAAATCTCTCCAAGAATTGCACAATTGCAGAAGCCCAGACAGGAGTGGACTGTGAAATACCATAAGGCCTCCAAAAAGCCGATCCACCCTACATATCACAAAATGAGATTACGTATTAAGATAATATTTTTCCCTTGTGTAAAAAACAGACTCATCTGATGTAAGATCACATTTTATATTTACTGGAGTAGACAAAGACAAAAACATAAACTACTTCAACAATACCACGGCTGCAACCATGGTGGCTGAAGAGGGCAGCGGGGAGTTTTCTTTTTCATCCTTGTGTACCCTGTACATTGTAGGATGGAAGATTTTACCCCTCTTCAAAAATGCACAATCTGAAACGTGCCAACTCCTGGTCATGCCTACGCCAGTTCTTCGGGGTTTTTTTTTTTTAAAAAAATATTTCATTTATACCCTGCTTTTCTCCACAATAGGGATCCAAAGTGACTTATATTGTTCTCCTTTCCATTTTATCCTTACAACAACCCTGTGAGGTAGTTTTGGCTGAGAGTGTCTGACTAGCCCAGGGTCATCTAGCAAGCTTCCATGGAAGAGTGGAGATGACGAACCCAAGCCCTCTCCGATCCTCTCAGGCCAACATTCTACCCACTATGCCACACTGTAGTCTTCCTTCAGCTCTTTTGTGACTCAATGTAAGGTAACGTAGGTAAGCTTTAATTCTCTGTCTAGCCCTTTGGTCTCCAGAAGGGCCTTCCCAACACGTTCAGCAGGAAAACACCAGAGGGAAGGCAGGTGGCGCTGAAGCCCTCAGAGCTGAATGCAAAGGAAGAGGCTGGGGAAGGGGATGTCGTGTGACACTTTGGGGTTCATTGTCATCAAGCAGATGGATGGCATTTGGTTGTGCCTCCTTTTCGTCAAATATTGGTGAGTCAGGGGAATCCGTGAATAGCCAGAGGCAGTGATTCTCTGGCACTTCTAATCTGCTCCAAAGCACCTCCTTTTGTGCAGTAACTTAAGCCCTGGCTGCTTCATGTCGATTCTACCCTCTTGGCCTTTGGGTTCATTTTTCGCGTTAAGTGCTGTGTTTTGGACCCTTGCCTTGGGAACTGAAGCGCTGGCTGGAAAGGCAGTTATTGTCCCGGCTTCTACTCTCTCGCCCAATGTCTTTGGTCTTCTGCTTCTCCCTCCTTGAGCGATGCATGTTGCACAGTGTATGGGGGTATTTGGAATATCTGTCTCTCAACACGGGCACTCCAACTCTGAAGTATTATTACTATATATATCATATTATTGTGACTGCTTCAGTGAGCTAATTATTTCCATTAATTAACTCTCATTCAACATTGCCCCAACTGGGTTCTGGTAGCTTGGTATAAAATCTAAGCCAGCAACTCCTTCAGTCTAGAATGAGAGGTGGTGGAAGGATTCCACCCCCCCCATACTGGCCGGGGGGGGTCGACCTCCGCCAACGTTCCCTGCGCTGGCCCCGACCTCGATGGCCGGCGGCACCCCCCCCCCAAGAACTCGGGTGGGGGAAGTCGCCCGTGGGGACCCTGAGCAAGCCCGTGGGAGGAGAGGCAGTTTAAACCCCCCTCCCCTTCCCGCTCAGAGCTGGATTCCTCGCGAGCAGGGGAGGAGACGGGGACCGCGGCCACCCAGACAATCTAGCGCCCGTTGCATTTAACGCTGCAATGGGCCTTCTTCCTAGTTTGTATATATTTTAAAATTTCACTGTGCTTTATTGTTATGTTATTGTTACTTTGGTAGTCACTTTTAGAGCCCTCTTTTCACCTATAAACAGATTCAATACATACTAATAATAGAGTTCAGTACCATTGTGACTTCTGAGACACAGACAGCACCCCACCTTTTCCCTTCAAATGCTAACAACAGAGCAGCAGCAATGTGTTGGTTCTGATTGACACTACTATGCAGAGGTAGAACCCCCTCCCCATTTTGTCCCTTGCATGGTGTCAGGTAGCCCTGCCATTGCTGGGGGAGAGGGGGGGAGACATCAGGCACGTTCCACTGCTTTGGAATGCGGGAAGGACTGGAGGCTGCAGTCTCACTGATTTAAGAATGTCTGTTCTGCTTTTATCAATTCGCCTGACCTTGGGTCTCATGCCGCCTTGGTATGGAGAATTTACTGGTCCGGGTGTTTTCTTTTATGGCTTGGGGCACGCACAAAGTATATTCACTGGCTTGGAGTTCGAATGGGCTATAATTGACAATGCTTTGTACTATCTGGCATCCCTGACAAAGAACTGGTTCATACAGCTCTAAGACTGGTCTTTAATAAATGCTATCTTCTAATGAAGCCTAGTGTTTGACTGACTATCAGGAGAACTTGACAGATTGTCAGTGATCCTCTGAATTGGGTCCCTCGCCATTCTCACCTCACTCCTACAATGAGATGAGTGATGAAGAGGACCAAGTGGTGGTGACCACGTCGCAAGACACGGTCCCCACCTCGACGGTACCAACCACCACGGTGCCAACCATGACGACGCATAGCCTCCCAGTTACAGGACACGGCAGCGGATTGGTACGTCACCTTGCATCATGAAGATGGTCGGGAACTCCGCGAGGTGGACACCTTCATGTGGGCCCCACGGGCTCACTACGAGGACTCTAATGTGAGTGAGACGGCTCAGGTGTTCCTGCGCACCTTCCAGCAAGGGAAGAAATCAGTACGGGAGTACACCGAGGAGTTCCGCAGGCATGCCGCAAAAATCAGAGAGTGGCCAGATGGAGTGCTAGCCCAGCATTATCGGTTGGGGCTAGACCCGGAGATCCGTGGAACGATCCTCCGCGGGGGGAAACCTAGGTTCCTACTGGCCTGGATGAAAGAAGCGGCAGACACCGAGAGCCAGCTCCGCACCATCTGCATCGATGATGCAGTCACCCTGGGGAAAGCTGCCTCGGCCACCTCCACCCCAGGGAAGGCTAAAGCAGCGGCCCCTCCACCACGGCCGAAGGACAGGGCCCAGCAGCAACGGATGAAGCAAGGGTTGTGCCTCAAATGTGGGGAATCGGGCCACTTCACGGCTGCATGTCCAGGATCAGGTCCAACCACCTAAGCACCGAAAGGCGAGAGGAAGAGGATCGACACCCTGTCTGCAAAGCCGACTGCAAAGCTAAAGGGACTGCGGGCCCTACAGGCTAGCCCGATTGATGAGGACACCGAGTCTTCTGGAGAGGAACCTTTCCAGCCGGTGGGAAACGGGAAGGACCTGCTGTGAACAGCGTTGAGCAGCAGGTCCCCAACCCTGAGGCACTATGACCGGTGAACAATTACCCTTCTCTCTTCTTTGTGACTGTGACTCTCATCTACCCTGAGCTCAACACGCATGTTAGAGTCAGAGGCTTAATTGATTTGGGCTGTGGGAGAGACTTAATCAACAAAACTTTGGTAATGCGGCTAGGGGCGAAGGTTGTTAAACACCTGGACCCGCTGATTTTCACTCAGATGGATGGGTCCACCATGAAAGACCCCTGTAAATACGAGACTGTGCCGTTGCGCATGGGGGTGGGAGAACACTGGGAGCTCAGGCCCTCTGTGGTCACCCCAGCGGCACGTTTTCCCTTAGTGCTGGGCAGTCCCTGGCTTCATGACCACGACCCGTATATCCTGAGGGAGGAAGGGGTGGTGAAATTCATCTCCCCCCGCTGTAAGGAGCACGTATGGAGTGAGTCCTGGGGGGAGCCAGCCCGGTTCAGCGGGTGCCCGCAGGGTTCACAGATGCCAAACTGAACTTGATCCCCCACGAGTATCGGGATTTAGCGCCAGTATTTGGGGAAGCGGAGGAGGATGAGTTGCCCCCCCCCCCCCCACCGAAACGCTGACTGTGCGACTGAACTGTTGCCGGACCAAAAACTCCCTAAAGGGAAATTGTATTCTATGAGCCCTGCGGAAAAAGCGGAGCTGAGGAGGTTCATTGACAAGAACCTGGCTAGAAGTTTCATCTGCCCTGTGTGCAGCTTCCGTGTTGTTCAGGAAAAAGAAAGATGGGGGGCTATGATTGTGTACTGAACAATAGGGGGCTGAATGCAGTATCAACTGCAAATGCTTACCCTCTACCTCTCATCAAGGACCTCCTGGCAGTGGTTGCTGGGGGGAAAATCTTTTCTAAACCGGATTTGCGGGATGCGAACTAATGAGTGCGCATCAGAGAGAGGGATGAATATAAAATGGCTTTCAACACCCCGCTGGCACAGTTTGACTACCACGTCATGCCGTTCAGGCTTCAAGGGGCTCCGGGGGTCTTTATGAACCTTATTAAAGAAGTGTTGCATAAGCACCTGTTCAAGGGGGTCCTTGTGTACTTGGATGACATTTTATTGTACTCCCCCGACAAGGCCTCCCATGTTAAACTGATGAGGGATGTACTACAAACGTTGCACAAGCACAAACTGTTTGTCAAGCTGTCCAAATGTGAGTTTCACTGCTCTGAGATTTTGTTTCTGGGTTACAAGGTCTCCCAATGGGGAATTGAGATGGACCCTGCTAAAGTCAAAGATGTTGTAGGGTGGGAAGCCCCAAAGACTCATAGGCAACTCCAAGCATTCCTCGGGTTCGCCAATTTCTACAGGTCCTTCTTGGCAAATTTCGCGCAGGTGTCCCTGCCCCTCACAGACCTCCTTAAAACGAAGGGTAAAGGGGTAGAGGGATCACGCCCTGGGGCCAAGCTAGACTGGATGCCTGAATGTCAGGAGGCATTTGTTAAATTAAAGGCGCTATTCACCTCAGAACCGGTACTAGCGCACCCAAATGAACGTAAGAAATTTATCGTCCAAGTCGATGCCTCAGATGTGGCCATGGGCGGTGCCATCTTGCAAGAGGGGGAGGATGGGAAACTCCACCCACTAGCTTATGTCTCCAAGAAATTTAACGAGACAGAACGGAATTGGTCGGTTTGGGACAAGGAAGTGGGGGCAATTAAGTTAGCCCTGTCTACATGGCGCCACTGGCTGGAGGGGGCGCAAGTTCCGTTTGAGGTTTGGACTGATCATAAAAACCTCGAACTCCTCCGGACTCCCCAGAACTTGAACGCCAAGCAACTCCGGTGGGCGGACTTCTTTTCCAAATTCAATTTCACCCTCCATCACTTTCTGGGGAAGGCTAACTCGTTGGCTACGCCCTGTCATGCCTTCCCCAACACGACAGTACACGGAAGGAGGTCCGGGATTCCATGTTCATGCCTACCCAACTCGGGGGTGTAGTTACAACTCGCAGCCAGGAAAAAAGCCCTCCCCTTGCTCCCGAGCAGTCTTGGGACTCTAAGTTCGCATCATCCCTGTCAGAGGTGGATCGCAAAGAACTGGAGAAGGAAGGGGGGGTGGAAGAGCGGGATAATGGCTGCTGGTACAAAGGAACTAAACTCTTTGTGCTGGGGATGTTGCGAAGGGAAATCATGGGAGTTGTTCATGGCACCAAACTGGCCGTCCACCTGGGATTTGTGAAATCACTTCAGCTTCTTCAGAGGCAGTTCTGGTGGCTGGGTATGAGGCGGGATCTTTCCCTGTTCGTTCCGTCCTGCCAAGTGTACCTCATGAGCAAGCCCCATTCAGGGAAGCCCCTGGGTTTGCTCCGACCACTCCCGACTCCCTCCCGACCCTGGGAAGTGATTTCCATGGATTTCATCACGGACCTTCCCCCTAGCAGGGGAAAGATGGTGGTCTGGGTGGTTGTGGATTTGTTCTCAAAGCAAGCTCATTTTGTTCCTTTCAAAGCCGTCCCATCGGCTAAGATGTTGGCTAAAGCGTTCATGCATCATGTGTTTAAATTACACACATTGCCTCGTAAGGTGATCTCAGACTGGGGGTCACAATTTGTTTCCCGTTTCTGGGGTGAACTCATGAAACTGTTGTGGGTGGAAAGAGGGATCAGCAGTGCCTATCATCCAGAAACTGATGGACAAACTGAATGGGTTAATCAGACCCTGAAGCAATACCTGCGGTGCTTTATTAACTTTCAACAAGACGACTGGGAAAGTTTGTTGCCCCTGGCAGAATTTTGCTTCAATAATGTGTGTCGTTTGTCCACGGGAGTCTCCCCGTTCATGGCAGTGCACGGTTTCGAGGCTCCCCCCGTCCCTTTTCTCTTGGACACTGACTTGCCTGTGGGAGAGGCTGGAGAATGGTGCAAATGGCTACAGGACGCTTGGCCACTTCTATGCAAAACTTTGAATGAGGCAAAGGAGTACAAGGCGCAAGCCAACAAAAAACAGGATAAGGGGTGGGACCCAAAACCTGGGGACTTTGTATATGTGTCTACCCAAAATATCAAGGGGCTCCAACCTAGTAGAAAATTGGGTTGGAAATTTGTGGGTCCGTACAAAATCAAACGTATGATAAATAAGGTGACAGCTGAACTGATTTTACCTAAATCACTGAAAGCTTTACATCCTGTGTTTCACCTCAGACTGTTAAGTTGTGACCCCAGGGAGAACGTGTGGTGTCTGCAACAGGCCGTGCCCCCCCACCCCCCGCTTATGGTCCAGGGGGAACCGCATTATGAAGTCGCTGATGTCTTGGATTCTAAAGTGTCTCATAATAAACTGTATTACCGGGTCGAATGGGTAGATTTTGGTCCCGAACACAGGGAATGGGTTCGGGTTGACCACATTGACGCTCCCTGCCTCCTCCGCCGTTTCCATCAACACTACCCGAATAAACCCGGGGGGGGTTAATTATCGGGAGGGCAAGATGTCAGGTAGCCCTGCCATTGCTGGGAGTGGGGGGGAGAGAGACATCAGGCATCTTTCACTGCTTTGGAATGCGGGAGGGACTGGAGGCTGCAGTCTCACTGATTTAAGATTGTCTGTTCTGCTTCTTATCAATTCGCCTGATCTTGGGTCTCATGCCGCCTTGGTATGGAGAATTTACTGGTTTGGGTGTTTTCTTTTATGGCTTGGCACGCATGCAAAGTGTATTCACTGGCTTGTGGGGGGGGGTAGTTTGAATGGGCTATATCTGCTATTGCTTTGTATTACCTGGCATCACTGACAAAGAACTGGTTCATGCAGCTCTATGATTGGTCTATGACTGACTATCTGGAGAACTTGACACATGGCCTCAATCTAAACTGGGGTCTGATACCACTATTTCTATTTTTAAAAAAGCTGGAAAATGCTGATCTCCAAGTGGCTTGTCTACTTAAACTCTTAGACCCTACTGAAGTAGTGAGGATTTTAGTATTATTACACATAAGTATATAGCCTGCAGAATTCAGCTTTTTGTCACAGGTTTTCAGGGTGATTGGAAGAAGGTTAACATAGATAACTGGTTATAAACACATATACTGTATATTTTAAGGTTACTTAAGTTTGAACTCTAGTCTCAAAGTCTTACATTCTTATACAAACACTAACCACAAGAAGTCTTTCATAGATATGTTCTAGCACCACATTTATCTCTGGCCTGCCATCCTCTCACTTTCTTCCCCAGTAACTGCAAGCCCAAGCTCTTTTAAAACATTTCTCTTGGGACAGAATTCAAAACGACACATTCTCACTTCTACACTATTGCAATTTTTCCATTTAGAGACTACTCAGTTACCTATTATGGGGCTGGATTAAACCTTATTACTGCCAATAATAGAGTTTTTGTGTGTGTGAAGTGTTTAGTCAGATAATGGTATATTGGACAAATATCTCTATTTTGAATGAAACAGTATTCTGGAATTTAAGGCCTAAATCAGTACTTTGGCACATGACTGCAGTTTAAATGAATCAATTAAGGGTGCAATTCCGAGGCAAGTCTATAAACTGTTTAGGATAACGACTAAATCCAGTGTCAATGCAGCTTGGAGATACACTGACAGGTATAGCATGCCACCAAAACCGCACTGGTGTAAACCCGGTGCTGGCACAACTGTCAGAAATGAGCAGCACTCTGGGCATATTGACGGAGGTAGAGGAATTTAGTTGGTATCCAAAGCCCCATCCCTGACATTATGTTATGCTGGAGAAAACACTGGCATAAATATAAATGCTCCCACTAAAAGCAATAGGAGTGACAAGTCCCCCAAAATGCATCCCTTCCAAACGTACACAAATATGGCACTTCTGAGTCTGCAACCAATTACAACTATCCTAAGTGCAATATAAACTCCAGCCGTAACTCCCATTTCTCAGTCGACAGGGCACGCATCACAGAGCTCTGACCACACGTTGGGCACACATACGGGACGCTTTTGTAACAGGAACTCTCAGGGAAAGGACACTTTGCACAAAAACAAAGTGCTCTGGATAAACAGCCAAAGAGAAGAACAAACTTTGTTTCAGCATACTGCTAATGCTTCTTTGCTCAGAACCCTTGCAGGCAATCCATTTCAGGACAAACACCAACCCAGTCCCTCCACCTCGCTAAAAGGGGGTGCAGGGGGCAACACACCTCACACAGGTGAGCAAGGAAGAGAGATCTCCCACCTGGAACTCTGATGGCTACAAATGCTCCCTTCCCCCAGTCAAGACGCACCTGCTGGAGACTGCCTTGACACCCCTCCCTCCCTCCACGTTTACCAGAACTGTCTCCCACACAGGGGGGCCCGCAGTTAAGCATGTACGGTGCAGAAATCCCCCATGCCACTTGGGAGATATGTTGGTAGGACATCACTCCATTAGCAGCACAACATCACACATGTGGAGGATACACAAAGTGCAGCATTTTACTCCAGCCATTGCTAGTGCTGACCAAACACTCACAATCCCTTTTGTTTTACAGGATCACAGTCCTCTACAGTACTTTCCACAGAAACTGCAGAGATAGTTCCAATGCAACTCCCTACTAGGAATATATGGATATTGGCCCGGTGACTAAACTATCTCACCCCACTGGAGAACTCCACCCACCATGCGGGAAGGCCCAGGAAGAAGGGAGTGGAGCCGTGGGAGCAGGAAGAGGACTCGGGCGGAGCCGCTCTCTCCGATCTGTCGCTCACCACATGTGTGGCACCCTGGAGCCCTCTTGCAGTTTCCTGAGGCGAGTGAACGTCACTCACGACTCTGGGGGGGAACCACGCCAGGACTGGTGTCTGGAGCAGCCAAGCAGCACGCTCGGCCTCAGGGACTGGGGGAGACGGTGCAAAAACCTCAGCTCGACAGCGGGGAATGTGCTGCCGGCTGGGATTCCAGTGCCCACAGCGCTGAGGAGTGTCATAGTGACAGATCTCCTATCAGGCGCACCACAGGCCTCTCTCCAGGGGGAAGCGGGGTGTGCTGCTCAGTGAGTGGCAGATGTCAGGGGCACGGCCATGAGCTCCCGCGCAGGTGCCATTTCTTTTCTCCCTTGAAAGAAACATAGGATCCTGACAAGCTACGCAAGGATAGGACTGAGCTGCCCGTCACCTTAAGCGCATCAGGGTGCGCTTTTTTCAGGGTGGCACCCCCTATCGAATCTTCAGCACCCCCCACAGCTGCCTCCCTCGCTCCCTCCTCTCACCCCATGCTGGGCCTGTGCCGGCCCTTGCGATCCTGCCTTCCTTCCTTCTTCCTCCTGTTGGGGGGCCCACAAGGGTTAAAAGGCAAAGGTAGCGCCGCCCACTCCAGGCTCCCTCCTCCCCTCCAGAGAAGGGCCTGGCTTCTGGTTGGTGCAGCTTGTTGCTAATCTAATTAGTGTGCGCGCACACACGCGCACCCCCCCCCCCCCAAAAAATAAATTCCTGGCTACGGGGCTGTCAGTTTTCTATTTAGGTTTTGCGAAGCAGACATGCAATTCACCCTCCAGTTCCCTCGCCATGACTCTTCTGGCTCTGTTCTGCACCCGGCCTGGAGCGTGGCCGTGGGGCACATAGAGGCTGCTTGCTGCTCGTGGAGTCTACGGTGCGGCTTCCTTGCTGCCGGAAAGAGACTCACCGTTCCAGCTGTAGCTCCTCGTCATAGGGGGGGGGATTGGATCCTGGCCGCGTGTTGGTCAGAGCTTCCCATATAGTAACCTGGTGTCACATAAAAGAGCAGGCTCAGGGTCAACCACATCCCTTGTCCCCTAGCTGGACCCAGTGGCTGCTCTTACTTGAGCTGGTTGCAGACTCACAGATTTAGAAATGGAAATACTGAGTCCCTTGCGGGCACAGGCATGTAAGACAGAGATTTGTAAAGCATTTTGTACCCTCTATAAATAAAATAAAATAAGTGCCGTCTGGGAGCTGGCTTGCTATACCGCCTAACTCATCCTCCGCTTGGTATCCATGCAGCCATGCTTAGGCCCCCTTGCACCTGCAGCAGGCTGAGAGCCAGGCGGGGCACTCCTTTCTGTCTGCCCGGGCCGGCCAGATCGGCATCCTTCCCCATAGGGGCCAGCCGCTGCACTCACCTGGTCTGTCTCAGTGCCCGCGTCCAGAAGGCTCTGCTGAATGGCAAACTGAAGCAAGTCGTCGTCTTCGTCCCTCATGGGCTCCGTGCGGCCGGCCCCCAACATCGTGTAGCCCTGGGGCACCTCAAACACGGATGGGTCCACCTCACAGGGGAAAGGGTACACTGGGCCCAAGGAGAAAGACACGGCGGTCAGCACGGCGGTCAGGGACAAGGGAGCCCCCATCTCCATGATTTCTCATGGCACCAAAAGCCAGTTAGTTCACCTGTGCCTCATCCCCCCACCTACAAGACGGGCTCGTAAAAACTTTGGCTGGACCGAGTCTCCTTACGGTAAGAAGCCAAAGGTTTAAGTATTCCCAGGGAGGTATAAGTTGAAAAAAGATGACAATGTGCTGGCAGAGCTTATTCTCCTCACAAGCAACAGTTGCTAATTTATTGTTATTTAAGATCACCAAGCAAAAAAGCTAAGTGTCAAAAAATACCAGAAGTCCTTCCACCATCTTCCCACACCCTCCATGTACTCGACTGGGCGGGAGGCAGACAGACATTCACCTCACAGCGATGAGGGTACAGCCGGACGGGTCCCCTCTCAGACTCCAAGGCCATCCTTCAAGGCCCCCCATGGCTCCAAATCCGTGCTGGAGGAGTGAGCGTCCAAGGAGGGCTCATGCTTAGGCAGGGAGGACACGAGGTCAACTCTGGCCGCCACCCTGAATAAATACGGCTGGTGGGTTGGGGGTGAGGGAAGCGGTTGCGTCTCCTCAGCGACTGTTCTCTTCACCACGGGAACCCAGGGGTGCACACCATTACTGGGTACCCGTGCCTGTTACTGTTTTATGCCTCCTTCCCACTGTTTCCTCACTGCCGTTGGTGCAAAGGGGCCTAGTTGTCTCGGCACGCGACCTGCCCATTCTCCTCAGCCACCAAAGCTGTGTCCTCTTGCCCACCCTCAGGCCTCTGCACAGATACAGATCACTGAGGGCTCTGGAAGCCCTGGACACCGCTCAGAGCTCCCCCCCCCGGTCTTACCTTTGGTGTTATTGGCGGCTTCTGCCCCGGCACTCAGCTCCTCGGCGCTCTCTGGACTGGGCGTGGGCGGACAGATCTGCACTGAGCTCAGGGGCTCATCGCAGCCACAAAGGTTACTGAACGTGATCCGAGCATTCAGCACATGGAAGAGGGGGATCTCTGAGTATTAGGCAGAAAATATGCAAAAGAAAGTTGGGGAAATGAATACTGGCAAAGCTCTATTCTTGAGTCCCCCTATTTCCCTACCCGGTCTCCTTTTCCCCGTACCCACTCCTCTGCCTCCACTCTGCAGTTAATTCTAGCCA
Source organism: Gekko gecko (assembly GCA_029375565.1). Classification (NCBI taxonomy): domain Eukaryota; kingdom Metazoa; phylum Chordata; class Lepidosauria; order Squamata; family Gekkonidae; genus Gekko; species Gekko gecko. The sequence goes on from JAPDNY010000003.1 coordinate 90,763,880, forward strand.
ACAAGCCCTCCAGATCTGTCTCCTTCGAGATGAGTTCGACTCCCTCCTCCCAAACCACCCACGGCCACCAGTGCCCTGCATCGCTCACCAATTTTGACAGGGAAGCCGGGAGGTAACTTGAGGGTAATGAAGTCACGCAGCTTGGCAAAGTGGGCGTTGCTGATGGCCATCAGATCAATTATGGGTGTTACCTGCTCCACCAGGGAGAGGGGATGGTCCTCACACAGCCAGAGGGTGGCCTTGAACCTGGCAAACACAGAGGGTGTCAAATGCTGCAGAAACCTTCGCACAGAGAGACCTGCCTGCGGCCGGCAGGACCGTGCTTCCCCCCCCCTCCCCGGGGCGTGTGCAGACATCCTGACTCCCCCGTTTCCGCCCTCCCCACCGCCACACACACCTCACCTCTGCACTTTGCTGGACATCTCAATAGGGCGGCCAATATTGCGAGACTCCAAGTTGAAGTTGGGGTCAAAGTATTCCTCGGGGGTAATAGCCGTTGGGTTGGTGGGGCTAGCGGACTGCAGCACAGGAGCCTGCAACGGCAGGAATCAGGAGCCACACGCAGGTACCCGTGCGCGCCCAGGACGCAGCTTGTTCCCCCCCACCCCCCCAGCCCTCCTCGCCATCTCCCCTCCCCCACTACTGACGGAGCCTCGTTTGTGAGGCCGGGCCCGTGTCCCTTCCCCCCACGCGCCGATGGGGCCTGGCCCCGCCACTCACCCCATTCTGGGCAGCGTGCTGCTGGGCGATCCCCAGGAAGGACTGGAAGGGAGTCCGGGAACCTGTGGGGGAGGGGGCAGGGCGAGGGGGAGAGGGAAGCCCAGAAGAGGGTGAGTCCAGCCTGCCTCTCGGAAGAGGTCTTCCCTCTGCCTCCTTGTTCATGCCCACCGGCTAAGTGATGACTTATGTTTTGGGAAACGATTTAAACTAAGCTTTCCGGATGCAACAAGGCGCCACCCTGCTCTGCCTTTCATGACCACGGGGCCTGTCCCATCCCCGCTTGGACTGCCCTGGCAACCAGCCACAGGGTGCGACAAGAAGTCACCTGCTTGGACTCAGTACGGATTGCTTTCACATTTGCAGACTTGATGGCTGCGGTTGAAAAAGAACGGTGAGAGAGAAATGTAATAAATAAGCAACAGTTGCTGAGTGGGGAAATCTGGCAACTTCCCTCCCTGTTGCAGCCCTGCGATGAGAGGAGAAGCCACGTGCGCTGGAGTAACGGAGCACGCTATTAAACGCTCCGGGACGTGTGTGAAGAGAGACTGGCCGCTCTTCAACAGAAGGAGCTCCCAGAGGAGATCCGGGCCCTGCGGGACCTTGTCCAGATCCGCAGGGCCTGCAAGACGGAGCTCTTCCGCCAGGCTTTTGAGTAGGAGCCGCCACTGCCGCTATTCCACCTCGATATTCCACCTCGAAAACCCGTCATCTTGGGTTTAAATGTGCTTATGTTGTATTGTTTGTTTTTATAATTTTATCTGGTTGATATTGTTTTATATTGTTTATATTGTTTGAATTCTTTATATTGTTAGCCGCCCTGAGCCTTCGGGGAGGGCGGGATATAAATCAAAAATAAATAAATAAATAAATAAATAAAGAAGAAGAAGAAGAAGAAGAAGAGGAGGAGGAGGAGGAGGAGGTGGGTTTCTATACCCCACTTCCCTCTACCCGAAGGAGCAGTTTACAGTCGCCTTCCCTTCTTCTCCCCACAGCAGGCACCCTGTGAGGTAGGTGGGGGCTGAGAGAGCTCTGAGAGAACTGCGCCTGAGGGAACAGCTCTGAGAGAACTGTGACTGGCCCAAGGTCACCCAGCTGGCTTCACATTGAGGAGTGGTGAATCAAAGCCAGTTCTCCAGATTAGAGTCCACCGCTCGTAACGACTACACCACACTGGCTCTCTGATGGTTCCCTTGTCATGTCCTCTACCACCCCCACCCACCCCAAGCCAAGATGGGAATCGAAAATGCCCCCCTGCCGAAATCCTGACCAGTAAATGGACACCACAGCTCTCATGGGCGACTACAGCTGGAGTTGGCAGGAGGATGGCATGGTTTCCTGGGGAGACGCTTGGGCGGTGGGGTTAAGTCCTTGTTCGTACAATGTACTTTTAGTGGCACTAGTTGCCACACGAGTACGGTGTTAGTAACAGAGGGGGATCACCCTGTTGTGCAACACGTGGTAAGTCTGAGGCACGGTTGCGTCAGGGCAAAACCTGACATAACGCAGGACATCCAGAATCAGACGGCCTGCTTTGGTGCCATTTTCTGTTTTGTGGAGCAGGAGGCTGAAGGCTCCCTTCCCCCCACACTGCCGAGCCTCCGTCGGAATCCAGCCCCTGCAGGCTTCAGCACTGAGTTCCCACAGAGCTGCTCTATGGCTGCAAGTCCCCATGGCGATCATTTGTGAAATGCAACGTGTGGTTTGGCCCTAGTTGGATGGGGGATGCAACCCCCCCCCGTGCAATCTCCCTAATCTAAACTGTTCCACTGACCATTTAGATCAGGGGAATGGGTGAGGAGAAAGGGTTAATCCTTACCCAGTGCAGCTTTTCCAGTCCAAGGAGCAATGCCACACGGCTGCTTTGTCGTAGAAAAACAAACTCAGGGGAGGTCTGATTTTGGAGGGCCTGCGTCACGTCTTGTTTGCTCCTTTGTGTCGGGGTCTCAAAAGGCTAAGAACGCAGCAGGGGATTCCCAAAGGAAGACGGTTGAAGCCTCCAGGTCTTCTTCTCCTCTCCTCTCTCAAGGCTGACACTGGAGGCCCTGGGCAGCCTCTCCGCGGCTAGCACAGCGGTTCTGCACCCTCCGAGCTCCGATGTGCCCCTCCCAAAAATCCTTTGCAAACATCTCCTTCCTGCATCATTTATTCTCTAGCTTGAAGTAACCAAGCTTGCCGCAAATGGTAGCGAGCTAAAAAGCGCCTTGAGGAGCAGGCGGGAGTCCTTATTCCAAGCCACGGCGACTAATGAGGGCAGATCACGGGAGGCCAGAGGGCGGCAACTGCCAGAAAACGCGACCTGCGAGCGAGTGCAGCTCTCCAGGGGAGTTTGTGGGGTGGGGGTGGGAATGATGCGCAGACTGCGCACGTGGGGAGGGGGGCAGCGTTGGTCGAGTCGGCGCGGAATCACAACAGGAGGGGGTTCAAGTATGTCTTACCCTTGTTGCGTGTTTTGTCCTGGTCTGACAGGTGCTCTGTACGGGTTTTGGTGACAAGCTCCACATTGATGGCACTGTAAACCTGGAAGAGACACAAAGGCCACCGACAGCATGTGAACACAAGCTTGACGGGAAGCCGGGCTGGACCCTGCCCCATAGAAGTGGGCGCTCCCTCCTGGGTAATGAGGCGCACAAGTGAGATTCCGGTGGGCAGGGGTGTTGGTCTGAAGCAACGGCGGAATTCTGGGCAGGCGCACTTCACCAGATGCATGCGACAGCTTAGCCCCAGAATTGAGCAAGTGGCGTGGAAAAGAAGGGAGAGAAGTTATACCTTCGCTTCGTAGCCGCTGATGCTCTCCATTTTCTCTGAGCGCCAGCCCCAGATGCCAGATTTGTTCCTGCAGAGAAGGGAGGCCCTAAGTCAGGCATGACAGAATCCCAGATAGGATGCTTCCTTCCTAATTCAAAGACACAGACTTCTTCAAATGCAGGTTTTGCATGCAAACCCACACTGAGAACCCTAACCAGCGTCATTCAACCCTGTCCTTAAAAGACACAGAGAGTGTGGGTGTGGCCTTTGTGGTTACAGAGTGGCAGGCTGGGTAGGGTCTTGACTCGCCTTCCCAAAGTGATCCTTTGGCAAAAATAGTTGCTAATCTAGGCAAACTAGATGTCATTCCTTGTCCCCGTATTTGGCTCATTGGTGGGCCTCCTCACGCCCTCCAACACCAGCAAATATTCCCCGGGGGTCACCACCAGGCCCAGAGCCTCCCCCCACCAGCTCACCGCTCGAAGGCAATGTTCTTGGTGTCAAGGTGGGTGGAGACGATGGGCGAGGTGAGCCGGCTGGCAACGTGCTCCTCCGAAGGCTGCATGGCAGCTAGCATCAGCTCCGGCTCATGCAAGGCCAGGGACAATGTTTCCGTGTACACCACTTGCTTGTCGTGGTCCACCTCCATCACCACAGCATTCTCATCTGGCGAGCAGCACAGAGAGATCAGCACCACACTTCCAAAATGCTCAAGAGGACCACCCGAATTTCCTCCCAGAGGGGGATTTTTCTGACCTTCGCCTTTGAAGATGTAGCTGCGCCGGCCCCGCTGCCAAGTCATGTGCTCAAAACCCAGCAAGGTTGTGTCGACCCGTAGGTTTTCGCCACGCTTCCACACTCGGTACACATCACTCGGGCACATCTTAGAGACCAGGGGCACTGGGGGTGGGCAGGGAGACAGGCAGTGAGCAGAAGGACAGACCTTGCCCCTGAACCCTTATTCCTCAATATATATATATATATATTTAATAATTTTTATTTTTTCAAAAGATACATGAAATACATTACACACATCACGAAACAACAAAGTAAAATAAAAATAAAGAGCCAAGAAGGGGAAAAGTACATCACTCTAAATCCATTTATAGTATTGGGACCACTCAGAGGAAACAAATTCATGCTTGGCCATATACTGCATAATGGGCTGAGCCCTTATTCTGAGGGAGCCACCCTCGCATTAAAGCCCCTCCCCCCCATTGGCCAAGGAGGCATTCTAGCTTCACAACAACTGTGTGTGGTACGTCAAGCAAGAGGCAGTGATGTGCACAAAGAGAAGTTTTATGACTGGTGGGTACTCCTTCCTCATGTGGCTAGGACTCCGTCCCGCTATCAACTTTAACCCTGGAACACCACAAGGATGAAATGTTTCCCACACAACTGGATAGACCAGAGATAGGCAACCTCCAGCACATGTGTTGAAATGCAGCACGCCAAACCAGTCAACAACAGTCAGCCAGTTCTCTGCCAGAGCAACTCAGGCAAATCCCTAAGGCACTGGAAATACTGGTAGGCCTTGGCTTAAGCCCAGTGTCTCTGAACAAGGACAACCACTCCCCCCCCGCACACCAATACCTTTTGTTTCAATGCCTAGGGCGAAAATATAGCCTTGTCCCTGGGCAGAGTCTGTTCCATGGTAAAAGGAACTAACAACAATACACGGACAAACACAGTTGTTAAGTTCGGCTCATACTAGTGTTTAAAAACATACTACAGTGAAAAGCCATTACAAACTCTGTCAGAAACAAGGGAGGGACAAAGCTGTCCTGTCTGACTTTCCCGATCGGTGTGCATAGAGCACGAGGCCCCGGAGGTATCACGCCCCTCGTTAGGTGAAGCCACTTTCAGAAACACCTGGCGTGTCCTGGTGGGGTCGTTTGAACTGGGCTCTTGCCAAATCCCAGCTCTGAGGCATTTGTTAGCAGCTTTCACTTGGAACGGCAGGTTTACCTCCTATTAAATAGATTAAGCTACATGCCGGCTTTGTAGAAATATCTAGGTAAGTGTAAATGTTTGATATAATACAATTATAAAATAAAAATGGAAACTTTCAGAAATTATGAAAGGATTATCTTGTTTCTTACAGTAGCTTCCCGTTAGAATCAACAGATGTGAAGAAGCTTAACGGTTTTTCACTTGAGGAGAGGAGTGGTAAGAGGATGTATGTGCCATGTGATATATTTGTCAGTAAGATATACATTTATTGATATGGTTCTACATATTTACTACATCTTGCTGATCTGATGAAGTCTTTTAGGATGCAACAAGGGACGTAATACATCTGGGACCTCGTGATCTATACACACCGATTGGGAAAGTCAGACAGGACACCTTTGTCTCTCCCTTGTTTCTGACAGAGTTTGTCATTGTTTTTCATTGTAGTATACTTTGTATTAAATGTACACTAGTATGAGTCGAATTTAACAACCCGCTCTCTTTGGCCAGGAGGAAGCGTCCTTCTGGCTACTACGTGTGCCATTGGAAGGAAAGGTGAATCATCTGAAACCCCTTAGGCAATCGTGCCCAGATGTTTTCTGAAACTGCTCTGGAGGAAAGACAGTCCCCGGGTCTGGGACTCCACCAGTTGTGAATCCACAAAGGATGGGAACTGGGCCAAGGAGCAGGCGCTCGTTGGCCCTCAGCTCTGCCCCCTGCGTTTTGTTGAATTTTCTCACCCTTGTGCCCCACTTGCCTGAGCTCCTAAGGTCTGCTTGGAACCTCTTCCAGGACACTCACCTGCTCCAGCCTTTGTGAACTTCCTCCCCACCCTTCACTCCCAAAGGGTGGAATTCCAAGCACTGACTTACCCCAGCTGGTAAACTCCCATTTCATTTCCACATAGAAATCAGGAGCCTGGTGAGACAGAAAACCAGAGAAAGGGACCGATCAACCGAGGCAAGAGAAAAGGGAAGGAACAGCAAATCCCTCCTCCCCACATACGGTGCCGTTGCGCTACTACAGGACACAACCCTAACGCTATTAGTCACATGATTCCAGTGGGAGCTCAGTGCTAAATTAGACTGTTGCTCCTAGAAAGCCCAAGAGTGAGTCAAAGATCCCCCAGGAACCAGCGCTAAAAGGGCAGCAAGGGCAGCCTGGGACTCAGAGGAACGACTTCAGTCATCCTGGAAGTGTGTTCTCCAAATGCAGCCTCTAAGCCCCCCTAACTCCGGGAGGGGTAATGGTTTCTTGCAGACTTGAAACATGTATTGGAGAACCACAGACAGGGAAACTTCAGTGATCCCAGACATACGTATTGTGGAGAAGTGAGAGATTTGCTGCTGAAACTTCTTGTAGGAGGAGGATTCTGAGTGTGCATTTTACAAAGTGCCCCGGCCACCACAGCGTCAGGAGGGAGGGAGGGAGGGAGGGAGGGGCCGGTAAGACCCCCGGGCCAGGCGTCTCCCGCTCCCCCTCTGCCGAGGTTGCTGACAGGAGCCCGAGATGGACCCTCCATGGTGGATGAACCCTGAAGGGGGACGGGAAATGCGAGAAGATGGCAGCACCTACTCTACGTAGTTTGTTGAGAAGTTCCGGGATGCCAGCCAGGCGCTGTGTGGCACGCTGGTAATCACGGTACTGGAGCACCAACTGCACCATTTCCGGGTCTCCTGTGCTCACAGCCTCCTGCAGGACTAAAGCACAGTGGGAAAGATACCCAGACACGATCAGACGTTCGCTCCCTGGAACCGCTCCCTGCCCCCCTGCCCTGCCCCCCTTTATGTCCAATCCAAGGTCTCTTTTATCCTCACTCAAAACCGGTAGGAGAGGAGGCGGTCTCCTGATTTGCCGAAAGGGCACGTCTGACTGCCAAGGGCACAGGAATCCCGCTAACTGTTGCCCAGTTCCTGGAGAAATGTCTGCCACACAAGGGGACCCAAAGGGACCCAAAGCCAGAAAAATCAGGTATCCCAAACCAAACCACCGAAAGGAAGGGGAACAGAACTGCTCAATCTCCAAACCAGACAGAATGTACGGGGGGGGGAGGAGGCGCCGTGTCCTGGATTCCAGGCCCTCCGCCAGGCTGTGCGCCTCCCACAACCCCACCCCTGCTCTCTCGACTCTGGCTCGGCACCCACCTTCCCCCGCCCCACTTTCCCAGCCGCCCCTTCCCCGCATGGCCGCGCTCCCTCCGGCCGAGGACAGATGTAAGTGGAGAAGCCGGAGACTGGAGCGCCTGGCCCCTCTGTGCGCGCCCCCCGTCCATACCCGTCCAGCCGCTGCCGTTCTCCCGGCCCACGTTGGCGTTGTGTCGCAGCAGCACGCGTGCGGACTCCAGGCTCCCCAGGGAGACGGCCAGCTCCAGGGGTGTCCGGCCACGGGGGTCCAACATCTCGACATCGTGCTACAAAGGATGAGGTGCAGGTTGACATGTCTGGCTGGCGCTTACCTCTGGGGGGAGGCCGGGCTGGGGCTTCCTTTGGGCCAGAGTTCAGCCCTGGAAACTGGTTTTTGTGTGTCTGTGTGCCAGAATCCTGCCCCAGGAACTGGAATGCAAACGTCACAATTATTTCACCCAGCCCTGTTCCCAGATCCTGCGGCTCTTATTTGTCAAAGAACACACACAGTTCTAGAACAGTCCGTATATCTGATGCACTGATCTCACTGTGAATTGTAGTGCAAGATACCCAGCAGCTTCTTAAAGCTGAGGCACACGGATGCTTGGATCCAGAATCCATTTTAACTCACTTATTGTTGGGCCTCAGAAGCCAGCTTCCAGGCAAAAGGACTTCACCTGCCCTGGCAATGCTACTTTCCTCTGGGATCGTTGACTAGAGACAGCCACCCTCCGCCATCTCCTCGGTCCCTGCACTATAGTGGGGATGAGGACAGGATTGGCCTTAGTGTGCTGCAAAGTTAGAGGATTTGTTTTTGATTTAAGAAAAGATCAAGAGAAAATATTTTTGAAGGGTGGATAATGACCATTGAGCTAAGGAAATCTTGGAGGCAGGAATCCTTGTTACTAAGAGAGGGACTGCGGGTTTCCAGACTCCTCCTAATGTAAGTCCTGTGATGGGAACAGCCCAGAGTCTCCTCTTGTCAACATTTGATCTAATTATCTTCTGAAAACGGGGTGCCTACAAGAATGTTTCTGAGCACAGACAGAGTGCCCCTTACCACCACGTTATCTCAGTCCCAGCAACCCACATGTTTATGATCTGTGGCATGGCTTCCAGGCAGGCAAGACTCTCCATAGGCCTTTGTATACACCCAGCTTTAAGCAGGGAGTGGCGGGGCTCTTTTAGATAAGCACTCTGGCCCCCTACCTTGGTACGCTGTACCCCCACGTCTTCTTGAAATACTACCAGGGCTTTTTTTGTATCCTCTGTGCTCTGGAATCAGTTCTAATGTTGGACTTAACAAAGCAGCTAAGCATTCTGAGATATCGAGGGGGGGGGGCGGGGAAATGGGGTAGGCAGGCTTCCCCCACTGACCCTGCCAACCCGCCCCCATTTCATCTTCCTTTGACCCAGAGCTTCTCCTAAGCTGTGCAAGCCGGTTCCACCACTCCCAGACCCCGAGTCCCTTCCATGATCCCTCACAGCTCCATTGAACCTAGGTGCTTAAAGGAAATACACCTTTGAATACGACACACGGGAAACAAAAAACCAGGGAAACGCTTGTAAGTGTCCCATTGGTGCCTGGCGTGGCTGGAAACAGAGTGCTGGACGAAGCAAAGAGACTTGTCCGAGACCACAAAGTCCAAGGCAGCGCTGGGGCCCAGACACCAAACTAAACATTTGACTCCACATCTACTGCGGTGACACCCATTTCACAGAAGACAAACTAGTGAGGCTGAGCACATGACCACAAACCACCTCTGCTTTGTACTAAGTGGGTGAACAGCAAACACCCAACTCATTTTCCCTTTCAACAAGAACCACTTTTGACCCAATACTGTCTGCCATGCCTTAAGCCACCCTGGCACGCCTGGGCTCTAAGCAGCTCCCTCCCCATCCCCAGATCCCTCCAGTTTGCAGAGACAAAAAGAAAACAGATTCAGGGAGCCTGGCAAAGAAACGCTGCACGCAAGACACACATGGAACTCACTGCTACAGGGTATAGTGATGGCAAAAAGTGTACATGACTTTTTAAAAGGCTTAGGCAAAATTTTAGAGGGTGGCTCTATCGACAATTACCCATCTGGTGGACTACATGCAACCTCCATGGCTGTTCCAGGTCTGCACGCCAGCCCCTGTCCCCCTGAGATCTGTCCCCAATGAATTGCTCCTCAGAAAAGGAGGGGGGGGGAAATTCCTCTAAAACCACCGGCCATCTCTCCCCCCCCCCCGCCCTCGGCCCGGTCCCCGTTTCTCCTCCAGTTCAGGATCAGCAGCCGGGGCAGAGGTCCGCAGGCACCCATGCAGGGCCCCCCCCGCTCACCCGCTCCACTCCCCAGGAGGAGGAGGACAAAGGCAGGCGGCTTGAAGCCGGGCGCTCCGGGGTCAGAGGCAGCCGGCCTCCGGGGCTCGCTCCACCTCCTCCGCCAAGGCCCGGCACGGGGGCCCCGGAGGCGCTCGGGGCTGCGCTACGCGGGTAGGCCCGGAGGGCGTTCAGAGACGCTGCTCGGTGCTCCTGCCCTGCCTCCGGGCCAGCCGAGAGGCGGCCCTGCCGGGGGGGGGGGGGGGCGCCGGTCTTCCCCAGGTTCTGCGGCCCGGAGCTCCGCACGAGCCCTGCAGGGAGGGCGGCGAAGCTGGGCCCGGGCCTCACCTCGGCTTCCCGGAGCCCTTCGGGGCCCGCGGGGACGGGGACGCGGGGCGCTGCGGCTTGCTACGCCTGGCGCCGGGCGGGGATGCCGGGCAGGGGGCCGCGGGAGGAGAGGCGCCGTTTCCGGGGAGGGAGGCCCGGGGATTCCCGGCCGGGGGGCCCGCGCTACCCCCCCCCTCTGCCCGGCGCTTCCTCCGAGCCCGGCGGGGGCCAAGGAGGCCCGGGGGCCGCCAGAGGAGGGAGGGAGGGAGGGAGGGGGCCGCGATGCGGGGCCGGGAGCGTGACGACGCGCGCGCGGCGGGGGGGGAGCCTGCCCAAGCCGCGCCGCGCCGCCCCGGGGGCAGGGGGGAGGTCCTCTCCGGGCGCAGTGGCGCGGCGGGGCGGGTGCGTGTCCAAAGGGGGGGGGGCAGCAGGAGGCCGGAGGCTGAGGAGGAGGAGGAGGATCCGCGCCCGCCCCACTCGGAAGCCCGGCGGAGGGGGAAGCAGCGGACGGGGACCCCCCCGCGCCCGGCCCGGGGCTCCCGCGGCGCCCACCTGTCCCTTGCGCAGCTCGCTCTCCAGCGCCTGGTGCCGGTTGTGCCAGACGAGGCGGTGCAGGGGGAAGGCGTCTGCGAGGCGGGCCATCCCGTCACCATGTCCCCGCGGCCGGCCGGCCGGGTCTCTGCGGCGCGGTGCGGCGCTCCCCTCCCGATGCGCTCCCGGGCGGGGGCAGGGAGGCGGCCCGGGCCGGGGCTGGCTGCGGCTCCCGAGGCCGACGGAGCCAGAGCGCGGCGGGCGGGCGGGCGGGAGGAAGGGGCGGAGACCGCGGCGCGCGGGGCGGGAGGGAGCGGCGGAATGGCTCCGCCTGCTGAGGGGCGGGGCCGCCGCGGAGCAGGCGGAGCCGTTCCGCCGCTGGCGGAGGAGCCCTGCACGCGCGCGCGCGCGCAGGCACGCGCCCCCCCCCCCCTCACGCTTCCGTTTGTCAGCGTCCCGCTGGGACACGGGCAGGGAGGGAGGCGTGCTTGGGGGAGCCTGGCCAGAGTGCCCCCGCCCCCGCCCTCCCCGTTAGGGGGCGCGCGCCCGGCAGCCACCCCGGGGTCCCGCCAGCGGGCAGCCTGTGAACTGGAACCCCTCCCTGCCGCTCGCCCCCGGGCCCTGCGCCGCCTTCTGATGGTCATTTCCCGCCTGTGCCTTCCCAGCAGTGGCCGGTCGAACCCTGAAGCAGCAGGCTGGGCACGTGCGTGGGGCGCCCGGGCCAAGGGGGGGGGACCTGCTAAAACGAGTGCGAGATGGTCGTGGTGCCCCTCTGTTGGGTGACCTCCTGTTCTGCGCTGGCGAGGTGCAGCCTCATTTGTTGTTGTTCAGTCGCACAGTGGAGTCCGACCCCAAGGACCAGACCACGCCAGGCCCTCCTGTCTTCTGCTGTCCGCTGAAGTTTGCTCAGTTTCATGTTCGTCGTATCGATGACACTGTCTAACCATCTCATCCTTTGCCGCCCCCTTCTTCTTTGACCTTCAATCTTTCCCAGCATCAGGGCCTTCTCTAGTGAGTGCTCCCTTCTCATTTGGTGGCCAAAGTATTTGAGCTTCAGCTTCAGGATCTGGCCTTCCAGGGAACAGTCAGGGTTGATTTCTTTTAGGACTGACTGATTCGATCTCCTTGCAGTCCAAGGGACTCTCAAGAGTCTTCTCCAGCACCATAGTTCAAAAGTATGTATTCTTCGGCGCTCGGCCTTCCTTATATCCAACTCTCACAGCCTTACTACGGGGAATACCATTGCTTTGGCCATGCAGACTTTTGTTGGCAGGGTGATGTCTCTGCTTTTTATCATGCTGTTTAGGTTTGCCAACACTTTCCTCCCAAGGAGCAGGCATCTTTTAATTTCATGGCTGCAGTCACCATCTGCAGTGATCTGGGATCCCAGGAACGTGAAGTCTGTCACTACTTCTACAACTTCCCCTTCTATTTGCCAAGGAGTGATGGGGCCAGATGCCATGATCTTAGTTTTTTTGATGTTGAGCTTCAAGCCCACTTTTGCGCTCTCTTCTTTCACTCTGAGCAAGTATCTCTTTAGGTCCTCTTCACTTTCTGCCATCAGAGTGGTATCGTCTGCATATCTGAGGTTATTGATCTTTTCCCCCACAATCTTAACTCCAGCTTGTGATTCATCCAGGCCAGCATTTCGCATGATGTACTCGGCATATAAATTAAATAAGCAAGGTGACAATATACATCCTTGTCGTACTCCTTTTCCTATGCTAAACCAATCAGTTGTTCCATATCCGGTTCTAACTGTTGCTTCTTGACCCTTATACAGATTTCTCAGCAGACATGTGAGGTGGTCCGGTACTCCCATCTCTTTAAGAACCTGCCATAATTTATTATGATCCACACAATCAAAGGCTTTGGCATAGTCAATGAAGCAGAAGTAGATGTTTTTCTGGTACTCTCTTGCTTTCTCCATAATCCAGCGAATGTTGGCAATTTGATCTCTAGTTCCTCTACCTCTTTGAAACCCAGCTTGTACTTCTAGCAGTTCTCTATCCACATACTGTTGGAACCTAGCTTGTAGGATTTTGAGCATGACCTTGCTAGCATGTGAAATGAGTGCAATTGTGTGATAGTTTGAACATTCCTTGACATTGCCCTTCTTTGGGATTGTAATGTACACTGACCTTTTCCAATCCTGTGGCCACTGTTGTGTTTTCCAAATTTGTTGGCAAATTGAGTGCAGCACTTTAACAGCATCTTCTTTTAAGACTTTGAATAACTCAGCTGGGATACCATCACCTCCACTAGCTTTGTTGTTAGTAATGCTTTCTAAGTCCCATTTAACTTCGCTTTCTAGGATGTCTGGCTCGAGGTCAGTGATTATACCATCGTGGTTGTCAAGGACATTGAGGTCCTTCTTGTATAGTTCTTCTGTGTATTTTTGCCATCTTTTCCTAATCTCTTCTGCTTCTGTTAGGTCCCTACCATTTTTGTCCTTTATCATGGCCACCTTTGTATGGAACGTTCCCTTGATTTTTCCAATTTTCTTGAAGAGATCTCTAGTCCTCATAGGCTAGGTCTTTCTCACAACTGAAACGTGTAAAAACCCGAAACAGATCAGTTATGCTCCAAGGAAGACTCAGCTCACTGTGTATATTAACAATTGAAGCAGACATTCTGAAAAGCATTAATTTTGAGGATGTTATCAGTGCTCTTGTGAAAATGAAACGTAGAAAAATGCCTTTCCGGCCATGAATATTGGAACTTTTGAGACATTGAACTTGTGAAATATTAAAATAGATGTTGTGCTGCATTCTTGTAGAACTTGTATGTAGGCAAAGCTTGGCTTAGTGTGTACAGTAAGTATATTGTGTTATCATGTGAATAAACGTTTGTGTTGTTGCAGCCTGCATTGTACATCTGGTCAGGCAGGTCAAGGACTAAAATGGACTGCTGGGTCCGTGTGGGAAGGAGGGGGGCGCCAAGGTTGGTCAGTGCTGGTGGTGAGGGCACCGGGGAGCCTTCGTCTGCCCTCGAGGGCCGCCTTCTTTTTTAGTGTTATTTTGTGGCTGTGTCTTCCAAGCCAAAACTAGTCTGCCAGTAATCGACTGCTTCCCCAAGCCATTGCTTTGTCTGGAGGCCCCCTTGGCGGGGCGCTGGGGAGGAGTCGCATTCCCGGACTGCGACCACCCCCACCCCCGGCCCGTTTAGGCCTCCTCTGGCGGGCCGACAGGAAGGGCTCTCCTGGTGCAAAGACAGCTGGCGGGCGCGCTTCTGGCGTGAAGGGGTGGGAAGGCTGGCTCCGGGTTTACCTGCGCAAAAGCGGCTTCCTGGGGGAAGAAGTGCCCAGCAAACAGGACTGTGACCAGGCCCGGGAAAATGCAGCAAAGAGAGTGAAGCGGAGGGGGGGGCTGCCTGCCTGCCTCCCTCCCTTTGGGGATGGGCTGGTCAAACCTGTTGGTCACCGTGGCCAGCTGTGAAATCAGGTCCCCTCTCCTTCCCCATCCTAGATCCTGGGCTGCATTTTTAAGGCGGCCGTTTCCCTCTGCTTTTGACAGGAAGTCACTCCTGTAGCTGAGCAGAACCGCGTGATGGGCAGAAATTCCGCTGTGGAACTGTCCTGCCCTCCTTTCTTCCAGGCTGAACCTGCTAGAGCTCTGCCCGAGGTGGCGGCTGCCGAAGGGACAGCCCTGCCGAAGGGAGAAGCGGGGGGGGGGCATCGGCAGCCGGGCTCCCCAACACACATCCCGACCCTCCGGCCGCGTTTGGGTTCTGCTGGGCCCAGTTTTGTGTAGTTCATCAATATAGGCGCCTTATATAAACACAAACAAATCTGGTGACAACCTAAGATTTTGTGGACTAGAGACCATGTTGTCAGAAGTGTTATCGTCAGTTGGCAGATCTATGTATAGGTACAGGAAAAAAAGACGTAAAAAGTGAGTCCCAAGGCCATAAAATGCAAGGGATAAAAGTTAAATCTGCTAGAGCCCAAACGTTCAAGATCAGAAAAGAAAGACCTAATCAAGCCTGCAGTGACTGGTGATGCTATTATCTTTCTAGCTATGTTGTACTATGCTAATTTAATACCTGTAGCAGGAACTAAATGTACAGTGCTGACTAAATCTAAATTGAATAGGTTTAATTTTGCTGATAAATTCTAGTGCGGCAATTTTATGCTGGCTCCCCCCAGAAATGTTTCGGATTGTGACTTTGAAATCAGCAATAGACTGCCCTAGGAGATTGAAATGTTCTCCTGCTGGTTTCTGAATGTTGATATATTTTTTTAAATCACCCAAGTATTTATTCCCTTGCATGGACATGTGGTGCAGTTTGTCCCGTGCAGACAGCATAAGGGCTCTATGCAGGAAGGTGGTGGCTCCGTCAGAGGATGAGCAGGCAGACCCGTTCCCACTTGGACTGGGATCCTGCAATATTGTTGCCTGAACCTATGGGGAGGGGGGCAGAGTGAGCATTCGGATTTGGTGGAGGTCTCTCCACTCTGGGAGCGGAAGGGGAGGGTGGAGGCCTGTGGGGACTGCGTCTGTCTGCCCACCCCCCTCTCCCCACTTCCCCTTGCAATCCATCGCCTGGATGGCTTAGCACTGAGGTGACAACTGGCCGCTCCCCTGCATTTGGCAACCCGTTTCCCCTTCCTGGCTGAAGTCCAGCTCAGCTGGGGCCAAAAGCCCTGTGAAGGGCCAGGAGCCGACCACATGGAGCCTGCCTTTGCTCCCCATCGATGTGGTTGCCCTGCTTGCAGCCACCCCCGTTCCTCCTTTGCGTCAGAGCCAAGGGGAGTGTTTTCTTCCTGCTCTCCTTCAAAGGAGAAGCACACAGGAGCCCCGTGAGCCATGGCCAGAATGCGCATGACATCACGTGGGAGTTCTTCCCCAAAGCCGCAGGGGTATCCCGTTGGCCACAGGGGCAGAATTCCCATAGGAAAACGGCCCAGGGCCAAGTCTCTGGGTCTGTGGTCTTGTGGGGCGGTGCAGTATTGCTGGTAAACGGAAACTTCTGATTAGGGGGCTGCCTGCGCGCAAGGAAAGGCCTGCCATCCATAAGCAAGAAGTTTGTATTCAGTTTTCCAGGACTGAGGATCTCTATGTGCTTCAGGATTATGTGATGAACCTCACTTGAGGTATCCGAGCTATATTTCTGATCCACTCATTTTTCTATTCCTGTATCTTTGGGGGCATAATTTATCTTTCAATAAAAGTGATAGTCCCAAGGGGAGGCCTTGGATTCCCTAGAGGTACAGTGATTCTGGGGTGAGCTCCAAACGGGCGGGGGGGCAGACTTTCTGATCCGTGGGGATCTTTGGAATTCTGGAACAGTGTCGTAGGCACAACCACGGAATTGCTGCTGCAAGAAGTGGCACCAACCACAAAAGGCCAGGGAGTAATAGTAACTAATGATAACTCTTCAGCTTTGCTTAACAGGATACCTCTTAAAATGAACATAGTTTAAAAATATTTTCTTGTGTATGCACAGCTTATCTTCAGTCGTACAGTGAAGATCCTCGTGATTATTTTTTTTAAGCACAGCCAATCAGATCTGCTGTGGCCAATCAGAAGCTCTGCCTGGCAAAATCCCCATCTGCCCCCCCCCACTTCCCAAAGGCATCTGGAAGGTGCCATGAAAGGTCTCAGCATGTGCTGTTGCCAGAGGAGCATCTTACAGTCCCGAAAATGCTTCCACTCCAAAATGTTGCAGTGAGTGCAACAGACACATGAGGTCCCATTTAGTTTCAGACAAAGTTGAAGCACAACTCTGCTCCCATGGTTCCACCACCAGTGAAGCACTTGCGTGACCTTTTTGCTAGGATACTTGTCTGTCTCGTGCAGCATAACCCTTCCTCCAAGGAGCTTAGGGGAAGCATTCCTAATTCTCTCTTCATTTTATCTTCATAGGAACTCTTGTGTGCTGGGTTGGACAGTGTGTGTGACTGGATCAGGATCACCCAGCAAGCATCGTAGCAGTATGGGGACTTCGACCCAGGTCTCCCAGATCCTAGTCCGATATTCTGTCCAACATACCACACTGGCATCACAGAAGACACTGAGGCACAACTGGCATTGGTAGCTGGGGCTTGTGTCCAGAAAGTATGTTTGCAGGATCCTCTGCAACAGGGTAAGGAAGTGGGGTGGAACTCAGTTCATACACTAATAATTAATAGTTATTATGGTATGGCATTGTGTGTAGAATAGCCAGTTCATCCAAAAATTGTCTGGCAGCCCTCAGTTCTAGGTCTTAACAATAGGCACCACTAGGTGGCAAGCCAGACTTGTTTGCCGCTCCCAAACCCCGAGGAAAGAAGAAATACAAGAAGAAGAGAGCCTAAGACCAAGATAATCGTGGAAGATGCAGTTTTTGATTAACTAATCGGTTTTACAGCTTTTTACTTTTATAATTTTTTGTTAACTTTTTTATAAGCAATAAGGCTCTGTAACACCAGGTGACAAATGACACAAATGTAACCAGATTGTGTCACCTTGTTAGTCTTTCCGTCCCCATGTCCAGTAGGGTTTTTTGTATTAGTTTTCCCTACCCATGTCCCATAAATTTTTAGAGGTAGAGATTAGTAACCTTTCCCCATATCCCGTAGTAAAGTAAAATCAATAAAATCCCCTTCGGGGGGCAATAAATAATAATATGAAAACAATATGCACCACTAGGTGGCAAGCCAGACTGGTTTTTAGGGGCTGAGAGAGCTCTGAAAGAACTGTGACTGGCCCAAGGTCACCCAGCTGGCTTCATGTGGAGGTAAAGGTAAAGGT
Source organism: Gekko gecko (assembly GCA_029375565.1). Taxonomy (NCBI): domain Eukaryota; kingdom Metazoa; phylum Chordata; class Lepidosauria; order Squamata; family Gekkonidae; genus Gekko; species Gekko gecko. The sequence continues at coordinate 90,781,318 of JAPDNY010000003.1, forward strand.
TCCCTTGCTCGAAAGCCAGTCGAATCCGACTCTAGGGTTGCAGTGCTCATCTCCGTTTCAAAGCCGAAGAGCCAGCGCTGTCCGAAGAAGTTTCCGTGGTCATGTGGCCGGCATGACTAAGCACCAAGGTGCACGGAACACTGTTACCTTCCCACCCAAGTGGTACCTATTTATCTACTTGCAATTTCTTGCTTTCGAACTGCTAGGTTGGCAGGAGCTGGAACTAGAGACGGGAGCTCACTCCGCCATGCGGCACTCTCGGGTCTCGAACTGCTGAACTACTGACCTTCCACAGCCTGCAGTTCAGCGTCTTAACCACTTGAGCCACCGCAGCTCCCGTCTCTAGTTCCAGGAGGAGAGATCAAACCCGCTGGATAGAGTCCACTGCTCTTAACCACTAGACCAAACTGGCTCTCTCAGTTCACACACCACTTTGCAGGTGATTATTGTACATGAACAAAGACCTGCATCCCAGGGGGACTCTTAAACACACTTCCTGTGTAACACTTTCTCCCACTAATGTGACAGGGGTCCAGTGATACTGTTCAGAATGTTTAGTGATACATTTCGTCTCCCTTCCCGATCCCACTTTGTTTTTCCATTGAAGAGAGGAATTTGTTCCCCAGTGCTGCAGGGCCGAGGCACAAGAGTGCGTCTCCAACCTGGCTTGGTTACATGGACTCAGCAGCAGCACAGCCCCCTCCAAATATGTCAAGTCCCGGGCAGGTCCCCTGCTGTTGCCCCCTCCGTAGGGTGAAGTCGCTAAAAGGCACTCGCCTCCTGCTTTGGGCGATCAAACACAGAGGCCCCCTGGGGCCTGTCAGGATCTCCCCTATTGTTGTTGGGAAAGTCTTAAAGTGGACAGCGAGGGTCGCCCCTCAGTGATTCCAGTGCCTCCACTTCCTCTTAGCGGCAGGAAGTCTCCATGCACAACTACACAACTCTGAGAAAGGGAGGGGATAACGGCGTTAAAGGGTATCGAAGGACGCCTGTTTGCTTGCAGGACCCAAAGGCTCAGATTCCTTCCCTCTCGTTCTGCCGAACCCTCTTCAGCCCCCTCCCCAGAGCAGCCTGCTGGGCTCCACAGCGGCCCCAAAGCCTCCTTCCTGTCTGATGCGGGGGAAAGTTGCCTGTAACACGTCGGAGGTACAGTGCCAGTGGGTGGGGACAGCACTTCCCAGGTTTTGTAGCATCTGCTACATAAAGATGTATAAAGAAAACCAAACAGGGAAAATACACAGTACAGAATAGCCGAAACCCCAAAATAACTGTGTACAGAAATGTCAAAAATATTTGTAGAATACTTTTTATATAAAGTGTCACAAAGAACTTATGATTGCAACAATATTATGACAATTACTTTCTTCAAATAATGTAGACCACTCAGTTCATGAAAACAGTCCAAAGTGATCCAAAACAAACGGAGGGGGCTTCAGATAAAGGCCATTCCAACGCATGCACTTTTGCAGCTCGCGGTCTTCAGGGATCCGTTCACGTCGTACTTGTGTGTCATAAGGGGTCGGTTCAAGGCTCGCTTCATGGGCTTGCTGGCTTCCTAATCACCTATCGCTCAAGGCTTTTTCAAAAGCCAAGCCAAGGGTCTCCCAATTTACTTCAGAATAAGGCTTTCCACGGGGACCTCCCTCTCCCACGTCAACCGTAAAGATAAAGAAGCGTTGACTGTTTTCATGAACTGAGTGGTCTACATTATTTGAAGAAAGAAATTGTCATAATATTGTTGCAATCATAAGTTCTTTGTGACACTTTATATAAAAAGTATTCTACAAATATTTTTGACATTTCTGTACACAGTTATTTTGGGGTTTTGGATATGAAGACTTTTGAAGACATGCTCCACAAACGGAGCTAACGGCTTCCTAGTTTCACATTTATATTTTCCATTTTCATCAGCCTGACAGTAATGCAAATGCTTCCTGGGTCTACCTGTATGTGCTTCTTCCTCGCCTATACAGATCATCCGTTCTGTCCCTGGGAAGGGCGGGATCTTTGCCCAAAACCACAGAGAACTACTGCCTACAAGAGCAGGCAATACTGGGACGGCTGGATTGATTCAGATAAGGTATTCATTCAGAAGCTCAAATCTACGTCACAGACAGGTTCTCTGCAGTCTGAGAGCCACAGAAGAGCCTTTAGGCCCGAGTCTTGTGGGTTTTGGATTTTTTTTATTATAAAAACAGTATTTTTTTAACCCACTCATTAAAATCACATTCAAAAATCGGCAAAAAATCCATAATAATAACCCAGAGAGACAAACGAGAGATCAATATTTACAGACACTGCAAGGAAAGGGGCTCTATTCCACCTCTCTCCTTCTGGGGCTAATCACCCTGGAAGGAAAATGGGAGTCAGGTGGAAGAACAGGCAGAGTTTCACCGTCAGGGTTGGGGGGGCATGCAGCAGAGGCAATTGCATGCACCTGGGCTGTGAGACCAGGGGGAAGGGACCGGACCCCTACCCACACCCCACACCCCTCTGTTAACGGCAAGTGGACGGGGAGGGGCAGGGGCTTAATTCAACCTGACATTTCTCCTCAGGCTGTGAGAGAAATCATGACACACTGCTGCGAGGGAGGGAAGGTCTTAATACAGGGGGAGAGCAGGCCCAGTTTTTCAAACCCAGCCTGGCCTCTTGGCACAGAGATATTTACAGAGTCCTTCGGACACTTGGAGTTGGCACAGGGCCTCATTCAGGCTGAGTTTCCCGCTACGGCCTCCTCCACTCCAGCCCCACTCCAGAGAGGCCCCACGCAGAAGACAGGCGGCTCTGAATCTCTTTTGGCATGAATCTCTGCTGCTGCTCCTCCTCCTCCTCTCCACAGCAAAGCTGAAGAAGTTTGGCAGTGGAGACAGCAGAGCAAAGACGGTTCTCATCCGACTCCACGGAGAAGCATCAGAGGCAACAGCACAGTCTGGGGCACTCAAGTGGCAGGGAACTTGGTCCAGGGATGGCCTGGGGTGACGGGGAACAGGGCCCTGTAGGTGCTCCACTGGTCCACCTGGATGGGGATACAACTCATTGTGAGTGAGATTTGGCACCGTTGCTCGAGAACACGTGTCCAGGCCTGGGATCGCAGGTAAGCAGGGGAGCCATGATGCTGAGGCTGCAGAAATGACAGCCTCGTGGCAGAGACCTCAGACGTGGGCCGGCAGCTGACAGGATGGGGAAAGGGTGCGAGCAAGGATTCGAGGGCGGGCGCAGGAGCTCCGGGTTGCCGTGGGGGAGGGAAGAAAGCGGAGGCAAGCCTTCATCTGTTTAGCAAGTCCTTCTGGGTGATCATCGCTTCAAGGCAACTTCACCACCCTCCTGGAGAAGAAGCCCGGCCAACCCTGAAAGCGGCGGTTATGGCACAGTGGCTGGTTGACTAGGACTCCGAGCCAGGGGTGACGGCGGCTAGAAACAGGCTCTCCTGAGCTTTCCCTGCCAGAGCCCCCTTCTCGAGGCAGGATCAGCCGTGCCACTCCTGTCGGAGCTCGGGGCGGGAGGATAAAGGGGGTGGCATTCAGACGGGCACTCTGGGGACCCAGTTCACAGGACGCACGCTCCCTCTGCCCCCCATGGGGAGCAAAGCCCAAACGAGAAGGCCCTCTGGTACGCCTTAAACCCCAGCCTTCCTCAGCGAGGGGGGTGTGGACCTGGACCCATCTTTCCAACGGGGCTCCTTCCCCTGGAAGTGGATACCCATCCCCGTGTGCTTTGGGGAGGGTGGGGCAGACGGAGGAGCTTCTCCCACCCACACTTTTGGATGCCCCCACCCACTCACTGCAGGGCCCCCCCGGGGGCTGGGGGGCTCCACGACACTCAGCAGAAGGAGGGGAGGGGGGGCAGGGACCGTGGGCGAGCCCAGCCAAATAAATTAAGGACGGGGGGGGAGCCGGGGGTCAGAGGCCGTTGGTGGTGGTGGTGGCGCTGCTGCTGCTGCTGCGCTGGATCAGCGGGACCTTGCTCAGCTCCACCACCGGCGAGCGCGGTTTGTGCTTCATCTTGGGCACTCTCTGCAGCAGCTGCTGGGCCTCTTGGTAGGCATCGCGCAGCTCCTTCTTCCACTGCACCAGCTCAGGGTCGCTCTGCAAGGAAAGGAAGGGGAAGGTGCCTGTCAGGGCGAGAGCACGGGTCTGGTGGCGGTGGTGGAGGAAAGGGGGGGGGCATTCTGGGCTCACCGGGACAGGGCCACATCAAAGCCAGGCACATTGGGCCGCGAGCCACGGGAGGCCGGGTGCCCCCTTCCTGGTCCGCTCTGAACCACACCTCTGGGTCAAAGACATGTCTTCTGGCTTCTCCCTGGAGCTGCCCCTTGGAGCTTCCTACCCAGCTGCCAGTCCCAAGGAGTCGCTTTTCAGTCAGGCTTTTCCGTGCTTCCTGCATATCCGCTCAGACGTAGCAAAAGGCCGTCTAATCCACTGACCTGACCCACCTTCAGGGCAAGCAAGGCTCCACTAGAGCTCTTTCCCCGTGCTTTGCCAGGGCTCCCTCTCAACTGCCTGGGCAGTGGCTCATGCGTGGGCATCAGATCTAAGCTACACAGTCAAGGGAAGCCTCATCCAAAGCCTCTGCTCGCACTGGGGCAGAGGGGCTTAAAGAGCCTTCTGCCTGTTATCTGGGCTCACAGGGGAGGGGGCAGGGGACAGTGCGGAGCCCAGGACTGCTGGCCGGAGCCCTGCCTTGACTCAAAGGGTGGCCCTCTTTAAAAAATAGTTGCTAACCAGGGCTACAGAGCTTGCCTAGAGGTGATGTCCCAAAATGCCTAGAGGATAAAAGTCTCCACTGTTGCTGTGGTTTGTCAGACCAGGCTTACAGATTTCCTTTACCTTGGCATGTCACCCGGACTACTAGATGGGCTTAAAGGCAAACAATCTTCTTCACTGCTGTTCCCTGCCAGTCACTTCAGCTCATGATTTGGGAGTCAGTCATTTCCTGCTCTCAGTTTCTACTATCGACCAGTAGTGTTTCTGTATGAGAATCTATGAACGTACGTATGAAGCTACAGTATACCAAATCAAACCACTGGTCCATCTATCTGTACGACATGGGGATTTAAAAACATCTTTTGCAAACATCTCGAGGACTATGATTCCAACAGAAGACTTTAACCACATAATTAACACCCCCACTGGAACCATCGCGCCACACAATGCCTTAAACCTTCAGTCGCATTCAGGCCCCTAGTTTGTGGTGAACCCTGAAAACGGGCAGCTGAAAGCCAAACTCTCACAGGCCAGAGAGAGTCTAGACAGGACTTTCAGTGATCAGCCGAAACGAATCACTGTACCCTTGCCTAATGGAGCAAGTTGCTTCTGCAGTGGCTCAAGGAAGACCCCCGAGTCCCCCGGGGCCTGCAGGAGCTCCACGGGGCTTCTTCCTACCCCAAACAAGGTCTTGGCTTTTTCAGACTCTGGGAAAACTCACATCACACTGCAGGACAAACTGCTTGCCTCCCCGGATCTTCAGCAGGATACACTTCCTGTCCTTCATCTGCGTCTCCTCCACGGACTGGATCTCCTCCATGGTGAGCAAAGACTGCTGTGGTCGGGTGGATGCAAAAGGCCATTGGTGAGAGAGAGAAAGAGAGAGTGACGGACAGTGCCCGCCACCTCCACCTTTCAGTTTAGGCACGCAATCTGCATTCTCTGCCCATCCTTTGGGGACTACAGATGACAAACTTGCCAAACCCTGCACATCTACGGCAAGTCCTCTCATGCTCAATGTGCCCATTCCCCCTCCTCTCACGGTGAAGTAGAGTCCTTCTCTTACCGGGGATTCTCCTTCTCCACGCCACTCCAACCGGTTGGGGAAGAGGTAGAAATATCTCCTCTGCCACTGAGTGAGGAAAGGGTTCCCCAGTTTTGACATGTAGCCATGCATGATGCAGTCTTTGCCTAGGGCATAATCTGGACAGGACAGAAGTACAAAGCGTCATGGACAGTGTACAGCAAACAGAGAAGAAACGGGGAGGCTCCTGGAAGCAGGGCAGGGGAAACTAGGCAGCTAATCCCATCACAGCTTCTCCTCACAGTGGATGAATAAGAAGCTACTTCTGCAAAATGTTCCCAACAGCAAATGCCCTGTAGATAGTGTGGGCTCTAAGAGGTTGAGCTGAGCAACGGGGAAAGGTGCTCCTTGCAGGGAGCCCAGTTGCGCTGAGTCACGGTACGAATGGCGATCCAGTCTTTCAGCGGTGGGGCTCACCTTCCTCATGGCCCAGCTGCTTGTTCTTTGCTCTTTTGCGGGCCTCCAGCTTGTCAGTCTCCGCATTGATCGTGTCAAAAACAGTCTCCGTCACCTCCTGCTGCCAGCGCTCCGAAATGGTGAGGGGGAAGTTACGGTACAGCTCCTGGTCATTCTCCATTAGCTGAGGAGAGAGGCAGGTGAGGTGACCGTGGAGCTCTGGGGGAAAGTCCTACCACGCCACTTCTCTGTTTTAAGTACAGCACTGTCAAGTCATTTGCTTTTTAAAATTAATTTAGTAAATAAGAAAATACATATAACATCAAAATGTCATTTAAATAAAAAACAATTTCATCAGGAAACTGCCTGAGATAATTCTGTAACTAACCTGCTGATCTGAAGGGACAACTCTCTTGTCAGATATTTTATGACTGGTTCCCAGGTTTCCTCATAATCAAAATGTCCCCATACCAACTATGAAGTGTGGGACCCAAAGGGGATTTCCACTTTTTAGCTATGGCTAATCTAGCCTCAGTCACTAATGTTGAAATAAAATTTTTCTGTTGCTTTGGAAGCTGTAAGTCTGCCCAAAGATCTAGTAGAAGAAATTTTGGCGAATATGGAAGGAAAAAGTTCACAAGTCCACAGATTGTCCTATGAACTTCTTTCCAAAAAAGTCTGAATAACATGTTCCCACAAGTTATGGAAATTAGTCCCTACTTGATTACATTGTTTCCAGCAATTTGGGTTAAAAATTTTATTCATCAAATGAATTTTGTGAGGTGATAAATACCAATTTGAAAACAATTTGTAGCATTGAAGTAAAATATTACATATTTTAGATTTCTTTGAAGAGGAATTCCAAATTTGTATCCAATACGATTCCGTAAAATTTATCCCCAAGACCAAATTCCACTTTGTTTGATATGGTAAGATGCCTGTATGTGCAGACATAACAAGTATCCTGTAAATGGAAGATTTTTGGCATTTTGTTTCTTTACTAATCATAATTTCAAAAGATGTAAGTGATCTAATAAAAACCCTAGAGGTCCTGAGGGTAATAATCAGGTTCCTAATTTGAAGATATTTATACCAAGAAATCTTACCCCCTGATTTTTTCTGCAGTCTGTTTTTCAATAACTTCCCCATGTTTTATCCAAGAAAAAGGGGATAATAAACCTGCTACCAACCATCTGCAGAAAGCCTGTCTTTCGTTTCCTGGTAGGAACTATGTTTGATACGTAAAAGTGGACATCGGTGAAATGTCTGGGGCCAGGACCTTCCTCCAAGAATCCCACATTTTGAGAGTGTTATATAAAAATGGGTTGTTGGAGGTAGATTGAGGTCTGTCTTTTGGCTTAAGCCAGATCGTTTCTTGAATTGACAAAGGAGCACAGCATGAGGCTTCGATAAAAATCCACTCCTCTTCTGCTTTAGGATTAAGCATTTTCACTAATTGAGCTAAAGTAGAAGCTATATAATATGACTGAAGGTCTGATATATTCAACCCCCCAAAATTAAGGGGCATATTCAAAGTCTTATGACCCACCCTACGTTTCTGTTTTGCCCATATGAATTCATTTAAAAAATTTTGCCACAATTTTATTTTTTTCCCTGGTATTGCCACTGGGATGGTTTGAAATAAAAAGGTAAATTTGGGTAAAATAAAGGATTTAACAACTGAAATTCTTTCAGACCAAGATAACTTTTGTTTATACTATTTCGATAACTGAACCACAATTGACTTTTGAAGCTTGTCAAAATTTATTTGAATTATGTCTTTAAACTGTACAGGGATATTAATCCCTATATACCTCCATTTGGTTTAACCCATTGGAAGTTAAAATTAGCTTTAATTTTTGTTGAGGCTTCAGTGGATAAATTAATCGGATGTAATTCTGATTTGGCCTGGTTGACAATCAGCCCAGAGATTCTCCCAAAAAGTTGCTGAGTTTTTTGTATAGCTTCAAGTGTGGTAGAAGGCTTAGAAACATAAATCAAAAGGTCATCTGCATATAATTTATTATCAATAGAGCCAATTCAAATTCCCCTAATTTCTGGGTTTTGTCTAATAACCTCCGCCATGGGCTCTATTGCCAAAGCAAAAATCACTGGCAATAATAGGCAGCCCTGGTGGGTGCCTCTATTGATTTTTCCTTTGACCATAAATTATTCACCTTCACTTGGGCATGAGTTTCAGCATAAAGTGCCCGGATTGTTCTAAGGAAAGCAGGACTGAATCCCATGTGAACAACGAAAACAGATTTTTTTCTCTACTGAGTCAAATGCCTTCTCCATATCTAAACTCAGAATTATTGCCTCTATGTTCATGTGGATACAATAATGTAATATATTTATTGTTCTCCTAATATTGTCTGAAAGAATTCTATTAGGTATAAATTCAGTCTGATCTGGACAAACAAATTTCCCTACAATTTCCTTCAATTGGTTGCCTAAAATAGCTGTAAAAATCTTATGATCTGTGTCAAAAGGGCTATTGGACAATATGAGGTAGCGATAGTTACATCTTTACTCTCCTTTGGTATAGGAACTAGAGAAGCAATTCTCCAAGCTGGGGGGATTTCTCTTCTTAAGAGAATTCCATTACAAGTATCAGTAAGGAGGCCAACTAAGCTAGCTTGGAATGCCTTATAAAATTCGGCTTGATAGCCATCATTTCCCAGAGAGTTGTTTTTAAGTTTTTTTCATTGCTTCCAGTACTTCTTGGCAAGAGATTGGTTTATTCAAAACTGCTCTATCATCATTTGAAAGAGTAAAAAGAAATGTATTTAAATTTAAAAAATGTCCTGTATCTTGGGCTCGGTAGAGTAATATAGTTTAGTATAATATACAGTCATGATGTTGACAATATCTTTGGAGACAGATTTTAGACCTTTCCTAGGATCCCTAAGTTGATGTATTTGGCGTAGCCTCTTTTTCTTCTTCACCTTCCACGCTAATAACTTTAATGATTTAGGTCCCCAGAGTCAAGGTTGAATACCCTAGAACTGTTAAATGTCCCTACTACACTGGATTATAGAGACATGCTAATAAATTCTATGAATTATTCTGAAGCAGAATTCAGCTATATGACCCTTCTGACCTTTATAATTGATTCACTAAAACAAAAGCCAAAGAGATCCAATATAAAACACACAAATCCATTTATGGTTTGATAAGGAATGTAGAGAGCTTAAAACATGCCTACGCTCCATATATCATAACTTTCAGAATTCAACAGCCACTTGTTTACCAGCAGAATATCAAGTATATAAAAATTATTTAAATACTCTCATTAAGACCAAGAGGAATTCTTTTGCAAATAAACAGTGGGATTTACTTCTAGTTTCTGTATCATGTAATGACTCAAAACAATTCTGGTCATTGATTATTAGAGCTCTTCAACCAGAAATCCCTACCCCTTCTGTTGTTTTACCTTCTATTTGGTATCATTGCTTCTCAGATTTATTTCAAGAGGATTCCCTAGACATCTTGTACACTGATGGCTTTTCCTTAGATGGCATTTCTGAATGGCCTCCAGTAACCCCAGAAGAAGTAATAACACTCATTGATCAATTAAAATCAGGTAAAGCACCCGGCCCAGGTGCAATACCCTCTGAAATTTTAAAGGCAGACCCTGAATGGTGGGCCCCTCTACTAGCTGTTTTTTTACTACTGTAAACAGCACCGGACATATACCTGCAGCATGGACCAATGCAATCATTGTATCCATTTTCAAGAGGAGTGTTCACTCAAATCCTGCAAATTTTAGACCAATCAGCCTCCTATAAGTAGATGGTAAACTATATGCTAAATCATTACAAATTAAATTCAACGATTGGCTGACAACTCAGAAAATTGTTGGACCAGAACGAATAGGCTTTAAGCAGGGGAAGTCTGTCCTGGACCGCTGTTTAGTCCTTTCCCACCTAGTTAATAAATATGCAGGACGTAAAAGATCTAAACTATATGTGGCCTTCTTGGACCTCAAAGAAGCTTTCGACTCTGTTTCTAGAAGTCTCCCATGGGAAAAGATGGCCAATACATCCCTTGATAAGAGGCTGCTCTTCCTTATTGGCAGATTATATAATGATACCTCATGCCAAATTAGATGTTCTACATCCGGAAGATTGACCCCCAAAATTTCCACCAATAAGGGGGTCAAACAGGGTAGCATGCTTGCATCCCTTCTTTTTAGCTTCTTTTTGAGTGATCTTGCATTCTTCCTAACTCAGGTGGATGGACATTGCCCTAAATTAGGTTCCATCCATGTCCTGGTTTTGTTACACGCTGATGATGCGGTTTTGCTCTCCTGCTCCCGAGTTGGTTTACTCCACTTGCTGAATAGCTGTCAAAACTACTGTAACATTAATCAGTTAGAACTGAACTAAGAGAAACCTAAAGTTTTGGTCTTTTCCAAATCCAGAAAGCAATTTATCTGGTGAGTAGGTGACTAAAAGCTTGAACAAGTTAAAACTTTTAAGTATTTAGGCCTCCATTTTCAAGCCACTGCATCTTGGGTTCACCAGTGAAGAGTGACAAATACCGCACCTGTTAAAGGTTATACAAAACTATGGTGGTGTAGCTGGATTTAAAATGAATTTGGGCAAAACTAAGGTACTGACAAAAAACTGTACTAAAGAGAAGATAAATGAAATCAGAAGAATCTCAAATATGGAGGTAGTAAATAAGATTAAATATTTAGGCATCACAATTTCAAATAGGAATAGTAGTTTATATGAAAATAATTATAAGACCTTGCTAGAAGAAATCAAAAAAGACTTAGAAAGGTTTTCGGTTTCAGCGTTGCGAATGGCGGCCACCTTTCGGGACGCTCCCGGAGGTGGTTAGCCCACGCGCAGTTTGGGGGGGTCTTTGCATCTATGCAAGACCCTAGTGAGCCTTAGGTAAAGGCTCCGAACCGGGGGCGCTTGGGGAGTAGCCTCTTTGCCGGCAGTTAGCCGGGAAATTGAGGCTTTCTCCCCGCCCCAATCGGCCCCGCTGCGTCGTGCCCGTAATGGGACTTAGCAGCGCTCCCGAATTCCACCAGGAGTGAAGAAAGCGGCATGAGTTAAAATAAAAAGAAGAATTGCATCGAATCGTGAGTTGAAGATCTAACTTTGAAGCGAGATAAATCCCCCCCGCAAACGTAGGGAGGAGGGAGGAGTCCCCACCCCCTTTTGAGAAGCGAGATTAATAAAGGGACGAGGAGGGGGTAAAGAGAAAAAAAGCGTTGGTGAAGATACCGTTGGGGTTTGGCAGGCGATTGCGACATTGTCAGCCTCTTGGAGGATGCGGCACGAACTTTGAAAAAGTAAACAAAAGGGAAAATGTCGACGCCGAAAATTGTCCTGCACAAACCGGAAGAGAAGGGGGAGGGACTTCCGGTCCAGGTAACCCCCCCAGAGCTTGCTGTCATTCAACAAGAGGAGCTACTGCGGCCCCTGCTGGAGCAAATGCAGAAAATCAATGAAACTTTGATTAAAGTGGAAAGTGCTCTTCTCTGTCGGCAAAAGCAAATCTCGGAAACATCAAGAAAGGCTAATCTGATGTTAACCCTTTTCGGCGAGAAAGAAGAAGAGAAAGAAGATCTCAGTTTTATCTTGACGAATGACTTGGCACCCCTAACTGGCAGTGAAGCGAGTGAAATAAAAGAAGAGGTGGACATGGCTCTAAAAGCCTATTCCACTTATATAAAAGAAAATACTCTGCCAGAAGAAGGGGATGTCGAGCTGAGCAGGAAATATATCAGAGATCTAATTTCTTCTGTGATTATGGAGCCCGTAAAAGTTGATGGTCGGAAATATAAGAAAAAAAGAAACGAGAGAAGATGGAATTCGTCTTTAAAGCAATAAAACCTTTGAAGAGACACGCCAGCAGGATGGAGGCAGCACTCAAAACTGGGATGAATGCAAGCAGCGAAGAAGACAACGACCCAGGGGAAGAGGTGACGGAGCGGGAGTCATCAAGATGAAAGGGACTCAACTTTTAGTTGAAAAGACTTAAGAAGACACTTTGAGCAGCGGCTGTTCGTGTAACATCTGGAAGGAGCTGTTTAATAACTAACCCCAATGGACTTTACTAACGGTATTAACAGAGTTATTTTGGACTTTGGATTGTTAAAAAGAAGATCTTCTAACCGTGATGGATGCTAAAAATAGTACTAACTAAAACTAACCCTTATTAACAGAATATTTTCACTCCATCTCTTTTTTCTTTCTCCAGCTGTCTACCCTACCCTTTTCCTATAAAAAGAATAAAATTCTCTCCTTTTTAGGAGAGTTTTACCAAAAAAAAAAAAAAGACTTAGAAAAATGGCATGATCTCTATATATCGTTCATGGACAGAATTGCCACTATAAAAATGAATATTCTTTCACGATTCCTATTTTTGGCACAATGTATACCGATATTAAAAAACAAAAACTTTTGTGAAGAACTGGATCAACACGTTAGAAAGTTTATATCGCAATCCAAGAAACCCTGTATTAAAATGAGGTTGCTCCGAGATAAAAAAGAGAGAGGGGGTCTCGGTCTACCGGATTGGTATCTTTATTATCAAGCGGTGGCCATGGGATGGATTCGTGAATGGATACTATTAGAAGATAAAAGATTATTGAACTTGGAAGGACATGACCTACACATGTGTTGGCATGCCTATGTGTGGTACGATAAAGATAAGATGCAACAAAGCTTCCATAATCATATAATAAGAGCAGCATTAATCAAGATATGGAGGAAAATTAAGAACTATTCTAAAATACCTAAGTGGGTTTCTCCGCTTGAGGCTTTTATAATGCCAACTTTGTTAACAGATAACAAGAGAGCTACATATGAGATATTTCAGGGACGTGCTGGAGATGTAAAAAGAACGTGGGCACTTTTTACCATATATGGTGGTGGATGTGAGAAAATTTCTAAGTATTGGGAATCGATTAAAAAAATTATATTAGAGATTTTGGATATAGAATTACAACTTGCCCCAGAAACTTATTTGCTCAATATAACATTAGATGGAATGAAAAAGGATGATCTATTTATTATATTATATATCCTTACTGCATCTAGAATCCTTATTGCAAAATGCTGGAAAACAGATATAATACCTAGTAGAGATGAACTAATCATGAAAACGTGTGGAATAGCTGAAATGGATAAAATAAATATGATTTTGTCAAGGAAAGACGATAAGGTGTATCAAAAAAGATGGTGTAAATTTAACAAAGCGATAAGAGAAAACATGTAACATAATGTAAACTCCAAAGATGATTGTATATGATTATATATGTAAAATTTGTTGTTCTGTGGTGGAAAATCGATAAATAAACTATAAAAAAGAGTGACAATTAATAACTCCAAGGCGAACATCAATGCACTTCTACGATTTTATTTTTCTGACTGATATGTACCAGCTGCACTAAAAGTCTTTAACTTGAAAATAAAGGCCCCAACTGCTCTATGGTGTCCCTATATGGATTGATGCAGTAAACAAATCCATAAAAAAGGTACATCTGTTCTTCTTACGGAAAATATTGGGCGTATCATCCTGTGTCCCATATGTGTCCCTATGTTTGGAATGTGGCCAAAATCTTATGACCACTTGTGACCTTTAAATACTGGCTTCGGCTGCATTACAACTCTGACCCTTTCAGCTATATTTAACAGCTTTTAATCAAATCTGAGTCTTCACCTTGACTAGCAACCATAGAGAGTAAACTAGCAACTCTGAATATTCCCATCAAATCCCTCCTTTTACCTTCAGAATCGGGGGCATTCCAAAAAATAAGGAACAGAGTATTGGAGATAGAGCTAGCCAACAAGACCTGCTCTCCTCTCAGGGCTGGTGCGCAATAGGGCACCAAACTACCCCGGCCGGGGTGCTCCTGCGACCCGCAGATTGCCCGCCCTCCCCCTTGGCGGCATGGCGGCGGCCAGTGGGGACTCGCTGCCGCCAAGTGCCGCCACCAGTAAAAGGACTTGCCGCCCTCCCCCCCTCAGGTGAAGGAGGCGGCGGCAGCCAGCCAGGGCGCAGGAGGCCGCTGCTGCCGGAGAACACCTGGCAGGCTGGCCGGGGTGTAGGAGGTGGGGGCGGCCGGGGCCTGCCACTGGCTGGCTGGCTCGGCCCAAGCCCAGGCCCGGCCCCTGCAGTGTGTGGTGGGGAGGAGGAGGAGGTTGTTCTGGGAGCCTCCCCCCACCCACTCGCTAAGCGATGATGTCACCAGGAGCGGGTGGGGAGGGGGAGAGCCGGGCCTGCTCGGCATGCTAAGCGCGGCCTGCCGGGGAGGGAGGGGGAGGCTGGCCTTGTTGCATTGCAGGGCGCAGCGGGAGAAGGCCCCTGGGCACCGGGTGCAGGAATCGCCTTCTTCTTCCCAGGCACACGAGGAGGAGGTGGAGGCCAGCCGGGGCGCAGGAGGCCGCTGCCACCAGAGAATGCCCGGCCGGCTGCGGCACAGGAAGAGGCGGCGGCGCAGCTCGCCCACCCTCCCCCCTCGGGTGGTGGAGGAGGCGGCGGCCAGCTCAGGGACTCACTGCCACCGGCGGAGAATGCCCGGCTGGCTGGGGAGGAGGCGGCGGCGGCAGCAGTGGTGCAGCTCGCCCGCCCTCCCCCTCGGGTGGAGGAGGAGGCAGTGACCAGTGCAGGGACTCGCTGCCAGCGCCAGAGAATGCCCAGCTGGCCAGGGCGCAGAAGGTGGTGGCAGCGCAGCTTGCCCGCCCTCCCCCTCCCCCCTCAGGTGGTGGAGGACGAGGCAGCGGCCAGCGCGGGGACTCCAGGCCCTGCTGGGAGGTTGGCATCTGTGCCTGCCTAGGGCACAGAAGCACCTCGAGCTGGTCCTGTTCTCCTCTTAGCCATGGGATACTCCCCACTGTAGGACTTCTCCCCAGTTATTTTTACCAATTACAAACTCCAAAAATCCGCAGAATTTTCTCTCTTGCCAGGCTTAATGTTTTACCGGCAGCGATTTTAACTAGAAGATTTCAAGGTATACCACTTATCAATAGATATTGCCCCTGTTTAAATGCAACTATTGAAACAGGGTCCCATGTGTTGTTAGAATGTTCTTATTGTGACAATATCAGACAAAGTATTTTATCTTCAATCTTATCCAGCATTGTGGATTTTCCTGATGCATATTAACTGTTGTTATTACTTACTTAATATAACTGAGTCAGTTGCAAAATTTTTACATGTCGCCATTTTTATACGAAGCAATATACTGTAACCTTAGGATATTTTAACTCGTAACATTTATGTATTCGTTTAATGTTCCCCTTTTACAATGCGATGCCCATAAAGGTATTATGATGATGATGATGATGTAGGTGAACAGTGCCAATACTTTTGTTTTGTATATATAAGCTGTTTCTCAACCCACTTTGTTTCTGGTGATTCAAGGATCCTACATTCCACTAATAACTTTTTTATATATATGTCTCCCCCCCACTTCCTTTTATGTTCTTTTTCTAGCTTATGGACGTTTTCAGGTCATTTGAACCAGCTCTGCCCATCTTTCTTCTGTGTTCTGCCTCTCACCCAGCCTGCACAACCTCTTTAAGACACTCCAAACCCTAATGGCTAATGGTTTTCCCACAACGACCTCACGTCTCCTCCAAGTATGTTCTCACAGCTTCTCCCTGACCAGTTCCGACACAACCGCCCTCTCCCTTTGCCCATTCCTCAAGTTGTTCTTTGTCTTTCAGACAAAATTCAGCTAACACAGATACTATCGTTTCCAGAGGCAGGCTCTCTTCAACTGCAGTTTGGCCAATGGGGTGGGCCACTGCTATCATGTCTTGCTTGTGATTTCCTTTAAGGCACCTGGTGAGCCTGAGTCAAAGAGCCGGCTCAGAGGAACTTTGGGTCTGAGCTAGCACGGCAATCCCCAGGCACGCAATTCACCATGCTCTAGGAGGTCTCTAGAACTGAGCACTGCTTCCCGAAACCCCTCAGCATGGTTCTGCGACGGGGAACAGAGAGCGATAGTCTGTGGTCCCTGGCTTGCGTGTGGAAGGTCTTAACAGGGGAGGCAGAAGATTTAAGGAATGCAGCCGTCACATGGATATGTTCTCCCATAAATAAAGGACAGCTTTAGCCCAAGACCTAAATCCTTGTTCTTAACATAATTTATATGGAATTCACTACCATGAAATGTGATGTTGGCCACTAGCTTAGCAAATTCTAATAAATGATTAAACATATTCATGGAGGGAATGGTCTGTCAGTTGCTATTAACTGTAACAAATTGAACTACTGTGTCTAGAGGTTGTTATCGCCAAGCAGAATTTGCTAGAAGCAAATAAGAAAAAATGTTTATCAAATTAGAGAGATCATGTCCCCCTCATGTGCTCCACAGGGATATCCGGCTGGTGAGTCCCAGGAAGCAAAATGCAAGAAGGATCTTAGCCTGATTCTGCAGAGCAGTTCCTATGGCCTAGACCATTCCTTTGTCTACAGTATGACTCTCTTACTCTGCCCCAGGTCCAAAATATTTAGTATCAGTTCCCTCATTAGCACTGCCTCTTAATTGCTGACCCTTCGCAAGATATTCATAATTCATCCTGCTCTGAGTTCCTGTTTTGGAGAGAAAGAATACCCTTTTTTAAGCCACCGTGTTCACTTAAGGGGAGTGAGCGGAAGAAGCAGCTGCAGCTTCCTGTCAAGGGGGAGTGTGCTGCGATCCCAGGAGAGGAAACGGGGGTCATCATCCCCCCCCCACCCCCGTACCTTGATTCCTTTTGTGTCCTCTTCATCAAAGGAGCCGATGTCAAAAGCGTCAGCTGCATTCACTTCCCCACGTGGTGGGATCAAGGGTGGTGGGTACTATTAAGATAAATTATTGGAAATAAGATTATTGGAAATACGATAATTACTGGAAATGAGATAATTAAGATAAATCATTGGTGGAAAATTTATTGCAATTCAGAAGGGCACTTGTCTCTCCCTTCCTCTCAAATCTCCTCCTTCACAATGCCGGCACAAAAATATTTGCTTTTAAATCTCACTGATCAAAGTAATAAAATATGAAAAAGGAAATAGTTAACATTTTATAAATACATGTTAGATATTAGTAAAAGGAGAAACATAGACATTGATAGTAAATGGTAACACTAGCTTGATTAGTACAAAAATTAAAAGGTAAAATATGCAAAAACCCCTGGAGAAATCATGCAAAATAGTTCAGCAAAGACTTGAACTTTAAATGCCCCTGAGATACATTAGTAAAACATTAAAATCATATCAAGCACACCAAAAGAAAAGAAAAAATTTAGATCCATTAATCATTAATAACCTGAACTATAACCCTTCAATCAAATTTATATCAGAGCAAAGGAGCTGCTTGTTTAGCATTCAAAAAACTCTAAAATATTTCCAGTTTTTTTCAAATTTGGAGGTTTGGGTTGTTTCCCCCTCCCCCTCCTAACCCCATAGATACCAGGAGATCTTCATTTATTTTGGCTAAATCCCACAATTCCAAATGCTACTCAATCAGACTGGGAATTCTGTTACATTTCCAGAACTCTGCATATACTACGGTGGCAGCTACTATCTCATGGCAAGTTGTTCTTTCTCCCTAGACCCTTTGCCTTTTATGGAAGTCAATTAAAAAAATCAGAGGTCCAAACACAGATTCATCTTAACTGAATTCATAATTTACAACCAAAAAGATGTTACTTCTGGGCATGTCCCTCAAACAATGCATACAATCTTCACAAAACTTGATTCATCTTAGACAGAATGTGCTGCAACTTTAAAATAATCCTTTCCCTTCCTTTTTCCTTAACCATTTTAACAGGAAAGTGCTGGATGTGAAAATGTTGAAGAGGTGGTTTAAGGTCTCCCGTCTTCTCTTGGATCATATGGTTTATAACATTGTTCCCTAACCAGTTCTAAAACTTGTTTAATCCAAACCATCTTCAGCTTGAAAAGGAACCGAGATATTTATTCTTACTACACTTGACATAAAACGTTACTGATGCTGGTGTATGATCTACACAAAGGGTCTCCTGACATCTGTCCCATACAGTAAATTAGGATGGAACTGTGATTCTTTTGAAAAAAATTCGCTGTCTTTGACCCATAGTATTGTATTCTATTCAGTAACTCAAGTAACACCGGTGGTGGCTGAAATCAATCTGGGGTTAATCTAGGTAATTAGCATAAACATTTATGTAATAATGTACAATAGCAGTTCTGTTAATAAATAAATAAAACTCTTATCAAGGGCTGTTAAACCTCCATCTCTTCTGCTAATTGTTTTCAACTTCCTGTGGTTTTTTTTCCCTTGCACCATATAAAGCTGTTAACAGGTTGTTGCTATTTTTTCACTAACCTGCCTGTTGGGGTATTTTGCAGTAAAACGGCATGTGCCCCACCCCCTCCCTGCCGTCTGGGGATCCAAACTCACCTTCTGGAGGAAAACCATCTGCCAGTCCAGGCCCTGGAAGAAAGGGCTTCCCTTCACCTCAGCCGCCCTGCCAGAAAGACCGCAACAGACAATAGGAAGCCTTCCTGTCATCACTGGATTATCCACGGGGGAAGACAAGCTTGGAAGGTTACAAACACAACTAGAATCCGGCCTCTGCCTTTGTCTACCTGCTGGGCAATTACCTTTTTTTTTTTTTTTAGTCCAAAACACATTGAGAATTAGCTTGAGGTAATCACTGTGAGGGCCAGTGGGCTCTGCCTTCTGTACTGACTTGGGCGTTGCTGCGCCTCGTTTGCTCTGTAAGAACAGGGGCCTTTATTCTTTGCAGCAAAGTGACTTCTGTGGCGTTTTAAAGGCAGAGCCGTCAGTGCACAACAATCCCACAACTTATGATTCATGTATTTATTTATAAATTGGATTTATAAATCACTCAGTCCCTGAGTACTCAGTGCTCTGAGCAATGAACAACGATAATAAAACATTATCAAACCATACCAACAGTTTAAAAGCTAATTAAAACAATTTCATAGTTAATGATATTCAGATGGCGTTACTATATCCAATTCAGTACACCCAACTGCAGAAGAAGAGCCGGAGGTATGGTGCCGGGTGCAGAAGTCAGCGGAGAAGCTCAGCTTTCGTTTAGAAACAAGACAAGCGGCTCGTACTTATGGCTTCCAAGGTAAATCTGAAAGTTGTGGCCAATGCCAGTGTGCATCTCAGAAGCCAGAGGAGTGACTGATTAAGCCTGCCAGTGGTTAGGGTGGGGTTGCAAGGGAACACCAAAGCCCAAGCAAATGATGCAAAAACAGTTTGCAGAACCCTGCAGAATAGATCATGCAAAATAGAGAAAATTATGAAAAATCTGCTCAATTTGCATAATTTCAGTGAGTCACAGGCACCAGCTTTTCTCAGCACAGAACCTTGTTTGCAAGTGCACCAACGCAGAATCACTGCAGCACAACTGAAGGGCCCCCTCCTAGCATGAACGTGCTTAGGCAAGAGGCTCCTCCATCCATGCGACCAAAGAAGACCGTGACAGGGAGTTAGTGGGGAGTCGGGCGGGAATCTGGGACACCCAGCTTCAGGCCCAGGGACTCTGCCATGGACGCCTGCAGGGTAATGTTGGGCAACTCGCTTGAAACCGAATCTACCTCACAGGGTTGCTATGAGGAGAACGTGAGGAGGAAAATTCTGTAAGCCACTTTGGGTCGTGTGTGTGTCCCCCATCCCCCCCCCCGGGCGGAAAGGGGGCATCAGTGAAGTATAAAGGCGGCGGGGGGAGATGAGTCCAGGTTCTGGATTCTACAGATTCATCTCAGAGTGTAGCCCATTCGGGAGACAAGACTATGTACCCATATCCTTATCTTATGGAAGGGAGAATGACCCGCCTTCTGTCCACCCGCCTCCTGGAAGGCGCTTCTGTCCACCCGCCTCCTGAGGAGAGAGCCTGCGGCCTCCAGAGCACAGGAGTGGCTCAGGAAGTGGCTCAGGCAACTGACAGATATGAATACAGCAACTTCTTCATTTGACATTGTCCTCGTTTTCTTTTTCCAACCCAAATTTTTAATTTTCTAACAAACGAATGAAACGGTGGGCAATAAAGACAGAGGGGGACTGGGTCAGGAACCCAGGGGCACGACGGAGGGTCTGCAGCCTTCGGAACAGCTAGAAACCCTTCGGCTTCCAGGATGGCGTGTTGTTTAAGTACTAAAGGGCAAAAACTGGTGTATTTTAAGTAAATGAAACTGACAGTTTTCTACCTACCTGAGCAGACTCTGATGGAAAACACAGAGCCCAGCTTACAGGAGGCAGGTACTGCTGAAGTGTCGACTCTTTTGGTCTCTCACCACATCCCTGCTGCGGTCGTCTAAATTGAGTTACCTGATTGTGGCGCAACTCTGAGCCTGAGCAACAGGGCAAGTGTGAAGCTTGGGGACGGGAAACCAGCAGCAGAACTCTGGAGGACATTTTTTAAAAGTCCCTTCTGTACATAAAAGTGGCAGAATTTGTACAGAATCCATTATAGGAGTGCAAAATATCAGCAAGAAATCAAGCGCAGACACATTTTAAAACCGTGTTTGTTGTGGCAACTACAGTTATCTTTCCAGGCTTCTTCTGAAATAGCAAAGAGTGATCAGAACAGCCCAAGTTCAAGCCCAACCTCCATGTCGTCAGCCCCCCTTGTGTAAAAACACGGGTTCACAGACGCCCCCCCCCCGCAACCCAGCCGACTCACCCACGGCCCATGCAGCCCAGGCGACGGCTGACGTCTCGCTGCAGCAGCCCCTCCAGCAGTGAGCGCAGCTCCGGGGAGAAGGCATCCGGCAGCTCCACGGCCTGCGGGGGTGGGGGGGGGAGCGAGCAGAAGAGGGTCAGGAGGGGAGACCCAGGGAGAGGCGAGGGGGTGGGAGAAGAGACGAGCACCCCCCGAAAACAAGTGCGGGACGTTCTAGGGAGGCAGAGAGATCCTACCGGGAGGCTGCGTGGAGGAGCCCCCGAGCTCAGGAGACATCACTCCAGCAGTTCGGCCTCCTGGCTCTGAGCGGTGCCACACAACTGGGGCTGGGAGGGCCCGGAATCCCTGTTCCCGGAGTGCGAGGAGGCTCCATAGAAAAGACTGCACAACACTCCTGCAAGGCAGCCAGGCAGGAACGATCCCGGGGGGGGGGGGGGAGTGGCATGGGACTGAAAGCCCCCTCAATCATTGCCAGCGGGAGGAAAGTGGGGTTTTTTAAACCGTGACCAGCCTCAGCCGTTCGCAAGTGCACCCTGTCTGTGGAGAGGTCAGCCGGCAGCCCTGATCTCCAAGTGACGGCACTCGAGCATGGCTGCATTGTCCCCATAACTAGCTGCAGACAGCAGCCGCACCCTGTTGCAAACATCCAACGCTTGCCCTACCCCTCCCTCCCACTCTCCTCAGCGTCATCGCGATGCCTCTAAAAGCCCCTCAAACCGTTAGGCAGCTGCTGCATTGTGACTGGAGCCTCTCCCCTTTTGTATCACTCTCCCCTTTTGTGGCCAGAACCATCCTGCTGCATGAAGTACCAGGAAAGGGCTGCAGGAGGGAACTGGCGCCCTCGAGAAATCTAGCGCAATACAGGAGCTCTACTGATGAGCCTGGGAAAAAAATGCCAGCCACGGTGTCCTAGAAGAAGCAGCCCCTCAGGGCAAGGAGAGGTCTCACTCTCTGTTTCCTCATGTTAGTACTTAAGAGTCTCCAAAGAAGACTGATTGGCAAGGACACAGTCAAAAGGAAGTATTTTATACACAGCAGGGTTAATTTATAAAAGCATAAACCCTGACAGAGGATACAGCAGTGGCCAAGCTTTTAAAAAAAATGTTAGACAAAGCCTTAAGTATAGACCATGACAGCTAATAAACTACACAACTTAATACTACTGATAACTGCCATGATTAATAATACATAATGTTTCTACAGCCCAAACTGTTGCAAGTCTTTATTAGGAGTGGCACAGATTAAATCTCATAAGTAATAAATATACACAGGATCAGCCTGCTTAATTGCTTTAGGACACTGGCACAAATATGCATTTGTTTTACATTTGAATTACTGGCAACTAATCACCTCTATCATTTCCCTTTCTGTAAAAGCATCTCTAAGAAGCCCTTTAGTCCCATAAAAATCTTTGCCTGCGATTCCCTTCACATACTGGTTACTTTGCCATCTTACTTACCCCTCCAACGAAGTCAGAGATGTGATTTGCTTTTTTTTTTAAGAACCATATTTGGCAGACTGCTGGATAAATACAGGAACCTGGGAATGTGGGACTTACCCAAGGACAATTAGTCCATTTGGGGCTGAATGGGAACACAAGCCCAAGTTTCCCATGTCAGAGTTGTTAAATCTCTAATCTGTGACATGTCACATCTATATATCTAATAGCCAAATTCTGTTGTCTGTGCAGATACTTATTTCCACCAACAGAGGGCTCATTCTCCCCCAACAGCTTTTCCTACATCCTCAGGGGGCTTCCTGGGTCTGCAGAAAAATCAGGGAGGGTTGGATTCCCCCAATACCTTTTGAAATGTCCACCAGTGAGTGATTAGAACAGGCATGGCCAAACTTGCTTAAACTAGAGCCACATGGAAAAAAGTCAGATGTTTGAGAGCCACAAGACATGAACACACATGTTTTTATTGAAAAATATACACATTTGCAGATTAAATTAAAGAGACAAATGCCTTCTTCAAGCCAAGCCAAGCCAGTCTGCAGGTGTGGTGGGGCTTGGAGAACACAATTAACATTAGATGGGGGGAGGGGAGTAAGAGAGAGAGAGAGAGAAAGGTGGAAAGAAAGCAAACAGATGGCGGGGAGGGAGGGGTGGAAAGAAAAAAGCTTTAAGTGCCTCCTCCGAACCCCTTCCCCCCAGCCGGCTGGCTTGGCTTGGAGAAGGGATTTAAAGAGACAAACGCCCCCTCCAAGCTGGCCGGCCCATGGGGGGGGGGGCTTTGAGAATGCATCTAAAGTTAAAGTTGCTTTCCTTTGCCTTCCCCCCCAAGCCTACCCAGGGAGGGGGAACACTGGCCGGGGAAGGGAAGACTGATGGGGGAGGCATGCTTCGCCTTTGCTTCCCCAGCCCCCCCTGCCGGGAGCCACATAATATGTGTGAAAGAGCTGCATGTGGCTCCGGAGCCAGAGTTTGGCCACCACTGGATTAGAATGTTGGGGGAGGCTTCTAGCTGGCTCTGTCAGTAAAAGGCAGCGGGAGGGGGAAGGGCCCTTTCCAGGCCTATTTTGGCCTTTCAGGGAGGGATCCTTAGGGCCTGGGTTACCAATGCCAGGTTGGGAAATTCTTAGAGATTTTGTGGTGGATTCTAAGGAGGGGGGCTGGGTTTGGGGAAAGGAGAGGCCTCAGCTGGGTATAATGCCACAGAGTGCACCCTCCAAAGCAGGGAGACAGATCTCTGCTGTCTCAAGATCAGTTGTAATTCTGGGGGTTTCCAGGTCCCACTTGGAAGCTGGCAACCCTCAGCCTGGCAGCAGTCTAGGGTTGCCAGGTCCCCCTGATTTGCATGACTCAACTAGGCCTGGCTGCTTGCTACTGTTCATCAGCAGCCACCCTATGAAAGCCAGTGTGGTTCAGCAGAGCTTACAGTGGAAGCTGACCGGGTGATTTTGGACCAGTCACATACTTTCAGCATAACCAACCTCACAGGGTTGTTGGACCAGTCACATACTTCCAGCCTAACCAACCTCACAGGGTTGTTGTGCAGATAAAAAGGAGGAGAGACAAACGTAAACTGCTTTAGTCCCCACTGTGGAGAAAGAGGCTGTGGGGGAAGGAGGTGGAGATGGAAAGCTGAAGACAGAGAGGCAGATAAAGGCAGGTTGGCTGTTGGGTGGGAAGGAAATAGGGTTGCCCACTCCAGGTTGGGAAATTCCTGGACATTTGAAGGGTGGAGCCTGGGGAGGGTGGGATTTGAGGAGGGAGGAACTTCAGACTGGTGTAATGCCACAGACTCCACCTTCCAAACCAGCCATTTCCTCCACGAGAACTACCATTGCCAGCCTCCAGGTGAGGGCTGGAGATCACCCAGAATTACAACTGTTGTCCAGGTGACAGAGATCAGTTCCCCTGGATAAAATGGCTGCTCTGGAGGGTGGAGTCTATGGCATCATACCCTGCTGAGGCTGTTTCCCTCCCCAAGCCTCACTGTCCCAAGGCTCCACCCCCAAATCTCCAGGAATTTCTCAACCTGGAGCTGGCAGCCCTAAGGCGAATTGATCTCTGTAGCTGGGAGATCCCTTGTGATTCCCAGAGCACTGCCACTGCTGCTGTGGGGGGGAGAGGAAACAGGTGGGTGGCTGGAAGTATCGCCACCACCACCGCTGCTGCTGGGAGGGGTGGGGTGGGGTAGGAAGCAGGCAGGGAGAGTGATGGAGCCAGAAAGAGGGAATGCTGGGGTGGGGGGCAGAAAGAGAGAGAAAGAGCGATGAGGTGTTGTTGTTGTTGTTCAGTCGCACAGTCGAGTCCGACTCTTCGCGACCCCATGGACCAGATTACGCCAGGCCTTCCTGTCTTCCACTGTCCGCTGAAGTTTGCTCAATTTCATGTTCGTTGCATCGATGACACTGTCTAACCATCTCATCCTTTGCCGTCCCCTTCTTCTTTGACCTTCAATCTTTCCCAGCATCAGGGCCTTCTTCTCCAGTGAATGCTCCCTTCTCATTTGGTGGCCAAAGTATTTGAGCTTCAGCTTCAGGATCTGGCCTTCCAGGGAACAATCAGGGTTGATTTCTTTTAAGATTGACTGATTTGATCTCCTTGCAGTCCAAGGGACTCTCAAGAGTCTTCTCCAGCACCATAGTTCAAAAGAATCTATTCTTTGGCGCTCGGCCTTCCTTATAGTCCAACTCTCACAGCCATACATTACTACGGGGAATACCATTGCTTTGACCATGCGGACTTTTGTTGGCAAGGTGATGTCTCTGCTTTTTATCATGCTGTTTAGGTTTGCCATTGCTTTCCTCCCAAGGAGCAGGCGTCTTTTATTTTCATGGCTGCAGTCACCATCTGCAGTGATCTGGGATCCTAGGAACGTGAAGTCTGTCACTACTTCTACGACTTTTCTACGACTTCCCCTTCTATTTGCCAAGAAGTGATGGGGCCAGATACCATGATCTTAGTTTTTTTGATGTTGAGCTTCAAGCCCACTTTTGCGCTCTCCTCTTTCATCATGAGCAAGAGGCTCTTTAGGTCCTCTTCACTTTCTGCCATCAGAGTGGTATCGTCTGCATATCTGAGGTTATTGATCTTTTCCCCAGCAATCTTAACTCCGGCTTGTGATTCATCCAGGCCAGCATTTCGCATGATGTACTTGGCATATAAATTAAATAAGTAAGGTGACAATATACATCCTTGTCGTACTCCTTTCCCTATGCTAAACCAATCAGTTGTTCCATATCCGGTTCTAACGGTTGCTTCTTCACCCTTATACAGGTTTCTCAGGAGACATGTGAGGTGGTCCGGTACTCCCATCTCTTTAAGAACCTTCCATAATTTATTGTGATCCACACAATCAAAGGCTTTAGCATAGTCAATGAAGCAGAAGTAGATGTTTTTCTGGTACTCTCTTGCTTTCTCCATAATCCAGCGAATGTTGGCAATTTGATCTCTAGTTCCTCTACCTCTTCGAAACCCAGCTTGTACTTCTGGCAGTTCTCTAGGGGGCGGTATTCATCTCCATTTCCAAGCCAAAGAGCCTGCACTGTCTGAAGACTACTCTGTAGTCATGTGGCCAGCATGACTAAACGCCAAGGTGCACGGAATGCTGTTACCTTCCTACCGAAGCCATGAAGAGAAACTACAGTTGTATCATGGAGCAGAGAGAACAAATGGATAGAAATGATTACATGCCAAACAGCAGATTCCAACCAAATCCTCTGGAGGGCCCCTCTGCCCAGAGAGTCCTGGCCACCTTGACAACGCTTGTATAGCTTAACCTGCCAACCACTCATCACTTGAACTGCTTCTTCTTACTGTCTCCAAACTGTCTGGGGAACGGAATTCCGTTCTTATTCTTTATATGGTGCTTTATATGGCACTCAAAACAGAGGATGCCCTGACCTCTCCACATTCTTAAGGCAAGCGGTATAATATCACATCTATCAGACCCCCGTCTCCGCAGACATGCATTTGCACCCTCCTGTGCCTTTCAACTAGCCTAATAATAGGAGGGGCTGAAAGGCACCGAACTAGGGATGACTCAGGTCACGTGGAATGGTATTGATCCAGTGGGGGAGAGTCTTATGTCAAAATGCTTCCAGGGTGGGTGGTGGGTGGGAGAGAGAAATGACTACTTTAAAAAGTGATCTAAGTCAATAAGTAATCAATGTAAATAAGTACAGAAACATCTGTGAACTAAGGACAAAAGTTTTCAAGCGGGGAGGGGACAGAAAAATCCAGGGTTTCTGAGACCCAGAAGAGTGAGAGTAACTTGGATCCACACAATACCTGAGCTTGATATGTCAAGAACACTTACCATGGTGAGTGTCATGCGGTCGATCTCGTGTTTGTCTTTAGTCTTGTGCTGCCGAAAGGGACTGTGTCTGAGGTGAGAAGAAAGTGTCAAAGCAGACTTCCTCTAGCATCACCGTGCCTTAAAGTCTGCCTTTCTCTTCTTGCTCCCACATCCGTGTTCCAGAAACGCCAACCCCCTCCATCACGCCCGCCGCCCCCTCTTCAACTGCCAGTCATACTCCCCCCCCCATCATCTATGAACCTGTCTCCACCTCGGGTTCTTCCCGCCCTCCCTGACATCCACTTACCCCCTCAGCAGTTTGAAGAGCATGCAGCCCAGCGAGAACCAGTCAGCACTGCTGTCATAGGCCACCCCTTTCTGCAGGACCTCTGGCGCCATGTACCCGTGCGTTCCCCTGTCGGTACGCAGTAAACAAAGAGTCAGCGAAAGCATTCGACCTGGAAGGCTAGAGGCTCTGAGCATGAAGCGCCATCACAAAAGAGATCCGCAGGATTGTGATCAAAACCCCCCAAACATTAACATGGAAGGGATTTGCACTTCAGAATTTAAAAGCACACGTGATTGTTATCTAGAACTAGAACCCAATTCATTCTTACAGTTTTAATTACAAGAAGGAGCTACGGAAACGCTTTCCCTACACCTTTCCATAGCGGCTCTGGATGGAACATTCAGCACATGGATTTGTACACACTCTGATTCTGCAGCATACAGCTGACATATCTTGGGCCTCCACACATGATGTGCTGCACTCAGAGCACACAGGCTTGCACACAGACGCGCTGGAGGGGCATGGCCGGGCTGAAGCGATCTCACCCCCAGCCATATATAGAAACAGACATTTGCATCAAGCTAGAGAATCTGATGGTTAGTGAACTTCCAGCAGCCCCCGTTACTGCTGAAGATTCCAGAAGGGAGAATCTCCCTCCACCCATCAAAGCTCCCTCACTCTACGACAGGGAGCACGGATAGGCCGGGCTGGGTCAGCTACAGATCAGAGTCACTGGCTGGAGGGATGGACTCCTCCCTGGATACTCACACGCTGGCATGAGGCTTCTTCTTGGAGAAATCACAGGCAAGACCCAGGTCTGAGATGCGGACGTGGCCAAACTCATCCAGCAAGATATTGGCTGGCTACAGAGTTGGGGGTGGGGGGGAAGAGAGACAATGAACAAAAGTTACAGGGAAAGCAGAAGCTGGTGTGGTGGTTAAAGAGTTGGACTAGAACCTGGGACAACTAGGTTCGAATCCATGTTCGGTCCTAGAAGATCACTGGGTGAACTTGGGCCCATCACATTCTCTCCTCCCAACCGACCTCACACAGTTGTTGTGAGGACAGGACAGAGGAAGGGAGAACGATGTGACCAGGCCACTCTGGGTCCTAGTTAAGGTGATGCAAGGCCCATCGGAGACGGAGGGGACTCACTCCTCCGGCCTGCCCCCCAAGCCTTCTCTCTCACACGACACTGCCAGGCAGCAGCACAGTTTGGCCTTCTGCACGCAGACCACGTTTTGTGGCAAACAAGGCAGATAATCCAAAGGACAAAGTAAGAATAGGCACGAATTCTTCAGTAGGATAGTGTGAGCCTGGTTCTTCAAACCTCAAACTGAAGAAACAGATGACATAATTTGCCTCCTACAGAAGTGTGTGCTGCTACCCCAAACGAGTCATAGAATCAAAGAATGTTAGAGCTGGAAGGGACCTTGCAGGTCATCTATTCCAAGCCCCTGCACTCTGCAGGAGCATAGCCGAAAGCCCTACAACATACCCGAAAGATGGTTCTCCAGCCTTCGCTTGAAAATATCCAGCAAAGGAGCATCCACCACCTCCCGAGGCAGTCCGTTCCACTGCTCAACCACTCTTACAGTTAGGAAGTTTCTCCTGATATCTAGCTGGTAACAACTCCCTTGTAATTTCCACCCATTAGATCTAGTCTCGCAATCCGGAGCAAGAGAGAATAGATCTACTCCATCTTCTATGTGACAGCCCTTCAAATATTTGAAGACTGCAATCTTGCCCCCTCTAAGGCTTCTCTTCCCCAGGCTAATCATACCCAACTCTTTCAGCCTTTCCTTGTAAGACTTGGATTCCAACCCTCTCACCATCCTGGTTGCCCTCTTCTGGACATGCTCGAGCTTGTCAACATCCTTCCTAAAGTGTGGTGCCCAAAACTGGATGCAGGACTCCAGGTGGGGCCTGACCATAGCAGAATAGAGTGGAACTACCACCTCCCGCGATCTGGACGCAATGCTTCTGTTAATGCAACCTAAGATTGCATTAGGTTTCTTCACAGCCACATCACACTGCAAGCTCATGTTGAGCTTGATCAACCAGAACACCCAGATCCCTTTCACATGTGCTGCTGTCAAGCCAAGTCCCTCCCATTCTATAGCTGTGCCTTTGATTTTTTGTACCTAAGTGTAGGACTTTGCACTTATCTCTATTGAATTTCATTTTATTTGCCTCAGCCCACTGTTCCAGCCTATCTAGATCATTTTGAATCCTGACTCTGTCTTCTTCAGAATTAGCAATCCCACCCAGCTTTGTGTCATCTGCACATGTGATGAGTATCCCCTCTATGTCTTCCTCCAGGTCATTTATAAAAACCTTGAACAACA
Source organism: Gekko gecko (assembly GCA_029375565.1). NCBI lineage: Eukaryota > Metazoa > Chordata > Lepidosauria > Squamata > Gekkonidae > Gekko > Gekko gecko. The sequence goes on from JAPDNY010000003.1 coordinate 90,810,548, forward strand.
CTGGGCCCAGGACCGAGCCCTGCTGCACTCCACTCGAGACTTCCCTCCACGTAGGTGCAGAGCCATTTATGAACACTCGTTGGGTACGATTTTTCAACCAACCATGGATCCATCCAACAGTTGCACCATCCAGCCCACACTTAACCAGCTTATCCTCAAGGATATCATGAGAAATTTCGTCAAATGCTTTACTGAAGTCTAGATAGACTACATCCACAGCATTGCCAGAGTCAACCATTTTAGTAACTCTATCAAAAAAGGAGTTAAGGTTGGTCTGGCATGACTTATTCTTGATAAACCCATGCTGGCTACTACCAATTAACTGATTCCGTTCAAGGTGCTCACAGGCAGAGCGTTTAATAATCTGCTCTAGAATTTTTCCAGGTATTGATGTCAAACTGACAGGCCTTCCATTTCCTGGGTCTGTCTTTTTTTCCTTCTTGAAGATTGGGACAACATTCGGTCTCCAGTCTCTCCAGTCTTCCGGCACCACACAAGTACTCCAGGACATCTCAAAGATTAGAGCAAGAGGCTTTGAAATAGCATCTGCAATTTCTTTTAGCACCCTGGGATGCATGCCATCCGGCCCTGAAGATCTGAAAGTATTTAAGGCAGCTAGATGCTCTCTAACCATTTCCCTACTTACTCTGAACTGGCAGCTCTTCTTTCCTTCATATGCCCTGCATTCTTCAGTTTGTATACAGCTCACCTTATGGTTAAAGACCGATGCAAAGTGAAAGTTGAGTAATTCCGCTGTCTTTATCCCTTGTTAAGGCTTGACCGTCTTCCCCTAGCAATGAGCTTACTCCATCCCTGTTCGTCTTTTTGCTCCAAACATAGGCATAAAAACCTTTCTTGTTATCTTTAGCATCCCTCGCAAGCCTCAGCTCCATCTGCGCTTTAGCCTTTATGACACCATCCCTACAGATTCGAGCCTGCTTCTTGTACTCACCCTCAGTAATCTGACCCTCCTTCCATTTCCTGTACATTTCCCTTTTTAGTCTCAGCTCTTTAGAGGTTTCCTTGTTCAGCCACCTTGGCTTCATTACCCGTCTCCCACCTTTCTTTCTTACCAGAACAGTTTGGGATTGTGCCTTAAGCACTTCATTTTTTATTTATTTTTCACATTTATATCCTGCCCTCCCCATAGGCTCAGGGTGGCTAACAAGAGGCATATGCCATACAAACAATTAAAACCAAGATAAAATATTCCATCCAAATAAAAAAATCTGTGCTCGAATTAAGTTGTTATTAGTACCCAGATGGGGTCCAAAGATCTTCTGGTCTCCACCACCAGCCCAGTTCCAGATGGTGTTCTAGCGATGTTCCCTTCATATTGCTGGCTCTTCTGGTCTTCTTCTTGCCAGGGCCGTCTCACTGCACCACCTGAGTTAATGTCGCAGTGGTGGTGCAGCAGGGAACGGTGGCTCCTACTCGAAAGCCTGGTGGAAGAGCTCCGTCTTACAGGCCTTGTGGAACTGCATAAGGTCCCACAGGGCCTGGATCTCCCCTGGGAGCTCATTCCACCAGGTAGCAGCCGCCACAGAAAAGGCCCTGGCCCTGGTCGCAGCCAATATGATGTCCTTGGGGCCTGGGACAACCAGGAGATGTTGTGCCCTGGACTGTAGTGCTCTTGGGGGAACATATGGGGAAAGGCGGTCCCTTAGGTAAGCTGGACCCTGGCCATATAGGGCTTTATAGGTAAGAACCAGCACTCTGAAGCGAATCCGGTACGCTATCGGCAGCCAGTGCAGGCTGGATGTGGTCCCACCTAGTGGTCCCACCGCATTCTGCACTAGCTGCAGCCTCCGGATTCACGACATTTGGATTTTTCAGCATCACCCATCTTTCCTGTGCAGATTTCCCCTTCAGCATTTCCAGCCACAGGATCCTACCTAATATTTCTCTGAGTTTTTTGAAACCAGCTTTCCTGAAGTCCAGGATACGAGTCCTACTATGTCCTGGTTTTACATCCTTCTCTATGTCAAATTCCAAAATGACATGGTCACTATTCCCCAAGGATCCCACAATGTTCATTTCATCAACTAGTTCTTCCCTGTTAGTCAGGATTAAACCTAGGATAGCAGATCCTCTGGTTCCCACCTCCACTTTCTGAGAGATGAAGTTGTCTGCAAGACTATTCATAAAGTCATAAAGGACAGCATAATGCCAGCTCCTAAGAAGGGGCGTTAAGTTTGAGAGGCACTCAGACTCGGAACAGACCATAAATGTATGACATAGCAGTGAGCAGAAGGGTGGCACTGGGGACCTCCATGCAGAAGGCTGCCAATGGTTCCCTTGGAGGAAAGAAAACACCCTGTGGGGCTGAGGAGGGTGTGGATGGAGCTGGGGGGATAGATGGGCTCACCTTAAGGTCACGATACACCACGAAGCGGCTGTGCATGTGTTCCAGCCCCAGAATGATCTCTGCTGCATAGAAACGCATCTCAGCCTCTGAGAAGACCCCATGCTGGGACAGGTGGTAATGTAGGTCGCCCCCTGCAGGGGACAGAGTAGAACACCACGTGATGCATACATCTTGTCCCGTTTCGGAGGCAAGGAGCAAAGAGGCAGGATCCTCTAGCAGCCAGGAGATCCTTCGGAGAGCCACACAAGGAGGAGGAGGAGGAGGAGGAAGAGGAGGAGGAGGGATTCCTGCAGGCAGGGTTCTGGCTCTCACCATTCATGAGGTCCAGGATGAAGCTGAGCTTGTCAGGTGTTTGGAAGGCATACGACATGCACACGATGAAGGGGCAATCCTGGCAGAGACAGGAGGGACAGAAAGTCACAGCAGAAACAGGCAGAACAACGACGACTGATCACTAAGCGTATGCACAGCCACATGTTCAGGCAAGCGGCTTTTCTGTCCTATGCCACACCCGTTTGTGCTCACATCCTCATGGGCCCTGGCATTCCTGCTTCCCTGCCACACTCTTGGAGACAAATCACTTTTGCACACGTTTCCAGGCACAATATCCTCCTTTAGACATATAAACGTGCAACTGGCAATTCTGTGGGACAAGGCTGGGCAACAAATCACTCTTGTCTGTTGCCGCACAGACTGCCTGACCAATATCTTACTTGCTGTTTATAGGTCTTTGTGTGTATTTTAGTTTTGTTTTTGTTTTCATGATGTGTGTGTTTGGGGGAGGGGTGGCGTTAATAGTTTTGAAAAGTGATTTTATCATGTCTGTTTTAAATTGTTAACCACCTGAGTGGCCCTTGTGAGGGCAGAAAGGTGGGATTTTGAAAAACCCACTCCATTCTTCCATCCTTTACTCTGGTCCCGCACTTTCTGTAGGGGGCTTTGTGCCAGCTCCCACGCAGCCGTCACACAACCTTTCTGCTTTCTGGCATCTCGGACACACAAGCACACGTGCCTCAAGAGTGCCTGCAGCAGGCTCCCCGAGGCCCCTGAGGCACCCCCCTCCCCCCCTCCCGCCTCCCCCACTCCAGCTGCCGCGCCAGCAGACCTTGCTTTGCCCTGCCTTGCCACCACTTCCGTGCCCGTGAGACACACTGCCCTGCCCACACACAGTCCAGCCCCGCTGCTAGCTTGTTGCAGACATCACCCTCCCAGCCACATGCTCTGCAGCACTTCCTGTAAATACTGCAGCCCTCTGACAAGGACCAGCACGCTCCTCGGAACACCTGCTGTGTCCACACTGCCCCATCACAGCCCTGGCCGGCAGCATACCCCACGCATACCTCAAGCACTCCCCTCTCCACGGGTCACCGCCCTCCTCCTCCTCCCCAGCAGAAAGGCCCTCTAGTGGGAAGATTTGGGGCTTAGGTGCTATACTGCTAGGGTCGCCACGCTCACCCCAGTGCTGACGAGAGACAGCATGATGCGCTCATTCAGGGCTAGCGTCTCCCCCTGCTTCATCTTAATTCTCTTCTTATCCAGACACTTCATAGCATACCTGCCAGGAATAAGAAGAGCAAACAATCCTGCTGCTACGTCCGTGCCGGGACCTTGGGAGTCCTCTCTGCCAGACAAAACTCCTGCAAACACTTCAATGTTTCTAGGATGCCTGCCCAGACGGGTCCACACAGCACATCAACACAAAAATGGCTCCGTCTGCCAGTGACTGGATTAAACCAGTTTCCCTCTTATCTCATACATTCCCCTTTCAATTAACACTGAGCATATTAAAGGGAGAACCAACCTGCCTGAGTTCCACGCTCTCTTTTATTGGCCTGGCAGAACAGAAGCGGGGGGGGGGGGAAGAGAGACCAAGGACCTCTGCTGCCCCCCACCGTGAAGGGCCCACCGTGAAGGGACTGCGGAGGGGGTTCAGAGAAAACGGGGGGGGGGAGTCCTCTCAACTGGCACAGGTGCCGTCTTTACCACAAAAGAGGGGGCTCCGGATGCTCTAGGGGCTGAGATACCGGAAGGTACCTACTGTACCTTACATGCTCAAACCATGTTTACATTTTGGTTTGCAAGCAGCTGTGCTATGATCTCCCGCCTAACCTGCCCTGCTGTCTTCCCTACCCTCCGTAAAGTCCTTTTTTGGTTTATTACAAATAGAGAAGACAATTTGTTTGGCTAAGGGGGTGGGGGGGACCTGAAGTCAATTCTGAGGGGACAGACAATCCAATTCGACGCACAGGACCAGGGAGTAACTCTGTATGGGACTACGCTGTGATTCTACAAAGGTAGTGCCTGTTCCCTGAGCTTTCTGTACAAGGCTTGAGGGACTTTGGGTTCAGTGTAGGTGCTGCTATGGGCTCCCAGGAATCAGGGGCAAGCTGAAAAAAGACCTTCCAAGAAGCTTGCTACCAGCTTGCAGCAGCTGGAACCGAATGCTGTGAGCTTCCCTTCACGCTCTCGAGGAGCAAAAAGATTGGCCACGGAGTTGGGGGGGATGGCCAAGATGGCCGTTGCAAACCTCTGGGGATAGTATCATTTCTGCGTCTTCTCAACAATTCTGGGGTGTGAAGCTGAGAAACAATGAAAAGGCCACACTCTGTATGCTCTCTCAGGCCTCCTCCCAGTATATGGGTGAAAAAAAATAATGCTCCCTTAGATGCAGTTACACTGATTCTCCTCTCCTGGCATGTCAGTGAGCACACCAGCAGGAGCACACTTCTGTCAGCAAAGCTGGACCCACAAAGACTACCCCAGCCATCACAGAGGGAGGCGGGCAATTCCATCGAGCTCCCTCCTACTGACATTCCGACGGCCACCATGCCAGCCATCATGCAGGAAGAGCTGCGGTGGCAGGAAAAGCTCCGAACCCCACAACCCTGGCACTGCCTTCTGTTGAGCTGCCACCACTCTGGCCAAGGCAGCAGAATCACCACCGTCACTGGCAAGGAAGGGCAACTGCGGTTTGAATTCAGATGTTCAAACTTAATTGTAAGCTGCCTTGAAAACCTGAATGTCAGAAACGGATTGTTAAAATGAACAAGATAAGTTTTGCTTTGATGGAATTCTCACTGCACCCTCAACACAATGCCAAACGTTACATTTTGCCTGTGTCTGCTTTCCGGCAACCGTAGACCTCGCCAAAGCCACCACGCCCGATGATGCGGTGGACACTGAAGTCATTCATGGTCAGCTGGGTCCATGGAAGAGAGTGGGGCAAAAAATGGAGGGGACGGAGACGGGGAAGGAGAGGGAGGGAAGAGTGTTAGCATCCTGTCACATCTCAGAAGCAACGTACATTATATGCTCAACCTTTTGGGGACAGCCCACTCACAGGCGTGAATGGCTTTCCCCACATTCCTCCTTCACCGCCGGTCATGGCTGCTTGGGAGATTATTTCAGTCTGGTTTTAGATCCTGACTCAAGATCATCTTATGTCATGTGTAGGCTGAAAAAAACTGTTCTAGGGTACTGGGCACTGGACTGGGTTCCCTTCATCTCTCAGACCTATACAGAACCTTCAGACCCATCACTGCAATTACTAACAGTGCAATCCTAAGAACATGTTCCTAGAAGGAAGCCTCATTCAATAGACCCAAATAAGACCCAAGTAGGGCTGTTTAGGATTACTCTCCAAGTATAAAACAGTAATAATAATAATAATAATAATAATAATAATAATAATAATAATAATAATAATAATAATAATAATAATAATAATAATAATAATAATAATAATAATATCTCCCTGGGGCTACGAAGACTGCAAAGCTTGCTGGTGCAAGAGCCAGGTTTCCCCTACATGGCTGGTGGCATACATTGAGAACGGTGCCCAGAGGCAGGCCCACGTGCCGTGTCTTTTGAGAGCTCTTGCCCTGTCACTGCAACGCTCAGGAATGCCCTCCCACCCTCAGGCACTCACATGGATGTTCAGCTCTACATTCTTCCACTGACAGAACCGTGTGAACTTGTCACTAGAACAAGAAGGCAAAAGGAAAACAAAAATGAAAGAACAAATGAACACTCGCTGACAGCTCTCTCCCAGGCCCACATCATTCCTCTAAAAGGAATCCCCCCACTCCAGTTCCTTCACTTAAGACTCCTCAAGCCCCGGAAGCCCAGTGCAGAGACGCCACCAGTACTCCTGAACGGAGTGGTGCACACAGGAGAGGGCTGCACAGAGACCACATAAGCATGTGCCGGTCTCCTATCAGCTGTCCCTATTCTCTCCCTCTGTATGGAGCTAAGCAGCTTTTGGGGGGATTTAAGTGGGGCAAATGGCACAGGAGGAAAGCATTAAACTACCCCAGTGTTCTGGCCACAATCAAGTTTAACATTTAAAAAAAATCCAGGGAGATCCTGATCAGCTGTCTTCCCATGTTACACCCAGTCCCAGTCCCACACAGCCCAATGAGTTCAACTGGCCTGGACACTTCTCAAAGGTGCCCCACATTATGGCTGCCTTACAGCCTGACCCTATATGCATATTCAAGTAAATCCCACTGGACTCAATGGTGCTTACTCCTAAGCAGTTGTGCATCTTTCCACCTTTGAAGACGTCTCCCCTTCCCAGTTATTCCACAACAAAGTAACGTTTACTCTTCCTATCAGTTTCATCATCCCCCCCCCCCCGGTTATTCCCTCAGATAAACCCGTTAAGCCTTCCTCAGGCATTTCCTCCCGCTGGATATCGTTTGCCAGGAATATTCCCACGAAGTCACAGACACACACCACATGAAGTCCATGGTCCTTGACACCCACCTCTCAAAGTATTTATGGAAGATATCCCCACGCAGGCACTGGCAAATCTCTTCAATGTATGGCTGTCAGAGGAGGGAACAGGCAAGTGATAAACACCACGAATCTCTTCTATCCCTCCTCCTACCCGCTGGTTCTGCTTCCTACCTGCACGATCCCTGCAACCCTGAGGGTGCTTCCACCAAACCCCCCGGCACACGTGGCTGTCGCCAGCTGCACTGAGATTGGCCCATAAAATGCACCTCTCTGACTTAACTAGCGGTTTCTCCCCCACACACGAGTCTTGATGGCCCCGGGCCAAATGAGATTCTGGACTGGGTGTATACAGTGACTTAGACCAAAATCACGCGTGCATTATGACGCCCAGAAAGCTTGAAATGAGACCATAAATAATTTTTCTTGCATGGTTGTTGTTAAAAATCTGGTATGAGCACATTTAGAACAACTTTTCTGTTGCTTCTCCAAGTGTGCACAAAAAGTGCTTTACGGCAGCCTGGTGAATTCAGTCCCAGTCTGTTGTGGGAGACGTACCTGGAACAGATCAGGTGGTACCTGCTTCTTGCTGAGACGGCTCTGCACGTACTCCGTGGCACTCTTGGAAAATGGCTGTAAGGAGACACAGGAGTACATGAGCTTGGATACATGGCTCTCCAGCCTCTCTCGCAGGCAGCTTCCATGGGGAATTATGAAAACATCCACCAGCCATGACAGCGGCGGCCAGCAGGAAGAGGCACATAAGAACAGGCAGGGACAGTGTCCACCCCCCAACCCCACAGGCAGGGACAGGGTCCACCCCCCAACCCCACAGGCAGGGACAGGGTCCATCCCCAGCCCCAGCACTCACTGCCGCTCTCTCCAGCCGCTGCCTGCCCAGGCAGCCACCCACCCCCTGCAGCCGAATCATGGAATCATAGAGTCGGAAGGGACCTCCAGGGCCATCTTGTTCACCCCCCTGCACAATGCAGGAAATTCACAAACACCTCCCCCCCACACACCCCGTGACCACTGCTCCACGCCCAGCAGACGACAATCATATAGAGACTCCCCCCTCCCCCGCCCAGCAGCCCTGAACTCCCCCGCCTCCCCCCACCAGGCCACGCCACAAGGCTGCCAGGCAGCTGAGCAAGGAAAAGGGGGTGGGGGGAGGTGGAAGTTAGTGCTGCCATTTTGAAAAAGGAGCCCACACGGCCCAACAAGGACAAGCGAGAGAGTCTCTGCCCAGATGCTTCACCCGCAACCACTTGCCAGGTCCCCCTTTAAATAGGAGAAAAGCAGGCCTATTTTCCCCCCCTCCCATTTAAGGTGGAAAGTGGCAGGAATGCCACAAGTCCAGCCTCAGACTGAGCGGAACTTCATACGGCAGGTTCCCCTTTAATCTGAGTGTTTCCTGCTTTCCAGGCAGGGGAAGATCCCTGGGTCGCATTTGGCTGTGACGGGGGTTTTTCCGGGGGGATGCCGGAGCCAAGCCACCCATGGAAATCAAAGCTGGGTCACAACACCTGAACCTGGCTGGACAGCTGAGAGAATAGAAAATGCACCGCCAAATACTGAAATCATATATTATCCTTTTTCTTACACATGAACGCCTGCTGAAAAGAACCTTCTACCTGTTCCTGAGAAAGAATAATGGTGTGGACCCCGCCCGCTTCTTCGCACCCAACTCTTCTCCTTACTGCCGCCCCTGTTCTACCTGGCTTTTTGTCCACGCAGGCCCCATAATCCCCGACTGAAGCCCTTCTGAGTAGTCAGACTGGACCCCCTCCTCCTCTTTCACCGATGGAAAAGTTGGCTGGATCCAGCTCACTGCTGGTGATGCTCTTGGTGGCTACTTTCCCCCCCCTTTACATCCAGCCGCAGCTAGCGTGGGGCGATGGCCACGGGAGGTTTCAAGGCAAGAGATGAATCGAGGTGCTTTGCCATTGTCCGCCTCTGCACAACGTGCCTCGTCTTCCACGGCCACGGCGGGGTCTCCCGTCCAAGCACTGACTGGGGCTGACCCTGCTTAGCTTCCAAGACGGGGTCATCCAGGTCAGGGTAGGCGGCTGCTGACAACTGCTCAAAAGTGAGGCTCAAACAGGAGAGAAACCCATTAGCCACTCGTGGAAGAAGAAAAGGAGGGTGGCTATGAAAGGAAGAGGCACGCTGGGACCAAAAAGCCCATCCTCAGGTCCAGGCTCACCGAGTCTGGTTGAGACTGAAAGGGAATAAAACCTTGAGGTCATGGTGGATGGTTTAATTAAAGCGTCGACCCCAGGTGCTGCAGCAGTGGGAAAGGCAAACTCTATGCTAGGGATTGTTAGGAAAGGGACTGGAAATAAAACAGCCAGTATTACGGTTTAGCCTCATTTGGAGTTTCGTGCACAGTTCTGGTCACTGTACCTCAAAGAAGACACTGCAGGGCGGGGAAAAGTACAGAGGAGGGGCACGACCGAGAGGATGAGCTGGCTGGAGCCCCTTCCCCAGGAGGGGAGGCTGAAGAACCAGTTGAGACTTTTCAGTTTAGAAAAGGGGCGATGGGGGGGTGGGGGGCACACGAGAGAGGTTTATACCATTATGCCCTGGGGGGTGGAGGGAGCTGACCGAGGGAACCGTTTCTCCCTCTTCCGAAAGACGAGAACTTGAGGGCATCCGGTGAAGCCGACGGGCAGCAGATTCAAGACGGACAAAGGCAAAGACTTCTTTACACCCAGAGCGTGACTGAAATGTGGACTTTGCTGCCAGGGGATGTAGTGATGGCCACGGGCATCGACAGCTTTGAAAGATAAGTCCATCGTGGCTACTAGCCAAAGTGACTAAAGGGAAAATCCACATTCAGAGGCACGAAAGCCCCGAGTCCCAGAGCCAGGCGGCCACCTCAGGGGAAGGCCTCGGCCTCTCCCTGCCTTGCTGCTGGACCTCCAGAGGAACTGGCTGAGGCCACCGTGGGAGACGGGAGGCTGGACTGGATGGACCCTCACTCGTCTGATCCAGCCGGGCTCTTCTGATGTTTTTAAAAATCAGGATTAGTACGCCTAAATGTGTGTCATATATTGAACCACAGAAAATACTTGGCCTATTGGAGAGCACGTAACACCACTTACAGGGTATGAATGTATGATGCTATCTGATAATGAATCAGAATTTTACTTCATCTAATAATAATAATCATCGTACGGCATTGTGGTCCTAAGAGGGTCTGGCTGCCTGAAGAACTAGTTCTTTTTAGTGTTATGCACCAATAGCGGTGACTGACCCAAGGTGGAGAAGTGCGGAAACGAACCCAGTTCTCCAGTCCACCGCTCCTAACCACTACACCACGCTGGCTCTCTCTTTTTCGTCTAGACAAGCACTGTCTACTTGGACTGGCCGTGGCTTCCCACAGTCTGGGTGAGAGAAAGATGTTTTCAACATCTGCTCCTAGAGTTCTCCTAAGCTGGCTATGCCAAGGGCTTTCCACACGCCAAGCCACGCACTCTATCACTGAGCCACAGTCCCCTCCTCGGTTGACCAACCCTTCTCCATCAGACTCTGGTCTCAGGGATTGTGATCAAGTTCATTACGGAGCAGATTTTCTACGCAAGTCCTAAGGGCTTTTCGGTCTCTCCCACGGACAGCAAAGTATTTGAAATGCTCACATGAGAGCAGGACAGCAGCTCCTTCATGATATACGTGTCAAAGATCTGGCGGCTCTTAATCGCACGCTCCTCCTCGGAATCCATCTTCTCGTACTTCTTGATCTGGAATGAAGAGGCAAAGTCACTCCAGAGACACACGGCAACGGGATCCAGTAATGTGCGTCTTCCTGCAACCATGACTTGAACCAAATACCTGAAAGGCCTCGGGGTGACAGAAGTTTTTGGAAAACACGTCTGCTTACGTGCTCTTTTTGCTGCTGCTGCCGTGTGTACATGTGCAGAAGAGGGCCCGGGAAACCCCCTGGGCTACTTCAGCCCCTGACGATTCCAAGCTGCCCTTGGGAGATTATTTCTATGGACTTTATTACCGATTTGCCCCCTAGCAAGAGGAAAACTGTCATTTGGGTTATGGTGGACCTGTTTTCCAAACAGGCTCATTTCATTCCTTTCAAATCTCTGCCATCTGCAAAAATGTTGGCGAAAGTGTTTGTGCAACAGGTGTTTAAGCTTCACACGTTGCCCCAGAAGTTAATATCCGACCGGGGCACACAATTCGTCTCCAAGTTCTGGGGGGACCTCATGCATTTACTGGGGGTTGAACGGGGGCTTAGTAGCACCTACCAGCCTGAGACTGATGGACAGACCGAACGTGTGAATCAGACATTGGAACAGAACCTCAGGTGTTTTACTAACTTTCAGCAAGATGACTGGGAGGGTCTCCTTCCCCTAGCGGAATTTTGCTATAATAACACCTGTCATTCTTCTACAGGGGTCTCCCCCTTCATAGCTGTGTACAGTTACGACGCCCCACCCCTTCCTTTTCTGTCTGAAGCAGGGCTGCCAGAGGGGGAGGCCGGGGAATGGTGCACACGGCTGCAAACTGCATGGCCTCTTCTCTGTAAAACCCTGGAAAGGGCTAAGCAGGCCTACAAGTTGTACGCTGACAGGAAACATGACAAAGGTTGGACTCCCAAGCCTGGAAACTCTGTATATGTCTCCACCAAAAACATTAAAGGCCTGCAGCCCAGTCGCAAATTGGGTTGGAAGTTTGTGGAGCCGTTCCCCATCAAGTGGCTGATTAATGATGTCACTGCCGAACTCATGTTGCCTAAGTCATTGAAATATTTGCATCCTGTTTTCCACTTTAGGCTCCTTCGGCGTGACCCTGGGCGACCACAATGTCCTATCCCCCCCCCCCATGGTGCAAGGCGAACCTCATTTTGAAGTTGCGGAGATCCTGGACTCTAAGCTTAAATGCAATAAACTGTTTTATTTGGTTGAATGGGTGGACTTTGGACCACAACATAGAGAACGGGTTGCTGTAAATGACATTGCTGCCCCCCGCTCCTTCGCTGGTTCCACCGTCGCTACCTGGATAAGCCAGGGGGAGGGGGTTCTTGGGAGGGCAGGATGTCAGGTAGTCCTGCCATATCACTGTATGTCATGGACATGGAATGGGGGAGGAGGGCAGCAGCCTCCATCTCTGCTCTGCATCATCTCGTGTTTTGCTGTTATCTAAAACCTGATCTTGGGTCTCAAGCGCCTGATTCCCAGACGCTGGGAAAGTTAACGGGTCTTTGGTTGTTTTCTTTAATTGCCCGCCCAGACATGCCACGTGTGCGAAGTATAATCATTGGCTTCTGCTTGTGGGGGGGGGTCGTTTGAATAAAGTATATCCTAGTATGCTTTGCTATTCCCAGTCATTACTGACACAGAGCTTGTACACGTGTCTCTGGAACTGTTTCATTAAACGCTGTCTTCTGAAGAAGCCCCGTGTCGCATGATCTGTCTGGAGAACCCGACAGCAGTGTGGCTCCCGGGGGCACCAACACGGCCGTTCCAGGGGGGGCTCTCCCGACCGCCAGTGGTTCTGCTGCCAACATGGCGGCTCTGAAGGGCCCTGCAGCCGCCACTGTGGAGGGAGAGGGAGAGGAAGCGGGCGGGTGGCTGGGAGGGCCCCCACCACCGCTGTGTGTGCAGAGGGGGAAGCGGGTGGCAGCTGCTGCTGCTGCTGCATGTGGGGAGGAGCAGGCTGTGTGACTCTGAGAGAGCCCCTGCTGCTGATGATGCTGCTGCTGCAAAGGGGGGAGAGGGGGGGGGGAAGCAGTGAGCGGAGTGACTACAGAGGAGTGGGAGAGGCAGCTGCTTCTCACCCCCATCGCTGAGGCTGCCAGCTCCGCTGCCCTGTTAGAACTTTCTCCCAGCTTCTGCTACGTCAGACTTCAGGGAGAAGGTGGCGCTAGAGGTGGGGGTGGGGGCACCTGGCTTCCCTCCCTCCAGCTCCACAACTGCTTCTCCCACGGCCAATTAGAAGCTGGGATACAGTTTTAAAAGGGCAGCCGAGCCATCAGCTACAGGGACCGGGATGCAAACCAGCTTCCTCTCCCAACCCTTTGCAGTCTCTGCCCTTCTAGAACGCCCCTTCTCCTCCTCCTCCTCCTCCTCCTCCTCCTCTCCGATCAGTCAGCCTCCAGCTGAAGAGGTCAAGGCGAGGCGGGAGGAGGATAAAGAGAAATGGGGGGAGGAGGACAGAGAAGGGGAGGGGGAGAGAGAGGGGGAGGAGGGGGGAAATGCAGGGGGGTGACTGACAGAGAAAGAGAGGTGGATAAGATTGTCAGGAAAAGGGGAGGGGGAGGAAGGGGGTGGAGATGATGTGAGAAGCCAAAAAGAAGGGAGCAGAGGTGGGGTGGGTGGGGCGCATCTTCCCCATGTTTCTTGTGGGTCCCCACTGGAAACCAGGTCCCCTCGCTACTGGAAACTCTCATCCCAAAATTAGTTTTGGCAAATGGTCTTTTGCCACAGTGCCCTGGGGAAGTCAACCTTCTGCTTTCCAGGTCAGGGAAGGCAATCTGGGTGCAACTATAAGGGAGGTCCTGGGATGGATGGGTCTCTCTCTCTCCCTCTCCCTCTCTGATTCACACATAAAAAGCCTCACCTCTTCATAGAATTCCACCAGTGGCTTGGCCTCCTCCATCTGATTCAGGCAGAAGTCTCGAAATAGCAAGTACCCTAAAAAATACATACAATTGCCAGCAGTTAGGGACTGATGCACCCTCCTCTAAATCAGACAGTTGCCCCTGTCTGAACCAGCAGCTCCTGGAAAGTTCTGATTCTCTATTCCATTCCTCGTAACCTTAAAACCTGTAAGGGAAATTTGTCTGCAAGCCCGTAGCTACCAGGGCGCCCGCCCCCCCACAATTCTTACGGCCGCCCCCCAATCCTCAGCTCCCCTCCCCCTGATACCCTCACTGCCCTCCCCCCAGCAGCCGGTGACCCCGTGCCGCCTCCTGCTGCCCTGGCCATCCTTGCTGGTGCCAGGAGGTCAGAGGCGAGGGCTGCTGAGCAGGGACACCTGCCGCCCACCATGCCTCCCTCCTGGCCGCCCGACTGCCATCCTCCCTGCCACAGTCAGCTGGGCTCCTGCGAGGAGGAGGCACCCTCCTCCCTCCCCCTGCCTGGCCTCTGCCGCCGGAGACCAGCCTGGGGGGGCTCCTCTCCTCGCCGCCTCGGGGGCAGGTCACGCACGCGGGGTGGGTTTGTTGCTCGCCTTACTCTCCCCCTTCGCCACCCTTCCGAGGCTGGCAGGGTCAGCGGTGGGTAATAGGTAATCCTCCCCGAGCCTCTTCCCCTGCGGTGGCGGCAGCGGCAGCAGCCTGGACCAGCCCTCCATCCCCTTCTTCGCCTCCCCCCCCCCACAGCCCAGAGGAAGGGGCAGCCACCTGGTCGAAGCCGGCTGGGGCCCAGGAGCAGCCAGAACTTTGCCAGGCAGGAGTGCCTGGAAGGTGGTTGTGGCAGAAATGTGCATGTGGGATCTATAGGGACATGACGTCCACCTCTAAAAAATGCTGTTATGTCAACAGACACCCTAATTATCCATTGCATACATTCAAAATTCTAATATACGATCCTGAAAAAGAAATACACTAAAATACAGTAAAATACAGAGGATTTATACTCCTTGTTGAGAATACATATGTGAGGGCTGTGATATGCAATAAACCACTTGTTTTTATTGTTTCATTATTATTTAGAAATATAAGCATGGCATGGCAGCACTGCACAGACATATAATGTTAGCCCACCCACCCCCCCGAGCAAAAAGTACGGGGCTGTTTGTCTGACATGGAGCATCTTGCTGAAAACACTGGGGATTTTCTGTGTTGTTGGCCTCTTAAGAAGAGGAGACTTGCCTTGCTGAACAAGACCAATGTCATTCTAGGCCAACGCCAGCACTCTGTCTTACCAAGATTGGCCAAGCAGCGGCCCCGGGCCTTCCCAGGTACAGTAGCCAGGAGGGTTGCTGAGCCCTGTCCTGTACCTTTACTAAAGAAGCAGAAAACGATGCAGCTTCTAGTCCCTTTCTTGGCCTTAGTAAAAACAGGCCTCTGTTTTCGATGACAAGCAGCCAAAGGAGCAGGGTGAAGAAAGGGACCAGCAGAAAAATGAGGCGAGAAAAACTGCATCTGCATTGCCCCCCATTCCTCACTGGTGCAATTTTAAAGGCGCATGTAAGTTCTTTATGTGGCACCCCGGCCATCCCTACAAGGAAATGACTCCTTTGTGTCCTTCATTTGTAGCTGGCCTTTCTCCCCGGGGGTGACCCAAAGGGGCTCACATCCTTCTCTTCTCCGTTTTATCCTTACAACAGCCCTGTGAGGCGGGCCAGGCTGAGTGTGTGTGTGACTGGCCCAAGGTCACCCAGAAAGCTTTAAAAGAATTCAAGATGTATAAATCAAACATGGCAGCAGAATCAGCATGTAAATGATAAAACAACAAAATGGCAATTACAGAGCAGCTTTCAGTTCCAAGAAAGTTCACTTGCAACCCCCCCTCCCCAACACCTTTTGAAGCAGAAACACCTGAACCTGTCGCCTGAAGATGAGGATCTCCTCCTAAGGATGAGCGTGCCATAGTCCGGGCACAGAAGAAGGCCCCACCCGGGACAGCCACTCCGCTTACTTTGACAGACCACTACAGAGCCGGGCACCAGCCAGGTGGTGGTGGCCGTCCGTCAGCTCCCTCGTCCTCGGCTGCTTAAGGTCATTGCCGGCACTTTGGCTTTTGCCCAGAAGCAGCATGGTAGCCACATGACTGGCGGTGGCGGTCCTCACGTGAGCCCTGACCCGGCATGGCCCAGGCGAGCCCGATCTCCTCAGACCTCGGGAGCGAAGCAGGGCCGGCCCTGGCCTAGTACTCGGGTGGGAGGCCTCCAGGGAACACCCAGGGTCGCTGCGCAGAGGCAGGCAATGGATAAAACCACCTCTCTGAACATCTCCTGACCTTGGAAATCCCACGAGGGGCTGCCGTAAATCAGCTGCAAGTTGACAGCAGCAAAAAAAAGATCATCGTATTTGGTACGGAGAGCTGTTTTGTTACCAAAAGTGGGGATTTCATTATATTATCTTGGCTAATAGCTGGCATTCGTCTTCCATGAACGCGTCTAATCCTTTTGAAAAAGCCATCTAAACCATTGGCCATGAACACATTTTGTTTTTGTGCACATAAATTCTGTGTCTTTAACAGCAACACAGAGGTCAAGAAGTGTGATTTTTTTTAACATCCTGCACCTCCAAGTGCTGATGAACACAACGGCCGGCCTGAGGGGGGTCGGGGAGGCTCCTGTTCTCCCAGGCAGAGCCCCAGAGTGAACTTGGGTGGGTGGGGGGGAGAAGTGACACCTAATTGGCCAAGTTAAATAATCCACACACACACACACACCCGGCCAGGCTTATTGTTAATCCCCCGCTTTTCGCTTTTCTCGCTTTTCTTCCTTAAATGTTGTCAAGTCTGTCGTTGCTCCTCCTTCCCCCAGTACTTGGGGGCTGTTCGTCGTGATCCCCTCCCTGCTCTTTGCTGGGGCAGGATGGATTTGCCTTCACCCTTTAGGATGGGTTAGTTCCTTAATCTTATTCCAGGGGTCAAGTAAAAGGTGGGGTTTTTTCCCATTCCATCTGTGCCGTTTTGATATCCTGTTCACTCATTTTTATTATATGTTTTTAATCTACTGATTTTGTTTTGGGAGTTTGAAAAATATTTTTTAACTGGGGGAAAGTGGGGGAGAGATCTCTTTCAAGGGATATTTTTCATGTCCTCAGGAGATGTTGTCCCAGGAGTGGAGACAGCATTTGGGCAAGCGTATTAGGTAGCCTCCCTAGCTGTTAAGGGTTCATCGCAACCAGAGCTGTGTTCAGAAAATAAGCGGTCTTCTCTGCCAGGAACGATTTGATTTTGCCGTCTCCCCCCCACCCCGCTCTCCCCCCTGCTGGTGAGTGTTGTATTGCAGAGGCGTCATGGGAAATTGTCTTTTTGTATTTGACTTGCTCTGAGTTGTAATGTTTTGTGCGTTCAATTGTGGTATGAAATGGTTCAAATAGATGTTGCACACCTCAAAATCTCTTTCTAAAGTTACCCATATTTTTTCATTGTTGTCCAGACCTTTTAAAAATCTTTCTGGAGTTTACAGAGATATAAGTAAGACTTTCCTTTTTCTCCTCTTTTGTGATATGTAAATGCTGTATTTTTTTTCTTGGGAGGATATATTAATAAAGTTTAAAAATGCTTTTAAAAAATAAAGGATCCTATTCTCCTGGCTTTCTGCAAACTATGCAAAACTTAATTACTCAAGAAGGCTTTTCTATGCAAATAATAGGTTGCACTGTACAAAATTATTCACAAAGTTACTTGGATACTTTATTAGGGACTGTGGTCTATCCTATTGTGTATAGTTTGTTGTAAGTTGGATCCTACTGTGTAATTTTGCTTAATTTAGTGTGCCATGCTAACTATTTGCATTGCTTCAGTTTGGTTTTTCTATGGCTCTACAAACTATTTGCATTGCTTCAGTTTGGTTTTTCTATGGCTCTACAACGCTGAACTGCAGGCTGTGGAAGGTCGGTAGTTCAGCAGTTCAAGACCCGGGTGCCGCATGACGGAGTGAGCGCCCGTCTCTAGTTCCAGCTCCTGCCAACCTAGCAGTTTGAAAGCAAGAAATTGCAAGTAGATAAATAGGTACCACTTCGGTGGGAAGGTAACAGCGTTCCGTGCACCTTGGTGTTTAGTCATGCCGGCCACATGACCGCGGAAACGTCTTCGGACAGCGCTGGCTCTTCGGCTTTGAAACGGAGATGAGCACCGCAACCCTAGAGTCGGATTCGACTGGCTTTCGAGCAAGGGAACCTTTACCTTTACCTTTACAACCCAAATCCTGTTTTATTGTCTATTGGATGTCCCGTCCTGTTGACTGCGCTGGACTTGCTCAGTGTAAGCGGCCTGGAGTCCCAGTGGGGAAAGCAGAGCACAATAAATAACATAAATAAAGAAATATTAAAGGCAAAGAGCCCCCCGTGTGTGTACACAAATTAGCAACTGTGATCATCTAATTTAACTTTGAGCCATGAAAGTTAGACCAAGATACCTGACATTTCTAACAAGAGCCTTTAAAATATTTGTACTTCTACAGGGGCAATTTTAGTTTTGTAAGCTGCATAAAATACTACTGGAGACCACAAATTCCCCACGAGGTTTGTTTCATTCCCCCCCCCCCCCGGCAGTGTCCAGCCTACAGAATCGGCAGAGGAGGAACATTTCCCACCGGTTCATTCCCATGCCAGGTGAAGCTTCACCTCTTGCATTTCTGCTGTTTAAAAGCACAGCAAGAGAGCTGCTAAAAAGACGAGAGGCGGCCACGTGGCCCACATTTGTTGAGTTCCCCTGTCAAAGCTAATCATGCCTAATCAGAGGTACACGATATAAAATTCCTGTAAAGGCACTTCCATAGAAAGACCTGAAGAAACCCTATTTCTAGACCACAGCATGCAACTGACCACAGCTTCCTAGTTCATACATTAGTGCATGTAAATGCAGCTTTCAAAACAGGTGAGGCAGCCTTTATGTCAGGCTCTCTCTGTGAATTCTGCAGCTTACCTGCCTCCGAGGGGGGAGGCTCCCCTCCCTTTGCTGTGCCCAGGGCTTGCCGCCTTAGTGGAGCCAGATGTCCCGGCTTCTCCAGTGTCTGTTATTCTGTTTCCTTGTTATGTAGAGGCTACGTGTCGGGGGGGGGGGTAGTTGACTGTTAGTTCTGGCGGGCAAATACCGGGGTGTGTGTGTGATTGGGTCTTGATCTTTATTGCTTCAGTTTGAACGCCCTATATCTGCAACCTTCGCCTGTTCACCTTTAGTCCTAACAATAGATGTGTCCAGGATGGTATCTATCAACTGTCTCAATAAAGTTAGCTTTCTATAACTGACTGGCGTTGAGAGAACTGATTTAACCAGGATCCTGACACTTTAGTGACTTTAAAATGTGTGCAAAATAAAACAAATGTGTACAACGCAGATACAAGTCTCCTCAATACCAGTGACGGCAACCATAAACAGGTTCTGCTTTCCACGCCTGGGGAGCCTACGCTGACTTCTCGGGCACACACCAGCTTCCGCCTTCTTTCCCTCCATCTCTGGCTGCACAACACTCACTCCAGTTGGTGGCTAAATGGCTCCTGACATTATCCTTTCCCCAAGCGAGGCATGTGCCAGTCTCAGGTGAGAGGGGAAGAAGGGCCCAGTGGCAGTTGGGAAAGCAGCCATGAGAAGAGGAGAGGAGAGAGTGTGCTTGGGGGGGGGGGCAGGGACGGGGGGAGGGTGAAAGCAGGGTGTCTCATGCGGAAACCACAAGTGGCTGTGTGAGTACAGGAGGAAGCAGCAGCGTTTCCTGTTGGGCAGGGCATAGTGACAGAAAGAGGGAAACAGCCCTGCAAGCAAATTCTAGGCTCAGTGTGGACAACGGTCCAGTGTCCCCTAGCCAATCCTTAGCACTTACTCCCTCGCTAACCTGAACGTTCCTCAAGATACATGATCCCAGTAAGTCATCATAACAGGGACCCAACATTACTTCATAGCCCAACAGAGACAGTATAACAGGGTGTCCCCCCACCCACCCCCAAGCAGGGCTCCAGTATCTTTAAAAACATGACAAACAGAAATTCAGTAGACAGCCTCCCCTTTCATTTATACACGAGACAAAGCCTTAGGTGCTCAGCTCCCTTTTCTCACGTATGGGAACTCTATCGGGGGGGGGGGGAGACGGGGACGATGACACAACCTGACCTCCCCACCTCATAAAGGTAAGGCTGGACAGGCAAGAGGCGCATAAAGGCATCTTGGTGATGTTTGTATGGGAAGGCAGAGTAAAAATGCTTTTCAATCGAGCAATTAGATAGAAGGGGAAATCCTAACAGGTGCAGCTTCTCCCACGACTACAGGAACGGGGAAAAGGGCACCTGGGAACATCCTACCTATTGTGCAGAGGAGGCCTCTGAGGGCTGGTGGCAGCAGAGGTTCTAGGAAGAACTTTTGCTACCCACAACCAAGCACCACCAATCTGGCTTCCAGTATCCCTCAAGTGGGAAAATGTCCTCGTCCCCTGAACTAGCAACAGAACAGGAACCATTGCAGGACATACAAATAAAGAGGAAGCAGAATTTCTGCAGGAACCTCAGCAGTTCTCCCCTTCCCCAATTTATCTGCACTGCTCTCAGCTCATCTCCTTGAGGCCATGACCACCACCAGCCTGGGACGCAAACAAGGATATGGCTCCTGTTCTTCTGTTTTTTTTCAGAGACAGGGTTTCTTTCTGTGCCAGTCCTGCAACATGACAAACGGCACCCTGACCAAGTCCTTCTCTTGTGGAAAGCACAGAAACCCTGACCCCTCTCGTGCACCTGATCGTGCAGGAGAAAGCCTGTTTGCTGACAGTCTGTGCGAAAGAGTCTCTTACTCACCAATCTTCTGAGAAAATATCTTGTCAAAGGTCACCTCACCCCGGTCTTCCAGGTATTTCTGCATAACACTGCGGATGCTGCCAAGAGACAAGGGCACACAGGTTAGTAGGAAAGCACCTCTTTAGCTCTGCAGATCCTTCCCTTAGAGAATCAAAATAAACAGTCTGTTCAGAGGAGACCGTGAAGACTCTTTATTCCAGATGCTAGGATGTGGTACCCAGCACTGGACACCCCTTGCTTTTATTGATAGGTTATGGGCAACTAGCTCTTTAAAGGGCAGCCTTGGCTCTACCTAATTGGTCCCAGGAGCAGGAAGAAAAGAAAGGCAGTCCCTGAGACCAGTAGGCTTGTTACTTGCCTTAAAGGAGAGGTCAGATAGAATTTAATCTGTGTCTGGGAGGTTTGCAACAGAAGGCCATTAGAAAGCCTTTGGACCATGCCAGCCTTTCTTCTTTAGCAAGAAAGCGCAGCTCTGACTGAGGGTAAGGGGGTGGGCTCCTGGCCTTCAGGTAAGGAGAAAGGTGGGATCTCAGGGCCGCCGTCCTGAATCCATCCGTTCTGGTAAATGCAACATTTGTTCATCTGGGGAAGGAAAGTGATGCTGAAAGTCCCAAGATGGTGAGAGAGAAGCTAGCTAAGAGTCCCGTCTCCTAGTTAAGAATGAACCTGCCTTGTTTTCAGGGGTTGAAAAATACACCAATTAAACTCAGAGATGAGCTTGCAAAATGCAGTAGGTGATCTAACCATTAGAGTGCCGTGCGGGGTTAATATATTACAAAGGACTGGGGCTCTGTCGTGAAACCACCTGCCCTCTTTCAAGTTGGACTATGACTGGATTTCCTTAACAGGCATCCAGGTGTGAAGTGGTGCACACAGAACCAGCTCCTAGGCAGAAACTCTGCAGCAACACCCCACGGGCCGCTGGGCTTTTCCTGGGCTTTCCAGTGTGAACATTTATGCTTTGCGTGTGAAAAATCTTTCAAAAAACACCTTAGGATTCTTTTACCTGAATTTTAGCCAAATTTATTTAGAAGTCATACTAAATGCAATGGATTCTTTTTGTACTTTTCAACAGTTTGTCTCCACCCTTGTTTACTTGAAAAGAATTCCTTTGGTTTATGAAGTAAAAATGAGATTGATTGTGACCACAATGCCCCCCACATCAGCACAAGTCTGCTGAGTCAGTGTTTCTGACATGCCCCGTTCACATTCTGACTGCACGGCTCCTCGCACCGATTATTGCTGGATTGGCTGCAGCAGACAAGGGGGGTCAGGACGGTGGATGAAGAAACTGTAGCCCAACGGTAGGGAATGCAGGGCCAACCTACTATGCTAGCTGGTCTCTCTTATAGGATGTCACTATTTAGCCTAGGCTGTAAAATGAGGGGTGGTGGGTGGCAACAACCTCAACTCTGCATTAGGACGATGATAAAGCCTGAGGCCGGTCTGAGTGCTCTTCTGCCCAGGGATAGTAAAACAGCAATGATTTCTCTTGTGCAAGGAAAAGCTGGACTCTTCAACGGAAGCAGGATGGCTGGCTGCATTTCTGGGGCGTGGTGCTCTTATGGAACTGGGACATTGCATCTCCATTACCTCCATGACAACTATCTCTGGGGGTGCGGGGGGATCTAATTGTAATATTATTAATGTTCATGCTTTGGGTATCCTCACTGCCTCTTAGTCACAAGCCTTATTCCCTTGATGGGAAGCCACAGCAGGGCAGAGCTCTGGACTCAAGAGGATGGAGCCACGTCAAAGGAGCACACATGAGAAAAGCTTCCCTGGTCATCAGTGTTGCTGGGGGGGGGTGTTATATCCCGAGGGCCTGAAGCAAGCTGACTGTGGCCCCTTGAGTCTTGTCTCCGTTTTCCACTCGGTAAAGGACAGCAGGAGATCCAGCAGTGGGTTATCTAGAATGCCGGCTCCCTCCAGCTCTCCCAGCACAGACACTTCGTGAAAGGCCGTCGCTACTAAAAATAATCAGCCAGCTGTTGACAATGCTCTTGTTTGCTGAAAGGCCATTGGGGAGGAAGTGGAAGTTGCTTGCAAGCATCCTTCGGCACCGAGGGAGAGCGCAGGCTTGGATGGCCCTTTTGCTGTTTCTTTGTTTTCCAGGCTCTTGTGAATTAGAAGCCTCTTCTGAGAGCCTGGCCCCAGTACTTGGGGGAACCCTGGCTGCCTTCGTCACCAAACAAAGAAAAAGGAAGCAAACACAGGAAGCTGTTCAATTCCTTAACAGGACAACCAATAATCTGTAGTAATGCCAGCCAGTTTATGAGACCCCCCCCCCGGCACGGATCCTGCCTTCCCACAAGTGTCAGGCGACTCTGGCTGTGAGACACACAGAGGGGGTCAGAAAGAACCTGTGGACAAAGGGCAGGGCTGCAGCAGAAGCAGCTCCTGAAGCCGGGACACGGGTGGCCCCTACTCAGGTTCTGTGCGGCAGTCGCCTACGTTAGAGCAGATCTAACTGGTCCACCCCCACAGGTGACACCATTTCCTGGCAGCAGCAGGCACGCACACAGCCCTTCTTTGATGCTGCACTCTGACTGGGGTGGGAGGGACCAAGGGGAAGAAACCCGGCTGCACGGCACGGAGGAGCCAGTCAGAACGCTGCAAGGGCAGGAAGCACATTCAGAGCGCTCCCCCCACAACAGGAATTGCAGAGAGCGTCTCTTCCTGACCCATGTTTCTGCTCGGCTGCATGGCTTAATGTTGGATCTCTTGGCAGAAGAGGGGAGGTTAACCAGCTCCGTGGACGAGCAGCAGCCTTGAGTTCCATTCTCCTCCTCCCCCTCTTGCAGCATCTGGGTAGAGCCAGCCTCCCAGTCCCAGCCTTTAATACACCAAGACAATGTAGTTTGTGGATTTGAGCAACAAGCTGGGATGCAGAAAACCCCCGTTTCAAATCCTTTCCCGACTGCAAAACTCACTGAACAGCTGAAACCAAGTTTTGCTGTCTGTTGGCTTAACCTCTCTTAAGGGGAGGGAGCGGCAAGGATAAAATGCTGCCTTTGACTGTAACAGCAATAAAGGAACAACCCCCCCCCGCTATTCAGGTAACGAACTTAGCCACGCCACGCAGCCCTTTGGCTCATGCCCCTCCTGTTTAGGAACATGGCCCTTTCACTTGTCCAAATCCTGGGTGGTCACCGAGGGACGGCCCCGTGCCCCCATGGTCACCAGGCTCCCCAGGGGAGCTGCAGGCATCTTCCCGGCCTCAGCACTTTTGGTAACTTCCCCTAAACTCTGAGATCCAGGTGAAAAACAGGCAATGCCCAAAAAGAGATGCTCGCGAAAGGCAGAGTGCACCGGGGCCGTGCAGTGTGTCCTTTCCATACACCTATCTGTTTGGCAGTGTGCCTGAGAGTACGCAACACTGTCTTCAAGAACGGCTGCAGTGCATCGTCAAGCCAGGCTTTGCCTGTGCCAGGACCACAGAAATACTATGGGCCAGAGAAACCAGCATCCTCACAGAACTGTTTCTCCTTTAAATTAAATGCTACGTTTTTAGTTTTTCTTTTTAATTTTTTTGGTATGTGCATGTGTGTGCAACTGGAAGGCATGGCGACCTCTGGTGACTGACCCCTACTGACGGCTTGGAGGGTATTCAGAGAGGTGGCTGAATAAAGCCTGCCCCCCTCCCCCCGTATTCCAAGGAGGTCTCCCACCCAAGGACTTGCCCGAGCGGACCCTGCTTAGCTTCCCAGCTCTGACAAGACCGGGCTGTCAAGGCAAGTTTTTAGGTTTTCTTAAAAACAAAAATGGTACATATATGTAAAATCTGTGAAATTTCAGAGGGGTGGGCACATAAAAGAATTTGGACAGAAGACCTTATGTACTGCATTGCTCTTCCCATGATGAGAGATGGAATACACTCTACAGAAACCAAAATACATGCATACCATATGGCACGTTTTGTGTGTGTCGCGCGCATACAGTTCTACTCATCACCTATCTCCTCCAACCCGTTTTCTTGCTCATGAAATACAGGAGAGGTTCACCGTCTGCCAGGTCAGTGTGCGCACATTAAAGGGGGCCCAGAACTCCTTTGGACTCTGCCCATCACCGTCCCCACGAGGCAATTCTGGTCATTTGCTCTTTTTGCTGCTGGCTTCCAGAACGAAGCCTGTGGGGTCAAAACCAGAAAGGTTCCTGGGGAAGATGGACAGAAGCAGCACATCAAATTTTCCCCTACCTGATATAAAGAATTCTCCTGTAGTATCTGCTTCAGATAGATATAGATATTCTGGACCCCAACAAACCCCCTTCCACGTTCTCGCTGGTGTGTCTGTTTCTGCTCCTCAGAAAGCCCCCTGCGGAGGCCAGACCTCACGGCAGGCCCCACAGCAGTCCCTCGCTCCTCGGGGGCTTCTCAGTCCTTCAGATTTTACATCCCACCAGCCACTCTTGGGTCTTACCGTGATAGAAACAACCCCCCCACTTTCCCCAAGAAGAATGTTTATACATTTACACACGTGTCCTGCTGTTAGATTTCTAATTTACGGTGAACTTTAAGGAGATAAATTGCAGAAGCACAACAGATAGCCCCTGGCAGGACACGGCACATCAAAGGCACTTGCTGGTGGCAGCGGGGGGGGATGGATGTGAAATTGTGAGAAATGTTGAGCGTCCACAGTTATGACTAACATGCCAAAAAGCCACAGATGGGTAATCTGTAACAGGTAGTGTCAGCAGGACAAAGCCTGCTGTACCTTCAAGAGGACAGAGGGCTGAGAGAGAACCCATTCTTAGCGGCTGTTATGAAAACCGTGCAGGCCATTAGCTGAGAACCATGGCTAGACTAGTTGCCTCCAAGGACACAGCCTTGGTTCCTCCACTGACCAAATGACTCCAGGAAAGAGAAGCCGTCACTGCTCAAGATCCCTCTTTCACAAGCAAATAAAGGTATAAGCAAGAGCATAAACTCTGCCAGGATGAGGCATGGCAAGAGACACGGGAAAGCACATTACAATCACAACTAATAAGGACAAATAAGATTACACCACAGTCCTAAAACAAGGGGTCAGGCACTGGGGGCTGCCTCGGAGGCAGAGAGAGCAAGTGCAGCAGATTGGTTCTGTAGCTGCCCTCCTTCTCCTGCAACCCCCCCCCACCTCTCTCCAAAGGCTGCGGAACTTTGGGCAAAAGTCCTCCTGTGGGCACTGAGCACAAAGGCCGCGGGGACGTTCAGCTTTTGCCATGGTAACAGATTTGCTTCAGTCTCTGAAATGGCCGCTTTGAGGGCTTGTGCCCTGGGTCCTTCCAATCTTCCTTCTGCAGGGTGGAGTAATGGGGGGGTTGGGGGGGTTGTTTCTGACTAGACTTCTTCAATGGGAAGGGCCTCAGGCCGGAAGGGGGGGAAGTTGGAGAGGCCCCCTATGGCAAGGGAGGAGAGGCCTGCTTTTGCTCACCTGTTGCTGGTGCCTGATTCCTGTTCGTCCAACCCTACTGCCCTTGGTAACTCTTGCTAGGAAGCAGAGCCAACCAAGATGTGGCCATGAGCAGGGGAGAGCTCTGACTTAGTGCTCTGAAAACACTCCTGTACCTCTTGAGTAATAAAGATCCTTCCCTTAAGCAGGGCCTCGACCTACACGCATTTCCCCTCATCTGCTCTCAGGAAAGCCCAGCTTCAGTGGCTGCACCTGACATTTCACCGAGACTTGCGCTGCTCTGGGTGCAGCCCCCCCCCCCTTCATTGAGCCCCCACGAGCTGCCACAAGGCGAGCAAGGGCCTGGGTGCTCCTCGCAGCCGGAATGCCCCTCACCAGCACCGGCACCGCCTCCTGGCTGGAGGCCCCGAGTGCCGGCGGGAGACGGTCCCTCTGTGCGGGGGGGGGGGAGAAGGAGGGGAGAGGAGGGCTCGCTCGCGCACACCCCCGCCCCCCGCCCGGGGAAGGCTGCAGGCAGGCCCGGGGCGTCGGGAGAAGGGCTCCGGGCAGTGCCCGGGCGGGCAGGCGCCTGTGCCTCGGCTCTCCGGGAAGCAAGACGCGCGCTTGGCACCTCCAGCTCCTCTCTTGGCTGGAGTCGGAACAGTCGGGCGGGCGGGCGCGGGGAGAGAAGAAGGGGCTGTGACGCCGGGACGGGGGGCGGCGGCTGCCCGGAGTGGCGGCAAGAAGCCCCAGCCCGCCGGGCCCAGGGAAGAGCCGGGGCGCCCCGGCCGGCCGACCGGCCGGCCAGCCCCCCTCACGCCCAGCGCGCCGACCCGGCCGCAGACACGCCGGGGTGCGGCTCTCCAGGGGGCCCCCCTCCAGCCTGGATGCCCTGGGCGGGTCGGGCTGCCTCCTGCACCCACCCTCACCCCCTGGCACTGGCCCTGGCGCGCACCCGCCCACCCGCCCACGCGCGCGCGCGCGCCCAGCCGGGCCCTCCAGCCCGCCCGCCCGCCCGCCCGCCCGCCAGCTCACCTGGGCTCGGGCAGGGCGATCTTCTTGCTGGCCCGCGCGGCCGGCGTGGACTTGCTCTTCTCCATGGCCATCAAGTAGCTCACGTCGGCGAGCACAGCCTCCAGGTCGGCCATCTTGCCAGGGGAGCCCTCGCCCTCGCCCGCCCGCGCGCTCTTCTGCTTTCCTTTTCCACGCTCACTGCGCGCCTGGCGAGTCCCGCGGCCTCCGCGGCTCCCTCGCCGGCCTCCTCTTCCTCGTCGGGGCGCGCGGGGGAGGCGGGGAGGGAGCGCGCGCGCGCGTGTGTGTGTGTCTGTGCGCGCGCGCGCCTGCTGGAGGGGGAGCGGGGTGGGGGGAGGGGAGGGGAGGGGGTCGGGCCCCCCGCTTACAAACAGAGCCACATGACGGGGCCGTGGGGCCTGCCCGGCTCCTGCTGCGCCGCCCTCCGGTCTGCGCGGAGGCTGGGGAGGGAGACGGCCAGCACGGGCAGCAGCAACGCCCCGATTAAGTGCGAAGCCCCAGCGAGCGGATCCCGAGGCCGCGCTCCCGCCCCCTGCCCGTCCGGGTGCTTCGCTTGCCCCTCGCGGGCGGGCGGGCGGGCGGGCGGGCAGACGCGCGCGCACCACAAGGCACTCCGCGCCGCGGCCCTCCTCGCCCCGTCCCCTCGTCCCCCCCCCCCGGCTGGCGGCGGCGGTAGCGCCCGGGCCGGACGGGGCTGGCGGGCGGCTTGGAGGGGAAGCCTCAAGTTCGGCGTCCGATGCTGCCCCCTGGAGACCGCGGACACGGACTTGCCCTGCGCGTGGCCTAGGCCGGGCTTCGGAGGTTTCGAGGGCCGGTCGAGGCGAGCGGCCGCTGCGGGCGAGAGGGCCTGGCTGGCCGCTTGGGAGGGGGGGGGCTGCTTCCGAGAATTCAACGCCGCCCTGAGCCGGAGAGGTCCGGACCCTCTCCCTAAATGCCGTTAGCCTGTGTGTCAGAGGAAAACACCCAGTGCTTTGCAAACAGATAAATGAAAAGGACCACTTCCCCAGGGGTGGGGACTGGAGAAACAAGTCACTAATGTGATCTGCCAAAGAACGCCTTGAACAGCAGCATAAACATTCCCTTTTAATCCCAAAAGCATGATGTGATATTCAGATAAATGCCGCTGGCTGGTATTTAACTCCTCCAATACTATTGTGGGATTAAAATTCAGCTGCAGGCTTCTGAGATTTTGTTCTCAAGTCAGAAAGACGGTATTTTGATCAACTGATTAAGGCACTGGGAAGGTAAGTGCCACAATATTAGGAAAGTTTCAGCTATAAGTATAGTTGGCATTTTATATTTGTGCCAAATACCGGATAGAGCCAGGCTGAGCCTCCTGAGAAAGTACTGGACAGCTCCTTCCTCCCACCCTCTTCAGTGTTTCCTTACATGAATTTAGGGTTGTTGTTCTGTCCTACATCCACTAAGAGGTAATTTCTAATTTTTAAACCATGTGTAGTTAGTACTAATCATATGGTTTTATATTCTGGAGTTATTTAATTCAAGGAATTTTCTAATCTGAGCGTTCACTTTCCTATATAAAACAGTCACACAGTAGGTTCTCAAGTAGCTCAGAATTTACAAGGGCCTCACCTGCAGCTTCTGAATCCCCCCCCCCCAACTTGGGGGGGATGCAAATATTCTTAACTTAAAGGTTTGTTCAAGAAAAGGACCTAAATTTGCACATATAGGAATCCTGTCCTTATTAATATTTGAATTTTGTTTTCACCACATTCTACGCTTGCCATAATTGATTCAGAGGACACTGGCCAGGGCTGACTGGCTGCTTCGCAAAGTCCCGCCCATGTCAGCCCCAGTCAGGGTTTTCAGCTCAGTCTGCTCCAGTCCTCCAACAGGACAGGACCATCTGGAGTGTGAGCACAGGGACAGGCTGAGGCGAGTGAGAGAAGCCCTTTTCTGCCCCCCCACACACCATCCCCTGAGCCTTCTATGAGGGGACTAGGCCCAGAGAAGCCCTTTTCCGGCCCCCCACCCCCTGGGCCTTCTATGAGGGGACTAGGCCCAGAGAAGCCCTTTTCCGTCCCCCACACCCCATCCCCTGGGCCTTCTATGGGGCACTAGGCCCAGAGAAGCCCTTTTCCGTCCCCCACACGCCATCCCCTGGGCCTTCTATGAGGGGACTAGGCCCAGAGAAGCCCTTTTCCGTCCCCCACCCCCACCCCCTGGGCCTTCTATGAGGGGACTAGGCCCAGAGAAGCCCTTTTCCGGCCCCCACACCCCACCCCTGGGCCTTCTATGAGGGGACTAGGCCCAGAGAAGCCCTTTTCCGCCCCCCACCCCCCACCCCCTGGGCCTTCTATGAGGGGACTAGGCCCAGAGAAACCCTTTTCCGGCCCCCACACCCCACCCCCTGGGCCTTCTATGAGGGGACTAGGCCCAGAGAAGCCCTTTTCCGCCCCCCACCCCCCGCCCCTGGGCCTTCTATGAGGGGACTAGGCCCAGAGAAGCCCTTTTCCGGCCCCCCCCCCCCCCGGGCCTTCTATGAGGGGACTAGGCCCAGAGAAGCCCTTTTCCGGCCCCCCACCCCCTGGGCCTTCTATGAGGGGACTAGGCCCAGAGAAGCCCTTTTCCGTCCCCCACACCCCATCCCCTGGGCCTTCTATGGGGCACTAGGCCCAGAGAAGCCCTTTTCCGTCCCCACACGCCATCCCCTGGGCCTTCTATGAGGGGACTAGGCCCAGAGAAGCCCTTTTCCGTCCCCCACCCCCCACCCCCTGGGCCTTCTATGAGGGGACTAGGCCCAGAGAAGCCCTTTTCCGGCCCCCCACACCCCACCCCCTGGGCCTTCTATGAGGGGACTAGGCCCAGAGAAGCCCTTTTCCGTCCCCCACCCCCCACCCCCTGGGCCTTCTATGAGGGGACTAGGCCCAGAGAAGCCCTTTTCCGGCCCCCCCCCCCCCACCCCCTGGGCCTTCTATGAGGGGACTAGGCCCAGAGAAGCCCTTTTCCGGCCCCCACACCCCACCCCCTGGGCCTTCTATGAGGGGACTAGGCCCAGAGAAGCCCTTTTGCCCGGCTCCCCCACACCCCCACCCCCTGGGCCTTCTATGAGGGGACTAGGCCCAGAGAAGCCCTTTTCCGTCCCCCACACCCCATCCCCTGGGCCTTCTATGGGGCACTAGGCCCAGAGAAGCCCTTTTCCGTCCCCCACACGCCATCCCCTGGGCCTTCTATGAGGGGACTAGGCCCAGAGAAGCCCTTTTCCGTCCCCCACCCCCCACCCCCTGGGCCTTCTATGAGGGGACTAGGCCCAGAGAAGCCCTTTTCCGGCCCCCCACACCCCACCCCCTGGGCCTTCTATGAGGGGACTAGGCCCAGAGAAGCCCTTTTCCGTCCCCCACCCCCCACCCCCTGGGCCTTCTATGAGGGGACTAGGCCCAGAGAAGCCCTTTTCCGGCCCCCCACACCCCACCCCCTGGGCCTTCTATGAGGGGACTAGGCCCAGAGAAGCCCTTTTCCGCCCCCCACCCCCCACCCCCTGGGCCTTCTATGAGGGGACTAGGCCCAGAGAAGCCCTTTTCCGGCCCCCACACCCCACCCCCTGGGCCTTCTATGAGGGGACTAGGCCCAGAGAAGCCCTTTTCCGTCCCCCACCCCACCCCCTGGGCCTTCTATGAGGGGACTAGGCCCAGAGAAGCCCTTTTCCGTCCCCCACACCCCATCCCCTGGGCCTTCTATGAGGGGACTAGGCCCAGAGAAGCCCTTTTCCGTCCCCCACACCCCACCCCCTGGGCCTTCTATGAGGGGACTAGGCCCAGAGAAGCCCTTTTCCGGCCCCCCACCCCCCACCCCCTGGGCCTTCTATGAGGGGACTAGGCCCAGAGAAGCCCTTTTCCGGCCCCCCACACCCCACCCCCTGGGCCTTCTATGAGGGGACTAGGCCCAGAGAAGCCCTTTTCCGGCCCCCACACCCCACCCCCTGGGCCTTCTATGAGGGGACTAGGCCCAGAGAAGCCCTTTTCCGTCCCCCACCCCCACCCCCTGGGCCTTCTATGAGGGGACTAGGCCCAGAGAAGCCCTTTTCCGGCCCCCCACACCCCACCCCCTGGGCCTTCTATGAGGGGACTAGGCCCAGAGAAGCCCTTTTCCGTCCCCCACCCCCCACCCCCTGGGCCTTCTATGAGGGGACTAGGCCCAGAGAAGCCCTTTTCCGGCCCCCCACACCCCACCCCCTGGGCCTTCTATGAGGGGACTAGGCCCAGAGAAGCCCTTTTCCGCCCCCCACACCCCATCCCCTGGGCCTTCTATGAGGGCACTAGGCCCAGAGAAGCCCTTTTCCGGCCCCACCGCCATCCCCCGGGCCTTCTATGAGGGGACTAGGCCCAGAGAAGCCCTTTTCCGGCCCCCACCCCCACCCCCTGGGCCTTCTATGAGGGGACTAGGCCCAGAGAAGCCCTTTTCCGTCCCCCACACCCCATCCCCTGGGTCTTCTATGAGGGGCACTAGGCCCAGAGAAGCCCTTTTCCGTCCCCCACACCCCATCCCCTGGGCCTTCTATGAGGGGACTAGGCCCAGAGAAGCCCTTTTCCGGTCCCCCACCCCCCACCCCCTGGGCCTTCTATGAGGGGACTAGGCCCAGAGAAGCCCTTTTCCGCCCCCCACCCCCCGCCCCCTGGGCCTTCTATGAGGGGACTAGGCCCAGAGAAGCCCTTTTCCGGCCCCCCCACCCCCCGGGCCTTCTATGAGGGGACTAGGCCCAGAGAAGCCCTTTTCCGCCCCCCACCCCCTGGGCCTTCTATGAGGGGACTAGGCCCAGAGAAGCCCTTTTCTGCCCCCCCACCCCATCCCCTGGGCCTTCTATGAGGGGACTAGGCCCAGAGAAGCCCTTTTCCGTCCCCCACACCCCATCCCCTGGGCCTTCTATCGGGTCAGTAGGCCCAGAGAAGCCCTTTTCCGCCCCCCCACACCCCATCCCCTGGGCCTTCTATGGGGGCAGTAGGCCCAGAGAAGCCCTTTTCCGCCCCCCACACCATTCCCTGGGCCTTCTATGGGGGCAATAGGTCCAGAGAAGCCCTTTTCCACCCCCCACACCATTCCCTGGGCCTTCTATGGGGGCAGTAGGCCCAGAGAAGCCCTTTTCCGCCCCCCTAAACCATCCCCTGGGCCTTCTGTGGGGGCAGTAGGGCCAGAGAAGCCCTTTTCTGCCCATCTTCCCTTCCTTCCCTCCCCTTTCCTTTCTTCCTCTCTCCTTTCTTTCACTCTTCCCCCTCTTCCTTCCTCCAACCCTCTCTCCCTTCCACCCTCCCTCCCTTCCTTTCTAGGGCCCGTTGTCTTCCACCACAACGGGCTTTGCTCCCTAGTGTAAATATAAATTGTATTGTCACTAATAATTGCCACTGTTAAGAAAATTAAGGTTAAAATCTTCAGGAAGGAGTGCAAGAAATTAGTCTAAACAGCTATATTAGCTTATTGCAGAAAAAATGATCAGGTGTTTCAGGGCAGATTAATACCAACATGTTTTTCTTTTCACAGACTTCTGGTGGTAAGAGCCCACTTTGTCAGATGCAAGATTACTAATGAACATTTAAATAAAAGCCTTTTTTAACTTCCAGAAAGGCACACTTCCCACTTCTATTGGTATGTGTTTGAGCCCAGAGGCACAGTTACTTGGGCATGCAAACAAAAAAGATACCGAGATAGTGCAGTTTCCCTAAAATAACACTGCAACCCATAGAAATTAGAGCCAATAGCAAATATCCCAATTTGCTGTCGAAGACTTTCACAGCCAGAATTCATTAGATGGAGTACTCTCTGTGTCGATGTCAGCGTCAATGTCTTTCTGTGTTATACCTCTGAGGATGCCAGTCACAGCTGCTGGCAAAACGTCAGGTACTACAATGCCAAGACCACGGCCAGACAGCCTGGAAAATCTACAAACAACTAAATATTTCAAATGCTTTCTTCAGTATGGGCATAGTGGTAGTCAACACTTTGCACAGTAAAACTTGATTTACGTCTTTCCAGAGGTGCCTGCCTATAATCTGGTGACTCTGTACAGTTCACGTGTGGGGAAGTATGAGGCAGACTTCGATCGCAGGTGCCTCATTTGATTTCTGTGAACATGACGGCTGTCAACTGAATGTGCCACCAGACTCCATTTACAACTGCAGTTCAGCCGATCGAGGAGACATGAATGTTCTGGTGGCAGCGAGCAATCAGATGCGGTTCATGCCCCATCCACACACGCGGGGGTGGGGGGGTGTCCAACACTTGCTGTTCGTGTCATCGCAATCTGCTTGGGCTGACTCAGGACTTCACTTCTGATTGCAATAAGCATCAACATGCTCGTCATCTCTGTACTTTGGTCAACGGGACGCTCAAAACTAATAGAATTAGCATAGCTTGATTTTTCTCCAGGGAAGTCTTTAAATAAATATTTGAAAAAAGGTCAGTCACCTGGATTTGTATAGATTCAGTTGAGTGAGCCGTATTGCTTTGAAGCAGCAAAACAAAGAACTTTGTTCTGCTGGTTTTGTATAATTTGTCATCTGTACACTTTAGTCCAAGACTCAAAGCCCTGAGAGGCAAGGCCTAATTTACAGGATGTGATCCCAGGTTAAACATTAAGGAGAGCTTAGCAATACTAAGAGTGGTTCTGCATAGATACAGGATACCAAAGAGGCTGAAGATATATCAAACTAAAGACAGAGCCTCTTTTAACAAATAAATGTTATTGCCTCAAGGCAGGAAAAGGAATGACTACAAAATCAGGGACCTGTACTTCCACCATGCCCTTATGAGCCCACTAGAACTATGCTGACTATATAGATAGATAAAACATGGTTGCACTTACCTGTAACTGACATTCATTGAGTGTCTTCTGTGTGGGCACACATGGGACTGCCTCTGAGCAGGTCTGCCACAGAGAAGTTTTCTACAAGCTTCTAGAATGTTTAAGCTGAGTGCTCCCCCTCCCCTTGGCACGGTTGAGCCACAGGCTCTGTTCTCCCTCGGAGGCGGAGGACATCTTTGGGGTGCTTCCCACCATCCAATCAGGGAGGAAGGAAATAGATTCTTTCTCTTCCTGCCTGGCATGTGGGACACCCCCTATCTTCAGTTCTGTTCCTGCCTCAAGAGGGAGAGCAGTTCTATAGCAGGCTCTGCCTACTATTTTCTCTTCTAAAGCTTCAAAATGTGACCTTCTTCCTCCTAAGTTCCTTCCTTCCTTTCACTAAGCTCTGGTTGCCTTCCTATATTTCCACCTCCTTTTTTATTCTGTGGACCTTCCCGAAGACCGCCTCAGACGCGGTGGCTTTTCTTCCCGCCCGCCACAAGCAGAGAAGAAGAGGCGCTCCTGCACCATGGAATCCTGTTCCCAGGATGATTTTCTTGATGCATAGGACCTTGCAGCAGCAATCGCGCTGCTGCAGTCGTCGAGGGACACAACCGGTGCTGACACGCCCTCTCAGCTTGTGCGCACTGCCAGCAACGTGCGGCACACTTCAGAAAAGCAGACGGAGGATGGCTCAGCCCCCTACCGGGAAAGTGTGAGTACTGCACCCCTCTCAGAGAATTTGACAGGAAACCAGGCCGGGAGTCTTCTCCGCTCCGGAGCGGGCCTTCATTGCAACCTTGCCAATTTCTCGGCAGGAGGTTCAGGAGCAGGCTTTTCACCCCAGGGTCAAGCCCTGCCAGCCCTAACCAATGCTATTCTATTGGGTAACGTACAAGGACCCCTTAGTACGCCCCTTGATTTACTCTCCTTAATGAAACAGGCAACGAGGGAGGAGATGGTTAATCTGGTTCGCTCCTCCACTGATCTGAGTCCTTCTCCCCTCACCTAAAAGGGTGCCTGGCTCCCTAATACAGGGAAAGCAGTGTCCAACTAAAGCTGCCCAAAAAAGACCACTAGAGGAACGTGGAAACAGGGAACCACACTGGGAGGATGACCTTCCTCCTGATTCTGAGGGCAGGGATAAGAGAGAGTTCTTATCCGATGAAGAGGAAGAAGAAGTGTTTGTGCCCGAGCCATCCACCCGCCTCTTGATTAGGGGCCACCAGTAACATCGTGGCCCTCGCCCCAACATCAGCACTAAAGTAACATCAGCACCAAAGTAATATCTGACAGCCTGGCAAGGATCAGAATATGGCGACTGTTATATCTGGATGCCGAAAGAATGTCGCCATTGTTTACTGCACTGCTCACACTTTGTATTTTGTATTCTGTTGTGGTTTTAACTGTTTTATCTGTTTTAAGTTGTATGAGGTTTTTATATATATGATTGTGAGTTGCCCTGAGCCTGCCTTCGCGGGGAGGGCGGGATATAAATTAAATAAATAAATAATAAGTTTGTCCGAGTCTTTGAAATACCGAAGCAATTTCATATAAAGAAAAAATATATAAAATGTTTTATAGATGGTATATGACACCAGATAAATTAGCGAAATTCTATCCCAACATGTCAAATAACTGCTGGAAATGTAAACAGAATTTTTCATATATGGTGGGCATGCGATAAAAGTAAAAAATATTGGATTTGGATGCATGAGATGTTACAAAAAATATTAGAAACAGACATACCTTTTGTACCAGGTTTGTTTTTATTGAATATAATACCAGAAAGCTTTAAAAAAACAGATATTTACATGATTATACATGTTGTAACTACTGCCAGAATTTTGTATGCTAAATATTGGAGAAAAGAAGAAACACCTTCAAAAAAAGAAATAATCTACAAGCTCTTAGAAATGGCTGAGATGGACAAATTAAAGCTGTTATTACAAGGCAAGAGTGAAGATATTTTTGAAAAAGCATGGTTAAGACTTTATAAATGGATAGAGTGGTACCTTAAGTGATAATTGCTATAACCACCATATATATAAGTGAAATAGAAAATCTACTTGCTATATATACATATATGAAGTAGTAGCATAGGTACAAAAACTACTGATGTATAACAAGAAAATTGTAAGCACAACTGGAAGGTATTCCTGATCATTGTTTGTGCGTTTTGTATGTTTTTTGTGTTGATGTGTTGGAAAGTAAAAAAGTTAAATAGTAAGAACTCCTCTCTCTTTGACCACTGCCCCACAAGCGTGATGGCTGGTGAAGGCAAAGAAATTGGGATAGGTACTGGTTTAGAACATGAACTCCTGATCCCAGTCCCAGACAAGATGGAGGAGAAGCTGGTTGGCTCTAAACCCAAGAAACACAGTGTGTTGGAAAGTGGGGGCCAGACCAAAAGGACCTAGGGCTGAGCGCAACCAATGAGACAACCCAGCCTGGCTCCTGAGCACTCCCAAGCTCCGAGGAGTGACAGTCCACCCGGAGCGAGAGGGGAGACAAACAACCCGCGTCTTCAAAGATGACCCCAAGTGTCTGCTGGTTACAGACTCACTGAGAGAAGCATTGCACATTGCTCGGATGTGAGCCAAACTCAAGGGGCAGACGGAAGAGATCAAAGATGGACTTAAATTCCTTGTAGAGAACCTTCCTCTAGTGCTCAAAGAGCTGATGCAGCAAGAGGTAGAAGTCTCCAAGGAGGAAGAGGCTGAGGAAGCCTCTTGACCAACAGCCCCCTGACCATCCAGTAGCACCCCTGTCCATCCCCAGACAGGACCGGGAGTGGCCCCAAGATGCCCTAGAAGTGACATTTGATGGCAGCCCTGAGAAGCTGGCATTCTTTGTGATCCAGGTGCAGAAGTTCATAAGAACATAAGAGAAGCCAATGTTGAATCAGGCCAATGGCCCATCTAGTCCAACACTCTGTCACATAGCGGCCAAAATATACCAGGTGTCATCAGGAGGTCCAGCAGTGGGGCCAGGACACTAGAAGCCCTCCCACTGCTGCCCCCTCCAGCACCAAGAATAGAGTGCATCACCTGCCCCAGACTGAGAGTTCCCATCTATACCCTGTGGCTAATAGCCACTGATGGACTTCTGCTCCATATGTTTATCTAATTCCCTCTTGAAACTGTCCATGCTTGTAGCTGCCACCACCTCCTGTGGCAGTGAATTCCATATGTTAATCACTCTTTGGGTGAAGAAGTATTTCCTTTTATCTGTTCTAACCCGACTGCTCAGCAATTTCATGGAGTGCCCACGAGTTCTTGTATTGTGAGAAAGAGAGAAAGGTTCTTGAGAGAGTGGGGGCACATCTTTACCTCGGATGAGCACCAAGTGGACTATGTGGGGTTGAGGCTACGAGAACGAGCAGTGGACTGGTTCGTGGGGCTGTACAAAGTCGGGGCTCCTGAGCTCCGCAACATGGATGCCATCATGAAAGCCAGTACAAAGACCTGCTGGAGCTGGAGAAAGCACGTACCCACCTCCGAGACTTGTGGCAGGGAACCGGTCAGTGCAAGACTACTCAGATCAATTTAAAACTTATGCGGTCAAGCTGCAAGGGTGGCCCGAAGAAGTCCTCATAGAGTTCTACTGAGCAGGACTGAACACTACAATCCTAGAGAAGGCACTGGCCCAAGACAACCCACTTACACTGAGTGGCTGGATCCAGGTGGACTGCGAAGCGGAGAACAGGTATAATCTGGTGCAGCTGTACCAGCATGAGACCCCTGGGAGAACCTCTGGAGGCCCAAAGACTTTACAAGGTTGAGGCACGATGGCTGGGGGGGACCAAGAACATCAGATGTGTCTAGGGCTGTGCCTGAGATGTGGAGCACCGTGGCATTTCGCCACAAACTGCCCAGGGAGCAAGAGCCCCAAGAAGGAGCAGTGGGAAGAAGGCAAAGAGAAGAGACCAAAGACCTCAGGGAAAGGACCGAACACCCCCAAAGCCCTGCAAGCCGGGGCAAGAGACTCCCTGGAAGGCACCCTCTCCAGTAAGTGCAATACACCTCAGCTGGCGGGAAGATGCCAGGACCTGTTGTGAAGGTCGCCAGTCACCAGTGGAAGACTTGGTGAGACCTTCCTCCCCTCTCTTCTATTTGACTGTAACTATAATTAACTCCGAAGTAGGAATACACATTAGGGTCAGAGCCTTGATAGATTCAGGATGCACTCAGGACTTAATCAGCCCTGCCATAGTCACGGGTTTGGGGACAAAGGCGCACAAATTGAGAACCCATTGTGTTTTCCAGATGAATGGGACCCTGATGAGGGGCGAGGCTTCCCAGTATTGCATCGTTCACTTGATGGTGGGGGTGGCCTCCCACTGGGAACTCTGCTTGTTCATAGTGAATCCATCCACAAAATTCCCAATGGTACTAGGCAGCCCTTGGCTTCAAGCCCATGACCCGTACATTCAATGGAGTGCTGGGACTTTAACTTTCCTAGACCCTCAGTGTAAAGAGCACCTTTGGAATCCAGAGTGGGGGGAGGAGCCCCACCCCGTAGCCATGTGCATCTGTCTGGCATGGGAGGAGCTGAGTACCGAGACCTGGCCTGAGTCTTTGAGGAAGGGGAGGGAGATGAGTTACCTTCCCACTGTAAAACTGACTGCACAATTGAAATACTACTGGGGTATAAAATGCCCAAAAGGGAAGCTCTATTATTTATTATTTTCTATTTATAACCTACCTTTCCTGCACAGGCAGGTTCAAGGCAGCGTACAACAGGTTAAAATACAATAAAACACAAATGCATAAGTGCAATACTATAAAATTCGTGTAACAACGATATACATGCAAAATGCAATTAAGTGCAAATGGCGATTGCTGTATGGTGGCCCAATTTATTTAAGCCAGTATCCATAGTTGTTCTTAGTGCCAATGACATGAGGGCTGTAGCAGTTCAGTTTTTAATAGCTCAGTGGCGGCTCCTAATTTATGAGTCCTGCTAAGAAAGAGGAATTGAGGAGGTTTATAGACAAGAACTTGACCTGGAGTTTCATAAGACCAGCCACATCCCCTTTTGCTGTCCTAATGTTATTCCAGAAGGAGGAAGATGGGGGGTTGAGACTGTGCACAGACTATTGAGGGGTGAACACAGTGTCCATGTCAAATGCTTACCCCTTCCCACTCATCAAAGACTTATTAGCTGAGGCCTCACAGGGCCAGATCTTTATTGAACTGGACCTCCAGGATGCCTGTTTCTGAGTGTGCATTAGGGAGGGAGCCTTTAACACCCCATTGGGGCAGTCTGAATACCTGGTATTGCCTTTTGGTTTGGCTGGAACACCAGGGGTGTTTATGAACTTCATCAATGAAGTGTTGCACAAGCACCTATACAAAGGGGTCCTTGTTTATCTAGATATCTTGTTTTATTTGAAAGATAAGGAGTCCCATGTCCAGCTGATGTGAGATGTACTAAAAGCCCTCTATGTGAACCGCCTGTTTGCCAAACTGTCTAAGTTTGAGTTCCACAAAGAGGAGCTGGACTTCCTGGGATACCACATATCCGGGAAGGGACTGGGCATGGATCCCAAGAAAATCTAGGATGTGGTGGGGTGGGAACTCCCCAAAGTCGGTGCCAATTACACTCATTCTTGGGGTTCACCAATTTTGACTGGCCATTTATCCCCAATTTTGCGCAGGTTACCCTTCCACTCATGGACCTCCTGAAAATGAATGGGAAGGGGCCAGAATGCCAGAAGGCAAGTAGCCACCTGGCATGGTCCCCCTAGTGCCAGAAAACTTTTGAACATTTAAAGACACTGTTCACATCAAAGCCCATTTTGCACTATCCTGATGAAACTAAGCAATTTGTGGTACAAGTGGACGCTTCAGATGTGGCCATGGGGGGGGGGCAATCCTGGAGAGAGGGGAGGATAGGAACTTACACCCCTTGGCTTACGTATCCAAAAAATTCTTGAGTACTGAATGAAACTGGGTGGTGTGGGATAAGGTGGCTGCTGCTATCAAACTAGCCCTAACCACTTGGAGACACTGGTTAGAAGGGGCACAGGTTCCATTCAAGATTTGGACTGATCATAGAAATTTGGAAGCCCTCAAAGCCCTGCAGCACCTAAACACAAAATAGCTGTGACGGGCAGAGTTTTTCTCGAAGTTTCATTTCACTCAAACACCTCCCAGGGAAGTCTAATTTCCTGGCTGATGTGCTGTCCTGCCTCTCTCAGCATGCCAGCCAATGCAAGGAAGTAGTGGACTCAATGTTCATGCCCACTCAGCTGGGAGGGGCCATGGTAATGTGCAGCCACATGAAAGGGATGTCACCACCAGGGGCAGATGCTTGGACTGAGAAATTCAAGTCCACCCTCCCCAATAATGACAAAGCGGACAGTGAGAGGGAGGGGACTCTTGCCCAGAAAGAGAATGGATGTTGGTACCAGCAAGGCAGATGGTTCGTCCCAGAGTCCCTGAGGGGGGAGATAATGATGGGGCAGGATAACAAATTAGCCAGGCATTTCAGATACTTAAAGACACTAAATCTGATCCAAAGGCAATTCTGGTGGCCTCAAATGAGGGGGGACACCTCTAAATATGTGTCATTCTGCCAAACATGTTTAATGAGCAAGAGACGGGCAGGGAAGCCCCTGGGATTGTTACAACCATTGGAGACCCTGGACAGACCATGGTCAGTCATATCTATGGATTTTATCACAGACTTACCCCCAAGCCATGGAAAAACTACTATCTGGGTGGTAGTGGATTTGTTCTTGGACCAGGCACACTTTGTTCCATGCAAGCAGGTGCTGACAGGCAAGAAGCTGGCCCAAGTGTTTATGCAACACATCATCAGGCTCCATGCGTTGCCCTGCAAGATAATCTCAGATCGGGGTTCCCCGTTTGTGGCAGGGTTTTGGAGGGAATTACTAAAACTGCTAGGGAGAGCAAGTGCTGAGTAGTGCCCACCACCCCGAGACTGATGGGCAAACAGAAAGGTTGAACCAAGGAAGTGCTATGTCAATGGTATCTAACTCCGGCTGAGTTATCCAGGATGTATCCTCAAGCATTCCCTCTATGTTGGAAGAAATGTGGGAGCAAGGCCATTTTCTACCATAATTGGTGGGACTGCCCACTCTTTGCCAAATTTTGGGAACAAATCATGCAACAAATAGAGAAATTAACAGGATATGCCTTACCTTTAAATCCAACGCTGCTGCTCCTGCATCTATGGCCGTCAGATGGTACACCTGAAAAAATAAAGCAACTAATAAACGAGTTAATAATAAGAACCAAGGTAACAATAGCCCAACAGTGGAAATCTACCACTCCCCCTACAACCCAACAATGGCTTCACAAGATATGGGAATACTTTCTGTTAGAGGAATTCAATATGATTACTACCACAGATCCAGTTGAAAGAGAAATGTGGGTACTAATGGATTAATGGTACCCGATTCTAGAAAAATTAGATGTACATAAGCTCGAATGGGAATCCATAACAGAGACAAAATTTAAGCTAGTAGCTTTAGGTTAATGTAACAGTTGGTCAAAATTTAGCTATAAAAAGTTACTAAGAACATTGGCAGTCCTTCAGGATCACAATTTTGCTCATGTAGCTGAAAATATTTCCTTTTCATGTAACTCTAAATACTATAATGTTATACCAATATCAGAGTATGTAACCTCTGCCACAATTACAGTTGTGTTTGAGATGTTTACAAGGGTTGATTTCTGTATTATTTCCTTTCATTAAAATTAATAATAAAAAAAGAGTCAGTGGTGATGTTGTTCTACGCCAAGAAGAATGGAAGAAGTTGGGTGCCCACAGGAGCAGTCAGAGAAGGGGGTGAAGGGACCTCCCTGAGGGAAAAGGTATCAAACAGAGTGTTTGGCGGATTATTTGGGACGTTTGTCCGATTGAGGCTTATCTTTTGCAGAACCTGGAAGTTTTTGATGGAAAGGTTTCTTCGTCTAGGAGTCAGCAGAAGAAGATGGCTTGAGAGTCCTCCAGGGATATTGTTTAGGGTAGGACCATGAGGAGGATGGCATCACACCCAAGTTTTGAGTCCGCTTGCAGCTATCATCCACTGTCTTGAGAGTTTCAACAGTAGGGGCATGAAAGAGGCCATCACCATCAAAGGGAAGGTCTTCAACTTTCATCTTGACACCCAGCAGTAATGAAGTGGAACAAAGTCAAGCATGCCAGTGAAAAGCGATGGATGTGGCCAGAGCACAGGAAGAGGAAATGACCGTATGCTTGATACTGTTAATCTGCTGTTTGGAAACTCTGGAGGCTTCCATGATGAGAGCAGTGGCAGTGGCCTGATCAAATGGAGGCAGGTTAGGAACCAATGGTGCAAGCTGAGTCACTAGATGAAAGGATTGGCCGTCATGTCAGAGAGTAGATCTTTCATCAAAAGTTGTCAAGTTTGTGACCTTCACAGGCAGCGGGAGAAGATTGTCTAGCTTTTTGAGCTGCTGAAGAGGTTTGGACAATCACAGAATTAGTAATCAGGTGTGTAAAGAGAAACTTAGCATTGGCTGGCTGAACTCTGTAGGCTTCCAAGCATTTGTGTTGGGCGGCCTGCTTATCTACGCAGTCAGCTGACCAACTTGTTTGAGGTCTTTTTGCCAATTTATACAGAGAAAGCGAACTTCATGGCAGAGAAGCCTTTTTTTCCAAAAGGGGAACACTTGACAAGGTTTCTTAATTTGAATCAAGATTCTCTTTACTGAGTATTCTTATTATTTACAGGCACACAAAACAGATTCACACACACATACATTCAAGTTCCTTTAGTTACAATAGAAATGGAAAACAACATTTGGGGTTTTAAACTAAAGGTATGCTGAGGAGGGGGGGGAAAGCATATATACTTATCTGT
Source organism: Gekko gecko (assembly GCA_029375565.1). Taxonomy (NCBI): domain Eukaryota; kingdom Metazoa; phylum Chordata; class Lepidosauria; order Squamata; family Gekkonidae; genus Gekko; species Gekko gecko. The sequence continues at coordinate 90,853,127 of JAPDNY010000003.1, forward strand.
TCCAGTAGATTCGACCTTCCAGTGTTCAGGAACAAGGATAATTTCTAACTAGGGAAACTCTCACTTTACAATGTTGGAGCCTGCCAACAATTGTAAAGGGTCTCTTGGTCCGGATTCCAAGAGAGCACACGAGAGTTACCTTACGTTCCAAAGGTTGCTTTTCTTGCAGGAGGCTGCAGGAGTGCGCGCGTGATTTCTTCCCCTCTTGCTTTCTTCTTCTTCTTCTGGAACAAAGGGTTGCACCCCGTTTTATCAGCTAGTCTGGGGGCTGGCTTGGGGTGTCTCTGGGTCCATCCCATCCCTATACCATTGGCTAAAGGATGTGGGGGTTCCCTCCTACTAAGGTGGGGCAATACTGAAAATCTACACCTACAAGGGAGGTTTTTGGTCAAGGTGCTAAGATGGGTTGGCATGGAAACCTTTAGGTATGTAGATGGATCTGGCCAGATCCAGGTGACAATCTTCACACGTATAAATGTCAAGTATCCTGTGGGTTATGTGAGAGGTAGAAATTCTTCAATGGTGGGAAGGCTGTTGTTTCTACATTCTGCTGAAGGACCGTAATGGAGATGCTAATAGGGATGCTTCTTGTTCCCAAGGCCTCATGGGTAGATATGTGCAAGGCATGTCTGTGACCTCATTTGCATGGAAGTACAGGCTGTGTGGTACCTCCTCTTACACAGAGAGTCACATTAACTCAAGCATACATTCTCCCAAAGCAAAGACACTTGCTGGCACCATTCCTGGTGTGCATGCAGGTCAGAAAATAACAAATAAAAGCATTTTCAAAGTTCATCTCCTAACATTTGGACATTGGAGGAGCTGAGGCAGGTTTATCCCAGGCTTCCTTAAGGCCATCAAGAGGTACAGGCAACATCAGAAGGACTGCTATTGAAGGGATGTTAGCTTGCACAAGCTAATGGACCAAATAAGTCACACATGGGGTCTCTGAAGAGACTTGAATTTGTAAGGCCTTGACCATATGGTGGATAAGTTCCAGGTAGAACTTGGAGCCCTCTGAGGGTGACAGCGAACCCTGTGGAGCTACCTCTGGGTCAGGTGAAACATCCAGAGGGGCAACGGACTCAAAGTCAGAATTGTTGATGGGAACATCTGATGGTTCTGGATAAGTATTCCCCATGTCTTCTAGAAGGGATGAGGGAGGAGCAAGCGATATGGATGGAGGAGGAAGACCTGTGGAAACATCAGTGGTTAACAGAACTGAAGGATTTGTCAGAACGGTATGGGGGAGGGCCAGGCAGCGAGTGGCTGCATGGCTATGGTGATCAGTGTCGGGTATCAGAGAAGTGTTGGGACCGAGTTCTGAGAGTGACATCAGTTCCGAGCAGCTGACCAGGATCTGAAACGATTTCTGGAGTAGCGTGGTCAGGATCAACGAGAAGACCAGGGCCAAGGATGCCTTGGGGTCTGAGAGTTGGAAGAGTATTGATCTCTTGATGCTGAACATTAACAACCTCAGATATGCAGACGATACCACCCTAATGGTAGAAAGTGAAGAGCACCTAAAGCATCTCTTGCTGAGGATGAAAGAGGAGAGCACAGAAGTTGGCTTGAAACTCAACATCAAAAAAACTATGATCATGGCATCTGGCCCCATCACTCCTTGGCAGATAGAAGGGGAAGTCATGGGATCCAAGATCACTGCAGATGGTGACTGTAGCCATGAAATGAAAAGATGCCTGCTCCTTGGGAGAAAGCTACGACAAACCTAGACAGCATAATAAAAAGTAGAGACATCACCCTGTCAACAAAAGTCCATATGGTCAAAGCAATGGTATTCCCAGTAGTAATGTACAGCTGTGAGATTTGGACCAAAAGGAAGGCTGAGCACCAAAGAATAGATGCTTTCAAATTATGGTGCTGGAGAAGACTCTTGAGAGTCCTTTGGACTGCAAGGAAATCTAATCAGTCAGTCCTAAAAGAAATCAACCCTGACTGTTCCCTGGAAGGCCAGATACTGAAGCTGAAGCTCAAATACTTTGGCCACCAAATGAGAAGGGAGCACTCACTGGAGAAGACCCTGATGCTGGGAAAGACTGAAGGTAAATGAAGAAGGAGACAGCAAAGGATGAGATGGTTAGACAGTATTCTTAAGGCAACAAACATGAAATTAAGCAAACTCTGGAGGATGGTGGAAGACAGGAGGGCCTGACATGATATGGTCCATGGTGTCACAAAGAGCTGTGCGACTGAACAACAACAACAACTGTTTATCTTTGTTTTAGAGTCCTTGAATGATTTAGTGAGAGATAATGATCAGATAAGAGGCTTAAAAGTGAAAGGAGAAGAATTCAAGTTACAAGCATTCGTGGATGACCTTGTCTTCATACAGAAGATCCACTAACATCTATCCCCCATCTGTTGGAAGAAATACAATCTTTTGGAGAAGTTGCCAGTTTAAAAATAAACTTTAAAAAGACAAAAATTTTAACTAAAAACTGTACACAAGAAAAAATACAGGAGATTCAAAATACTACAAACCCTGAGGTCACGAAAAAAGTTCATTACCTAGGAATATATATGACGAACAGAAACAGTGTGTTAGTGGAAAACAATTATAAAAAATTATTAGATTAAATCAAAAAAGATCTTTTTAAATGGAAAGACCTACAAGTTTCTTTACTGGGTAGAATAGCAACCATTAAACTGAACATACTTCCATGTTTTTTGTTTCTTGCACAAAATTTTCCAATTCTGAAGAAAATACAATATTTTACTGACCTTGACAAAATTACCAGACATTTAATTTGGTACCCTAAAAAAGCGTGAATTAAATGGAAAGTGTTACAAGATAAAAAGGAAAGAGATGGTTTGGGGTTACCTAATTGGAATCTCTATTATCAAGCCACAGCTGCAGTTTGGATCAAAGATTGGTTAACATTAGAAGATTTGAGAACAATAAATATAGAAGAACATGACTTGAATATGGGCTGGCATGCCTATAATGATAAGGATAAAATTCATACAAATTTTCACCACCATATCGTAAGGGGAGCATTGATAAAAAGTTGGAGGAAGATAAAAGAAAAGTATTATGTGAAAATGCCAAGATGGGTATCTCCTCTGGAAGCATTTATAAAACCCACACTTTTAATGGAAAAAAGAGAGTCCTATGATACATTATTAAACAAAAATAATAGTCTAAAGACTATAGAAGACCTACGGATACATAATATAAATCTGATGTGGTGGGAAAGTATACAATTGAATTCCAGATATATTAAAGACACTAAGATTAGCTTCTATAGTAATAAAAATGAATTGGACAAAATTTGGCTTTCATCCAATGATAAAATGATTCAAAAGATTTATAATTACTTATTGGAGGATTATATGCAGGACGAGACAGTTAAAACTTCAATGTTATCTTGGATGCAAGATACAGGATATAATATTGAAATTGATGAGTGGGCTAAAATATGGAAAATAAGTAAGATTCTTAGAGCTGCATCATTTAAAGAAAATATCTATAAAATCTTCCATAGGTGGTACTGGTCACCAGATAGAATTGCTAAATGCTCGGTTAAAACATCTAAAAATGGTTGGAAACGTAAAGTTACTGTTGGCACATTCTTTTATATATGGTGGAGGTGCAGTAAAGTAAATAAATTTTGGTTAAATATTCATAAGATAATACTGGGAATTCTAAATATTAATTTAAAAATGTCACCAGAGACCTATTTATTAAATATAATTCCAGATGGTTATGACCAAAATATAATTCCAGATGGTTATGACCTATTTGTTGATGTATATATTAACTTTGGGTAGGATCTTGATAGCTAAATATTGGAAATCAGATAATCTATCATCGAAAGAGGAATTGGTGCAAAAATTATTAGAGGTTGCTGAAATGGATAAATTAAATATGTTAATTCATGGAAAAGATGAAACTATATTCCAAAAAAGATGGTCAAGAGTTTATAGTTGGATAGAAAAAGAATGATGTATTAGACTCCAAATAATATATAAATTTAAGCACTGTAATATTGATTGTAATTCTGGAAAAATTTATAAATAAACTTGTAAAAAACAACAACAGGAGAATCAGCGGGATGCTTGACTGACTTGTCCAATTTCTTCTTTTTGGTCAAATCCGATGTCTTTGGTACCGAAGCTCTCAGTACCCTGTTGGGGCCATGGAGGTGAAGACAATGCCAAATGAGCTGAGGAGGACATCGGTGGGGCTAAGGATGCTTCAATGATGAGGCTATGGAGCTGAAGAGCCCAGTTTCTTTGTGCCGGTTTCATGAACTTAGTACAGTGAGGACCACTGCCTATCCGGTGGGCCTCACCGAGAGAGAGGAGGCAGAGTTGGTGACCATCAGGAGAAGGGAGCTTAGCTCCACAAGAAGCACCCTTTTAGAAGAAGTCAGCACCTCCCATGCACTGCCCTCACAGACCTCTGAAGGGGGGGGGAGACAAAGATGAAGACAAAATCTAACCAAAATCTACATAGAGTCAGAAGGACAACTAATGACAGAAGGATCGAGGTGAAGTTGGAAAAGGAGACAAAAGACGAACTACTGAGGAGAGAAGGGAGAACAGGTCTGGTCCAAGCAGCAGTTGAAGAGGAACCAAACAGGATGTGCCTTCTCAGCTCTCAGCATGTGCCGGGCATGCCTGCTCCCCAGGGCTTGAGAAGAAAGTGCACCAAGATGACTAAGGAAAGTTTTGCAATTCTCTGAGGTTTGGAGCAGGCACAGTACCCATGTGTGGGACTGCACAGAGATCACAAAGAGCCTATGGCTCTACTGTGCTGAAGGGAGGGGGAGCACTAAACATTCTAGAAGCTTGTAGAAAAATTCTCCACAGCAGGCCTGCTCGGAGGCAGTCCCATGTGGGACTGCACAGAAAACAGAAAGATGAAATCTATATACCTGGATATTCCATGTCCAGGGAAATGCTGATTGCCTCGTTGGGATCAGGAAATAATCCTGGAGGGATTTTTTGTCATCTTCTGGGTGTGGAACAGCAGTCACTGTGGGTGTGGGGGTGGAGGTATTTGTGAATTCCTGCACTGTGCAGGGGTTGGACTAGATGACACTGGAGGTCCCTTCCAACTCTATGATTATATGAATATAAGGTGAAATGATAGCAAAACCCCAGCTTTCTTGTATAAATTGCTTCTGGGTTGGAGCTGAGCACTAGAAGTGCACTAGCCAGGGTGAATTCTTAGCCAATGGGTAACCAGGGCAGCTACCCAAGACCCTATGTTAGACAAATGGGTACCTACCCTTAGAAGGGTAGGGGGCACCCTCCTCCAGGGAGGTGTGTGGAGGAGGCGACGGTGGCGGCAACAGCAATGGTGGCGGCGGATATCAGCTGCAGCAGAGTACCAACGGTGGAGGCGGCATGGTGTGGCGACACGGTGACAGCAGGCAGCAGCAGCAGGGCCAGAAGGAGTGATCCCTAGTGGCCAGCAGTAACATCGGGCGGCTGTCGTCGGCAGAAGTGGAGGCACACGATGACGTCATCTGTGGGCGCGGCGGAGCCTACAGGACGTAGCCGAGGCCAGAGGAGGATGTATCGTGTGCCGGCCCTTCCGAGTGCCAGGAGGAACAGCTAGCTGATGAACCACCGGGAAGAAAGCCAAGCCGAGCCAAAAAGAAGGAACACCAAGCCTCCATCTGGGTGCCGGTAGGCAGCCCCATCCTCAGGTACAGTGTGGCCCAAGTTAGGATGAAATGTGCTTAGCACCCCCTCATGTAAACCGCCCAGGGACCCCCTAGGGGGGTTAGGGCAGTATATGAAATCGAAATTTAAATCAATCAATCAATAAATATGTTGAGGCCCCATCCCCTTGATGAAAAACAGGCTGCTTACCTGTAACTTGTTGGCATCTGAAGTTTAAATGCCAGCAAGATGACAGCCCGTCATCTAGATCGGGAAGATCCATGCGGCAGTTCCAGAGCCACATCGTGATGAGCCGGTTGCACCAGCCTGGTGGAGGGACTGCACCAGCCGCGATTCAGCACCCGTTCACTGATGGGCTGCATGTACGCACACATATATTCTGCACAGTCCTTTCATACAAAAGCCTGTGTGGTTCCCTATTGCCTGGCGAGGCATTTTGTTGGAGAGAGAGAGAGCCAAATGCTACGCCTTGTTGGACTGTATACATTCTGTAAATAAATTGTATATAGCTCTGCAAAAACTTCAAATAGCGTCATAACTGATGATCTTTGAGTGGTCTTCTGTGCAGTACCACGCATGGGTTAGGTGCCTGTGCATGGTCTCATTGGAGAAAATTCTAGAGCTTGCCTCAAAGTCTTTCTGGAGGGCTCTCTTTCCACTCTGGGGATAAGACATGCACCGTGCGTGACTGGAGCGGGGGAGAGAGCCGCCTCCCACTCAGTTCCTTTGACCATGGTAGGTAAGTCTCGACCAAAAAAATCAGCTAAGCGATCAAGAGATGCCAGCAGTGGGGAAGGCCGGGTGGAGTTGTGATACTGCACAGAAGACCACTCAAAGATCATCAGTTACAGGTAAGCAACCTGTTTACCTGTTTCATGGTCTCTGTGCAGTCCCACACATGGGTGATTGATGAGCTGAACCAGGTGGAGGAGGGAGTTGGCAGCTAGGAAAGAAAAAGTGTCAGTGTCAGATATGACAATACAGGTACTACCTGGACTTTCGGTTTCGGCGGAGCGAATGGCGGCCACCTTTCGGGACGCTCCCGAAGGAGGCTAGCCCGCGCGCAGTTGGGGGGGTCTTCGCTTATGCGATTGACCCTAGTGAGCCTTAGGCAAAGGCTCCGAACCGGGGGCGCTTGGGGAGTAGCCTCTTTGCCGGCAGACAGCCGGGAAATTGAGGCTTTCTCCCCGCCCCAATCGGCCCCGCCGCGTAGTGTGTCCCGCATGGGATTTAGCAACGCCACCGATTTCCAGGAGTGAGGCAAAGCGATATGGAATAATATAAAAAGAAGAACTGTCATCAAACCGTGAGTTGAAGGTCTGAATTAAAGTGCAAAACCGATTCCCCCGATAAGCGTGCAAGCGGAGGGAGGAGGGGCGGCTTCTCCCCCCCCCCCATCGAGAAGCGAGATCTATAAAAGGAAAGCTAAGGGGGCGAAAGGAAAGAAAGGCTAGTGACTGTACCTCTGGGGTTTTATTGAAACGGAATTCAACGAGTTCCCTGAGGGACGCAACGTGAACTTGGAAAAAGTAAACAAACAGAAAATATGTCGGCAATGAAAAAGGTCCCACTTAAACCGGAAGAGAAGGGAGGAGGGACTTCCAGTCTGGGCTACCTTCCTTCAGAGCCTGCTGTCAATCAACAGAAAGGCGAGCCACTGCACCCCCTGCTGGATCAAATGCAGAAAATCAATGAAACATTAATAAGCATGCAAGGTGTTCTCAACAGTCAACAGAAACAGTTAACAGAAACGTCTAAGAAGATGGAGGAGATTGCACAAAAATGTCTGGTCTCGACGGAAGATACCAGGAAAATAAAGAAAAGGGTCAACAAACTAGAAAAATACCAGGATGAACAAGAAAAAAGAATCTTAAGGTTGCAGATGGAAAAATCGAATCTGACCCTTCGCTTCCAGGGCATTAAAGAGGAAGAGAAAGAAGATCTCAGATCGACACTAGCGCATGTCTTGGCACCCGTAACTGGCAGAGAAGAGCGAGATTTAAAAGAAGAGATGGATTTGGCCTATAGAGCCTATTCCACCTTTACAAAGAAAAATAATCTGCCAGCGGAGGTGGTTGTCAAGTTCACTAAGCAGCGTACAAGAGATCAGATTCTGCGTGCAGTTTCAGCGGTGCCCTTGAAGATTGGGGAGCAGACTGTAAGAACACTTAAAGATGTGCCTTATGAAATTCGAATGAAAAGGAAAGAATACAAAGGATTGACCACTTTTCTGCAAAGGAATCAGGTGATTTACAAATGGAGATTCCCTGAAGGACTGGAGTTTAAATTTAAGGATAAAAGAGAGAAGATTGACTCCATCTTCAAAGCACAAGAATTTCTGAAGAGACACGCCAGCACGGAGGAAGAAGCAGCACTTGCAACGTGGACAGAATCGAGTAGCGATGAAGACAGCGGCCCTGAGGATGGAGGTGCCGGAGCGGGAGCTGTGAAAGCTAAAGTGGGCCCATCATATAACCTAAGAGATACTAAGAAAAGACTGCCCAAGAAATAATTGTTCACGAAGCGTTGGAATGGAACTGACTAATCATTAACCCCAAAGGACACTACTAACCTTATTAACAGAGATTTTCTTTTTTTTCTTTGAACTTTGTTAAACTTAAAAAAAGACTCTTCAACCACGGTGGATGTCAAAAATATATTCAAATTAACTAAAACTAACCCTCTTTAACAGAATACTCACTCACATCTTTTTCTTAACCCATCTATATACCCTCCCTTTTTCTTATATGAAAAGAATAAATACCTCTCCTCTTTAGGAGAGTTTTATATATAAAAAAAAAATACAGGTACTACCTGAGGGGAATGAAGACTCATGCAAAAAGGGATTGGAGAACCACCTTGCCAAAAGCAGCCCGTCAAGCTCAGACATTGAGTGCATAGTGGGACACGAAGGTTGATGGAGAGGCAGCTACACAGACGTCCTTCAGTGGGATACTGGCCAGGAAAGCTGCCAACGTCGACACTGCTCTTGTGGAGCAAGCAGTGATACAGGTAGGCAAGGGTTGCTTCACGAGTTCATAACATAGGGAGATCATCGAAGTCATCCACTTGTCCAGTCTCTGGGAAGAAATCTTGTCCCCCTTCCACGGCATTCCATAGGACACAGAGGGTGCATTCAGACGGGCTGTTTAGTCCGCTTTCAGCATGCTTCAGTAATGGATTTTATATCCACATTCACACACCCAACATCTGCGCACCATCCCCAGCCATCACTTTCTGGCTCCGCTTTAAAATGGAGTCTTTTGTTACCAGGCCCCCAAGTGGTGTTTTCCTGATTTTCCAGTTCTAGCCGCACTTTTCTGACGTCTGATCACTCCTGTGATGTCGAGCCACTTCCGCTCGGAAGCCCGAGGTTTCCACTCTTTGCCTGCCATTTTATTTTAGCATTGGCGGTATACACACAGGTGGAGCTCCGCTCCCGTGTTATTAAAAACAATATTTAAAGGTGCCTAGTTTTTTTGGTTAGATATGTTCGGGATCTCACAGAGGCCAGTTTCAGGGTAAAACTTTAAAGGGAAGTGTTCCTTTAAAGTTTAAAGGGAAGTATTACAGCAGTTGGTTTGAAGTGGAAATCACTGTTCTGCGCAAGTGCAAAAATTTTAATTCTACAGATGGCTGCCTGTGTGCATGGCCAAAGTGAGAGAGAAAAAAAACACCGACGCATGCTCCCTCATGTGGACAGCGGGGAGCGATGTGGCTGTGCAGTGATCCGGAACAAGGAGGTGTGATTGCGATTCTCCAGGTTAAAAAAAAATGCATTAGGATCGGAGCAATTTAAACTGCTCCCAGCATGCTGTCTGAACACACCCAAAGAGTCTCTGAGATTTACGGAATGGCCACGTCTGATGGAGGTAAAAAGAAAGGGCCTTGTGGATGTAGAGAGAATGTAGGGCCCACTCAGCATTGTCCGTGGAGTCTGGGAAATACGTTGGAAGGGTGGACGATTTCAGCAGATGAAAGGCTGAAACAAACCTAGGTAGAAAGGCAGTATTGGGTCGTAGAAGCACCTTATCCCTATGGAAGACCATATAGGGAGGATCAGCTGAAAAGGCAGCAAGGCCGTGATTAATATTGGAGGCGTAGGCCAACTGTAGTTGAGATTGAGCCATATTACCTTGAAGAACTGGAGACTGCTGAGTAGAGTGCTTGAAGCCCTGCATTATATGGCACGCTATCTTGCCTTCATAACTACTGTGTGCACTTTAATTGAAATTTGTTGATTGTTCAAGTGGTTTTAAATGTTCATATGAATCTTGGCATGTTTGGGCCAAGTAATGTGAGCCACCCTGAGCCCGCCTGCGGAGAAGGGGGGGGCTATAAATGTAATCAGACAAACAAACAAGTTCACAGCGAGCAGCAGTGATTGCAACAAGGAAGGCAGTCTTTCATGAAAGTAAACAAAGATCAAAAGATGCCAAGGGCTCAAAAGGACAACCCATTAACTGCGAGAGAATCAGGGGAAGACTCCAGGTTGGGATCATAGGTTTCCTCAGCAAGCACATGTGAAGAAGACCCTTCAGAAATGACTTTGTGAGACAGTGGGAGAAAACAGTAGCTCCCTCAATGAGTGAATGATGAGCCAAGATTGCTGCAAGATGGACCTTCAACAAAGAATAGGTGAGACCAGAATCTTTCAAGGAGACAAAGTAAGAAAATTTTTTTGAAAGAGACGCATTCGAAGGGTTAAAAGAGTTCCCATTTGTATAGGTGGTAAAACAAGTCCATTTTGCCCAGTACATATGTCAAGTAGATGGCTTATAGAAATTCAAGAGGACTTTCAGAGACAGCAGTTAGGAAGACTATTGCAATATCCTCCAAGCTGTAAGTTTATAAAATTCTGGATCATGATGCAGGACCCAGCCCCATTCCTGGGAGAGCACGTCTGGTACCAGAGGCAGACGGAGGAAAACTAATCTCAACAGGTGGAGCAACTGAGGAAACCACAGTTGATGAGGCCACCATGGGGTGATCAGGATGCAAGAGGCTGCATCTGCCACAATCTTGTGCAATACCCTGGGAATCAAGGGAAATGGAGGGAAGAAGTAAAATAGGCAACTGTTCCATCGATGTAGGAAGGCATCACCCATGGACCTCAGGGATGGTCAACCTTGAGTGAAGTACCAAGGATACTGGGTGTTGTCTGCAATCGCAAACCCATCAATCTCCAGACATCCAAACACCTGGAAAACTTGGGGAAACTAGAGGTTATTGGGATCAAGAGACCACTCAGTTTCCAGTGCAGCCGTGCGACTGATGAGATCTGCATCCACACTGGAGACACCCGGGACCTGAACTGCTGAGATCAAGATGTTGTGAAGGAGACACCAGTCCCCCAAGGTGACTGCTATCTGGCATAGTCATCTGGAGGCTGTCCCACCCCCACTTGTTGATATAAAACACTGTAGCAACATCATCGGAGGCTATTTGAACAGTCCTGCCCAACACTGTCAGTCAAAAGGACTTGAGAACCTGATGAACAGCAATGAGTTTCAGGTAGTTGATGTGGAAGTGAGCCTCTCAGTGCAACCAGGCACCGTGAGCAGATAGAGCTCTGAACTGGGCCCCTCAGTCTCTGAGTGAAGCGTCTGTTGGAGGTTCATCTTGATGGACCACCAGCGAAGGGTAAGCAGAACATCTGGAAGGATGACAAAAGTCCATTCCAACAAGTGGCTTTGCAAACTGGAGGAGTGGATAAACCACAGCTGCAAAAAACTCAATTGAAGTCATGTGTTCAGGACAGCAAAGACTATTGAAGCAAAAAACCCTAAGAGAGCCCCATTATCGATCGAGCCAACTGGGTCAGATGACTGATGAAATTTAAGGCCAGGGCCATAGTGGAGTGTGCTTGAGACTCTGGGAGGAATGTTGTCTTGTGCCCTGTATTGAGGAGAGCCCCTAGAAACTGTAAAGTCCGAGTGGGCTCCAGAAGAGGTTTTGACAAATTGACACAAAGGCCCAAGCAATGAAATAGAGCAAGGGCTGCTCAGATATCCTCCATCAGCTGCATCCTCGAGCAAGCAATCAGAAGCCTGCCTGTGCAGGAAAGGCAGGCTATAAATCGAAAATAATAAACAAATAAATAATAAATATGTAGGGATAAAAAACTATTCCCCACCGGTGGAGTGCTGCAGCAACGTAAGAACATAAGAGAAGTGCCAATGCTGGATCAGGCCAGTGGCCCATCCAGTCCAACACTCCTTGTCACACAGTGGCCAAAAATACCAGGTGCCACCAGGAGGTCCAGCAATGGGGCCAGAACACTAGAAGCCCTCCCACTGTCCCCCCCCCAGCACCAAGAATACAGAACATTCCTTGCCCCAGACCAAGAGTTCCTATCTCTGCCTTGTGGCTAATGGCCACTGATGGATCTATACTCCATATGCTTACCTAATTCCTTCTGGAAGCTGTCCGTGCTTGTAGCCACCATCACCTCCTGTGGCAGTGAATTCCATGTGTTCATCACTCTTTGGGTGAAGAAATACTTCCTTTTATCTGTTCTAACCTAACTGCTCAGCAATTTCATTGAGTGCCCACGAGTTCTTGTATTATGAGAAAGGGAGAAAAGTACCTCTTTCTCTACCTGCTCTATTCCATGCATAATCTTATAAACCTCGATCATGTCACCCCCTCAGCCATCGTTTCTCCAAGCCAAAGAGCCCCAAGTGATTTAACCTTTCTTCATAGGGAAAGTGTTCCAGCCCTTTTATCATTCTAGCTGCCCTTTTCTGCACTTTTTCTAATGCTATAATATCCTTTTTGAGGTGTGGTGACCAGAACTGTACACAGTACTCCAAATGAGGTTGCACCATCGATTTAATCAGGGGCATTATGATACTGGCTAATTTGATTTCAATTCCCTTCCTAATAATCCCAAGCATAGTGTTGGCCTTTCTTATTGCAGTTGCACACTGTCTCAACATTTTCAGTGAGTTATCTACTACGACTCCAAGATCTCTCTCTTGGTCAGTCTCTGCCAGTTTGGACCCCATCAATGTGCATTTATATTTAGGATTTTTGGCTCCAATGTGTATCACTGCACTTGGCCACATTGAACTCCATTTGCCACGTTGACGCCCACTCGCCCATCCTCGACAGATCCCTTTGGAGTGCCTCACAATCATCGCTGGTTCTCACCACCCTGAACAACTTCGTGTCATCTGCAAATTTAGCCACTTCACTGCTTAATCCTAACTGCAAATCATTAATAAACAAGTACTGATCCCTGTGGTACCCCACTGCTTACCACCCCCCACTGAGAAAATTGCCCATTTATACTCATTCTCTGTTTCCTATTAATTAGCCAATTTTTGATCCACAAGAGGACTTGTCCTTTTATCCTGTGACTATTGAGCTTACTTAGGAGCCTTTGATGAGGAACTTTATCAAAAGCTTTCTGGAAGTCAAGGTAAACAACATCTATTGGATCCCCCTTGTCCACATGTTTGTTCACTCCCTCAGAGAACACTAAGAGGTTAGTGAGACAAGATCTTCCCTTACAGAACCCGTGCTGAGTCTGCCTCAATAGTTTTTGTTCATCAGTGTGCCTACTAATTCTTTCCTTAATAACAGTTTCCACCAACTTATTTATTTACACCTCACCTTTCTCCCTAATGACGACCCAAAGTGGCTTACATTGTTCTCTTCTCCATTTTATCCTCATGACGTAGGGGACTGAGGGTCAAGCTACACAACGTGACTTCTAGTGAGCCGCAGTCTAGCATACTCTGCACTATGGTACTGAGCAGAATTGAGCCTTTATAGGCTTTTAAAATGCAGTTAAAAGTGAGCTGGATCTGGGAAACTTGGATAATACTCACTAGAAATCACATCACGATTCAGACTTAGCAGAAGGTAGCCCTGGGCAGCCTCTTAGGAAAAAAAACAGCCTATGTGGAAAAAGAATGGAGAAATGTTGGTTTCAATTTAGCCAGCAGGGCGGGAGGGGGAGGGCTTAATCCAGAAGCAACCTTAGCTCCCCTTCTTTTAGCTATTCTGGATAAACTTCATGCCACTTCTTATTTTATTTATTTATTTCTGTGGATATAATTATTAACTAAGATCAAGGAAGAAGACATCTCCTATTTGCTTACCTATCTGCTTACCACCCTCCACTGAGAATATTGCCCATTTATACTCATTCTCTGTTTCCTATTAATTAGCCAGTTTTTGATCCACAAGAGGACTTGTCCTTTTATCCTGTGACTATTGAGCTTACTTAGGAGCCTTTGATGAGGAACTTTATCTAAGCTTTCTGGAAGTTAAGGTAAACAACATCTATTGGATTCCCTTGCCCACGTGTTTTTTCACTCCCTCAAAAAATACTAAGAGGTTAGTGAGACAAGATCTTCCCTTACAGAACCCATGTTGAGTCTGCCTCAATAGTTTTTGTTCATCAATGTACCTAATAATTCCTTCCTTAATAACAGTTTCCACCAATTTACCCAGTATCAGTGTCAGACTGACTGGCCTGTAATTTCCCGGATCTCCTCTGGAACCCTTTTTAAAGATGGGAGTGACATTAGCTACCTTCCAGTCCTCGGGAATAGAGGCAGATTTTAATGAAAAATTACATATTTTTGTCAGGAGGTCCACAAGTTCACATTTGACTTCTTTCAGAACTCTTGGATGTATGCCATCCGGGCCTGGTGATTTATCAGTTTTTAAGTTGTCTATCAGTCATAGGACCCCCTCTCTCATCACCTCAATCTGACTCACCATTATTTTGGTAAACACTCGAGGAGTGGTGGAGAGACTGAAGGACAAAACTCTGTATTGGTAATAATGGACATTGATGGCAAATAGAAGTAATTTGTAATGTTGCAGATCGATGAATGCCAACCAGCTGTCCTTTAATAGAAGGGGAAGAATAGACTGAAGGATAACCACATGGAACTTCCTGTACCTGATAAACAGGTTCAGATCTCAAAGATCCATGATTGCCCAAACACCACCATCCTTTTGGGGTACTGTGAAGTACTTGGAGTAGAAGATGAGAGTTCATCACACCACCAGAAGGATTTTGATGGCTCCCTTGTGGAGAAGAGTGTCCACTTCTGTCAACAGTGATGGAGAAGGTGACATGAGGATGAAATGTCAGTCAGTCAGTCAGTCGGTTAGCCTTTATTGGCATAAAACAATACCTTAAAAGAGGATTACTATAAGAAAATATAGATATAAAACCATACATATAAAACCAAGTATTTTGCAAACTACATAGTATTGCATAAAGTTACATAAAACAATTTGTTAGAAAGCGTTGCTCATTTTCATAGTTTTTCCTGACGTAGCTCTATAGCTGATTGTAAAAACATGGCTACCTTCATTGATATTTCAGTAGCAGAGTCATTTAGAAGACGGTGCACTTTTAAAGCATCAGGAAGGTCCGTCATGTTGGCTAAAATAGGGTTTAAATATCTAAAACATATATCTACATAAAATTGGTAGCGCAAACAGATATGTGAAAGTGTCTCAATGCATCCAGAGTTACAATGGCAAAGTCTAGATGTATATGTTATATTATTGTATCTCCAATGCAAGATTGCTGATGATAGTGCATTGAATCTTGCCAGTGAAAAGGCTCTGTGCTGTTATGGTGCTTGTATATCAGATAGGTATGGGGCCATTCGGCCTACAATGAAGGGAATCTCAAAGTTCAGAGGGGAGCAAGATTTGTTGGCTAAGCTGTACAATCTTTGTGTTTTTCAGTGTCAAGGACTCTGTGTTTAATCATCTGAAAAGCACCCATAAAAGGGAGCATAAGCAGTGAGTCCAATGGGATGCCCATGGCAGTTATTTTGTTCTCAATGTGTGGTAGCCAGTTAGACATGTTTGACTCTGTGAGCATTTGTTGTGTAAGGTTCCCTTGGTCTACATTGTAATGTAGACACAGTCAATATTTTATTGTCATTAGTCACACACCAGATTCCATAGAATTTAACTCAGTTTCTAAACACAAGGCTGCATGAGGTACACAGCGTGGCATTCCCATGATCTTTCGAAGAAATTTAGATTGAACATGTTCTATTGTGCCATTAAGTGCACTTATCCATATTGGAATACCATACATGAGTCGGGGGATTACTTTGGCCTTGAAGACTTTTAATGCAGCTGGTATGAATTGATTGCCTCTGGCGTAGAAGAATCGGAAAATGGCAGAAGCATTTATGTTGGCCATATTTATTGCTGAATTATGCTGCACAGACCAAGATGCATTATACTGGAAGTGCAGACCTAAGTATCTAAAATTTTTAACTTGTTCAATTTGTTTGCCTCCAATTGTCCATTTGAATGGTTTCCAAGTTTTGGAAAAGACAAGTATTTTTGATTTTTCATGGCTTAAAAGTAATTTATTTGTTATGATATATGAAAGACATCTATTTAGTGAACGTTTTAAGCCAACTTTGGAGCAGGACAATAGTACCATGTCATCCATATATAGCAGTAGAGGGACATGGACAGAGCCCAGTTTAGGAGCATGGCATCGACAGCTTTGAGGTAAGGGGAGAGATCATTAAGGAACAGGTTAAATAGAAAAGGTGCTAGTATACAGCCTTGTTTGACTCCTTTGTTTGATGAGATTTTTGAAGTTAATTTCCCTGTCAGTGAACATTTGATTTGGCATTTTGTTGATGTATATAGCTTTCTTATAAGGTTAAGGAGTCTCTTATCTATGTTTAGTTGTTGTAGTTTAGCCCAGATGAGTTCCCTGTTGATTGAATCAAATGCCCCTTTAAGATCTATGAAGGCAGCATATAATTTTACATTGCTCTAATATAATGCAATGGTCTAAAGTAGTTTTCCCTTTACAGAATCCCAGCTGTTCCAGGCCTAAAACTCTCTGTTCTGTCAGAGGATGAAATGATGAGAGGTCAGGAGCGAAACAAACTCTATGGCATACTCCACCCAGATGATGGTCAGGACTCGATGATCAGTGGTAATGTCCTCCCATGATGCCAGATACAGAAGAAGTCAGGTGCTCATGGGTGGAGTGATGGAAAGAGGAGGAGGCGTTAGGCAAACAAGGTGGTCAAACAGACTGCTTGGCAACCATGCACGTCTAAGAAGAGCAATCAAGGAAACCAAGGTCTTGGAGGAACAAGCATCAGCATGACGTATTGAGTTAATTTGCTGTTTGAAGATCACATAGATCCCGGAGAGTGTGGAGGAGAGCGTGGCAGAAAGCGTAGGCCTAGCATTCTCTGGTACAGCATTCAAGATGGGTCAGATGGCTGAGGCTATATTGCAGGCATAGGCTGCTAAATAGCCTGGAATCAATGTATGCATTCACAGAGGAGACTGCATAGATCTTCTTAGCAAGCGCATCCACGCTGTGACCTTGTCAATCCAGGAGAACCAACTGATGGGCTTATTTAGACTTAGGATGGTTGAATAAAAACTTCCCCGAAGATTCCTGGATCTTATATAATGCATCATAGTGTTTAGAAAATGGAGGCACTGAGGCAGGATGATCCCAGGATTCCTTCAAGATGGATAAATGTACTGGAAGGAAAGCAAAAATGGTAGATGGAGGCAGCTCAGCTTGCACCAACTTATGGACAACATCCGTGATCGTAGGTGTATCTGTTGCACACTGCACCTGGAGAGCAGTTGCCAGTCTGGTGATAAGTTCTAGGTAAGCTTTCGGACCCTCACTAGGGGAAAGAGAACCCCAACATACCACATTGTCCTCCTGAGAAGTCACCTCAGCTTCTACATCTCCGGAGTAGGAATGGTTTGAATCTTAGTCCAAGGACATCAAGAAGGATGGTGGGGTGAGCTGGAAGCAAGCAGAACCTGAGTAGACTGATCAGGAAGTCCAGATGGGGCATGATGAGCCTGACCATGAGGTGCCAAGGCATCTGGAATCAGAGTTCCCAAATATGGAGAGTGTACAGAAGTGTAGGAGGTGGGACGATGGCTATAAGACCATGAGGTAGCATGATGTGGAGGCATGCAACCATAACAATCAGAGTGGTGATCTTAATGGGGCATCAGTGACTTTGAATAGGAATGACAACAGGTAGAATGGCAAGGCCTCCAAACAGGGGACCAAGATTCTTGAGGTGATCAAGATCAAGATTGAGAGGCAGAATGATAATATCTAGGCTCTTTGCAGTCATAGTGTGATCATGGAGAGTGAGACAGACTCCATAAACCTTGAGCCCTGTCATCAAGCAGGTGGAGAAGAGGGCGGCAGTCTCAAGAGGCAGACCAATGCTTCTGGACAGAGGACGAGACATATTGAGAAGGTGGAGACATAGACTGCAGCTGTTGGGTTCGTTGGCCCGGTGTGAGGTAGTTGGTCTTAGAAGAGAGAACCAGCATCAACACAGGAGGCTGATCATCACTATTTTGGACTACAGTAGATGCAGGGCAACCAACCGGGATCGATGTCAACAGGCTGGAAATAATGAAGGGATCGAGCAGAGGAGTGGCAGGCGAGCTCGAATTTTTGACTTTGAAGTTGAGGCCTTGGTACCAACCAGTTTCTTGGACTTATGGGGCTTTTTTGATGGTTTGAATGGAACCACAGAGTCCACTGGTTTTTGAGTAGACACCGAGGAGGATCAAGAGGCAGCCAAAGACATTCCGGCATGAAAGGCAACTTCTAATAGTACTGCCTTGAGGTGGGCAGCTCAATTACAAGGGGCCTGCTTAGTAAACTGAGCACAGTGAGGGCAACTCTCGACTCGGTGCTGTTCCTCAAGACAGAGAAGACACAAATTGTGTCCGTTGTTGGAGGGGAGCTTCGCAGGACAGCAGTGACACTCCTTAAAAAAGAGAGTGCGGCCCATACGCCCAACTTCCTGACAAGGGAGAGGGAGGGGAAGGGAGGGAGGGAAGAGAACAAAAGGAGGATCAAAAGAAGATTAAAAAAGCTTTTTTATATAGAATGAAAAAGAAACTAAAGTATAAGAAGAAATGTACAGAAGAATCAAAGACGGACTTAGCCAAGGCGAAGCGAGGAACGATGAAGAGAGGTGTGAATACAAGGGTGGTCAAAGAAGAACTGAGTGGGAGGCGGCTCTCCCCCGCTCCAGGCATGCACAGTGCATGCCTGCTTCCCAGAGCAGCAAGAGAACCTGCCCAAAAGACTCTGAGGCAAACTCTAGAACTTTCTCCAATGAGGTTGTGTGTACCCAACCCATATGTGGGCCTGCACAGAGACCACAAAGAAGATCAGCGGGTTCCTGCAGCTGCTGCCACTCACATCTACCCCATCTGGGGCTTGGGGAGCCAGATTCCAGTGGTGGTAGTAGCTCCCATGGGCCTCACTCAGGGCGATAGTTATCCCTTGCTTGGCCCCAGAAAGGGAGGGGCAGTGATTATATGGCCCCATCCTGGACTTTTGCCCAGGGCCCCAAAATCACAAAGACTGTCCTTGGCCCTAGATCCTTGGCACCCCACTGTAATTCTTGCTAAATAGTGCCTTCATAATGGTTATCCAGGATGCCCTTGAGCACCAATCTTGCCCAATGGCCAGAGGGATCAGAAGGAAGAAAACAGCCTCCCATTCTATAGTGTCTGAGGCAAAAGATTACAAACAGTACAATCTAGATGGGAACAGTAATGAGTCCCATTTACTGATGGTTAAACACATGACCATTCCTTATACTAACTCAGGTCACTGGTCTATCAAGGTCTACTCCGACTGCTGGCAGCTCTCCAGGGTCACATTACCTACTACCCTTTTAACTGGAAATGTTGGGGGCCAAATCTGGAAGCTTCTTCATGCAAAGCAGATGCTCTGTTACTGAGCCATGGCCCCAGTAGCCTCTCGTGCAATGAACTGTGTCTTAAAATTCAGATAAGATCTTCATTCTCAAAAATAAGTGCCATGAAACATAACAGATGGTCTTTATTTTAGAATCCTACACATCAATGGAATTAGTACTGGAGCTCTGCATATCTGTTTTTGCAGTTTAGAGCTGTCAGCTCAGCAATATTTTCAGTAGGAGGCTGAAAATACTTTTACAGATCATTTCTGTCCTATTACAGCATGCTTTCCTTCTCTGCTTTAAGTGCCTGAAGCATCTCCCCTCATCTTAATTTCACATGCATATTACCGTGCTCATGGGTGTCAGACTCTTAGACAAAGTTACTCTCAACAACACTCACTGGAGATTATTTGTTTATTGAAGAATAAAGATGTTCCAAGCTAAGAACGTTGTTGAGTCAGAACTGAGGTTCTGGTGTGAACCCCCCCCCCAATTATACATGGTTCAAATGTAGTCCCCTCCAATCACACTGCCCATTCATTCCCACCTAATAAGCATGCTTCCAACTCCCCACCTGTAAATCATCCCTTCATCATCTCAGCTAAAGCGGTAAGCACAGGCACAGACTAAGGCCATCTGGCCATCATCCCTGGGAAAGGGAGGTATCTTCAGAAGAGTTACATGAGATGCATTGCTCTACAATAAAGCCATTTTCACTCTCACACATTCACACACACCCTCCTTTGGAATTTCCCCAAACAACAAGGCAAACGAGGCATCGAGTGTGACATTCTGCCACCCCAAGGCCCTCACCACCACCCCAGCTTGAGGGGGTGCCATTTATTAAAAGTGCACTAATCTGGGAGCGTTAATATGTTCCTTGTGCACCCATTCATTATGATTGGGATCAAAGTCCTACTTTTTTTTTTTTTTTGCAGATCATAATCCTGTTATTTTTGTATTGCAGGATGCTCCAAAGAAAAATAGATGGACTCTCAATATGTTTTTAATAAAAAAATAATAATTTCAAATCTTCTTTGAACAAAATATCCAACCAGACATCTCTATTAGAACAGTGTGGAACGAGTTCAAGGAATACGCTAGAGGATGGATAATTAGAGAATCAGACCATATAAAAAAACAAAGAATGGAAAAGTCTATACAAATCAAGGAACAAATTAAGAACCAAGAAGAAAATCCGAAAAAAACCACTACAGTAAACCAATTAAGAGGGAAATTAAATTTTTTACAACATCAAATGAACTGTCTGTTGTCAGAAGAAATAATTAAAAAAATTATGTATGCTAAACAAAACTTCTTTGAAAATGCTAACAAACCAACTAGATGGTTAGCATATAAATTAAGGAAGGAAAAAAGAAAAAAAGAAATATAAAGATTTTAAAAGGAAATGAAAAGAACATACCTAATGATATAAAGAAAATTATTGAGAACTTTTATAGAAAGCTATATCAAAAAGAAGAAGCTATATCAGAAGAGATTCAAAAATTCTTGAAGGAGCACAATTCAATGAAATTTACTGAAGAGCAAAAGAAAAATTTAAATGAACTAATAACTACGTATGAAGTAACAGAAGCATTAAAGAAGCAAAAAAATGGAAGATTTGTATTCACTTACCGTGAAGCTTCCTTGGTGGTCCAGGAGTGAGGCAGTCCTTACTCTTGGGAATAGGCTCCTCCTCTGGAACAGGGTCATTTTCCTCAGATCAGTCCAGGAAGGGGAGGGGCCTGCCCCCTGGGAACATCCCAGTCATCTCCATGCCGTGCATCCCCTAACATCACACTAAGGAAAAGAAAAACACTTCTCCCCACCATAGTGAAACTCAATTTTCAGGGCAACCAGCCTTGTAACTTTATGCCCTTCCAACGGGTGTAGACCAGGGTTGAAACCCTCTGTCGTTCTCTCACCTGATTAACTCACAATTTTTTGTTTTAGCATCTCAGAGAAACTTCTTTCAGTTTCTATATCCCAAAAAATAACCTTTGGAAGCTGCCCCCCAAAACTGGGTGGGTAGGACCGCCTCACTCCCAGACCACTGAGAAAGGAAGCTTTACAGTAAGCGAATACAAATCTTCCATTCTCCTGGGAGTGGGGCAGTCCTTACACTTGGGACATAAAATAGCAGTGTGCCCAGGGTGGGAAATCCAGCTTCTGGTTTATAGAGTGCGCTGCAGCACACCCCAATGAAAAGCCGCCACAGCCAAGGTCAGCTTCTCTACTCTATAGCACTGTACTCTATAGAATTCCAAGAGGCCACCATACCTGCCATCTCCAAGGATGGGAAATAAGCTGCTGACATAGCAGCCCCACACAGAGAATATGCTGCAACACCTTTGGGTGGATTCAGCCCTTGAGCCTTGCTTGCAACAATGATGCCATCCCTAAAACCACCTACTTAAGGTAAAAGGCAATACCAGTTGACCTTAGGAAAATATCCTAAAGGAAACAAATAGGGTATCTGAATCATGCCAATGCTTGTTCTGTCAGTATAAAAACTGAATATCCTATGGACATCTAGGCAATGCCATTCCCTTTCCTTGTCATGCCCATGATTGGGACACAGGAAGGTAAGACAATGGTCTCTGACGTGAAAGAAAGGGATTAACCTTGGGAACGAAGGCTTGATCCGAGTGTAACATCACCCTATCATTGTGGAAAACATGGAGTTCCCTGTCAACTGACAGGGTCCTCAGTTCCAACACCTGCCTAGTTGATGTTATGTCTGCTAAAAACAAGGTCTTGAATGTTAATTCCTTGAGACTCCATGGTTCAAAGGTTTTCTACACAATGCTCTCAGGACTCTATGTGGGTTCCAAATCAGAAACCTCTGCACTTGTGGCAGTTTTGACCATATAGTAACCCCTTAGGAATCTCTTAACATGTGGATGGCAATTTAAGGGACTTCCCTTCCTTGCTGCCATCACTGCCGATATGGCTGCCACCTGTCACTTTAATGTACTCACTCTTAGCCCTCTATCAAAACCATCTTGGAGAAAGCTAAGATGCCTCTAACTGACGCATTTAATGGTTCCCAATCACGTTCTGAACACCAAGAGTGAAGAACCCGCCAGGTTGTGTTATACACCCTATTTGTGGAGCTCTTCCTAGAAAACTAATATGGTGTCTGTCACCCTGTCAGGGTAACTGTGGGGAGCGGTGGCGCAGTGGGTAAAAGCCCCTGCATAACTATAACATCTGAACTGTCAAGCTTTATCAGTTCTAGCCCCGCGCTGGTGTGAGCAGCCAAGCCTTGTCCCTAGCTCATTGTCAAAAACTGAGTAACTGTAAAATCGCTCTGAGCCCACAGGTGTGTGGGAAAAAGCGATCAATAAATCAAAAGTATTATTATTATTATTATTATTATTATTATTATTATTATTATTATTAACTCAACCCTTCTAGCTGTTTCTGCTCGACCTCCAAGCTGTTAGGTTTAGGAGGGCTGGGCGAGGATGTTGTGCCAATTCTAGTGTCAATAAGTTCTTTCCCAGTGGTAGGCACCATGGTCAACAATCTCTTCAGATCCTGGAATCAAGCTCTTTGTGGCCAAAAGGGTGCTATCAACACTAATTCCACCTTCTGCTCCAACAGCTTCTGAATCACCTTGTGAAACATTTAAGTCAGTTGGAACGTCCCTGTGGTCAGTCGCAGTTCAGAACATTTGTTCCAGTTGCCCGCTGGTTTTCACCTCTGGATATGAAACACAGAACTTGATGATTCTGGTCTGTGGTAAAGAAGTCAATTTCCACCATCCTGTACCTTTTGCAGAGCTGTTGAAAACCCAACCCTGAGCCAGCTTCGGCAGGGATGGCGGGGTAAAAATCTAATAAATCAAATCAAACTTGCAGAGCATCCATACAGATTGGTCTAATCATATCTACTCAGCCAGTCCGTCAATGCACTGTCCTGGCCTGCCACATGGACCACCTCCGATGACTGTAGCTAGATCTTCGCCCATCTGATCAGGTCACTCACTTCTGCATATAAGATCCAAAATCTGATTCCTTATGCCTTTGTTGTCATATTGTCTGTGTGGACTAGAACATGATGATCTGTTAGTCTCTTGGAGAATTCCAAGAGCCCCAGCCTGGTGGCTCTGAGTTCTAAAAAATTTATACTCTGTGAGGTCTCTTCCTGAGACCAAACCCCTTGTGTCATTGTCCCTTGAGAGTGAGTTCTCCACCTTGGCAGACTTGCGTCTATGGTCATTACCACAGACACACAAACAATTCTTTTAATGGCATTTCACAAGAGTAAAGACATAATATCTGAGAAATTTTAAAAAAATCAGATTCTGCATAAAATAGAATTCCGTTAAAAATTACCCTATATTGAGTGCCTACAAAATTTTGCTATGTGTACAGGCAGCAGCCAGTAAAAACTTTGCCACAAGTTTGGTTATGTCTTCCTCAGTGCTATTCAACAGAAATAGTAGTTTGTTCGGCCTGGAACAATCTAACACTCTACCCAAAATTGGTGATAAACTTCATTTCCTAATGGAAGCATAATAACAACATTCAAACAGCACATGGTACACTGTTTCAATTGTTTCACATGTACAACAAGGGCAAAGTGTATTGGCAAAGGGAATACTTTGGAATCTTCCAAATAAAATTGCTGGGAGTAAAACATTAAGCCTAGCCAGTGTAAAAATTCTGCGCAGTTTTGGAGATTGCAGTTGAAAGAAATAACTGTCCAAGTGTCCTACCATGGGACATATCCCATGGTTCAGAGGGGAACAAGTCTTATTGGCTACATTATACAAGTTCCACAACTCTGCCTCCAGTAATCTGCTCCTTATTTTGTGGAACACCTCCATTTCAGAGAGCATCAGCATAGATTCAATAGAGATATTCAAGGATCTCAGTTTTTTCTCTATTATGGCAAGCCAGGGTGAGCCCTCAGTCTTAGTTAACATCTGATAACTACAGCTAGTGGGATCCGAGTTATAGTGCAGTCGGGCCCAATATTTGAACATCATAAGCCACGCCCTCTTAGACATAGGGCTTTGACCACATTCCAGACAGAGGGCCTCGTATGGGGAGCAAGGTGGAACACTTAGTTATCTTTCTTAAAAAACTCAAATGCACCTGTTCAATTGACTTATTATCTGCCTTGATCCACACAGTGGCTCGATAAAGTAGTTGGGGCTCTATTTTTATATTAAATTTTAACACAGATGGCACAAATAGGTTCCCCCTCTCTGAGAAGTAAAACCATTGGAGGGCATTGACATTTGCCTTAAGGTTGTTAGTTGCTATCCTACGTTGGAGTGTCCAGTTTGTGCTGTGGTCATCACCATCCTCTTTAGTTTTCAGATTGGGGATCCCCGTTGCAAACAAGAGTTCCAGCCACCACTGCAGCTGATGCTGAAGTTGTTTTGGCAACTGTACCAGCTTGTAGCCCTAACTGGCCACCATATCCTGGTAAGATAAGGGGAAATGTATGTAGCAGTCTGGCATGGAACCTTGACCACTGAAGCACTTCATGGCTTGACACCACCATGCTCAGAAGCTTGGCCAGTACCATACCCTCTATCTTGCATTTTTTTAAGCCTGCCTATGGTCAGAAGTTGTATGTTGTGTTGTCTCTCCTAAGTGCCTATCTGCACCCCTAGGTGTACCCTTGATTGAGAGGCGTTTAGAGTGCCCTTCTCCATGTTGACCATGAAGGCATGGTCCCTCAAAAAAAAAAAAAAAAAGGAATCACCATCTCTGATGCTTTCCTGCTCTGCTGGTAAGAAGGGGCCTTGACAAGGATGTGATCTAGAGATGGCAACAGCAGCACTCCCTGAAGTCTCAGATGTGTTACAATGGCCACCATAAACTTGGTGAACCCTCTTGGGAATGACTTCAGGTGGAAAGGCAAAACTGGTACTGAAGTGCTTCCCATCATACGCAAAGCGTAGGAACCTGCGGTGAGCCTCTTGAATTGGGATGTGTGAATCGTCCTCCTATAGATCAATGGATGCCAGGAAATCCTTTGCTTGAACATCTGCCAGAATGGACTTCAGAGTTTTCATCCTGAACATTCTAGTCCTGATGCAGTTGTTTAGGCATTTTAGGTCCAAAATTTCCCTATCATCCTTATTCTTCTTTGGCTCTGGGCATGATATCCTTTTGGAGTCACAACAGGACTGACACGTTTTTTGTTTTGTTTTGTTTTTTTAACATAGAACACGTCTTTATCTTCAATAAGATATCTGTCAAGTCCCTCTCTGAAAAGGTTTATGCCCCTGAAGGGAACTGCTTTAGCCTGTGCTACAGGGTCCCCATCCCAATTCTGAGCCACGTGTTCCTTCTGGCTGCTACCCTGCATGCCATGGCTCTAGCTAACTGTTGCAGGATGTCCAGTGAAGTATCTGCCACAATCACTGTCATTACGGCAACCTCCTTAAGTTTGTCTTTAAGTTCTTTTGGGACTCCACTATCAGTTGAGGCTAGTCCTGATGCCCAAGAATGTGCCGCCCTGGCAAACACCAAGCCTGCTGTTGATATCCTGATGGAGCAGGATGAGACTTCGAAGTCTTTGCATAAGGCTTACTGAAATCCCCTATCGCTGGGGTTTTGGGCAATCTATCTGCATCCATAGGTTGAGCTGGAGATCAAGCTAGTCCCAGGTTCGTCCACCATTGGCACCTTGAGTCTCTTGGTAGCCTCTGGTATCAGGGAATAAAGTTTGGAAAAAACATCTGTTGGTTAGTTGTTAGCTTGGAAGGGTGTTCCCACTCTGCCTTCATCCTACTATAAAAGGCTGCAGGCAGTTAGAGGCTTGCCCTTGCCTGCCTCAGCGTAGCAACCTTGGACTTCCTTGGTTGTCTCCCATCCAAGTACTAACCAGGACAGACCCTGCTTAGCTTCTGAGATCTGACAAGCGTGGTCGAGCCTGGGCCATCCGGGTCAGGGCTGGCAACCCTGCTTGTGGTACTGCCGGTCTGTACATCGTCTGGCCAGATTCCACCAGAAGTTCTGGGTCAAAATCATCGTTTTCCTTAAGTCTGGAGGAAATTCTAAGTATTTGAAAAGTAATCTCACATACAGCTCTTGAGGGAAGAGCCAGGACTGTACTGTTGGCACCACTCCCTCTCCTTCCTTTGACCAGTCCCATTCTACCCTATCTGAGGGTGGAACTGGGGCATCTGAGTCCTTCCTGGCCCTTTTACAGCCATCAAGTCGCAGCCCACTTATGGTGACTCCTTGGGGTTTTCAAGCAGGAAATGTTCAGAGATGGTTGGCCTTGCCAGCCTGTGTCATGCCTCTGGCATTGTTTGGTGGTCTCCCATCCAAACAACAACCAGGGCTGACTGTGCTTATTTGATGAGCTCAGGCTATCCTGAGCTATCCTTGCTGCCTCCGTTTCCTGGTTCTCCATAGAATCTTGCGGGGACTTATGATCTGAACAGATCTGACTTGCTAAGTGTACTGCCCCTAAATCTGCTATAGCCTCTTTCTGGCAGGCAGTGGAGGTGGTGGAAATGCTATCAAGTAGCAGCCCCGCATGGTTTTCAAAGCAACAGACAGCTACAGCTGCTTAACTTCCAAAATCTGATCAAACTGGGTTAGCCTGGGCCATCCAGGCCAGAGCCACTGCCCTTGCCTGCCTCAGTGAAGTGACCCTTGACTTCCTTGGTGGTCTCCCATCCAAGTACTAATCAGAGCTGACTCTGCTTAGCTTCTGAGATCTCAGCAGATCAAACTAGCTTTGGCTATCCGGCTCTGGGAACTGGGAGTTCTGACTGGCAGCCATTTTCTATTGGCTTGCCTGGGAGTGAAAGCAAAAGTAAGTCTGCCATGGGGGTCCAGAGAACCAAGATGACCACCATCATTTCTCCCACCTTCCTATGGCTTTTCCTGGGCCTTCTACCTCCCTGTCTGTTCCATGGGAACTTTCCCTCTGAGGGGGAAAAAGGAGGAGGGGAAGGGTTCTTTAATCCACTCCAGCCTGTCCCAGGTTGGGGAGGTTGGAAGCCCTCTTCATCCTCCCTGAATAGCTCAGGGGTTTGCTTGGGGTTTTTCCCCAGTCTACCACCCTGCCCTTCTTCGCCTCCAGTCTAGGTTTTTTGGCACCGTAAGGGCTTACCATGATTCTGGTGAGGATTAGAGGCTCCTGGCTTGTCTATTCCACGCTGGGACCTCCAAGACTGGGGAGATTGCTGGGCCTGCAGCATTGCCCCGGTCTCCTTGCAGACTCAGCCGCTTCCCCTGATGTGCATTGGAAGGGGAAGCGACCTTCAGCCACAGGCTCCAGCCTGGTGGCTTCAGCCTGGTAGGAGTCTGTGTACACAGCCTTGGCTGCTGGGGATCTCCCAGTTCCATCGGCTTAATTTGCAGTCTACTGCAGTTTGAAATAATGGAGAGAGAGGGTCTCTCCCTTCTCCTTCTCTTCTTCTCATTCCTGGATTGCTGCACTTTACAGAGTGCCTGTGAAACATGTCCTGCTCAAGCAGCAGGGCTGGTACGACTGGGATGTTCCCACGGCACAGGCCCCTTCCCTTCCTGGATTGATCTGAGGAAACTGACTGTCAGAAGACAGCCATGAGCCTTTTGTTGCCAAGTACACTATATTCATTGTTTCTCGTATTGTTTCCTGCTTCTGCGCTTGCGCTTAGTTGGCCAGCTGCAACTGTGGGAGAACTCCTTCCTGCCGTCTGTTATCGGGATGGCTTTGACGAAGAGGCTATGGAGCGGTTTCTCAGTTTAGGGAAAGTTTCCACTCCTATGTGACTAGGCGGTGGGGGGGAGAGTTCTCCCGGTCATTAAGTAACACCCTGCCGGGAGTTTTTCCCCATGCACGCTAAGAATTCATTCACTAGTTTGGCTTTGCATCATGCTATAACTGCATTTGGCCCGGCCTAGACGGGCATTCCTGAGGGACTCCACGCAGACCACCTGGGTACTGCCGGGCAGCCAGAGTAGGGACAGTCTGTTCGATCCCCACCCGAGTTTTGGGATAACGCCGGGTCGCACACCCAAGGGCGAAATTAGAATGGACTCCTAAATGCCAGGAAGCGTTTGAGCAATTGAAACAACTATTCACCATGGAGCCAGTCCTGGCCCACCCTGATGAGAAAAAAAAAAATTGTGGTGCAGGTTGACATGTCCGATACTGCCATGGGGGGGCGATTTTGCAAGAGGGGGCCGATGGGCAGCTACACCCTTTAGCCTATGTGTCTCGTAAATTTAATGAAACAGAAAGGTTCTGGCTCGTTTGGGACAAAGAAGCAGCTTCTATCCATTTGGCCATTGCTACTTGGCGGCATTGGCTGGAAGGAGCCCAGGTGCCCTTTGAGGTCTGGACTGATCACAAAAACCTTGAGGTCCTACAAAAGCCCCGCAATCTCAATGCCAAACAGTTCCGGTGGGCAGAGCTTTTCTCTAAGTTCCAATTTACCCTCCATCATTTTCCTGGGCATTCAAACCCGCTGGCAGATGCTCTTTCTCGCCTTCCCCAGCATGATAGAAAGAGGGTGGAGGTCCGAGAGTCCTTCTTCACTCCCTCCCAATTGAGCGGGGCTGTCGTGACTTGGAAACGAAGTATGCCAGAACTAACCCAGTCTAGCCCCAGAGCCCCTTGGGAGGAGAGGTTTGCCAAAGAGATAACTACTGCAGAAATTCAAGACTTGCAAGCACAAGGGTTTTTGGAGCGCTGGGAGAACGGTTGCTGGTACAAAGGAGAAAAGCTTTTTGTACCTGAAACTCTGAGGGGGGAGGTGTTATGGTTGGTGCATGGCTCCAAACCAGTGGGGCAGTTTGGCTTCGTAAAATCATTACATTTGCTGCAGAGATCTTTTTGGTGGAAGCAGATGCGAAAAGACCTGTCCACCTTTGTGCAGTTGTGCCAAACTTGTAGCATGTGCAAACCAAGAGGGGGCAAACCCCCTGGTCTGTTACAACCGTTGCCGAGAGATGTAAAAGTGATTGCACCACTTGGGAACAGTGACCATAATGTCATTGAGTTTAACATTTATACAGATAGGCAGTTGCCCAAAAAGACTTGACGCAACCACTTTTAACTTTAAAAGGGGTAACTTCTCTGGTATGAGGGGACATGTGAGGAAGAAATTGAAAGGAAGAGTGGAGAAGGTCAAAACCATTGGGGAAGCTTGGAGACTATATAAAAATACAGTCCTAGAAGCTCAGAAAAAATATATACCGCAGGTTAGGAAAGGTACAAATAGGTATAGAAAAAAGCCTGCATGGTTCACAAATAAAGTAATGGAAGCTGTAAAAGGTAAGAAGGATTCGTTTAAGCGGTGGAAAGCTAGTCTTAGTGAGATTGATAGAAGGGAACACAGACTATGGCAAATAAAATGCAAGTCTGTGATCAGGCAAGCAAAAAGGGAATATGAGGAGCATATCGCAAAAAACATAAAGGCCAACAATAAAACTTTCTTCAAATACATTAGAAGTAGGAAGCCAGCCAGGGAGGCAGTGGGGCCCTTGGATGACCAAGGGGTAAAAGGAGTAGTGAAGGATGGTAGGGAAATGGCTGAGAAGCTGAACACATTTTTTGCCTCTGTCTTCACTGTGGAAGATGAGAAGTGCTTGCCCACTCCAGAAGCACCGATTTCGGGAGGGGGTTTGAAAGACCTGAATCAGATTGTGGTGACAAGAGAGGAAGTCCTCCGACTGATGGACAATTTAAAAACTAATAAATCACCAGGCCCGGATGGCATTCATCCGAGAGTTCTGAAAGAATTCAAATGTGAACTTGTGGATCTCCTGACAAAAATATGTAATCTTTCTTTAAAATCTGCCTCCATTCCTGAGGACTGGAAGGTAGCTAATGTCACTCCCATCTTTAAAAAGGGCTCCAGGGGAGATCCAGGAAATTACAGGCCAGTCAGTCTGACATCAATACCGGGTAAGTTAGTGGAAACTGTTATTAAGGAGAGAATTAGTAGGCACATTGATGTACAAAAACTATTGAGGCAGACTCAGCATGGGTTCTGTAAGGGAAGATCTTGTCTCACTAACCTGTTAGTGTTTTTTGAGGGAGTGAACAAACATGTGGACAAGGGGGACCCAATAGATATCATTTACCTTGACTTCTGGAAAGCTTTTGATACAGTTCCTCATCAAAGGCTCCTAAGTAAGCTCAATAGTCATGGGATAAAAGGACAAGTCCTCTTGTGGATCAAAAACTGGCTTATAAATAGGAAACAGAGAGTGAGTATAAATGGGAAACTTTCCCAGTGGAGGGTGGTAAGCAGTGGGGGTACCACAGGGATCAGTACTCGGTCCGATGCTTTTTAACTTGTTTATTAATGATTTGGAATTGGGAGTAAGCAGTGAAGTGGCTAAATTTGCAGATGACACGAAGTTGTTCCAGGTGGTGAAAACCAGGGAGGAGTGTGAGGCACTCCAAAGGGATCTGTCAAGGATGGGTGAGTGGGCGTCAACGTGGCAAATGGGGTTCAATGTGGCCAAGTGCAAAGTGATGCACATTGGAGCCAAAAATCCTAAATATAAATACACGTTGATGGGGTCTGAACTGGCAGAGACGGACCAAGAGAGAGATCTTGGAGTCGTAGTAGGTAACTCAATGAAAATGTCTAGACAGTGTGTAGCTGCAATAAAGAAGGCCAACTCT
Organism: Gekko gecko; assembly: GCA_029375565.1. Lineage (NCBI taxonomy): Eukaryota > Metazoa > Chordata > Lepidosauria > Squamata > Gekkonidae > Gekko > Gekko gecko. The sequence continues at coordinate 90,884,134 of JAPDNY010000003.1, forward strand.
ATGCTGGGGATTATTAGGAAGGGAATTGAAAACAAATCAGCCAGTATCATCATGCCCCTGTATAAATCATTGGTGCGACCTCATTTGGAATACTGTGTACAGTTCTGGTCACCACATCTCAAAAAGGATATTATAGCATTGGAAAAAGTGCAGAGAAGGGCAACTAGAATGATAAAAGGGTTGGAACACCTTCCCTATGAAGAAAGGTTAAAATGCTTGGGGCTCTTTAGCTTGGAGAAACGACGGCTGAGGGGTGACATGATCGAGGTTTATAAGATTATGAATGGGATTGAGCAGGTTGAGAAAGAAGTACTTTTCTCCCTTTCTCACAATACAAGAACTTGTGGGCACTCCATGAAATTGCTGAGCAGTCGGGTTAGAACAGATAAAAGGAAATACTTCTTCACCCAAAGAGTGATTAACATATGGAATTCATTGCCACAGGAGGTAGTGGCAGCTACAAGCATGGAGAGTTTCAAGAGGGAATTAGATAAACATATGGAGCAGAAGTCCATCAGTGGCTATTAGCCACAGGGTATAGATGGGAACTCTCAGTCTGGGGCAGGTGATGCACTCTATTCTTGGTGCTGGAAGGGGCAGCAGTGGGAGGGCTTCTGGTGTCCTGGCCCCACTGCTGGACCTCCTGATGGCACCTAGTATATTTTGGCTGCTGTATGACAGAGTGTTGGACTAGATGGGCCATTGGCCTGATTCAACATTGGCTTCTCTTATGTTCTTATGTTGCCAACCCCCCAAGGGCCCTGGGAAGTGATATCAATGGATTTTATCACTGATTTGCCCCCAAGTAAGCAAATGACTGTGATCTGGGTAGTCGTGGATCTGTTTTCCAAACAAGCACATTTCATCCCGTTCCCAGGGCTGCCCACTGCTAGAGCACTGGCAAAGGCTTTTCTGCAACACATCGTTAGATTGCACACGCTGCCACCCAAGATAATTTCCGACCGCGGCACGCAGTTCGTTTCTAAGTTATGGACCGAATTAATGACCCTCATGGGCATTGAACGGGCTCTGAGTAGTGCTTACCACCCCGAGACCGATGGCCAAACCGAGCGGGTTAACCAGACCCTGGAGCAGTACTTACAGTGTTTCACTAACTTCCAACAAGATGACTGGGTTGAACTTCTCCCTTTAGCTGAATTTGCATAAAACAACGCGTGGCACTCTTCCACAGGGGTCTCTCCATTCAAAGCAGCTTTGGGCTATGAAAGCCCCCCTCTGCCATTCCTGCAAACCCCAACGGGAGCGGGGGAGAAGCGGCGGACTGGTGTCAAAAGCTCAGCCATTCCTGGCCACACATTTGTGAAGCACTTGAAGCGGCAAAGGCTGCTTACAAAACCCAGGCTGACAGGAAAAGGGTGGTGGGTTGGGATCTGCAGCCTGGAGACTGTGTGTACGTGTCCACATAACATTTGAAGCTTCCCCAGCAGTCCAAGAAACTTGCCTGGAAATACATTGGGCCCTTCAAGATTCACAGACTTATCAACAAAGTGACTGTGGAATTGGACTTGCCCAAGTCTCTTAAACATGTTCATCCCATTTTCCATTACAGCCTCCTGAAACCTGGGTACCCCCAAACTGATGGCATCCTGAACCTCCAGTGCTGCCCCCCCTTGATTGTTGATGGCAGTGAACATTATGAACTCGCTGATATTCTGGACTCTAAGCTCAAGCGGGGCCAACTTCACTATTTGGTTGAGTGGGTGCATTTCGGGCCTCAGCACAGGGAATGCGTGAAAGTGCAAGATATTAATGTACCCCATTTGCTCCGCAGGTTTCATTGCAAGTTCCCAGCAAAACCGGGAGGCCCAGACTTTCTTCAGCATTAAGAATGTGGGGGAGGGATTTTAGGGGGGCAGAATGTCAGAAGACAGCCATGAGCCTTTTGTTGCCAAGTACACTGTATTCATTGTTTCTCGTATTGTTTCCTGCTTCTGCGCTTGCGCTTAGTTGGCCAGCTGCAACTGTGGGAGAACTCCTTCCTGCCGTCTGTTATCGGGATGGCCTTGACGAAGAGACTATGGAGTGGTTTCTCAGTTTAGGGAAAGTTTCCACTCCTACGTGACTAGGCGGTGGGGGGGAGAGTTCTCCCGGTCATTAAGTAACACCCCGCCGGGAGTTTTCCCGCACGCGCGCTATGAATTCATTCGCTAGTTTGGCTTTTCATCATACTATAACTGCATTTGGCCCGGCCTAGACGGGCATTCCTGACAATAGCGTTAATACTGTGGGTTACATCCTTGTATTCCAATAAAGCTTCTCTTTCTTAAGAAAACGCCTGGACATACTTGCTATTGAGCCTGACACTGACCTTGTTCCAGAGGAGAGAGCCTATTCCCAAGAGTAACGACTGCCCCACTCCCAGGACCACCAGAGAAAGGAAAAACTCCAGGTCCAGATGGCCTGCCAACAGTTTGGTGTAGTGGTTAACTATGTGGACTCTAATCTGGGAGAACCAGGTCGCTCTGAGACTCCTTTGGGTAGTGAAGTTGTTGTTCAGTCACACAATCGAGTCCGACTCTTTGTGACCCCATGGACCAGATCACGCCAGGCCCTCCTGTCTTCCGCTGTCCTCTGAAGTTTTCTCAATTTCATGTCCGTTGCATCGATGACACTGTCTAACCATCTCATCCTTTGCCGTCCCCTTCTTCTTTTGCCTTCCACCTTTCCTAGCATCAGGGTCTTCTCCAGTGAGTGCTCCCTTCTCATTTGGTGGCCAAAGTATTTGAGCTTCAGCTTCAGGATCTGGCCTTCCAGGGAACAATCAGGGTTGATTTCTTTTAGGATTGAATGATTTGATCTACTTGCAGTCCAAGGGACTCTCAAGAGTCTTCTCCAGCACCACAGTTCAAAAGAAGCTATTCTTCGGTGCTCGGCCTTCCTTATAGTCCAACTCTCGCAGCCATACATTACTACTGGGAATACCATTGGTTTGACCATGCGGACTTTTGTTGGCAGGGTGATGTCTCTGCTTTTTATCATGCTGTTTAGGTTTGCCATTGCTTTCCTCCCAAGGAGCAGGTGTCTTTTAATTTCATGGCTGCAGTCATCGTGATCTGGGATCCCAGGAACGTGAAGTCTGTCACTATTTCTACGACTTCCCCTTCTATTTGCCAAGGAGTGATGGGGTCGGATGCCATGATCTTAGTTTTTTTTGATGTTGAGCTCCAAGCCCACTTTTGCGCTCTCCTCTTTCACTCTGAGCAAGAGGCTCTTTAGGTCCTCTTCATTTTCTGCCATCAGAGTGGTATCGTCTGTATATCTGAGGTTATTGATCTTTTCCCCAGCAACCTTAACTCCAGCTTGTGATTCATCCAGGCCAGCATTTCACATGATGTACTTGGCATATAAATTAAATAAGCAAGGTGACAATATACATCCTTGTTGTACTCCTTTTCCTATGCTAAACCAATCAGTTGTTCCATATCCGGTTCTAACTGTTGCTTCTTGACACTTATACAGGTTTCTCAGGAGACATGTGAGGTGGTCTGGTACTCCCAGCTCTTTAAGAACCTGCCAGAGTTTATTGTGAAGGATAGTGAAGGGTGGGGTATAAATCCAATCTCTTCTTCTCCACTTCTTGTCTTTGAAGAAAAACTAACATTGCCTCTAAAATTGGGATTGTTTGAAATAAAAAGATTAATCTTGGTAAAATATTCATTTTTATTGTAGCTATTCTTCCCATTAAAGATAATTGTAAGTCTTTCCATTTCTCAAGATCCTTTTTAATTTCCATTAAAAGTTTTATATAATTATCCTGTAATAAAGAACTGCATCTGTTTGTTAAATTTATTCCTAGACACTTGACTTTTTTCTGTACTTCAATCCCTGAAATTTCCTGCAGCTTGTTTGTTCTTTTGTCATATTTTTCATTAAAAACTTTGTTTTGTTAAAGTTAATTTTCAGACCAGCTACTTGACCATAATCTGATAAGGTTTCCAAAAGCAGTATCACTGCATATATTGGATTTTCCAGAATAAAAACCAGATCATCTGCAAAATTTAAACTCTTCACCTCTTATTTTCAATCCCTTAATCTTTGTATCTTCTCAGATCATATTGTTCAGTGTTTCAAGTACAAAAATAAAAAGTAATGGAGAGAGTGGACATCCTTGTCTAGTTCCTTTTTGTATCTCAGAATTTTGTGATAAATCCGCATTAACCAGTATCTTTGCTTGTTGTTTGGTATAGATGACTTTTACCATCATATCAAATTGTTCTCCACTTTGCCATGCTAACAATTGTTCTAACATAAAGTTCCAGCTGACATTATCAAATGCTTTTTCCGCATCTAAAAGACCAATGCCATCTGTTTCTCTGGATGAGCATCAAAATACTCAAGTACATCTAATATTATTTGTACATTATTTCTAAGTTGTTGTTTTTTGTAAAAAAAAACCCACAAAAAACCTGCTTAGTCTTGAGGTACTATTTGCGTCAAAACACTTTTCAGTCTTGCTGGCAGAATAGAAGCAAACATTCTATAATCTCCATTTAATAATAAAATTGGTTTATAGTTTAATTTCTCTCCCATCCATGTTTTGTTTATGTATCAGAGTAATTACAGCTTCATTGGGATTTTATTTTTTAATAATATGTTTTGTATTACAAGCTTTAAAGGCATTATTAATTGGTCTTCAAAAATCTGATAAAATTCAGCTGGGAAGCCATCTGGACCTGGTACTTTCCCCTTCTTCTGTTTCTTTAATGCCTCTATCAGTTCGGAGACAGAGTCATTTAAAATTTTCGTTTGTTCTTCTGTAAGATTTTCCCATTTTTAAAAAATTTCTTTAACTTCCTCCTGTGTAGCTTCCCGTTTCTGATATAACTTTCCATAAAAAGTTTCAATTTTTTTTTTCAAATCTCTTGGTATGTTTCTTTCTTCCCCATTCACATCTTTCAATATCTTACGTGTCTTTTTCCCCTTTCTTTCCATAATTTGTAGGCTAGCCATCTTGTTGGTTTGTTTGCATTTTGAAAATAGTTTTGTTTTTCATAAGTATTTTTTTTGCTATTTCTTGTGATAATAGACAATTCATTTGATGTTGTAACAACTTTATCTTGTTGCTTCAGTTATGGAGCCTTGTTTCATCTTATTTTCTTTTTTCAGTTGATCTTCAAGCTTTGTATATTTCTGTTTCCTTTGCTTTTTTAATATATGTATCTTCTTTAATTATCCAACCTCTTGTGTATGCCTTAAATGCATCCCATACTACACAAATAGAAATATCTGGCTGGATATTTTTTTAAAAAACATTTGAAATTCCTTTTTGGTATCTGTTACAATTTTTTCATTTTGCAAAAGAAAAGTATTTAAAGTCCATCTTTCCTTTCTATTGCCAAAAGTACAGGATTATGGTCAGCGAATGTTGCAGGGAGGATCTCTACTTCCACCAAATCATTTATAATTGTTGATGATGCCCAGCACATATCTATTCTTGACCATGACTTAAGTCTAGGAGAAAAATATGTATAATCCTCCTTGTTGAGGTTTCTAACTCTCCACGAATCCATCAAATTATATTCTTCTGCAAGTTGTAAAAAATTCTTGGGGAGTTCATTGCCTTGTTTCTGTTTTCCAGTGCTTTGAGCACCTCTCTCAGCAGTTTCACACGTGACTCATTATCTCTTGTATAAATAAAATGTCATCAAGATAAACCAACACCCCTTTGTACAAATGCTTGTGCAACACTTTGTTGATTAAGTTCATAAATACGCTGGGTGCCCCGGCTAAGCTGAACGGCATTGAGTTTGACATTTGGCCCCCACTATGACTTTGCAAAAAGCTGAATAGTGTTTTTTAATTATTGACTTTGCATCAAATAATCATCCCTGCGAGGGCGGGATACAAATTGAATTAATAAATAAACAATCATTTCCTATGCCTAGGAGGATGACACGCCCCAAATATTTACAGTAGCAGTCTTTGTTAGTCACAAAGATTTTTTACCCGGTAGTCATACTCTTTCCCCATTGCTGGTTTCAGGAAAAAAGGGCTTCCTGTTCTTGAGGCCTGTAATATTTTTCCTCACAATGTTCTGCTCCTAAGATCACATGAGCCTTTTTACTTGTGAGCACCACGTAGCCTTGTTCCTGATCATCTGGCATTCTTTCCTTTTCCTTTTACCTTTTATTCACCCTTTGCTTTCTCTTCCTTGTTTACAAGTATTGGCTGATTTTCTCTGACGTCACAGTGGGACTCTGGCCTATCATCAGCTTAGCTACTGGAGTCCCTCAGAAGAGCTGGTTAATCTTGGGGGGGGGAGCACACTGGAGACGTTAGAATCTGAATTCTAATGTCCATGAGTATTCTGTATATTGGTTAACTTAATCTCTGGCACTATATCATGAGTTTTTGAAGCCAGAGTTGCTGAAACAGGCTTTTGTGAGAAAGGGACATATAAGACTATCTGTTTCTATAGCAGAATATGATTTGTTAGATTCAGACCTACAGGGTTTTCTGTGCCCTGGCTATAAAAGTGTCATGGGCAAAACCACATGGTTTCTTGTTTTGATTAAAAGGAAAACAGCAATTCTCATTTAAGGGGTGACCATTTCTTGAACATTTGGTAGCATCCAAGAATCATTTGTGAATATGATCTCTCTTCCTAATAACAGATCAGAACTGACAAGAGTGTAGTCAGGAAAGGTAAGAAGGCAAACAGACTGTTTAAAAGTATTTCAAAATGCTTTGGAAGCAGTTATTTGAAAATTGGCCATTCAAATTAACTCAAGCTTTCTGAACTATTTCATAGCACACCATAATGCAAGAGGACATCACTTTTGACAACACTTTCCCATTATAAAGATAACAGCAAGGAGCTGGGGATTCCTTATTGACTAAGCAGTCAGTTGCACCATATGTTTTGGTAAGCCAGAAATTCTAACCCTAACACATCAGGTGATGCGAACTTTCAGAAATGCAAACAGTAATGCATTCATCAGCCTTCATCTAAAGGACTCTATGCTGCCTTTGCTGGAACATGGCCAATTCTTCCCTTTTGAAAATGTGTCTGCATTTTATTTTATTTCTGGCAATCCATAAAGGTAGACTAAATGTTTTTGAGCCTTTCATATTCTTCAAAGCAGCTTCCAGTTATCCAGCATTTCTGTGATCCATGCTGATCTGTTCTCATAAACACCTTCATTTGGAAAGGTTACATTGGATTTAGAAATCCAGGTTAAATTTTCCAGTGAGGATTTTTGAGAGGCTTCAGCAGTCCAGTCACTGAAATTGTTGCCTCTTCTTTTGCATCTCTGTTTCTCATCAACTATGTCTCTATAGGCAAGTGCAGAGTGTAATGAATTTTTTAAACTGGGGTAAGAAAGAAGCCTGATAAAGGGCCAATATTAAAAACCTAGTGTAAACTTATACAAAAATACATGTATTTATTAGAAAGACAGTTAAAAACAAATAAGGGTCCAATGAAAGCTTCATTACAAAGTACAAGTGGCCTGAGCACAAGGGCCAATACCAGTGACCTGATGTATCTCCACCCTACTGGGGGGGCTTCTTCTTCAAAGGTCAAACAGTATTGAGGTACATGTTACAATATTACATATTACAATAAAATAATCAATAAGTTAATACTGGATCAAAAAAGGAAAGTTAAGCAGCAAGATCAATAGACACCAGACAAGGATCTTTATGAGGCCACTAAAGATGAGAGTCCCACAGACGAGTATTGATCTCAATAAACACAGCTGATAAGAAAAATAATTTGAAACAACAGCAAGAGTTGCAGGACAAAAAACAACAAAAAGAGAATGAGTTGAAACGGAGACGAGGCAAAAAGAAACTTCTCAAGGAAATACAAATTTTGCAAGAACTAAAAACTAAACAGAGAACTCTACTGGAATTTAAAGAAATTGCAGCAAAAACGTGAATGGAATAAAAAGAGCCTTCTTCAAATATTATGCTAAATTATTCCAAAAAAAGAAGATTGATCCAGTGAAGATTAAAAAGTTCTTGGATAAGGTAACTTTACCTGAGATGGACAGTGATACCAAAGATATGCTGAATGGTCCAATACAGAAAGAAGAAATATATCATGCAATAGAAGACACCAAATTAGGGAAAGCTCCAAGACCAGACGGATTTTATAAAAAACTAAAGGAGGAGCTGACCCCGATTATGGAACTTCTAATTAACGAAATTCAGCGAACTAAATTAAGAAGCCAACATATCTCTCATACCCAAGGAAGGACAAGATTTGTCAGATGTAAAAAATTATAGACCAATTTCACTACTTAATAATGACTATAAATTATTTGCCAACGTTATTTCAGAAAGATTAAAGGCTTATTTAAAGAATGCTATTAGAGAAGAACAATCCGGTTTTCTACCAAAGAGACAAATTAGAGACAACTTAAGGATTGTGATTGATGCAATAGAGTACTACGACAAGCATCCGGAAAAGGAAGTTGCCTTTCTATTTTTGGATGCGGAAAAAGCCTTTGACAATTTAAACTGGGAATTTATGTTTCAAGTGTTTGGCAGAATGGACATTGGGCAGCCCTTTTCAAATATGATTAAGGCTGCATATTGTGAACAAAAAGCGTCGCTAAACGTGAATAAAGAGTTGACGGAATATTTTAAAGTTCAAAAACGAACAAGACAAGGGTGTCCGTTATCTCCTTTGTTATTTATTTGGATTTTGGAAGTGATGCTGAGTAAAATAAAAGAAGATAAAGATATAAAAGGACTTACAATTGGAAGTTTTGAATACAAATACAGGGCTTTTGCTGATGATGTAATGTTTATAATTGAAGATCCAGTAAGGAATGTACCGTTATTGATGGAAAAGATTAAGGAATTCGGTGACTTGGCTGGATTTTATGTGAATAAGAACAAGACAAAGATACTCTGTAAAAATATGATAAAAGAAAAACAACTGGACCTACAAGAGAGAGTCCAATGTGAAGTGGTGAAAAGGACTAAATACCTGGGAATTGAGGTTACAGCAAAGAATATAGATCTGTTTAAGAACAATTACGAAAAGGCCTGGAATAAAATTCAACAAGATATTAATAAATGGAATACTTTGAATTTATCACTATTGGGCAGAGTTTCAGTAGTCAAAATGAATATTTTACCCCGTTTGTTATTTCTATTCCAGACGATTCCAATTGTGAAAGACTGTAAAGTGTTGAATTCATGGCAAAAGGAGATCTCTAAGTTTGTGTGGGCTGGAAGGAAGCCAAGGATCAAAATGAAAATTCTCTGTGATGCGAAAGAAAGGGGAGGCTTCCAGCTTCCTAATTTTAGATTATACCATGATGCGGTGTGCCTGGCTTGGTTGGAACAATGGATCAGTTTGGAGAACAGACAGTTGTTGGCACTAGAAGGTCATGACCGAAGATATGGTTGGCACGCCTATTTATGGTATGAGAAATCCAAAGTGGACAACCTTTTCAAACACCACTTCATAAGGAGAGCACTATTTATGACATGGATGAGGTACAAAAGATATTTTTTTGAAGCAAGACCAATGTGGATTGTTCCGGCGGAAGTAATAAAACCACTTTCAAGGCATAAAAGGAAAGACTGGTTACCCTATAGAGATATTCTGAAAATCGAGGGGAGAAGTTTCGCGATGAGACTTAGAGAAGAATTGGACTTTGAATATGACTGGCTAAATTATAGACAGATTTATGACTTATTTAAGACTGACAAAATGAGATATGGTTTTAGAAAAGAAAATAATGAAATTGAAAAGATTTGGATAGAAAAAGGTAAAAAAATGATTTCAAGAATTTATAAGATTTTGTTAAAATGGTATACAGAGGATGAGACTGTGAAAGAGCAAATGGTGAAATGGGCTATAAATGTAAATAGAGATATAGAAATGTCATCATGGGAATGTCTGTGGAAAAAAATCGATCAAAATTTCAACATGTGTTAATGTTAAAGAAAATTGTTACAAAATGATGTATAGATGGTATATGACACCAAAAAAAATTGCTAATATGAATGAGAATATGTCTAACAAATGCTGGAAATGTAAGAAAAAAGAGGGCTCGTTTTACCATATGTGGTGGACTTTTGAAAAAGCAAATGCTTTTTGGACTGAGATTCATAATGAAATTCAGGAAATCTTGAAATGTACTTTGAAAAAAGAGCCAGAAATGTTACTTTTAGGACTAAAATTAGAAGTAAAAATGGCAAAAAGAACTTTGTTATGGTACCTAATTTCAACTGCAAAAATGACTTACGCTCAGTTCTGGAAACAGGAGCAGGTACCTGATAAATGGGAGTGGATTAAAAAATGATTTTTATGGCTGAAATGGACAAGTTAACGAGAAAATTTCATGGAGTAGAAGACAAAGAATTTTTAGCAGACTGGAAGGATTTTAAAGACTATTTAGAGCTTAACTGGGATGTGAAAAATAGACTACTCTGTTTTGATAGCTATTAATAATAGAAGTGTTGCAACAAAAGAGATTGTAATAGAAAAGTTACCTAATAGTTAAAATAGAAAAAGGAAAATATTGAAATTTATTATTTGAATACTGAAAATGAATTGAATGTATGAGAATATTGATTGAAATGTTAATGGGGACGGAGCATCGTTGGAAGTCAGGGGAGGCGGGGATAAAAATTTGTAGAAAAGGATATGGTAAGAATTGTTAGCCAAATATGGAACATGTTATTATATCCGGTTAATAAATTTTCTTAAAAAAAAAAAAAAAAGATGAGAGTCCCACATCTGGTGCCAAATGTACAGCTGCTGAATTAGAACATCTTCCCATTTTAGTCCAGAAAGTACCTATGTGACTATCTTGTTCTCCCTTGTAAATATTACCATTCTTTCTTCACCTGTGCACTGCAGAAAAAGATCATCGAGAGTGGTCCAGGTGCCTTTCTTCTCCTGAAGGAACCAGCTTGGAAGCTACTGACAAGCCACCACATGGCTGTGGACGGTAGGAATTTGCATTACTGACCAAGTCAATCTATGCCCTGGCGCCTTAATATCATAAATTGGAAAGGATATTATACAACTGACAGAAATAGAGGGACCCCTGGACAGGGATAAGACATTACACTATCATCCTGTGTTAACTCAGTAAAAGAACTGCTTCTATGCAGGAATGCTCCATTCCAGCCTTCTAGTGATGTATTAACTTCTACACAGCTTAGAGTTGAAATTCAGATATTAAAACACAGAATCTCTATAGATGTTTGAAATATTTACAAACCCTTGACACACAGAAGAAACATATCTAAACCTAATGTGGCCATCTGTGTGTTTAAAAATGTAGCAGCCTCTTGGGTTCAGGAGTGACTCTAGAGACATTAATATTTACTCTTAATTAATTGAGCCATGTGAGGCAGAGGAAGCTCACCTGGGGAAGGAGAGGATGATGGAACTGGGATCTAGAGCAAGTTATTCCTGAAAACATCCACCCTGCACCCCTTCAGAAGAGGGCTTCTCTCAAGTCTGTGCAGACTTCTCTCAAGTCTGTGCAAGTATTCAATGAGCACCAGGTCAGATGGTACTTGGAAGCTTCCTCATATTGCAAAATCTTGACTTCGCACATCTTGATCTGGCTTTTATTAATTTAGTTGTGAAGGGAGGGACATTTGGCATACATAGTTTCCAGTCTGAACACAGTACTTTGAATGGAAATCCTATGTGGACCTTCTTTTGGGTTAGTATTTAAGTTCTTTAAGGAATAACTGGACTTTCCCCCATGTTTATCATATGCTTACAGTCTAAGGGTGGAGAATGTCAGAGCTGTTTACTAAAACTATAACCAGTTCAGGTTTTCAAGCTTTGCTCCAATATGTAAAATCAATCTATGGGCTGGAAAAGTGCTAGGCCTCAGCCTATGTTTTTTTAAAAGAACAATATATCCATTTAGGACTGGATGAACATTTTCATAGGCTGTTGAAAGCCAACTGCAATGTACAGAGAGAAATCCAGTCCTATCTCCCCAAAGCCCAAATACGAGAAACTTTTTATTTACTGCAAGCCAAAATTCACATTAGCTAAATTCTGCAAGCTGATCAGAATTACATGTTATCTGAGGGTTTTCCCCAGTCACTGAAATTTTGAGTTTTTAAAAACGAAACAGCAGCCTCAGAAGCAGCAGACTTGCAATTCTGTCCTCCATGCTGGGTTATGCACTAGTCCCTGTTGCACACACAAACACACAAAATAACAAAAACACAGAAAATCAGCAATCTTCTGAAAGTTTCTAACAAAAGCCCTCATTAAAATCAGTCACTTATATCTGCAGGGTGGTATTTCAAAACCCCGTATGTTGACCAATGCAGTTAGCAAAAAAAAAAAAATCATAGTTTTTAAAAAACAGGTTGCTTACCTGTAACTGATGATCTTGGCGTGGTCACCTGTGCATTCACATCTCTGGGATATAGTGCGCCTGCGCTGACCCCGATCGGTATAATGGAAAGCAAAAGGGGGTTTTGTGCCCGCTCCCCCTTCACGTGCCGGGCTCCACTGCACATGACCAGGGGAGGGGCACGACTATCCCGCCAGTTCCTTCTGACCGCTGCCCTCAGTCTCCAAAGAAAGGAAAGGACTGAAAGCAGAGGGGAAGGAGCGTGGGTGGTGTGAATGCACAGATGACCACTCGAAGATCATCAATTACAGGTAAGCAACCTGTTTATCTTCTTTGTGGTTTCTGTGTATCACCCCTCCGGGAGACTAGCAAGCAGTATATGCCTACCTGGAGGAGGGAGCTGAGGTCCTAAATCTGCGCCACCTGCAACACCGCTCGTCCAACTGTGGACCGTTGATGAAGACGTACATCAAGGACATAGTGCTTCACAAACATGTGAGGCATGGCCCATGTCTCTGCGTTGCAGATTCCCCACTCCTCCACTTGCACCTGCTGATGTGACCTTGGGTCAGTCACAAGCTCTGGCACAGCTGTCCCTGAAAGAGCAGTTTGTGTTAGAGCTCTCTCAGCCCCACCTACCTCACAGGGTGTCTGTTGTGGGGAGGGGAAGGGAAAGGAGTTTGTCAGCTGCTCTGAGACTCCAAGTGAAGGGCGGGGTATCAATCCAATCTCTTCTTCTTCTTCTAGTAACGCACCTCACAGGAAAGCTGTGGATGCAGCCACCACCTGGGTGGAATGTGCCATCAGAGGGCCCGGAAGCAGCTTCTTGGCTAACGAGTAGCATAGCTTAATATTCTCCACAATCCACTTGGATAGCTACTGGGATGACAGCTTCTTCCCTCGGGAGGGTAAAGCATAAGAGATGAACAGGGCCAGCGGTTTTCTAAAGGGCCGTGTTCAATTCAAATGAAAGAGCAAAGCTCTTTTGATGTCCAGCGAATGGAGCCGGCGTTCCTCCTCGGATGAAGGAGACGGGAAGAATGCTGGGAGGACAATGTCTGCTTGAACATGAAACTAAAAAAAACCTACTTTCAGCAAGAAAGAAACATCTGGAGCCAACGTGATGGAAACTCAAGTACGGAGGGTCACAACGAAGCGCTGACAGCTCGCTCACTCTCCTCTCAGAGGTTACTATGACTAAAAATGCCATTTTCCAAGACAACAGCTGCAGACTACAAGTAGCCATCGGCTCAAAGGGTCTGCCCATAAGCCATATCAGTACCATGGGCAGGTCCCAAGCTGGCATGGGCCATGTGACGGAGGAAAGGGTGGGTCAGGCCCTTCAGAAACTTCTTGGTCTGTGGTTGGGAGAAAATGGAGTGACCCTAAATAGGTGGGTGATTAGCCAAGATAGCAACCAAATAGACCTTCAACGAGGCGCAGCTAAGGCCCAAGTCCAAACGGGATAACAAAAAACCAAAGATCGCCATCAGGTCCGATGGGAGTGGTGGCAATCCCAATGAAGCAAGATAAGACAGGAATGTCTTCCACTTCCCTGCGTAGGAAGCTTGTGTAGACGGCTTCTGACAGTTCAATAAGACATGATCTATCCTGGCTTTGAACTCTAAATGAGGATCCTCCAGGCTGTGAGCTTGAGACGCTGCATGTCATGATGTAGCATCTGCCCCCTCCCTGCCAGGAGAAGATCCGCCACTGGGGGAAAGTGGATGAAGGAGCCCTTGGACAGATGGAGCAGAATGGGGAACCAATGTTGCTGGGGCCACCATGGGGTCACCAGGAGACAATGTGGCCTCTCCTGCATTATTTTGGTGAGTACTCTGGAGATCAGAGGAATCGGAGGGAAGAGGAACACATACAGGTGTGACCAAGGGACCAGAAGCCCGTCTCCTAGAGATAGTAGATCGATCCCCGCTCTGGAGCAGTACAGACGGCATTTCCTGTTGTGGCATGTTGTGAACACATCCACTTCTGGATGGCCCCATAGAAGGAAGATTGGTTGGAGATAGTTCCAGTTGACTTCCCACTCATGCCCCAATGCACCTCCCCTGCTCAGGAAGTCTGCTTGTACATTCAGAGTCCCCGGAAGATGGGCAGCTCTCACAAATGTATTCCACGACTGGCACTCATCCCATATGCTCAGGGCCAGTCGGCACAGCCTCCTGGAAATTGTGCCTCCCTGCCTGTTGATATAACACAGGGCCGTGGTAAGAACATAACATAAGACATAACATAAGAGAAGCCAATGTTGAATCAGGCCAATGGCCCATCTAGTCCAACACTCTGTCACACAGCGGCCAAAATATACCAGGTGCCATCAGGAGGTCCAGCAGTGGGGCCAGGGCACCAGAAGCCCTCCCACTGCTGCCCCCTCCAGCACCAAGAATAGAGTGCATCACCTGCCCCAGACTGAGAGTTCCCATCTATACCCTGTGGCTAATAGCCACTGATGGACTTCTGCTCCAGATGTTTATCCAATTCCCTCTTGAAACTGTCCATGCTTGTAGCTGCCACCACCTCCTGTGGCAGTGAATTCCATATGTTAATCACTCTTTGGGTGAAGAAGTATTTCCTTTTATCTGTTCTAACCCGACTGCTCAGCAATTTCATAGAGTGCCCACGAGTTCTTGTATTGTGAGAAAGGGAGAAAAGTACTTCTTTCTCAACCTGCTCAATCCCATTCATAATCTTATAAACCTCGATCATGTCACCCCTCAGCCGTCGTTTCTCCAAGCTAAAGAGCCCCAAGCATTTTAACCTTTCTTCATAGGGAAGGTGTTCCAACCCTGTTATCATTCTAGTTGCCCTTCTCTGCACTTTTTCCAATGCTATAATATCCTTTTTGAGATGTGGTGACCAGAACTGTACACAGTATTCCAAATGAGGTCGCACCAATGATTTATACAGGGGCATGATGATACTGGCTGATTTGTTATCAATTCCCTTCCTAATAATCCCCAGCATAGAGTTGGCCTTCTTTATTGCAGCTACACATTGTGTAGACATTTTCAGCGAGTTATCCACTACGACTCCAAGATCTCTCTCTTGGTCAGTCTCTGCCAGATCAGACCCCATCAACGTGTATTTATATTTAGGATTTTTGGCTCCAATGTGCATCACTTTGCACTTGGCCACATTGAACCCCATTTGCCACGTTGACGCCCACTCACCCATCCTCAACAGATCCCTTTGGAGTGCCTCACAATCCTCCCTGGTTTTCACCACCCTGAACAACTTCGTGTCATCTGCAAATTTAGCAACATCACTGCTTACTCCCAATTCCAAATCGTTAATAAACAAGTTAAAAAGCATGGGACCGAGTACTGATCCCTGTGGTACCCCACTGCTTACCACCCTCCACTGAGAAAGTTTCCCATTTATACTCACTCTCTGTTTCCTATTTATAAGCCAGTTTTTGATCCACAAGAGGACTTGTCCTTTTATCCCATGACTATTGAGCTTACTTAGGAGCCTTTGATGAGGAACTGTATCAAAAGCTTTCCGGAAGTCAAGGTAAATAATATCTATTGGGTCCCCCTTGTCCACATGTTTGTTCACTCCCTCAAAAAACACTAACAGGTTAGTGAGACAAGATCTTCCCTTACAGAACCCATGCTGAGTCTGCCTCAATAGTTTTTGTTCATCAATGTGCCTACTAATTCTCTCCTTAATAACAGTTTCCACCAACTTACCCGGTATCGATGTCAGACTGACTGGCCTGTAATTTCCTGGATCTCCCCTGGAGCCCTTTTTAAAGATGGGAGTGACATTAGCTACCTTCCAGTCATCAGGAATGGAGGCAGATTTTAAAGAAAGATTACATATTTTTGTCAGGAGATCCACAAGTTCACATTTGAGTTCTTTCAGAACTCTCGGATGAATGCCATCCGGGCCTGGTGATTTATTAGTTTTTAAATTGTCCATCAGTCGGAGGACTTCCTCTCTTGTCACCGCAATCTGATTCAGGTCTTTCAAACCCCTCCCGAAATCAGTGCTTCTGGAGTGGGCAAACACTTCTCCTCTTCCACAGTGAAGACAGAGGCAAAAAATGCATTCAGCTTCTCAGCCATTTCCCTATCATCCTTCACTACTCCTTTTACCCCTTGGTCATCCAAGGGCCCCACTGCCTCCCTGGCTGGCTTCCTACTTCTAATGTATTTGAAGAAAGTTTTATTGTTGGTCTTTATGTTTTTTGCGATATGCTCCTCATATTCCCTTTTTGCTTGCCTGATCACAGACTTGCATTTTATTTGCCATAGTCTGTGTTCCCTTTTATCAACCTCACTAAGACTAGCTTTCCACCGCTTAAAGGAATCCTTCTTACCTTTTACAGCTTCCATTACTTTATTTGTTAACCATGCAGGCTTTTTTCTATACCTATTTGTACCTTTCCTAACCTGCGGTATATATTTTTTCTGAGCTTCTAGGATTGTCTTTTTAAATAGTCTCCAAGCTTCCCCAATGGTTTTGACCTTCTCCACTCTTCCTTTCAATTTCTTCCTCACATGTCCCCTCATACCAGAGAAGTTACCCCTTTTAAAGTTAAAAGTGGTTGCGTCAGTCTTTTTGGGCAACTCCCTATCTGTACAAATGTTAAACTCAATGACATTATGGTCACTGTTTCCAAGTGGTGCAATCACTTTTACATCTCTCACCAGGTCTTGGGTGTTACTTAGGACCAAATCCAGGATCGCCTCTCCCCTGGTAGGATCTGTGACCATCTGTTCCACAGCACAGTCATTGAGAGTGTCTAAGAACGCAATCTCTTTTTCCCGACTAGAACTCATATTGACCCAATCAATGTGTGGGTAGTTAAAGTCGCCTATTACAACACAGTTATTTCGTCTAGCCGCTATCTTTAATTCATTCATCATTTTATAATCCTCCTCTATCTTTTGATCTGGTGGGCGATAACAAACTCCCACTGTTAAGCCTCCTTTTGGACCCACTATTTCAACCCATAGCATTTCCAGAAGGGAATCCAATTCTCTTACCCTCTCAATCTTACTGGATGGTATACCCTCTCTGACATACAGAGCCACCCCACCTCCAACCCTTTCCCCCCTATCCTTCCGATATAATTTATAACCAGGAATCACCGTATCCCACTGATTTTCCTCATCCCACCAAGTTTCTGAAATACCCACAATGTCTATTTCCCCCCAACACCAAGCATTCCAACTCCCCGATTTTACCTCGGAGACTTCTAGCATTTGTGTATAAACACTTATAGTTTCCCAAGTTTGTTAAGCCCACAGCCTTCCTCTTGCTGCCTCGAGACCTTGCCAGGCAGTTCCTATCATTAGCCACAGTCTCAGTGGACAATTGTAATCGGTGAGGATAGTAACCACCTGTTTGGCCACCAAGTGGCAGAAAACATTGTGTACTGCACTGCCAGCAATTCCAGGAAATTGTTGATGGGCTACATGGGGCTCCCATCGAGCCCCGACCCAGAGTCCCTTGAGATGTGCACCCCATCCCCACAGGGATGTGTCTGTTGTCAACGTGAGCATTGACGGGGGTGAGTGGAATGAAAGATTTGTCTCCACTTACCGTGAAGCTTCCTTCTCGGTGGTCCAGAGTGGGGCAGTCCTCCAGACTCCTAACTCCTGGGAAACAGCTCCTCCTCTCCGAAGGCAGGGCCAGCAGACTCTTTAGTCACGGTGGGGAGGGGCTTGTGCTCCTGCGTCCCAGTCATACACCAAGCCACCTTTGCCCTGTATCAAAAAAGGAAAACACAACAACCCTAACCCCCAACAGGGGGCTTAACCTGAACAATATTATAACTGGTCACCATGGCATCAACCATTTGACCCGTCAATGGGGTTCCTGTATCCCAGTCCCCAATAGGAACAGCCAGGCAACCTCCCCCATGCCTCACAAGACCAACACCCCTGTAGGTGGAGGAAGCAGTACCCAACAAAATTGGGTGGGTAGGACTACCCCACTCTGGACCACTGAGAAGGAAGCTTCATGGGAAGTGGAGACAAATCTTCCATTCTCCAGTGGTCCAGGAGTGGGGCAGTCCTCCAGACTTACTCCTGGGGCGTAGAACAGCTCAAAAATTCCAGGGTGGGTCCAACCACTTCCCCGCCTACAGGGCATGCTGCAAGACCCTACGGCTGAAGGCCACCTCAGCCGAGGCCATTTTATCTATTCTATAGTGCCTCATGAAGGAATGCATGGATCTCCATGTAGCGGTCTTAAGATCACCTCCAATGAAGGGAAGGCCCAGTAGGCTGCTGACATCGCTGCCCCCCTCAAAGAGTGAGCAATAACCCCCTTGGGAGACTCCAGTTATACGCCAGGGCTATGTATCCCCTGATCCACCTACTGAGGGAGGAAGCAGAGACTCTCCTACCCATGGAGGACTTTCTGAAGGAGAGAAAGAGGGAATCATGTACTCTAATCTCTTTTGTGCAATCAAGATAGAAACGAAGAGCCCACTGCATGTCAAGGCAGTGTAGCCTCCTTTCCTTCTCATTCTGAGGGTTTGGGCAGGAGGACGGAAGGACCACCTCTGCTGACCTGTGGAAGGTCGAATTAACCTTTGGGACAAAAGCCAGATCAGATCATAACACTACCTTATCAAGGTGGAAGGTGCATAATTCCTTGTCAATGGACAGGGCCCTCAGCTCCGACACCCTCCTAGCAGAAATAATGCCAACCAGAAAAATAGTTCTGAATGTTAGTTCTTTGAGAGGACATGTCGCCATAGGCTCAAAAGGAGCCTTACATAGGGCCCTAAGAACAGTGTTGAGACTCCAGGTTGGAAATCTGTGAACCTGTGGTGCGTTCAACAGGGATGCGCCTCTCAAAAATCTCTTTACGTGTGGATGTCCTGCTAGAGATTTACCTTTCCCAGTCCCCCTTATAGCAGACATGGCCACCACTTGTCTGTGCAGGGTACTGGTGCTAAGCCCCTTATCGAGCCCCTCATGCAAAAAGGCAAGTATATTCCCCGTGGGAATTCCCATGGGGTCAAGTCTCTTGTCCCTGCACCAAGTGTGGAAGATCTACCATGTGTTGTTATAGACCCTATTCGTGGAGCCCTTCCTTGCTGCCAACATGGTTTTAACCACACTATCTGGGTAACCTACACTCATCAACTGCTGCCTCTCAACCTTAATAGTTCTGGTTGAGGATGAACTGTCTCCCCTTGGATTAGCAGATCTACAACTGGAGGCAGATGCCATGGTTCCTCGATTGATAACCTTCTCAGGTCTTAGAACCACGCCCTTCTGGGCCAAAAGGGGGCAACTAGTAATACTTCCGCTTTCAGATCGATTATTCATTGGACCACCCTCTGAATAAGTTGAATCGGTGGAACGGCATATAGTAGCACTCTGGGCCATACTAGGTGAAGAACGTCTACTCCTATGACGAGAGGATCTTTTAGACTGGACACAAACTGCACTGTTTGACGGTTTGTTTCTGTGGCAAATAAGTCCACTTCTGGTCTCCTGAATCTCTGGCATATTTGACCAAACGCCGCTCTGTTGAGCATCCATTCGGATTGGTCCACCCACTGATGGCTGAGCCAATCCGCCACTGTGTTCTCTCACCCGACCACATGAATCACCTTTATCAAAAGGACGTGAGTCTCTGCCTACTGTATCAATTTGCTTGCCTCTTTGTGCAACTGCTTGAAACACGTGCCCCCTTGTCTGCTGACATAACCCTTGGCCATCATATTGTCAGTTTGAATTAGTATATTACAGCCCTGGATCATATTTTGAAGGTTCTCCAGTGCCAGTCTGATTGCCCTCAGCTCTAGAAGGTTCATACTGTTTGTTCTTTCTTTTACAGTCCATCTATTCTGTATCATCCTCCCTTCTGCATGTGCTCCCCATCCAAACAGGCTCGCATCCATCATCATAACTAGCCTGGTGGGTTCCCTGAGTGGGACCCCTTCCAAAAAATGGTTTGGTTCCAGCCACCATTGTAGTTGCTGTCTCACTGACTGTGGGAGATCAACCTCCTGAGTTCTTTTCTGAGCTATATCTGCTTGGAAGGGAAGGAGAAAAATTTGTAATGTTCTTGCATGTAACCTGGACCATTGGAACACCTCCTGACAAGATACTTGCATTCCCAGGAGTTGTGCCATTTGCATAACTTCTGCCTTCTGTGTCTGTGCAACTTTCTGTATCCATTGCTGTAGTTTCTGTTGACACTCCTGGGATAGTAAGGCCCTGATCCGGAGCAAGGCAATTTGAACTCCCAGATGCTGAATTAACTGAGATGGGGTTAGGGGACTCTTTGCCATATTGACTACGAACCCATGACATTCGAGTTCCCTTAACGTGATCTCCAAAGACTGTAAGGTTTCTTGA
This sequence comes from Gekko gecko, assembly GCA_029375565.1. Lineage (NCBI taxonomy): Eukaryota > Metazoa > Chordata > Lepidosauria > Squamata > Gekkonidae > Gekko > Gekko gecko. Next base: position 90,904,808 of record JAPDNY010000003.1, read on the forward strand.
TATGAGGGGGCCCTAACAAGAATGTCTCCAGGTATGGGAATAACGACACGCCCAGAGTCCTCAAATGAGCTACCAGTGCTACCAAGATTTTGGTGAACACCCTCGGTGAGGACTTGAGGCCAAAAGGAAGAGCCCAATACTGGTAGTGCTCTCTGTCGTATGCAAATCTCAGATAATTCTGATGTGTCTCCCTGATTGGAACATGTAGATACGCTTCCGACAGATCTATGGAAGCCATGAAGTTCCCTTTGTTGGATGGATGCTAAGAAAGACTTCACTGTCTCCATTTTGAATTTTTTGATGACAACCCATTTGTTCAACCATATTAGGTCCAATATCACTCTGACCTCTCCATTCTTCTTTGGAACCATAAATAAGATAGAATAAACTCCTTGAGACCTCTCCGAGGTTGGGACTGGTTCTATGGCTATTTCTATTAGATGGGAAATCGCCAAGTGCAGTGACCTGTTTTGTATTGGACTTCTTTCTTGGTATTTCCAGGAAACAGTTCAGGGGCAAGGAGTGAAACTCCAGTGAGTAGCCCTTTGAAACCGACTCCAGGACCCACCTGTCCGTAACAGACTTCTTCCATATTGGAGCAAACTCCAGAAGGCATCCCCCAAATCCTAATGGTATTCTTTTTTCGGAGTAGTCATGCTGAGTTTCCCTTCTAGGGACCCTTGGTGTTTTGACATTGCTTTGATGAGAAGAGCTGTATTCTCGCGTCCTTAGACTTGGACTGTCATTTATCCCTGAAATACCCGGCATAAGTGGGTTTGGACTCCCTTCTGGTGTCATGAAAGGATTGAGATGTCTTCTGTCTCTGCCCTCCTTCCATTTTGAGGGGAGAACCTTCTTTTTGTCCTTGTCTTCCACAAGGTACCTTTCTAAGCCTTCACCAAATAGATTGGTGCCTTTAAAAGGCACTGCTGCAACTTTAATCCGTGCTGAAGGGTCCACATCCCAGCTTCTCAGCCAAGTATTAGATCTCGCTGTGACGCTGCAGGCAATCCCTCTAACAGATTGTTGTACTGCATCAAGAGTGGCATCTGCCACAAAGGCTGTGGCTAAGATGATTTTCTTCAGCTCGTCCTTGAGGTCCTTCAGGATGCCACTATCTGCCTTGGCCAAGTCCAAGTCCCATGCATAGGCTGCTCTTGCAAATAAGGATCCAGTCACTGAGGTCCTTAGAGCATTCACAGAGGCCTCAAAATCTCTTCTCAAAGCTTGTTCTATTCTTTTATCACTGTCATCTTTTGGGAGCCCATCTGCTCCTATAGGAAGCACTGAAGTAGATACCAGGCTGTTGATAGGATCATCAACAGTAGGTAGTCTGAGTTTTTTGGATGCCTCTGGAATGAGAGATTAATCCCAAATACAGGATGAGTGGCTTTCGGTGTTGCAGGGTTTTCTCACTCCGCCTTCATAACTTTAGAAAAGGCTGCTGGCAATGGTACCCCTACTGACTTAGTATGAGTCTTAGGAATGGTTTTATCTGAACCTGTGGGGAACTCTGAGTCATCTTTCTCCTGCTCTTTAGGGGTATATGACAAATCTAAGGTTCTAAAGACTAGGTAGAAGCTTGTTATAAAGCTCCAGAGGAAAAAGCCTAGATTGCACCACTGGTACCACCTCTTCTTCCTCTTCTGATAGCTCCCCCTCTTCCTTGGGAGAGTCAGAAACTGCTGAATCAGACTCAGAGACTAGATCACTCAATAGAGGACTAAGGTCCTTGCTAGACAGGACCTCTCTTTTGATGTTTGCTGGGTATAGGATTTTCTATGTCACTAGTACTGTCTCTTTTAGATCCTGTGGGGACCTGAGAAGTCCCTTCTCCAGCTTTTGTTGAGTTCTGGGATTCCTACCACAGGGCCCTAAACTCCTTTTTCATTTCCATTTTAATCCAAGAGAGAAAATTTGCTTGAGCTTCTTCTCCAGGTTTTGAGTAAAGGGAGCTTTAGGGGAGTCAGGCAAATCAAACTGGTATGTAGCTGCCTGTACTTCCTGGTTGGAGGAAGTCCCAGCTTTGGCAGCCATGTTGAGAAGGGTTCTGCAAAAGCAAAAGTAAAGCTTCACTGCAAATAGCCACCTCCTGCCTTTTTTCTTTCGGTTTCTATTACAGGGAAAAGAAACCCCCGGGCAGGGACTGGGGAAAGCGAAACTGTCCTCCTATCCCTTTTAGGCTTGATGAACAAGAGAATGTGGGTAGTAAAAAGTTCAAGCACTCCCTGCCTCTCAGCCCTTTCTAATCAGGCATGCTTTTCGCTAGGTGGTTTTGTTCCCATTCAGTTGCCCATTCCTTTTATTTCCCCAGTATATGGCCACTATGGGAAGCCAGGAAACGCGGGGGGGGGGGTTAAGAGCCCTCCCATAGCTCCCCGGCCCCCATGAGGCAATCCTACCGCCTCCAAATCAACCAGCTCTCCAAGTTGTTCAACACTCTGCATGGGAACAGGGGAAGAAAAGCCGGTCATTGGTGCGCCTCTTCGGGACTCTACAGGAAGCCAAGTCCGTCTCTGAGAGAGCTATCCTTCACTGCCACCCTCCGGAACCCTCAGCCACAGGTAGGGCCCGGGAAAGATGCTCAACTAGCCCCCTCCTAGCTAGAATTGAGGCGCAGGAGTCAATAAGGCAGCGTCACGGTTCCCCAGGGATCTCCCGGGTCCATGTATGCTGAGCTTCCCAAACAAAAGGAGGAGAGGGGGGAGTGCAGTGTAGAAAAAACCTCTACCTGCTCCTTCCCTACTGTTTCCTTTTCTTTCTCTTCAGTCTTTTTTTACTGGCGTGCTCCACTGGAGCACAGTCTGCAATGTCTTGCTCGAAAGGCAGGGCCAGATAGACTGGGAAGCAGGAGCACAAGCCCCTCCCTTCCATGACTAAAGAGTCTGCTGGCCCTGCCTTTGGAGAGGAGATGTTTCCCAGGAGTAAGGAGTCTGGAGGACTGCCCCACTCCTGGACCACTGGAGAATGGAGCTCCCACCAGGAGGTTCGCAGGATCTGTCCACCAGAGCAGAGAGTTCAGTACATCTGGCGAGACAAGATGAAGGGACTGGGGTTGCCGTTGTGGATGAAATTTCCAGACAAACCACAGCTGTAACAGCTGCATGCGCAGCCTGGCAAAGACAATTACATTGGTGGTGGCCACCATCAGCCCCAGCAACTGTTGGATTTGTTTTGCAGTGGCACTCCCTGCACTGCAGAAGAAATCTACTAGCTCGAAAATGTCCCGTACTCTCTGAGGAGGGAGAAAGGCCTTGCACACAAGAGTCCAGGATTGCCCCTATGAATTGCACCCTCGTGGCTGGAAAAAGCATAGACTTTCGCAGATTCACCTGAAGGCACAGAGATTCCAGGGTAGACAAGGTCAGTTTGACATCGGTGAGCAGGGATGCCCTGGAATCCGCTACTAGCAGCCAATCGTCTATATAGGGAAAAACCTGGACACCCTTCAGATGGAGGTGTGCCACTATGCCCATCACCGTCATAAAGACTTGAGGAGCCATGGATAAACCAAAAGGGAGGGATTTGTATTGGAAATGTCTGTTTCCTACCGCAAAACTGAGAAATATATGGTGGACAGAATGGAGACGTGAAAATAGGTGTCTTTGAGGTCCAACGTTACCATCCACGCTCCAGGATGTAGGAGTGGAAGGATGGTTTGTAACGTTGTCATCCTGAACTTCTTGTAAAGGATGAAACAATTCAAATTCCTGAGATCCATAATGGGATGGAAGCCTCTGTCCTTCTTCGGCAGTGTGAAGTAACGAGAGTAGAAGCCCATGTGATGTTGAGCTATGGGTACTGGTTCTATGGCATCCTTTTGGAGAAGAGCTTGAACCTCTTCTAACAGCACATCCGAGGGTGGAGTGACGACGAAGCGAGCAGTTGTAGGGATTTGGGAAAACTCTATGAGGTACCCCGACTGGATTATTGAAAGGACCCACCGATCCGATGTTACAAGTTGCCAGAACTGCTCGGAGATCTCTGCGAGCGTCTACGGAACCATTGCTTGGTCCAAGGTTTACCCTTGCTCTGTCTAACAGCAGGTGTGACCCCTAGGCTGCGAGATGTCTTGATGCTCTTGTCAAGCTCCTGCAGCACTGTATCTGTAGTGGAACTAAAGAGTCCATCATCGTCGAAGGGAAGATCCTCAACAACGGAAGAGCGTAGCCATGCATGCTGCTGCAGGGCTACCAAGGAGGAGAGGGTCTTTGCTGCCGCATCCAGCATATGCTTGGAGACATTAAGTTGGTGCTTTGCCAGAAGCATGCCTTCCTTCTGGATCCATCTAGCTTGACGGCTACCATCATCCTGTAGGGCGGAGATAAATTCTGACATCTGTTCCCACAGGGCATACTAATAGCACCCCATACAGGCAGCATAGTTGGAGGTCTTAATTCCCATTGCTCCTGCGGTATAGAACATTCTGCCGAAGGAGTCAAGCTTCCTTCTTTCTTTATCTGAAGGTGCAGAGTGACTAAGCTTGCCCTTAGAGGAAGATGTTACCACTACAGAGTTCAGTTTCAGATGGATGAAAAGGAACTCTGCTCCTGTCTCCTGTATTCTATACATATGATCCAGTCGCTTGCTGGAAATCAGGACGGACAAAGGATGAACCCAAGAATCGTTGGCTGCTTGTAAGAGGACGGAAGTCATGGGAAGGGCAACCGCTGTCAACATGTTCATCTGGACAATGTCGAAGACTGACTCTCTGACTACTGGAGGTGGTTGGACTGTAAACAAAGTTAGCTTGTTGGCCATTTGTTTGACAAAGTCCCTGTATGACTTGACGTCCTCAGATGGAGATATTGGGAGATCATCTCTGACTTGTTGCGGTGGGGAAGGTTCCAGAGGCAGGCAGGGGCTTTCCTCATCAGACTCTGAAGAACCGGAGGAGCTGGAACAAGCCAGACTCTGAAGAACCGGAGGAGCTGGAACAAGCCGAGGGTTTGGAAAGTGACAGCGGGTGTATTGGTGTCGAAGGCATCAGTTCTGATGGCTCCATGAACTTTTTCGGTGCTGACGACTGAAGACTGAATCATTTAGCAGTCGGTTGGGATGGTAGAGGTTTAGTAAACTCTGGCATCGAGGGAGGATCTCAATACTGAGAGAGTCGGGATGATGAAGATTGGCGATCCCCTTCCATGGAAGGACGCAGGGGAGCCATGGCATTGGCCCTGGGAAGGGGTAAGCCCCATACAGATACTGCTGATCCCAGGTGGAAGAAGGCTGGAGGAGCATAGTAGATTGACCTTGATCATCAGGTCTGTACTGAGGCGAAGGGACTGCAACGTTAGCCCCTTGCTCTCGATGCAGGCTCTTGACACTGGGGGATTGAGGAACCTGAGTCAAGTCCATCTCCTGATCGGAGTCAGTGGACTGGGTGGGGCAAAGTGAAGGCAACTTAGACGCACCTTGTTGCTGCCCTCGGCCAAGTGAATCAAGTGAAGTGGCTCTGGGCTGGGTCATTACCTCAGCTTGGTGAGGACTCGACAGAGTTTTACCAAGAGAGCCTTTCCTGAGCTTTTTGTGCTTGATAGGCCAACCATCCTTGCCCTTGGCGTCGACTGGAGCCGATGTCGGAGACGGAGTGGCTGTCGATTCCGATGCAGGTGTCGACATCGAGGCATGACCAGATGTATCTTGCGATGATGCCATCAGAGAAAGCCGGTTTCCAGTAACGCCACGCGAAGTCTGGCTGCCCGATTCTTCTTAGTCTGCTTGGAGAACTTGGAACAATGGGTGCAACAGTCTACTCGGTGCAATTCCTCCAAGCACAAGAGGCAAAAGGAGTGTCCATCTGAGGGGGCAATCTTGCTACCACACTTCCAGCACCGTTTGAAGAAACCCCACCACATGGCCATAAGCCAGCGGGAGGGGCAAAATGGTCTCTGCAAAGGCAGAGATAAGTCCAATAAACCTATCTATGGGTGCAATCATACGTACCGGAAACAACGGCAGCCATGCGATTCCCCCGCGGATTAAAGGGACGCGATCCGACAGACACATTTGTCTGGCATCCCGGAGTCGTCGGCAGGGCGTCGTTGCGCATGGCAGTAGCGTGGAAAAAAGCTACTGCCGATAACTCAGTAGTATGGGGAACTGCGGATGCACGGCAGGAAGTTTGATCGCGCAAACGCGCGTCATTGCAGGCGGGGCAAACAGCCTCGCTTCCTGCCCGCCTCTTCCCCCTTCCGTATGATTGCAGCCTATGATTACTTTCCTAACTACCTAATAAAAAGAGAAAAAGGTCTAAAGCCAGAAATTTTACCAACCGAGGCAGAGAAGATCCTACCAGCACAGCAGTCAGAAGAGAACTGGCGGATAGTCATGCACAGTGGAGCCCAGCACATGACAGGGGAGCAGGCACGAAAATCCCTTTTGCTTTCCATTATACTGATCGGGGTCGGCACAGGCGACCACAAAGAAGATTCAATGTATCCATACTTGGAAACACCACATTGGAATTTAGCATATTGACCTCTATGGGAATGTTTAAAGACCACTGAATATAGAGATTATGAACAAACTCAGCAGATAGCACTTCCTCTTCAGGGAGGAGAAATCTAATCATGAATATCATCCAGATGTTAAACGCTTTAAGTCAAATGATGGCAAAATACAGCGCTGAGACTTTAGGAGTAAGGCAGGGCAACAAAAAGAACAGCTAACTACTGTTAAAAGTGGAACAGGAAGAGACAAACAGTAGTACAGCTTTTACCAGTCATCTCAATGAAAATTCTGGCTCATGCTCTGGCCAGCTTTTGACTTGGATCTTGCAGCTTCCTCCTCTGCTTTTCCATCATCATACGTAACCCCCACCTTCATTTTCACACTCCCTTAAATTCCCTTCCCTTATGAAAACTAAGCCTATGTAACTGGAATAAATATATACTTTTATTTTATTGCCACCCTCCTCCCTTTTGTTTTCCTTCTTTTGCATCACATATTCCTTTGACAGAGACCTGCCTTGTATTCTGTGAAGCACTATGTACATTTGATGTTATGATAAAAGCAATTGAACTGAGGACCAGATTCATTTAGCTAGAGATGCCAGGGAGTCTGCAACCTTCACCAAGTAGAGATGCGCATTATCACCAAACTACAATTTCTCTTTTGGGGCTTCAACCTGAATACTGTACCCAACTATAGCCAAGGTTAACAAAGTACGCACCCAGCTAAGGGAACTTTGTAAACTATACATTGAACGTAAAGCATCTTCAGCTGGCTTTGATGTTCTCACACACAGGATGAGAAATGTAATGCTTTTTCACAGATCCGAAGAGAACAAGGGCTCACATGATACTTGTGTTTCCTTATAGGCCAGTATATTTCACGCTGCATTTCCTACCGCTGCTGGCTGTGTCAGAGCATCCTCAAAGAGTGCTGGACAAATTTGTGTGTGCTTCTTCAATAAACCATATCAATTAGCTGTTCTCCCCTCCATTTAGAACTTTGATCTTCAAAGCCTGGATTTATCAGCAGTTTTTATAAAACCTTTACTAGACTACTGCCTTGTCAACACAGAAGCCTTGTTGTCAACATAGATACGGATTTACACAGGAGAAAACACAGCAAATACCAAAAGTACCAAGTTTTTCTTGATGGATTTCATCATGTTTTGAAAATTAGGCCTAACAACCATAGAAATGGAAGTACACTGGCCTAAAAAAAGCTACCTCTGCAATATCTGAATCCAAAAGCCTGGGTGAAAATTCAGGTACAAACCTGAAGAGAACTAGAAGAGCAACAATTAGTAGTGAAGGGTGTATCTCAGTGTACCCCTCCTGATCATACTACAAACGGGTCTAGATTAGGTACCAAACTATACCATGGCTTCCAGAATAACAACACATTGTGAGAAAATATTCACACTTGAAGAAGAATTAGGGGATGAAGACAAAATAATTGTCATTGGGGTAAGAGGTTAATAATTTGTTCATCCTCCCGACCATCTTCCTGACAGGATAACAGACTGAAAAGGATGGAATCTTATTTTGAAGGTGGCTGGGCCTCCAGCTTGTGGGGCACTTCAACCACTACTGCCTAAGAAGCAAGTTAGAGAATGCAGTGAAAAATAAAGCAGCACCATTCACCTCAAGCAGCCTAGGGACAGGATTCCGAAAGGCTTCTGAACTTTGAGTTACATGACTACTAAGACTCTTCTTGCATCTAGCACTTTAGAGTCCTCTCAAGACCTCAAGGAGCTGCGGTGGCTCAAGTGGCTAAGACCCTGAACTGCAGACCAGAAGGTCGGTAGTTCAGCAGTTCAAGACCCGAGTGCTGCATGACAGAGTGAGCTCCTGTCTCTGGTCCCAGCTCCTGCCAACCTAGCAGTTCGAAAGCAAGAAATTGCAAGTAGATAAATAGGTACCACTTTGGTGGAAAGGTAACAGCGTTTCAGTCGCCTTGGCATTTAGTCATGCCGGCCACATGACCACAGAAATGTCTTCGGACAGCACTGGCTCTTTGGCTTGGAAATGGAGATGAGCATCGCAACCCTAGAGTCGGATTCTACTGGCTTTTGAGCAAGGGAACCTTTACCTTTACAAGACCTCAAACAACTAGATTCAAAACAAATTGTTCCGTTAAAAACTCCTATCCAAGACCAAGAAAGCTTTACAAGAACAGCCTATAGCTATAGGTTTTTGGTCCAGAGGCTGTTAGCTATGGTCCTTTGCTATGCAGGCACAGTAGTATGCACAGTGCAGTTCCACAGGAATCCAGGATGTGGCTTTGGATGCAGAATTCAGTTTCCTAAGAATCTCAAGTTCCTTTTTGAAACAAGTCCCTAGAACTTATAATTAGGTGTTTGAAGTGCTATTTTAACTCACTCTCCCCTTCCTCAAAAGAAATATCTAACAGTGAAAACTACAAAATTATGCAAGAAGTTACACAAATTTTCATACTGTACACGGTGCAGAATCTAGCTTTTCTGGGCACACAACTCAGATTGTGTGAATGCAAAAGTTTAATAGCATGCGATCTACAAAGACTGGATATAGGCAGACAACCTGATGGCAGAAAGCTACATTGGAGGACTAGTCTTCTCCCCTCCCCCTTTCAAGCTAAACTGCCCCTGGATTTAAGCTCATGGAATAATCAATATGCAGACCCACAATTTTTTTCTTGAAATTTTTATTCCAAAATCCACCCCATGAAACAAAGTTTCCCTTCAGAGGCTGGTATCTTTTCTTCTTCCCCCATCCACTTGTCTCACTTCTGTGGTAATATGTCTGAGGAAAGATTCTCTAAAACCATTATTGGCAAATGATTAGAAAATGAAAAACCCAACTAGCTCCCCTCCCTTTAGCCCCAAGTATCACCCAACCCTAAACATGTCAACCGAGAGAGCGCAAGACTTGAGGTTGTTTTTTACCCTTAATGCTTACATTTAATTTTAAAGCACAACATTGGAGATTGACTCTAAGTTAGCAACAAAATATATATTTACAATTTCTTCAAAAAAAACACAAAGAACAACCAAACCCTTTTAAACAATAGCAACTTTCTTTAGGGAGTTTTATTTAGGGAGCAGGATTTTTTTTTAAAATCACTAAGTGATTTTCATATATAATTTCTCTTTCTTTTACGTCACCACTTGCCCTCTGAGTTGGTGGCCGGTTTAGGCAATGGCATTTCACCATTTTTGCTTCCGAGTCTCTTAAGCCACACAGTCATCTGAGGGCCACACTGGAGAAGGCTGCAGGACAAGCAAAATCTGAAGCACAATTCTGCCCTCCCCCCACCCCCCGGTCTTCTGCTTGCTTCGTCCTCTTTGCTGCAGGACAGGAGTCCCCCCCCGCCAACTAATGCTCCTGACATGCCAATCGGCTGCCGTTCAGCACTCCTCAGGTTGACCAATGCCTACGGAGAGTTGTGGAAGTGCTCCCACTTTTGGAATACAAACAAAACATGCAAAATACGCAGAGCCTAGAAATCTCCAAGGTGGGAGTTATCTGGGCAGATGCATTTGAATCTCCTATTTATGGCTATTCTCACCTTCCTCCTTTAAAACAAAAAACAAAAACAAAAAACCAACCCTAAAAAACCAAGAGATTGATTCTACAATTTTCCCACAGGAGCCAATACATCAAGGCAGAAAGTTTCTAGTGGGCCTTTTTGCAGAAAAATTCTATCTGCAGCACAGCTCCTGTGTACTGAGGCACTCTGGAACTTATCACACTAGCACCGTCCTCTCAGCAAAGAAGCCTGCTCCTTGTATGGAAGTGAGGAGGGCACCCTCTGGGTTTCAGCAGATCTAAACATACATTCCCCCACCCCATCCCCAACAGGACAGGGCGAGGTGCTCCTCCCTGAGGCTCAGGTGCCACAGCGTTCACTGCAATCAGGCAGAGCAATCTGGAGAGCTATAGGGCGGATTCCTCCCCCTCCCTTATTGCTTCAAAAGCAGCAAGGGTGCATTGGGCTTCTCTGATTCTATAACTGCTCTCTTCCTTTCCCTTGCTGCGCAGACACTGGAGAGCTCTTTTCTCCCATGCGAGGTTCAGAGGGGGAGGCAGAGGTGAAGGGCAGTCTAATTTGTGCTATCACTACGGGGAAGAGAGCAGAGTGCAAAGTGTGCATTCAAACCCTGACAAGTTCAGACAGCTGGAAGGAGTGTCCAGTCACTCAGGCAAGGGGAAATAAAATAGGGATCCAAAATATTACCTTTCTTTCTAAAGTGCAAAAAGCTCTCTGCTGCCCAAGAGAGAAGTTCTTTGGACCAGCCATTCATTGCAAAGGAAGAGAGGCAGCTAATGGGGGCATTCACCCGTCTCCCGGCTCAAGAGCCAACAGCTGTGCACCCCAAGATGTAGGCATTTCTTCTCCAGCCAGCATTTCCAAGAGTGCTTGTTTTAGCAGACTGTAGAACGTGGGGCAAGCAGAGACCACTTCCACTCGTGTGAGAAATCCCACTAGATGCCTCTCAAGCCTTCAAGCTCTGCTGCAGCTTTCCCTCTGCAAACACTGTCATCTTTTCGGAGTAGGAAAGATAGGACACGCCTGCTTGACCCTCCCGCTTGGGAAAGTCTAGGACAAGAACACGGCTACCTCCATATGGGAGCTTAGCCTGAAGTTGGAAGGTGCCTGCAGGCTAACCCAAGGCCACATGGAGATCCCTTCATGACATAAGGACACTGCTACTGTGGGCCTCACAGCCTCTGCGTAATCAGCACAAAGCAGTAGCTGCCCGCTCAGTTGCTGAAGGGCAAGAAAAGGAAGCTTAGCAGAGTGTGGCAAGAGAAGTCACTCCCAGCCTAACAACAATTAACAATCATGTATGAAATTGAGGGGAACAGGGAACAAAAGTGCACCTGTTCTACACCATCCAGGTCTGATTTCCCCATAATCTGATGAGGAAGTGAAATCTGTTTTTGTGGAATTTATGGGAGAGGTGCAGGGTAGAGATGAGAGGAAGTAGCACCTTCCCCCGAAAATGCTGCTACAAAACATCAGAGAACGTAGCTGCCGAGCAAGTACCCCAACAAGAGCACCCATACGGCAATCTCTAGCTGCCATTCTTCAAATGCTAATCTGCCTGGTGGGATTTCTGGTCTGCAGAAGTCCCGAGTGGAGGAGGGACAGTGCAGTCACAAACAGGCTGGCCTCTTCCCATGCCTGTGGAGATGGGGGGAACTGGGGGAGGGTCTGCTCTCCAAGAGGGACTTGTCTGGGATCTTTCCTTCTCTTCAGTCTGTCTGGGGTAAATCTCTAGCTGATTTTCTGGATCAGCTTTTCATCAGACAGGCAGTAGAGGCTGTTGATTGACAGGTCTGAGATGAAGTGCTCGCAGGCCTTGCGGGTGATCTGCTTGCAGCCTCGCAGGTCTATCAGGGTGACATTTGAGATGCGCCGCAGATACAGCAGGGTCTGGTCTGTGAGCTTATTGCAGCCTGTGGAGAGGAATACATTATGATGATTTACATAATTCCCATTCCCCGCTTTCACAGAGGTATGAGCACACAACCACAAATACTTCAGATAAGTCAAAGAGATGCAGTATTCAGTGATTCCTTGTGATAGTCAAAAGATTTTAAACAAGCAAACTGGTAGCCATTACGCTCTCCAAGAAAAAGTCCTGCACCCAAGGGCCAGAGTAGGAAACTTAGTTAAAGAGCTGGAGAATCAATTCAGTTCTTGGTAAGGCTTCTTCAACCTTTCAGCTTGTACGCCAACACACAGTGCCTTTCAAGCTAATATAGGAGAAGGAAAGTTGGCAGTACTGACTGGCTGTTATGGAACAGGGCAAGTCTGACTTTTGGACTGAGATACACACAAGAAGTCGTGAGTAACTATAAAGGTCCTTCATAGCCACTTCTTTCTTTAGGGGGAAAAAAATGGTGAAACAGGATTTCTTCCTTAAGGCTGCTATTTCATTTGTAGTCATCCCATTTTGAACACAGGGATGAAGAAACAGCACTCTTACTGCTTCCATCACAAACGTAATACAAATAAAGCATGCCGTTCCAAATGCTTATGAAAAAAGACAGCTTGGCAATGGTATATCTGAACCTGAGAAGCAGACAAGTGACCAGCAGTCTTTCAATGAACACAAAATGTGCAAAGGCTGTGTAAAAGGTGCCAGAGATCCCCTCAACAGTTTCAACTGCTCACTGGTTTTAAATTGTTTACTGGTTTAAAATTCTTTGCTTATCCTTTAGGGACTGGGATGAAAAGTTCAGTTATATCTTAAGTTGCAATCCCCCCTTTTCACCAGTGACAGAAACCCCAGAAAAGAAAGATGTCATGGATCCTGTACACCATCGTTAGTTCTTATATGACAGGGAAGAATGATCAGAAAGCAGCTAGAAAACATTCAACTGCACACACCTGCCATGTTGATTTCAGTGAGAGAGTTTCGTGTGGAAGACCCCACAGCTGTTAACAGGTTTGTTGACTGGTCTGTAAGGTGATTGCAGTGACTAAGATCAAGTCGTGATAGGAGAGGCATATGACGGATGATAAGCCGGAGTGTGGCATCAGTAATGTCCAGCCCAGCCAACCGGAAGTCTATCATATTACGGAGTTTACTGCGATTGTCTTGACCTGCACAGACAAATGTAACAATACTGAAAAGAAGAAGAGTCTCATCATCTAGAGTGAATCTGCACATATAACATGCTATGGAGTGCAACCTATACTTCTCACAGGTAGACTCTGTTGCCCTTTCCTTAAACAGCAAACACATATTTCAATGTATCTAGAAGGAAGGCATACTTGGTTTATCTGAAGGAGGTGTGAGTAAGTCCCGAATCTGTGGATCCTTGATTCCTACTGCCCACCGAAGATCGAGTGTCCTGAGAAGGGGGCAGGTGGAGGTACTAAGAGCAGAGACTGCTGACCAGGAGCAGCCTGCTAAGATGAGGTCTTTGAGGCCTGCCAGGAACAGATGGAAAGGGGAAGAATGTCAGAATTTTTGAAGTTTAGAACAATTCCTTTCCACAACTTACTTTGGTGAATTTCCTCCCCAGTACACTGCCAAGCAAACACAACCAATATTGTATATTGAGCCCTTATTGCTAGCTACAAGGATGGGAAGCCCAAGGAATGCTGGTTTTGGATATTAAATTCTATGCACATGTCACAGGACACATTTCTATTTAGCAGAATCTGACTAAAGTCAAGAGCCTGTCAATGCAATCCATAAAGCACCCGGGGACACAATCTTACAGAACTCATAATTCTAAATAGAAGGAATAGCCTTAGTGACCAAAAACATCACAAATTTAGCTCTAGACTAGGGGTGGCCGACCTTGCTCAACGTAAGAGCCACAAAGAATAAATGTCAGGTGTTTGAGAGCTGCAAGACATGAACAAATACTACACACTCGTTTTTATTTTTTAAAATATGCAAATTGCTTTTTATTAACATTAAATGAGACTGCCAAAAATAAAAACAAAAGGGGTAAAAACAGATTTGTCCAGTGATCCTTGTTTGCTAATGATATTTATTTGTCTAAGAGAGAGAGAAAAAGAGAGAGGTGGAAAGAAAGAATGAAAGAGGTGGAGAGAGAGAGAGAAAGCAAATAGATGGGAGGGAGAAAAGGCATGTCTCCCCTTTGCTTCCCCAGCTGCCCTTCTGGGAGCCACACAATATGTGGCAAAGGAGCCACAGCTTGGCCACCCCTGCTCTTGACCTTTAAACTGAAACAAGAGTGGAAAGACCACATCAACACTATGGAACTTGCATACCTGGTAGCCTGGCAATGAGCCAGGTGAGCTGTTTTCTGGAAATATTGGTCCAGCTGAGGTCAAGGCTGACTGGCTGCCTCCTGATGATACCACCTAGAGCCAAGGGTGTGATGGACTTGTATCTGCTCAAATCAATCTTTGTCCACAATCTTCTGTCACCACACCTAAACAGACACACATTGACTTATGCAGGCAATGTACCATCCTTCCACCACCACCTCTGTGTACTTGGTAGTCTGATAAATCTTTGCAGCAAGCTTCCTCCTGGGTGTGAATACATTTGTGGTGCAGTAGAGTGAAGAGTGCCTCCTTGAAACTGAAGTGTGGAAAAATAAAGAACCTCCCAATTTCTACTTCAGCTCCGTCACACCTCCCCTTTCCTCTATAGTACTCTTTGATAGAATAATCTTGTTTTGCCCATGGGCACAAATTGTGAGCCACAGTTCTTGCAGGCATCCAAAAATAACTGGAACAACTAGCTAGGAAGTTTCTTACAGAAGTAATCTTTAATGCCATCCTTTGAGTTTCTAATTTTTTGTTGCACTGAAATATAACTTGGTCTCAGCTGATCCTCTATTATATGCCCTTCCCCAGCCACTGGAAGGGTATTTTACCCTTCTGTTCTGCGACATCACAGAAGTTTTAAAGAACACATTTGAGGCTGAGTAAAGCTCACAGTGAAAAGACAGCTCCTTTTTATGAGATGACAACCAGCTTACAATCCTAAAATAGGGATGTGGAATGCGGGAGAGGGAGAAGTTCTCACAGCAAATCTGGGGAAAGGAGTGTAATTAAGGGATTCCTCCCCACGCACAAAGCTGCAGAGTGTGTCGGGAAGATTCAACTTGCCATTCTCCAGTTTCTCCAATGAGTGACATCCCTCTTGAATAGGAGGCAAACATGGGCTGATGACCCTACCTCCTTGAAATTAGTTTTCTTTTACAGGGTCAACCTGGGTAGGGCGAAGAAAATCTCTCAGCAAAAGGCTTAACAAGCGCTAGGTCAGAGATTTAACTAGCAACAACGAATGCCTTGCTTGCCTCCCCAAAACTGTATGGCAGAGAAGCCAAATGGAGGAAATATGGCTACTTCAAAGAATTCTTGGATGACTGTCTCTAGGACTGAGTGTTATCCAGCCTCCTATGTGGAAACTATTGCCTGCACAGAATGCAGACCTAGCAGGGATTATAAGGATATGCTGCTTCTATAAACATCTTAATTAAACTTTTCTATATTGTAGTCAGTGACCTCAGAATTGAGGATGACTATCCCGAGACACACAGCTGCTTTATTTGCCAAGTGTACCACACACAGGTTGCATCTGGATGATGCCAGGCCATTGCTGGACAACTTTTAGCTATCAGAATTATTCCAGCAAGTTAAGCTGATAACAGAATGCTGATCTTGTAAGAACTAGACATCTAAAACCTCAACTTAGACTCTTAACATTAACAGTAATGTTGGCAACAGCATCTCAAATTGTTTTAAAATAACTGAACCTTGGGATAGCTACTGAAGTCAATGGGCAACAGAGGGCACCAAGAGATAATCACCCACCACTGCAGCATGTCAACTTTATTCTGGCTAATGGAACAAGGGTCCAGCGAACAAACGAAATCACACAGGCACTTTATTAAAGGACTTGAACATATTTGTTTATCAACAGCTTTTCTACCAGTATGAGTTTTTAATATACTGGTAGGACAGAATCAGGACAGGTCTACTTTACAGATCCTTTGGTCAAACCATATAAGGTGTGTTTTGGCACAGACAGCAGTCAATGTCAAAAGCATTTCATCCATAAATTGTTCTGGCAAATGTTTGAATACTGGTTGTGGATGAACAGGAGAAACTAGGCATTTTCCATCTGACATTACATAAGTGCATTTTTGGAATTTAATAACAAAGTAAGAGTCTTTTTACTGCCATGGGTTAAAGACAGCTTTGCAGGTAAAACCATGGAATCAGAGCTGGAATGGAACTCCAGGGTCATCTAGTCCAACCCCTCCACACCTGCAGTAACTGCTGTTCCACGCCCAGATCATCACCAAAAACCTCCAGGATCCCTGGCCAAACCGGCCTGGAGAAAAACTGCTTCCTGCACTCTTCACCCAATCAGCATTTCCCTGGCCACAGTAAGAAAGGGCCACAAGAACTAAGCACTGAGGCAACCCTTCCTGCCCTCTCTCTCATGATCTGCCCAAGTTCACAGAATCTGCATTGCAATCAGATGTTCTGTTTGAAAACCTCCAAAGGAGGAGAGCCTACCACCCTCCCAAGAAAGCCTGTCTCACTGTGGAACTACTCTGTCAGGAAGATCTTTCTAATGTTTAGCCAAAAACTCTTCTGATTTAATTTCAACCCGTTGGTTCTGGTCTGACCTTCTGGGGCAACAGAAACCAGCTCTATACCATCCTCTATATGACAGCCCTTCAAGTACTTGAAGATGGTTCTCATATCACCTCTCAGTCGTCTCCTCTCCAGGCTAAACATACCCAGCTACTTCAACCTTTCCTCACAGGACTTGGTCTCCAGACCCCTCGTTGCTCTCCTCTGGACACCTTGCAGCTTGTCTATATCCTTCTTAAATTGTGGTGCCCAAAACTGAACACAATACTCTAGGTGAGGTCTAACCAGAGCAGGGTAAAGTGGTACCATCACATCGCGTGACCTGGACACTATATTTCTGTTGATACAGCCCAAAATCACATTTGCCTTTTTAGCAACTGCATCACACTGCTGACTCATGTTCAGTGTATGGTCTACTAAGACCCCTAGATCCTTTTCGCACATACTACTGCCAAGATAAGTCTCCCCTAACCTGTAATTATGCATTTGATTTTTCCTACCTAAATGCAGAACTTTACACTTATCCCCACTGAAATTCATTAAATTTATTTTAGCCCAGTTTTCCAGCCTGTCAAGATCATCATGTATCCTGACTCTGTCTTCTACCATATTTGCTACCCCTCCCATATCTGCAAATTTAATAAGCATCCCCTCTATCCCTTCTAGGAAGAGGACCTGAAGAGCCTCTTGCTCAGGATGAAAAAGGAGAGCGCAAAAGTGGGCTTGAAGCTCAACATCAAAAAAACTAAGATCATGGCATCTGGCCCCATCAGTCCTTGGCAAATAGAAGGGGAAGTCGTAGAAGTAGTGACAGACTTCACGTTCCTAGGATCCCAGATCACTGCAGATGGTGACTGCAGCCATGAAATTAAAAGACGCCTGCTCCTTGGGAGGAAAGCGATGGCAAACCTAAACAGCATGATAAAAAGCAGAGACATCACCTTGCCAACAAAAGTCCGCATGGTCAAAGCAATGGTATTCCCCGTAGTGATGTATGGCTGCGAGAGTTGGACTATAAGGAAGGCCGAGCGCCGAAGAATAGATTCTTTTGAACTATGGTGCTGGAGAAGACTCTTGAGAGTCCCTTGGACTGCCAGGAGATCAAATCAGTCAATCCTAAAAGAAATCAACCCTGATTGCTCCCTGGAAGGCCAGATCCTGAAGCTGAAGCTCAAATACTTTGGCCACCAAATGAGAAGGGAGCATTCACTGGAGAAGACCCTGATGCTGGGAAAGATTGAAGGGCAAAGAAGAAGGGGACGGCAAAGGATGAGATGGTTAGACAGTGTCATCAATGCAACGAACATGAAATTGAGC
Source organism: Gekko gecko (assembly GCA_029375565.1). Lineage (NCBI taxonomy): Eukaryota > Metazoa > Chordata > Lepidosauria > Squamata > Gekkonidae > Gekko > Gekko gecko. Next base: position 90,922,670 of record JAPDNY010000003.1, read on the forward strand.
AAACTTCAGCAGACAGCGGAAGACAGGAGGGCCTGGCGTAAACTGGTCCATGGGGTCGCGAAGAGTCGGACTCGACTGTGCGACTGAACAACAACTATCCCTTCATCCAAATCACTGATAAAATGTTGAGCAAAACAGGTCCCAGGACAGATCCCTGAGGCACTCCACTTGCCATTTCTCTCCAAGAAGATGAGGAACCATTCACAAGCACTCTTTGGGTATGATCTGTCAACCAGTTATAGATCCGCCTAACAGTCATAGGATCCAAACCACATTTTTCCAATTTGTCAACAAGCATATTATGTGGATCCTTATTAAAAGCCTTACTGAAATCAGGATAAACTATGCTACAGAATTCCCCTGATCCAGCAAGGTAGTAACTTTCTCAAAAAGTGTGACATGACTTGTTCTTGAGAAACCCATGCTGGCTCTTAGTAATTACAGCCGCCCTTTCTAAATGCTCAAGGACTGTCTATTTGTTCTAAAACTTTCCCAGGTATAGAATCATAAGAGTTGGAAGGGGTCATGCAGACCATCTAGCCCAATCCCCTGCCCAATGCAGGACCCGCCTAAAACATCTCTGACAAATATTTGTCACCCTGACCGTGAAAAAGTTTTTCCTAATAACCAGTTGATACCTTTCTTTGGGTCTTATCCTCTTCTGCCAACTGGAACAGCTCCTTGCCCTCCTCCAAATGACAGCCTTTCAAATGTTTAAAGAGAGCAATCATATCCCCCCTCAATCTCCTCTTCTCCAAACTCAACATTCCCAAGGCCCTTAGCCTTTCTTCATAGAGCTCAGTCTCCAGACCCCTGATCATCCTCATCGCTCTCTTCTGCACCTTCTTGATTTTGTCCACATCCTTTTTGAAGTGAGGCCTCCAGAACTGCACACAGTACTCAAGGTGCGACCTGACCAAGGCAGTATACAGAGGGGCTATGACCGCCTGCAATTTCCATGCTATGGCACTTTTAATACAACCCAAGACTGAATTTGCCTTTTTTGCCAGCACATCACACTGACTGCTCATATTTAGTTTACAGTCCACCCTTACCCCAAGATGTCAAGCTGATGGGTTGGTAGTTACCTAGATCCTCCTTTTCCCCCTTCTTGAAGATGGGTACAATATTTGCTTGCCTCCAATCTTCTGGCACCTCACCTGTTCTCCAAGAATTCTCAAAAATAATGGACAGAGGCTCAGAAATTACATCCGCGAGTTCTTTTAGTACCCTTGGATGCAGCTTATCTGGCCCCGAGGACTTAGTTTAAAGAAACTAAGTGTTTATGTACTATCCCTGCATTGATCCCAGGCTGCAACTCCCTTTCCTCATCATGTGTCCTGTTTTTGCCATATTGAGAACCGTTTCCCTTGCAAGAGAAGACTGAGAAAAAGTAGGAATCGAGCAGTTCTGCCCTCTCTTCTGTCCCTCCAATGGGCCTACCATGTCCTTGCTCTTTTTCTTACTTTGAACATAAGAACCTTTTGTTGTTTTTAGCATCTCCCGCTAGCCTGAGCTCATACTGAGCTTCAGCTTTCCTAACTCTCTGTCTACAAGTACTGGCTATCTGTTTATATTCATCCTTGGTTATAAGGCCCTCCCTTCCACTTTCTGAATGAGTCCTTTTTATTTCTCAAGTCTTTAGAAAGCTGTTTATGGAGCCACCTTGGCTTCTTTAGGCTCCTTTCATTTTTCCTTCTCAATGGAATTGTTTGTGATTTTGCCTTCAGTAATTCACTTTTAAGAAACTCCCATCCCTCTTGAGCTCCCTTCTCCTTAAGTATTTCTGACAATGGGATCCTACCTAGCATAACTTTGTTTGTCAAAATTTGCTTTCCTGAAGTCCAACCTATATGTCTGACTATGTACAGCTTTTGCCTTTCTCAAGGCTGTAAATTCCAAAAGTACAGGGTCACTATTACCCAGGGTGCCCACTACTTTCACCTTGGCAACCAGTTCTTCCCTGCTGGTAAGAATCAAATCCAAGAGAGCAGATCCCCTTGTTTCCCTCTCCACTTTCTGGAAAATGAAGTTTTCAGCAAGACAAGTCAGGAATTTATTGGACCTTTCATTTTTAGCAAGAGTTGGACTTCCAATAGATATCCGGGTAACTGATATCTCCCATGACCACCATGTCTCATCTCTTTGAGAACTTTGTAATCTGTTCTAGGAGTGTCTCATCCAAATCTTCTGCCTAGCTGGGTGGTCTATAGCAGACCCCCACCATGATATCAGTATTATTTCTTACTCCTTTTATTTTTACCCAGAGACTCTCAACTGGACTGTCATGCTCACATTCACATAGTTCCTCACAAGTCTATACCTTCTTTACATATAATGCAACTCTTCTGCCCTCCCATATTTGTCTGTCTCTTTTAAGTAAGTTATACCCCTCAATCCTGATATTCCAGTTGTGAGTATCATCCCACCAAGTTTCAGTAATGCCTGTTAGGTCATAGTCCCCTTCCAGTATTAGGACGTCAAGTCCCTCCTGCTTGTTTCCCATACTCTGTGCATTAGTGTAGAGACATCGGAATCCATGTTTCATGCACCCTGAGGTTTTTGTTTCTGTACTTACATGTGAGTTAATATTCTCTAACATATGTGCCACTCCCCACAAAACTTTAGAGTTCTTATTTCCAGTTATTGGCTTTGCATTTTTGCCTTGCTCCCCCACAGGATTTAGTTTAAAGTTCTCCTTATTAGGTTTGCAAGGCTTTTTCCAAACACATTTTTTCTACCCTCTTGAGGTGCAAAGCATCTCCCAACAGAAGAGCTTCATCTCAAAAGCGTGAGCCACGGTCCAAAAATCCAAACCTTTCCTGGTGATACCATCTACGTAGCTAACGATTGATCTGCAGTATTCTTCTTTCCCTTCCTAAGACACGACATTCGACAGGAATAACCAACAAGAATACAACCTGCGCTCCCAATTCCTTCACCTTTTTACTCAGAGCCACATAGTCTCTTTTAATACGTTCTGGGCTGTGCCAGGCTGTATCATTTGTTCCCACATGGATGAACAAGAAGGGACGATAACTGATGAGTTTTCCTACCCTTCTCGTCACGTCCTGGTACCAATACAGAGCCTGGTTAGACCATGACCAGCCATGAAGAGACTATTTAGATAATTCTAGATCAGATTAGGATCCATGATGCCAACCCGGCTTCCAACAGTGACCAGACATGTCTCTTTCTGAAGCCCAAAAGCAGAACTGGATGCCAACAGCCACCTCCCATTTGCTCCCCAAATCTTGCACTTAAGACATAAGCAGCACCTGAAGATGGAAGTTCCATTTGTAGCTATTGTGAACCACTTTAAGGATTTATATATTCCAGAGGGCTGTGATAAATAAAACCAGTACATAAAACACCTGATGACAGACCTCTCAATGAATTTATCTAACCCTCTTTTAAAGCCATCTGTGCTAATAATCATCACCACAGCCTATGACATGAATTCTAGGAGTTAATTATGTACTGCTTAGACCTCTTTTTTGCCCTCTTCCTGTCACGCCTCTACTTATAGACGTGGGGGGGGGGGAACCACCCAACACGTGCTTGAGGAGGTTGGACTGGGTCTGATAGGCTCTGAATAATAGAAATGCTACACAAAAATGAATTTTGGTTCAGCTGCACACTTACCATTTGTACCAGGTTTTGCATACACGCATACATTCACAGAGCTCTTTGCGAGTCAGATAGCGGAAGACAGACATCCACACCTCCTTCTGCATCCAGATCTCCTCGCTGTCAAGTGCCCTGCCACCTTGGCCATTCAGTCTAGCTACCCCACTCTCCTCAGCACTCTCATCTTCTTCATCTGCACTTTCTTCCTCATCATCTTCCTCAGCTGCCTCTTCATCTCCACCCCGCTGGGGTGTTCTGGCTGAACTTTGGCGCATGACAACACGGGGTGAGTGCCGCAGATTGGTGGAGGAGGCAGTGATCGCCTGCAGCTTGGGCACAATGGAAGTGCCATGCATGTCTTTGGTAGGTCTTTGTAACGTGACTGTAAGATAGGAGCCATGGAGCTTGGCCTTTTCTACCTCTGAAAGCTCTTTCTTGCCACTAGGGTTATTCTCCTTTTCCCGCACCACTGTGCGCTCTGTGCCTTGCAGCCGAAGTAGTTGACGCCGCTTGAACCGCTCATCTCGGCTGGCGCCATGATGATCACTAGGCCCTGCTCCTGGAGAGGATCGTGTCACCACACCACGAGGTGATGCAGGGTCATGGATCAATTGCAGCATTGGGGTGGGTGAGTGTGGCGGTGGAGTCAGAGGCTCCTCACAGCTTCGCAGGGGGCGTAGGACTTTGGCTTGGACTGTGTCATCTTCACCATCATCCAGTTTTCGCTTCTGCAAAGCAAACAGCACCCAGTTACTGAACCACAAGTGAGTGTTGTAAGCTTCAATGTGATGTGACAGAATGGGTTAGGAAGCCAAAGGAGCCTGCATGGGTTGGAACTGCAATGCCTACTCAACTTAAACCCAAGGGTAGCTAAACTTCTCTCATTGTTCCAATCACAACAGCTGGTATCAGCCTAGAAATCCCCCTAATGCTAAAGGGAATTAAGAGTTGCAGAGACTGCACTAATTTACCTGACGCCTCCTCAAGATCCACACAGTGGCCAGTATGGACCATACAAGCTCAGCAGGAGACCAACAGTATTTGCTAGCGTACAACCGTGGCATATAAAACCCTAAACAGTATGCATTTTATCCACCTTGCCCTTTTCCTCATGAGCCTGCCCACCCACTATAATCAGCATCCCTGTGTTGAATCCTAGTTTCAGAAATGGAGAGTGTAAAGGAGGAGTCTACAGTGGGAAGAGCAATTCATGGAAAGCAGGTCAAGAGTTTTAAAACGGTGCCAGGATGATCCCAGTGATAACCTTCTCTTCTGCCAAATCTTCTAAAGTAATGCAAACAGTGAAAGAGGCAGACATGCTGCGTTTCCTACTTCATTTTTTTCTGGCTGGAAGTATCAGCTCTCCTGGTTTGGTCACTTTTTCTAGACAAGACTACTATTTTCACCACATCTCTGGTGAAGGTATACTTACACCTTGGCAACACAGGAATTATACCTGTTGCAGTCAAAAGGAGAGTCACAGATTGGACCACTGCTGCAGGCCACTTTCTTCCAGTTACACTGACTGCTTGACAACACTCCCTGCCACTTCATGTTCCAGAAAGCTACCACAGTGGATATTCAATATATTTTCCAACAGGGGAGATCCAAGCAAAGTTACTCCTTCACTCAGCCAGCTCTTTAGCAGCTACATCTGTCATTCTTCTCAAGCTGCTGCTTCTTATAAAGCTCAGCCTTTTAAAAAAAGTAAAAGGCACACCAAATGCCACAGCACACCACATAATGACTTGGATGCAACAGAGTGCTTCCTCAGGTAGAAGAATTTCCAGTAGCGAGTTGTGACTTCCTTGCCTGCCCCTCCAGCTGCAGCAGCAAAGGCTAATCCCTCCTGCCTAAGAAATGCTCTACGGGATACACTCCAATCTATTGAGCATCAGAGTCTACAGATGAAATGCAAAATATATGATGTTATAGTTATGCTACATTTCTGATAACATAGTACGTAGCCAAATGTCTAGATTAGAGACTACAGGTCTGTGGGATCATACACAGGCATATGATTACGAAAGCCTCGACCTGAAGTCCTTGGGGGAGCTCTATGGGCTGACTCCAGTGATCTGTGCTTGCAAGGACCGGGGACCTTTCCCTTGCTCCCCCCCCCACCCCCCCCCGCAGCAGTCCTTTCTGAACCTAAGAAACTTTACTTCTATGGTCAAAGGATATGTGGCATCTAATAGCTCTAAACCATCAGGAAGCAGCACTTGGGAGGGGGTGAAATTGCCCTCTCCTCTCAGCACAGTTCCACTGACAGGAGAGGGGAAAAGGTGATTTCATCCCTTCTCCAGTGCAGCCACAACTTTTCTATCATTATGGTCTTGGGACCCCAGGAATAAAGCTTCCTGAGATGGGAAAGGATTGCTGGAGGGAGGGGAATGCTTACAGCTGGCGCCCCCATCGGCTGACAGATCATGGGATCCAATTTCATGTATGGATTCTATTGCCTCCAAGCAAACAATCCTCAGCAAAGCTTTCAAACAGATCTCTGCAAGGAAAGTTACTGAAAATACTTGATCCTTGATCATCCACTCGGAATATATACTAAGCCCAAGCCATTTCAGTGTCTGTTTCAATACAATATTGCCTTCCAAATCACCTCCACGTTATTGAGATCTTACGCTTTACCAAAGCTAACAGAAGCTGAATATCTATTTATACACCCAAAACAATGCTGTGAAGCTGCAGATGCACATAGTCTCCCCGCACTGTACAAATTTACAGATTACAGAGATAGACAGTCAACAGTTATATCAGATTTAAGTCACACACAGTTTATCTGTAGCAACATCTTACTAGACAGATCACAGACTAACCTCTCATAAAACCTTAAATCTTCAGACAGGCAGCAAGAGAAGGATCAGAGAATTCCTTCACTTAACTGGGCTGTAGCTTATTATAGCAGAAGACTCTCAACACTGTAAAATACAAGTGGGAGAAGGAGCAAAACCAGAGCTTCTGGGGTGGGAAGAAAATTCCCCATGCTTCAACCTCAACAATAATTAGCTCTTCTCTTGTCTACTGGCTCCTCCTCCTTGCTTGCCTTTGTTGAGATGCTCTTTGTCGGGATAGGAAGGACAGCTCTGTGCAGGACCTTGTAACCGTGTTTCTGCTGGGGCAGTACTGACAGCCTCTGCCACCGATAATATGCACAATGTTTAGCAGATGTAAGTTGATGCTGTTGCTCTCTCAGGGATGGTTTTTCCCACAAGAGATCTGGGTTTATTTGCTGACATGGTCTCTGTAGATTCCAGTGGCAAAGCTGTAAAGTGGCTCAATTATGAACTGTGTGTTATGTCACCAGTGCCCATTTCAAGGTGGATTTATTTTACTTGATAAAGCTCCCTCAGGTGCTCACCTGACAGACATTTTTCATGTGCCTACTACTAAGCCTCCTCAAGGTGTGCAGAGACAAGACCTTAAAACACCAGGAAAATCCTCATCGTAGCAAGAGCTTAGGTGCAGGTCAGACCAGCGTTTAGCTCTGTGTATTTCAAGCAGCAACAGTTTGTTCCCTGCATGACCAAAGAACAGTGCAATGCATACAAATGCTTTTGTAAAGTAAAAAAGGAAAACCTTCATCTACTCTTTGAAAGTCTTACCTGGCCTTTCTCCAACTCATCTCCCTTGTAGCACTTTGGACACTCCCAGCAGTTGGGCAATTCATCATTCAATATCCCTTCCCCATCCATCTGTACAGAAAAGACAGTCACTTTCAGCAAGACTTTTATTCCTGATTCTCCAGTATAAAATGAACCAAGCAGTTGCCCCCAAGCTCAGAACGTACCCGTAGACATCCAGGGTGAACAATTTCATTGCAGATGCAGCACTCCATTAACTTCTTCTCAAAGTCCTGTGAATCCTCATTCTTATCTACCTCCCCACAAAGTGCACACGTGACAGAGTGAGGCAGTCGGGGCTACAAAGTAAACAATGAAACAGGAAGTCACATCACAGAACTTTCCCCCAAAACTTCTAGAGTAACTTTTTTTTTTTTTTTGCCTTTGCTATGTGTGTTCCACAGGATTCCAGTGTTAACCCCAGCCATCAGATTTGGAATCTCAGTCTCATTTGTTCCTACTACTTTTGAGAAGCCCAGCGGGCCGTCCTCTTCCCTCAAAACAGACTGAAATCAAGTCTTTTAGACACATAACTGAGTTTCCCCTCTAACTATGCCACCCATGCCACATTACTCACCGCCAAGCACTGCCGCAATACACAGGACTGCTTCATACGACCAGGCCCACCAAACTTCTTCATATCCCTGCAGTAGTGGCACATTCCACATTCACCCTGCAGGCAGGCCTTGCATTTACGACATCGCACCCGCCTTCTGCGAGCACCAGACACTATAGGAGAGACTGTGGGCCTCACAGTTGCAGGCCGTGGTGCTGGTTTCATGGTGTGGGGCTTGGTGATGGGGATGGTAGGTAATCTTAACTTTGGCCGAACCTGAAGTTTGAGCTGTCAGTGAAAAAGACAGGGAGAAGTTAGGTGGTGTGGCTCATATGTCTGTCACACTGGAGGAAGCAAATGTCTACCTCAAGAAGTTCTGGATGGCAGTATGTGTTGAATCTCAGGGACTGGAAACTGAAGACATGGTACATGGAATCTTAGAGGACTTTGCTCCCAGTTACAGAGAATTCTGAAAACACTTATGTTTATTATTAACTAATTCTGGGTTTTGCAAAGATTGCTCCTAAAAACTGAGGCTATGATTGTGATCTTTCTGGTTTCTTTTTCTAGAATTTCTAATAGTCTTAATTTTCATACCTGCAGCTTGCATAAACACCCACTTCTCCTTTAAAAATACAAAGAATGGCACAGAGACCTTTCCTCAACTTTTCATCTTAAACTAGGAGGCTATATCTTCCAGTGGCCAAAGTCTTCATATTCTGCACACCAAGTCTCTCACTACCTGAGCCAAGTCACAGACCCATCATTTACCTTGTCCCTTTTTGGCCACTGGACAATAGGGATTCCGGTAAGTGCCAGCTTGGGGTCACTGCTTGCGTATTCCTCCAGCAACAGCTACAACAGAAACAAGAAAATAAAAATCTCAGTATTTTTTTCAAATAGTTTACATGTTCAGAGTTCTTCATTACAGTGTCCTGGTAATCTTTATAACTCTGTAAGATAGAACATTGTTGTTCTTGTCCCCATGTTGCTTACGAGGGGCTGAAGCAATATTTGAACCACAGACTGCTTCCTTCATAGCTTACACATTATTACACTAGCGGGGGGGGGGGGGAGGAGAGATCACATAAATATCTTCATTCCAGACTGTGGTCTTTTCCACACTGCTGCAGTGCTCTCTGTATCAGATACAAGTATGGCTAGATTCTGTTTTACCCAGACAGCAAACAAAGGTAGCCTTTTCAGTCATACTGTTTTAGGTGGTTTATCTTTCACAAAGGAAGCTATGTAACTTCCAAGCCATGTGGCTGGGCATTAGCAGCAAGTGGTTGTAATTGCCAGGGATTTGGAATCCCTTCCTTTAACCATACTTCCCAATGCATCTGCTGTCCACCCCACCCACCCTGGACTGCCATTTCAGATCTGCTTTATTTACTTGAGGTTACTATGGCTACATTTTCAGGAGCCTCCTGCTGGCATCGCCATGTGCAGGAAGTGCAGTGTTTCTTGCTGCCAAGAGGGAAAGAACACTGCATTGGCTGGGCTAATTCTCCTTTGCACTTACCAATGCAAGGGGATCCATATTCCCATAGGAGGCCTGTACTGGGAAACTGCTTCCCAGTAGGGTGGATTACTTTAAATCATGGGGGGGGGGGTGAACTCAATGATTTAACAAACTTCTAGCATTCTAATTTACATTTTCCTGACAACTATATTAATTGATGCTACAGCAATTAAACATATATCTGATTTGCAACCGATTACAGCTTTTCTATTATGCAAGAGCATATTTTAAGACCTGCAGCCTCTCTGGTGCTACAGAAACTATTTGTTTAGAGAAGCAACTGTGAGATTAAGATTTTCTGCTTGATACACATGTTAAAGCACTAAGCAGAAATCATATACTTATATTTTTGCCCCGTTTGTTCTTTTATGTACAATTGAAAGCACTCAATATGTTTCAAAGAGGATCATGAATCCACTTTAAAGGTATCTTGAGAGCAGCATTTAATGTGTTTGTTTTACTTTAACTCATTTTAACAAAGTTTTTAAAGGGACAAGATATAACTGGAATTTAAAACCAAATTAATCATATATATATATATATATATATATATATATATATTTTAATCACTTGCGGGGGGCCCCCCCATTCCACGGTGCGGCTGTTCCTCCGCCCGCCCTTCAAGAGAACACTGTGGGTGGAAGGAAGCGGCTGCCTCGGCCAGTCCAGCAGAAGGGTGCACAGCCTCCAAGCCCCACCCTCTCCCCCACAGCTTATAGCTGAGAAAAGGTCGGCATTTGAGGGCATGAAGACACATGCTTCACAGGGCAGAAGGGGAAACCCTCTCCCCGTCAGCCTGGGGCGCTTTAGGGGCGGCTGCTCAGGCACGCAAGCTCCGGGAAGGAAACACCCAGCTCCACTACCTCCCACAAAGGTTTTAGAAAAGCGGCACCGAGAAAAAAGTGAACGAAGAACCGATTTGCACAATACACACCACCCACAAGCGGCCACGGTTCCAACAGCCGAGTCAAGGGGCCCCTGCATTGCACCAGACAACCACCTCACCCCGGAGTGCCGGGACGGGGAAATCCGCCGGCAAGCAGCAGCGACAGTCTTGCGGGAATGCGGGAAACGGCTGGCTGGCTCGCTCGCTCCCTCCGCGAGAACCACCCCGGCGCCCCGCTCGGAGGCGTGCGCCCAAAGCGCCGTATCCGCCTGACCTTGCGTACTTCGCTCCACCGACGGTGCCGAGACTCGCGGAGGAAGTTTCGGAGTCCCTTTGTTTTCTACTCGGCCAAGTTACAGAGCCTCGGCGTCGATGTGTTCCCTCCAGCACACAACCTCCTCCTCCTCCTCCTCCTCCCAATCCTCTTTCACAAGAGAAGCACCGGAGAGCCGACCACTCCTGAACTCCACCAGCCCGAGCAGCGTGCGCCTTCCAGCCAGCCCCTCAGCGGAAGCTTCCTCCGCCTGCAAACAATGCTGCTGCGTCACCCACATGCAATTCCCAGCAATGCTTTGCAGCGGAAGATGGCAGGAGAGAGAAAGAGGCCGAGGAAGCGAGCGAGACGGCGTACAGGAGGGCAGCGCCGTTCTGCTGCAGAGTTGGGAGGGGGGCTGGACCAAGCTGTTCGCTGGCTGCCGATTGGTCAAAACGGCAGCCCAGGCCGACTCTTCTCCCCTCCCCCAACACTACTGCAATTGAAGAATCCAGGGCCAACCCCTACCCCCCTCCCGCCGCCGCCGCCGCGTGTGGCTGACTTTTAGGGAGCCGCGCGGAAAGCCTACCCGCCTTCTCAACACCGCAGTTTGCCGTCCTCCCCCCCCACACATTTGCCCTTGCCTCGCTGTCTCCCTTAGAAGCAATTCCAGCTTAACAGCAACCTCCCCTTCTGAACACCCACAATGACATTTTTTACTCTAATCACATGCCCACATCTCCATGCCCTGGAGCATCTGAGAGGTGGAAATAGATTCACTTCTGTTGTTATAGCTACTCAGTGTATCTGAAATGTTGATATTAAGATACAGTTTCCAGCAGCCCAGGAAGCTCAATGCTTCGTAAATGTAACTCATCTAAGTAATAGCTTCTCAGTGCTTCAGTGTCTCTCATGCTGGAAGTTTCAAAATTCAGTGTACTAGTAAGTCTATGAAACCACGAATCAGACCACAGGGCAAGCAAACAAATACACCAGCCAGACAAGTATCACCAGATGACATGTTGCATTACTGGTTAGTTAAGAACTGACTATCCTGTTACAACCCTCTTCTACAGACAAGCAAATAAGCATCATGCCTATCCTTTGTACTACAACGATACAACAACAAAACACTGTCAACTTCCTTGAACCTTAGGAGCATCAGCCTCTAATACTAAAGCAATGGTTTCGCTATCTGTGCCAGAGGCTTCTAATAGTACACTCCCCTCTTTTATTCACACAAGACATAGTTTGCTTGCAAATTAAAACTGGAAACCAGGTTGAATTTATGCGGTTTGTGAGGATCACAGTTTGCATCCAAGAGCTAACCACAGTTTGTGAGAACAAGGAAGCAAAGAACAGGGAAGAGAATTCCTAAACCATGATCTGATACTCTGTGGTTTATCTGAAACATTTTTCACCCACCCCCAAGCAAAGGTTTTCGGGGCACTTTATGAAGGATTGTGAATAAAAACCAGATGGACAGAGTAAGATCAACTATAAAATTGTTTTTTTAAAAAAACTGTATCATCATCAAGTTAGCGCAACTAATTTATACTTTATTCGACACCTTGATATAAGCCAGTTTGGTGTAGTGGTTAAGTGTGCGGACTCTTATCTGGAAGAACTGGGTTTGATTCCCCACACCTCCACTTGCACCTGCTGATGAGACCTTGGGTCAGTCACAAGCTCTGGCACAGCTGTTCTCTCAAGGACAGCCCCACCTACCTCATAGGTTGTCTGTTGTGGGGAGGGGAAGGGAAAGGAGTTTGTAAGCCGCTCTGAGACGCCTTTGGGCAGTGAAGGGCGGGGTATAAATCCAATCTCCTCTTCTTCTCTTCTCTAAATATGCCATAGAATTCTGATGAATGCTTAGGAGATCACTAGGAAGCAGATATTCTATATTCAGCTCTGTTTTCAGACTCCAAAGTGGTATTTAGGAATTGGTGGTCAAGTACTGCTTTTGCATAAAGCCAGCCACAATGACTGGATGTTGCCATTTGAGTAGCAGCAATAAATATTTCCATGTCTTTTAAGACCCCAGGCTAGTTCAGACACTAATGTAGGGATAGTCAGCTTTCCCCCTTCAGGAGATGTCAACAGTCAAATGAGATGTAGTAAAGCACAAGATAAGCAAGTGAGAATGCCCAACACCTTTAGACGTGAGAGTAACTTGTACTGTTGTCATTCATATTCCTCCAAGCTTAATTTCAGTCAGCTTACAATAAAGGAACAATGCTAAAATTTGCCTTTTTGAGTCGGTAATGTTTCCTCTTTATCCATTTAGATGAATCCACCACACCTCACATGATATCACATATGGTAAGAGGAGTAATGTGAAACAAAGAGATGGAGATTGGCTGTATCAAGCAGTAAATTACAAAAGTTAACGAAGGAGTGGATATGCTGTTGCCTTCATCTGAATAAGCCATTGCAGAAAGATGTCTATTAATTACTACATCTTCCAATGTAAGTTTTCAGCCAAGCCAACCAAGGCAACCTTTCTAAAGCCAGGTACAAGCAGCCCAAAATTATTTAGGGACTCATAAAGGAAAAGCAATAGCCATATGACTGCATGATCATCATGCAGTTTCATACAGGTCTGGATACACTCTTACTTTCCTCAGTATGAAACGTCTGCAGAGAACAATACCAGATACAAAGTACTATTAAAGTATGCAATAAAGTTGATGACAACCATCTCAATAATGTGAATATAGCAGAGTCATACACTGAATAGCTTTATAAATACTGATGACCACAAAAAAGCAAGTGCCATGGGACAGCCGTGTTAGTATGTTACAGCAAACACTAATAGACTTGCAACACCTGTTTCTGCCCAACACATCTAAATTAACCCCAAATAAAAACAAGCCAAAACTGCAAGTCACCATCCCTTGGATTGCAGTGGTCTAAGACACAGCAAATGTAAGAAAATGTCACTGGACTAGATACATCTCACATGGCTATCATATGGCTTTCACACTATAGAAAAATTAAAGGCAACTGTGCCTTTGCATCATACCTTGATGTCAGCAATCAGGGCATCCTCATCCTCAATGCCAGTAGGTACACACTTCTTGTGCAGAGGCAAAGATTCCAGCTTGTCTACAAGACAGTGCAGACCCTCAAGTTCAAATTGTGTCAGATGTATCTTCTTGCCCTTATGAGGGCTGTTGCTGTGTGAGTCCCAGGCCTGGCCATTGTGAGAGCCTCGGCTAGACTCAGAGTCCATGGACATAGTTCTCTTTAGACCTGGCAAATTCCGGCAGCTTCTGCCTAGCTCCTCATAGTCTAGGTTAGCACCATTGGCCACAGGGCTAGTGAGTATTGACCGTCTGGTGACTGGACGCCTTGATTCCTTTCCTGCTTCTGCATCATCTTCATCCATGTTTCCAGACTCTGAGCTACACAGCTCCATATCTGACAGTAAAGGGCAGAATAAACAGAGAGATCAAATGTCTGCCTATGTGACAGTTTTAAAAGCAACTGAGATATTTCAGCATTTGTACTATTCACCCAGCAGTAGCAGCACTGGGGAAAACACATATGTGTTACAGCGCTTTGCTATTAGTCTTGGGGGGGAATTGTGCTCTAGCAGCTGTGGTCCATTTGCCATTTAACTGCCAAAAGAAGGCAATCTCTATTCAAACAAGGCCACTGGAAACCACATAACTATATTATGTGCTTTCTTACACCATCCTCATAAGAACAGCTGCTTCTTCAAAGTTAGCAGAATACCTCAGTGAAGCAACATTAGCTAGCACATAAAGGATGTCTGCGGGCTCACAGGACAATCTTTTGCTAAAATGAGAAGGTGCTTTAAAGCAAAGGAGGAAGTGATTCTCCTTATTCTAATGTCAATCTTGAAGGCATTTCAGTGGAGGAGGGAAAGAGTTCTATGGTTTAATAGTAGCAAAGAGGTGAAAAACAGCAGTTCTTACCCATGCTGAGTGATTCCTTCTGAAAGTCCTTAGTCAGGTGGGAACGGCTGGTGATGCAGTAGACATAGCGTTCTAGTACATACCAGCACATTTCATAATAAAAGGGATAGCGAAACTTATTTGGGACCTGTTGAAGAGTAAAGTAAGAGAAGACCAAGTCAAAAAAAGGCTCTTATATACTTCCACCAATACACCTTATAACAAGGGCTTGGATCCCACAGTAAATCAATGCTACCAAGAGGCATTTTTGACAGTGGAACAGGATTTCCTTGCCTCACCCCTCTAGCTGCAGGCTGAAATGCTGCTCCTGGAGTCTGCAGTGGGAAGAGAGAACCGGCAATAATTGCTCCTCATTCAATTAATAAAAATTTACTGTGGGATTAGGGCTACTGCAACATATAGAAAAGTCGCTCAACAGTTTAATCAATGAATACTGAAGTCTCTAATATTTTATTCTTCTGCAACCTTAAGTGAAACCACTGATCACTAAAATCAGTCACCTTTCCAGAAGACTATAGAGAGTAGTCAGTAAAACACCAGTTTTTAAAAAAGGTTCTAAGGACTCAGTGAAATTACAGTTTTGTCAGTCTAACTCATGTCTGAGATAAACTGGTAGAAAGCATTAAATACCACAAAGCATGGTTTTTGCAAAGGCAAGTCACATCTCATCAACTTTTAAAATTTCTCTGTAATTGTCAAGAATGTAGATAGACATTACATAGTATGATTTCTAAAAAGCTTTTGTCAAAATCCCTTTTAAGAAAGTTTAGCAAATCTGGAACAAGAAGTAGAAGAAGAAGAGAAGAGAAATTGGATTTATACCCCGCCCTTCACTACCCAAGGGAGTCTCAGAGCGGCTTACAAACTCCTTTCCCTTCCCCTCCCCACAACAGACACCCTGTGAGGTGGGTGGGGCTGAGAGAGCTCTTGACAGAAACTGCCCTTTTTCAAGAACAGCCGTGCCAGAGCTTGTGACTGACCCAAGGTCACATCAGCAGCTGCCTGTGGAGGAGTGGGGAATCAAACCCGGTTCTCCCAGATTAGAGTCCGCGCACTTCACCACTACACCAAACCACTACACCAGACAACGGATCTTCTTTTGGTTAGTAACTGGCTGAACAAGAAGCAGAATGGAAGAAGAAACTGACAGTGTTCACATAGGAGAAGTAAACAGTATGGTCTTCCAATGATCCATACTGGAATCAGCGGTGCTGTGTATAAATGATCTAGTAGGCAATGTTTGGGTGACAACAAAATATCTGGACAGTGAAATCCCAAACCAATTGAAAAGTTCTTTTTTATTATTTTCAGACAAACACACATAAATGAGAGAGTTTATACTTATATACCTGTTGAAAATACCTCATACATATATATCTGATTTCCTATCTGTCTACCGTTCAATCTAATCTAATCTAATTCTTGCAATTCAGTAGTTTAAAGATATAATTTTACTACTATTTAAACGTTATTTAAACAAATTCAAAAATCCCTAAACTTGTATAAAATTCTCTTATCCTTTCTAATCTTATATTTTGAATACATCACCAATGTAAAATTTTAAAATAACCTTTCCTTACATTAATTCAATATGCATCATCGCTTTTCTATAATCAGTCTTGATGTAATATAGAAGTACAGAAGGTCTCTTTCATTTTTAATTTATACAATTTGTTATATATTTTTCAATATCATCCTATCTCCACAAATCCCCATCAAGATACTTTTAAATTGTAATCCCTTATACAAATCCAATTGCAACTATCAATTTATAAGCATCAGAAATAAACTTAAATGTTACATAGCCAAACTTAACACATACAGAGCTTTAACCAATCATAGCCAGTAATGCAGACCAAGAGGTTCCTGAACCCATTCTTATTTATAAAGTTTGAATCTCTTTTTTTTCCAATTCCTTCTCTTCAGTATAATCTTAAATCAATGTTGTTCATTCTTATAAATGGAGAAATCTTCCCTTGAATCTCGCCTTCCATATTCCATCCTTAAAGTGGTTATGAACTCCATGTTCCCTTTCTTTTAGAACTATTTTTCCCTTAAGAACATTAGAAATTAGAGCTTTTAGTTGCTCTTCAGGTGCTCTGCTGTGCTTCCCTGCGTCAATGTTTTTTCTCTGTTTTGATGAGTCTATTCTTCTGCAAGTTCCATCTGCTTGCTTGAAGTCTTGCTTAAAGTCTTGATCCAAATCTTGAATGGTTGCAATTTGTGCTGGTGACATCTGCCAATCGTCCTGAATTAAAAGAAAAATCTTCTCCACTGCCAAGCTGACAGCTTGTGAAATTATAAACTTGAGCTCATCACGAAATGTCTGCATCCAGTAGATGTCACCAGAGCTATCTCCAGACACATCAGCTGGCATTTTTCCCAATGCAGCTGGCATTGTTTTCCAATAGCCTCACCAGCTTAACCGCATTTCCCCGATAACAGTTTCTCCAGACAAGTTCACACACAAGATACTCTCAACACAAGTCAGGTGACCAATAGTTATTGTAATGGCATTTAGTCAGCATAGTTTTTAATAATTTCAATGGGAAACTTAGTAGTTAGGGCACTATTTTAGAACAAAAATTTAAATGTCTCCCTTTTCCCCCAAGGATGATCTGTACTCCCTTTAGTGAAAAGTATCCTCCGTTAAAGTCATTTGCGTTTCCATTAAAATCCAAAAGAAATTCACAAGGAGAAATAACCATTTGTATCCATTAAGAGTGAGAAGTAACAGAAACCTAAGAGTAGAAAGGGTTCAAACAACGATCTTTGTATCCTCTTTGCCCCCGAACGCATTTAACAACAGGTTTACTAGAATGTTAGTAGCCACTTCATCACAAAGGGAGGGGGGAAATTCCGCTTCTCCTTCCTTGTCCTTTTAAAGATTTAAAGGGGGCTTAGTGAAGAAATTGGTGGATTCTTTGATGTTGCTTTTTACAAGTACTCACGGTGATTTTCTTCATCGATGTTATGGACGAGGTGCCTAGTTTCTCTCTTGTGGGAGTGTTCACAGTTTGGTGCAGTCATGGCTATCATGACCACGCTATTTCGCTCCTTGCGTCTGGGACGATCCTGGGCTTCCACCCGCGGGGAGGCCAAATCAAGTCCCTTGCGCCAGACCTCCTTCCAGGAGGTCCAGTGGAGATCGGGATCCCCCAAAACTCCCCTAAAAGGAGCAAAAGACCGGTGATCTCTGGGAGCAGAGCCCGGTATCAACCCCTGTCACTGCTCTGCAGCTCCCGCCTCTCCTGAAGTTAACAAATCCAAACCAATTGAAAAACTTGGCAACAGGAAAAAGCTAGGCAACAGGAAAAAGTTATGAGATTTCTCATAGAAGGTACACTCGGACAAAGGTCAGGAGGTCTGAATTAGCTGCAACTACCTAGTACAGATTTAGTAAAGCCACAAAGCTCAGTGTGCTCCAGAAATGGAAAATGCATATCTGTATTAGCCAATATTAGATAAGGGACACAAAACCAGTATGATAAATGATATACTGCATGGGAACATTTAGAATACAGCATACGGTCTGTCCATGACGGCTAAGCAGGATCTTCATATTCAGGAAGAGAACTAGATCAGCTATTCTTAACAGGACCCACATAGCCCTGGGACCATCTATAAAACTCAGGGGGCAAGTGGGGGAAATTCAGGATTTTAAATTGCTCATTCCTCCGCCTTGTGAGTGCTTCTGGTAATCAGCAGAGAAAAGCTTTATACTGGTCACTCTACACCAAGAATTAAATCCCAGATTTCTCCCCCAGGAACTTAAGAAACTGGCACAAAGCAAACAGGAATCTAACCTAACATTAAGGTGTTAGTCACCCCCCCCCAATGAATTTTATTAAGGAGATTTTAAAACAGAGAGATAAAAAATCTTGTTACTGTTTTTTAAAAAATAACATTAAGGTGTTGGCTGATGGTCATCAGACACAAAGATCTCACTAAATCTGAGATCCGTACATCATATGCATATCAATATATCTAATTCTCAACATGGCCAAATCTGTAGCTACTTAAATCTGAAACTGGAGCCATGAACAGAAAAGACAGATTTGTTCTACAAGCCTAAGAAAAGCCCCAGCTTTGCAAAAAAATCTGAAACACATAAAAAGTAACAAGGCTAAACAATACAAATCACGGGTGGGGGGGGTTAAACCCCCTGCAAATAACAGAAGCAGTACCTGTAGCTTTACAAAACAAATCCCCAACAACAGTATTGCCAGTTGAAACCTTGGTTTCTATCAGTGAAAGGCAGGGAGAGGGACTTCTGCAGGGCCGTTTTGGCCTTTTGAGGCCACATGCCGCAGCAACCACTGGGTGCCTTGCTACCACTTGACTTGCATGACTCACCCAGGCCTGACTGTTTCTCCTGTTTACCCAACAGAAGCCAGTGTGGTGTAGTGCTCAGAGTTTCAAACTAGAGTGAGAGACTCAGGTTTGATTCACCACTCTCCCATGGAAGCTTCCTGGATGACTTTGGACTAGCCATACCTAGTCATCCTAACCTACCTCACAGGGTTGTTGTGAGGATAAAATGGAAGAGAGAATTATGTAAGTTGCTTTAGGTCCCAATTGTGGAGAAAGGTGGGGTATAAATGAACAAATAATATAGCTGAAAATACAGGGCAGATAAATGGTGAGTGGGTGGGAAGCAGAGAAGTAAGCAGGGAAAAGTGAGGATCTGGGGGTTTGCCAGGAAGAGGGGGAGAGGAAATCATGTAGGGAGGGGGATACAAGGGAAAATGGGGTGCCCTATTAAAGTCCTTGTGGGTTCCCCACCATGCAACTGGGCCCAGCTCAGCAGCCGGCACTGCACAACTTTGTGTGACTTTTCCCAGCAAGAGGCTGCTGGGGTAAGGAAAGGAGGAAAAACCAGGTGTCGGGGGAGACAAAGATAGGTTTGGCCAGTGGGTGGGCAGGACAGACGAAAGCAGTAGGAGGGGAGAAGAAAGGGAAACAGGAAATAGCGGGGGAGGGGAAAATGAGATTCCCCACCCCCAAGTATCAAATCTAATGCCTTGTGTGTTGTGCTGCCTCTTTGGCATAGTGCTTAGTGTTGGTGAGGATGGAAATAGTGTCTAGGAGATGTGGGTTTAAAACTTCACTCTGCCACGAAGCTCACTGGGTGACCTTGGGCCAGTCACTCTAACCTACCTCACAGGGCCGTTGTGAAGATATGAGAGAGAACCATGTATACTTATTGAGCTCCTTGGAGGAAGGGTGGGATAGAAGAATGTTGATACCTTTGTATTTTAACTTTTGTGGATTGAAGGCATTTGATGATAATGTTGCATACTTGGGTAGGCAACAGTAGTTTAAAGATTAAGAACTGGACTAGACATTGGAGGATAAATAGGAAATGACTATCACCATCCTGTTTTGAGTTTCTACGGATATTGGGGTGTCACTGACTGAAACATTAATGTTGGCTAGACAGACCTTTAATGAAGAAATGTGATTCTTATGGGCTCTACCCTTACTGCCAGGATGGAACACACACTGATATTTGCAAAATTCCCTGGTAATCAGTACACTTTGAACTTCTTACAGTAACAGACGTTAACCATAATTCAGAATAACGGGAGGGGAGAGTGACTGGCAACATGGGCACTTACAATTAATCTTCTTTGCTGGCCCAAGCTTATGTTTTGCTCTATACTCTGAGACTGCAGAATTTATTTTGTTGTAAATAACTAGTAGCAACTCAACCGCTTATTAATCTAAATGTTCTAATGCAATATTACTTTGACCAAGGATTAAGCACAGCCAGAATATCAAAGTAGTATGGAACATCAGAAAGTCAGTCAACTCTTTCCAAATATAAACTAGCACATGCATGTATCCCCGTAAAACAATATACTATATTTTTAACCTCCTTTTCCATCAGTCTAAGCAGGCAGCAAAGACAAAGAAGTAGCTTACAATATTGCTCTTGAAAAAAATGAATTCTGGTTTGAAAGTGCTTACCCGTGTTCGGTCTTCAATGCTGTAGATCCTCAACTGCATAGGGATATTGAAGCTATGCAGAAAGTTACCACCAAAAACAAGGGTGTCCATAGGAGTGTACACTGCATGGATCCAACCTGAAGGGGGAATCATCACATTTAGGTCCTTGCTAGAGTTGCATCATTAACGGTCATGTCTCCTAAAAGTTGATTTCTATAATTTCTACCTCCATATTTATGCTTTTGGAACCCAAAGTCACCAACGGGGCAGAGAAAGCAGTTTTCTGTTAATCACAGCTCCTCCTTTCAATATTATTTAAACTATGATAAGCGTCTATATAAGGACCATGATTGGTTTCATTCAAGAGTCATGATGAAAAATGCTTTGACTTGGATTAGTGAGTATGGGTTTTACGGTTCCTGATTTTCTACAGCTGACTGTATCCCATACCCCTGAATTCCCCCCAGTATAAGAAAGATGTATATGTAGCAGACATCCTCACTATGACTAAGTAGGGAACAGCTGTTTAATCGAAGACCATACTGCCAATGCTAACCACCAGAAACATCTCAGTAATACAACATTTAGAAGTTCTGTTTACATCCTTGCACCTGAGGGTATGACAAAGGTATAGCCTTGCTTGAGCTCAATACGCTGACAATCTGACACCCGGTCACCAAGAAAAATGTCCCCTTGTTTCCCTGAGAGCAGCCAGTTTTCATATAACTCCAGGTTCTGAGGAGTGGGAGGGATTAACCAGAAGATCTGCAAGTAGAAAGAGATAGGACAGTTTTAATCTATCTGAAAACCTATTGGGATATGTATCTTGCCCAGCTTCAAAGTAACTTAAAGGAGCATTTTAACCACACAACTGATTTAAGGATAGTAACTTTAGTGAGACCTTCCCTTCAGCACATTAATTGCATCTCCACTGTGATCATCTTTATTCACATGTCTCTAACTTCTCATGATCTCTGTTATTAATGTAGTCACTAGTTTGGTATGGATGCTAAATACTGAAATGGCACTAACCTCCTTTATTGCAAGAGGTAATATCTGTGTTGTGAATAGTGAGGGGATTACTGTTTATGGAAAGTACAGAACGCCTTGATAAAGTGGTCAGTAATGTACAAATGAGAATAAAATCTCACACTGCAAAATCAGTGCAGAGCCATTCCAGTTCTAAAAAAAATAAGAGCCACTGCAGCAGTAAGGTATGCCAAGAGTGAGCAGAGCACAGAGCAGAAGCATACAAAGAACTCAAGTCATCATTAGAGAGACAGTGAGTGAGCGAAAACTTTATGGCCTGCATTTTGTTAGCAGTCTAAGGCTATGCCATCTTTTGATTCTTTCAATTATTATGGAACAGACGATGACAACTCACATTCAACAAATGTGTGCAACTACAGAGAAACTCTACTTCCAGACATGCTTAAACACACTGCAAGTTACCTACAGCACTGAAATGGTAGTGTACTTATTAAAAAAAATATTTCCTATAGCCAAATGAGAATGACTGAAAATCACACTGAAATAGCAATTAAACAAATTTGCAATAGAATGGGAATCTCACTCAATTTAACACTATTTTTAAAAATATCACAAAGAGGGGAAATATATGTAATCTTACTAGAAAGACTCAAGAACAGGGCAAAATCTTTATAAATCCTCTGGCCAGATAAAGGCAAACTCAGGTCCACAAATTCTTTCAATTTGGTCCAAGAAAGAATGATTTATAGTTGATAAAGGAGAACCAATGTGGTACCTGACCAGGACTCAAGAGACTCAGGTTCAAATCCCCAGTCATCCATGAAGATCTCTGGGTGGCTGGGTGAGCAGCTCTCTGGGTTGGGAAATACCCCTAGATATTTTGGGGGTGGAGCCTAGGAAGGGACCTCAGCTGTGTACAATGCCATAAAGTCCCCCCCCCCAAAGCAGCCATTTTCCCCAGGGGAAACTGATCTTGGTCATCCAGAGATCAATTGTAATAGTGGCCTATTGTGAGGGCAACATGGGGATGGAGGCAAGAGATACCACGTATGCCACCCTTAACTCCTCAGAGGAGGGGCAGAATAAAAATATATATAGAGAAGTAATCTTCAACCATGCCTTAGGTTTCTAGTGTGAAAAGCTTAAACTACTGGTAATCCATGTCTATACCACTTCTACAATAAAACAAGAAAATACTGCTACTTCACTATTCTTGTGAAACCACAGAAACAAGCACCTCTGATATACAAAAAATAAATGTGTACAAAACTATATTCCCGATATGGGGAAGATGGGGTAAGAAAAGACAACACGGACAGTCAAGAACTATATGTTTGAGCATGCAACGATTGTAATGTTCAGACTTTGAGTCCAGTGGGGGGACCTTTAAGACCAACAAAATTTTATTCAAGGTATAAGCTTTCGTGTGCAAGCCCACTTCTTCAGATTCAGTGAAACAGAATTTTCTCAACCATTACATATAGGTAGAGAGGGTGGGGTGGGGGTTAGTTGCCAGGAAGGGCTAGTTAGAATCAAGATGCATAAGTAACTGGGTGATTATAGCTGAGATTGGATTAAGTTGGTTGGTAAGACCTGTGACCGGCAGTAAATTAGTATACAAATACAGGACATGTGAGGACAAAGTAGGATTCCAGTGGAACTTCCAAGGTAAGAAAGTTCAGTGCTGGGCATAAGCGAGAACTGAGGGACTTAGCGTGTACAGATGCACACTCCTCTAGATACACTGAAAAAGATTTCATCAAATGTTACATATAGGTGGGGGGGGTCAGTTGCCAGGATGGGCTAATTAGGACCACTTAACGTGTACTCTGTTGCAATGCCTACCTTTTAATTGTTTTAACTGTTTTTATTGTTCTATTTAGCCTTTAAGTGCTTAATGACTGTAATTTATTGGTGTGAACTGCCCTGAGCCCGCTTGCAGGAAGGGCGGGATATAAATCGAAATAAATAAATGAGCAATAAATACACCCAAGATTGGAATAACACATTTGGTAAAACATGCAAATAGCAGCAAATTGGCATATAGGTAATTTGAGGTCCCCCACTGAGTGCCCTGGGAGGTTCCTCGGTTTTTTGTATCTGAGGAGCTGCGCTTGCACACGAAATGATTGAATAAAATTGAATAAAATTTTGTTGGTCTTAAAGGTGCCCCACTGGACTCAAACTTTGTTCTACTGTTTCAGACCAACACAGTGACCCACCTGAGTCAATGTTCAGACTTGTGATACATCCAACTACAAAAAAGTTCTGAAACAGTAGTGGGAAGGTAAGACTGACAAGACTGGGGAATCTGAAAGTTCACATCAGACTGGGGAACTTGAAAGCTCACACCAAAGCAGCCCTGAAGTCTCCCTCTTTCTTCAACCCATAACAAAACTTCAGGTTTAAAGCAGATCACTAGACATGCTGACCTCTTGCCCTTTGTCTTATTTAAAACCATATCACTGAATTATCTATTCCTGCTGGAGACTTGGAACCAACACTGATCAAACACATATTTCACTATTATATTAATTTTTCTATTGCCCATGTTCTATTAAATATACACTCTACAGGGAACCCTATTTGCAGAACAAGTTTTCATGGTTCTGTAGTGGGATGGGCTAAAGGCCAACTGCATACGGCTCCACTGGTAATTTGATGAAATAAAGAGTAACGAGATAAAAGGTCCTCAATGGGCAGAGTGCTCAGGGCATACCAGAACCTGGCCCATACTGCTTTTTGTCCTTCCTTCTTTCATATGCTCAGACTGAAGAAGCTCTGAAGAAAGCAGAAGTAACCTTATGATTCACAGGGCTAGAAAGTAAATGATCGAAAACAAACAGGAAAAATTACTAGCTGGGCTAACTCAGAAAGTTACTGGTTTGTGGACAAAGTATGAGAAGTACCCAGATAATAATACCCAAACATACTGAACGCCCATGCATATAATTTTTTGTTCTTTCTCCATAATCTCTTCCACAAAACAGAGCAACACTGAGATGCTACTGTACCTTTCCCCCTCTGTGAATATGATACCATACAGAAGTGCCACCAAAGTCCACATGGAAGTCCGTATAGCAGCCCCTGACACTCATCAGACAGTATCTGAAAGGAAAAACATGACGCTGTAATTCAAGTCCAGTAACTTTCCCATTTCTGTGCACATGGGATAAATGCCTGGTATCTGTGCTTGCAGACAGAGCTGTGGATGGCTACCGCTTTGAATCAGAGCTGTAATCATGTGCAATGTAAAATCTATATATTTAGTGTTCTGACACCCACAAATTGCTGATGGTCTAGATGGGACATCAAGACCAGTAAAACTGGCAAAGGAACCACTACAGTGACACAGCAATATTAGGAGACTACATCTCTACAACAGGAAGTAGGTATTCTGAGAATCTCCCTATTGTACTTACTGTTCAGTGCTGATGTGTCACTGTTTCAAGCACCACATGGGGGTGCCCAAAGCATGCAGTATTGTAAAACATTTTGCAATACACAGAGGCAGCTACAGGACAGCATTCTTCCTGAGGTCTAATTTCTGTGGATGGCTGTAACTACAGAATCTGAAGTCACTTACTTCTGCACTTTGGGATACTGCATATCCAGAATGGCATTCGTTGATTCCGTCTGGCTTTCTTTAAGATGCCTTGGCCACATGTTGTCAACCCAATCAATCAAATCCACCTGTAACCACACAGATATTATAGCAAAGCTTAGACATAAAACACAGATAGCAGAAGCTCAAGCATTAATTGGGACTCTGAAGCCACAGAACTCAATCCTCCGCAGTAAAAAAGCAGTTCAATGAAATATAGATAAAGGATTATATTTTGAGGAGTATATTCTGTGGTTAGAATGAAACTAGGGCCCCTTTACTTCCAGTTTTTAAATACAAATTTAGTATTGCTGCAGTTACCTAAGCATTCCATATAAATATGCATGTAACGACTCACAGAATGTCTCAAAAATTAACTCAATGAATGCCATAAAGCATACCATCAGCACCTTCTGCTAAAAGATCACAGGATCCAGCCCTCTGCAATGGCCAGATGATCAACAGTGCTTTATTGTAGTCAATGAAGAAGTCAATTTGCTGTCCCTCCATTACCCTTCTACAAAGGTAAGTCCTGCTTCACCAGCCTATCAGAGTTCTTTGAAAAGGTTGCCAAAGCATATAGATAACAGCAAGCTTGTAGACGTCTATACTTGGACTCCCCAAAGGCTTTTGAAAAGACGCCTCAAAGATTTCTGAGTAAGCTTAACAGTCATGGGATAAGAAGATGGGTCCTCATGGATTAAAAATTGGTTAAACAGTAAGAATAAATGGACAGTTCTTGCCATGGAGGGAAAAGAGCAGTGGGGTCCCACAAGGATTGGTACTGGGACTAATGCTATTTAATTTGTTCATAAATGATTTGGAATTGCGGCTCAGCCTACTGTAGCCAAGGGTGAAGATGATACCAAATTATTCAGGATAGTGAAAACCACAGCAGATTGTGAAGAGCTACAGGAAGATCTCTTTAAATTGGGGGAATGGGCAACAACATGTTAAATGAAGTTCAACATGGATAAGTGTAAGCTGATGCATATTGGAACAAAAAAAATCCTAACTTTAAATATATGCTGATGAGTCTGAACTGGCTGAGACAGACTGAAACATCTTGAAGCTGTAGTGGAAGGCTTGATGAAAATCTTAATCCAGTGTATGGCAGTGGTGAATATGGCAAACTCCGTGCTATGAATTATTAGGAAAGAGACTGAATATGAAATGGACAGTACTGTAAAACCCTTATATAAAGCTGTAGAATGCATACACATCAGTCTTCCCATGCTATACATAATAAATGCCACGTCATTTACAATAAACATTCTGAGCAGGCTAGGACAGTTGGAACCTTTTCAAAATGGATACAAAGACATTATTGACTAAGACAGTAGTTTCTGTTCTTAGGGCAGTTAGAGGGAATCATAGAGGATAAGCCACTACTGAGACTTCAGTACCAGCAAAAACTCTGCAAATTTTAGCCCAAAGAATTGATATATTTAGAACTTTAAACAAGTTTGAAAAGTTGATGGCATATACCAGATGATCTAAAGGGCTTTTGGCAAATGTTATGACATATTGCAGGACCTAGATACAGGAACTGGCCTATAGAGCAAAATGGTAGGCAGATCTAACACAGAAAATCTAAAATCATACGCAGGAAAAAAATATCATGGGTATATTAACAACCTCAATTAATGTAAACAGAGAAAATCTCTTGAAACTGTTTAGAAAGCACAGGCCAGTGAGGCTGGTGATGCTTCTGACCAGCGTTGGTGCTGCTGACAAAAGAAGGACTCTTTTCTCCATATTTAATGGAGCTGCTCCATTGTTAACCAACTTTGGAAAAGAATCTGTACAATCTTTCTTCAGTACGTATCAAGTAGCTTGCAGTATAAAATGTAACCCCCCATGCTGATTCTGTTTGGCCAAATGTAAAAATCATAGGAATAAAAGCTTGGTTACATTTTGAGAAGACTACTAATCACAAAATAATGGAAGCAAACTAATATGTACCTATTGATAAGTGGCTTAGAAGATGTTGGCTAACTATGATTTTTGATAAAATAGCAGTCTGTAAGCAGATGAAATATGGGGAAAATACTTCCACAAGCTCTTTGTTCAATGATGGTGCCTATTTATTGGAAGACAAAAACAACAAAGGACAACGGAGTGAGAGAGTTGTTGTAACCAAAAACACTAAACTCTGAAAGTGGGCTGCACCTCAAAGGCTCCCAGATCCTTTATAGTAAGAATATAAAAGTTCCACCAATAAGAATTCACAAACAATAACTCTACTGAAAACAGCACAGCACTGTAATCCAGTGTTCCCTCCCTCTAACCTGAGTTAGTGTGAGCCAGCTCACAAACTTTTTTCTTAGCTCAGGAAGGATGGGGCTCCAGAGCAAACTAATTTATGCAGTAGCCAAATCGCTCGCTCACAACTTTAATGCCAGTAGCTCACAAAGTAGAATTTTTGCTCACCAGACTCCACAGCTTAGAGGGAGCACTACCGTAATCAAATACAAAGTCAGTACAAATGAACTCAACAAAATTTACAAAAGCAGAGTTGCCAAATGACCAAATAGGATGTAATTAAGCAAAATCAAACTAACCAATAGCTGAGACATGCTATAAAATTGGGAACAATAACATTCAAAGATTACAATAACAGCGAGGAACAATTACATTCAGAGATAACAGTAACAGCGATACAAGGTCCCAGTATAGTTTCCTTGTTTCCATAAGAGTTCTTCTTCAGTCACTGTGAAACATAAATATGAAAACTATTATCTATTATTTCTTAATTTTCTGTAGCTTATTATCCTGGACAGGAGGACCGGGAGATTATCACCAAAGCCCTTGGGAGGCTTTAAAAGTTTTTTCATACTGTTTCATTCAACACAGATTCATTCTCACTGTAATAGGTGAGTCATTGCATTGCAGTGTTTAACTTTCTAGTTTTGTAAGCATTTTTTTTTTCATATTTATGTTTCACAGCGACTGAAGAAGAACTCTTATGGAAACAAGGAAACTATACTGGGACCTTGTATCGCTGTTACTGTTATCTCTGAATGTAATTGTTCCTCGCTGTTATTGTAATCTTTGAATGTTATTGTTCCCAATTTTATAGCATGTCTCAGCTATTGGTTAGTTTGATTTTGCTTAATTACATCCTATTTGGTCATTTGGCAACTCTGCTTTTGTAAATTTTGCGAGTTCATTTGTACTGACTTTGTATTTGATTACAGTGCTGTGCTGTTTTCAATAGAGTTATTATTTTTGAATTCTTATTGATGGAACTTTTATTATTCTTACTATATAGGATTTGGAAGCCTTTGAGGTGCAGCCCACTTTCGGAGTTTAGTGTTTTTGGTTACAGTATCTATTGGAAGAGTCAAACCAAGAGTAGTGACTCAAATAGCAATTCTGAGGTATATTAATTACATAAATAGAACTTTCTCTTTTTTCTTTTCATTCTTCTTAGAATTGGATATAGATATTTAAGAGGGCCTGCGAGATTCCTGGGGGGGATCCCATTCCCCTTCCCCACTTTCTCACTGGACCCGCTGCGACTCCTGGGCTGTTTTGCTGCTGCCACCGGGTCCACTACGGCTCCTGGGCTTTCCTGCAGCTGTCGGGGGGCCAGCCACAGCTCCCAAGCTGCTTCACTGATGCCGGGCACAGCGGCCCTGATGATGGTAAAGCAGCCTAGGAGCCCCGGAGGACCCGCTGGTGGCTGCAGGAGGGCCCAGGAGCCACAGCAGACCCGGCAAGAAAGGAAGAGAGGGGATTCAACCTGTGCATGAGGCTGCAGCCCACCACAGCTCCCTGGCTTCCTCTTCGCCACGGGGCCCACTGCAGTTCCCGAGCTCCAAGGCAACAGCTACAGGTCCCAGGTTCCTGCACGGGCGACACGGGCCTGGTGCAGCTACTGAGATCCACTGCACCCATGAACCACCCTGCTCAAGGCAGGAAAGAGCATTCTCTGAGCTCGCACAAAGAACGCTACTTTACTTTGGGGAGGATTTAACCCCCCTGTGCATCTTTTGGAACATTTCAGATTTTTCTGAAAACCCGGGTAGTTCATCGAGTTTCCTGAAAAATCTATTTAGCTGTCACATGGCCCTGATCTGTGGATTAAGTTACCTGCAGATGGGGGCTACGAATTGCTAGTAATATATAGATGATCACCAGGGAAATATTTGATTGTTTGCTCATTTATGGTTTGATATTTCTAATTAAAAATGGCTACTAGTCAGGGTGACTGAAAGAAGCCTCTATGTACAGCAGCAGCAAACTTCTGAGTGCTAGTGCTGGGAGGGAGCAGCAAGGGAGGGCCCTGATTGTTTGGCCCTCCAAGAAGACTGACTGGCCACTATGTGGAACAGGATGCTAGAAAAGGTGAACCACTGGCCTGATGAAGTATGCTTTTCTTATGTTTTTAATTTCTTTAGTGAGCAATAATCCAAGCCAGCATGCAATACTGTGCATTCTAGAAATTAACTTTGTTTTGTGTCTGATTTTGTACGCCACTGCTTCTATAAGCCTGAATGCCAAGTATATAAGCTAAAAATGTCAAAATACAGAGAGCAACACGAGGAATTTGAACCACTGGCTCAGAACAAAATTTTCCATCAATGGTACCAGACTATCAGAATAACTGGAAGTCATGTACAGATCATTAACTCTTTCTTGCGCAAAAGCTAATTTCTAATCGAGCTTATTCCTACTAATGAAACAGGTTTCACCACCTTAAATTTATATTAAGCTTATATTGCAGCATCGGTTGTACATAATTTCTAAATGCATGCTACCACTCACCATTACAATATGACCTCTACTTCTCATTAGCATTAATAACTCTCTATGGAAAATTCATCCTGGATCTCAAACCTATCAACCTCCACTGTGGAAGAGAAATTCAAATTTAATCTACAGTGAGATGTTTAAAGTCAAATGTACGTTTATTATGGAATAGGAAATAACTTTATAAATTGACTAGCTACTGTTATCTCTGTGCAATTGTGAAGAAGTGGGAGCTACTGAAGTTGCGCCAAAAGATGAAAGTATACAGTTTTCATCTATTTGAGTGAAACAGAAAGTGCAAAGTGATATTGCCAGAGGAGGAAAGAGGACCCACTGACCGTTGTTGGTCTCTGTACCAGGTTCTCAAGCCGGGTATGACTGAACTCCAGGCTGATAACATTATACAGCTTTTCACGCTCCTCCTCTGGAGTCTCATAATAGCGTGCCCATTGAGCCATTGTCATCTCAATGTCTCTTTGTGTGTTCACATCCATGACATCCACCATCCTCCGACTCCCTATTGGGATAAATATCGTATTTACTTGAAAGGAACACCCTCAAAAATGTTATACCCCAAGATATTTTTATCACTGGATATAACTGTAACTTGTGAGTTTAAGATGTCCCCTTCTTTTTATGATGGTATACCTGGAAAAAAGCAAGTTTTGCATTTGCGTAAATGCAGTAAGGGTGACAAGGTAGGAGAGGGACATGAGGGGGGAAGGATGCAGAACCCCCAACCAAATTAATCTTCAGTTTAGGAGCCTTTGGCCCTTAATACCCACACATTTTCCAACTGTGTTTCCACAACGTAGATGCTTGCATTTAATTCAGAAGTCTAATGAAAAATCAGTTCAGTGCCTGATTCTAGCTGGTATGCTGTGCGCTTTTTACATATAGCCCATACCATGAGGAACCTAAAATGGGAACACATAATTACCTACATATAGTCGTACATCACTCACACTGAAGTCTGGATCTGGCATTCTGCAAACAGAAACACACTACATGAGAAATCACACTTTAAAGTCTCCTTCATAAAACTTTATGCATCTATTTCAAAGGCACACTACTCTAGCCCATCAATATACTGCAGACTTTCAAATACAGAGTGGATGACACAGTCTCTATTCATGCACCCTAGGTCCCTGACCTCTTGTCACTGATGGTGGGATTTTCTTCCTTAAATGAACCAATAACCTTTAGCAGAAGGCATAAGAAGCATCATGCCTACAGCAAGACATTGTGTCTGCTAGTTTAACACTAATCCTCTCAAGCAACAGGAGAAGCCATCTCAATTCTGACTTTTAAACACAAAGAACACACCACACAGGAAAGAACCTTCACAAAGCCAGATAGATTTTCTATTCCACTATTCGTACTAAAAATCTTCAGCCTACCCCATAACATTGTGTTTTGTGCTGGGAAGAAGAAAGAAGTTCTATATTACATCACGCCCCTTTCACAAGTCTGATTAAGTCTGCCAGCACAGCATAAGTCTGCCAGCACAGGAGACAATACTAATACAAGCCACAGAGTACCTAACCTGTCCCCCATGCAGATCAATAGACCCAGAGAATGGGGCCAGATTCAGATAGGAGGAATTCTTCTGCAGACCTGGGAAACCCCTTGGTTTGTGGGAAAATGATCCCCCCAAAAGGGCCATTGGGTACTTACCGAGAAGGGTCCTTCTCCCTGAGATAAGGAGGACAACTTGATGGGTGTTTCCTACCCTATTTGTAGGGAGACAGGAACCAAAACTTTCCACTTCCTGTCCTCTCAGTGGGACATGCCCATCCACTCAGTTCTGGAACTCACAAAAGCCGTAGGTAACTGTACACCACAGACAACTAAGCCCTAAAATGGCTGAACAGCAAATAACTGCGATTAAGAACAAGAAAAATGCAGAGACAGGAAGGAAGAATACAGCTGAGAATAGAAAAAGCAGCAGATCAAGACAGAATGATGACATGGGAGCGCCAAGATGTCCTCCTTATCTCAGGGGAGAAGGACTCTTCTCGGTAAGTACCCAATGGTCCTTTCTCCCTCTGAGATAAGGAGGACATCTTGATGGGACCTTCCATAGCAGTGTCCTCATTTGTTGGGTGGGTCATCATCCTTGTCAGACAGAACATGCTGCAGATCCCTTCGACTAAAGGCTGCATCAACTCAGTCATATACATTTATCTTGTAATGTTTAATAAACGCAGAGGCAGACGACCATGTAGCTGCTTTACATACTTCATCCACTGTGGCATGACTTGCTAAGGCAGTGTTTGTGGCTGCACTTCGAATCGAGTGAGCCGTGATCCCTTGAGGAGGCACCAGCTTTCGGGCCCTGTAGACTTCCGCAACACAAGTCTTTAGAGTAGAGCTTTAGAGTAGCCTTGGACATCTCACATCCCTTGTTAGGAGGAGATATGGAGATGAGCCATGACTTCCAGAAACCACTAGTACGATAAAGTTATGTCTTCAGGGCATGCCACACATCCAGGGAGTGCCAGATCCATTCCTTAGGGTGAATCAGATCTGGGCAAAAAGACAGCAGGCAGATCTTCTGTGATCTGTGGAAGCAGGAATTCACCTTAGGCTGGGAGGTGGGATTCACAGTAAGTACTACCCTGTCCTTGTGGAACACGGAGAGCCGTGGGCCAGTGGGCAGGGCATCGAATTCTGACCCCCACCTGGCTGAAGTCCCTGCAACCATAAATAAGGTCTTCATCCTCAGCCCCTTCAGGGGAATTTCCTCGAGAGGCTCAAAGGGAGGTCCAGTCAGGACACTGAGTGCCACGTTCAGCCTCCACGGGGGGCATCCGTGAGGAGTGGGAGGATCCTGAAGAACCACACCTTTCAGGAACTGACAAGCACGAGGCTGTCTGGAGAGTCCCCATCCACTGGATGTAAGAAGGAGCACAGCTGGGCCGTCTCCTGGCGTCTGAGAGTGGATTACTTCAAGCCTGCATCATGTCCCTCCTGTAGAAAGGTCAGGACATTCCTTGTATGTGGCTTCAATGGGCCTTTTCTTCTGGCCCACCTTACAAATGCCTTCCAAGTAGTAGTACAAATTCGGCTGATGGACAGCCTTCCGGAGACCAGCATAGTGTTGGTCACTTTTTCAGAGTAGCCTAGCCTAAGAAACTTTTCCCACTCAATCGTCAGGCGGCCAACCAGAGCCATCCTGGATCTGGGTGCCAGATGGGTCCCTGAGTCAGCATATCCAGAGACATCAGTAGCATGAGCAGTGGTTGAAACACGAGATTCTGCAGCTCTGAAAACTACGGTCTCCTCAGCCAGTATGGAACCACCACTATCTCTGCTCCCTGCTCCCTGCCCTTCCTCGTGAGCTTTGGAAGGACTGGGGTCAGAAGATATGCAAACATGAGCCCTGGGGGCCAGTGGGACAGTAGTGCATCTGTCGCATCTGCTTTGTGATGAAACTTGGTGAAAAATCTCTGCACCTTGTGGTTGGTTGGGGAGGCAAACAGATCCACTGCTGGAAGGCTGAAGTGATGCACAATAAGACTGAATTAAGTCCATCTTCAGTGACCACTCCCCTTCCTGTAGTTGCCATCTGCTGAGCCAGTCTGCTCGAATGTTCAGACTGCCCTTTATGTGCTCTGTCTTGATGGAGGCTACATTGGCTTCTGCACAAAGTAGTAGCTTGTGGGCTTCCTTGTGAAGCAGCAAGGACTTGGAGCCCCCCTGTCTGTTTATGTATACCTTGGGGAATATATTGTCTGTCCTGATGATGATGTGATAGCTGGAGATCTGCGGACAGAAGTGCAGAAGGGCTAGTCGAATGGCTCTGAGTTCTGAAAGGCTGATAGGTAGCTTGGTTTCCTCTTTGGACCATAGTCCCTAAGCTGGTGAATTCAAGTGGACAGCCCCCCAGCCTTGAAGGCTGGCATCTGTGATTATGTTTCCAGTCTGCAGTGTAGTAGACATGACCCTGCAGAGGGTTCTTTGTTCTGGTCCACCAGACTAGACTGACCTTCACCTTGAGGAGAACCTTGACAGCAAGGTCCTCCCTTGTCATAATCTTGGATTGGAATGGTTGCAGAAATTGTTGCAGGGTTCTTGCATGCATATGGGCCCATTGCACAGAGTCAATACACAAGATGAACAGAACCATTAGTTTGGCTAGTGTCATCAGCAAAGACTGTTTGCCTTTGATGATCTGTTGAGAAAGGGCTCAGATCTTCTCTGCCTTGGGCTCTAGAAGGATCATGCAGTTCTGAGCCGTGTCCAGACACTGGGTCATGTTCAAACACTCCTAAGCGTTTGATTGATTGAGAGGGAGTTACGACAACTCTTTTGGATATTCACCAGGAACCCGTGAGAATCCAGACACTGAATGGTGTCTTCTGTGTCCCGTCATGACTCGTCTGCAGAACTGGAGTGAATCAAGAGGTCATCTAGCTACAGATGAACGTTTATGCCCTGCTCCCACACCAAGACAATAGCGTGTATGAGGATTTTGGAAAACACCCTCGGGGAAGTTAAAAGACCGAAGGGCAGGGCCCTGAATTGCCAATGCTAACCCTGCACGCAGCTGGAGAAATCATCTGTGACTCCAGAAGATAGGAACATGGAGGTATGCCTCGGCCACTTGGCCAAGTTGATTGAACTCAAGAACTCCCCAGACTGGAGCTTCTGGTTTACCATGGTACCTTCAGCAGCGTCTCGGGAGAGCTCTTCCAAAGACGTGCTCAGCCGCCCCATTCTGGGGGGTCTGAAAACTGCCAGACCTTAAAGGGACCCTTGTAGGGGGTGCCCGAAGCTTGGGGGTGCCTTTTCAGGGGCGCTCCTCTTGGTAGCAGCTGAGAGTTGAGCACTCTGAAGAGAACCCTTTGCTCCTGCAGGAGTGGATGCCATAATTTATGGCTGCAAGCTGCAAGCTCTGGAATTAATAGCGTGGATTCTTAGACTTGATACTTTATTCTCCTGCAAGTTCTCCGCTCTGAACTGTGAGTTATTGCCAAAGACTGTATCTTTTGACCTTTCTCAAATTGAGGTCCCAGCTGTATTGCTCAAAAGAATTTGGAGGGGGAGGGGGTAGTTTGGCAGATTACCCCCCCTCTTACAAAAGCAGCTCTCACATGACTTCTGAATGCAGAGACAGAGCTATTACCGCTGGGGCATTTTTTTGATTAATAAGACACTCAGAAGAGTAGAACTAACTGAAGGAGGATTTGTACTTGGACATTTTAAACACCAACTTATATTTATTCTATTGGGAACAAGCAGCTCTTCTTGGTTCTGAAGATGTCTCACATTATCTAGTTTGTTGGATTACAACTAATTTTGCTGGATGGTTGAACATACTCCTAATATGTTGTCGAAGGCTTTCACAGCTGGAGTTCATTAGTTGCTGTAGATTTTCCGGGTTGTGTGGCCGTGGTCTTGGCATTGTAGAACCTGAAGTTTCGCCAGTAGCTGTGACTGGCATCCTCAGAGGTATAACACAGAAGGATGGAGTACTCTCTGTGTCAAGGTGAATATACAAATATTTTGATAATATGATATGAAGAAGCCTTTGTGAACTCTTAAAATTTCACAGTCTATCTTCTGCTAATGCGAAGAGATAAATGGAGAAGAATTGTATGCAGAAGACTTATTGTTTCCTTTCTTTTCCCTACCCCTCTATAACCTTAAAAATTTAATAAAGTGTATTAAAAAAAAGGAACTCCCCTGGCTGCAGGGTCTCTGAGATGGACCTTAGGGTTTCCATGCAGAAGTGACGTAACTTTACAAACCAGTTTAGGCACTTTAAGTCCAATATGGCTCCCCAACTTCCGTTCCTCTTCAGGACAGTGAAGAAAACTCTCGCCGCTCAGAGGGAACTGGCTCTACGGTCAGAGTGCTGGGCAGGTGGCAAATGGCATCTAGAGTCCTGTGGAGCTTCACTAGGTTTTTTATAGCTTGTGGGGGAACATAACGGACTGGAGGTCTTGTCACAGATTTGAGGGAGGACCCCTTGGAGGTGATCTCCTGGGACCGGTTGTCTGCTGAAACAGCAGCAACCATCTCCCCACTGGAGGAGAACCACAGTCATGCCTTTGAAAGTTTGTTGTCTCTTTTGGGCTTATCCTCCCTGTTGGAGAAGGGTTTGCTGGATCGGTTGTGGAAAGGATTTCTTCGAAAATTTTGCCTGGATGCCCCCATGATGATCTTCTATTGTCCCTGTTGAACCTTGGAAGGAGCGTCTGGGTACGAAAGGAGTGGCTGCCGGAGCCTTTATGATCTGGTCTACCCAATGATCTGGGTATTGCCTTTTTCTTGTCCTTGGTCTCTATGAGGATTTTGTCCAAGGCATCCCCAATGGGTACGCTGTGACAACTGCTTTGGCATGAAGATCTGCTTGCCATGCTCTAAGCCGGAGAGTTCTTCTGGCAGCCACGGTGGAGGCTAGTGCTCTGGATGAGAATATCATTGCATCTAGAGTGGCATCCATGGAGAAGGAGGATGCTTTGAGCAGTCTGTTCACACCCTCGGCCAGATGTCTGTTGGAATTGGGGATGAGCTGGACAAGTTGCCTGGACCATGATATTGCTGCCCCTGCCATGGTGGTAGCGGTGGCCGAGGCTTTGATGGCCATGACTGTGGCTTCATGAACGTTTCTTAGTGTGAATTCTGCATTCTTGTCCAGGCTGTCCTTCACCATGCTTTCTTCAGAAAGCAGGCTGGATATCTGAAATGCTGTTACTGGGGCATCCACCAGGGGGGCGTGTAGGAATTTATTAGTAAAGACTGGTAAGGCATATAACTTCTTAACATTGGGAGGACAGTGTTTATTCACCATGGATTTGGCCCACTCATTCTTAAGCTGTTTTTCCAGGAACTAAGGGATGGAGAAACCCTCTCTGTCCCAGGGGTCCAGGAGAAATACTCCTTGCTTGTCTGGATTCATCTGAGGGGGTGGAATTACTGAGTACCTCTGCTGGCTGTAGCTCTAGAGCAGCCAAGATCTTATTAAGAAGATATTGGTAGTCTTCAGGTTTGAAAAACTGCATAGAAAGTTCCGGAACCTCCTCCTCCTCATCTGACGAAAATTCCTCTTCCTCTCTGTCCTCTTCCTGTAAGGGATCCCAATGGGAATGGTTCCTCACGTCAGAGTAATGTTCTTTCCTAGCTGCTTTAGTTAGCCAGCGAGGTCTGTCTTCCTCAGGGTGGGGGGTGGGGGTTCTATCTAGCTTTAAATCTCCCTGCCTGTAGTCTCTTTGGGTTGGGAAGGAAGATTGGGAACCACCCCCTGCGAGGTTTGTCTGGCAGTAACTGGCGATTTCCTCCCTCATGGCTTGCTGAAGGAGGAAATAAGCTCTGCTGAGAGCAGGGAGTTCCCCACCTTTCGGGGTTACTCACGAATAGACCTGGCTGTGAGTCTGCACCTCCGGAGTTGTTGTGTTTTGGGCAGTGGGAATGTCCTGCCCTTGTTAGTGTCCATAGCCTGGCTTATGGAAGTGGACACAGCCACCCTGAAGCCTTCCCCCGCTCTCTCTACTGGTCTCCAAAGTGCAGGTGCATTCAAAATGGGCCTGCACCGCAAGCTGTGGGCAGGGGATGAGACCGCTTTTTCACACGCTTTTCTTTCTGCACGTCTTGAGGCCTGGGAGCAGCAGAGTTCATGGTACCAGGCTGCCCTCGAGGGGGCTTGATATCTGCCAGCAGCAAGGGAGGCTTCCTTCTCACCCTCCGAGAGGAATCAGTCTGAGGCATCCTGTTCCAACATACTCCA
Organism: Gekko gecko; assembly: GCA_029375565.1. Lineage (NCBI taxonomy): Eukaryota > Metazoa > Chordata > Lepidosauria > Squamata > Gekkonidae > Gekko > Gekko gecko. The sequence continues at coordinate 90,960,138 of JAPDNY010000003.1, forward strand.
GCCAGAGCGAAAGGGAGAACAGGATGTTGGAGGAAGAATCAAGGCTTAAAAAGGGGCAAAAGGACAGGTGAGGCACCAAGAAGAGGAAGGGAGAAAAGGTAGTGTAGAAAATGGAGGAGGGGTAGATTGGAAAACAGGTAAAAAGGAGGCACAAGCTTAATCTGCGCTGCTCTCCCTACTGAGGCAGGAACAGAGCTGAGTGGATGGGCGTGTCCCACCAAGAGGACAGGAAGTGGAAAGTCTTGGCTCCTGCCTCCCTACAGATAGGGTGGGAAACACCCATCAAGATGTCCTCCTCACCGAGGGAGAAGGGAGGGGGTTTAACCCCCACCAAAGAGAGAAATGTTGTCTGTGCTTGTGCAAAGGGATAAGAATCTTTAATAACTGTGCAACCCATACACGTTTCATGCGCAACTTCGTCAGGGGATCTACTGAAGTAATACAAAATAAAAGAATATATTTAATACATAATTTCAAAAAGTTAATAAAATACAGGACAATTCCACAGAGCATGTACAGAGTGAAACTGCTCTGTGAAAGTGTCTTGTATATTATTAACTTTTTTGAAATGATGTATGGCAAACATAGACAGCATAATAAAAAGTAGAGACATCACCCTGCCAACAAAAGTCCGTATGGTCAAAGCAATGGTATTCCCAGTAGTAATATATGGCTGCAATAGTTGAGCCATAAGGAAGGCTGAAGAATAGATGCTTTCGAATTATGGTACTGGGGAAGGCACTTGAGAATCCCTTGGACTGCAAAGAAATCAAATCAGCCAATCCTAAAAGTCTCTGGAAGGCCAGGTACTGAAGCTGAAGCTCAAATACGTTGGCCACCAAATGAGAAGAGAGCCCTCACTGGCAAAGACCCTGATGCTGGGAAAGACTGAAGGTAAAAGAAGAAAGGAACAGCAAAGGATGAGATGGTTAGATAGTGTTATCAATGCAATGAACGTGAAATTAAGCAATCTCCGGAGGACAGCGGAAGACAGGAGGGCCTGGCTTGATGTGGTCCTTGGGATCGTGAAGAGTCTGACTTGACTGTGTGACTGAATAACAACAAAATTTATTTATTTATTTATACTTTCAGCTTGAGTTAAGATTGCTGGGGAAAAGATCAATAACCTCAGATATGCAGACAATACCACTCTGATGGCAGAAAGTGAAGAGGACCTGAAGAGCCTCGTGCTCAGGGTGAAAGAGGAGAGCGCAAAAGTGGGCTTGAAGCTCAACATCAAAAAAACTAAGATCATGGCATCTGGCCCCATCACTCCTTGGCAAATAGAAGGGGAAGTCGTAGACGTAGTGACAGACTTCACGTTCCTGGGATCCCAGATCACTGCAGATGGTGACTGCAGCCATGAAATTAAAAGACGCCTGCTCCTTGGGAGGAAAGTGATGACAAACCTAAACAGCATGATAAAAAGCAGAGACATCACCTGGCCAACAAAAGTCCGCATGGTCAAAGCAATGGTATTCCCCGTAGTAATGTATGGCTGTGAGAGTTGGACTATTAGGAAGGCCGAACGCCGAAGAATAGATTCTTTTGAACTATGGTGCTGGAGAAGACTCTTGAGAGTCCCTTGGACTGCCAGGAGATCAAATCATTCAATCCTAAAAGAAATCAACCCTGACTGTTCCCTGGAAGGCCAGATCCTGAAGCTGAAGCTCAAATACTTTGGCCACCAAATGAGAAGGGAGCATTCACTGGAGAAGACCCTGATGCTGGGAAAGATTGAAGGGCAAAGAAGAAGGGGACGGCAAAGGATGAGATGGTTAGACAGTGTCATCGATGCAATGAACATGAAATTGAGCAAACTTCAGCGGACAGCGGAAGACAGGAGGGCCTGGCGTAGTCTGGTCCATGGGGTTGCGAAGAGTCGGACTCGACTGTGCGACTGAACAACAACAACAGCTTGATATCGCGCTCGAACCCCCGAAGGGGTCTCTGGGCGGCTTACAGTTACTCAATTTATCCTATCTAAGGCCACATATTCCTGCCAACCTAGCAGTTCGAAAGCAAGAAATTGCAAGTAGATAAATAGGTACCACTTCGGTGGGAAGGTAACAGCGTTTCGTGCGCCTTGGTGTTTAGTCATGCTGGCCACATGACCACGGAAACGTCTTCGGACAGCGCTGGCTCTTCGGCTTGGAAACGGAGATGAGCACCGCAACCCTAGAGTCGGATTCGACTGACTTTCGAGCAAGGGAAACCTTTACTAAGGCCACATATAGTCAGGGAGGGGACTACCCTACCAGCACCCAGTGGAGTGTTGTAGTTCGGCTCGGCGTCTGGCCCCAGTCTTCACCTTCTCCCATCGGCTTTTTCCTTTTTACGGCTTGGCAGGCCCATCTGGCGCGTGGATTGCCTGTCAGCGCGGCTCCAGCTCTGTCCATTAGGCTCCGCCACGTCTGCGCCTCCATGCTCTTCTGCGTCTTCCTGGCTCCGCCTCCGTTTTGACGCTCGATTGCTTTGGTGCCGCATTCCGTCCCATCTTTTTGCCACCCACTCGCCTTCTGCTGCTGTTGCCGCCGCCGGTGCTCTGCTACCCCCGAGGGGGGAGGGTGCTCCCTGCCACCAAGGGTAGGTACCCAATTTATCTACTCGCATTTTTTATGGCTTTCGAACCACTGGGTGGGCGGGAGCTGGGACTTGGACCAGGTGCTCACCCTGGTCGCGGCGGGTTTTGAACAGCCGGAACAGCTGTTCGCAGATGTTACCAGCAGGTGTTTTTAACTACCTGCGCCACCGCTCCCTTATTTTATTTTAAATATATTCTTTTATTTCATATTATTTCAGTAAATTTCCCCTGATGAATATGCATGTGAAACACGTAGGGGTTGTACAATTATTACGATTCTTATCCCTCTGCACCATTTTGTTTTTTCTTCTTTGTTTGCCTTGGTGTGCCCCCCTTCCTCTTCTTGTGCCCCCTTTGAGTGGCTCATTGCCCTCCCCCACTTGCATGAGCCAGGCAGCCCTCGGTGGCATTTCTACAGCTGGAGGGGCAAACTGGCCAGTCCACTGGGGGGGGGGTGTACAAAAAGGATGGGCTCCCTCAGTGTAAGTTCTGTGGTCCCCTCTTCTTCATCTGTATTTCTGCTAGTATTTCTGGCCCCACTGCTGGACCTCCTGATGGCACCTGGTATATTTTGGCCGCTGTGTGACAGAGTGTTGGACTAGATGGGCCATTGGCCTGATTCAACATTGGCTTCTCTTATGTTCTTAGTATTTCACCTATCCAGGAGAAAAGATTACTACACTTATGCCAGTGTAAGATTTGCTCAAAGAAAAAAAAAAAGTTATGCTACACCACCGGGAATGAAGATGTGTAGAGCAAACTACACCTGCATACTATAGCTGCATTCTGCCTCATAGTCCAAATAGTAGAAGAACAAAGGAACAATTTGGATTTGTAGTTTAAATCCCATTGAAAGAACAGTTGGGTACGACTTCCTTTTACAGAACTCGTGTACGCCCATGACTCAAAGGACTGTTTCATTAAACTTCTGCAATGCACAGATGATCATTACTATAATGGAGGATCCAACGGTCATTTGACTAAGCAAATCATAGTGATTCTTTGTAATAGAAAGAAGATGCCAGCAGACAGGGCAGGATATAATTCCAGCTTCCAAGATTTAGTATCCAACTCACCTCCTGGGAGCAGGATCTCAGTTCCAAATTAGAGCCAATCGCAAAGCTACTATAGGAAGGACACGAAAGCCTATACCTTGAATAAAACGTACTTAGTCTTAAAGGTACCACTGGACTCAAACTTTGTTCTGCTGCTTCAGACCAACACACCTACCCACCTAATTCCAGGACTCTGTTACAGACTTGGGCACTATTCTACTATTGGTCACTGAATCTAGCATCAAAACCTCATTACTCCTGTACTCACTTAATTCCAAGTCCATCAGAATTCTTGAAGATCAAAGGGTCTCTTAAACCACCACGCTGAATATATTCCACAGTGAAATCTTTCAAGAGAAAAAGGAAAGCATTTCTTAGCGACTAGAAACTGAGCAAAGTGGACCAGGAAAAATGGAGCTGCGTTGAAGGGGGAGGGGGGAGGAGAGAAGCGCCAGATTTTCATCTGTGACCACCACACCTAACTTAGAAAACTATTCTGGGTGCAGAAGCATACAATTTATAATGGTCAGCAGCTAGGTTAGCTGAGCAGGATAAAGTAATTTTCTCATCAAAATATTCATTCTAGATGTCAAGTACTTTGAAGCAATGCTTTCAAAACAACTCAGATTTGAGAATAGGGGGGCCAAGCAGTGCACCGACTTTTCTGTCCTTTAATTTGTTTTACTTGTGTGTCAGCCTTGTTTCAAAGAGATGCACTGAAGGAGTAAATTCAAGACTATTCCCAAATCTTGGTTTCCAACTACAGTTGAAAAACCAAAAAGAAAAATGTCCTTGTACAGAATTTTCCACTTTATGCAGATTAAATAGCATGTGCAGTCCCTCCCCTGGCAAAGTCTACTCCTCCTACAGCCTCATATTTCAGATAATGTTTCTGGAGAGTGGAGACATGCCTAGGATTTCAAAAGCCACAGCTTCGGAGCAAGGAGAAAATTGTGCAAGACTTGTCTCATTTTCATTTTAAGGCAGCAAGGGAGATGCATGCCTTTGCTACTACTATAATTGGCTGTCACAATTATGCTGTGTATTGGCAATGAATTTCTCCTAAGACGTGCTCAAGAATTCAGTAAAAGGACACCTCTAGTTTCACCTTTAGAAAGCATTTCAGCCCTGTTACTCTGAGAACAGTAGTACTCACTAAGTTATCAGTTTCTCGACCCCTCAGCCTGACTAATTTATATTGTGCAGCGATAATTATTTGTTATCAAAAAGGAGTAAGAAAACTAATTTCCAAGATATGAAGACCGGTATGATGCTTGTCTGATGCTTTAGCATTTGTCCTATTATTTTCAAATCTTATCTGCAATCAAAGGGCATAACTTTCATTTTGAAAACATCCCCACAGAAAAGAGGAGTTCTATTACACATGGTGCAGAACAACATCTAAGATATTGAAGACAACACACTTGGCACACTGGAAAGTACACAAGTGCCTGTATTTCTAAAAAAGTATTCATCAGACAGAAATAATCTCGGAACCACAAGGGAAGGGACCCTCACCTTTGCCTTCCATAAAGACAACAAAGTTGGCATTAAATTTGTTTGTGGTAAGTTTCTCTTCAAGATCAAATGTTCGTTTGCCCTCAATCTCATCATCTGAGATGCCATCATCCTCATACCGACGTCTCATAGCACCACGCTGTGGAAACAATGACAGGTTATTAGAACTGCCATGAACCCAACAAGTACATGGCACCAAGCATATCAGGATATACGATATTGTATATGCACAGCGTTTGCTCAGACTGGCTCACTATATACCCCATCAAATAGGAAGGGATTCCCCCCCTTCCTTCAACAATTATGCTAATTATTACATAAACCCCAGCTGGTCCAGAATGCAGCGGCACGAGTCCTGACAGGAACGCCACGGATGGCACATAATACAACCTGAGCTGTGCTTGCTGCACTGGCTTCCAGTGGAAACCCAAGTCAGATTCAAGGTGTTGGCACTGACCTTTAAGGCCTCAAACAGTCTGGGACCTGCATATCTCCTCTAGTATGTCCCTGGGAGAGTGCTGCGCTCTGCTGAGAGCAACTGGCTTGGTGATCCCTGGCCCCAAAGACATCCGGCTGTCCTCGACCAGAGCCAGGGCTTTCCCGGCCCTGGCTCCAACCTGGTGGGACTCTCTGCCAGCTCCCACCAGGGCCCTCTGCAGGGCCGGTAAGGCAGAGATGTTCCACCAGGCTTTGGGTCGAGGACAGCAATGGTTTTCCATCAGTACTGGCACTCTCTTTTCCTCCATCCTGCCCGCTTCAGCCTGCTCCCTAACCTGCCCACTAGATAGAAGAACTGTCCAGAGTAGGTTTTGGATTAAATTATGGACGCCATCTGGAGACTATTAAATTAGGACTGATAGTTGATTTTATTATGTAATTTTGTATTGTTTTTAACTTGTAAATCACCCAGAGCCTTGTGTACTCAGGGACTGGTCAATCCAGAAATTTTAACAACAATAATAGATCCCCATGGGACTTTTGGCTCCCAGTGGTGCATCACCCAGGTTTCAAGTATTCTATTCTAAAACCAGTTGTTTATTCCCATTAAGTCCCAGAAACTTCCCACTAGGATATACCAGTCCACTGTATCAAACACCATATGATGACCAAGAATGAGAGATTTCCAGTGTGGCACCAATATACTTCCTGGTGCCTGCTTGTTGCTCTGCTTCCTTTCCCCTTCCATATCCCTTTGAATTCTTCATTTTCCTTTGCCCTGTTTACGTTCCTCCGTCTGTTTTCCTTTCACATTCCTTCCATTTTCTGACTCCCCCTCTGTTCCACCACTCCAACTCAATGTCATTTACATCTACATCTGGATTGTAAAGGTGATAGAACAATGGGGGGATTTAGTGTACTGGGCTAGTATATGGGGGACCCATGTCTGAACTCCTGCCATGGAAGCTTGCTTGTGACCGTCTCACACACACACTCAACCTAACGTATTGCCCAAGGTTGTTGTGAAGATGACATGGGGAAGGAGAGAATATTGCAAGCCAATTTGGGCCTCCACCGGAGAGGAAAATGTAATGAATAATTGATAATTTATATAATTAAATAAACTGGGAGTGGGGAAACTTGCAGCCAACACCTGAGAAGCCCGGCAGTTGCCACAGAGGGCAATGAGGGTGCAGCCTGTCTTCGTGTGTCTTTATGAGATCTGTGTGTTTGCTGGAAGCTATTTTGCCACAGCAGCTCTACCAGCAGCAGAACGGGTGAGCTGAGGGGTCAGGGGAGGCTCCCACTTAAAGATGGAACTTTCTTTCTGGGGGGAAGGACGGTTGCCAAGGTCCTTTCCCAATGTCTTCAAGCAGAAAACTGGGAAATATGAGAACACTGGAGGGAAACCTCCTATGATTTCCCCCCACATTTTGGAATGAGGGAAATGAAACACAAGGCTCTACTCAAAATGTGCTATATGAATATTATGTAAGAATCTGTAGCAGGCCCATAGCCAGCGGGGGGACACTGAAGGTGGCATCCCCTATCCAGTTTGCAGCACCCCACAACCTCTCTTCACCATGCTCGTTTTCATCCTCCCCCTCAGTGAGGCCAAGTAGCTGGGCCCCGCAAGGGGGGAGAGTGGCAGAGCCAACGGGGAAGGCGGCAGCAGCAGGAGGAGGAGGAGGCAGCGAGTACAGGACCAGTGACGAGGAAGAGCTGAGCCTGATCGATGCTGCCACCACCACTCTGTGCTCAGGAGTGAATGGCTCTCTGCCTCCCCCAGCTGGAGGTGAACCTGCCCCCCAGTGTTTCCTGGACAGCACTTTTTTTTCTGGGCTGGGTGTTTCAAAGGAGGAGGGAGGGAGGAATTAAAGGAATGGAGTGGCCGGTGGAAAAAGAGCTCTGGAGGAGGAACCTCCCCTGGCCTCTCCACATCTCCCATTAGAGAGCTGCTATCTGGCTCCAAGTTCAATACTGTTGGTGACATTTTAATTTCCTCTCCTCTCCAGCTGGCTGGGGAGCTTTGCGTGTCGCGGGGACAAGGCGTCAAGCCAGCTGGGGTCAGCTGGGCCCCAGGCCGCTGACTGATGTACGTTTCTATCCTGGCAGCCTACCTAGGCCGGGAGCAAGTCACACTGCCCCCACCCTCCCTGACAAGGCCCAGGCATCGATCCGAATACAGCTACAAGGTAACAGACCCAGAACCGGCCTCCTCCCCGCAGGCCCATGGGGGCCTGCAGATCAGTCCATTTAATTAAATTTAATTTAATTAGCAGCACCCCCCACCTTGGCACCCCAGTGTCCCCTCTCAAAAAAATTCCTGATTATGGGGCTGATCTATATCATTAGGTAATTCCTATGTCTGCCGTAGATATAGTATTTAAACTACTGAACACATGTATACATGTATAAGATGTTAATAATATATTAAAGAGTTCAGCAGGGCTATTTTTGGGCAGGAACGCACAGGAACGGAGTTCCGGCTGGCTCCCAAGTTGGCCATGCCTAGCAAGAACTCATTAGCATAATAGGCCACACCCAACAGCAGAAAGTCATTAGGATTGTCTGCATTAGGAGTGTGTGGCCTAAAATGCAAAGGAGTCCCTGCTACAAAAAAAGCCCTGGGTTTTGACAACAAACAAGGTAAACAGAATAAGAAGCAAAAGGTGGGTGTGGCTGGATGACCACACTTCTAGTAACATGGGGGTGTGGCCCAATAGGTTAATGAGCTGTGCTGTCAGGGGTGTGGCCTAATATGCTAATGAGTTTCTCCCGTTGGTGTGGCCTATTATGCTAATGAGTTCCTGTTGGGCTTTTTCTACAGAAAAAGCCCTGGAGTTCAGCATTTTCAGTTTTATAAAGTTTAACTTTACATGCACATATGCCAACAGTCCAAAGTATTGTGACTATATGAGAATGTTACTGCCCTAATATAGAATTTGTTTTCTTTCTTAAACATTTATTTTTTCCTACCTCTGAGATGGCAGACACGTGCACTATAGCAGCATAGGGAACAGAAGTTTGCAACTCCCCCTCAAGTTATGGGCTATACTCACAGTTTCTTATGTAAAATAAAGACATGCTTTTAAATTCTCTAAATATGCCAAACAGTATACTAAATTATAAACAATGCATTTTATGTTGTGAAATCATTAAAAGTAGTTCTGGTTTGACAGGAAAGTAAGTATTGCATATATTTCAATTTTCCCCACCATTTCTTTTCCATGACTCCAAAATTTCTGGAAATTTTTCCATCTCTACCCTTCATTACAAAGTGTGCATTCAAGCGGGTGCCTCCAGGACTGCTGTTCCCCTAGCACTACCCTCTGTCCCCGACCTTGGAGAAAAGCGGCAAGCCATTGAAGGGCGAGTCCCTGAATCCCCACGTCAGCAAGGTGGTGGGTCAGCAGCTGGTGGTCAACCATATCAAATGCGGCTGACAGATCTAACAACAACAGCACTGCCACACCACCTCGATCCAGATGCCTATGGAGATCGTCAGTAAGGGCAACCAGCACTGTCTCTGTCTCATGCCCCGGGCGAAAGCCAGACTGGAATGGGTCAAGGACGGAAGCGTCATCCAGAAAGCTCTGTAGCTGAGTCACCACCGCCCTCTCAATCAATTTGCCCAAATAAGGCAAATTGGACACTGGCCGATAGCTAGCCAACTCAGCCGGATCCAGAGTTGGTTTTTTCAGGAGAGGGCAGAACATCGCTTCCTTGAGTGCCTTGGGAAACGCCCCTCCAAAAGGGACTTGTTAACGATCTCCCTCAAGGGACCTCGAAACCCCTCATGGCCTGCTTTAATGAGCCAAGAGGGGCACGGATCAAGGCCACATGTGATTGGGTGCACAGATACGAGCAATCTGTCGACTTCCTCCAGGCTGAGCTCATCAAAACACTCTAAGCCCGGAATTGAAGACGCGCAAGGGGCCTTGAGTTCACTAACTGTTTCAACTATGGCGGGGAGGTCGCGGGGGAGCGTCAAGACTTTATCCACAAAATAGCTTGCAAAAGCCTCACAGCCAATGTCCAATTTCCTACTATTTTGTCTGCCCTGTGGCAGAACTGTCAAAGACCGAAACAATTGGGCTGGGCATGAGCTAGCAGACGCAATCGTAGCTGCATAGAAATCCCTCTTTGCAGCCTTGACTGCCATCTCGTAGGATCTCATAAACGTCCTATAAGATGCTCTTGTAGCCTCATCGCGAGCACGGCGCCACCGTCTCTCTAACCATCTTAGCTCTTGCTTCATGAGCATAACACCTGGGTATACCAGGGGACCGGCCTAAAGCGAGCATGCAGAGGGCGCCGGGGAGCGATCACGTCGATGGCTGTGGAAAGTCGGCTATACCAGTCTTCCACGAGCTCCTCCAGGAGTTTAAACCCCTTCTCACTAGAGTCAGGCTGCAGAAGGAGGAAAGAAGGGAAGGGAAGAAGGAGGAAAAGAGAGAAAGAAAGAGACAGAGAGAAGGGAAGGGAAAGGAGGAAAGGAGGAAAAGAAAGAGGACAAAGAGATGAGGGGGGCTCTCCCACCCCCATCAAGCCCCCCACCCCCGTGGATCTCTCACTTACCGCAATCAATCTTCCGCCACCACCACTTTGCACCAGTCACCTGCACTGGGGAAGGCCAGCGGGGGGCATCATCGGGCATTCCCCGGGCTGCAGCACTTCAGCACAGGCACGGGGAGCCCAGCGGGGGGCCTCTTCGGGTGCTCCCCGGGCCGCAGCGCTTTGGTGCAGGCCTGGGACAACTGGTGGGGGGGGGCTCTTCAGGTGTTCCCCAGGCTGCAGTACTTCAGAGCGGGCCCGGGGGGGGGCTCTTCGGGCATTCCCCCGGCCGCAGCACTTCATTGCAGGCCCGGGGAAACCGACAGGGGCCTCTTCAGGCGTTCCTCGGGATGCAGCGCTTCACCGCGGGCCCGGGGAAGCTGACGGGGGCCTCTTTGGGTGTTCCCCAGGCTTCAGCATGGGGAGCTGGGGGTGGGGCTTGCTGCCATCGCCATTTGTGCCTGCTTCTGGGCTGCCGGAGCAGAGCTCTGGCGCACTCCAGCCCCGAATGACCCCTGGATATAAAAACCAACTCTACTTCTAAAGAATTGCTATTCAGTGTCTGACTTATCCAGTACCTCACAGTATTCCCTAACGATGACATATGTCTGTCCTTAATTTTCAACAGTACTCTGGAAGCATCATGGAATAGGGCGGGATATAAATGCAATAAATCAATAAAAAAATAAACTCTGTAAATCATTATGAAACCGGAAGGTTCTAGAGACATAAAACTGACATTTCCCCTCACACAAATCCAGCCCAAATTTTGGTGATATTAACACTATACAGAGCACTGTACCAGTCTGACATAGCCCTTTGCCCTGTAAGTACAAATTATTTAAAGATGTCTGAAGAAAACAAAGTGGATCAGTAGATAAAAAGAAGCTTACTTAAGCTGCATTCACACCAACAGAATTTAAGCTTCCTCATAAACAGGGAGCTATTCTCACTTGAGACAACAAAATCTTAACAATGGAGATGCCCTGCGTTCAAAGCAAAGGACATGTCAGACTTCAGACAGTAGTCAAGACATATTCGCTCTAGTTGTGAAAACTATTTCTAGTGTTACTGTCTATGAGACATTTGGCAAAAAAGTGCTGAAATGCAAGAGAATCTTACCAGTTTTCAGCATCTGCTCCATACAAATTCAGTAAGTGAATTAGAAATGCTATACCCCATAGCCTGCAAACATTCAATCTACACTCCAATTCCAAAAAAGATGTCAAAGACTACAGCAACTATCGGACCATCACTTTAATTTCTCATGTGAGTAAAGTGATGCCCAAAATCTTACAACAAAAGCTGTTACAATATATGAAACAAGAAATGCCAGATGTTCAAGCTGGATTCAGAAAAGGAAAAAGCACCACATATATTGCAAATTTACATTGGTTACTGGAGCATATGTGACAGATTGCAAAGAAAAGCAGGCTTTTTAAAATGCTGCTTGGTATAAAGAGTCATGGAGGTTGTGAGTTAATCTTCGCTGGAGAGAAAAGCTTATGTGATTGGCTGCTCTACTCACTCTCTGACTGGCCAACGTCAGCTGAGAGAGGAAATAAAACAACTGATCAGGAGGGGAAAGAAGTCTTTCGCCATTTGGTCTGGGTCTGAGAGCTAATGTCTGAAACAGTAGCCAGAGGGTTTGGCTTCTGAGGGAAGAGACATTTGGGAGTCAGTGTTTTCTGACAGGCAATAGTCAGAAAAGTGCTTCTACAGAAAGACGACGAGAAACCCTATTGTCTTAGATATATTCAAATTGCTCTAAGGAAGAATTTTAGTTTCTCAGTCGGTAAAGCTACAGAACAGCCTCATACAGACAAAGGATACTAGAGAAGGATTTGCCAGAAGGTCTGGGTAGTCAAAGTAAACTCCCATACAAGCCGAATAGTAAAAGGAGTTATTGCTTCTTAGGGACAAGGAGAATAACTTCCTGTCAGTGAAAGGGGTTGGGAAGAGAACCCTGGTCTGTGATAAAGGAGAGAAGCTTAGACACTTCAGGAGTTAGTGAAAAGCTGTAATATCTAAAGGAAAACCCAGAACTCTGAAATAAGAAAACTAGAAACATCAGTAAGAACTGTGTTAGTGCTAAATTATACTAAACAAAGTACCTCTCAAAGAAAGAAACAGAAAGCCTTGAAATAAAATTACAAATACACTCTCTTGAATGTTTTAAGAATTCAACTCTGCATATCTTATTTATTTATTGGATTTGTATCCTGCCCTCCCCTTTAACAGGCTTACCTCAGCAATCTCAAAACCTTGACGGTTCCTATTATAATATATTCCCTGCCTGTTTAATAAAATCTTGATTCTGTTTTTGGAGAGTTAATTTGCCTCAAGTGCCATTTCTCAAGAGTTAAAAAAAAAACTGGACAGCCCCTGTATTTTCAGTAGAGTTCCAGATCTGAGAAAAAGCCTAAACTAAATAGCTAAACACAGGGTGGGACAGTCAAGTCTTTCATGAGAAAGAATACATGCATGCTGCTGTAGGGCAACTCAGGCACTGAAGGGAACTAAAGATTTGGCAGGAGGAAAAAATCTGCCAGACAGTTGGGGGGGATACAGGGGTTCATCATAGCATATAAAAGAATTTTGGAAGAAAATCAGCTTGTGTTCTATAGATTACAGCAAAGCTTTTTGACTTTGTGGATTATGAAAAGACAAAAGGCGGGACTCAAGGGGGAGTATTCCCCGCGGCTCCCAGGTGGCTCGCCTGCTGAAGCAGCAAGAGCTCCACACAGAGGAGGATGTGGTAGCAGCTGTAGGAGAGCCCAGCAGGCAGTCCACTGAGCTCACCAGGCTTCCCCCCACCTGACGACAGCAGCAACAGCTGCAGCTGAGTCTAGCCACTGCCCCTCCAACGTTCCCCCCTGCCACTGTGGCCACAAGCAGCAATGGTGGCGAACCCTGTGTGGCTCCTAGCCACCAGGCCACCAGGCTCCCCCCCCATCGCCACCGACAGCAACAACTTCCATAGCTCCCAGCCCTCCCCGCCGCCGCAGACAGCAGCAAGGGCACCAAGCCGTGCATGGCTCTGCCACAGTTCGCAGTGGTAAGTGCGCATGTGCAGGGGACTCTTTTACTTTTAGAGGGGTTTAAGTATCCCCCCTATAGTTTTTTTTATAGATTTCAGATTTTTCTGTACATCTGGGGATTGCCCCAAACGTGCAGGAAAATCTCTTTGCCCTCTAGGTGCCCCCGATGTGTGGATTTAGATATCCACACGCAGGGAGCGCCTTGGCTATCAGATATATAGATATGACTGATTTTAAAAGAAATGAATGTGCCACAACATTGTACTGTTTTGATGCATAACCTGGTCTCTGGACAAGAGGCTACTGTTAGCACAGAATATGGAGAAACAGAATGGTTTCCATTTGGCAAAGGTGTCAGACAAACACATTTTTTGTATCTCTTCGATCTATATGAAAAAGATATCATAAGGAAAGCTGGATTAGATTTAGATGAAGATGGTGGTGAAAATTGGCAGAAGGAACATAAGTAGTTGGAGACATGTAGATGACACCAGATTACTGGCAGAAAACAGTGAATACTTGAAATAACTACTGATGAAGGTTAAAGCAGAAAGATTAAAGCAGAAAGTGCTAAAGCAGGATAACAGCAGAACATCAAGAAATTGTTCAAGATTTTCTATTCCTTGGCTCCATCATCAACCAAAAGGAAGACTGCAACCAAGAAATCAGATGGAGATTGAGCCTGGGAAGGGCAGCCATGAAGGAGCTAGGAAAGATTCCTAAGTATAAGGATGTGTTGCTGGTGACCAAGAATAAGATAATTCATACCACAGTTTTCCCCTTCACTATGTATGGGTGTGAAAATTTGGAAAATGAAGGAAGTGGACAGGAAGAAAGTAGATTCCTCTGAAATGTGGTGGTGAAGGAGAGTTTTATGGATACTGTGGACCACCAAAACAACAAATCAGTGGGTTCTATATCAAATCAAGCCTGAACTCTCTCCAGAAACTAAAATGAGTAAGTTGAGGCTATCATACTTCTGTCTCATTATGAGAAAACAAGCAAAAGCAGAATGCGGCAGGAAAAGAGGAAGACCCAACGTGAAATGGAATGACTCAATAAATGGAAGCCACAAAGGACCTCAGTTTGCAAGACTGAGTAAGGCTGTTAATGATAGGTCATTCTGAAGACCATTAATTCATAAGGTTGCCATAGGTCAGAAGTGACTTGATGGCACTTTACACATACATCAGCCATGCTCCATATGCATCCCTAACTGGTACTAGGTCTCAAATCCAGCTGTTCAAGGTTTCAAATTGTTATGTGAAACACATGAACTGGAATGACTGAAAACCAAGCATGTGGGCCTACAGTCCATGGTTTGCATGCTTTTCAGTGATCTAGGTTTCCAGGCATAAAAACTGAGAACACATTAGCAGATGGACAACCAGAGCACTAATAACCAATAGCCAACTATTTAAAGTGTCTTCACCAGTATCTTGGAATGTCTAGAAAATGGCACCACCATAAATGTACTCACACTCTGAAACCTTGGCATGAAGGACCACCCCCCTTTCCCCAGCCAACTTCAGTAGGAAGAGGCAAAACCGAAAAAACAGGCAGAGTATATGTACAAGAACAGAAGGCAACCCACAGTGATCTCCCCAGTAATACACGTGCCTAACCATTTGTGCTTTTACAAGACATACTATACATATCTACTCCAGAATGCAATAGCGCACGGGAACTGACTCCATTTTCAGTTCATTTGCTTTTCTTTACCAATGTTGTTATGACATGACATTCACAAGAAAAGAACCTTTCCCCCCAGTAGCAAAGGAAGATTAGCACCAACAAAACTCAGTCTATCAATACAGCCAAGCACAATTGCAATGTAGGAGCAATTTATGAAGTTAGCCTATTATGTACATTGCATAAACTATTATAGATCCAATTATAATTTCAGTAAGGCTTACCCAGACAAAGTCTGTAAAAGGAGCACGTTACCAAAAATTCAAACACAGAATACACACCTCTTGCCTACTCAAAAGTATGCAAACAGCTGAGGACTTCTTGTTTACGCAGCAGCACTGTCGGCTGCGTCTTGGAGAAGCTCCAGAGACATACCGAACTGGCCCACCTTTGGGGGGCTCTAGAGGTTTCTAGACCCAAGGAGGCTCCTGGAGGGGTTCTCTGAAGTCAATGAGGTGCATTTCTGGGTCACTTCTCTGGGTTAGTCTGAGAGTAAGAGATCCGAAGATAGCCTCGTTCACCCAGTGGGTACAGCAAGCCATTTTGGCTTTTAGCCACGTGCTGTGACTCAATTAGGAGCTGCGGTGGCTCAAGTGGTTAAGACGCTGAACTGCAGGCTGTGGAAGGTCAGTAGTTCAGCAGTTCAAGACCTGGGTGCCGCATGATGGGGTGAGCTCCTGTCTCTAGTTCCAGCTCCTGCCAACCTAGCAGTTCGAAAGTAAGAAATTGCAAGTAGATAAATAGGTACCACTTCGGTGGGAAGGTAACAGCATTCCATGCACCTTGGTGTTTAGTCATGCCGGCCACATGACCATGGAAACGTCTTCGGACAGCGCTGGCTCTTCGGCTTTGAAACGGAGATGAGTACCGCAACCCTAGAGTCGGATTCGACTGGCTTTCGAGCAAGGGAACCTTTACCTTTACCTTTACCTATGACTCAATGATAAAAGAAGAAAGAGAATCTGCCTGCAATCTTCTCAAGACTGTGAGTTATAACTTAAAACTCTCTCCTCCCTCTCTGGCTGTAATAAATAGCTTCACAGAAGGAAATCTGGAGGATAAGGAGGAGGGGGGAGTGAGAGACGGTGTTTAAAGAAGGGGTGTCAAACATGCGGCCTGGGGGCCAGATCAGGCTCCCGGAAGGCTTCTATCAGGCCTGCGGTGGAGCTGGCTGTCTTCTGCTTCTTCTTCCAGTTCTGCTGCTGCTGCTGCGTTATTGTAGGTTTGCAGCTTACAAATACACAACTGAACAGCATACTCAAGATTGCAACAGCACCGACATTTTGATGCAATAATTCAGAGCAAGAGGTGTCAGTTATCAGGCACTGTTAAATAAACAAAATATTGCAAGAGTGCTGATGTTTTAAGCAATGTTTTTATTTTAAGTAAAGAAAACTGTTTGTGTCCTTTACAAAGTTTATATCTCTGCTACCTGGCATTACATTTTATGACACACATCGCCCGGCCCAACAAAGACTCATTTATGTCAGATCCAGCCTTCATAACAAATGAGTTCGACACCCCTGGTTTAAAGCCTGCTTATCTTCCCTTTTTTTCTCTCTCCTTTTTTTTTACTTGGACTGACTCTTCGCTCTTGGTTTTTTTCCTTCCTGGACTGGGAAAAGCTGTCTGTCTAATTTTGTTGGATTATAAATTCTGAGAACACTGGCTTTTTTGATCTGGAGAAGATTGGGCTACTGATTTTCTGGACTTGATTTGGTTGGAATATTGCCCATTTGGATATCTATTTTTTATGGTCATAGACCAGCAATCAATACAATAGGAGGCAGATAAATAACAGATAAAAGAACAATAACATTATAAAATATAATAGCATTTAAAATTATAAATAGGAATCTAAAAAATTTAAAATAAAGAAATGGTAAGATTAATTTTAAGACCAAAAATAAATCTAGGCCCATCTGTACTTCTTTGTATCTTTCTTGGTTCAGTATGCCAGCCAACCAAATTTTGCAACCATCCTACTCAGCTTTTGATTATCACCTGCCAGCATAATTGACAAAAGTATCCTCCTATTATGACCTGGGTAGGAGTTAACAATAGGCTTAATCAAAACTTCCCTAAATGTTATGATATATATTACAATAAAAAATTACACATTTCATCAGTTCCCATCCCACATATACAACTTTTCCTCAGTGATCTAGTAAATATGGCCTCCAATATAGCTAAGGGTATTATATCTTTAAAGCCCTATATGGCCAGGGTCCGGCCTACCTGAGGGACCGCCTTTCCCCATATGTTCCCCCAAGGGCACTATGGTCAGGGGGGCAGCATTTATTGGTCATCCCAGCCCCCAAGGCAGCCAAATATGCGGCGACTAGGGCCGGGGCCTTTTCGGTGGCGGCCCCCACCTGGTGGAATGAGCTCCCGGAGGAGATCCGGGCCCTGCGGAACCTTGTGCAGTTCCACAGGGCCTGAAAGACGGAGCTCTTCCGCTAAGCCTTCGAGTAGGAGCCGCCACCATTGCACCTGTGCTACCATCATGCTACATTGGCCCTGGCAACTGTCCTACAGTTGTTTGCATAGTACCAATGCTGCTGAATGAGCCCATCTTCCCTATGAGCACCACGCCATCGTGTACTGAAGATTCTGAATATTGAGAGCACATCTATTTTTGTATTTTGTTTCTGTATGTTATGGATTTTACTGGTTTTAATTGTTTTATCTTGGCATAATTGCCTTTTGTGAGCCGCCCTGAGCCCGTTTTGGGGGAGGGTGGCCTATAAATTTGAATAAGTAAATATATAAATAAACATCCATCTGTCATTCAACATCTAATATTCTTTGTTTTAGGACTGATCTAGCCTAAGCATATCCCAAAGACAGTATAATCTTATTAGAAAAACCATAACAAACCAGTTTATCCTCTTATCTTTTTCCGCCATGAAGAAACAAAGTTATCTTGCATCATAATATCAGTAAGGCCAGTGGGTGAGAAAATCAGTTTTAACCAATAATGAAAAGCAACAATCCACAATCTTGCCTCCACCATAACCAGACCAGCCACTAAACAGATCACAGCATTTGAAACACTTGTTGGAATTTGAAAAATAGCTCTTAAAAATTTCGATTGCATTCTTCCAAGTAAGGTCAAGTCGTCTGGAGGGACAAAGGTGCTCCATATAATAATTGGAGTAAAACTTTTATAGAAAATAACTTAATAGCAGCTTCCAAGTTATGACCTCCTTTGGACCAAAAAAACCCCTTTTGAATAGCACCAGCACTTTTCTGCACATTAGGGAACAGGTAATCAACATGGCCATTTTTGCGACCAGATACCAAGGTTTCTATAACAATGAACTTGCTCAATGGGACGAGAGTCAATAAACCAATTAAATACCCTAGGCTTGTTGGCAAAAGTCATTATTTTTGTCTTCATGTAATTTATCTCCAAGCAGTTGTGACTGCAGTATTGTGAGAGAGTACACAAAACTCTCTTAAGACCTTTAGGGGTCCTAGAAAGCAAAACTGCATAGTCTGCATAAAGTAATATCGGAATGTATCTGCAAGCTAAGGAGGGTGGAATTCAAGTTAATGAAAAAATTGAACCATGTCATTGATATAAATATTAAATAAAAGTGGCGCCAAAATATATCCTTGTTTTACTTCTCTGTCTGAACTAATCATCTTTGTTAGATGACCTTGTGGATTACACTGTACTCTAATAAAAGTATTTTTATGGAGAGCTCTCAATAGAAACAATAGGCACCTATCTATTGTAGAGGATTTCAACTTTTCTCATAGGGTAGTTCTTGAAACAGAATCAAACGCAGATTTAAAATCTATAAAAGCTGCATACAAGGAAGTTAAAGAGTTCAAAGAGTATTTGGAGATTAAATGGTTCAGTATCACATAATGATCTAAGCACGACCGCCCCTCTCTAAAGCCTGCTTACTCCTGTCCCAAAAAACCTTCCTGCTCTATTCAATCTTTTAGCTTCCATTGTAAATGTTCTGAATAAAGCTTACTTATTATGCTTAGCAAACTAATTGGCCTATAATTGGCAGGGTTCTCTCTATTCCCTTTCTTGTAAATAGGCACAATTATTGCCACCCCCCAGTCCTCAGGTATTCTACCTGTTCTAGCTATAGTTGTAAATAAAGTAGTAAGAACTGGATTCCACCACTCAAGGTTCCTCTTAATCCGATCCACCGATATAAGATCAGAACCTGAGACTTTGTTGGATCTCAGTGTCTGTAGAAGGTTCTTAATTCCTTGAGGATGCACAGGGGACCAAGAAGGTAAAGTATCTATATCCAGATCCTCTGTTGCAGCCTCATCCTGACCTTGATAGAGCTGCTCAAAATAATTTCCTCAAATTTCAGGGAGAACTGAAATTTGAGGAAATGTGAGGGAGATCTAGTGGTACAATTAGAGATCATATTCCAGAATAAGCAGGGATTTTTACCTCTGATTGCTAAGTTTAGCTGCTCCCATGCAAGGGCTATGGCTTCTTTCTTGTTCCGTTGTATCAAGGCCTTATTTTTTTTAAGGTTTTCATATCCCTAGGGTGTCATTATCCTCATTACACCTATATTTGATGTGCATAGCATTAAGAGCGTTTTTCATAGTTCTGCACTCCTTATCAAACCAAGGCTTTGAATTACTATTGGTTAATCTATATTGTCTAAGACAGGGCTTACCTATTACCTTTTGTATTTCTTTTATAATTTGGGCGTAAGCATCCGGATGTAAGTCATCATGACCTTCAATTCCCAACTTAGTTAAAAACTCATCAAGGGCACCCAAACTCAACAGTTCTGCAATTTCTTTCTCTCTCCTTTCGTTACAAGATGCCCTATAATATTCATTGCCTTCCTCATTACCCTCCTGATGTAAATCCATGATTTACCTTTTCTTATAATTCCAAATACTCAGCACATCTGTCCTCATCAGCTAACCTGGCAGAGAGAAGTGCAAATGCCATTCTTAGATTATTTAGAAGGAAAGGTGCAGGTTTTCTTCCCATGGCATTAAAAACCTTTCAGGCAAAATCATTGGCTCAACTCCTGTATGGCTCACAAATCAGACCTTCTGCCAATCTAAAGACCCCTGAAAGAGTTCAATCTAAATTTCTTAGATCTCCAGTTGGCGTTCCTAGAAGCTCTTCTAATGTAACACTTAGGCAAGAGGCCAGGCTACCCAGACTTGAAGCAAAGGTCTGGGAGCAGGCTATAACACTGTGGCTAAAAATTCATTACAACCCGAAGGGTTTAATACCTTACCTTTTAGCCTTGGACCCTTACCCTGCCTGGTCCACACAAATTCTTAATAAGTTAAATCAGACTGGCCTCTTCCCAGAAGATCTCTTCTATGGAAGCCTAAGCAAGGCAAGCACAGCTGTCGCACAGAGGCTTCGTGATACTGAATTACAAAATGAAGAGGCTTCGCTACCCAAGGACTACAGAAATATAAAATCTTGGCCTAATTTTACTGCTGCCCCTTATTTAGTTAACATTACCTATGAGCCATATAGATGGGCCTTTTCCAGAGCCCATTTTGAGGCATTCCCTTCCGCTGTATTGCAAGGTAAATTCACTCGAGTTCCAGTGCATGAATGTAGATGCCCATGCATGGCTAACATGGTGGAATCAGTTACTCACGTCCTCCTGTTCTGCAGATTCTATCAGGAGGGACAAGACCATCTTATACTACTCCTTCTATCTAGATTCAGCCCTCTGCAGTCTTATCTTGACTTTAGGCCAGAAGTCCTTTGTAAATTCCTCTTAGAAGATGTTCAGAGCTCAGTGACTTATGCTGTGGCAAAACTTTGTTGCTTAGCTATTACGAAACACAAACTTATTTTAGCTGATTTGGAGATGACAGTTCAATGCCACAAATCTCAGAATAATAGGTAAATGATCACTATCTAAATAAGAGGAAATGTCAAATAATTCGACCAAACTTAACATATTTCCTGAGACAATAATATAATCAATAACACTCCTCCTCTCACCAGAGCAATAAGTAAATTCTGCCAGATAATCTGCCAGATAAATGAGCCATTTAAAATATGACAATTCCATTTACCATTTGTAAAAAAACTGTAACCAGAAGAATTAAGCTTTTGTTTTATATCCATCAGCCGGCCAAGTCTCTTGAAGCAAAATTATGTCAAACTTCCTTTAAAAATTTACTGTTTCAGCATTCCTCAGTCTGTTACCCCATCCAATGACATTCCATAACATTAAAGAGATAGTCTGTGAGTTGATGTATCCACCAGAGGAATTATATAGTCAATCAGAAGAAATCAAATGCCAATTGGCCTGTTGGGTCACTAAACACACATCCATTTCTTCTAACTTCTTTATTCTTCAAAGGTACTTGAGTGTAAACTGAAACTTGGAGAAAAACTCTGCCCAACATAATTGTTTAGCGTTGAGGCCCCCGGGGGTGCGCAACACCTCTAAATTCTTGTGATCAGTCCAGACCTCAAACGGCACCCTGACTCCCTCTAGCCAATGCCTCCAAGTGGTCAGAGCCAGTGTAATTGCAGCAGCTTCTTTATCCCAGACTGCCCGATTTCTTTCTGTGTCAGAAAATTTTTCTGACAAAAAGGCAGGGGGTGCAGATTCCCATCCTCCCCCCTTTGTAGTATCACTCCCCCCATCGCCACATCTGAGGCATCTACTTGCACCACAAAGGGTTTGTTTTCATCCAGGTGACTTAAAATTAGTTCAGAGGTAAACAGAGCCTTCAGCCGGTCAAAGGCATTCTGGGGTCCACAGCAATTTGTAGCCCAGTTTGTTACTCTCCAGTCCCTTCCCCTTATTTTTCAATAAGTCAGTGAGGGTTAGGGCCACCTGGGTGAAATTGGGGATGAAAGGATGATAGAAATTAGTGAACCAAGAAATGCTCATAATTGTCTCCATGTTTGAGGGGCGTCCCACACCAATACACCCTGAATTTTATGGGGGTCTATGCCCAAGCCCTTTCCGGAAATCCAATATCCCAGAAAGTCCAACTCTTCCTTAGGGAACTCAGACTTGGACAGTTTTACAAACAGTTGATTCTGATAGAGGGCTTTCAGCACAACTCTGACAAGCTCCACATGTGTGTCCTTATCTTTTAAATAAATTAAGATATCATCTAGGTAAATCAAGACCCCCTTAAACAAATGTTTGTGCAACACTTCATTGATCATGTTCATGAACACTCCCAGGGCCTCTACTAGCCCAAACGGCATCACCAGGTATTCAAACTGGCCAAGTGATCTGTTAAAGTCAGTCTTATATTCATCCCCTTCCCTGATGCGCATCTGAAAGTAGGCATCCCTCAAGTCAAACTTGGTAAAGATGCGGCCCTGAGCAGCCTCTGCCAACAAGTCTTTTATTAAAGGCAGGGGGTAAGTGTTAGACATTGACACAGCATTCAG
Organism: Gekko gecko; assembly: GCA_029375565.1. Taxonomy (NCBI): domain Eukaryota; kingdom Metazoa; phylum Chordata; class Lepidosauria; order Squamata; family Gekkonidae; genus Gekko; species Gekko gecko. Next base: position 90,982,422 of record JAPDNY010000003.1, read on the forward strand.
GCCCTGATACTCCATGCACAGTTTTAACACCCCCATTCTCCTTCTTGCGGAAGAGTACCGGGGTGGCAAAAGGTGAAGCCACTGGCTGGATGAACTCCCGGGCCAGACTTTGATCAATTACCTTTAGCAACTCTTCTTTCTTTGCCGGGCTCATGGAATATAGCTTCCCCTTAGGTATTTTGTGGCCAGGTAAGATTTCAATAGCACAGTCAGTGTTCCTGTTATGGGGGAGTACATCCGTCTCCCCCTTCTCAAATACCTTGGCCAAGTCCCTATATTCTGGGGGAATGTAGTTCAGCTCCTCCCAGGCCAGCCACACTTGCTCTGGCACTGGCTACGGTTCTCCCCCCCCACTCCAGATTCCAGTTATGCTCTTCGCAGTGGGGGTCCAGAAGCTGCAGGGCTCCCACAGTCCACTGGGTAAAGGGGTTATGTGCCCTGGGCTAGGGGCTCCCCAAGACCATCAGGAAGTTAGCAGAGGGGTTCATGACAAAGGACAGCAGTTCCCAGTGGGAGTCAATCCCCACCGGTAGGTGATCCATGCAGTACACACAAGGCTCCCCCTTCATGGGGGAATACTTGGGGGCTCCTTTAGTTCATGCACTTTGGCTCCCAACCCCATCACCAGAGCCAGGCTAATTAAGTCTCGGGTGCACCGAGTTAATGAGAGCTTGCATCCTGATGTGGGTGCTGAGGGTGGGATTGACCACAGACAGTCATATAAAATAGGGGGGAAGAGGATCTCACCAATTCTGGCATGGGAGTGTCTTGGACCTTTGCAACAAGTCCTGGCCTTTTCCCTCCGGCTGATGAAGTTCTTCTTTGTTGGATGAGACACTCTCCAACTCCCTCCCTCCCAACTGGAAAACTCTCGATGTCTTGGGACGACGTCCTTGAGGTTTCCCCTTCCTTTCTGGCGCCTTACGCTCCTCTTTCTTTGTTCCACTGGCACTCCCCTCACGCAGAGAATTTATGGTGAAATGGCCTGGGGCCTCACATTTCAGGCACAGCCCCTTCCGCATCCTCTGCTCCCGACCACTCCCCTATCCCTGGAGCTGACCTCGCAATGGTTTCGCCTCCCTGCTCAGCCTCTTCCCTGTCAGTTTTGGGTGGTACATCTTTAGGAGATTGCAGCAGTTCTCTGCCTCACAGGCCACTTGAATCCAGCTGCTCAGGGTTAAGGGGTTGTCTGGGGTCAGGGCTTTGTCCAGGATAGAATGATTCAGGCCCCACTATGGGCTCATTTAAGTCTAAAGTAGGTAGAGGACCCCCTCATACCCGTGCACTGAGTTGTTGTAGCTATATTCTGCAAAAGGCAATAACTGAACCCAGTCATCCTGTTGGTAGTTTATAAAACACCGGAGGAACTGTTCCAGGACCTGATTGGTGCATTCAGTTTGCCCATCAGTCTCAGGATGATAGCCACTGCTCAGTCTTTATTCTACACCCAGGATTTTCAACAACTCCTTCCAAAACTTGGCAACAAATTGAAAGCCTCTATCGGAAATTATCTTACAGGGTAATTTATGCAATCTCACCACATGTTGTAAGAACATTTGAGCTAATTGTTTGGCTGTGGGCACTTGCTTACATGGGATGAAGTGTGCCTGCTTAGCAAATAAGTCCTCCACCACCCAGATGACTGTTTTGCCTTGGCTAGGTGGTAAATCCATAATAAAGTCCATAGAGATCACTGCCCAGGGTTGCTCGGGGGTTCCTAGGGGTTGTAACAATCCAGGCACCTTTCTCCCACCCTCCTTTACTCATAAGGCAGGTCTGACATGAAGCCATATATTTTGAGATGTCTCCCCACATGCGGGACCACCAAAACTGTCTTTGAATCAGATGCAACATTTTTAAATAACCAAAGTGCCCCGATATTTTACTGTCATGTCCCATAGAAAACACTTCCTCTCTCAGTGATTCCAGGACCAAAACTTTGTCTCCTTTATACCAGCATCCATTGTCTCTTTTAATCAAAGTCCCCTCCTTTTCTATGGCACACAAGTCTTGAGGGAAACAGGCAGCTTTCAATTTCTCAATCCAGTCTCCTAGCTCTCACCCCCCCCCCACCGCACTTTCGCCTGAGTCCATGTTGTTACTGCCCCTCCCAATTGAGCAGGCATGAACATAGTGTCTATGACTTCATTGCACTGGCTGGCATGCTGAGGTAGGTGGGACAGAGTGTCGGCTAAGAAGTCAGACTTTCCGGGGAGGTGCTTGAAGGTGAAACAAAACTTAGAGAAAAACTCTGCCCATCGCAATTGCTTAGCATCCGAACAGTGGGGGCTTTTCAATGCTTCCAAGGTTTTATGATCCATCTATACCTCAAAAGGAACCTGGCCCCCCTCCAACCAATGCCTCCAGGTGCCAGGGTCAACTTAATAGCTGTTGCTTCCTTATCCCAAACAGCCCAATTCCTCTCTGCTCCTGAGAATTTCCTTGAAACATAAGCAAGCAAGTGCAGTTTCCCATCAGTTCCCTTTTGTAAAATCATCCCCCCATGGCCACATCCAAGGTGTTCACTTGGACGATAAACGGCTTAGTTTCATCAGGGTGGTAGAGTATAGGCTCAGAGGTGAACATCGCCTTCAGTTTCTCAAAGGCTTGTTGGCACCCGGGTGACCACTCCAATTTACAGCCCCCCTTCTTACTCTCAGGACTTTTCCCTTTAGTCTTGAACAGGTCTGTCATTGGGAGGGTCACCTGTGCAAAGATGGGGATGAAGGGACGGTAGAAACTGGTGCATCCTGTGAAGGACTGTAACTGCCTCCAGGTTTGAGGGGGTTCCCACCTCAATACATCTTGTACCTTCTTAGGATCCATGCCCAGTCCCTCTCTAGTGATCCGGTATCCCAAAAAGTCTATTTCCTGCTTGTGGAACTCACATTTGGAAAGTTTGGCATAGAGGTGGTTGTCATATAAAGCAGTCAAAACTTCTCTCACTAACATCACATGTGAGTCCAGGTCACATCAATATATTAACACATCATCTAAGTAAACAACCACCCCCTTGAACAGGTGCTTGTGCAACACTTCATTGATCAAGTTCATGAACACGCGGGGGGCCCTGCCAACCCGAACAGCATGACCAAGTACTCAAACTGGCATAGCGGGGTATTAAACACGGTCTTGTGTTCATCCCCCTATCTTCTGCGTACACGGAAATAAGAATCTCTCAAATCCAGTTTGCTAAAGATTTTCCCTTTAGAGGCTTCAGCCAACAGATCCTTGATCAAAGGAAGGGGGTAGGCGTTAGAAGCAGACATGGCATTCAAACCTCTATAATCTCTGCATAACCTAAGACCCTTTTTCCTGAAAAGCATGGGTGCAGCAAACGGGGAGGTGGCAGTTCAGATAAAACCCCGGCTCAAGTTTTTATCTATAAATCTGCACAATTCCTCTTTCTCCGCTGGGTTCATAGCATATAACTTCCCTTTAGACAACTTATGACCCAGCAAAATTTCAACGGCACAGTCAGTTTTACGATGAGATGGTAACTCGTCAGCCTCTTCCTCCTCAAACACTCGGGCCAAGTCTCTATATTCATCCAGTATGGCTTCAATTTCCTCTACAGCCAAGCACACACGTTCAGGAACTAGGTGAGGCTCCACCCCCCATTCCCAGTTCCAATGATGCTCCTTACACCGGGAGTCTAAGAAGGTGAAGGTTTTCACACTCCACTGCACATAAGGGTCACGCGCTTGTAGCCAGGGACTGCCTAGGGCCATAGGGAAACTGGCCATTGGGTTTTATAACAAAGGATCTCATCTCCCAATGTTCCCACACCCCCATGGGCAACTGAACAGTCTTATACTGGCACACTTGCATTGTGGAGCCATCCATTTGGGAAAACACTACAGACTCATTTTGCTTGTGTGTCTTTGCCCCCAGCCCTGTAACTAGCGTGGGGCTTATCAAATCTCGGGAACACCCAGAATCAATGAGGTTTCTGACCCTGATTTGGATTCCCTCCTCAAGGTTTGACACAGTCACAGTCACAAAAAAAAGGGAGAAAGAGGATCTCATCAATTCTCACACTGGGATGGTGTGGACCTGCTGTTGGTGCTTCTCATAGCAGGTCCCGGCCTTTTCCCTGCTCCTGTGGTTCTTCAGAACCGTCAGTGGAGGAGCACTCTGAGGTGATGTACTCCATGGTCTGCAACTCTGGCCATCTCCTGGGCAGCTTGGCCTTCTCTCGGTGATCGTCACGGTGCTCCCTCTCCTTGCTTCTGGGTTTCGGGCAATCCGCCGCAAAGTAGCTGGCCTTCCTGCGGCACAGACAGAGGCCCCTCTTTAGGCAATTCTCTTGATCCCCACCGGATAGTGGTCCTCTACCCTAAGTCATCCTCGGTGCCCCGGCTACCCAGGCAGGCGTCTTATGTTGATAGAGCTTTAAGAGATTATGCCAGATCTCAGCTTCACAGGCTACCTGGATCCAGCCTGCCAGGGTCAGAGGGTTGTCTTGAGCTAACACCTTCTTGAGGATCAGTGTAGAATTCGATTAGGATCTCTTCGGGCCAGCCCTGCAGCTTGGCCGCCGTGACTTTGAATTCATTGGAATAGTCTTGCACTGACCTGGTCCCCTGCCGCAGGCCTCGCAGTTGGGTGCAGGCTTTCTCGAGCTCTATGGGATACTCGAATTGGTGGCACAGAGCTGGCATAAATGCATCGATGCCTCACAGCTCTGGGACAGTGACATTGTAGAGCCCCACGAACCAGTTGGCTGCCCTCTCCCAGAGTCGGACCCCATGTTGTCAACTCGTTGCTCGTCTGACGCAAAGGTGTGGCCCCATTCCCAGAGCATCTTCCTCACTTGGATGGCGAAGAAAGCCAGCTTCCCCAGATTGCCATCGAAGGTGGTCTCCAGCACATTGCAGGGCTGTTTCTGGTCAGGATTGGGTCTTCGGGGGGCCAGAGGGCGCTCAGGTTCACCTCCAGCTTTCTCCTCCTCGGACTCTTCTGAGTCCTCCATCAGTTCCCTCACCAGCTTAGGTAAATTCTCGAACAGATATTGGAAGCCTTCCTTCAGCTCAGAATGAAGGCTCAACTGGCTTCACTTGGCGCTGGAGTCCTCCTCCCACTCCTCCATCACTTTGCCTAGGTCTGGGTCATCATGGAAGGTGCAGGACACCCAGCGTCTTTCTCACTCCATTCTTCCACGGGTCCCATGGAACCCCGGGGTACTCACCAGCCATGGTGGGTCTTCCCAGCAGTCTGTTTTGGGGTGTTTGAAGAAGACATGCTTCTTTGGCTTGGCACCCATAGACTTACCATCTCCCTTCTTGTTGGGGTCGTGCATGGGGTTCTCAGGCTCAGCCCCGGTGCTCGCACTCGCCCCTCTGTCTTCATCGCTGTTCCCCATACCGAGGAGGATTGTGGTGGCAGGTGAAGAGTAATAGAGAAGTCCTGACAATCTGTCAGATCCCCAGTTAAGATACTCTCCACAACACTTTTGGCAGTGATGCTTTATTAGAGATATGCTTACTATAGGAACTGGATCTTTGTCAGAACTGAAGAAAGCACATGAAATTAAAAGCTTATAGGTGTCAGGTGATCCTGCCATAAGATGTGAGGGAGGGAAGGAGGGTAAGATGGTCTGTAACTTCTCATGCTTGGAATGTGGGAGGTGGGTAGGTTGCCTAGGTTACAGTGTGATTCTCAGCCTGGGCTATCTCCTATCTGAACCAAATGGCCTTGTCCTACGGTTTCGGTTTCTCCGGTGTGGACAGCTGGGCCCCTTTATGGCTAAACAACTTTCGCACCTAGTTCCCGCGCGCGGGCTTTGTAGCCATTGGTAGATGCTAAGGGGGGGTTAGCTCAGTGGGGTATATCCATAGATGTTCCTTTGTGTGCTTTATTCCTGACAATAGAATGTTAGTGTGCCTTTAGAATTGCTGCTCAAATAAACGCTATCTTCTTATGAAGCCTGGTGTTTGACTGACTTTCCGAAGTGCCTGACAATAGGTAAAACCCAATGCATCCCACACCGCATGTATACATCAGCATTTAGCCCCTAGCATTACTATGACAACCTTGACAGATATATGGTGTAATCTATTCTAGCTTGGCAAAAGAGTCTCCAAGGCCAAATCCCATGAGAACAGGCCGAGGGGTGCAACTTGAGAAATGGTTATGGCTGCTACAGGCAAGCACACACACCCCTCAGGAATTCCCTCCCCCCTTATACATGGCAAGGTAAGCAGTGAAGCAAAACGAAAAGAAGCAAAACTGAAACATTGACAGGAGCATCTGCCCGGCTTTGCACTGATGGCTCTTCTCCAGTCCACCCAGGCAGGTTTTCCTCTGCACTCCCCCAGCCCAGCCCATGGAGCCTTATGAGGACATACCAACTTGGAACTTTTTTTCTTGCCAATAAATAGGTGAAATTCTAGTCTTGTAAATTTGACAGATAACTATCATGCCTCTTCATCTAAACACTACAACTACTCCCAAACTGAACAAGCTTTCTCTATTTATACAGATTCCTCCTTTTTATGCTGCTTGCTGGGAATTTCACTTTGGGAAAACAGAAATAGTTCCTCAGAATACCAAAACCATCTGTAGATCAAAGTGGACAGCCGTGTTCGTCTGAAGCAACAGAACGCACTTTTAAGACCATGTGCAATGCACACTTTGTCGGACAATGAAATAGAATTACAGATCATACTTGTATATATACAAGGTCGCTTGTTAAATTAGCATGCACAATAGTGAAGTGTTTTTTTAACATTAGTTATTTTAGATTTTCCGGGCTGTATGGCCGTGTTCTTGGCATTCTTTTTAGCTGTTAAAAAGCACTTCACTACTTTGCATGCTAATTTAACAAGCCACCCTGTATATACACAAGTATGATCTGTAATTCCATTTTACTGTCTGATGAAGTATGCTTTGCACACGAAAGCTTACACCTTGAATAAAACCATCTGTAGTGTACTTCTACCACAGTTTTCTTGGAATTCTCAGAGTTATTGCTAAATCCTTTATAGCAATTACACAATGTTTAACCCAAAGTAATACAAACAATGAAACCATTGGGGCACTTCTAATGGTAACTTCAGTACTACTGAAAATGCAATCCAAGGACATTTGACATTTTATTAGAAGAAGAAGAGACTGGATTTATACCCCACCCTTCACTACCCAAAAGTGTCTCAGAGCGGCTTACAAACTCCTTTCCCTTCCCCTGCCCACAAAAGACACCCTGTGAGGTAGGTGGGGCTGAGAGAGCTCTGACAGAAACTGCTCTTTTTCAAGAACAGCTGTGCAAGAAATACGGCTTGCCTAAGTTCATCCAGCAGGTGCAAGTGGAGGAGTGGGAAATCAAACCCAGTTCTCCCAGACTAGAGTCCACGCACTTAACCACTACACCAAACTAGCCTTAGACTGGTTTTGAATTTTTAATCCAGTCTAACTCAGTCCAGACAAGAAGAGTTGGTTGCAAGTATTTATAAGTATTCAATTAAAATCTCATATGGTGGTGTGAACATCATGCCTGGGAAAGGGACTTACGATCAGGAGCTTGGAAGGCAATTTGAAAGAAATTTCCCATCAAGACAGTGTCAGTAAAGTGAAGAGAAAAATCCTTGAAACTATTATGTGGATGGTGCTTTACACAAGTAAAATGGAAGTAAATCTAAAGAGTATCATCTGCCCCACTGCTGGAATACATATATATATATATATCACACACACACACACATACATTTATATGTGGCAAAGCTGCTATATGTATGTGTGTGTGTATACACACATCTACACACACACACACATATATATATGAGATTAATATTTTGAAACCTAGTACCGGATCAAAAGTTGGTTTTGTTAAATTTTATTTCCAGAAAAAAAAAAGAAATTGACACATAACTGGTTAATTTTTAAAATACCAGTGAGATCTACTGTATCTCAACACTGGAAATCCACAATAAAAACTGTGATTAGTACATGGTATGGGGGGCCCTGTGGAATATAGCGGTGCTGGATAAACTCATCAGACTATACAAGCAAAAATATCAAGTGTGAATGCTTGTTATGCCATCTGGAATCCATTTATACCTTTTGCTAATCAGCACTCAATAACTCTTCATCCTCCACTCAGTACTAGCAATCTATGGAAAGATATTGGACAAATTAAGTAAGCATAAGGAGTGGAGCTGAAGCAACATCTTGTTGAAACTGCAAAGCCAAATGTATGGTAATAATATGTACAGTTAATATTATGGCAATAATATTAAACATTTTATTTTTTTATTTTCCCCCTCAATTCCTTTAAAGATTTGCATTTGCCTTTGGGGTTTTTTTGTTTGTTAGTTTGTTAATGTCTGATTCATGTAATAAAAAAATTAAATATTAAAGAAAAAGCTTTTTCAGCTACAAAAGCCAATCATGTTCTGCATTAATCACCAATATTCCATCAAAATTGCAGCTATATAACAACTAGACAAAGAGATAATGTTCTTGAACATTTGAAAATCTGATGAGACTAATGATTTGTAGCTGTCAACAGAACCTGTATAACTCAGTGCTCATTTTTATGTCATGCAAGAATAAATCAGTCAGGATTTTTTAAGCAAAAGTTAACAGATGATAGTTTAAATTATTTTCCCAGTTATTCTAATTTAACCTATTATGAATGAAAACTGACAAGTTGTACACTTTCCCAGTGCTCGTTACTCTAAACTAAGGACATTGTTAGGGTCGCCAGCTACCGGTTGGGAAATACCTGGAGATTCTGGGAGTGGAATGTGAGGAAGGCAGGGTCTGGGGATGGACTTCAATGAGGTAGAATGCCATAGAGTCCGCCTTCCCGAACAGCCATTTTCTCCAGGTGAACTGATCTCTGTCACTGATCAGTTGTGATAGCAAGAGATCTCCAGCCACCACCTGGAGGATGGCAACTCTAGATCATACTTTGTCACCTCGTGAGAAAACAAGTGTTACTGGAAAAGACAATAATGCTAGGAAAAGTGGAAGGCAGCAGGAAAAGAAGAAGACCTAACATGAGACAGATTGACTCAAAGGAAGCTGCAGCCTTCAGTTTCCAAGAATTAAGCAAGGCTGTTAATGAAAGGTTGTTTTGGAGGTCATTCATTCACAGGGTCACTGTAAATTAGAAGCAACTACAGCACATAACACACACATTATTCTTTCAGCTCTAACTACATTTAATTCTTTAAAAGCCTATGTGCTTTTCATTCCCAGTCGTCATGTATGAGGTACAGTGGTGACTGACACAATTCTAAAAATTATCACTCCAATATAGGTACTCCATTTATGAGAAAATTAACCTCAAAAGATCAGCAACAAGATTTGGACTTTTACTTGCTTCTGAAGTATTAGTGGATAAGGATTTTAAGCGCTCACACACTCTTCTAGAAAAATGCATACAATTTAAGCATGGCTCAGTGATAAGGAAAACGAATGAATGTAAATTATCTAGAGAAATTAATAGTTATTTGCCGACTAACACCATTTCATCCTTCAACTCCTATGTTTATGACAACCATACATCACTTCTCAAATTCCCTCAAATGCAACCAGTTCTAAAAAAACCCAGATCGAATCATGATCAGTTAAGGGTGCTCAAGCCCTCTGAGCCACAATTGGCTTGCAAACTGCAATCACCTGCCCCTGAAAAAACATTCCATTTTTTCTATATATTTGCATTGTCACATGATGCTTTGCTACAACTGTTCTCCCCAAAATTATTCTGCCCAAAAGTGTGGGGGGGGAGACTTTTAAAACATATTGTCTCTCGATAACTAACAGCTTGTCAGCCAAAAACCTAACCTTTCTTCTTTGTTATTGTCTGAAGGTGGCTAAGAAAGCCTTGTTCAATTTAAATTTGAGTTCCTAGGATTAAGCGCCAAAGCACATGCTCACACAAGGACCTCCCTGGCTAAGAATTAATCTGGAGGAGCCCCACCCCTAGCCTAGGAAACTGAAATGAAAGAGACCAAAGTTCTCTTAGCTACAAATATGAGCATTTTTGGAAAATATAGAAGCAGAAAAAGGAAATGATCCTGGCTGTTCAAAGTGAGGAAGGAAGAGAAAGAATGCTGCCAACTGCAGAAGTTAAAAAGTGGAACATCACAACAAACTTAGCTGCTTTAAAAGACATCCCATGATGATCTGGGGCACAGTAATTAAACATGCATAATCAAAAAATTACCTGGCTAGTGGTCATAACAAACACTGCCAGTGCACAGATGAAGAACTTGCAATATTGCTCATTTTGAACTGTGAACAAACCTCTGAGGTGATCAAGTTTGACTCAAGTTTATTTTGCCACGAAACAGCACTATAATTATATCATATGCATTAAGCTGCTTCTTTGAATTAATATTTCTTTTCAATGCTTCAGCAGTGCTGGACCTTCACCAAAAGCGACCTTTTATGATTTAAGCTGGTATTTATTTGGTTTGATCTCCAACCCAACAATACTGGGCATATAATATTAAAATGTCAGTCCTATCACTTCCCCAAATAAAATTCCTTTTCAAAACACAGTATCAGAATTGTCACCTACCACCCTCTAGATATTAAAAGCAATCCCAAAATGTCTTCCAGCAGTTAGGAAAACTGTTTTGGTTTGGATTGCAGTGACTCCCTATGAGAAGAGCATTTTTATGGCCATGTGCCAGCCACCAAGTTTGTTTCTGTGCATCTCTGATTTAATGAAAGTGATGAAATGTATGGAAAAGGCTTTAAGATAATGAAAAACTAAGCCCTTTACCATTTTGACACCACCACCTTGAATTAAAAACACTGGAGCACTCTGGGTATGCTTTACAGACCACTTCCAGCATGAAAGGTTGATGCACAGTACACCAAGACAATTCAGCACAGTAGACATGAATGTTTCTTGCTAGGTCTAAGAATGGTCATAGCCTTCTTAACAAATATAAGTAATGAAAGCACTCTAGCGATCACCACGATCTAGCTTTCCAGGTGTATTCAATGCTTTAAATCTGAGTAGAGAGGCAGCTGACCACCACCTATTATGCCCTACTCTTCTCCCCAAGTTTACCAACCATCACTACCTTCATATTGTCTGAATTCAGCACCACTTTCAGTTCTTTACAATGGAAAGCAGTGTGTAAGTTATATTAAATGATCAGCTATAGCTACTAGAGGCTAAAGATTATAAAATTCGAAAGAGACCCCATTAATAATCAATGGGAGGAAGACATACTGCAAAATTGTTTTTTAAAAGTATTTGAAATTAACCTAAAGTGTCTAAGAGAAATAAGACTGCATACTGACCAGTCTTTTGCTATAACGGATCCGCTCTTCTTCAGGCTCCATCTCAGATTCTTCTGACGAGAGTGAGAAGGAGATATCGGAACTGCTGTCGTCTTCTTCCTCCTCAAAGATCAGAACAGAGAGCACATTTTAAAACTTCCAACTTCTAGTTAGAATGTCCCATTTTTTCACCATGAGGTCCTCAAAGGGATCCACATTTTCTTCTTTGCTTCAGCTCCCATTACCTACCAGGTATTATTTCCTTACTGTTACCAACAGCAATATGAAATGCCAATAAGAGAATAATGATAATTTAACAAGGACTATGGAATAAAACAATATGGACTTTCAATTTTAGAAACTACTTAAACTATTTTAGAGATACTTTTCTCCCTTTCTCACAATACCAGAACTCGTGGGCACTCAAGGAAATTGCTGAGTGGTTGGGTTAGAATGGATAAAAGGAAGTCCTTCTTCACCCAAAAGAGTGATTAACACATGGAATTCACTGCCACAGGAGGTGGTGGTGGCTACAAGCATAGACAGCTTACAGAGGGAATTAGATAAACATATGGAGCAGAGAGGTCCATCAGTGGCTATTAGCCACAAAGTATGGATAGGGACTCTGGGGCAAGTGAGGCTCTGTATTCTTGGTGCTTGGGGGGAGGGTCAACAATGGGAGGGCTTCTAGTGTCCTGGCTCCACTGCTGTACCTCCTGATGGCACCTGGTATTTTTGAACACTGTGTGACAGAGTGTTGGACTGGATGGGCTGTTGGCCTGATCCAACATTGGCTTCTCTTATGTTCTTATGATTAAGCCATTACCACTGATATGGATTTGAAACCTTTATTAAAGTTTTCCAAATAAAAGGAGCTCAATAAGTTGGAACAGACAATGCAAGTCAGGGTTTGGCCCTTCCAAAATTGAATCAAGCCCAGAATACTCATGCTTAAACACTGAATGATATTTCTACAGTTCACCTAGTACCCACACATAAATACATAGGTTGGGCTTTAATGCAGAATGTTCTACATATTATACAGTTTAAAATGAGACAAGAAGTCGAAAAACATGCTCATATTTGTAAGCAAATATCTCTTGGAATTTTCCCAGGAAGCATTTCAAAACAATTATAAATGCCATGATTGATTCCTCTGTGGCCAAACAGAAAGGCCCACCTCTCATAGTTTACCATGCTGTAGTCCCATAACAAAGCAGCACTCCCAACATTTTATACAGCAGTTTGGTTCTGTTTGGATATGACAAATTATGCAATCCATTGTTCATCTGTACACTTTTAAGGAACATCTATGACTTCAAAGCAGTGGCAGAAGCCTGTGTAGTATTTAAAGACTGCAAGATATTTCATGGCATACATTTTCCCAGGCCCATATAACTAGTGACCTACCACAGCCAATGTAGTCTGCCATCATGGCAGCCCACTAGAAGCCAATAAACCTCACTTTTTCTGACCCATCACAGAACCAAGAGGTTCATTAAGAAGCTGACAGACCATGATCATGCCTTCTGCAGACCTATCTTATCTCCTAAGCCCATTTTGATCAAAACCAAATGATAAACAACACCTACAGCAAAATCATAAACATTAAAAGGCTAGTATCAGCCCAAGAAGCCAAAGTACTATCCATCCACATCTTCATTACCAGACTGTATTATCATGCACACCAGTTTCAGAGTACAGTTTGGCACAGGTTGCCAAAGTTAAAAAGGAGAGGAAAAGGGGTGCCCAGAACATCTGGGTAATTACAACTGATTGGAAAGATAACAGATGATAGAGAAGGCACTAAGATGATGGACATAGGGCCTTAGAAGACCCTAGCTGGACATGCATAAGTTATAGTGGTGGATTCTATCCCTCAAGGAGTACCAAGTGTGACCTCAATGTGGTGGTTGTTGTTGTTGTTGTTGTTCAGTCGTACAGTCGAGTCCGACTCTTCGCGACCCCATGGACCAGATTACGCCAGGTACCAATGTGGTACCAACTTCAAATATTCAAGTAGTGTTTTCAGATACCATAACTGAAGCATGTGAGAAGTCTGCATGTTGTAGGACTGAGTCAAGGAAACATTCAGTCCAGTACCCTAGTATAGAGAACTTGCTTGTACTAAATAACAAGTGAGTGTAATACACAGACTACACAGTAGATTGTTTTAGGCTACAGCTTTAAAACTAAATCAGAACTAGCTAAAAGTTCTATGCCTGCCTCTATACTTCAAGTAAACAGAAGAAAGGACTGGGTGGGGTGTAGAAAATTCAGACTCCTACTTCCACATCTCCTGACCAACTTTCTCCTTCGAAATAATCCCAGAAATCTTAAAGGACTGCAAAGTGAAGAAACTCAGAGGACCACTCCGTGCCAGGACAGGAGAACCAGCGGAAACTTTCTTCCTACACTCTGAGTAGGAGAACACCGGTTTCCAGTGAGAGCAACACAACAAAACACCCAGACTTCCAACACAGAACAAGACGAGAGACATCATTTGACAAAGGGACAGAATGCGAAGTCAAGCCTTACCAGGTCCCTGGCTTTCCTCTGCCCTTTCCTAAGGACAAAAAGAGAGTTGGAAAACAGATCAGTCTCCAGGCGCGGAGGGCTGTCTTCGGCCTGGAGGCGCGGAGGGCTGGAGCATCCGAGGGAGGCAGCCGGCGGCCAGAGACCCAGGCCCGGCGGGGGGCCGGGTGAGCCCCGCGGGGCTGCCTCCTCACAAGTGCCGCCCCCCCCGGGGACTCCCTCCGGCCGCGCTCAGGCCGGGCGGCGCTCCCAGAGGAACGGCTTCCGCCCCGTCCCGGCAACTCCGGAGCCCGCCCCGACGCCTCAGACCCGGCAGGCAGGCAGGCAGGCCGGCCGGACAGCCCGCCCGCCCGCGGCGCCCCCCTCCCTCCCTCCCTCCCTCCTCAGCCCCGCCGCCAAGTTGCCCCTGCCCGAGAACGGGGGGGCGCGCCCACACACACACACCCCTCGCCGCTCCGACCTGCCCCCCCCTCCGCCAGGGTGCCGCCGCCGCCGCCAGCCCCCCACCCCCGGCCCGTGCCGCCCCTCCCCCCTCCCTCCCTCCCTCCCTCGGGGCTGACGAACGCGGGCGCCCCCGCCCCCCCCCGGCTCAGCCCCGACGCGCGCCTCCCTCCCCCCTCCGAAAGGGGACCCACAAGCGGAGAGGCTCCCGCGGCGCCGGCCCAGCCGCCCGGCCAGCCCCCTCGCACCGGCGCGCCGAGGGACGGGGGCCCGGGGCCGCGCCGCGTAGACCCCCGCCCGGCCGCGGCCGCCCGCTCCCCCACTCCCTCTCCCCCGCCGCCGCCGCCGCCACCACCACCACCCCGGGATCTTCCCCTCACATAGAAGCAGCTGCCGCCATTTTGAACCCGTCAGACGCTCACATCCACACATCCTCGGCCGCCCGACGGCGCCTGCGCCGCGTCACCTTCCCTCCCCGACCCCCTCCCGACAGCCACGGCCCTCCCGTGCGCAGGCGCGTTCCCCCCCCCCCCCCCCCCCACCACCACCCCACCACCACCACCACCACCCAGTCACAGACCCTTCCGGACGACGCACGCGCAGAAGCCGAGGCCCTCTTACCTGAGGCGTTCCCGGTCTGCGGGCGAGTCTTGGGCGAGGGGAGGAATGCGGGGTGGAGCCGGTCGCCCGCGGGGGAGGCCCCGGGGAGGGCCCTCGAGCCTCGGTGGGGACGGAAAGGCGGCTGCTGCGGAGGAGGAGGAGGACGCGGCCCCGTGCTGAGGAGGAGGGGGGGGGGCCGCCCCCTCCCCACTGGGGCCCGCGCCGGTGCGGTACGGTGCGGTTTGGCCCAAGGCCCCTTGGAGGCGCCGCCGCGTGCTTTATGCTGTGCTACTGACACGATTCCCTCCACGGATCAGAAAAACGCTTTGCCCTGTAGATCCTCCTCCTCCTCCTCCCGGTCTGCATGTTTCCCGCCCTCCCCGAGCCACCGGCTTCGGAATCGGACCCTGTTGCGTGCATTTCTGGGCTTCATAAGGGAACTCGGAATTTGGCTCCACTCTCATGAGAACCCTTCAACTTGCCAGTCCATTAACCATGCTAAAACCTCGCAGCAGAAAGTGTTATTTCATCACCTGGGAACTGGTGGGTTTCCTCATCTAATCTCCGCTCACAGGGAGAAGGTCTGTGTTGTGCAGCCGATTTGATACAGAACGTCCAAGAGACAGTTTAAACAGAACCTTGGCGGCAGTCACATAGGCTCTAAATCATCCACTTTCAGTGCACTTTCCAACTGGATTGTACTGTGTGAACTGACCAAGTGCAGTTGGAAAGTGCATTGAAAGTGGATGATTTAGTGCCTGTGACTGCAACCCTCCTTATGCAAAATCCAAGGAAATCTCAATCAGTTCTAAATATCCCATTTTTATTCACCATCATATTTTTATTCTGCCCTTCCTCCAAGAAGCTCCAGACTCTTTGTATTGTTCTCCCTGCCTCTTTTTTATCCTTGCAAGGATCAAGTTCTGTAGGTTAAGCGGAGGAGAGAGACTGGTCACCCAGCCTGCACCAGGACTGAGCTGGTCTCCCCCCTCCTACTCCGACACTCCAACCACCTCACCAGGTTGGCTATCCCCACCATACGGAACTGTGGTGGGAATCGCCATGGAACTCCAAACTGTGCTGTGGGGGGAAACTGAGAACCTTTGTAAAACTGAAAAGTACTGAGACTGAAGCATAGCGTAGTGGTTTCAGCTCATACTTTGTTCAAAGATAGGAAAACTGGAGATAGAGATGCAGGGTAACAGGCCTGCTTAAATGCCGGTCCAAACCACACCCAACACACACACCTACACCTGTGATAGGTCTATTTACAGTGTAACCCCAACCATAAGTTCCTTCTTGGATCTGGACCAACTGATCAGCTAGGTTTAGGATCCTCTCTGTCCATTGTCTCAGGATGTGAAGCTTCGCTCGCTCGCATGACCACGTGTAATCCCGACCGCATGCATGGTCTCCACTAGTACACAACACCCCTCCACCCGGTTCAGGTTTTCCCCTGGCAAACACAGTCCTTTAGGTAGGAGGGTTTGTGCCGCTCCTGTGTCAAGCGGTGCACATCCTCCGCCACGCCAGCGCTCCCCAAACCCATTGGACAAGTGTCCTGCACCAGCTGTGGGGAAGACCACGAGTGTTGATCTTGTCGGTTCCGGGATGCCGTCTGCCAGACCTGCAGAAAAGCCGGCCACATCGCCAAAGTCTGCCACTCCCGAGGGACCCGACGGCGTACGAGCGCACACCAAGAAGCTATGGAACTGCACACCACGATGATCAACCAGCACCAGGTACTGGATTTGCCCCCTGACACCCCTAACAAAATACACGTGACTGTATTGGTAGAGGGGTCCCCATGTAAGATAGAGTTAGATACTGGGTCTTCGTTCTCTATAATTTCCACGGAGACTCTGCAGAGGCTATGCCCGCATGGGGGACCCCTTCTAGAGAAGCTGCTCGGCCTGGCCCTGAGGGACTTTAAAAAAAAAAGGTAGCCATCAAGGGGTGGGGCAAATTCAGAGTACAATGCAAGGACTTTGATGGACTATTAGACTTGCTGGCAGAGGAAGGACGGCTCATGAGCCTGTTGGGATTTTCGTGGTTTGGGTACTTGGGGTTTGGGGTAATGGGGGTAAACCAAATGCGGCCACAGGACTTTAATTCAGTATGTGATGAATTCCCAGGGGTGTTCGATGGTACGCTTGGCCGCTACACTGGACCCCCAGTGGCCCTGGACTTAGACCCCGCAGTACGGCCCATCAGGATGAAAGCGCAGCGACCTGTTTGCGTTGCGGCCCAAAATAGAGGGCAAACTAGACTGCCTAGTGGAACAGGGAGTGCTAGAGCCTGTACTACATGCCCTGTGGGAGACCCCCACAGTCACCCCAGTAAAGCCCAACGGGGACGTCCGAATTTGTGCAGACTGTAAGTGCACAATCAACAAGGCAATCCAGGACCATGCGTACCTGGTCCCAGTGGTCAGTCATGTCCTGGCCTCCTTGGCGGGAGCAAGGGTTTTTTGTAAGCTGGACCTAGTGCAAGCCTACCAACAGCTCCCTGTGTGGACGAGGCCACTGCCGATGCCCAAACCATAGTAACCCACAGGGGGGCTTTCAGGGTTCGCAGGCTACAATTCGGGGTGAGTGTGGCACCAGGGATATTCCAAAATCTGATGGATTGTCTTCTCAAAGGGATCCCCGGAGTGCAGCCGTTTTTTGACGATGTTTTAATAGCGGCCCCCAACTCCGAGACCTTCGCTGCATGTCTCCAGACAGTGCTCCAGTGTTTCAACGCCGCCAGCGTGAAGGTGAAACTAGAAAAGTGCCTGCTGGGAGTGCTGTGGGTGGAATTTCTGGGATTTGTGGTCAATGCCAAAGGGATCCACCCGACGCCAGAAAAAATTCGAGCCATCGTTCATGCTCCTACCCCGTCCTCCAAGGCTGAGCTGCAGGCTTTCTTGGAGCTCTTAAATTTTTATCATTCCTTCCTGCCCCACAAGGTTGCCATGGCAGAGCCACTCCACTACCTGGGTCTGGGGTCCCAAGCACGCTACCGCCTTCTGGGTGGTGAAAGAACTGTTGTCCTCAAATGCGGTCCTCACCCACTTCGACGATGCCCTTCCAGTGGTGCTGGCTTGTGATGCTTCCCTGTATGGGGTAGGGGCAGTCCTGGGGCACAGGCTGGCTGATGGGTGCAAGGTCCCAATTGCATACTATACCCGGACTTTGTTGGTGGCTGAGCACAACTACGCGCAGATTGACAAGGAGGCCCTAGCCATTGTAGCTGGGGTAAAAAAAATTCATGACTATCTCTACAGCCGGGCCTTTACGATTGTCACAGACCACAAGCCCCTCTTGGGCCTGCTAGCCCTGGATCGCCAGACCCCTCAGATGCTGTCGCCCCAGGTCCTGCGGGGGTCCATTTTCCTGGTGGGTTACCAGTATGCGCTTGTCCACTACCCCAGGAAAGCGATGGGCCACACCGATGTGCTGAGCTGCCTCCTCTTGCCTTCCAGCGAGCCCAATTTGGCACCGGCACATCACATCACCCTGCTGGAGGACCTGCCCAACTGCCCGGTCCAGGTCGCCGAGGTGTCTCGGAGCACAGTCAGGGATTGTGCCCCTCCCAGTTCTTGGACTGGGTGGGGAGGGGGTTGCTCACCAGTCCAGTGGCATTCTCTTCCAGGAGGGATGAGCTGTCTTGTCACAAGAGGAGCCTGTTCTGGGGTAGCTGGGTGGTGATCCCTGCCCCTTTGCGCAAATGAGTGCTCACGGCAGCGCTTGCGCACACGAGAATCACCTGGGCATTGTAAGAATGAAAGCCCTAGCCCAGAGCTATGTCTGGTGGCTGGGGCTGGACAGTGAAATTGAAGACCAGGTGAAACAATGCCAAACATGTCAGGAGTCATGACTGGAGTCACCTAGGGCCCCGGTGCGGCCTTGGGAGTTGTCTCATAAACCCTGGGTTAGGCTGCATCTGGACTTTGCGGGTCCTTTCCAGGGACAGACCTTCTTCATTCTGGTGGACGCATACACCAAATGGCTGGAGGTGGTTCCAGTGCCTTCTACCTCTTCCCGCTTGGCCATCCATATGATGTGGCGGATTTTTTTTTTTGGCCCCCCAAAGGGGAATTTTTTATTTGTATTTCTATAAAACTACAACAGAAAATGGGGAGGGAAAATTCTACAATCTAAAGGAGAAAGTAAAAAGAACCTAACTAAAAACCCAAGTGTGGAGGTTGTACAATGCTTATAAAACAGTTGTTACTCTTATTCAGTTACTTTGAAACATGAAGAGTGCCCACCAATCATCACTTCTGTTGACAAAACCTGCTTATCCGACTAGACAAAAGCTAAAACACACATAAACACAGCCCTTAAGAAAAATTGGCCTCTCCTTTTACGCTTTGCTCCCCCCCCCCCGGCAAAATATTTAAAACCAATGTTCCCTCAGCAAGAACATTACAACAATTTATCTTCCTCCTGTCCCGTCCCAGCGGGCTCAGGACTCAGCCTGACCAGCCCCCATCTTTTGGGGATGTTTACCTTAGCCGAGCAAGAATGCCAAAGTCTCTAAGGTCTGTTTAAATGCTCAATTTTCTTTCAGAAAAACTCTCCGCTACAGTCCATTGCCGCAATTTGATCAGTCTCTCCAATCATGCTTTTGCATTCACTTAAGCATCGGGAGAAAGGGTGTCCCCTTCCCCCCTCCGCTTATAGTAGGGGGACTTCACATCTAGGCTTTGATGTCTCGTTTCAACGAAAACTCACTCATCAGTCCTTAAATCGATCCAACAGGTCCTGAAACGGCCCCTGGGATCATGCCAGGCAGAGAAAATTGCTAAACCTCCAAACATTTGTCCCGGCCAGCAGCTCTGGTACCATACGGTTGCATAGCATCAGGACCATCAGGGCAGAGGAGCGCCTCAATTCCCCAGCATTGCACTGGCGAAGAGGCCACCCCTCAAAAGCCCCATGGCTAGGAGCCTTACCCAAAAGGCTCCAGGGGGGTGGCAGATGATTGCCCCCCCTCCAGACCGCTAGTGCACAGATTGTGCCCCGGAGTGACCAGGAGGCACATCTGCTTGCAAGTTGCCATAAACCAGAAGCTCCTCTTCCGATGTGGCGGATTTTTAGCACTCACAGAATACCCAACACATTGGTGACTGACAATGGCACAGCTTTCACATCCGCTGAGTTCCAGGAGTTCATGCAATATTATGCAATCAGGCACATATGCTCAGCTCTATTTCACCCCCAACCAACGGACAGACGGAACACATGGTCCGCACAACAAAAGAGTCCCTGAGCCACATGGACCACGGAAACTGGGACCACAAGTTGGCTGCATTGCTATTTGGCCAGCGAGTGACACCCCACACCACCACTGGCCGCAGCCCTGCAGAGCTCCTAATGGGTCAGCGCCTCACAACCCAGCTAGACTGCCTCCATCCAGACAGAGCCCCGGAACACAGCACGGCCTCAGAGGACCAGGAAACTCCACGGGGGTTCTTCCCTGGGGACCCCCGTATGCAAGGAACTATGCCCGGGGTCCCGCATGGATTCAGGCCAGGGTAGTCTGGGTGACGGGTCCACTGTCCTACGAGGTGTCTAGTGAGGACAGCCAACTGCTGCACCGGCACATCGACCAGGTATGCCACTGTCTCCTACCAGCGGACACTGATCTACAGGACGACTGTGAGGAGGATTCCCAGGAACCTCAGGAACCGTTAGTACACAACATCCCTCCCCCCCGGGCAGAAGGGTTTCTGCCACTTCTGTGTTGAGTGGCACACGTCCAGAGCCTGGCCCAGCATTTCAGGCACCGGCTCTGCTTGTCCTGCCAGGGCCTCGGGCTGCTGCCTCGGTAGGCATTTTCTGGGGTTCCAAGTTGCGGCCCAGGTTGGAGCTACTGCCAACGTCTTTTTCTGGATTGTTGCGGGGGGGGGCGCCACACATGGTACACCTCATCCTCGTCAGAGATGTCTGAGCCTTGGGCAGTGGTGGCCTGGTGGTGGGTTGAACTATTCGGCTGGTCTTGTTGGGCTTTTTCGAATCCTGCGGCCGTCCGCAGCACCAAGTCCAAATCGAGTTTCTCGTGCCCAACCAGCTTCCTCTGGAGCTTGGAGTCCCAGATGCCCCAGGCGAACTGGTTTAAGATGGTGTCCTCAATGGCAGGAAACTCACAGTTGATGGTGAGCCTCCTCACGTTGGCCATGAAGGTGGCAGCCGATGCCCCAGTCTGTTAGTGGTGCGCAAAGAAATCCATGTGCGTAGCCATCTTGGATGGCTTCAGGGTGAAGTGGTTGGTCAGAGCAGTGACCAGTTCATCGTAGGTAGCTGTGTCCAGGTTCTTGGGTGTAATGAGGCCCTGGACCAAGCGAATCGTGGAGATCCCGCATGTGCTCAGCAGCCATGACTTCTTCTTTGCAGCGTCATCGGTATCTTGTACTATGAAGAAATGTTTCAGCTGTTCCACCCAAGCCTCCCATAGCTCAGGGTGAGCGGGGTCGAAAGCAGAGATGTGTCCTGGAGCAGCAACCATGACTCTGGAGTAATGTGGGATCTGTTGTCTCGTTGGGGATCGGAGCGCTGATGCAGGGATGCGGGTCGCGGCGTCCTGGAGATTGGTGCACGGTGCGGTGCTGGAGTCAGAGTCAGGCTCGCTCATCGGGATCCCACCCTCGTCACCAATGAAAGGTACTGAGACTGAAGCATAGCGTAGTGGTTTCAGCTCATACTTTGTTCAAAGATAGGAAAACTGGAGATGGAGATGCAGGGCCAGAGGCCTGCTTAAATGCCAGTCCAAACCACACTGTCAGGTATCCCTGCCATAAGGGCGATGGGGGGGGAAGATGAGACGGTAATTGATGTATCTGTGTTGCTGGTGTGGAATGTGGGGAGGTGACGACGTTGCCTGGGAGACCAGGCCATATCTCACCTCGCCAGGCCAGAGATGGCCTTGGAGCCAGGCTGTTCGTCTCCTTTCGCTTTCTAAAGACAACAGCTAGGCTTGGGAACTTTCAGGTAGTGAGAACGTAATAATTTAGTGTTTTATAGCTTTCCCGCGCGTGCGCTAACCATCTATTGGTAGAGGGGTGGGGGCTCCTCTCCCCTTTGGTGTATAAACCCCAATGCTTCATGTATCCAAGTTATTCTTAACAATGCTTCTGTTCTAGTGACCTAGTATTGCAGTCTAATAAATACTATCCTTGTTTCAATGAATAAGGCCTGGTGTTTGACTGACTAAATGAGGACTCTGACAGTTTGTTAAGAATTACTTTTAGTCGGGACTGGTCAGAAACCCGTTGCACCCAAAATGAGCGACGGTGAAGAAGACACTCTCCCGATCAAAGATCCACCAGAGGACCAGAAACCAGAGGATAAGAAACCTCCTGTGACGACGGTGCCGAGCACCACAGCAGTCGTGCCCTTGGAAGTCCCGGGTACCTATGTACCGGCGACGTGGGGCCTGGAGTACGATTTAGGGGGGCCCTACGGGGACCCTTATGGAGCGGCGTATGGCGGAGTGACTACCCGACCCAAGCAGCGACGGGACTGGGTGAAGCTGCTCGCTGAGACGCATGAGACGTGGTTGTTCACCCCGCGAGCGTCATTGAGAGAGAGCCGGTTCGAGAGATCGGTTCACTGGCTGAGCACGGCCGAAGGGGTGGAAGACCAGCACAGGGAGTCGAGAGACGTGGAAGGACCCGTGGTGAGTCACAGCTGGAGTGGCGACCCGAGCCAAGATCGCTTATTACGCTTGCTGGACGAGTCCCTCCCCCGCATCCCCAAGATGATCTCGGATGGCATCCGAGAGGAAATGGACAGGAGGCAGAGAGAGGCACCTCCTGATCAGCAACCCCCCGATCAAAGGATCGTGCCGGCGGGGCCGCCTGGGGGTGTCCCTGGGCAACCGGGGGCACCCCCGGACCAACCAGCGGGGCCCCCACCGCAGGGGCCACCGGCACCGCAACGACCCTGGGGGTTCCTTCCAACGAAACCGGCCGAACTCCTTGACGCGGACTTTGACGGAACCCCGGAGAAGTTCTCATTCTTCCTAGTGAGAACCGAAAAGTTCATTGAGAACTGGGGACACCTGTTCCAGAGCGAGGATCGCATGGTGGATGCGATAGCATCGCACCTGAAGGAGGCGGCGGCCGACTGGTATGTGGCCCTGCACCAAGCAGACGGGCGGGAGCTGCGGGAAATCGACGCCTTCATGTGGGCCATGAAGGAGCAGTTCGAGGATGTCAACACGAACAAGACTGCCAGAGCCTTCTTACGTGCTTTCAAGCAAGGTTCCAAATCAGTGAGGGAGTATACCGCGGAGTTCCAGAGGCAAGCTGCGAAAGTCCGGGGATGGCCTGATGGAGTCCTGGCAGAACAATACCGCCTGGGGCTCAACTCAGAGATCCGCCGTACCGTGATGCGCGGACATGACCCGGAGACATTGATGGGCTGGATGCAGGAGGTGATAGCCACAGAGACCCGTCTGAAAACCATCCGCCTAGACGACGTGGCGGCATTGGGGAAGGGAGGACCATCGGGACCAACCCCGGCACCCAGGGGGAAGACCCAACCGACAACTCCTCGACCCAAAGATGGCACACGGGAGACCCGAATGAAGCAAGGGCTATGTCTGAAGTGCGGCGAAGCGGGCCACTTTGCGGCCAGCTGTCCCGGATCAACCACCCCACCTGGAGGGGCGAAAGGGGGCAAGAAGAAATTCGACACATCCACACCCAAGCCGGTGGTGAAACCGAGAGGGGCTAGAGCTCTGCAAATCAACCCACTGAGCGAAACCTCCGACTCGTCGGAGGAAGAAACCACAAAGGCGGGAAACGAGAAGGACCTGCTGTAAATAGCGCTGAACAGCAGGTCCCGGACTCGCAAGCGCTGAACCCGGTGAGCAGATCCTCCTCTCTCTTCTTTCTTACTGTGACTCTAATGGACCCGGGTCTACAGATCCATGTGAGAGTGCGAGCTCTCATTGACTCCGGGTTTGGGAAAGACATTATTAGCCCCTCGCTAGTGACAGGGCTAGGGGCGAAAGTAGTCAAATTGGCCGAACCCCTAGTGTTTACCCAGATGGACGGCTCAACGATGAAAGAGCCGTGTAAATACGAGACTGTGCCATTACGCCTGGGGTTTGGGGCCCACTGGGAGGTGAGACCTTTTGTTGTTACCCCGGCTGCCCATTTCCCTCTGGTCCTGGGGAGTGCCTGGTTCTTTGATCACGACCCGCACATTTTGTGGGAGGAGGGGAAAGTCAACTTCATCTCAGCAAAGTGTAGGGACCACGTTTGGCGTGGGGGCTGGGGATCACTACGACTGGGAAGCGACCCTGTGCTGGTGGGGGTGGCGGAAGGGGAGCTGGAGGCGATCCCGCGAGAGTATCGAGATCTAGTGGCAGTCTTTGGGGAAGAAGAGGCAGACGAGTTACCCCCCCACAGGAACTCAGACTGTGCTATTGAAATACTGCCAAACCAGAAGCTACCTAAGGGCAAATTGTATTCCATGAGCCCAGCTGAAAAAGTGGAACTGAGAAAATTCATAGACAAAAACTTGGAGAGGGGGTTCATCCGACCCGCCTCTTCCCCGTTTGCCGCACCCGTTTTATTCCGGAAAATGAAAGACGGGGGGGTTGCGGCTATGCACGGACTATCGCGGGCTAAACGCTGTTTCAGCCACCAATGCATACCCCTTGCCCCTGATGAAAGACCTCCTGGCTGCGGTTGCTGGGGGGAAGATTTTTTCTAAGTTGGATCTTCGGGATGCCTACTTTCAGGTACGCATCAGAGAAGGGGATGAATTTAAAACTGCATTTCACACTCCCCTGGGGCAGTTTGAATACTTAGTTATGCCCTTCGGGCTGCAGGGGGCGCCAGGAGTGTTCATGAACTTGATTAATGAAGTGTTGCACAAGTATTTGTTCAAGGGGGTCCTTGTTTACCTTGATGACATACTTCTGTATTCCCCCGACCACCGTTCACACATGAAACTGGTGAGGGAGGTACTTCAAACGTTGCACAAGCACAAACTCTTCGCTAAACTGTCCAAATGTGAATTTCATAAGTCAGAGATCGCCTTTTTAGGCTACCGCATCTCGCAGAAGGGGATTGAGATGGACCCTGACAAAGTTAAAGATGTGGTGGGGTGGGAACCCCCCAAAACGAGGAGACAGCTCCAAGCGTTCCTCGGATTCACCAATTTTTACAGATCATTCCTTTCAAACTTTGCTCAGGTGGCCCTTCCCCTCACAGACCTACTCAAAACTAAGGGGAAAGCCCCTGACTGCACCCGGCCGGGTGTGCACCTAAACTGGACCTCAGAGTGCCAGCTTGCATTCGAACGCCTGAAGGCTCTCTTTACCTCAGAGCCTGTGCTGGCTCATCCCAATGAACTGAAAAGATTCATTGTACAAGTCGACGCCTCGGACGTCGCCATGGGGGGGGCAATCCTCCAAGAGGGGGATGATGGCAAACTCCACCCCCTTGCATATATTTCTAAAAAGTTCAATGACACTGAGCAGAACTGGTCGGTGTGGGAAAAAGAAGCAGGGTCGATCCGCTTGGCACTGGCCACATGGCAACATTGGCTGGAGGGGGCTCGAGTACCATTTGAGGTGTGGACTGATCACAAAAATTTAGAACTCCTCCGTTCGCCCCGCACACTGAACACCAAACAATTGCGATGGGCTGAGTTCTTCTCTAAGTTTAATTTCACCCTGCACCATTTCCCAGGGAAGGCTAACTCGCTGGCTGATGCTCTGTCCCGCCTCCCGCAACACGATAGCAAACGGGAGGAGGTCCGAGACTCAGTTTTTACCCCCTCCCAACTGGGGGGGCAGTAACCACACGCAAGCAAGCGCTGAACCCCCCCCCCACGTCACCCCCTTCCCACTGGGAGTCGAAATTCACATCTGCAATGTCTCAAGCGGACAGAGAAACACTGGAAAGGGAGGAGGGGGTGGTGAAAGATGAAAAAGACTGTTGGCGAAAGAATGGGAAACTGTTTGTGCCGCTGTCACTCCGGGGGGAGGTGATGGGCTGGGCTCATGGCTCCAAGCTTGCGGGGCACACGGGCTTTGTGAAGTCGCTGCAGCTCCTACAATGGCAATTTTGGTGGCCGGGACTAAGGAAAGATTTGTCATTGTTTAGTAATGCCTGCCAGGTGTGCCTGATGAGCAAGCCCCGGCCGGGAAAACCCCCTGGTTCTCTGCAGCCTCTCCCTACTCTGACTCGCCCTTGGGAGGTGATCTCCATGGACTTTATTACTGATTCACGAACTTTCAACAGGATGATTGGCATTCCCTGTTGCCGCTGGCTGAGTTTTGCTACAACAATACGCATCACTCCTCCACGGGGATGTCTCCTTTCCTGGCGGTGCACGGATATGAGGCCCCGCCCCTTCCCTTTTTGAGTTCTCCCGACCTCCCGCCGGGAGATGCAGGTGACTGGTGTAAACGCTTACAGTCTGCGTGGCCTTTGCTGGTGAAAACACTTGAAGGGGCTAAAGCTGCGTATAAGGTCCAAGCTGATAAGAAACGTGACCTTTCTTGGACTCCTAAGTGTGGAGACTTTGTTTATCTGTCCACACAGAACCTGAGGGGCTTGCAGCCGAGCCGCAAACTCGGTTGGAAATATGTGGGACCTTTTAAAATTGTACGTGTAGTGAATAATGTGACTGTTGAACTTGACCTGCCTAAATCACTGAAATCTATTCATCCTGTATTTCATGTAAGGCTGCTACGGCGTGTACCTGCAGAGAATGTCTGGAGACCCCAGCGCCCCGCCCCACCTCCGCTGATGGTGGGGGGAGAGCCGCATTATGAAGTTTCACAAATCCTGGACTCAAAGATTTCACGCAACCGGCTGTATTATCTCATCGACTGGGTGGACTTTGGGCCAGAACAGAGGGAGTGGGTTAGGGCGGAACATGTTCTTGCCCCGAAGCTAGTCCGCGCGTTCCATAAATTGTATCCCTTAAAGCCGGGGGGATAGATCTGTTATCAGGAGGGCAGAATGTCAGGTATCCCTGCCATAAGGGCGATGGGGGGAAGATGAGACGGTAATTGATGTATCTGTGTTGCTGGTGTGGAATGTGGGGAGGTGACGACGTTGCCTGGGAGACCAGGCCATATCTAACCTCGCCAGGCCAGAGTTGGCCTTGGAGCCAGGCTGTTCATCTCCTTTCGCTTTCTAAAGACAACAGCTAGGCTTGGGAACTTTCAGGTAGTGGGAACGTAATAATTTAGTGTTTTATAGCTTTCCCGCGCGTGCGCTAACCATCTATTGGTAGAGGGGTGGGGGCTCCTCTCCCCCTTGGTGTATAAACCCCAATGCTTCATGTATCCAAGTTATTCTTAACAATGCTTCTGTTCTAGTGACCTAGTATTGCAGTCTAATAAATACTATCCTTGTTTCAATTAATAAGGCCTGGTGTTTGACTGACTAACTGAGGACTCTGACACACACCCAACACACACACCTACACCTGTGATAGGTCTATTTACAGTGTAACCCCAACCATAGGTTCCTTCTTGGATCGGGACCAGCCGATTGGCTAGGTTTAGGATCCTCTCTGTCCGTTATCTCGGGATGCAAAGCTTAGGTTGCTTGCCTGACCACGTGTAATCCTGACCACGTGCACGGTCTCCATTAGTACATAACAAAAACAGCACTAGAACATGTGGAATGTCCTGTTTTTTTTAAAAAAAGTTATAAATGTGAAATATAAAAGGAATGGAAGCTGGATTTTTGAACACATTTAAAACTATAAATAAAATATATCATCTTTACAATTGTGATTTTGTTTTGTTTTCTTTTGCAAAAGCTTGTTTTAACATGATAGGACAGGCCCTACCAGAATTTCAGAACTGCAGTTAGGGTTTGAGGTCATTACTTGCAACCACCCTAGAAGGATGTGGAAAATGTTGCTGCAAGCTTGTGACAACCCAGCAAAATGCACTTAGGATAGTCACATGGTAGAAGTGGATTCCCCTGTGGAGACAAGGTGCTGCTGTTATCTTAGAAAATGCATTTTTAATTTTCTAATTTTCACTTTCCACAGCAAGCAAAATTGCTTGGAGTTTCTTCCATAAGTGGATAATCTCATTCAAGCTTCTGAAGGAGGACAGCCAGACAGCCTGGAAAGTCTTTCCCCCTCTCCCCTTCAAGAGCATGTTCTCTGGGCCTTAATCTTGATGGAGAAAATTATAAGGTTAATGACAATTCAGAATGGAAAGAAACAAAATTCCCTTATGGAAGCAGAAGTCCTGATATAATTGTTAGGTTGGGTTTGTTAGAGAAAGAAGGTTTAGGAGCTGTGTACCTAGCCAAAGCCAGTCAATCAAGATTTCTCTTTTGAATTTTATTTTCAGAGATACATTTCTCACCCACTACATTAACATGAATGCCCATTATATAAGACTAGGAATAAGGCCCGTTGTGGAAATAAATACAACGGGCTCTAGAAAGAGGCTCTGGGAGAGTGCCCTGGCTTTGGGCACTCAGTGACAATTTGCTGTGGCAATCTCAGCAGGGTATAATGACAGAGTCCACCATTTTCTCCAGAGGAACTGATCTTTGCTACCTGAAGAGCAGTAGTAATTTTGAGTGATCTCCAGCCCACCCCCAAGATTGGTAACAGTGGTTCCCCAGGAGGGAGTGGCTGGTTTGGAGGGTGGAGTCTATGGCATTGTACCTGTCTGAGGTCCCACCCCTCCTCAACACTCACCCTCTCCAGGTTCGACCCCTCAAATGTCCAGGAATTTCCCAACCTGGAGTTGATAACCCTATCTCTCTCCCAGCCAACCATCAACCTACCTTTAGTTTTCCATCTCCTCCCCCCTCTCTCCTAGAGAACAGTTGTAATTTTGAGTGATCTCCAGCCCCCACCTGGAGATTGGCAACAATGGTTCCCCATCAGAGAATGGCTGGATTGGAGGGTGGAGTCTATGGCATCGTACCTGTCTGAGGTGCCACCCCTCTTCAAACCTCACCCTCTCCAGGCTCCATCCCTCAAATCTCCAGGAATTGTCCACCTGGAGTTGGCAACCTGATCAGGACTGGGCCCAAGGGGTTTTCTCCCAAAGGCCAACATAGGTGTGGAAAAGGCCTTTTACTGACAGAGGAGAAAGTACAGGTGCCAACTCTGATTAGGGAAATATCTGGAGATTTGGGGGGTGGATCCTGTGGAGGGCAGCATTTGGGGGGGTGGAAGGACTCAGCAGGGTATAATGCCATAGAATCTACCCTCCAAAGCAACCATTTTCTCCCGGGGAACTGATCTGTCATCTGGAGGTCAATTGTAACAGTGGGAGATCTCCAGGTCCCACCTGGAGATTGGCAGCCCTAGGGGAAAGGCAGCCGCACAGCGGGGGGTTGAAGAAAATGATCTGATGGTCGCTGGCCCACCTTGTTAGCCAGCCAGCCATGCTGAAGCTAAGCAGGAGAAAGAGCCTTTTTCCATTTATTCTGACAGGAAAGTGGCCGTTGGGGAGGGGGTGATGGGCGGGGGAGGGGGTTATGCTGAAAGTCCTTTGTTTTTTTACTCACAGAACCAAGCTTGGCTGCCTACCAACAGCCACTGAAGGGACAGTCCCTCACAGGAGTCAAGAAAACTGTCTTCCTCAGGAGAGAGAGCTGTCTGCCAGTAAATCTGACATGCAAATCTGTCTGAAGGGGGAGTGGGTGGAGAAGAGGAGCAGACCCAGCACCCGGCCAATGGCACGCGAGTACTCTTGAGTGGCGGCTGATTGGCCAATGGCTGAGGGAGGGCATTTTACCGCCAATGGGAGTGCATGGAATCTTACGAAACCAAAAGATAATTATTATAAGGAGAGATTGCACCAGTTTCCACCAATTCCACCCGCAGGACTATGGAAACACCCACCCACCCAAAAAAGGGTGGTAGTACTCTGTACTGGTGAGTACCAGCACCATCCACTTCAGCTGTTATCATCAACTTCAGCTGTTAAGAATGGTGACTGTGTTTGTCTTACATAGTTTTGGGTATGGCACAGAAAACTTTTAACCCAATTGTTCACAATTCATTTTTCCTGTTTCAATATGTGTAGTTTCATCTGCTGACTGAAGATTCACTTCACTCTGGCCATGGAAGCTTATGCTACAATAAACTTTGCAGTCATTAAGGTGTCACAAGACTCCTTTTTGTTTGTGCTGCAACAGACTAACACAGCTGCACGCCAATGTGGACATTTTCCCTTAAACCAGAAGATTATGCTGAAAGATAAGGCAAAAGACTAGAGATGGGCACAAAACAGGAAAATGAGGCTTGGTTCTTGGTTTGCGGGCCACGAACCATCATGAACTTTTAGGCACCAAATGAACTGATTTGATTCATGAGGTTCGTGATGTGGTAGAACAGGGGCCCTGTGTGCTAGAGACACCAAGCTCAAAGGGGATCTCCAGCTTCTCCTCTACCTGCACTCCAAGTTGGATGAAGATTGGGTTTACAGGGTCTAAGTTATGACACACACACAAACACACCCAAGAAGTGTGTACCCAGGAAAGTGCTTTCTTGGGAAATGACAGGCGCAGATTTAGGAGGTTCAGGAGTGAATAAAATGGACCTAGTGCAAGCTAGAGACACCAATTTCGCATGGGACCTCCCCCTGATGGTTGTCTACATGCCCTCCAAGTTCCATCCCACCCCCTCGATTGCATTGAAGTTTGGTAAATATTTTGATTGGGCAGAGACAGTCTGTCTGGAAATGTATCTATTCATGAATCACCACGAACAGCTTGAAAGTTTGTGCCAGCTGACCTGACATAAAATTCAGTTCACCAACCAAAATCCGTCACAAACTTCAGATTGTGAGCCAGTTCATGCCCATCCCTACAAAAGACTACATCCAGAGAGGGTGCACTTTCTCTCAGAGAAAGAACAAAGGAAAAGGGAGGGATCTGGGCCACTTTGGGCTACAGTGTGGTTTTGAGTGGTCACTAGAGAGAAGTAGGAAAGAAAAAGCCCTATTAAAGATTACAGTTAATCAGTACAAAAATAGAGTCGCAGACCATATATGTTCATTGATTGCAAAGAAATAGGCTGTTACTTCATCTGCTGGTAGGCGTCCTGTTTGCCTGCCTGGGGTAGGTAATTGTCAGCCCCCAGCCCCAGTTTTCCACCCCAGTGGAGAAAAAACTGCCTCCACACAGTGACATTCTAGCCATTTCCCATAGTCTCTGTGATAATGGCATAGAGACTGGAGGCAGCCTAGAGCATCTGCTGGAAGTGATACGTTCTTCCCAAACTTGACCCTCCCAACTGTATACTGTGTACAGTTCTGGTCACCACACCTCAAAAAGGATATTATAGCATTGGAAAAAGTGCAGAGAAGGGCAACTAGAATGATAAAAGGGTTGGAACACTTTCCCTATGAAGAAAGGTTAAAACGCTTGGGGCTCTTTAGCTTAGAGAAACGATGGCTGAGGGGTGTCATGATCAAGGTTTATAAGATTATGCATGGGATAGAGCAGGTTGAGAAAGAAGTACTTTTCTCCCTTTCTCACAATACAAGAACTCGTGGGCACTCCATGAAATTGCTGAGCAGTCAGGTTAGAACAGATAAAAGGAAGTACTTCTTCACCCAAAGAGTGATTAACACATGGAATTCACTGCCACAGGAGGTGATGGCAGCTACAAGCATAGACTGTTTCAAGAGGGAATTAGATAAACATATGGAGCAGAAGTCCATCAGTGGCTATTAGCCACAGGGTATAGATGGGAACTCTCAGTCTGGGGCAGGTGATGCACTCTATTCTTGGTGCTGGAGGGGGCAGCAGTGGGAGGGCTTCTGGTGTCCTGGCCCCACTGCTGAGCCTCCTGATGGCACGTGGTATGTTTTGGCCGCTGTGTGACAGAGTGTTGGACTAGATGGGCCATTGGCCTGATTCAACATTGGCTTCTCTTATGTTCTTATGTTCTCCCCGAGCATTACCCTCAATATCTCCCAACATTTGCCAAGGCAGTGCTGGGAACCCTATCTGCTGGTTGTGTACTCAGTGGCCTGTATTCTACCACTCCACCAAGCACTGTTAGTTCCTCCAGCTGAAGAACCGCTTTAGTTGGAGTAAGTCTCCTTGGGCTGGGGGAAGTTCCTCCAGCCTAAGGTAGTATACCACCCAATGTGTCCTTAATATGGGGGGGGGAAATCCATTGTAACTGCCTGAAAATCACGCTGTGACAGTAATTGATCCAGCTGTACATATTTTGGATAGTGGAATGTAAACATTGTATAGGAGGGAAGCAAATATATATGGCAGGCAGCATTTGTATATTAAAGGCTAGTTCTACATTAAAAGGTAAAAGCAATGCATATAGCTTTGTTTCCACTCCAACCAGGACAGGAAGATTATGACCGACTCCGCCCCCTCTCCTATAGTGGGGCTCATGCAATTATCATGTGCTATGATGTCACCAACCTCACCAGATTCTCACAAAGGTAATAAAATCATCAATGAACTCAGTGAAAATAGTTGCCTCTAGAGCCTGGGTAATATGTGTGATATAGATGTAATTAATAAAATAGACAAATTGGGAAATGCCAGTGTTCCTGTTCCCAAACCTAAAAACGTACATACAAAAATGAAAAATTTATGACAGTCATATTTGGAAACATTCAGATTTGAACATTATTCTGACTGCCTGACTTACAGTTCAAGAAAGTTAGAGGGATCATGAGAGGAAAGTGAGAACACTTCAACAGATACGTAGCTGAAAGGGATGTTTACCAGTCCAGAGACTTACACAAAGCTGTTGCCATCAAAGAGGATTGCACCGCTGGGCTTGGCTTTTCAAACTGCTGTTTATGTCAATCACATTTGCTGGCTCCTTGGCTGGGGAGTGGAGCTTTGATTGATATAAGTACAGTGGCTCTTGTTTGCTATTCTGTTATCTCTGGAGCTGCCTATAAACTGCTGAGACTGATGCACGGCAGAGTGAATTCAGCTCATACTTTATTGTAGATTGTAGAACAAGAGATGCTCTTCCCGGCTCACAGGCCAGCTTATATTCCTAACTCACACCACACCCAAACACACACACACACACACCCGTGATTGGATATTAACAGTGCCCCCTGGACCCATCGGCCCCTCCCAGGATCGCAGCCTCCCAATAGGTGCGCACTAGGATCTGTTCAGGCTGTTGTCTCTAGAGTCGAAGGTCGGGTCTTTCGCCTGCCCACGTGTTTGCCCACCCACGTGTGCGGACTTCCCCGGGTACACAACACTGCCTCTGCTAGGCACTGGGGCAAACATTTTGTTTGCATATGCTGGCATGCAGTGCTACAGACTGGCAGGAGGGACGAGGCTGGCAAATATTTCGCTTACCCCCTTTCTAGTGATAGGCAGCAGCTGCTGTGCCCTCTTAATGAATGTGCTTATACTTCACTTGGTAACAGAAGTCCTGTTCAAAAGTTACAGTGGACGTATGTACAATCCATGTATAGTGTATACTTGATTTTTTTTCCACATGTGCTTTGGGTAATTCTCATGTTACATCTGAATATGTGCTATGAACCCCACAGTTATCCAGGTACTGGTCCCTGGTTTCATTTGCAAATTGACTGTGTATTGGCTCTTTTTTTTGAACAGATGTACACACATACATGCAGGATGTGTATGAATTCACTGTACCATGGGATTAGGCTAGAAAGAGAGAGAGAGAGCACAAGAGAGAAGACATGACAGGCAGGCAGACAAACCAAGGGTGAAACCAGATGAGGTACAAGAAATCAGTTATGATGATCCGAGATTGTTATTGTTGTCTTTAATGGGGGGGGGGTAATTTTTTTTTAAGTTTTCAGGTTTTTCTGCAAACCTGGGGGCACCCCAGGTTTGCAGAACTATCTGTTTTGCGTAAGTGTAGCCCTGATCTGAGGATTTAGATATCCGCAGATGGAGGCCACACTTGACGTATATGTAGATTTTATCCTAAGATGAATTAAAAACTAAAGTCATGTACATTGTCAGCTGGTATACTCACCCCCTGAAGAGTAGAGTTGTCAGCTCTGACTTGGGAAACTCCTGGAGATTGAGGGGTGGAGTCTTGGGAGGGGGGGGCTGGAGAGGGACCTCAGTGGGATATAGAGCCTCACCCTCCCCACTCTGACAGCAGCCATTTTTCTCCCAGGGGAAACTCACGTCTGTCGCCTGGAGATCAGTTGTAATTCCAGGAAATCTCCATGCTCCACCTGGAGGCCGACAGCCCGACTGAAGAGAATCTTCCCCAAACTAAAACCGAATTCTCTCTATGTGGGGCTTCCCTTGACTCTGTTCCAGAAGTTGCAGCCAGTGCAGAACACAGCAGCTCAGGTGTTGCTCTCACTGCCTGTGTGGGCACATATCCACCCGCTGCTGTGTGACCTGCACTGGCTGCCTATCGAATACTGGATACCTTTCAAGGTGTTGGTGCTTACCTTTAAAGCCCTGTACGGCCAGGGGCCTGCATGTCTTCGAGACCGCCTCTCCCCATAGAACACTGCGTCCCTGGCCCTAGGGATGTCCGCCTTGCCTCAACTAGGGCCAGGGCCTTTCCGACCCTGGCCTATGCCTGACCCTGGTGGAATGAGCTGCCTAATGAGACCAGGGCCCCCGTGAGTTCTATTACAGCCCCACAGGGCCTGCAAGATGGAGCTCTTCCACCGGGTCTACAGTTGAGGCAGCAGGCATCCACTTTGATCTGCACTCCCCTCCAGTGACCGCAGAGAACTAGAAGCCAGATCGGGATCACATCATTATCTGTTGAGGCACGTTGTTCTTTTAATGCTGGTGATTTTATTGATTTTAATGGATTGTTATAATATGTTTTCACTGTAAATCTGCACTGATTGCAGACCTATATGTTGGTATGCGCCCTAAGACTACAATGCGGAGTCTAATAAAATAAAATAAAATGTGATGCCACGGAGTCCACCCTCTCAAGCTGCCATTTTCTCCAGGGGAACTGATCTATGTAGTCTGGAGATCAGTTGTAATTTCAGGAGAACTCCAGGTCCCACCTTGAGTCTGGCAACCCTAGGCAGAGCCATAAAAATAAGTAAACCCTGGAAGGGAAATCTTGTCTGAGGTCTTTTTCTAAAAGGATTTATTGCCACTAAAATCCAGTGAATATCCTCTTAAATTATTTGAAATATATTGTTTAGATGTTTTTAAAGCTAGTATTTCATTTATTAAAGGTAAAGGTAAAGGTTCCCTTGCTCGAAAGCCAGTCGAATCCGACTCTAGGGTTGCGGTGCTCATCTCCGTTTCAAAGCCGAAGAGCCAGCGCTGTCCAAAGATGTTTCCGTGGTCATGTGGCCGGCATGACTAAACACCAAGGTGCACGGAACGCTGTTACCTTCCCACCGAAGTGGTACCTATTTATCTACTTGCAATTTCTTGCTTTCGAACTGCTAGGTTGGCAGGAGCTGGAACTAGAGACAGGAGCTCACTCTGTCATGCGGCACCCGGGTCTCGAACTGCTGAACTACTGACCTTCCAGAGCCTGCAGTTCAGCGTCTTAACCACTTGAGCCACCGCAGCTCCATTTCATTTATTAGTAGCTGCCAAAATTAGGATATAAACATGGAAACATCCAGAATCAGCATATATTCATGAACAAGAACACCGTTCTCCACAGGGTGCTGGTAGGGCAGTCCCTTCCCGAACAGCTATGTGGCCTTAGTTAGGATTCAATGAGTAATTGTAAGCCGCTCAGAGACCCCTTCGGGGGTTCGAGCGGGATATAAATTGAAGATATAAATAAATAAATAAATAAATAAAATTGTTAAATTCATACAAAAGGTAGCAAAAATGGCAAAATGCATAAACTTCATGCTAACCTAAGAAGGAAAGCAACAGAGTGATATGTTTCAGGAGCACTTATTTTTGTTTATATTTGATCCAGAAATATGGTGATGATGTTAAATCTGCATTTTTAAGCTTAGTGTTACAGTATTTTAACAGTAGTTCAATAGCAGTATTATTCATTCTTATTTACACAGTAGTTTTAGTATAGAGTATTTTACTCAGCCATTCAATTTTGCATTTCCAGGCGTTCCATCCTTCATTTTGCTTATTCAGATAAAACTAAATGGAGTTGTAGCAATATAGCAGACTGTCCAAAGCCTCCATACACATATATTAAATGAATAAATCACAGAGTGCATAGTACTACTCAGGAGAAACACTTGTCGTAAATTTCTCCCAGTCCTGACATAAGAATACCGGTGCTTGCCCTACAATGGCTCGCTTCCTTTCTCCAAGGTCGGGGACATAAGAGAAGCCAATATGGGGAAAGGTGGTCCCTTAAGTAGGCAGGCCCCTGACCATATAGGGCTTTAAAGGTCAAAAACAGCACCTTGAAACGGACCCGGTAAACTATTGGCAGCCAGTGCAATGCCTTCAGCACAGGCTGGATGTGGTCTCTTATAGAGAGACCCATCAGCAGCCTGGCCGCTGCATTTTGCACTAGCTGCAGTTTCTGGAAGTGAGACAAGGGCAGCCCCATGTAGAGAGTGTTACAGGAGTCTAATCTTGAGGTGACCATAGCGTGGGTCATTGTTACCAGGTCATTATGTTTGAGGGAGGGAACCAACTGCCTTATCAGCCGAAGATGGTAAAAGGCTGCCTTGACAGTGGCTGCTACCTGGGCCTCCATTGTTAAGGCAGCGTCCAGGAGCACTCCCAAGCTCCTAACCCTCGGCGCTAGCACCAATGGCACCCCACCGAAGGAAGGTAGTGGGATTCCTACCCCCGGCCCACTCTGACCTAGGCACAGGACCTCTGTCTTCATTGGATTCAATTTCGATTGGCTCAGTCTAAGCCAGCCTGCAACGTCCTGAAGTGCCCACTCCAGGTCATAAGGGGTAGAGCCGGACCGCCCGCCCAACAACAGATAAAGCTGGGTGTCATCAGTATATTGATGACACCCCAGCTTATGCCTCCGGGCAATCTGGGCAAGGGGGCGCATGTAGATGTTGAATAACATCAGGGATAGCACTGCCCCCTGAGAAACCCCACAAACAAGTGGGAACCTCTGGGACATCTGCTCCCCTAATGCCACCCTCTATCCCCGACCTTGGAGAAAGGAGACAAGCCATTGCAAGGCAAGCCCCTGGATCCCAGTGTCAGCGAGGCAGTG
Organism: Gekko gecko; assembly: GCA_029375565.1. Classification (NCBI taxonomy): domain Eukaryota; kingdom Metazoa; phylum Chordata; class Lepidosauria; order Squamata; family Gekkonidae; genus Gekko; species Gekko gecko. The sequence goes on from JAPDNY010000003.1 coordinate 91,019,348, forward strand.
GATCAGTAACTGGTGGTCGACCGTGTTGAACGCTGCCGACACATCCAACAACACCAGCACTACCGTACTGCCTCAATCCAGATGCCTCCGGAGGTCATCTGTGAGGGCGACCAGAGCCGTCTCCATCCCATGACCTGGACGGAAGCTGGACGGAAACAGGTCTAGCATGGAAGTGTCATCCATAAAGCTCTGCAACTAAATCGCCACTGCTTTCTCAAGTAATTTGGCCTATTTGGAGACCAGCCGATAGTTGGCCTATTCAGCTGGGTCTAGCGCTGTTTTTTTCAGGAGAGGGCAGACCATCGCTTCCTTGAGTGCCCCCGGGAACAGTCCCGCCGGGAAGGACTTATTGATAATCTCCCTGAGGGCACCTTGCAATCCCTCATGGCCAGCTTTTATAAGCCATTAGGGGCACGGATCAAGGCTGCACGTGGTTGGGCGTACAGTTGAGAGCAATTTGTCAACTTCCTCAAGACTGAGTGGACTGAAATAATCCAGAACTCCCTCTTCGCTGCTTTGACTGCCATCTTATAGGATCTCATAAACGTCCTATAAGATGCTCTTGTTGCTTCGTCACGAGTACGTCACCACTGTCTCTCTAGTTGTCTGAGCCCTCGTTTCATCAGCCGCAGCTCCTCGGTAAACCAAGGAGGACGTAGAGGGCATTGGGGAGCGATCTCATCAATGGCTGCCGAGAGCCGACCATGCCAGTCCTTGACTAGCTCATCCAACAAGCCGCCAGGGGGAATGGGATCCTGCAGAGCCATTTGAAGCCGCAAAGGGTCCATTTGGCTCCATGGGCGAGCTAAAATATGCTCGCCACCCAAACAGGGTTGGTGTGAGACATTCACACAGGCCTTCAGGGCATGGTGGTCCGACCATGGCACTGCTGAAGCAGTGATCTGGTCTACTGTAACCCCTGCCACAAAGATCAAGTCAGGCATGTGCCCGGCCCGATCAGTGGGGGCTGTAACATATTGGGTGAGTCCTAGTGCCGCCATGGATGACACCAGATCCATTGTCAGCTTCAAAGCCGCATCATCAGCATGGACATTGAAGTCACCAAGACTATCAGCCTAGGGTGCTTCAGTGCCCAGCCCGACATGGCCTCAACCAGAGATGGCAGGCTGTCGGCTGGTGTGTTGGGTGATCGGTACATCAGCCAGACAGCCAAACTCTCCCCAGCTTCCCATATTATCAATGAATTGTTTTATATGAATTGTTTAATATGATTTATGCATTTTAACTGTATTTATGTACTGACTGTGAGCCGCCCTGAGCCTGCATTGCGGGGAGGGCGGGGTACAAATGTGAATAATAAATAAATAATAAATAGATAGATATTGATTTCAGAGCTTCTGTCTTAAAAATATAATAGACTGGTTGCTTAAAAGCTGCCGTCTTTCAAATCTCATAGTGGTTTTCTTCAGGCATAAGAATTAGAAGTGGGGGACAAAGGAAGATAGATTCGATTTCTGACATAGCTTGGCAAACAAATTGAGGGCCTGAATGCTTGAGAACAAAAGAAACCATCCAGATGCTATGCCATAATTCAGTCAAGGTTCAATTGACTCTTAATGGAGCAGTAATCTGGGATTCCCCTTCCAAAGTCAAGTGCCCTTTAAAAACAAAACAGGACTAATGGTTATTGTGCGTACTTTCTCACATTTTAAAAAAAAACCTCTCTGTCTCTAGTTTTTGTCAGGTTTCACTAAACCCAAGTCACAATATAGATACAGCAAAAGCAACATATTTGTTTGGGAAAACACTCCAGGGAGACCCAATTTAAATATAAAGGGTTATTATGCTAAAAGCCTGTCAGAAGTCCTAACTTAGTCAGCAAAACACCAGACCTTGTGATGCAAGCAAGGGTAGCGTTTATTAAGCTGCAATAGATAGATCACTGAAACAGGTCTCTTGTTCAGAATGACTTGGTTACAGAAAGCAAGCGGTTATACAGGGAAGGGGTTGAATGGGGACCCCCCCTTCTCCAATTACATGAGTAACATGCACCTGGGAAATCGAAACTTATTAAACTAATGAATTTCCCATCGCCCCATTCCTACCCACAGCTGCTACATCTATGCTAGCGATAGAGAAGCAGGCAGCCTGACTTGCCAAGGTCAGAACGTCTAGGCTGCCAGAGATAATAGTAATAAAAGCCACATTCCATTCTCACACCCGAGGTGTAAATCAGCTACTCCCCGGATTCCAACCTCCCGCTTGTCACGCCATCAAGGCGCCAAAAGCCCACCGCCCTCCCTTGCACTCATAGCCCACCGCCCTCCCTTCCATCCATCATGGCAGGGCCACCTGACATGCAGCCCCCTCGAAAATAGTCCTACCCCTTTGGTTTATGGGGGTACAACTTGTGAAATGCTTTGACAAGTCGGGGGGCCAGAACATTCTCCGCCCGTACCCACTCCCTCTGCTCCGGCCCAAAGTCAATCCATTCGACCAGGTAGAACAAGCGATTGCGAGAGATCTTAGAGTCCAGAATTTGCGATACTTCATAGTGAGGTTCCCCCCCCACCAGCAGCGGAGGTGGGGTTGGCCGTTGCGGTGTCCATTTGTTCTCCGCAGGCGCCTGGCGTAGAAGCCGCACATGAAAGACAGGATGAACAGACTTTAGAGACTTAGGTAACGCAAGTTCTACAGTCACATTGTTAATCACCCTCACAATCTCAAAAGGTCCAATGAATTTCCAACCAAGTTTGCGACTTGGCTGGATGCGACGCAAATGTTGGGTGGATAAGTAAGCAAACTCTCCACATTTTGGAACCCAGGCAAGGCTGCGTTTCTTATCGGCCTGGATTTTATAAGCAGTCTTAGCGTCTTCCAGAGTCTTGGCCAACGAGCCCCACGCCCCCTGCAATTGTTTGCACCAGTCACCAGCGTCTCCCGCCGGGAGGTCGGGAGAAGTCAAAAAAGGCAAAGGCGGGGCGTCGTAACCATGGACAGCCTTAAACGGGGACATCCCTGTCGACGAGTGCTGAGTATTATTGTAGCAGAACTCAGCCAAAGGCAAAAGAGAATGCCAGTTGTCCTGCTGAAAGTTAGAAAAGCACCGCAGGTATTGTTCCAATGTTTGATTCACACGTTCGGTCTGCCCATCCGATTCAGGATGATAAGCACTGCTAACCCCCCTCTCCACCCCAAGCAGTGACATAAGTTCGCTCCAGAACTTGGAAACGAACTGAACCCCCCTGTCTGAGATCACTTTAGCGGGCAAAGTGTGGAGCCTCACCACGTGTTGCAAGAATGCAGAGGCTAATTTCTTAGCAGAGGGGATGGTGGCAAACGGAACGAAGTGCGCCTGTTTGGTAAACAGGTCCACAATCACCCATATGACAGTTTTTCCCCCACTAGGGGGTAGGTCTGTAATAAAGTCCATAGAAATTACTTCCCACGGCCGCGCCGGTGTGGGGAGGGGTTGCAGGGCGCCTGGGGGTTTACCCGGTCTAGGTTTACTCATCAAGCACGTTTGACACGCTGAGGTAAAGAGAGAAATATCTTTTCGTAGTCCTGGCCACCAGAACTGACGTTGCAGAAGCTGGAGAGATTTCACAAACCCCGTGTGGCCAGCTAGCTTTGAACCGTGTGCCCAGCCCATTACCTCCCCCTAAGGGACCGTGGGACAAAGAGTTTGTTATTTTTTTCCCAGCAACCATGCGCATTGCGTGCAATGTCAGTTTCCCCGCAAACCTCCTCCCGATCTGTATCCGACAGTTCTGTGGAGAATCTCACCGCCCAGTCCTGGGGGGAGGGTTTGGTGGCGGGGACGAAAGTGTGGCCTGCCTCCGTGTGGTCACCGCTCCACCCAACTGGGAAGGAGTGAAAACTGAGTCACGAATCTCCTCCCTTCTGCTGTCGTGTTGAGGGAGGCGTGACAGTGCATCGGCCAGCGAGTTAGATGTCCCCGGGAAATGGTGCAGTGTGAAATTAAATTTCGAGAAAAAGTCAGCCCAGCGGAGCTGTTTGGCGTTCAAAGAACGGGGGGAGCGGAGCAGCTCGAGGTTTTTGTGATCAGTCCAGACCTCGAAGGGGACCCGCGCTCCCTCCAGCCAATGGCGCCAGGTAGCCAGCGCTAAGCGGATCGATCCCGCTTCTTTTTCCCAAATAGACCAATTCCGTTCAGTATCGTTAAATTTCCTAGAAACATAGGCAAGGGGTGTAGCTTGCCATCCTCCCCTTCCTGGAGGATCGCCCCCCATAGCAACGTCCGAGGCGTCAACTTGGACAATGAATTTTTTAAGTTCGTTCGGATGGGCCAACACAGGTTCCGATGTAAAAAGGGTTTTCAATTGTTCGAACGCCCGCTGGCACTCTGGAGACCATACTAGTTTAGCACCTGGCCGAGTGCATTCGGGTGGTTTCCCTTTGGTTTTAAGTAGGTCAGTTAAGGGAAGAGCCACCTGGGCAAAGTTCGATAGGAACGACCTATAAAAGTTCGCGAATCCGAGAAAACCCTGGAGTTGCCTCCGTGTTTTGGGGGGCTCCCACCCCACCACGTCCTTAACTTTGTCAGGGTCCATTTCAATCCCCTTTTGGGAAATGCGGTAGCCCAGAAAGGGGATCTCCGTTTTGTGAAATTCACACTTGGACAACTTAGCAAAGAGTTTATGCTTGTGCAACGTTTGTAGTACCTCCCTCACCAGTTTCACGTGAGATTTTAGGTCGGGGGAGTATAAAAGAATGTCATCAAGGTAAACAAGGACCCCCTTGAACAAGAATTTGTGTAACACTTCGTTAATCAAGTTCATGAAGACCCCGGGGGCCCCTTGAAGTCCGAACGGCATGACTAAGTATTCAAACTGGCCGAGGGGTGTGTTGAAAGCCGTTTTGAACTCATCCCCCTCCCGAATCCGGACCCTGAAGTAGGCATCCCGGAGGTCAAGTTTAGAGAAAATTTTCCCCCAGCCACCGCAGCTAACAAGTCTTTTATGAGGGGCATGGGGTAAGCGTTGGTGTTGGACACTGCATTCAATCCCCGATAGTCAGTGCAGAGCCGCAAACCCCCATCCTTCGTTTTCCGAAAGAGCACCGGGGCCGCAAATGGGGAGGATGCCGGCCGTATAAAACCCCTACTGAGGTTCTTGTCAATGAATTTCCTCAGTTCCACCTTCTCCGAGGGACTCATAGAATATAATTTCCCTTTGGGTAACTTTTGGTTGGGCAAGATTTCAATTGCACAGTCAGAATTTCTGTGGGGGGTAGTTCATCGGCTTCCTCCTCCCCAAACACAGGGGCCAGGTCTCGATATTCGGGGGGATGCCTTCCAATTCTGCGTCTGCCACCCCCGCCGTCACCAGGAGTTGCCCCCCGGCTATAGGTCCCCACTCCTTCTTCCAGAAGTGGGACCGGCATTTCTCGGATATGAAGTTAACCTTCCCCTCCCCCATAGTACGTGGGGATCGTGATCAAAGAACCACGGGCTGCCGAGGACTAGGGGAAAGCGGGCGGAAGGGGCAACCACAAAAGGTCTTTCTTCCCAGTGTTGCCCCAGTCCCACCCGCAAGGGTACAGTCTCGTATTTGCATGGTTCTTTCATTGTGGACCCGTCCATTTGAGTAAAAATCAAGGGGTCCTTCAGTTTAAGAACTTTCGCCCCTAGTCCCGTTAGTAGTGTGGGATTGATAAGGTCTCTCCCACACCCAGAGTCAATGAGAGCCCGTACTCTCACATGAGTTAATAGCCCTGGGTCCATTAAAGTCACTGTGAGAAAGAAAAGAGAGGGGGTTTGCTCACCGGGAGTTGCGCCTGGGGGTGTGGGACCTGCTGTTCAGCGCTGTTTACAGCAGGTCCGCCTCGTTTCCCTGCGGCACGGTCTCACCATCGGATGAGTCGGATGGTTCGCTGAGCGGTTTAGCTTGTAGAGCTTTCGCCCCTTCGGTTTCGCCACCTGTTTTGGTGTGGATGTGTCAAACTTCTTCTTGGTTCCTTTTTGCGTGCCGGGCAGTGCAGACGTTGTTGGGCAGTTCGCGGCGAAATGGCCCCCTTCTCCGCATTTGAGGCACAGACCTTGCTTCATCCGGAGTTCCCTTGTCCCGTCCCTCGGCTTTGGGTTGGGGCCGGTGGGTTTCCCTCTCGCAGCCGGTGCAGCGCCCCGGGTTGCCATCGCTGCGGCATCATCCAGTTTGATGGTCTTCAGCCGGTTTTCCATCGTGATTGCAGCTTGGATCCATCCGGTGAGGGTGTTTGGATCTTGGTTCAGGGTGACCTCGCGGCGGACCTCCGGATTAAGCCCCCACTTGTAAAACTCTAGGAGGTTTCCTTCTCCTCTGAGCTTAGCGGCACATCTGCGGAACTCCGCGGTGTAGTCCCTCACCGACCTCGCGCCCTGCTTAAGGCTTCGGATCGTTGCTTTTGCGGCTTTAGTTGAGTGCACATCCTCGAATTGCTCTTTCATGGCCCACATGAAAGAGTCGATCTCTCTCAGCTCGCGCCCATCGGCTTGGTGGAGCCCCACGTACCAGTCGGCCGCTGCTCCCTTCAGGTGGGCTGCTATGACATCGACCATCCGCTCTTCCCTCTGGAATAGGTGGCCCCAGGTTTCGATGAACTTCTCGGCTCGTACCAGGAAGAACGGGAATTTTTCGGGGTCTCCGTCAAAATCCGCATCTAGGAGCTCTGTAGGCTTAGGGGGCAGGAACCCCCAAGGACGAGGGGTGGTTGCCCCGGCGGGCCCCGCGGCCCTGGTCCCGCTGGCTGATCCGGCGGCCCGGCCGGCACGTTCCCTTGGCCCTGGTCCGGTGCTGGGCGCTGGTCTGGAGGGACCTGTGCCGGCGGCTCTTCCCGTCTCTGCCGTTCGCGCTCCTCCCGAATTCCTTCCGCAATCATCTGTGGGATGCGAGCGAGGGATTCGTCCAGGAAGCGCATCAGGCGGTCTTGGCTTGGTTCTCCACTCCATCTCCGCCTCACCACGACACTCTCTCGGGTCTCGGAGTCTCGGCCGGTGTCTTCCAGGGTTTCGGCGGTCATCAGCTTGCGTACCGACCTCTCGGGGTGGCTCATCCCCATGGATGCTCTCGGGGTCCCGAACCACGCCTCATGGGTTTCAGTCAGGGTTTCACCCAGTCTCGTCTCCGTCCAACTCGGGTGGTTACCCCTCCATAGGCTGCCCCATATGGGTCGCCATAGGGCCCTCCAAAGTCGTGCTCCAGACCCCATTGTCCCGGCACGTAGGTGTCAGGGGTCTCTTTGGGCACATCTTTCCCGGGAGGCTTCTTGTCCTTTTCTTCTTCAATCGGGAGAGTGTCTTCTTCTCCATCACTCATTTTGGAGCGGTGGGTTTAGGACCAGTCCCGAAAGTAAATGATGATTCTGAACAAACTGTCAGAAGTCCTAACTTAGTCAGCAAAACACCAGACCTTGTGATGCAAGCAAGGGTAGCGTTTATTAAGCTGCAATAGATAGATCACTGAAACAGGTCTCTTGTTCAGAATGACTTGGTTACAGAAAGCAAGCGGTTATACAGGGAAGGGGTTGAATGGGGACCCCCCCTTCTCCAATTACATGAGTAACATGCACCTGGGAAATCGAAACTTATTAAACTAATGAATTTCCCATCGCCCCATTCCTACCCACAGCTGCTACATCTATGCTAGCGATAGAGAAGCAGGCAGCCTGACTTGCCAAGGTCAGAACGTCTAGGCTGCCAGAGATAATAGTAATAAAAGCCACATTCCATTCTCACACCCGAGGTGTAAATCAGCTACTCCCCGGATTCCAACCTCCCGCTTGTCACGCCATCAAGGCGCCAAAAGCCCACCGCCCTCCCTTGCACTCATAGCCCACCGCCCTCCCTTCCATCCATCATGGCAGGGCCACCTGACAAAGCCCTCAAAGAGTACACCCTAATATATTAATTTCAACTCAACAAAATTCCAAGTAAGGCAGGCAATACTTCAGAAATCTGCCCCTTGCTTATTTTTCTTTTTGGATTGTTTCCATAATAAAATGTACTCAGATTGACTTATTCCAGATTCACTTAAACCATCAATATAAATTTTAAGTGATCTACAGTGATGTATAAAATTATGAAAATGTTATTTTAGAGGTTGAACTGGAATTATTTTTGTTTAGAATTATGAACTAAGGATAGCACAAACACAATTGCATTTCACCGAACAGGGATCCTTATTTTCTGAAGTATGAAGTTTGACTGTACCCCTTGTCTGTACTGGAAATGTGCTGTAAAAAATTAATTTGGCTTAAATGGCTATGTTAATATTGGCTGCATACCAAACACCTCGAGCATTTATACATTTACATGCAAGTAAGTCTCACAGACCACAGTGTAACTTTATTCCACATAATGTTTTCAGAATCGGGATAGTAATAAAAAAACTAAAGTTACTCTGGTTTCTCTAAACGCAGACTGAACGCATCTCCTGTACCTAGAGCAGCACATTTCAACACCAGAAAATAGGATTTTTTAAAAAACAGCAGCACAATCATATGAATGTTTGCTCAAGAGTAAGTTCTGTAAGTGGAACTTACTTCTGGGTAACTATGCATAAGATAGGGCTGCACAACAAAACACAGGTATATGGCCATCATTTAGCCACTCCCAAGTTCCATTAACATTTATATTAAGGTACAAATCGTTTCAAAATTTGGAGCCACCCTTGTCAAGCTGTTTCTATCTATTTTAAACCATGTACAATTAATCTAATCAAACTAACAAAAATCTGATTAGTGCCTGTGTTGGGTTTTGTGATGAAAAGAAAAGGTGCGGTTCACACAATACGTCTTTGAGAGACTTATCTAAACATCCACAAACCCAGCAACCCGGTCGTATAGCTTGTTCCTAAACTTGCATACTTGTATGCAGATCAGGACAGAGTTGTTGGTTTAAGACTGCAGCCTGGATAATTCAAATGACACAGGAAAAGTCCTCAGATTAGAAATGCCCAACTCTTTTGGTTGCTCACTCTGCTGTCCAAATCTGAGGCATAGATTCGGTGTCACTCTTGGTAAATTGTGCATGTGGTCGATTTGGTGCCAGACAGACAGTACATGCTAAACTAAATGGATAAAGTGATGTTCTTCCATTCTGTTCTCTTGCCAGATGAGATGAAGTCTTGCAAAGGTTAATAAATCCAACCAACCCCCAAAAAGTACAGAGACTGAAAAAGACATTGGGCTGTTCTAAGCACGATAAGGTCCAAAACCCACATCTTGCTAATTGGATCTTGAATGGGACCAAAAGCTTCAGAAGTCAAGTAATGAAGGTTCTCTACATAAAAGAAACTGCAAGGGACTAAACATTTATTTTTATTTTGTTCGACATATCGACATAAACATGTCTTTTGAAGCAAGTAAAAGAGTTTATTTTTAAACAGTTTACTCCGGATTAGTTCTAATGAGATCAATAGTCTGAAATCCAGTTTAAACAGATGAAAATGGCAGCCAACGGTTCTATTGCTATGCGACCCTTGCACATGCGTCAGAAACAGCACTCGTCCCAGAGACAGGGCAAATGAAAACTACAGTTTTATGTAAAACTAGGGTCTAATCCTAAAGTTGACCAATTCATTTATGCACACAAACCTTGTATCTCCTGGTTTATCCCAAGAAGAGTTAACCTCCATCGCTGCATCTCTACATTCTTTCAGAGGTAGGCACTTCTTTAATTGCTGTTTGTAAGCCATTGGATCAGTGCTTATTAAAAAAAAATCCATCCCTTTGAGTTGGCTGCCCATCTCTTCCCCCTCCCTCATCTCTCTTTCATTTTCTCCAAGCTGCTCTGAAAAGCTTGCTGCCAGAGGCGGCTTGGGATGGGATTCGCTTGCTTTCAGTTGTCTTCTTGTCATGACTGGAAGTTGAGACACTGTTTGCCTTGCTCTTAATACTTTGTATCGAATTTGTATCGAATATCCATACCTAGAAGAATATCCATACCTATAAGAAACCGTGGGTCCCACCCCTTATACACCAGGAGGGGAATAATATCACTCCAATCCCCTACTCCCGTCTTCATAAATGTCATAGGCTGTTCTTTAGGTCTGGAATCATAAGATGGTATTTCTATTTTACCATCTGCCTGAAGTCCTAACCCATAAAAAATATTCTCAAGCATGCTTGCCATATCTGCCACACTGTCCCATACAGCCTGAAAATCAGTACAGTCCTGCAATGTTACTTGCATACCCTTTTTTTGAGCACACCAATGCACTTGTTCTGGGCTAATATAGCAGGAGATAGATTTCATTGGTAAGTTCACTAACTCAATATAATTTATCCCTAAATGTTTCCCCGTTTGTTGCTCATAACCTTGGGGCTGTCCCTGCTTTTGATCATTTCTTGGACCTGTTTTTTCAACCAACCCTCTTAAGTCCCAGGGATCCAGCTTATCTCTCCTATCCACCTGCACTCTTTCTGCTGTATCACCAGTTACTAAATGGTCTTGAATATCCACTTTCCCATCTTCTGACTGCTGTCCAACCCCAGTACTCAACTGGGCATGAGACCAACTTGAAACCACTTGGCCTTTAGGTTGATGTCTGTCACCCTTAGCCATCCACTTAGGGCACTGAGCTTTGATGTGTCCTAACTGTTTACAATAATGACAGATCACCCAAGGTGAAATTAAATTTCCCAACCTTTTCACCTCCTTGACTGGGATCTTAGCTGCAGTCTGAACTTGCGGCCAGGGAACCATCCTAAACTCATTCTGTTGTTCTTGTCTGTATTTCTTGGAGGGAAATATAAATTTTCTTCCTGGTGCTTTTCAATTCCTTGCCATTTCATGGCAGAATAATCCACTGCACCTATTTCGTGCAGTACCATTGCCAACTCCTGGGTAGTAGTGGGCCTCTGAGCGCGTGCTAACGCTGCATGTTCTGGTTGAATAACTTGATAAACATGCTCCCAAATGATCAGTTCTAATAAATCACAAAATCTATACTCTTGAGCTGACTCAGTCCAACGAAGACACATTCTCTGTGCCCTTCTAATGAAGGAACAATAAGATTCCTTTGGCTTAGGTGCTGCCTGACGGAAACATCACCAGATGTCAGGTAACCCTGCCATTGCTATGAGTGGGGGGAGGGAGACATCTTTCACTGTTCTGGAATGCAGGAGGAACTTTGAGGCTCTAGTCTCACTGATTTAGAATGTCTGCTTTGCTTCTTATCAGTACGCCTGACCTTGGGTGTCACGCTACCCTGGCATTGGGAATGTACTGGTTTGAGGTGTTTTCTTTCATGGCTTAGCATGCGTGTGAAATGTATTCATTGCCTTATAGGTGGGGGGCAGTTTGAATGGGCTACATCTACTATTGTTTTGTACTATATGGCATCATTGACAAAGAACTGGTTCATGCAGCTCTATGATGGATGAACAACACTCCACTGGGTGCCGGTAGGGCAGTCCCCCCCCGACTATATATGTGGCCTTAGGGATAATAGAGTAACTGCAAGCCGCTCAGAGACCCCTTTGGAGGTTCAAGCGGGATATCAAGTCGAAAGTTAAATAAATTATTGGTCTTTAATAAATACTATCTTCTTATGAAGCCTGGTGTTTGACTGACTATCTGGAGAACTTGACAGGTTGTCAATCCTTTGAATCAGGTCCCTTGCCATCCCCGTATCTCTCTAACCCCTGAGATAAGTGGAGAAGAAGACCTGGTGGTGGTGACCACGTCGCAGGACACGGTCCCCACCTTGATGGTACTGACTACCACAGTGCCAGCCACAACAGAGGTGCCAGTGACAACTTCACCGAAACCACGGGGCCCCAAAGATGACTTCGAGGGTGCTTACTGCGACCCGTTTGGGGGGGTGTATGCGAGTGTGACTACGCAGCCCTGGAAAAGACGGGACTGGGGGAAACCACTGGCAGAGATTTTCGAGATGTGGTTATTGACCCCCTATGGGCCTCACCAGGAGAGCCACTATGAATGGTCTATCTACTGGCTGACAACAGTGACCAGAGCAAAGGAACCCCGGTTCCATTCGCTAGAGCTGGAGGAGGCGATGGAACCCCGAGGTAGACAGTGGGATCACAGTCAAGAACGTCTCTTGAGAATGGTGGGGGAGTCCCTCCAAAAGATCCCAGAGATCATCGCGGAGGGAATTCAATGAGAATTCAAGCAGCGGCTGCTGCAGCAACCGGCAGCCCCACCCGCTGTCTCTGCAGTCTCTGCTGGGCCAGCCAGCAGTGCCACCGGGGGGGCCTTCAGGCCCCGCACCGTGGGGTGTCCCGAGGGGATGGGGCCAGATGCTCCCAAATCCAGCGGAGCTACTCGATGCTACATTTGATGGGACCCCCAAGAAACTCTCCTTCTTCGTGCGGGCTGAGAAATTCATAGACAATTAGGGCCATCTCTTCCTGAACAAAGAGCGCATTGTGGACGTGATAGCCTCCAGATTATGGGACATGGCAGCGGATTGGTATGTGACCTTACACCATGAAGACGGTCGGGAACTCCGCGAGGTGGATGCCTTCATGTGGGCCCTGCAAGCTCACTACGAGGACTCTAATGCGAGTGAGACGGCTCAGGCATTCCTGCGCACTTTCCGGCAAGGGAAAGTGCAGGAGTACACCGAAGAGTTCCGCAGGCATGCCACAAAAATCAGAGAGTGGCCTGATGGGGTGCTAGCCCAACATTACCGGTTGGGGTTAGATCTGGAGATCCGTGGAATGATCCTCTGCGGGGGGAAACCTAGGTCCCTACTGGCCTGGATGAAAGAAGTGGTGGACACCAAGGGCCGGCTTCATACTATCCTCATCGATGATGCAGTCACCTTGGGCAAAGCCATCTTGACTACTCCCACCCTGGGTAAGGCTAAAGCAGTGGCTCCTCCACCACGCCCGAACGACGGGACCCGGGAACAATGGATGAAGCAAGGCCGGTACCTCAGATGTGGAGAATCTGGCCACTTCACAGTGGCATGTCCAGGATTGGGTCCACCAACCTCCGCGCTGAAAGGGGAGAGGAAGAGGATTGACACCCCTTCAAAGAAGCCGACTGCAAAGCTGAAAGGACCGTGGGCCCTATAGGCTAGCCCCATCGAGGAGAACACTGAATCCTCCAGAGAGGAACCATTCCAGCCGGTGGGAAATGGGGAGGACCTGCTGTGAACAGCGCTGAGCAGCAGGTCTCCGGCCCCAAGGCACTACAACTGGTGAGCAATTACCCCTCCCTCTTCTTTGTGACTGTGACTCTCATCTGCCCCGAGCTCAACACCCATGTTAGAGTAAGGGGCCTAATAGATTCAGGGTGTGGGGAGACTTGATCAACCCCTCTTTAGTAATGGGACTAGGGGCGAAGGTAGTTAAACTCCTGGACCTGCTGATTTTCACTCAGATGGATGGGTCCACCATGAAAGACCCCTGCAAGTACAAGACTGTGCCACTACGCATGGGGGCAGGGGAACACTGGGAGCTCCGGCCGTTCATGTTCAGCCCGGCGGCAGACTTCCCCTTAGTGTTGGGCAGCCCCTGGTTCCACAACCATGACCCATATATCCTGTGGGAGGAAGGGGTGGTGAAATCCATCTCCCCCTGCTGTAAGGAGCACGTGTGAGTTGCATCCTGGAGGGAGCCAACCCTGGTTCAAAGGGTGCCGACGGGGCTCACAGATGTGGAACTGAACTTAGTCCCACGTAAATATTGGGATTTAGTGCCAGTGTTTGGGGAAGCTGAGGCGGACTTGTCCCCCCACCGAAACTCTGACTGTGCAATCGACCTGTTGCTGGACCAGAAATTCCCCAAGGGGAAATTGTATTCCATGAGCTCTGCAGAGAAAGTGGAGCTGAGGTGGTTCATTAACAAAAATCTGGCTAGAGGCTTCATCTGCCCTGCCTCCTCCCCATGTGCGACTCCTGTGTTGTTTCGGAAAAAGAAAGATGGGGGATTATGGTTGTGTACTGACTATAGGGGACTGCAGTGTCAACCGCAAATGCTTACACTCTACCCCATCATCAAGGACCTCCTGGCAGCAGTTGCTGGGGGAAAGATCTTTTCCAAACTGGATTTGCAAGATGTGTACTTTAGAGTGTGCATCAGTGAGGGGGATGAGTACCAGATGGCTTTCAACACCCTATTGGGGCAGTTTGAGTACCTCGTCATGCTGTTCGGGGTTCAGGGGGCTCCAGGGGGCTTTATGAACCTTATCAATGAAGTGTTGCATAAGCACCTGTTCAAAGGGGTCCTAGTGTACTTGGATGACATTTTACTGTACTCCCCTGACAATGAGTCTCATGTTAAACTGATGAGGGAGGTCCTGCAAACGTTGCACAAGCACAAGCTGTTTGTCAAATTGTCTAAATGTGAATTTCATTGCTCTGAGATTTTGTTTCTGGGTTACAAGATCTCCCAGCAGGGAATCGAAATGGACCCCACTAAGGTCAAGGATGTTGTGGGGTGGGAAGCCCCAAAGACCCGTAGGCAACTACAAGCATTCCTTGGGTTCGCCAATTTCTACAGGTCCTTTTTGGCTAACTTTGTACTGGTGTCCCTACCCCTCACGGACCTCCTTAAAACGAAGGGTAAAGGGGCAGAAGGATCCTGCCCCGGGGTCAAACTCGACTGGACACCTGAATGTCAGGAAGTGTTTTATAAGCTCAAGACGCTTTTCACCTCTGAACCGGTGCTAGCGCACCCAAACAAACTTAGGAAATTGATTGTCCAAGTTGATGCCTCAGATGTGGCCATGGGCAGCACCATCTTGCAAGAGGGGGAGGATGGGAAACTCCACCCGCTAGCTTATGTCTCCAAAAAATTTAATGAGACAGAATGGAACTGGTCAGTATGGGATAAGGAGGCAGGGGCAATCAAGTTAGCCCTGTCAACCTGGCACCACTGGTTGGAGGGGGCACAAATTTCATTCGCGGTTTGGAGTGATTATAAAAACCTCGAGCTTCTCCGGACTCCACAGAACTTAAATGCCAAGCAGCTCCGATGGGCGGACTTCTTTTCTAAGTTCAACTTCACCCTCCATCACTTCCCAGGGAAGGCTAACTCATTAGCTGATGCCTTGTCCCGCCTCCCTCCCACTTACAACAGTAAGCGGGAGGAGGTCCGAGACTCCATGTTCACGCCTACCCAACTCGGGGGTGTAATTACAACTCACAACCAGGCGAAAAACCCGCCCCTTACTACTGAACGGTCTTGGGACACTAAGTTTGCGTCTGCTCTGTCGGAGGTGGATCGCAAGGCACTGGAGAAGGAAGGGGGGTGGAAGAGCGGGATAATGGCTGCTGGTACAAGGGAACCAAACTCTTTGTACTGGGGCCGTTGCAGGGGGAAATCATGGGTATTGTTCACAGCATGAAACTGGCCGCCCACCCGGGGTTTGTGAAATCACTGCAGCTCCTTCAAAGGCAGTTCTGGTGGCCAGGTATGAGGCGGGATCTGTCTATGTGTCAGGTTCAAAAGCAAGTAGGTCCAGGCATTCTTGATCAAAAGAAAGGCTTTATTGGATTACAGTGCTAAAACCCACAGTAGAAGGTCATTGTCAGGAATGGGGGCAAGAACAAAGCAAGCAGGGTTATAGTATGATGCATGCAAGCGACTAGCGAATGAATTGTAAGCGCGCGCGCGGGAAACTCCCGGCGGGAGAGTTACTTCATGAGCGGGAGATGACTCCCCCCTCCCCTCGCATTCACAGGACTGGAAAATTCTCATCAACACAAGAATAGCCCAAAGCCTACATTCAAGGCCACCATGATAAGGAGAAGTGACAAGGGAAGAAGCTCCCACGTTACTGCCTGCATACCTACGCAAGCGCAAAGCCGAATAGGGAACACATAACAATGGACTCAGTGAGAAACATCAAATAGACCTTTTTTTCTGACACTCTGCCCTTCCCAAAATACCTCCCACCCACCACTCAGGAAGGGGAGTACATGGGACCCCCTGGTTTGGCTGGGAAATGGGTGTGAAAATCCCTTAGAAGATCAGGTGCATTAATATCAGAGACTTTAACCCATTCCCTGTGTTGGGGCCCAAAATGTACCCATTCAACCAAATAATACAATTGTCCACGGATAAATTTGGAGTCCAGGATGTTATCCAGCTCATAGTGCTCCTCATTATCGATGATCAGCGGGGGGGGGTTGCCGGAGGCTCCGGATGCCACTTAGATAGGGGAGATGCTGGTTTGAGGAGGCTGTAATGGAAAATTGGATGAATGGCTTTAAGTGACTTAGGTAAATCCAGTTGCACAGTCACTTTATTAATACAGTGAACCACCTTGAATGGACCAATATATTTCCACGCTTGCTTCCGCGACTTCTGTGAGAGGCGTAAGTTCTTAGTGGAAAGGTACACTGAATCCCCTGGTTGCAGATTCCATCCCCCCACCCTTTTTTTGTCTGCATATTTCTTATATTGAGCCTTGGCTTCATTTAAAGTCTCTACAATCATTGGCCAAGATTCTCGAAAAGATTTACACCATTCTGTAGCATTCCCAGTAGAACCCCCCGGTTTCAGGAACGGAAGAGGGGGGCTATAATAACCCATGGCAGCTTTAAAGGGAGACATTCCGGTTGACACGTGCCAGGAGTTGTTGTATGCAAACTCAGCCAAAGGCAACAATTCGACCCAATTGTCTTGTTGGTAGCTGGTGAAACAACGTAGGTATTGCTCTAGTGTTTGATTCACCCTTTCTGTTTGCCCATCAGTGCACTGCTTAGAGCACGCTCAATACCCATGAGGGCCATTAACTCTGTCCATAGTTTGGAGACAAACTGAACCCCACGTTCGGATATTATTTTGATCAGTAAAGTGTGGAGCCGGGCAATATGTAGTAAGAAGGCTTTTGCAAGTATTTTGGCCGTTGGCAAACTAGGAAATGGTATAAAGTGAGCCTGTTTAGAAAATAAGTCCTCCACCACCCAAATAACAGTCATGTGTTTGCTGGGGGGAAGATCAGTGATAAAATCCATGGAAATCACTTCCCAGGGTCGACTTGGGGTAGGTAATGGCTGTAGTAGACCTGGGGGTTTTCCCACTCTGGTCTTGCAGCGACTACATGTAGGGCAAGATTGTATGTAAAGCGATAGATCTCGTTTCATTCGGGGCCACCAGAAATTGCACTGCAGTAGATGTAGGGACTTCACATACCCAAAGTGCCCTGCTGACTTGGAATCATGGGCAGCCTGCAGTACTTGGGGTCGCGTACTTTCTGGGACAAACAGTTTAATGCCTTTGTACCAGCAGCCATTGGGTTTGCATTCCACATCATCTCGAGCTTTTAGCTCAACTTTCTCCTGATCAGTGATGTCGTTAGCAAATTGATTTTCCCATGGCAACCCCTGACTCGGGGTAACGGGCTGTAATTGTCTCTGTTTGCGTGTTATAACGGCCCCAACAAGTTGGTCTGGGGTAAAAAAGGATTCTCTCACCTCCATTCTCTTGCTAAGGTGCTGGGGGAGGCGTGAGAGGGCATCTGCCAAGTGATTGCACTTACCTGGGAAGTGGTGAAGGGTAAATTGGAACTTGGAGAAAAACTCAGCCCAGCAGAACTGTTTGGCATTTAGATTCCGGGGCTTCTGAAGTACCTCAAGGTTCTTATGATCAGTCCAGATTTCAAAGGGTACCCGAGCCCCCTCTAGCCAGTGCCTCCAAGTAATTAGGGCTAAGCGTATAGAAGCAGCTTCTTTGTCCCAAATGGGCCAGAACCTCTCTGTGTCATTAAACTTTCATGAAACATAAGCAAGAGGGTGCAAGTGCCCTTGGGCGTCCTCTTGTAAGATCACCCCCCCCCATTGCGGTACCTGAGGCGTCTACTTGGACAATAAATTTTTTTGTTTCGTTTGGGTGTGCCAGTACTGGTTCGGAAGTAAATAACTGCTTCAGTTGTTCAAATGCCTCTTGACACTGAGGTGTCCAATCTAACAGGGCCCCTGGCATGGAAGCTTTGGCCCCTCTCCCTTTAGTCTTTAGGAGATCTGTGAGAGGGAGGGCTACCTGGGCAAAATGGGGCAAGAATTGGCGGTAAAAATTGGCGAAACCGAGAAAACTCTGGAGCTGCCGTCTGGTTTTGGGGGGTTCCCAAGCCAACACATCCTGGACCTTTTTTGGGTCCATTTCCAACCCATTTGAGGATATGCGATACCCTAAAAAGTCAATGCGATTCTGGTGAAATTCACATTTTGAGAGCTTAACAAACAGTTTGTGCTCTAGCAACTTCTCCAGTACCTCCTGAAGCAGCCTGGTGTGAGATTTTTGGTCTGGGCTGTACACCAAGATATCATCCAAGTAAACAACCACCCCCTTGAACAAATAGGGGTGCAACACCTCGTTTATTAAGTTCATGAAGACCCCAGGCGCCCCCTGCAAACCGAAAGGCATAACCTGATATTCAAATTGTCTCAACGGGGTATTGAAGGCGGTCTTGTGTTCATCTCCTTGCCTAATGCGAACTCTAAAATAGGCATCACGTAAATCCAATTTGGAAAACACCTTCCCCTTTGCCACTTCTGCTAATAAATCCTTGATGAGGGGCATGGGGTAAGCATTGGTAGCCGAAACTGCGTTTAGGCCCCGGTAATCAGTGCACAGTCTCAGCCCCCCATCCTTCTTTTTACAAAACAACACAGGGGCCACAAAGGGGGACAACGCCGGTCGGATAAATCCACGGGCCAGATTCTTGTCAATGAATCTGCGTAGCTCCTCCTTTTCCATAGGACTCATAGCATAAATTTTCCCTTTAGGCAACTTGTGGCCCGGAAGGATTTCAATCGCACAGTCTGAGTTACGGTGGGGAGGAAGTTCGTCAGCTTCCTCCTCCTCAAACACACGAGCCAAATGCTGATATTCTTTGGGAATGCGATTAAGGTCCTCTGCGGCTAAGCAGGCTCGTGGAGGATCGTTATTAGGGGTTTTTCCCCACCCCGGGTCCCACTTGTGCTCTGCACATTTCGGGGAGATAAATTGTACCGTCCCTTCATCCCAAAGTATATAGGGATCATGCCCATGCAACCATGGGCTGCCCAACACTAATGGGAATTGGGCTTGTGGGGCTATTACAAAAGACCGCAGCTCCCAGTGTTCTCCTGTGCCCACCCTTAAGGGGACAGTCTCAAATCGACATGGTTCCTTCATCGGTGACCCATCCATTTGGGTAAAGGTAATGGGATCTTTCAAACTGGTAACTGGTCCCGTTACCAGTGACGGGTTCATCAAATCCCTCCCACACCCCAAGTCAATGAGGGCTCGGACCCTGATGTGGGTCATCATTGCTGGGTTCATTATAAGAACAGTCACAAAGAAGAGAGAGGGGTAATTGCTCACCATTTTTGGCGCTTCAGGGGCAGGGTCCTGTTGGGCAGCGCCACTCACAAACAGGACCACTTCGTTTCCCTGCAGATCACTCTCCTCTTCTTCCAACATCAAGGTATCTGCAGGGTCCGGATTGGTTGCGTGGTTTTGCTGTACCCTTTCTCGGGGTGGTAGCTTGCCATCGTCGGGGCTCCTCTTGAGTCAGAGCCCGTCCAGGATCTCCCTTGGGGCAGGATGCGGCGAAGTGCCCTTTCTCCCCACATCGTAGGCACAAGCCCTGTCTCATGCGTTGGTCTCTCACCCCACCCTGGGTGGAGGTAGGCTTGCTTCTGGTCGGGGTGGCCAAGGTGCTCGGACGGTTGCTCCCAAGTGACAAGTCCAGTTTCATGAGGCGCAATCGGCTTTCAGCTTTTTCCGCCTCCTCCATCCAACCTTGAAGGGTGCGCGGCTCTTTGGAACTGAGAACGTTGTGGCGTACATCCACTGCTAGCCCCATCTGGTATTGTTGAGCCAGCACGGGGTCAATCCAGTCTCGAATCTTGACTGCGTGCCGTTGAAATTCCCGTGAGTACTCCCTCACTGTTAGTTTGCCTTGTTTGAAGGTGCGGAGGAAGGCTTCAGCCTTTGGAGCCGCCCCCGGGTCTTCGAAGCGGTTCCTCAAGGCCCACATGAAGTCATCAACATTCCCCAGCTCCACTGCCTCCAGATCGTGGAGGGCCACGTACCAGCTGGTAGCAATTCCGCGGAACCTTGAAGCAATAAATTCCACCTGTTGCTCCTCATCCGGGAACACATAGCCCCATCGCTGTACGAATTTCCTGACTTGTAATATAAAGAAAGACACAGTCTCAGGGTCCCCATCAAAAGTAATGTCCAACATATCTTTGGGACGAATTATTGGAGGAACGGGACCCATGCCAGGCACCGGAATGGGCAACGGGAGGGGCGCCGGAGCAGGAGCGGGAGGCGGCGGTAGAACAGGTGGAGGCTGGACAGGTCCAGGTTGCCCCAGAATGGGCCCTCCTGGCAATGGGCCAGCCGGAGGAGGCTGACCAGGCACCGGCTGGCCGGGTAAGGGTGCTGCTGGTGCTGGCTGCCCCGGAACAGGCTGGCCGGGAAGGGGAGGCGCCGGCAATGGTGGTACTGGGGCTGGCGCTGGTCTCAGTTGAGTCAGCGGGTGGGCTCGGATGGCTTGGTCCATCATCTGCGGCAGGGACTGCATCAGCTTGCCCGTGTCCCGCATTAATCGTCGGGTATCATCTTGAATAGAGTCCATGCGGGCGTCCACATCCGGTCTGGAACCCGATCTGGGAGATCCGCAGGACATCCGCCCCTGGGGGAGCCCGAAACTTCCCTGGGGATCCAGTAAGCTGTCCTGGCTCTGGCTCCCCGGTAATGACCAGGTAGTCTGGGTGGTGTCCAAAAGATTCTTAGTCCAGTCCCGCGATCTACGATAGGTAACCCCCTTGTCCCAGGGAGTTGGGGCACCAAGAAAGTAGGTTCGAGGTATCACTCCTCCATGACTCTGGGTTGGCCCAGCGGGGTTGTAGATCGGGAGGGTGTACGATGCTCCCACTGTGCTGGTCAACGGAGGGGTGGTTGGCCCAGCCGTCGAGTATAGGACCAAAGCTGTGGTCACCGGAGTCGTAGTCACTGGAGCAGCGGTGGTAGCTGGAACGGTGGTAACCGGAGTGGTGGTCACTGAAATTGCCACAGTGGTGACCAGAACAGTGGTGACCGGTGTGGTAGTCACCGGTGGACCGACCCCAGCCCCGCTCATCGTGGTGGATGGCAGGAGCTGCTGGTGGTGAAAGAATGATGATTCCTGACAATTTCTGTCAGGTTCAAAAGCAAGTAGGTCCAGGCATTCTTGATCAAAAGAAAGGCTTTATTGGATTACAGTGCTAAAACCCACAGTAGAAGGTCATTGTCAGGAATGGGGGCAAGAGCAAAGCAAGCAGGGTTATAGTATGATGCATGCAAGCGACTAGCGCATGAACTGTAAGCACGCGCGCGGGAAACTCCCGGCGGGAGAGTTACTTCATGAGCGGGAGACGACTCCCCCCTCCCCTCGCATTCACAGGACTGGAAAATTCTCATCAACACAAGAATAGCCCAAAGCCTACATTCAAGGCCACCGTGATAAGGAGAAGCGGCAAGGGAAGAAGCTCCCACGTTACTGCCTGCATACCTACGCAAGCGCAAAGCCGAATAGGGAACACATAACAATGGACTCAGTGAGAAACATCAAATAGACCTTTTTTCTGACACTATGTTTGTCCAGTCCTGCCAAGTGTGCCTCATGAGCAAGCCCCGTCCCGCGAAGCCCCCGGGTCTGCTCCAACCACTCCTGACCCCATCCCAGCCCTGGGAAGTTATTTCCATGGATTTTATCATGTACCTCCCCCCTACCAAGGGAAAGACTGTGATTTGGGTGGTGGTGGATTTGTTCTCAAAGCAAGCCCACTTTGTCCCTTTCAAAGCCATCCCATCAGCTAAAATGCTGGCTAAAGCGTTCATGCACCACATGTTCAAATTGCACACGTTGCCCCATAAAGTGGTATTGGACCAGTGGTCAAAATTTGTTTCATGTTTCTGGAGTGAACTCATGAAACTGCGGGGAGCTGAGAGAGGGCTAAGCAGTGCCTATCACCCGGAGACCGATGGTCAAACTGAGCGGGTCAACCAGACCTTGGAGCAATACCTGCGGTGTTTTACTAACTTTCAACAAGATGACTGGGAAAGTTTGTTGCCTCTAGCAGAATTTTGCTACAATAATGCATATCACTCGTCCACTGGAGTCTTGCCTTTCATGGCGGCGCATGGTTATGAAGCTCCCCCCCCTTTTCTCTCGAACACTGACTTGCCGGTGGGGGAGGCAGGGGAATGGTGCAAGTGACTCCAGGAGGCTTAGCCTCTCCTGTGTAAAACTTTGGATGAGGCTAAAAAGGAGTACAAGTCTCAAGCCGACAAGAAAAGGGACAAAAGGTGGGACCCAAAGCCCGGGGACTTTGTGTATGTGTCTACCCAAAATATCAAAGGGCTCCAACCCAGTAGGAAATTGGGTTGGAAATTCGTGGGTCCCTATGAGATCAAACGTATGATCACTGAGGTAACGGTTGAACTGATCTTATCAAGAGCATTAAAAGCTATACATCCTGTGTTTCATTTTAGGCTGTTACGTCGTGACCCCGGGGAGAACACGTGGCACCCTCAACGAGCCGTACTGCCCCCCCTCATGGTCCAGGGGGAACCGCATTATGAAGTCTTTGGCCCCCCCACCTCCATGTGATCTCCAGGTTGTCTCAACACATGTCAGAATTCTCTATATGAACTCCACATGATTGGGAATGCTGCTTTCCCAACATTGCCAGTCACAAGAAGGGACTACATGTGTGGATACTTCCTCTGGGTGTAGGTTCCATGCTCATTAGCTGGTGATCACATGGAGGCGGGGCAGGTCCATTCATGCCCCCCCTCCCTCTCTGCACACTCACATAACTTACCGAGGGGTTGTACATATACATAAGGGAGCTACTGTCAGGGTCAACAGCAAGCAGGTCCACGCACACTCTCCCAGGAAAGATATGCTTTATTGGAATACTGTTCCATTACCAAGTATTACAGGTACATTGTCAGGAATAGTGCTTATTGGAAGAGACTCAATACATATACCCTGATGCTTCCTAGCTAAGCAAATGAACTTCAAGCGCGCACGCAGGAATCCTCCCGCCGGACATTACATCATAAAAAGGAGACTCTCCCCACTCCCTGAGAGCAGAAACATTCACACCAATGATGGAACTCAAGCTCTCTCTTCCTGTCAAGGTTACAATGATAGCGCCGTCTGGCTAAGCCCTTCTGTTACCCAGTAGCCAATCAAAGCAAGCATGTGCGCATGCGTAGAGGTCAGGGATGATGGAAAACAAAGAAAGTATGGCAGCTAGCTGACAGCTACATGTGTTCAGTGGTAGTTACTGCAGGACTGAGACTGAATGCATGGGAGCAAAGTAGCCCCCCAGGGAAAGATACAGAGGAGAGCAATCTAATCCAAGATCCTATGGATAGATAGCTTTATTGCATCTGGGCCAAGGATGCTAGTTGGTTAGTTTTGTACTGTAAGGCGCTGCCCAACCTGTGTTCATCACAATACATGCAGACATTTATATCCAACTTTTATATATCCAAAGATTTCATATAACTTGAAAGTTTCTGTATTCTTACACTAACATAATCTGGCCCAATAATAAGGTCAGTGCCTTGCTAATTGTTTGCTATTTTTTTCCTGCATGTAGCATAACAGGACAAAACTCTCTTTTGTCTCCATGTATAATATACCTGCTGTGTCCCAGAGACTGATAAGCACTCGCTTGCCACTGTACAGAAAGAGGGCCGAGAACTTCTCAAACACTGTTGGGATGTAGACCTGGAAGAAGGGTGGGGTTTTTTTGCTCTGTCTGTGTGAATCACAGACCCATAGCTACAGTGGGGCATTTCGGGGCCTGGCCCCCTGACTTCCATGCCACCCCCAGGCCACCTGGAGGACTCCCTGCCACCGCCCCTTCCCCAAGTGCAGGTTGCTTCCCCACACAGGCAAGCAGACTGCGAACCCTGCAAAAGTGAGTTTTCAAAATTTTATTTTTATTTTATTTTTTATTTTGTGACATCAGTGCCCCCCGACTTAGTTAAAGGCCCCCTGAATTACAAAATCCTGGCTACGGCCCTGGTGAATCATGGGGAAACATCTAATTACAAGTGGTACTTTGCTTCCTTTCCTATCATTTCACATTGCCCTGTTCTCCTTTCCTTCGTGAATGGGTCTTTGTTTAATAAGGCCCTACCAGACGGCAGCCCAAGGGGCTGCATAAGGAAGGAGGGCCTACTTTGCAAGCTTGGAAGGAGGGAGACTGGCAGCGGCATTTCCCGCCCATACGGGTACCTGAGATGGGAGGAGCCTTGTCTTTATTACTGTTATGCTCCCTCCCATCGGGACAGTTTGTTGGAAATCGGTCGACAGGAAAGATCATTCTCCTGCTCGTCCAATTGAGGCCTAGGCAGTGTTCATTCGATGAGGATTTGGTTTTCATGGGTTTTTTTTGGGGGGGGGTTAGGGCACAGGTCTAGGAGTCATGTGACATCAGGTAGGCTTCTTCCCTGAGAGCCAGGTGCGCCTTCTCCCCCTTTTGCCTTTCTTTTCGGTTAACCCCTCCATTCCCTTTCTCATTCCTTACCTGTTGCTCCTTTTGTGTGTCCCTTTGATCAGTGCTTAGTTTGAGAGTCGCATTGCGGTTGGCAACTTTGTGGGTGGTTGGACGTGGTCAAGCAGCCGTGGGCATGGGTGCCATTTTGCCGGACAATTTTCATTGGGGCGCAATGGCTTCAGGAAAAGGGAAGGGTCCTGCTAAGGATTTGCAGCAAGCACCTAAGGCTGCTGTGAAATCAGTTCATGACCCTCACTCCTTGTCTGATGACGAGGAGACTGAGCAGGCTCATATTGGAGCACTTAGAACTGTTGTAAAATACACACAACATGAGCAGACCTGCCCAAAATACTTGCAGTAGAAGGGGAAGTAATTGCAAGCAACTTTAAACTGAGGCCATCGGGGATGGGAAGGAAAAGCCTGATGTTGTACGGCATCCCCAACACTAAGTTCAAGAAAGGGAGTGACCAGAGAATAAATGAACGGGAGAGAGGTGAGTTCAGTAATTTTCAGGTAAATTCGAAGGGACCTATAGTAGGAAAGGATGTCTGTAATCTGAGATGTCTTTATACTAATGCACAGAGTATGGGAAATAAACAGGATGAACTTGAACTTCAAATATTGGAAAGTAAGTATGATCTGATAGGTATCACTGAGACTTGGTGGGATGAGTCTCATATCTGGAGCACAGTGAAGGATATACCTTGTACAAACGGAACAGAATAGACAAAAAAGGAGGCGGGGTGGCACCATATGTCAAGAATGGGTACACTTGCACTGAAATTCTTCTGGAACTACCACCTCCCGTAATCTGGACACGATGCTTCTGTTAATGCATCCTAAGATTGCATTAGCTTTCTTCACAGCCACATCACACTGCAGGCTCATGTTTAGCTTGTGATCAACTAGAACACCCAGATCCCTTTCACATGTGCTGCTGTCAAGCCAAGTCCCCCCCATTCTATAGCTATGCCTTTGATTTTTTGTACCTAAGTGTAGGACTTTGCACTTATCTCCATTGAAATTCATTTTATTTGCCTCAGCCCACTGTTCCAGCCTATCTAGATCATTTTGAATCCTGACTCTGTCTTCTTCAGAGTTAGCAATCCCACCCAGCTTTGTGTCATCTGCACATGTGATAAGCATCCCCTCTATGTCTTCCACCAGGTCATTTATAGAAAAGTAGATAATAAATGATAGATTCATATACATATGGGCACAGGGCAACACTTTTGGTATGTTAATACAATCTATGTTCTTAGGTATATTCTTAACAGATTTTAAGGGTACACCAAAAAAAAAGGGGTGAATGCAGCAAATGCATGTCATATAGGTGTAATGGAGTGTCCTACCTAATGTGCAAAATTGCTTCTATACACAACTGACGTCTCCTCTAACCACTGCAGTCCACAAAAACATCCGCAGCAAGAAAGACAAGGGCACAGCAGGTGTAACTGTTTACATCATGTCAGACATACGTCTCAGGTAGTCATTGTCCATTCCATCATAACAAGCAACAAACACAGAGAGGAACCAGAAGTGCTGCAGACAGAAGCGCATGCACACACTCTTAGGTCATTGCAGCTCCCTTCACATACCAGTGAACAAGTCCAGGTGTGCTGCATGCATCTCACTGTGTCCTGCCCTGGACGATGGCCCCAGCCAGCCTAACCTCGCCAGAGCTTGGCTGCTGAGCAGAGTCAGCCCTGGACAGCGCTTGGGTGGGAGACCACCAGGGAAGAAGTCCAGGGTGTCTACGAAGAGGCAGGTGACGGCAAATCACCTCTGTTTGTCTCTTGCCTTGAAACCCCAATGGCGTCACTCTGGTTTGGCTGTGACTTGAGGGCAGTCTGCACTAACTATCTCCGTGTCATGGACACAAACACAAAACGTGGTTCATGTGCAAATTATGTATACAGACAAATTGATCATTGCATGGATCATTGAATAAAAATGTAAAGGTTCCCTTGCTCGAAAGCCAGTTGAATCCGACTCTAGGGTTGCGGTGCTCATCTCCGTTTCAAAGCCGAAGAGCCAGCGCTGTCCGAAGACATCTCCGTGGTCATGTGGCTGGCATGACTAAACACCAAGGCGCACGGAACGCTGTTACCTTCCCACCGAAGTGGTCCCTATTTATCTACTTGCAATTTCTTGCTTTCGAACTGCTAGGTTGGCAGGAGCTGGAACCAGAGACGGGAGCTCACTCTGTCTTGCGGCACACTCGGGTCTCGAACTGCTGAACTACTGACCTTCCACAGCCTGCAGTTCAGCGTCTTAACCACTTGAGCCACCGCAGCTCCGGATCATTGAATACCTAAGCTTAAATTTCATAAGCATTTGAGGACCAATGACATTTCTTTATCTCATTTTCATTTTTGCTGAGCAAATCACTCCTTTGGCCAGGACACCTTTATTCCTGACAAGGATCGGTGCTATTAGCTGCAGCAGTAAGTCAACAGTGATGGGGAAAGCCATGCCAGTATCTCCAATACTAGGAAAAACTTCATCTGTTGAATTTCTGCATGGCAACCAGCTTGTTAATGGCACTGAACCTCTGTTATCAAGAAAGTCTAGTTCTTTGTTCCCATTCCTTTCTCAGATGAAGACTTGAGGCCTGAGAAAAATCATCATATCCAACCTGGATTATAACTTGTCCAACACTTGCCTTGGATACCTTTTGAGTTTAACTCAGACTACATTGTTCATCTTAACAGGTTGTTAAATTTGCTGCTGAGATGCACTGGTTGTTATCACAACTGTCTACTCTCTACTCAAGTTTCTTTCAATTAAACAATGCAACAGAGAATGTATATTTTGAAAATCATTGGCAGAGCAGGATAAAGGAGGAGGGGGGAAAAGACTATGAGCTTTAAAAAGAAGAACCTGTGTACCCCTGCCTTTACTACCACAAGGAGCCAAAGACAGCTATAGAAACAATAGATCCAGGCTCTAAAAGTGCTAAAAATTGCATAGAAAACCACGTCTGGGAAAATTCTGCTTTCTATGCAACTCTAAAAGAGACAGTGCCGTCCGAAGCAGAGTTACAGCCTTTCAAACACATTAAGTCACTGAGGTTATGAGGGCACAACTCTCATCAGGATTGCTATCAAGCAGCAGTCCTTTCAGGCAACAGGGCAACTACCGTAAGAACATCTTACTCTCTTTTTTAATGCCTTTAACAGCAGCTCCAAAGGCCAAAATTTAACAGGTGAAGCTTTTCCCACCCCTAATTCCTGTACCAGAAGAAGCCTCACTTGCTACACCCCTGTGTGCCAGGGGGCTGATCAAAAGCACTGGAGCAGGGCCAGTGGAAAGGTCAGAACCCCCTAAATAACATTGGGCTGCATAGGCGCAGCCACACAGAGAGTGGGGGAAAGGATGGGTGCAGCGCTTGCTGCAAAACAGACAAACAAAACAGCAAACCATTTCTTGGGCCCTATAGCTGGACTCCACATGGGTCTGAGGGGTAGAACTTGCTTTTTTATGGTTTTAAGACCTGGCAACCCTCCCTATCTGTTCAGGTATGTAAGTTCTGGAGATGGACCATGTAGAACCCAGTAGGATTTCCTTTCCATAGTAGCAACCTAAAGATAAATTCCATTTCCTTACACAAGGCAAGAAGAGTCTATACATCTGCAGCCTATGCTGATATGTTTCTTCATTGGCTTCCTCATTTGCCCTCCTCCCTTGTTTGCTCGTGGGCAAAATGGGGCCCAGCGTGTATTTTATCAGATACCAAGGACACACACCACCCACATATTCATACAATGAACAGGTGACTCAGCTAGATGAAAGAGAGGGCTAAACCCTCATACACCATAATGTCCAACACCAGAACTCCAGGAGGGCTCATTCCCATTCTAACATTATTTTAGTTCCTTTCCTCCTCAGTTTCATGTTATAAAAGTTCAAATGCAGTTTCGGTTGCCAAGTTCAGATCTGGAAAGGGCATCTCTGCCTTTAAAGATGGCAGACAGCTGGGCACAATTTCACGGTTCATGGGTCCACAATGATGGAGATTTCCCCTTTTAAGCAATTCTCTCAGAGTCTGGATTCAACAAGTCCAAGAATGATGCTTTCTGTGTAGCATCAACTTCAAATGTGTGACAAGAGTACTATGCAGGTCTCATGAGTAATGCCGCATGAAAAAGTTGGCTAAATAACTCAGTACTTTGAAGCTGAGCAGTGTGATTCTAAGGTCCTTTAGTCATAAGTAGGATCCTCTTGTAAAAATCTTCCCCCTTGGGAGATATTGTCAACTTATCCCTATCCTCAGGGGTATTCCCAGGGGGTTTGAAGGAAGCAGTGGTATGTCTGCTTCTCAAAAAAAAAAAAAAACCATTGTTGGACCCTGGGGTCCTTACAAACTATCGCCCAGTTTTCAATCTCTCATTTCTGGGTAAGGTAGTTGAGAGGGTGGTGGCTGAACAGCTACAGGTTTTCTTAGATGATGCTTCCATACTAGATCCCTTTGAGTCCAGCTTCCGCCTTGGCCATGAAGTGGAGATTGCATTGGTTGCCCTCATGGTTGACCTCCGGAGGCATATGGATTAAGGAGGGTTGCTGCTGCTGCTGTTGTTTTTAGATCCAACAGCAGCATTCAACATGGTCAACTAAAACCTACAGACCCACCACCTTGCTACATTGGGATATGGGGGACTGCTTTACAGTGGCTTTCTTCTTTTCTCTATGGTCGAGAATAGAGGGTGGCACTAGGGGAGACGATGTCCCTGCGGTACCCACTTGAATGTGGGGTGCTGCAGGGGGTGATCCTCTCTCTGATGTTATTTAACATATATATGTGCCCCCTTGCCGAGTTGATCCAGGGATTTAGGTTGGGTTGTTATCAATATGCTGATGACACCCAGCTCTATCTTCTGATGGTTGGCCAGCTAGACTCCATTCCAGATATCTTGGACCAGGTGTTGGGGGCTGTGGCGGGATGCTTGCAGCATAGTCGGCTGAAGTTGAATCCAAGAAAGACAGAGGTCCTGTACCTGAGCCATAGGCTCCCGGTCTTTGGTGGGGTGCCATTGGTGATAGCACTGGGGGTATGGAGTCTTGGGGTGATACTGGATTCCTTGCTTATAATAGAGGCCCAGGTCACTTTTGTTGCCAGATCAGCCTTTTATCATCTTCGGCTAACCAGGGAACTAGTTCCCTATCTTAACTCCCAGGACTTAGCTACAGTGATCCATGTAATGGTCACTTCCAGGTTAGATTACTGTAACTCGCTCTACATGGGGCTACCCCTGAGCTTGATCCGAAAATTGCAACTAGTGCGGAATGCAGCAGTGTGCCTATTGACAGCAACGCCTGAGCAGACACACATTCAACTAGTGTTGCGCCAACTTTGCTGGCTGCCAATTGAATTCCGGATCTGGTTCAAGGTTGTAGTTTTGACCTTTAAAGCCCTATGCAGCCTGGGACCATCATGCCTACAGGGCTGCCTCTCCCCATATGAGCCCCAAAGAGCTTTACGCTCTTCTGATAAGCATCTTCTGGTGGTCCCTGGTCCAAGGTACATCTGCTTAGCCTTGACCAGAGTGAGGGCCTTTTCAGCCCTCACCCCAGCCTGGTAGAACATGCTCCCATTTGAGATCAGAGCCCTGCAGGATCTATTACAGTTCCATAGGGCTTGCAAGATGGAGCTGTTCCACCAGGCCTTTGGTTGAAAAGAAGAATAAGAAAAGGAAATTGGATTTATACCCCGCCCTTCACTGCCCAAAGGTGTCTCAGAGCGGCTTACAAACTCCTTTCCCTTCCCCTCCCCACAACAGACACCCTGTGAGGTAGGTGGGGCTGAGAGAGCTCTTGACAGAAACTTCTCTTTTTCATTAACAGCTCTTATCAGAACTATGGCTTGCCCAAGGTCATCCAGCCAGGTGCAAGTGGAGGAAATTAGAGTCCGCTCACTTAACCACTACACCAAACTGGCTCTCGACTATTCAACAGTTCTTCCCCTCTGCCCTGCTCTGTCCTGGCCATGGTACTGTTCATGACCCTTTTCCAGTGCCCTGCTGTTCTGGGTAATACGTGGGCCCTCTTTTTTGGGGAGGGGGGTAATTATGTTATTGAGCATGGGTTCAATTTTACCTGCTAATGCCATTTATTGTTTTTATTATTTGCTGATTTTATGTTGTGAGCCACCCTGGGCCTATTCTTGAGGTAGGGCAGAGTATAAACTAAACAAACAAACAAACCAATAAATAAGCAGGAGTTTTGTGGCACCTTCAAAGACTAACAGCTTTTTTCTTTTGAGCAAAAGCTATTAGGATGTGTTTACCACCTTCAAGAAATGCCTTCTGTGGGATTGTGCTGCCATCATGTGGTCAGTAAAATCCCTTATTTTGCATTTTCTTCCCTTCATTTTCCAAAGTGCCATTCCATTTAAAGATGAATCAGTGACTGTCTCATAAAAGAAAATATGAGAACAAAGGCAAAAAAAGTATCAACCCTCCCCATCCTGTGGTTACTGCTACGTTGTGATACAATATGAATTTTACACTCTACACTGATGAATTAAACAAATAATGGAAAACAAGTGGGGAACCCACAAAGACTTGTGGGGGGAGATTTAATTTCCCCCTCCCCTACTATATCCTCTTTTCCTTTCCTGAAAGCTGCCCTGAACTGGTGTCTGTCGGCAGTTTTGGAGTGGATGTGGGCTAATAAACTGAAGCTTAATCCCAACAAAAGAGAGGAGCTACTAGTGGAATGAGGATTGAATGAAGAACTGAAGAGTCTCATGTTCTGGATGGGGTTGCACTTCTCATAAATGGGCAGATTCATATTTTAGGGGTATTCCTGGAGCCAGGCCTCCTGCTAGAAAAGGAGCATACCTTAAGGACTGTTTACTCCCATATTAGAGCCAGTTTGGGGTAGTGGTTAAGTGTGCGGACTCTAATCTGGGAGAACTGGGTTTGATTCCCCACTCCTCCACTTGCACCTGCTGATGTGACCTTGGATCAGTCACAAGCTCTGGCACAGCTGTCCTTGAAAAAGAGCAGAAGTTCTCTCAGCCCCACCTACCTCACAGGGTGTCTGTTGTGGGGAGGGGAAGGGAAAGGAGTTTGTAAGCTGTGGGCAGTGAAGGTAAAAGGTAAAGGTAAAGCTTCCCTTGCTCGAAAGCCAGTCGAATCCGACTCTAGGGTTGCGGTGCTCATCTCCGTTTCAAAGCCGAAGAGCCAGTGCTGTCCGAAGACGTTTCCGTAGTCATGTGGCCGGCATGACTAAACACCAAGGCACACGGAATGCTGTTACCTTCCCACTGAAGTGGTACCTATTTATCTACTTGCAATTTCTTGTTTTCGAACTGCTAAGTTGGCAGGAGTTGGAACTAGAGACGGGATGGGCAGTGAAGGGCGGGGTATAAATCCAATCTCCTCTTCTTCTTCTTCATATGAACCTACCCAACTGTTATGATAATCTTTACAGGCCACTGGAGAACTATCTCCCAATATCCAATTTGGTCATTTAGTCCAGAAGGATACTGTCAGACCCTGGTCCAGTTACACTCAACAACTCTCTCTTGGTAGTTATAAGTTTACTGAGTTATATGCAGGATCCAAAAGCCACTGTGTCAGAACTGAGGATTTTTGGCCTGCACAAGCTTAATATAGATAGCTCAAAGAAAAGCCCCTTCCCCCAAGCACATGTCACATTCACACCATGCCTAATGTTGCTACCCCAGCCAAGTGAAAGTATATGTCTTGGTTATCTGCAGTCCAAGTTGGTACAGAAAGTCTCTCAAGGACACCTTCCCCTGGGAGAGAAAAAGGAGGGAAAGGAGGTTGACTTGTGAAGTTATGTCTCCTAGAAGCGAAAGGTCTCAGCCTCACACTCACTCACTCCACTCCCATCCCTAAGAAATTCCCTCCCCCCAGTAACAATGGCAACGAAAGCAAGCAAAGCGTACCATGGTTTGACATACTGCCCCCCTCAAGCATCACCTCGTCTCCTGGACTCGAGTGGGTTATGTTTATGGAATGCACTGATCAATTTGGCAGCTTTTATGGGAGGGGTCAAAGTCTATCCATTTGATCAGACAAAAGAGACAGTCCCTCTTTATCTTAGAATCTAGGATATCTTCCACTTCCTGATGCACTTCTCCATCAACCATCGGGGAGGAGGAGCCAGAGGATGTGGTCTCCACTTTGAGGGTCCAGGATCTTTCTTCAGCAGACTAAAATGAAACACAGGGAGCACATGACGGAAAGATTTAGGCAGTTCAACCTCCACAGTTACTTTGTTAATCAGGCTGTCCAAGCAATGCCTGGCCTAATCCTGGGAGGAGAGCTTCCCCCAAATCCCCGGGAGGAGATGGAGGGGCTCCTTATTTGGCCACCTGCTCCAGCCCCTGTCAGCAGTCCTTCAACAGCAGGCCTGCCATCAAGCCATGGAGGTTGTCACCAGCCCCAGTGTGCCTGGTGGGGTGAGCACCGATGCCCGAAACTGGGTTGAGCTAGGCAGTGGCCACAGGCCATGAAGGAGAGGAGCGAGGATAGCTGCCAATGCCCTGAGATCAAAGAGAGCAGAGAGACGACTATGGCTTGCCCAAGACATGGCGTGAAGACATGGCGGAACGCCCAGTGACCACACCCCGGCATCTGTGTATTTAGACAGTGGTAGGGCCATGGGAGAGGGGAAGGTGGGGCAAAGGGCGGAAGGATGAAAGGGGCGGGTCAGCACCAGTCAAGAGGGAGATGGCCTCGCCTGCTATGATGAGAGGCACAGAGAGTATGAGAGTCCCAAACAGAGGCCAGGCAGGCATGGTTGAGGGTGGTGGCTTAGCCTCCTCCCTGCAGCCATAATCTGAGATTACCATCAACCCTGAGTGAAGGGTGGGGAAGGGGGCCAAGGGGGAATGGAGACCCCTATGATGGGAGTTGATGGACTCACAAGTTGTGACAACAGGAGGGACCCCTAGTGGGGGCACTGAGCACCCTCACACAGGCAAACCACCTTGAAAGGACCGATATACTTCCACCCCAATTTTCTCCATGGTTGCACTACTTCTAGGTTCTTGGTGGAAATATAGACAAAGTTCCCAGGTTTTAAATCCCATTGTGAGCTTCTGCCCTTTTCAGCATGGCGTTTATAGTCCTCCTTAGCTTTGTCAAGAGTCTTTTGCAGGTTGGGCCATCCCTGGGTTATACTTGACCACCAAGTGTGGGCATCTCCAACACTTGGGGTGTCAAACAATGTTCCCTCTAAGCTGTGGAGTCTCGTGAGCAAAAGTTCTGCTTTGTGAGCTACTGGCATTAAAGTTGTGAGTGAGCTATTTGGCTACTGCATAAATTAGTTTGCTCTGGAGCCATCCTTCCTGAGCTAAGACAAAAAGGTGTGAGCTGGAGGCTAAAAAACTGTGAGCCAGCTCACACTAACTGAGCTTAGAGGGAACACTGGTGTAAGGTGACAGAGTAGGCAAAGGACTCACTTCATATCCAGGAACAGCTTTAAAAGGGGAAACGCCAATGGAACTGTGCACTGAATTGTTATAACTATATTCTGCAAAAGGGAGCAGGTCCACCCAATTGTCCTGTTGATGATTAATGAAACACTGTAAGAACTGCTCCAAAACCTGGTTGGTTCGTTCCATTTGCCCATCAGTTTGAGTGATAGCTACTGCTGAGCTCCTTCTCGATTCCTAAAAACTTCAACAGTTCCTTCCAAAGTTCCCTGTAAGCTGCGGAGTCTTGTGAGCAAAAATTCTACTTTGTGAGCTACAGGCATTAAAATTTGCTCTGGAGCTATCCTTCCTGAGCTAAGATTTATTTATTTATTTATTTATTTATTCAGATTTTTACCCCGCCCTCCTGGCCAAAGCTGGCTCAGGGTGGCTTACATAAAAACAGGCCATTAAATTAAAAACATAAGTTGCAGTTAAAACAAATTATAAAATCATACTAAAGTGCTTGTAGTTGTTAATATTTGTATGACAGTAGCAGCCAATAACCACTGTACAAAGTTCTTATTTCACAGTCAGCTCTTAGTGTTTGTTTGGAATGTCCTTGCAGGGCTTGCTGTTCTTTAGGCTGTCGATGGCAGTTCCAGAGTCCAGAGCCAGCTGATGTTCTTCACTGGTGATGACGGCTCCCAAAAGCCTGGTGGAAGAGCTCTGTTTTACAGGCCCTGTGGAACTGTAAAAAGTCCCGCAGGGCCCTGATCTCAACCGGGAGCTCATTCCACCAGGATGGGGCCACACCAAAAAGGCCCTGGCCCCGGTCATTGACAGCCTAGCCTCCTTAAGATCCGGAAGGGCCAGCTGATTCTGGGCCCTTGATTGCAGTGCTCTCTGGGGAACATGTGGGGAAAGGCCTTAGGTATGTAGCTGGAGGCTTAAAAACTGTGAGCTAGCTCAAACTAACTCAACTTAGAGGACTCGTTCCTTCTAGAACTTAGCAACAAATTGGGATCCCCAATCAGAAATTATTTTGTGGGGCAGAACATGGAGCCTTATGATATGGTGCATGAACATTTTTTTTATCTGCTTCCCCAAATGGGCAAAGTTTATTAGTTTTTAATAAGAAGTCATAGAAAACAAAAAAAGAGCAATACACTTCAAAATATCCAGCCATTGTCTTATTCATAACATTGTTAGATACATAATTCCCTTTTTTCCTTTGTTAATGTGTAGTCCACAACAAATCTCATTAAGTAAAAATCTGTTCCCAATAAACAATTCATTTTTTTCTATATCCTATCTGCTATAACTATTATTAATCAATTTTATAACTATAAAAATATAAGAGGGGAAAAAAGGTATTCCAAAGCAATTTAGCAGTTCAAATTTGGTCACATATTTCTTATATAATATCAATCTAGTTCCTTTAAGATATTCTTTCATATTTTTAGCATTGTTAGCTTTCAAAATCCCATTTGCTTGCAAACCTAAACGTAGTAATTTATATTTTCTTCACAACATCAACTCTCAACTTTACAGAGCCAAAATACTTTCACCTCACACTGTATATAGATCCATCTTTTCTCTCACAACACTGAAGTCATTACACCTTCTCTAAATAATCAGCCCATTGCTTTTATTTTTTCCCTGCAAGGCCCACTTTAAAAATCAAAACTGCCCTATAATTTTTTATCAACCATCAATTAGATCATTACAAATATCCAGAACATATTGTTTCAAATTGTCAGATAGCTGCCATGTATTCTGTATTATGTCTTGTTTAACCTGCACGCATGCGCATAGCCTTGCTCTGCTGTAACTGTGGGAGAACTCTCTGCCAGCAACTGCTATCTATTTGGCCTTGACAAGAGGTGAAAGCTTGTGTTCTCAGCCGATGGGAATATCCCTGCCTGCAGGTGATGGGGGGGCATTCTCCCATTCATTATGTAAACTCCCGCCGGGAGAATTCCCACGTGCACGCTAAGTTTTCATTTGCTAGTTGAGCTAATGCATCAGAGTATAAACTTAGGCCTCCATGCTTTTTGAGTTATTCCTGACAATGAATCTGCATCTATGGTCAACATACTTGTATTCCAGTAAAGCATATCTTTCACTGTAAAGAGTGCCTGGACTTGCTTGCTGTTGAACCTGACACAAATAAACCAACTATTACTTATAACTTTCACTAATCAGTTAAGACAATAAAGATAATCAATATTTGTAACTACAGATTATATTCTTAATCAGTCATTTATCAAGTATCAGTATAAGTTCAGAGAAAAGAAGGAAGAAAGAAATAATATATAAACAAATATTTCTTAACAGTTTGAGAGTTTCACTTTAGATAAATCTTCCTCTCATTAATCAGTTTAACCTTGCAAACAATCAAGATATATTGCTACAAATTAGTTATACAGTTAATATATCTTCTATTTTCCCTGCAAATTTCTCCCCAAAATTGTTAATCTCCTGTGCCTTTGATCTTTGTAGAAATCATCCTCGGTCTTATTTATGTAGTAGCACTTAAAACCCTGTTCAGTCTCTGAAAGCGCTTTGAAACTGACCCCCTTCTCTTCCAGACTGCTTGTGTGAGAGATCAAACAGCCCAAAGCCTGTAAAAATGCCTCGTTGTGCTTGGTAACTAAGAAAACTTGAGATTTCAAGCAGTCAGAGTAGCCTTTTGTTATTTCTCTCGTATTAAGGATCATATCTCCAAACGGGCCGCATCGGTCAAGGCTTTTGGACAAGGATGACGTCATCTGCAATGGAGGGTCTGTTATTTCAAGTAAACTAGTCTGTTCACTCTCAAAAATGCTCATGATTTGTTCCAAAACTGGAGAAATAGCTTCAAATATTTTAGTTTGCATTTGTAGAATGATCTCTTCCCAGAAGGTTTCTGACAGTTGCAAGTCCTCACCGATTTGTACTGAGAAGGCCATTTCACACTTAAGCCGGGACTCTTGTAAACAATCATCTCTGTGGAATTACGCCATTAAGAGTGCCAGCTTCGTCGCCATTTTAAATCCAAACTGTTTCTCTTTCATAAATCAAATAAGTCACTGTTCTTCAGTATTTAAGATGTTTTCCAAATAGCAGATAGGAGATTTTGATATATTACTCTGCCCCTTGTATTTATATTGACATTGACGCCCCCAGAGCTCTGTTCAGCCGCTTAACATAGGAATGCGTGAGGGAGGGAAAATTCCTCAGCACCTCCTTTGGCTTCTTGGGAGGATTTATAGGGGCAAATGAGAGTTATTTTCCAAGCTTAAAAGTTGTCAAGAAAAAGAAAGTACTTACAAGTTCATTGCCTAGATGGTATGACAAGGTTTAAAGGCTCTTTGTTTAGGGGTAATACAGCTTGTCAGTCGTGCTATCATGGCTGGTCTTCGGTGCTTCCTGCTTCAGGACAATTCTGATTCTACACCTGTTGTTGCCACAGACAGGGGGCTCAGATATAAAAGTCCTCTGCATTCAGTTCGTACTCCCGACGAACCAATGGGACCAAGGAAAACCAAATGGCCCCCTAAAAAAGCTCCAGAAGTTGGTGAGTCTCAGAGCCCCTGAGAAACTCAACCATGTTGCTGCACTGTAGTCCCGCCTCCTGGTGCATGAACTTTTGAGCCAACTGCTTTGCTGTGTGGGCACCTGTTTGCATGGAACAGAATGGGCTTGCTTGGAAAATAAGTTCACAGCCACCCAAATCAACATTTTCCCATGATTTGCTGGCAGGTCAGTGATAAAATCCATTGAGATCACTGACCAGGGTCAATCTGGGGTCTCTAACGGCAGCAGCAAACCCAGCACCTTCCCTGCTCGCCGTTTGATCATAAGACAGGTTTGGCATGAAGGCACATATTTGGAAATGTCCCATCTTATTCTGGGCCATCAAAATTGTCTCTGTTTAGGCTTGAGATGATATGCTTCTTGGGATTGGTACGCATAGCTCGGTTGTCTTTTCTTTTGTCAAGTTCGAGATTGGGGTTCTTGGATTTGGACCCGGTAGCCATGCTCATCTCGGCACCTTCGTTTTCATCTGCCATCATCAATGGGGCGATGGTTGGAGGTAAAGGGGAGTTCTGACACTTTGTCAGACTGGTTGTCAGCTAGCTGCCATGAAATGGAATGTTGGTTGTGGGGGATGATGCTGCCTTGTTTTTTCTCTCCTCTGCTGTCTCTGCTTTGCTTGTTTATTGGCCCGTGGCCTTGAGACATTGCCTGCGTTAACCTGCTTTCACTTTCCTGCACATCTTGCTTGGGAATATGTAGCCGTTATTGAGCCTGCACATTTTGAGACCTCTTTATTGGCCCTTAGGTATCAGGATGTCTGGCTTGAAGGGGGTATTTCTTCTAGTGTTCTGTTTGAAATCGCCATTACTGACACAAGAGTCTTATGATGCCTTATTCATTCCTCAATAAACTGAACTACTTACAGGATTGTTGTTGAGTGTTTTGATTGGGATTTCTGACAATGGTCCAGTTACATTCAACAACTCTCTCTTGGCAGTGATAAGTTTATTGAGTTATATGCAGGATCCAGAAGCCACTGTGTCAGAACTGAGGACTTTTGATGGGCACAAGCTCTATATAGATAATTCAAAGAAAAGCCCCTTCCCCCAAGCACACATCACATTCACACCACGCCTAATGTTGCCATCCCAACGAAGTGAAAGATATATGTCTTGGTTATCTGCAGTCCAAGTTGGTACAGAAAGTCTCCCAAGGACACTTTCCCCTGGGAGAAAAAAAGGAGGGAAAGGAGGTTGACTTGTGAAGTTATGTTTCCTAGAAGCGAAAGGTCTCAGCCTCACACTCACTCACTCCACCCCCGTCCCTAAGAAATTCGCTCCCTCCAGCAACAATGGCAGCAAAAGCAAGCGAAGCATACCGTGGTTTGACAGATACCATGATAAATGGTATCAGGAATTTCTGAGAGGTCCAAGAGAATCAATAGGGTCAAACTTGCCCCCTCCACCATAAAGGTTATCCATCAAATGACCAAGGCAATTTCATTTCTGAAATTCAGATTGAATGTAGCCAGAGGCATTCCTGGGGGTGGAGTTTGAGTGAGGAAGATCATGCTGGCCTGCTGCCAGAATGCCAGCTGCAGCTGAGGTCCATCTGGGTTAAGTTTGCCTACAGATATAAAGCCTGGGTGGAGGCATAATCTGAAAGGCAAGAGATCCTCTTGGCCTTTGGCTCTCGGAGGGTAGCTGTGGATGAGCCAGCAACTGATTCCGAAACAACTCAAAACATATTGTTGTTTTTATTTGTTTGCCTTTGGTTTATCAATATTGCATTTGTTTGTTGTTGTTGCAAGATGGTTTGGGGTCTCCTTGAGGAGAAAAGCAGGATATAAATATTTAATTTTAAAAAAGATAAAATGACATCTCAGTGAGTCTACATAATCCAAATTAGAATGCCTAGAGCTGCATAACCACTGCCTGCTTGAGCACCTTGCCCCCAGAGGAAATATATGCTAATATACAATAGTTATTATTAGGGATGCCCTGAGATGCTGGTTCGATTCGCAAACTGAACTGAACCAGTTCCTGGACCATTTTCCAAACTGAACCATGGCTGGTTCATGAACTGGTTCATGAAATGGTCTAGATTGGAAAAAAAACCCGGGGGTCTTGAGGCTCCAGATTCTCAGATTTGGTCCCCATTGGACTTTGAGGGGAGCAGAGCTACAGACCCCTAAAAAAGAGATGTCACCACCGCTGGTTTGGGAGTGACAAAAACTGACCTGGATTAGCTAGGGTCACACAGTCCCTCCCTGGGTTGACCCTCCACATGCCCCACAAGTTATGTGCCTGTCAGGTTTGGGGCATCCGAGTAGCTGACCCCCAAGTAAGGCGACCCCAGGAAACTGCTTTCAGGAGTGTTGTCCAAAGCTAGTTTCAGACAGTACAGAGTGGATCTGGTTAAGCTACAGGCATTCAACTCCCAGAGGACTTCTCTGGGGACCACCTGCACGGTTGCTGGTGCCTGTGTCTTCCTGGGGCCAACCACCCAGCCCTTTTGACATGAGGACTGGTTGGGGCCAAGCCCCTCACCCTGCCTGGGAAGGTGACAAGGACCTGGTGACTGAGACTCTCTGCACGGCTGGGACAGGAGGGCACTGATGGAGTAGTGGCTGGGACCTAAAATATCCTGAGGAGGATGGGTTTGAGTCTTCCCATTGGAGGGACCCGCCACCCGATGACCCATACTGTGTAGCAGAAACACTCCCAAGCTCCACCATTGAGATGGAATGATGATCTATAGCAACGATGCCCTTGATAAAGCCAGATGCGCGTGGATTTTGTCAGGCTGGAGGCCAGCAGTCTTTGGAGGAAAGGTTTGTGCACAAGGTGAGGCATCTATGGGTCGGGCTCAGGCTGAAAGCTCACAGACCACAGTCTTTAGGGCTGGGCAGCCAGGTGACAGCATTGAGATGCACAAGTTTCATGGCCACCAACATGGTCTTTGAACCATGTCGCACCCCTAAATGGCAATGTGAACACTGGGGGCACTGCCAACCTTCCCACCCTGGTTGGGGCCTGGGGACCACTAGCACAAAGGTGGGTGGTTCTCTCTCCCTGGGACCAACTTCCACCCACTGACGACATCGTTACTGAGCAGGACTGAATCCCCTGCCCTGCCTGGGGCCTGGGAAACACCCATAAAGGGGCGGGTGGTGCTCCCTCCCCAGGCTCATCCACCCTTAAATGGCAATGTGATCACTGACCAGGGCAGAACCTCCTGCCCAGTCCAGGGCCCAGGGAACAACCACACAGGGGCAGGTGGTGTTCACTCCCCAAGCCCACCTTCCAGCCACTGGCCATGTGATCAATGGGCAGGGTTGACCCTCCTGCCCTGCACAGGGCCTGGGGAACACCCGCACAGGGGTGGGTGGTGCTCCCATCCTGGGCCCATCCACCCTTAAATGGCAATGTGATCACTGACCAGGGCAGAACTTCCCACCCTTCCCGGGGCCCACCCACACAGGGGTGGGTGGTGCTCTCCCCCCAGGCCTGTACACCCTGAATCAGCAATGTGATCACTGATCAGGGCAGAACTTCCCACCCTGCCCGGGGCCCAGTGAACACCCACACAGGGGTGGGTGGTGCTCTCCCCTCTGGCCCACCCTTTACCCACTGGCATTGTGACTACTGGGCAGGGCTGAACCCCCGTCTTGCCTGGGAAACTCCTACACATGAGCAGGTGGCATTCCCTCCCCAGGCCCACCCTCCACCCACCCACCAGGAACACGATAAGCAGGTGATCAAGATGGCGACATGCAGGGAGCTTTTGTACTACCACTCCCTGTGAAAGATCAAGCTTAGACTAGCCAGTGGCTGTTACCAGCCAGGATTCTTTGCCCCAAGAGCCGAACTTCAGCGGCAGACAAGGGGCATGGGGCAAAGAGGAAACTTGCATTACTTACCACCTCTATCCTTGGCATGGCCCCAGCGCGACACGGAGCTCCTGACTGGCCTGGTCCAAATGAGAGCAATATCTGGCTCCCTGGTCTGGTGCAAGACTTCTGCCGAGGCTGGAGGTGTGGGTGGCAACTCTGCGGGCTCTGCTTCTTTGGCGCAGTGGCCATTTTGGGGGCAACACTGGGACTCTCCTCTGGCAGCGGCCATGCACGTCGTTGTGGCTGTGGTGCCTGCATCAGGTGCTTGGGCAGTGGCTGGGGGGCCTAGGGAGGGTCTCTGCCTTCCCCGGAGTCTCCCCAGCTTGGTCAAAACCCATCAGGTGATTGCAGCTTCGATGGCATTCCTTCCTATCTGGCTGGACTGTGAGAGCAGGGGATTCCAACCACACCAGGACTTTCTCGGCAGCTCACAACAATGAACAGAGACGGTGAGATCCCCCCACACACAAGTGTGCTGGACCAGAGAAGATCTTAAGACCATTACCGGCTGGCAAAGAGAAATTCTACAACATAGTCCATCAAGGCAGCTGGCTGCTTTGGCCCAAAGGAGGCAGTGCAGTAGCCCTAATTAAATCAGATGAAAGTGACTTATAATTGTTTATAGTAATTAAGATAGTTAATTAATTAGAAGCTAATTAGTTAATTTGAAGAGCTGAATTGATTGAGGTAATTATATGATTGAACTTCACAGTGTGATGTGACTGCGAAGAAAGCTAATGCAATCTTAGGATGCATTAACAGAAGCATTGTGTCCAGATCACGGCAGGTGGTAGTTCCACTCTATTCTGCTATGGTCAGGCCTCACCTGGAGTCCTGCATCCAGTTTTGGGCACCACACTTTAGGAAGGATGTTGACAAGCTCGAGCGTGTCCAAAAGAGGGCAACCAGGATGGTGAGAGGGTTGGAATCCAAGTCTTTTTATTATTATTGTTTATTTATCAGTTTTTCATTACAAAACTAAAAAGCTTGCACATAATACATAAAGATCACTTCTGGAGTTTAAGTTATACATTTTCTTTTATCCATTTGTTGACTTTACACCATCTTTTTTGTAACACCTTATCATCTTTCCCTGATAATACCATATTTAATTTATCCATTTCTGCTATTTCACACATTTTCATAATTAACTCTTCTCTGGTAGGTATTGTATCCATTTTCCAACATTTTGCAACGAGGATTCTAGATGCAGTAAGGATATATAGTATAATACGCAAATCATCCCGCATTATTCCTTCTGGTAAAATATTGAGCAGATAAATTTCTGGGGCGGGTAGTAATTCTATATCAGTAACCTCCAGTACTGATGGTGAAAGGAAAGTTCGATGCTGCAAAGAACAATACTGCATAGGAACCTGGAATGTAAGATCTATGAATCAAGGTAAGCTTGACGTGGTCAAAAATGAGATGGCAAGAATGAACATCGACATCTTGGGAATCAGTGAACTAAAGTGGACAGGAATGGGCGAATTTAACTCAGAAGACCATTATATCTACTACTGTGGCCAGGAATCCCGTAGAAAAAATGGTGTGGCCTTTATAGTCAACAAGAGAGTGAGAAAGGCAGTATTGGGATACAATCTCAAAAATGACAGAATGATCTCGGTCCGAATCCAAGGCAAACCATTCAATATCACAGTAATCCAAGTATATGCCCCAACCACTGCTGCAGAAGAGGCTGAAGTGGACCAGTTCTATGAAGACCTACAACAGCTCGTAGAACTAACACCAAAAAATGATGTCCTCATCATCATAGGGGACTGGAATGCTAAAGTAGGAAATCAAAAGGTAACCGGAATAACAGACAAGTTTGGCCTTGGAGAACAAAATGAAGCAGGGCAAAGGCTAACAGAGTTTTGTCAAGAGAACACGCTGGTCATAGCAAACACCCTTTTCCAACAACCTAAGAGGCGTCTCTACACATGGACATCACCAGATGGGCAACACCGAAATCAGATTGACTATATAATTTGCAGTCAAAGATGGAGAAGCTCTATTCAGTCAGTAAAAACAAGACCTGGAGCTGACTGTGGCTCAGATCATGAGCTACTCATTGCAAAATTCAGACTTAAATTGAAGAAAGTTGGGAAAACCACAAGGCCATTCAGATTTGACCTAGATCGCATCCCCGATGAATATACAGTAGAGGTGAAGAATAGGTTTAAGGGACTAGATTTGATAGACAGAGTGCCTGAAGAACTATGGACAGAGGTCCGTGACATTGTAAAGGAGGCAGCACTCACTGCCATCCCAAAGAAAAAGAAATGCAAAAAAGCAAAGTGGCTGTCTGATGAGGCTTTACACATAGCAGAGGAAAGAAGGAAAGCTAAAGGCAATGGGGAAAAGGAAAAATTTGCCCAACTGAATGCAGATTTCCAGAGAACAGCAAGGAGAGATAAGGAGGCTTTCCTGAATGAACAATGCAGAGTAATAGAGGAAAACAATAGATTGGGAAGGATTAGAGATCTCTTCAAGAAAATTGGAGAAATCAAGGGAACGTTCCATGCAAAGCTGGCCATGATAAAGGACAAAAACGGTAGGGACCTAACAGAAGCAGAAGAGATTAGGAAAAGATGGCAAGAATACACAGAAGAACTATACAAGAAGGACCTCGACGTCCTTGACAACCACGATGGTATAATCACTGACCTCGAGCCAGACATCCTGGAAAGCGAAGTTAAATGGGCCTTAGAAAGCATTACTAACAACAAAGCTAGTGGAGGTGATGGTATCCCAGCTGAGTTATTCAAAGTCTTAAAAGAAGATGCTGTTAAAGTGCTGCACTCAATTTGCCAACAAATTTGGAAAACACAACAGTGGCCACAGGATTGGAAAAGGTCAGTTTACATTCCAATCCCAAAGAAGGGCAACGTCAAGGAATGTTCAAACTATCGCACAATTGCACTCATTTCACACGCTAGCAAGGTCATGCTCAAAATCC
The DNA here is from genome assembly GCA_029375565.1 of Gekko gecko. Classification (NCBI taxonomy): domain Eukaryota; kingdom Metazoa; phylum Chordata; class Lepidosauria; order Squamata; family Gekkonidae; genus Gekko; species Gekko gecko. The sequence continues at coordinate 91,063,558 of JAPDNY010000003.1, forward strand.
TACAAGCTAGGCTCCAACAGTACGTGGATAGAGAACTGCCAGAAGTACAAGCTGGGTTTCGAAGAGGTAGAGGAACTAGAGATCAAATTGCCAACATTCGCTGGATTATGGAGAAAGCAAGAGAGTACAAGAAAAACATCTACTTTTGCTTCATTGACTATGCTAAAGCCTTTGATTGTGTGGATCACAATAAATTATGGCAGGTTCTTAAAGAGATGGGAGTACCAGACCACCTCACCTGTCTCCTGAGAAACCTGTATAAGGGTCAAGAAGCAACAGTTAGAACCGGATATGGAACAACTGATTGGTTTAGCATAGGAAAAGGAGTACGACAAGGATGTATATTGTCACCTTGCTTATTTAATTTATATGCAGAGTACATCATGCGAAATGCTGGCCTGGATGAATCACAAGCTGGAGTTAAGATTGCTGGGGAAAAGATCAATAACCTCAGATATGCAGATGATACCACTCTGATGGCAGAAAGTGAAGAGGACCTAAAGAGCCTTTTGCTCAGGGTGAAAGAGGAGAGTGCAAAAGTGGGCTTGAAGCTCAACATCAAAAAAACTAAGATCATGGCATCTGGGCCCCTCACTTCTTGGCAAATAGAAGGGGAAGTCGTAGAAGTAGTGACAGACTTCACGTTCCTAGGATCCCAGATCACTGCAGATGGTGACTGCAGCCATGAAATTAAAAGACGCCTGCTCCTTGGGAGGAAAGCGATGGCAAACCTAAACAGCATGATAAAAAGCAGAGACATCACCTTGCCAACAAAAGTCCGCATGGTCAAAGCAATGGTATTCCCCGTAGTAATGTATGGCTGCGAGAGTTGGACTATAAGGAAGGCTGAGCGCCGAAGAATCGATTCTTTTGAACTATGGTGCTGGAGAAGACTCTTGAGAGTCCCTTGGACTGCAAGGAGATCAAATCAGTCAATCCTAAAAGAAATCAACCCTGACTGTTCCCTGGAAGGCCAGATCCTGAAGCTGAAGCTCAAATACTTTGGCCACCAAATGAGAAGGGAGCATTCACTGGAGAAGACCCTGATGCTGGGAAAGATTGAAGGTCAAAGAAGAAGGGGACGGCAAAGGATGAGATGGTTAGACAGTGTCATCGATGCAACGAACATGAAATTGAGCAAACTTCAGCGGACGGCGGAGGACAGGAGGGCCTGGCGTGGTCTGGTCCATGGGGTCGCGAAGAGTCGGACTCGACTGTGTGACTGAACAACAACAAACCTCCAGTATCAGTTGTTTAATACTTTTCGAAAACTTACTAATTTTTATCACACCTCCACCATATATGATAAAATGTTTCTATGTTCTTTTTACATCTCCAACATGTTCCTGGTACGCCCTTGTAGCATTTAGATAATTTATCAGGTGTCCAGTACCACCTGTAAAACATTTTGAGTATATTTTCCTTATACAGCGTGGTTCTCAATAGCATAACAGATTTCCATGTTTAGGACCAATCATCTAATGTTAAATTGTATCCTATATCTTGCATCCATGTGACCATGCATGGTTTCACCATCTCCTCTTGCATATCTACTCGCAACAAAAATTTTATAATTTTCGAATCAATTTATCTGAAGCCAACAACCATATTTTATCTAGTTCCGATTTTGTTTTAATAAAATTTATTACTTTATCTTTAACAAACCTCGACTGTAGCTGTATCTTTTCCCAATTGGTAAGTATAATGTTCATTGTTTGTAATGTCTCAAAGGATTTCACTTCATTGCTTTCAGTTAACAATATCTCGTACATAACTCTCTTGGCATCTGTTAGCAAAAGGTGGCATTATAAAAGCCTCTAAGGGGGAAACCCGTTTAGGTATTTTAACATAGAATCTCTCTTTAATTTTCCTCTATATCTTAATTAATGCAGCTCTTATTATATGATTGTGAAAGTTCAGCTATATTTTATCTTTATCATACCACACATAAGCATGCCAACCCATGTGCAGATCATGTCCTTCCAACTGCAGTACTCTTTTGTCTTCTAACAATATCCATTTGCGGATCCATCCCATAGCTACAGCTTGATAATAAAGATGCCAGTCTGGTAGGCCAAGCCCCCCTCTTTCTTTTTTGTCTCGAAGTAACCTCATTTTAATGCAGGGTCTCTTGGACTGCCATATAAATTTTCTAACATGTTGATCTAATTCTTCAAAGAAGTTATTGTTTTTCAGTATAGGTATACACTGCACCAAAAATAAGAATCGCGGAAGGATATTCATTTTTATGGTGGCAATTCTGCCCATGAGTTATATGTGTAGATCATGCCATTTTTGTAAATCTTTTTTGATTTCCTCTAACAAAACCTTATAATTATTTTCATATAGGTTACTATTCTTATTCGAGATTGTAATACCTAGATATTTAACCTTATTTACTATCTCCATATTTGAAATTGCTTGAATTTCATTAATCTTTTCTTTGGTACATTTTTTTGTCAATATCTTGGTTTTCCCAAAATTTATTTTGAGTCCAGCAATGGCACCATATTCTTGTAAAACATTTAATAAGTGCAGTATAGATGATGTTGGCTCTTCCACAATAAATACAAGGTCATCAGCAAAGACTTGTAGCTTAAGTTGTTCTCGTTTAATTTTATGTCCTATTATTTTTGGATTGTCTCTCACTAGATCATTCAGTGTCTCTAGACCAAAAATAAATAATAATGGAGAGAGCGGACACTCTTGTCGGGTTCCCTTCTGAATAAGGATATTTCGAGTTAGTTCACCATTGACAATTATTTTTGCCCATTGTTCTTTATATACAGCTGATATCAATGTCATAAAGTTTTCTCCACAATCCCATCTTTCCAATTTGTGTTTCAAGAAGATCCAATTAACATTGTCAAAGGCTTTCTCTGCATCAAGAAACAAAAGCTATCTGATTTCCAGGGTGTTGTTCATAATATTCAAGTCTGATGAGGAAAGGCTGAAAGAATTGGGTATGTTTAGCCTGGGAAAGAGAAGACTTAGAGGGGACATGATTGCAGTCTTCAAGTATTTGGAGATGGAGCAGATCTATTCTCTCTTGCTCCGGATTGCAAGACTAAATCTAATGGGTGGAAATTACAAGGGAGTCGATACCAGCTAAATATCAGGAGAAACTTCCTAACTGTAAGAGTGGTTGAACAGTGGAACAGGCTGCCTCGGGAGGTGATGGATGCTTCTTTGCTGGACATTTTCAAGTGGAGGCTGGACAACCAAATTTCGGGTATGTTGTAGGGCTATCTTTTGGCTATGCTCCTGCAGAGTGCAGGAGGTTGGACTAGATGACCTGCAAGGTCCCTTCCAACTCTAACATTCTATGATTCCATGAACTGATTAGACTTATTTATTCAGCTATAGAACCATCCAACCAAAATGATTATAAATATTTTTGTGATTATGGGAATTTTTTATTGTTATTATTAATTGTTGAAACTGATTAATGAATTAGTGTATGTATATTGCATGTTGACAGGGTGGGTTTATCACCAGCCTTTATTTAATCACTGGCCAGATGATCCAATAACTACTGGCAATCAATTTATGAGAATGAATTGTATGGTAGGTCTGGTTGTGTAATTGGGGACTCAGCAGCACTGGAAGTTGTAGCCTACTACTGGCAGTCATATATTGGGTGCACCATCATCAGCTCCACTAGTTGGTCTGAGACAAATGCGAAGACCACTAGGTTTGGTGATGCTTGGGCAAGGGATTCAGGTGCTTCTGGGAAGGGGAAGGTACAGCAGTGGGACCAGGCAGGGAGTCAAGGGAAGGGAGCAGAGAAATAGAACAGCTCAGCTCCCTTCCAGCCTGTGCCCCATCCTGAAGGTTGTTGGCAGTGGGGCTAGGATGAATAACCCCCCTCTGACATTGGCATTGTGTAACGCCAGGTCTATATACAATAAGTCCATGGTCCTTTGGCACTTTCTGCTAGAGCAGAATATAGACCTGGTGTGCATGACTGAGACCTGGGTTCGGGAAGGGGAGACTGCAGCTCTCTCCTAGCTCACCCCTCCTGGGTTCTCAGTACTTTACACAGTCCTTCACCAACCACAGAGCCTAATGGACCCTGTATGGTTCCAAACAGCTCTGCGGGGTCTGATGCCCCCTGGCAGCTCATTGGATGAGCTTGTAGGGGATTGGCATTGCCAACTGTCTGCAGCTATCAATGAGATCACTCCCTGGCACCCTTTATGCCCCCACTCTAGGCTTGTCCATTGGTTTACCCAAGAACTGTGGCTTATGAAGTGAGGGCTGAGACAGCTAGAGAGATGGTGGCAGCACACTCACGATGAAGCTACAAGAGCATCTTACAAGACATTTATGAGACCCTATGAGATGGTGGTCAAAGCCTCAGAGAGAGAGTACTATGTGGCCATAATCGCATCTGCGAGCTCACTTCCAGCCCAATTATTTAGAACAATTCGGTCTGTTCTGCCACAGGGCAGACCAAATGCTAGAGAATTGGACATTGGCTGTGAGGCTTTTGTGAGCTATTTTGCAGATAAAGTCCTTTTGCTCCACCGCAATCTCCCCATCACAGTTGATACAATGAGTGAACTTGAGGTTCCATGCACATCTTTGAGTCAGGTTATGGATTATTTCAGTTGGCTCCGTCTAGAGGAAGTTGACAAATTGCTCCTACCTGTATGTCTTACCACATGCAGCCTTGATCCATGCCCATCATGGCTAATTAAAGCTGGCCACAATGGGTTGTGAGGCACCCTAAGGGAAACAGTCAACAAGTCCCTCACAGAGGGACTGTTTCCTGGGGCACTCAAGGAATCGGTGATGCGTCTTCTCCTGAAGAAGCCATCTCTGGATCTGGCCAAATTGGCTAACTACTGGCTGGTTTCCAGTTTGCCCTATTTGGACAAAATAATAAAGAGGGCCGTGGCAATTCAGCTACAGAGCTTTTTGGATGATGCTTCCATCTTAGATCCCTTCCAGTCTGGCTTTCACCCGGGCTATGGGACAGAGACAGCACTGGTTGCCCTCCCGGATGATCTCCAGAGGCATCTGGATCGTGGTGGATCAGCAGTACTTTTGCTGTTGGACCCATTGGCAGTGTTTGACACAGATGACCATCAGTTGCTGATCATCCACCTTGCTGACATAGGAGTTCAATTGTTACCAGAGGCACTTGGGTAGCCCTACTTTCTAACCTGAAGTCCAAAAAGCCAGGCACTCTCAGTTTGACCACAGAGTCGGGCTGCAAGTGGTCTGCAAAAAGATTTCATATTCAGGTTTCATAAGGTCACTTCAGAGCAAGCCTCTAGTCTTCCCCCTCCACCCAGCAGAGATTATGCTCATGGAATAACAATGAGTTCCAGAGGTAAGTCTTTAGAAGCCACCTGGCACTCTCCAGCACCTCACCCAGCCTTTTGTGTCCTAAGTGTAAATTCTTTGTCTTTCTTGCCTCTGTCCCTCAAGATACCGGGATAAACCAATCAATCATTCAAATGTTTAGCAATCCTTCCTGATGCTAATCAGGGACGGCTCCCATCTTTTGTCCACCCCAGGCCAGGACCATTAGTGAGTCAGATAATCCATTTAACCAGCTACCCAACACCTGGCTTCTATTGTTAAATCCAGACCCTGCCTCTCTGGAAGCTCATTGGTCATACCTAAGGTCTGCCTCTACTGACATCACACACCCCTGGGACTCATCATTGGTCCAGGAAATATTTTGTTCTCACCTGAGACCAGCCCCCTGGGCCACCCATTGGGCTGCATTGTCTTACAGTGGGTATATCCCAGCAGACGCATGGCCTCAGACCGTGTGTCTCTGCCATGAGCCAAAATGGCAGTCCACCCCTGAACCCTCTGGGTTTAGGCCACAATCCTTCTTCATGGACTTCTGCACATCTGACAGGTAGTATCACCTCTCCATAAGCCATTAATCCCCTCTGCTTTCTTAGTTCTATTTTATGTGTGTGAATGTTTGAATATTGTTTGTGTGTTTGTGAATGGCTAAATAAGGATTATATTCAGTAAAATAATATTTTATTAATTATACCTGGTCTCTGTGTCTTTTACTGGGAACCATTACAAAGCAGCAGCATTCTCTGTATATACAGGCGAGAACCCATAATAATAATAATAATACCAATCGCTATATTTAAAATAGAGCAATTTGGCTAACAGAAATGGAGGCACCACTGGGATTCGCCCTGACCGTCTGAACGTGCAGTTGACACGTGTCCTTCAGATGGCCAGACATGGAGAAGAAGCTGTTTGTGTGGTTTCAGTAAAGACCTGTGTGAAAGGTTGCTGTCTGTGTGATTGGCTAGAGAGCATTTTCTGTTGTGGGAGGCTGTTTTTCCCCTTTGTCTCCTTCAGCAACTCCTGGTCTATATTGTGGGGTGGGAACCAAGACCGATAGTGTAGGGTGTTAGGAATTGCACCACACTACACCACACCACACCGCACAGGCAGCCATAACTGCAAACTAAGAGGAGCCGCAGCAAGGTCCTAAAAATCCTCCAGAGCTTCTGGAAGCCCACTTCCCCGTTTCCTTCAGCTTTGACTAGCTAGCGGAGCGTAGAATTAAAGTGAGCAAAGAGGTCCGCTCGCTGGAGTACATCATTCCGAGGACCCTAGGTCGGAGGTTTTCCTGAAGCCTTCCCGGGTTTATAGAGGTTATCCCGGCAGGACAGGGTGTCCAAAACCCAAATACCGGTTTAAGAGGGTTATCCGGTTAGGAGGTGAGGTCTAGGCCAGGCCCACTGACCAAAACTCCAATTTAAGGGTTGGTGAGAATAGCCGAGGTGGAGGCAGAGACCTCACCGAAAAATCTCATATTTTAACGTTTTTGGTCATCGGAGGCAAGGGCGTGGACCCCACCCTTACCAAAAACCAAAACTCACGGACCACGAGGACTAAAGAGCCAAGCTCACCTCACCCACGAGCAGAAACAGAAAAGGGGAGAGGCAATGTGATCAGGGGATCCCTATTCGGAAACGGAGCCACGTTGCTCCCAATAAAAAGCAGCACTGCTGCACAACAGATCCCCCCCCCTCTTCCCTGTTAGTGGATAGTGGATGGGAATATCCTGAAATTCTCCCGGGTTAAGTTGGTTTTCCTGGTCACGGGTGGAATGCCTTAAAACCTTCTATATAGTGGATGGGAATATCCTGAAATTCTCTCGGGTTAAGTTGGTTTTCCTGGTCACGGGTGGAATGCCTTAAAACCTTCTATATAGTGGATGGGAATATCCTGAAATTCTCCCGGGTTAAGTTGGTTTTCCTGGTCACGGGTGGAACGCCTTAAAACCTTCTATAATCCAAGTCTTAGAACACTTGGGAACCATAAGCCAGAGAACCTGCCAGTGAGCCGTAGAGTCCTTACTGGTTAGAAACATCCAAGTTTTAGAACACTTGGAAACCAGAAGCTGAATGTGTGTTTTTGTGTGTGGGTAGCTGCACACCAGCATCCCACATGGACTTTGAGACCCCAGGAATCAGGGTCTTTTCCCTTTGGTGGCCATCGGCCAATTAGGTTATCATAATGTAAGTTTGTTCCTCAGATCCGAGAATCTGAAGTTAGGCAAAAATGCTAAGTTAAAAACAAGAGAAAGTCTGACCTTGTAATCAAGACCCTCTCTCTCAAATTCCCCTTTTCCAAATGGAAGGAGAACTGAAAAGGGTGATAGAATTGTAACACAATATGCAAAATGCCAGGCAGTCTTTTTAGAAATCAAACTGCCTTGCTCCCTAGCCTCTTAAGTAAAAACCAGCAGGCAGAAGTAAGTCACCAGTCTTGCCATGCTGAGATTAAATTCCCCTGAAACAGCAGCTTGAGACCCTGGTTGCATTTGCACCCCATGTAACACTGCTAGAACTCCTAGAAAAGAGAGAAAAATCCCTGAAATTCCTGTAATCCTGAACAGAATAGTGAGAATCCTGTAGTTTATGTTAAAACCAAGACAATAGTAAGGAAAAAACAGAAAATTAGGAAAACAGGAGCCCTAAAATGGCCCACTGAAGCTTCTGGGAAAGACCAGGCCAACTCCCAGTATAGGAACAGAAGCAGTCATTAAGTACAGCCACTTAATGGCTGGAGCAAAATAAATAAGACAGTGAATGCCTAAAGTAAAACCTCCCCCCATTCCAACTCCAAACTGGGCAAGGAATGGAGTGCACCCAGGACTTCCCTGTGGAAAGAACTTAGAAAGTAAGGGAAGAAAAACCCATCCCTTAGTTTCCCTGATGGAAATGAGCTAGCATTTCCATCAGGCCCCAAGCTCAGGACACAAGAGCTCCCCTTAAACCCTTGGGAAGTAAAATTTAGAGGAAATGGTGCTAATTCCCAAGAAACTACTGCCCAGAGAATAACATCTCCCTTTAGTAATACTCTCCAGGCGAAACCTGGAGAACTCCTGGAGTTATAGCAAGTCTCCAGGCAACAGAGTCCAATTGCTCTGTAGAAAATGAGTGTTTGGAGGAGGGGGAAGACTATGGCTTTTGCCCCACTGGAGTCTTCATCCTTCTTCCGACCCAAGCCTAGATCTCCAGGAATCTCCTGCCTGGACCTGGCAGCCTTGCTCAGTGCTCAGCAAGACTAACAGGTCCAAAAATCTGTAACTTTTATGTAAGTAAAGAACCTTAGCTGAAGGATTTATGCCCCATGAGAGAACTTAAAGTCAGTATTATAAAACAGTGCAGCTATGTCACCAAGCTTCCCAAAACAGGCTTAAATGCTTAAGAAAAAAGGTACAATAAAGAAGTAACCTCAAAAATTGTTTTTAGATACTTCTTACTGTGATTGAGTGAAATTGAGGAAATTATGTACCTCTATTTATACCTTTTAAAATATAGAACCCTACAACTCCCAGTCTCTCCTATTGCCTTTGGGAAAGAACTGGCTCCATTTGGGTCAGATTTAAAATGACCAAAAGAGTGAAAATTTAAAACTTGCCCAATCAGGAAAATTTTGGCAGCCTGAGAAGTAAATGAGAAATTTTTCCCTTCCCAAACCTAAATGGGCACGAACAGCAGGGAAATTCTAAAGTAAGAAATGTAACTTTTATTTTGAAAATGGAAGCTTCAGTCTTTCTGTAAATTCCCAATAGTCCATTGGGACGCCACCTTCCAGGTAGGACCTGGAGACTCCCCAGAATTATAGCCTTAGGCAGCTATAGTTCACCTGGAACATTTGGGAAAAGGGGAACACCCCCCCCCCGCATAACCTTCTTCCATCTGAAACCTCTGTATGTCCAATGTATTGTCTTTGTTTTGTGTCATAATAACAAGCCTTTAAAGGCTGCCCCTTTCTTATGTTTTGGAAGAATGCCAGTTTATTTGGAAATCTTTTGTTTAAACTTTTAATAGCCCCACCTTAGGAGTAACTGAGAGGCAAACAGTTTTAAGTGGCACATTTTAAACTTTTGAGTCCCAGCAGTGCATTAGTTCCCCATGTCTGCAAGAAGCAGCAAAATCTTCATTTTGGGCACAAACGTAGAGCCTCCAGCTTCCAGTGCAGCAAAAACTGAAGTAGTGCTGCTTGGCAGAACCCAGGCAGACTCTCTCCTTTCACCTGCCCTTGAGGGAAGAAAAAAAAATTGCACCCAACTTCAGCCTTACCTGACAAAAGAAGTTAACCCCTTTTGTAAATTTTGCATAATCAAAGAGCTAGGGGCACAAGATAAGAAGGTTCCTGGTAATTAACGGCCCTTCTCAAGAGGGTAACAATTGCACCTCCCTCTTTTGTTAAGAGCAATTTCCCTCTGCAGCCAGAGAGGGAGAAAAGTTTTTTGTTTTTTTTAACATCACCCCACACCCCAAAGGATTCAAGGGGGGGGGAGTCACTGGTAAAATTTTGTGTTCCATCTCCAAACTTTTCTGAATCACAGCAGCAATTCTGCTAAAATCTTTTGAGACTCATGGAGAAATTCAAAATTGGCCATGTGGCACATAGTTTGTGATAAAGCCTCCTCAGACAGAGGCAGTCTATCTGAGAGACCTCTCCATTTAGGAAAATGCCTGGGTAAAAAAAAGGAGACTATGCTTTCATGTCTTTTATGGATAAGACATCAACATGAATCAGTAGGAATGAATATAGAGGCTAGAAACAGCCACTATTGCAGGAGTGCCAATCTCCAGGTGTCACCTGGAGACACTCCCAAAATTACAGCCTTTGTCCAGAATCTGCAGTCAGTCCCTGGAAAAAAGGGCACACCTTACAGGGTTGATCTTTATGTAACATTTTTCCTAAGTTCCATCTCCAAATCTAAAGGACTTTGCCGGGCTGGAGTTGGAACCCTACCCTACTGTGAGGAAACTGTTTGAAAATGCATGGAGAAGACTGATCTTTTCTTCCCTTTTGAATTTGTAATTCCTTGTCTATTACAGGAAGGTCATCTTCCTCCCCCCCATTCCAAAGTTTAGTTTTTGGTTTTTTTAAAAGGTCCGTTTTGTAATTGTTTTTACATGGTAATATCGTTCCCTTTTAATTTTAATGGAAATCTTTCTTTAGAAAGTTAAAAATACATTTATTTGCATCCTCTTCCTTGGAATTTCTCATGATTAGAGATCCCTTACTTTCAAAATGGTACATTTAAAAATAGATTTTAAAATAGATTTGTTTCTGTTCCATTAATTTATTACAGCATCTCGATTTTAATCTTTGTCTTATCTCCCCATTCTTATAGAAGGGAATCTCTTTTTAAAATTTCTTAGTAAATTTGTGTGATCTAGAACTATTTCATCTCTTTAAGGTTTTATAAATACTCTTTTGGTTTTGGAATTAGCTGTTCTCTTAAAGCCCCACCTTTAGGGCTAACGCTTCTTTAGTCTTGATATCAGTTTATAATATAGCTACCATAGAATATTTTAAAGGGTTTAAGTCTGGCAGCACATCCCTTCTGATTTTGTTCTAGTAATCTATATGCCCAGGCCCCCTTCAGCCCAGCTTCTACTAGCAAGGAAAGAAACTCTGTACATGTTCAGAAGAACTATTTGCTGGCACAAAGCCTGTGCCAGAGACAACTTTTTTTTTTCTTTCCTCTTCTCTTGTGGTGTGATCTTTGGCTGACTTCTTAAGTCATGCAGAATTATCAAGGGCTGCTGCCTCTTCTCTTATCTTGGATTTTCAATCCTGTCTGTAATTTACCTACTTGATTCTTTCATCTTTATTTTGTTTAAGGGCTTCCTCTTTGAGGTACACGATCAGTACCTGATGTTCTAAGTTTATTTTCCTATTTAAGTTTTATCCCTGCATGGCTAGAGCATCTTTCTATCCATGCAAACCTGTTAATCTGTCTCTCAAGTTCTTTTATATCTGCGGGACCTCAGTGTCTGAACCTGCAACTGAAATCTTATAAAGGCATGCCTTATAAGTTATTTTAGGAATTGTTTGTTTTATATGTGCGTTAATAATTATTGCTTTCCAGCTTTTTGTTAACTTTGTTTTTGGGGTATGACCCACCCACATAAGCCGGCAGTTTCCCCGGGGGACTCCAACTTTTTCTACAATAGCCATGGCAACTTAATTTCATTTTTTTTTAAAACGTTCTTTTGTTTGGCCATTTTTTTAGATAACTTCTTGGCGCCTCCAAACTGTGCACATCTTCACCTGGAACTCTGCTCTGGTCACCATAATAAAAACTGAACGTTCAGCTATTTCCAATTGTACCTGGAGAATACTCTTGCTATGCATATGCATCAAAGACTTTCCAAGATTCCTGTTCAGCCTACAAGACCTCGTGGTCTTGCCAAAGCCATTGCTCCCTATTTGCTATGCACCCAAGTCGCCTCCTAATTTGCCTTTGCTCCAGTCGCAGCAAAGGACCTGCCAATTTACCAGCTGCCTTCTCTGGTCCTCCAGCCATTGCTGACCTGCAAATTGCTTGCAAACCATCTCATGGACATTGGATGCCACCTCAAGGGCAGGCAACTCTCGCAACCAACTGCAAATGCCTCATGGCACCCACCCAGTTATTACTTTGGGACCCAGGAATTGCTTTTTGGTCCCTGAAAGCATGAAACCTCCATACTAAGGCTCAGATTGCCTGTGCCTTCTGTCAACTTGGGTACCTAGGGGGGGGTGGTTTCAAAAATGGATCAATGTTCCTTACCCACATTTATCTGTAATGTTCAACTGCAGCTCAAATTGATTTGTATCACTGACTGTATTTATTCATTGGTCCATGTCATTTTCATGTTGTTGCTCATGAAGCGGGGAGAGGAGAGCCTTCATCCAGTCAGTGAAACCACACCAGGTCAATCAGAGGAGGATGTTTATTATTATTATTTGAGTTTAACATTTGTACAGATAGGGAGTTGCCCAAAAAGACTGACGCAACCACTTTTAACTTTAAAAGGGGTAACTTCTCTGGTATGAGGGGACATGTGAGGAAGAAATTGAAAGGAAGAGTGGAGAAGGTCAAAACCATTGGGGAAGCTTGGAGACTATTTAAAAAGACAATCCTAGAAGCTCAGAAAAAATATATACCGCAGGTTAGGAAAGGTACAAATAGGTATAGAAAAAAGCCTGCATGGTTAACAAATAAAGTAATGGAAGCTGTAAAAGGTAAGAAGGATTCCTTTAAGCGGTGGAAAGCTAGTCTTAGTGAGGTTGATAAAAGGGAACACAGACTATGGCAAATCAAATGCAAGTCTGTGATCAGGCAAGCAAAAGGGAATATGAGGAGCATATCGCAAAAAACATAAAGACCAACAATAAAACTTTCTTCAAATACATTAGAAGTAGGAAGCCAGCCAGGGAGGCAGTGGGGCCCTTGGATGACCAAGGGGTAAAAGGAGTAGTGAAGGATGATAGGGAAATGGCTGAGAAGCTGAATGCATTTTTTGCCTCTGTCTTCACTGTGGAAGAGAAGTGTTTGCCCACTCCAGAAGCACCGATTTCGGGAGGGGGTTTGAAAGACCTGAATCAGATTGCGGTGACAAGAGAGGAAGTCCTCCGACTGATGGACAATTTAAAAACTAATAAATCACCAGGCCCGGATGGCATTCATCCGAGAGTTCTGAAAGAACTCAAATGTGAACTTGTGGATCTCCTGACAAAAATATGTAATCTTTCTTTAAAATCTGCCTCCATTCCTGAGGACTGGAAGGTAGCTAATGTCACTCCCATCTTTAAAAAGGGCTCCAGGGGAGATCCGGGAAATTACAGGCCAGTCAGTCTGACATCGATACCGGGTAAGTTGGTGGAAACTGTTATTAAGGAAAGAATTAGTAGGCACATTGATGTACAAAAACTATTGAGACAGACTCAGCATGGGTTCTGTAAGGGAAGATCTTGTCTCACTAACCTGTTAGTGTTTTTTGAGGGAGTGAACAAACATGTGGACAAGGGGGACCTAATAGATATTATTTACCTTGACTTCCGGAAAGCTTTTGATACAGTTCCTCATCAAAGGCTCCTAAGTAAGCTCAATAGTCATGGGATAAGAGGACAAGTCCTCTTGTGGATCAAAAACTGGCTTATAAATAGGAAACAGAGAGTGAGTATAAATGGGAAACTTTCTCAGTGGAGGGTGGTAAGCAGTGGAGTACCACAGGGATCAGTACTCGGTCCGATGCTTTTTAACTTGTTTATTAACGATTTGGAATTGGGAGTAAGCAGTGATGTGGCTAAATTTGCAGATGACACAAAGTTGTTCAGGGTGGTGAAAACCAGGGAGGATTGTGAGGCACTCCAAAGGGATCTGTTGAGGATGGGTGAGTGGGCGTCAACGTGGCAAATGGGGTTCAATGTGGCCAAGTGCAAAGTGATGCACATTGGAGCCAAAAACCCTAAATATATATACACGTTGATGGGGTCTGATCTGGCAGAGATGGACCAAGAGAGAGATCTTGGAGTCGTAGTGGATAACTCGCTGAAAATGTCTACACAATGTGTAGCTGCAATAAAGAAGGCCAGCGCTATGCTGGGGATTATTAGGAAGGGAATTGATAACAAATCAGCCAGTATCATCATGCCCCTGTATAAATCATTGGTGCGACCTCATTTGGAATACTGTGTACAGTTCTGGTCACCACATCTCAAAAAGGATATTATAGCATTGGAAAAAGTGCAGAGAAGGGCAACTAGAATGATAAAAGGGTTGGAACACCTTCCCTATGAAGAAAGGTTAAAATGCTTGGGGCTCTTTAGCTTGGAGAAACGACAGCTGAGAGGTGACATGATCGAGGTTTATAAGATTATGAATGGGATTGAGCAGGTTGAGAAAGAAGTACTTTTCTCCCTTTCTCACAATACAAGAACTCGTGGGCACTCCATGAAATTGCTGAGCAGTCGGGTTAGAACAGATAAAAGGAAATACTTCTTCACCCAAAGAGTGATTAACATATGGAATTCACTGCCACAGGAGGTCGTGGCAGCTGCAAGCATGGACAGTTTCAAGAGGAAATTAGATAAACATATGGAGCAGAAGTCCACCAGTGGCTATTAGCCACAGAGTATAGATGGGAACTCTCAGTCTGGGGCAGGTGATGCACTCTATTCTTGGTGCTGGAGGGGGGCAGCAGTGGGAGGGCCTCTGGTGCCCTGGCCCCACTGCTGGACCTCCTGATGGCACCTGGTATATTTTGGCCGCTGTGTGACAGAGTGTTGAACTAGATGGGCCATTGGCCTGATTCAACATTGGCTTCTCTTATGTTCTTATGTTCTTATGTTCTTAGCGCTAGGTCAACCAGCAAAAAGGGCTGACCCCTTACAAATGCATTTAGTTCCCTAATATACCTTACAATGTGCGCGTCAGAAGCAAGATAATGGAAACTTTCCTTTACACAGCCTCTCTCTCTTCCTGTTGAAGAGAACATTTCATTCCGGAAGCACCATCTCTTATTTTGCATTACAAGCTAGCACTAAGATCTAAGCATCTTTTGCACCTGGGCATCTTTGAAGCTTAACTGCAAACTCGCTTCCGACCACATTCAATAACAGTTTTTTGCTAAACAGAAATGTCATGCCCTTTTCTATGAAACTTGTGGGTGGGGGGAAATTCAGGGTGGTAATGGAAGGTTTGAGGCCTGAGATGAATTTAGGCCAATTTTCCTTTTAATTTCTTTAATTCTATTTTATTGCTATAATTCCCTCCTCTTCGACCACCTCGATTATTTAATGAGAGGTTGGTCGACCAAGGCTACTATATATTGAGGGATCTCTGCTTTTCATGGTCATATAGGGGTTATAGTCACTTTCAGCCGGCCTGTATAAGGTACTACGTGAAGAGGTCCGAGCATGAGACAACCGTCTTTCTCTGTGATTAGCAGCCAGATGCAGAAGCTTGGGAGTGTCACGAATCATTACAGAGTCAACAGTTTTTGTTACCATAGTCTGGACCATGGGTATCAGACAAGGGAGTAGGAGTAAGCCTCCAAAAGCCAAACCCACCAGGAACAATATGCGTTTCCAGTCTGCAAACATACTTCCAAACCACCCTCCCATATCCAGGGCTCCTGTCCAGGTTTGAACCGGAACATGGGCTAAATTACGCATACGTTCAGTGATTTGCTCTATAGCTTGCCCGTTATCATCTATTTGAAGGCAACAGTTAGTAAGATTAAACTTTCCACAGACGCCTCCTTCTGCTGCTAGGAGAAAATCTAAAGCCAAGCGATTCTGATAGATAGCGGTGCGTATTTGAGTATTTGTTTTGGCAAGCAAGGACAACGCTTGGGAAGTTTCATTAGTTATAATTTCTAGAACCGCTTGCAACCTGATAAGACGGTTCAGCATATATATAGGGGTCCTATAGCCATACATGCCATCTGCAGCCCATGTAGCAGGCCCATACACTTGAATAATACGCTCTGGGGGCCACTCATTATTTTGCCATGTATGAATTCGCAGAGAGCGCTTTGCACGGCCTAGTTCATCGTACACTGGAACCCGTAGATGTTCACCAGTTTCCAGGGGCAAAAGGAAGAAACTGGGTCTTATAGTCCCCAAAACACAAGCTCCACTCCACCCTGGGGGCAGTGTGGCATAGGCCGCTGTGCCACAGATCCAATATAGTGAATCAGGGGCTACCCACTTCCGTGAGGCATTGCATGGATCATCCCAGGGGACCTGCAAGTGTCCCATGTTCACATATTGTGGAATCTGTGTGTTATCTGGGTTAGTAAAATCAACAAAAGTTTTGGGTCTAGTTCCGTTACAGATCCACCCTCCTTCACATTCTAACATCCCCACTGGTTCTGAAAAGGGATGGCCTTGTCGTATAAAGCAGGTAAAGCTGACTAGCTCATTTCTCAGGATCCATTTGTCAGGGCGTTCGGTCTCCCTCCAAGATATATTGTAAACCTTAGTGAGGTTGTCAAGGGTCACTTCTAATCCATTCCACGGCCATTGGTCCGACATTCCCATCCCCGCACACACATAACAATTTTTAACGTCCAGCTGACCAGCAATTCGTTCAGCTAAGTCCACAAACAAGTTTTTAGTTACTGGAGGAATTTCAATTACCGTTCCCATTTCTGACCAGAAGGTAGCGTGTGCCTTCTTCCCAATAGTTCGAATTACATGACTTTCTGTTTCTACCAATATTATTCCATAAGGGGATTTCTCTGTTTTATGTATCCCTATGGTAAACTGTCCCTTCATAGTTCCAACAGGAGGAGGAGTGGGGAAGACTAGGCACAGAGGTGTGCAGTAGCCTTGCTTACAAGGGAGTGAAACATTTTTAAAGGCTACAACAAAGGCTAGGAGCTCACTGTCCCGTTGGCGGGAGGCAACATATGGATAGCTTGGGTTAACATACCAGAAATCTTTTCCTGACTTGTGGGAGGTTAGTGGGGAGGCATGCGAATATCTTGGAAGCTGGGTGTAAGTTTGTTCCTTACTATGCCCACCACAGCTAAGCTTATTCCCCTGAGCCAGATCAATAGTATGACATATATCAAAACATACTTGTAACTTCTGTTGAAGCTGGGTTGTTATATTAGAAGCTACAAGAAATAGGACGGGAGGATTCCTGCCTTTTTTGTAATTGGCATAAACATTAACACGGGCATGAACAGCATGGGATTGGGGCCGAAAACATGTACTGTGTCCCTTCTCATTACAGACGCTATATGTGGTGAACTGATGCTGACACTGAGTGATTGTGGATGATGCACAGTCATAGTTAGTTTGATAAATCAAGGTTTGGGAGGTTTGACCCTGGCGATAGGTGGTAGTAATGCATGGGGTACAAGCAGGGAGAGGGGGTGGGGAAGCCTGACTATGGACCCAATAGAACAGAAAAACACATTGCAACAGAAGGAAACACATCCTTTGGCCTGTATGTTGGTTAGTTAACGTCTGGAATTACTAAATGCAAGACCTGAGGTTCCAACAGAGATCAATTCTTCACCTGTGCGTAGAAAAAGCCGTTCCGGTAGGCTTTTAGCAGAGGTTCACGAGCAGGCTTATTCGGCTGTGTCCCTCAGGGGTGCGGACCCAGAGGGAGCAGAGCTAGCCGGTGCTGTCCCAGGAGGCAGACGAGAGATCTTAACACTGGTAGGCGTAGGCCCAGGCTGGGAGGTCCACCTAGGGTGAGCTACCTTGAGATGGGACCAGTGGATCCACGGTTTACACTCAGCAGCCTTCACTGCTGTTGGGGAACTAAGAAGAACAGTAAAAGGCCCATCCCAACGAGGCCCAAGTGGGGCTGGCCTCCAGTTTTTAACCCACACAGAATCCCCCGGACCAACTGGACAGACAGGGTCAAAAACAGTAAAGGGGAGACAGGCAGAGTAATGTGCCCTTATTTTTTCTACTTGTTTCCCTAACAGCCTCAGTTCGGCCTGGGTGATCAACTGTCCAAATTGGTAGGCATCAGCGTGGATTCCTAATGTTAAGGGCGGCAGTCGTGCAAAAAGAGCTTCATACGGCGAAATATTAGTCCTCTTGGAAGGGAGACAATGTAGACGAAACAGGACAATAGGAAGCAACTTGACCCATGGGAGTTCAGTCTCTTGGGTAAATTTGCGCAGGCAAGTTCTATTTGCTCTTTCCACAGCGCCGGAACTTTGGGGTCTGTATGCGCAGTGCAGTTTCCACACAATTCCTAGGGCTTTGGCCACATGTTGGGTGGTCTCTGATACAAAGCCTGGTCCATTATCTGATGAAAGGATCATTGGCAAACCAAAGTGAGGAATAATGTCTCTTAATAGGGCCCTAGCCACTTCAGTGGCCTTTTCAGTTGCAGTGGGGAAAGCCTCAATCCAGCCTGTGTAGCTACAGACAAAAACCAATAGATAGCGGTGGCGACCAACTTTAGGCATCTCAGTGAAATCCACAACTAAATGGGTCATGGGAGCTGGACTGATGATCTGAGTGCCTGGTGGCTGGCGGGGACCTTCTCTGGGGTTGTTACGAGCGCAAACGACACACTGCCTGCAGACCTCCTCGGCTAGAGCCCATTTGCGATCCAGGTTGGCCCAGCGGTTTATTGCCTTGACCATGGCTGCGGCTCCTGCATGGGTGTTTTCATGGAGTTGTCGCATTACAGCTAGTCCCAGGGCAGCAGGGATAAATATTTTCCCTGTAGGCATTTGCCACCACCCCTCCTTATTCTTTTCTGCTCCCTGTAAGTCACACCAGGCTTCTTCTTCTGGTGAATACCTGGGGGTCCAGGCTGCAACAGGGGTTGGAAACACAGGACAGAGTGTTGCGCTGGGGGGGGGGGGCTGATGCTTCAAGGGCTATTTCTTTTGCTGCCTTATCAGCCCACGCATTTCCTCGAGATACAGGGTCTACAATCTTCTGGTGGCCCCTGCAGTGAATGATGGCTACTTTTTCTGGGAGATTTACAGCTTCCATTAATAACCGTAGGTTAGGGCCATACTTAATGTCTTTGCCTGCAGCTGTGATGAAGCCTCTGTTTTGCCAGAGGATACCATGAGCATGAGCAGACTTAAAGGCAAACATTGAGTCAGTATATATGTTGACTCTTCGGCCTCTTGCCAATGTTAACAGCAGTGAGAGCGATGATTTCTGCAAGCTGGGCTGAAGTCCCTGCCCATAAGGGCTCTGCTTGCACCACCTTTTCATCATCAACAACAGCATAGCCAGCCCTGCGTTGCCCTGTACCATCTAGGAAACTGCTGCCATTGCAGTAAAGGGTCATCTCTGGGCTGGGTAAGGGCTGGTCTTGGAGATCCAGTCTCGAAGCAAACACCTGATCCACTGTAACTAGGCAATCGTGGTCTGGTGCCTCTTCAGGTACTGGGAGCAGGGTGGCAGGGTTAACAGTCACTGCTGGTGCTAAGGCTACTCCAGGATTTTCAAGGAGGATGGCCTGATAACGAGCCATCCGAGAAACAGTGAGATATTTATGGCCCCTTGCCTCTAAAATAGTCCTGACCCCGTGAGATACATACACAGTGAGTGTGGCACCCCAGGTGAATTTGTTGGCTGATTCAATGAGGCGACAACAGGCAGCTACTGCTCGAAGGCAGGGGGCAGACCTTGTTCTACAGTGTCGAGGCCCTGGCTGAGATAAGCAACAGGTCTTTTGTAGGGGCCAAGCTTCTGCATAAGGACGCCCTGAGCCACTCCCTCCTTTTCATCAACGCAGAGAAAGAAAGGCTTTTCTGGATTGGGCAGTCCTAAGGCTGGTGCCTCGATGAGGCGCTGCTTCAAGGTTTGAAATGCTATCTCCTGTTCAGGACCCCACAGGAAGGGATCGTTGGGCCCTCCTCTTGTAGCTTCATATAGGGGTTTGGCTAAGAGGGCAAAACCTGGAATCCACAGCCGACAGTAGCCTGCTGCCCCTAAAAATCCGCGAAGTTCCTTGCGGGTGTAAGGCTCGGGGATTTGACACACAGCTTCCTTTCTTTCTAGGCCTAAAGAACACTGGCCTTGTGAGATATCAAAGCCCAAAAAGTGGACAGTTTGCTGACACAGCTGGGCTTTCTTCCAGGAGGCTTTATACCCACACTCATCTAGTAGCATAAGGAGTTCAACTGTCCCCTTCTCACAATAGGGTCTGTCAGGGGCACATAAAAGCAAGTCATCAATGTACTGCAGGATAGTGAGGCAACCATCATGGGTGTCAAATTTTTCCAAGTCTCTGGCAAGGGCCTGGCTAAAAAATGAGGGGCTATTCTTGAAACCTTGGACTAAGCGGGTCCAGGTGTACTGGGTGGGGCTAGAAGCTCCTGGAGCTCGCCACTCAAATGCAAAAATGTTCTGAGAATCTCGGTGGAGTCCGATACAAAAGAACGCATCTTTAAGATCCAGAGTCGTAAACCACTGGGCTGAAGGTGGGATCAAAGTCAATAGGGTGTAAGGATTTGGAACCACTGGGTGGATAGTTTCAACCTGGGCGTTCACATGGCGTAAGTCCTGCACAGGGCGGTAGTCAGGTTTGTCTGGATCAGGCGAGGGCTTTGGAACTGGGAGGATAGGCGTGTTCCATGCTGATTCACAGGGGACTAAAATTCCTGCCTCCAGCAGCCTCTGAAAATGGACAGCGAGAACTTTCCGGGCATCTTCTCTGATGGGATATTGGTGCTCTCTTACAGGAACGGCTGAGGGTTTCAGTGTCACAATAACAGGAGGCTGATGTTTAGCAAACCCAGGTGGGTTGTTTTCAGCCCATACTGTTGGGATTCTGTTTTTATAGTAGCATGAGTCTGAGGATTTAAGGAACACCTCTTCTTCTCCTGGGTCCCCATGTGGGCCATCTAGACACAGGACCTTTTTAGGCAACCTCCACTCCTCAGTAACATCTATTTCCAGGGTGCAACACACAAGGGCTGTAGGATCACTAGGTGGCAGGGTGTTCGCTTTGAAAGTGCAACAGACCTTAGGGTCTGGCATAGTCAAGCTTGCAGAACCATCAGGGGTGTCAAAGCTTACAGTTGCCCTGAGTTTGGATAGGAGGTCTCCTCCAAGAAGATTCAACGGGCAGTCAGGGTTCAGGAGGAATTTATGTTCCACCCGGTGGCCTCCTAACACACACGTTCTTGAACGTAAATAGGGAAGGGTAAGGCGTTTTCCAGCCATTCCCACAACAGTTCGTGTTGTCATTGAGGGGGGGGCAATAGGAGAAGTTACAACTGATAGCTCAGCCCCAGTATCTACCATGAAGTCCACAGGGGCCCCACTGATTATCATCTGGACCATAGGTTCCCCGGGGCCACAGGAGAGGGAACCCGGTCTGTCCTAGTCTTCATCATATTCAGTCCCTGCTAGTCCCACTAGGCTATCTGGTTGGGGAGGGTTTGGGTTGTAGAAGCCATTCTGAACCCATCCCCTTGGTTGCCAAGCTCCTCTGTCTTGGTTTCCCATTCCTCTTCCTCTTCCTCTTGCTCTCCCTTGTCCCACACCTCGGGCAGTTCCTCTGGTCAGACCTGGCCCGCCTTCTGGTCGGTTTGGGCATTCCGATTTCCAGTGTCCAAAATTTTTACAGAAAGCACATTGATTAAGAGCCAGTCCAGTGGGAGGGCCATATGGGCCAGCAGCACTGTACTGTGGTCCTGCCCCTCTGAGAACTGCTGCTAAGGGCTGCCTTTTTCCTTTGCTTAACTTCTTCATCTTTTTTTAATTCTCTGTCTCTATTTACAAAAACTTTCTGAGCAACATCAATAAGCTGGGCCATATTCATTCCCTGGAAGCCTTCTAATTTCTGGAGTTTTTTGAGAATATCTGGGGCTGCCTGACCAACAAAGGAGGCATTAACCAAAGTGCGATTTGCTTCTACCTCAGGATCAAATGGGGTGTACAGGCGATAGGCCTTATAGAGGCGTTCCAGAAATGCATATGGGGGTTCATTTGGCTCCTGTATTACTTCCTTTAACTTGGACATGTTCATGGGTTTCTTTCCTGCCTCTGCGAGACCAGCGAGGATTGCAGTCCTATACTCTTGCAATAGTGTACGCTGCGGGGCATCGTTAAAATCCCAGTTTGGGTCTGCTTCGGGAAACCTCTCTCCCACCCAAGTTGCTTCTACTTGGCCCGCAGGTACCCTGGCCACAAGGGATTGTTTGGCGGCTGCCAGTACCCGCCGTTTTTCTTCTGATGTTAGCAAGGCAGACAGCAGCTGCGAGCAATCCCTCCAGGTTGGTGCATGAGTGGTCATTATGGTGGTAAACAGATCAGTCATAGGCTTTGGGTCTTCACTATAAGGCACGGTCTGAGTCTTCCAATTACAAAGGTCTACTGTGCTGAAGGGACTATAAACATAGACCATATTGCCTGCTGCCCCTGCAGGGGTTTGCCTCAAGGGACACACCATAGGAGTTGGGGATGTCCTGTCAGATGGTTTCAGAGCTGTGGATTGCTCAACCTGTCCAGAACTGCCTTGTGTCCAGAGGCCTGTACAGGTATCATGTTTCAGATGGACTGAGGGGGTTAAGGGTGGGGCCGAAGGTTCCTCACTCTCTCTTCCTAGGAACAATTCCCTTAAGTCGGGGTATATCTGTTCGGGGTCTACTGGAGGGTCGCAGGACTTTTTTTCAGCTCTGTCCTTCTTTTTCCAGGCTCCCCCTGAGCCCTGTTCATTGGAGGGGATGTCTACCAGATTCTCATCAGAACGTAGAAGGTTCACCTCTCTCAACCTATTTTCTTCCCTCCTCTTTCTTTCCTCTTCCTCACGGGCACGGGCCATGGCTCGGGTCTCAGGTGGGCTGGGTGGAGGGGTTCTGTCAGGGGTTCTGGCTGGTCCTGCAGAGTAGGGGGGTGGCCAGTCTTCTTCCTGATCTGTTTGAACTCGAACTTGAGGGGCCCCAACAGGAGACCTAGCTGGCTGGCTTGTGGTGGCGAGACAAACCCGTGGAATACGGGAGCGAAGCCGCCGGGTCGCAGGGAATTTCTTTTCTAAGAATGGATGAAACCTGACCCACTCATCCCATAAGTCAATGTAGGGGAATTGATCTGGATGGTCACAGCTTGGGTCTGTAACTGCTGCAAAAACTCTTTTAATTAATTCCTGATTCATGGACCCCTCTGGGGGCCATCCGACATCAAAGGCTGGCCAGTCTATAGTGCAGAAAGTTTGTAAGCGGCCAGGGCTGAGGGGCATATCTCCACCATAGTCTCCAGTAAAAATATCTTTGAAATTTCACAGCATGTAGTCTAAGGGCGTGATGGGCTTTGCCTGACTCCCCCCCATGAAGACAAACAAAGACAGACAGCTGGGTGTACAAAGGGTTAAGAAACGGAGAGTGCAGTGAGGGGTCTGCCACTCTTAAGACACAAAAGGGATTCCTTGACCACAGATGCTTCCTTCTTTAAGTGGCCGATTCGAGCTCGCGCTGATCGGAAACGCACGTATCAGAAGTCAACTCTCAGTTTGGTTTTGTCCCATAGGACTCTGCCTTTTCACAAGCACACATCAATCACACACTTCAACACGTATCCCACCCTGATCACAGAGAAGTCACTGCTTCCCTGACCTGCCTGTCAGAAAGCTAACCCAGATTCCACTGATAAGAGAGGTGATCAAGCTCCCTTTTTCCCCTTCTCTACTGGAAGGGGGTACCTCAGATACCTCAGACTGACTATACTGACCTGTCCGTCAACTCGAGTCGTCCCTGGGCTCCTCCTCTCAGACCTGGGTTCTTCAAAGCGAGCAGCACCGGCAGAGAGTCGGAACGGAACGGAGAGAAGACCGACCTTCCAAAGAGGGAAGTGGCGCCTGTCAGAAATCAGTCACGGGCTGCTCGGCTCTCCGACGGCCCGTGGCTCAGGAGGGCAACAACCCGATCTCGTCGCCAGAATCAGCTCTCCATTTTCCCGGCCCAATGCACCAGAAATGAAGCGAGGAGAGGAGAGCCTTCATCCAGTCAGTGAAACCACACCAGGTCAATCAGAGGAGGATGTTTATTATTAGCGCTAGGTCAACCAGCAAAAAGGGCTGACCCCTTACAAATGCATTTAGTTCCCTAATATACCTTACAATGTGCGCGTCAGAAGCAAGATAATGGAAACTTTCCTTTACACAGCCTCTCTCTCTTCCTGTTGAAGAGAACATTTCATTCCGGAAGCACCATCTCTTATTTTGCATTACAAGCTAGCACTAAGTTCTAAGCATCTTTTGCACCTGGGCATCTTTGAAGCTTAACTGCAAACTCGCTTCTGACCACATTCAATAACAGTTTTTTGCTAAACAGAAATGTCATGCCCTTTTCTATGAAACTTGTGGGTGGGGGGAAATTCAGGGTGGTAATGGAAGGTTTGAGGCCTGAGATGAATTTAGGCCAATTTTCCTTTTAATTTCTTTAATTCTATTTTATTGCTATACTCACATGTTCTAAATGTTTTGTAATCATGCTTTTACACACATTCATTCTCAATTCTTCCAGCATAGCATTTGCATTGCTTTTAGTTATCTTTCTGCTTTAAGTTTGCTTAACCCACCAATTTTTGCTTTCTGTATTTGTCTAATTGTTTAGGAATTTTGGTAAGCAATTACCTTTGAGTTAGATATGTTTTTAGCTTATAAGTTTTTAGAATTATTAGGATGTCTTGCATTTTCTTTTGCTTTATAATAATTAGAAGCCTTCATTAAGTATTTCTACTTAGATTTGCTATAGGTAGCTTTATGTACAGTTGTCATGTCTCCCTGGAAGATGCGCAGAAGGTCCCTGCAAACACATACACAGAGGCACTCACCCTTCCTTATTTTAAAACATTTTTTTTTAAAATTTTTCCTTTTGGTGCCCAGAAAGATATATTTTTATAGCCGATATGCCTGACTCCCTCACCGAGACTTTCCCCTGTAAGTTCTCTTTGTTCAGCTGTCTTTTCTTTTCTGGTCATATGGAACTCCAACAGCAGCGAAACATCATTTGAAGTGAAGCCATCTTGGCTCACGCCTAAAGACAGCTTCAAGGGGGGGAATTGTTACCAGAGGCACTTGGGTAGCCCCAAAACAGGGGTGCCCTACTTTCTAACCTGAAGTCCAAAAAGCCAGGCACTCTCAGTTTGACCACAGAGTCGGGCTGCAAGTGGTCTGCAAAAAGATTTCATATTCAGGTTTCATAAGGTCACTTCAGAGCAAGCCTCTAGTCTTCCCCCTCCACCCAGCAGAGATTATGCTCATGGAATAACAATGAGTTCCAGAGGTAAGTCTTTAGAAGCCACCTGGCACTCTCCAGCACCTCACCCAGCCTTTTGTGTCCTAAGTGTAAATTCTTTGTCTTTCTTGCCTCTGTCCCTCAAGATACCGGGATAAACCAATCAATCATTCAAATGTTTAGCAATCCTTCCTGATGCTAATCAGGGACGGCTCCCATCTTTTGTCCACCCCAGGCCAGGACCATTAGTGAGTCAGATAATCCATTTAACCAGCTACCCAACACCTGGCTTCTATTGTTAAATCCAGACCCTGCCTCTCTGGAAGCTCATTGGTCATACCTAAGGTCTGCCTCTACTGACATCACACACCCCTGGGACTCATCATTGGTCCAGGAAATATTTTGTTCTCACCTGAGACCAGCCCCCTGGGCCACCCATTGGGCTGCATTGTCTTACAGTGGGTATATCCCAGCAGACGCATGGCCTCAGACCGTGTGTCTCTGCCATGAGCCAAAATGGCAGTCCACCCCTGAACCCTCTGGGTTTAGGCCACAATCCTTCTTCATGGACTTCTGCACATCTGACAGGTAGTATCACCTCTCCATAAGCCATTAATCCCCTCTGCTTTCTTAGTTCTATTTTATGTGTGTGAATGTTTGAATATTGTTTGTGTGTTTGTGAATGGCTAAATAAGGATTATATTCAGTAAAATAATATTTTATTAATTATACCTGGTCTCTGTGTCTTTTACTGGGAACCATTACAAAGCAGCAGCATTCTCTGTATATACAGGCGAGAACCCATAATAATAATAATAATACCAATCGCTATATTTAAAATAGAGCAATTTGGCTAACACAGGGGCTTGCCTTGCAATGACTTGTCTCCTTTCTCCATGGTCGGGGATGAAGGGTGGCATTAGGGGACCAGCTCTCCCAAAGGTACCCACTGGAGTGTGGAGTGCCTCAAGAGGCGGTGCTTTCCTTGATATTATTCAACACCTATATGTGCCCCCTTGCCCAGAATGCCCAAGTTATGGGCTGGGATGTCACCAATATGCAGGTGACACCCAGCTCTATCTGATGTTGGGCAGTCAGTCTGGCTCCAGACCGGAAGATCTAGACCAGGTAGGGATCCCAGTCCTTGCCTTTGATGGGGCACCGTTGGTGCCAGTGCTGGAGGGCAGGAGCTTGGGAGTGCTCTTGGATGCTTCCTTAAAATGGAGGCCCAGGTAGCAGCCACAGCCAAGTCAGCCTTTTACCACCTCTGGCTGATTAGACAGTTGGTTCCCTTCCTCAACTGCAATAACTTGGCAACAGCGATCCATGCAATGGTCACCTCGAGATTAGACTACTTTAATGCTCTCTACATGGGGCTGCCCTTTTTGAAAATCTGGAAGCTGCAGCTAGTGCAAAATGCTGTGGCCAGGCTCCCCATGCAGGAGCACATCCAACCTGTGCTCAAGGCATTGCACTGGCTGCTGAAAGCATACTGAATTCGCTTCAAGGTGCTGGTTCTTACCTTTAAAGCCCTTTATGGCCAGGGTCCAACATACCTGAGGGACTG
This sequence comes from Gekko gecko, assembly GCA_029375565.1. Classification (NCBI taxonomy): domain Eukaryota; kingdom Metazoa; phylum Chordata; class Lepidosauria; order Squamata; family Gekkonidae; genus Gekko; species Gekko gecko. The sequence continues at coordinate 91,090,108 of JAPDNY010000003.1, forward strand.
CCTTTCTTCATATATACCCCAGAGAGCACTATGGTCCGGGTCACAAAACCAACTGTCCCTCCTGGTCCCCGAGGATGCCAGGCTGGCTGCAACCAGCTGTCTTGGTAGCAGCTCCATACTGGTGGAATGAGCTCCCGGAAGAGATCAGGGCCCTGTAGGACCTTTTACAGTTCCACAGGACCTGTAAGATGGAGCTCTTCCACTAGGCCTTCAATTAAGAGCCACCACCATTAGCAATAACAGCTGGAATTTATAGAGTCCTGGCCCTTGGTTTGTGATTGACATCCTGTGCTGCCAATTATATCTGGGAAGATTAGCGAGCTGAATGTTTAGATAACTTACTGAATGAACTCACATGGTAACACCATCACTACGAAATTAAAATAACACCGCTAGCACTTTTATATTGTATTGTTTTAGAATGAATTGCTTTTAGATGTTTTTTATGGTAATTTAATTGTTATTTATGTGTTTGCCCTGTGTAAGCTGCCCTGAGCCTGCCTTTGTGGGGAGGGAAAAATGAATAAATTAAAAAATAACCAGGCCATGTTTACCCTCCTGCCCTGCCTGGGGCCCAGGGAACACTGACAAAGGGGCAGGTGGCACTCTTTCCCCTGGCCCATCCACCCTGAAATGGTAAAATGTTTACCAAGCGGGGCAGACACTACTGCTCTGCCTGGGGCCCAGGGAACACCTGCACAGGTGGTGTTCAGTCCCCGGGCCCACCCTCCACCCACCGGCACCGTGATAACTGGGCAGAACTGATGTTCCCACCCTGTTCAGGACCCAGGGAACTCCCGCACGGGCACGGATGGTGCTCTCTCCCCAGGCCCATCTGCCCTGAAATGGCAATGTGATCACCATCCAGGGCTAACCCTCCCACCCAGCCCAGGGCCTGGGGAACACCCCCTCCACCCAATGGCAACATGATTACCCAGCAGAACCGCTCCATCTGCTGTGCCCAGGGCCAGGGGAACACCCACACAGGGGTGGGTGGTGTTCACTCCCCAGGCCCACCCCCCACCCACCAGCAATGTGATCACTGGGCAGGGGCGACCCTCCTGCCCTGCCTGGGGCACACCCACACAGGGGCAAGTGGTGCTCCCTCCCTGGGCCCATCCACCCTTAAATGGATATGTGATCACCAACCAGGGCAGAATCTCCTGCTGTGCCCAGGGCCTGGGGAACCCCTGCATAGGAGTGGGTGGTGCTCTCTCCCCAGGCCCATCCCCTCTGAATTGGCAATGTGATCACTGACCGTGCCAGAACCTCCCACCCAGCCCTGGGCCTGGGGAACACCCACACAGGGGCAGGTGGTGTTCACTCCTCGGGCCCGCCCTCCACTCAACGGGAATGTGATAACTGAGCAGGGCTGACCCTCGTGCCCTGCCTGGGGCACAGGGAACACTCGCACAGGGTTGGGTGGTACTTTTTCCTCGAGCCCACCGAATCTGAAATGGTAAAGTGATTACTGAGCTGGGCGGACCCTCATGCCTTGCCTGGGGCTTGGGGAACACCAGCACAGGGACAGGTGATGTTCTCTCCCCAGGCCCTCCCTCCACCCATCAGCAATGTGACTACTGGGCAGGACCAACCTTCCCGCCCTTCACAGGGCTTTCTCCCTAGGCCTACCCTTCCTCTATTCCCAGTACCATAATAAATGAGTACCTGTGTGGGTGGCTCCCAGGCCTCCAGTGATGTGAGAGAATAATCTCTCACATCACTGGAGGCCTGGGAGCCACCCACACAGTTGCAGGTGGCCTTCTCTCCAGGGGGCAATGGTCCAAGTAAGGGATGTGACAGACTGTGACCAGGAGAACCTGAGTTCCCAGCTCGGGAGGATTCAGTCCTGATCGGTGATCACTTTGCTGTCAGGTGGGTTAGGGAATCTGGGCAGGCAGACAGGGTGTTGAGAGTCCCAACCCTAGGGAACACAGTCCCTGCGAGGGACCCCATCCAGATGATCCGTGATCACAGCAACATGAGCTCCAAGCTCAGAAGGGTTTGGTCTTGACTGGTAATCACTTTCCCTTCAGGCAGGTCAGGGGATCTGGGTGGGCAGACAGTTGGGAGTACCAACCCCAGACAACAGGGACCCTACGAGCAACCCCATCCTGATGGTCTATGAACAGGGCAACATGAGCTTCCAGCTTGGGAGGATTTGGCCATGACTGGTAATCACTTTGCCATCAGACAGGTGTGGAGGACCTGGGTGAATGGATGGGTGAGGCTGGGAGTCCCAACCCCAGGGGACAAAGCCCCTGCTTGGGACCTGCCTGGTAGCACACTCCCTCATGGGGGGAGACATCTAAGTGCGGGCCCTCCTGGGAGGGACCCAGTAGCATGGCCTGCCAACCTGGCTGTGGCAGGCACCGTCGTGCCCACCATCTGGGTGAGGTGGGGATTCGGGAGCTCAGTGGACAGTACTCCCACTTGGGACCTTCCTGGTAGTGCCTTCCCTCATGGGGGGGAACAACTAAGTGTGGGCCCTCCTGGGGAGAACTCAGTAGTGTGGTCCAACCGACTGGCTGTGGTGAGCAGATGGGTGGGGAATCCTGACCCCGGTGGACAGGGCCCTGCTTGGGTCCTGCCTGGTAGCGGGGGGGAGACATCTAAGTGTGGGCCTACCTGGGAGGGACCCAGTAGTGTGGTCCAACCACCTGATCCAACCCAACCCCACTGGACAGGGCCCCTGCTTGGGACCTGCCTGGTAGCACCCTCCCTCATGGAGGGAGACATCTATTGTGGGCCCATCTGGGGGGAACCCAGTAGCGTTGCCTGCCTGCCTGGCTGTGGCAGGCAGACTGCATTAAGAAGATAGGGTCATGGGTGGCATCTGTCAAGGTTTATTTTTAGTTTTTGGGTTTTCCTGGGTCAGAGAATGGATAAAGATGTCAAGGCCAAGTGTCACTTCTGACAAATGTCTCTTTTTAGGGTGACTGGTGCAGGGAACATACCAAGAGGGGGAGGGCTTTGCTCATGTCTGTCAATGTTTATTTTAAATTTTGGGGGGTGGAGAATGCAAGGAGACTTTGAGGACAAGGGCTACATCCAACAGATATCTCTTTTTAGGTTGGCTGGGGCAGGGAACATCCCAAGAGGGGAGGGCATCACTCATGCCCGTCAATGTTTATTTTTATTTTTGGGGGTTCCAGGTTGGAGGGGGTGTGCAAAGAAGTTGAAGACAGTGGTCACGTCAGACAAACATGGTTTTGGGTTGCCTGTTGGAGGGAGCATGCCAAAAGGGGGAGATCGGCTGTCACATTCAGTGGCCTGTTTTAAGGGATCCTGGGCAGGGGACGCACAAAGAGTGGGAGTGTGGTTTTCATGCACAACAGGTCTCATTTCTTGTTGCTGTGTTGGGGAATGCACCACAAGGAGGAGGATTGTGGTCCGAATGGTTCTTCGGGACAATGTTGACATCATGGGTGTTGGCCTTGGGGCAATCCCAACCCCTTCCAGCAGAGGCGGCCTCCCACCCGAGAGCCAAAGACTCACCTCGTGGGCCACATGCTGGGATCACCCATAGAGGATGAGGAGATGGAAGGGGGGGGTACGTGAGGAGGGAAGAACAGAGACTGCACTCTTAATCTACCCTGTCCAGAACAGGGTGGCCCAGCATGGATAGACTGACCTTCAGAAAGGACAGTTCATCTGGCCTGTCTGGGTCTAGGTGGGCTCTATGTGGGCAAAGGATGTCTCTCAGATGGGAGAATACCCACTCACTCTGGAAGCTAGTGGGAGAGCAGGAGAGCAGATTGATGGCCACGCTGATGAAATCAGGCCATATGGTGGTCTTGTGTGCCCAGTACTCAAGTGGGTCCAAGTTGGTGGATTCAGGGGGCTCATCCAGGAACTCATGGACCATCATGTCAGCAAAATCCTCTGCCATTGCATGCCTGGCACCCACACCAGCACTCCGTACCTCCCACCTCACCACTTTTCCTCCTCTTTCCCCTCTCCCTCCTTGTCCTCCTCTGCCTCATCATCTCCCACCTCCCTCAGCTGTCTCTGACCCCAGCCATGGTGTTGGAACCCCCACACCTGAAAGCACAGTGCACACTTCCATTGATGAAGCTGTGAATTTCAGAGGGCAATACTTCCCTTGATATGGGGGTCACACATATATGCCAGCTTGAATTCCTGCACCTCAAAGAGCAGGTACAAGCACTCTTTGATGCCTTTGTGCATCCTGTTGACCGGGGTCTTGACTTGAGGGAGAACCTTGGTTCCCTTGAGGCCTGACTGCAGCACAGACTCCATCACTCAATCTAGCTCACAAATGAGGGGGATGACTTACCCCAGGCTGGCCATGTGGGCACAGAGCACATTGGTGGTGTCCTGAAATGGTTTCAAGATGCACACCATCTGGGCGAGGGTCAGCCAGTCATTGGAGCTGATGTTTAAGCTTTTCCTCCACCCACTGGATGGACATGGAGGACAGGACCTCTTGGACCATGCTCTTCTGGTCCTGTCAGCTAGCCCTGTCATGTATATGGTATGCAGAGGGAGTACTCCATCTGAACTTTTACTCACTGTTACTAACTGTATCTTATCAGGTCTCCAACCTTCACTCTCCAGCTGCTGGAGTTTCGGCTGGGAACCATAATGGTTTCTAGGATTGTTTTGCTTGCTTGCCTGCCACATTTCCCCGCACGTGCAACTTGTATTCATTGGCTTCTGCTATGGGGGGGATGCTTGAATGTAGTATATCATAGTAAGCCCTACTGTATGTGGTGTACACGTGTCTGTCAGGTAACCCTGCCATCACTGTGAGTGGGGGGAGGAGAGATCTTTCACTGTTCTGGAATGCAGGAGGAACTCCGAGTCTCCAGTCTCACTGATTTAGAGTGTCTGCACTGCTTCTTATCAACTCGCCTGACCTTGGATTTCATGCTATCCTGGCATGGGGAATGTACTGGTTTGAGGCATTCTCTTTCATGGCTTAGTGTATGCACGAAGTGTATTCATTGGCTTATAGGTGGGGGGGTAGTGTCAAGTTTGAATGGGCTATATTTGCTATTGCTTTGTACTATCTGGCATCACTGACAAAGAACTGGTGTTTGACTGACTATCTGGAGAACTTGACAGATTGTCAGTGATCCTTTGAATCAGGTCCTTCACCATCCCTACATCTCTCTACCCTCGAGATGCGTGGAGAAGAAGACCTGGTGGTGGTGACCACATCGCAAGACACGGTCCCCACCTCGACGGTACCAACTACCTCGGTGCCAACCACAATGGAGGTGCCGGTGACAACTGCACCAACACCATGGGCCCCCAAAGATGACTTTGAGGGCGCTTACTGCGACCCATTTGGGGGGGGTGTATGCAAGTGTGACTATGCGGTCCCGGAAAAAACAGGACTGGGGAAAACCACTGGCAGAGACTTTTGAAATGTGGTCATTGACCCCCTGTGGGCCCCACTAGGAGAGCCGCTACGAACGGTCCATCTACCGGCTGAGTACCACGACCGGAGTGGAAGAACTCCGGTTCCACCCACTAGAGACAGAGGAGGCAACGGAACTCCGAGGCAGACGGCAGGACCGCAGCTGAGAACACCTCTTGAGAATGTTGGAGGAGTCCCTCCAAAAGATCCCAGAGATGATCACGGAAGGGATTCAATGAGAACTCGAGTGGCAGCTGCCACAGCAACCAGCAGCCCCGCCTGTTATCCCAGTGGTCCCTGCTGGGCCACCTCCGGGAGCACCCCCTGGCCAGCCAGCAGTGCCGCTGCCAGGGGGGCCTCCAGGGGCCTCCAGGGGGGATGGTAGTCGGATGCTCCCGAATCCCGCCAAGCTACTAGATGTCACGTTTGATGGGACCCCCAAGAAGCTCTCCTTCTTCTTGGTGCGGGCTGAGAAATTCGTGGAGAATTGGGGTCATCTCTTCCCGAACAAAGAGCGCATCGTGGATGCGGTAGCCTCCAGACTACGGGATTGGTACGTAACCTTACACCATGAAGACGGATGGGAACTCACCAATGGCATGACATCACTTCTAGGTAAATCCTGGAAGTGACATCAGTCTTCTCTAGCAACTGCTGGAAACTTTATTGATTTACCATAAAGTTTCTAGTGATTCCTACAGAAGATTGAAGACACTTTTGGATGTCCCCTGACAGTGATGTCATGCTTTCATCAATGACAGCCCCCATGTCCCCATGCTTCCAACTCCCACTATGCCTTGCAGCCCTACCTGACCTACAGCTCATCCCAGCCCTGCCTTCCCAAAGGAAGGGATGTTAGCCTGGAACACTTGAGAGCTAGTGATCACAACGATCTAACTGACAGCTAACTGACAGCCAGAGACCAGTTCTGACTGGCTCAGGCAGGAGCTGGCAGAGTCTAAGTCACAGTGACTCAGCAGCAAGCTGATTGGCTGTTCCTTGTATATATGTAACTGCAGACTGTATGATTTTTCTCTCCTGCTCGCATGTGTGTCCTGGCAAAGCACTTTGCTTGTGTATATAACTGTAAATAAAACTGTAAATAGTTGACCACAACTCTGTGTTGGTGTGGTTGCTATAGCTAGCCTTCAGCTGGGCAAGTCTGGACTTGTGTTCCAAGAGAATGAGGCACTGCTACATGGTGGCTGAGACCCTCGACAGGGTTATGGGCCCAGCCCGCTATCCACTGCACCAAGCCTGACTCCAGTCTACGTGCAAAGAGTGGCTGGTGTTGCCTGTTTGTTCGTCTTAGTTGCTGTTCAGCCCAGCAGTTGCTGAAGGGTCTGTGAGCTGTGGAGCCAGGAGCTGTCGATGGCCGTTCTTCCCAGGCTGGAGGAGTGTCAGTAATGGCTCTTTGGTTCATGTTTCATACTGAGTCCATTGTTCTGTGTTCCCTATCTTGTCCCTGCTTCTGCGCTTGCGTAGGTATGCTAGCTGTAACGTGAATGAGCTGAGAGCAGGCTACGCATTATGAAGCTGGATATGTCCTTAGGGAACAATCGACCAGCCACTTCCACTTCCCAACCTAAAGGGAAACCAGCCCCAACCTTGAGCGGTCTCCAGGATCAACGCATGAGACAAGGTCTGTGCCTGAAATGTGGGGACAAAGGGCACTTCGCCGCCTCCTGCCCTAGGGAAGATTTGGGCTGGTTACCACCTCACGAGGAGGAGAGACGACGGCAGGGGCCCCCGCCGAAGAAGGGCACCCCTGGGCCCTCTTCACCAACCAGGAAGTTATAGACCCGCTGTTCCTGGAGGAGGATGAACCGGAGCAGCAGGGAAACAAGCAGGTCCTGTTGTAAGTGGCGCAGCACAACAGGACCCAGCCCCAGAAGTGCCTAAATTGGTGAGCAATTATCCCTCTCTCTTTTTTGTGACTGTGATCATTATGAACCCAGCCATGATGACCCACATCAGGGTATGCGGCCTTATTGACTCTGGCTGCGGGAGGGACCTCATTAACCCTTCTCTAGTCACGGGGTTAGAGGCAGCCATAATCAAATTGAAAGACCCCATCATGTTCACTCAGATGGATGGGTCACCGATGAAGGAGCCCTGCAGATTTGACTGTACCACTGCGCATGGAGGCGGGTGAGCACTGGGAGCTCTGCTCTTTTGTGGTAGCACCACAAGCCAAATTCCCCTTGGTGTTAGGCAGCCCGTGGTTACATGGACATGATCCGTACATTTTGTGGGAGGAAGGGGTTGTGTGTTTCATTTCCCCAAGGTGCGCCAGGCATAAATGGGATCCAGAATGGGGCACCCCACCCAATAATGAACCCCCACGGGCTTGCCTAGCAGTGAAGGAGATTGATCGCATCCCCGCAGAGTATCGGGACTTGTCTCGAGTTTTTGAGGAGGAGGAAGCTGATGAACTCCCCCCCCATCAGAACTCAGACTGTGCCGAGGGAGCAGTGCTAACAGCTTGGCGAAGTGCACGCACTTCGAGCGTGTGGCGATCTTCTGATCTTTAAAGGGGTCCTTTGACCATCAAAAGGGCTCCCTGCCATCCCGGGAAGGGACTGGCAGCTGCAAGGGGCTTTGATCTGAAACCCTGTGTGATTTGCAACCCACGGGGTGGGCTGGATCGCCCCCAACACAGGATCAAAGTTCGGGCTCAGTTTGTCTGAGTGAAGCCAAGACTTTTGCATTGGATGAGGGGGGGAAGAGGCATCTTACCGACAGCACTTCTGTGAGTATCCATGATAAAAGCTGATAAAAGCTGAATGGTTTGAAAGGGCAATTTAAAATAATTAGCCCTAAGAAGTAGCATAGTGGGGAGGGCTCTCCCCCCTGAAGAACAAATGGCTAGAAACTGAAAGGGAGTGTGGTGTGACGAGGTTTGAAAGGGTGAGAGGGAAAGAGAACTCTATCAGAAAAGCCATGGAGCTAAAGAGGGAAATGATGGGGCTTTAAAACGGTTTCCTGGCTCTCAGTGGGTTTTGAGAGGAAAACTGGGTCTTCTTTTAAGCCTCTTCTAAAAACTGAATATCAAGACGCAAAGCAGTTTGTGTGCAGGGAGAGCTGGAGGGGGAATCCGTCCGGTGAGAGAGAGAGGCTGAGTGAAAATAAGAAGCTCTAAGGTGAAGACGGCTGGCTGGAGACCCCTCTGCAGCGTTCTCAAATTTTAACCCTAATAGGGGTAGGGTAGAAGAATCAGAGAAATAGAGAAGAAGAGGCCTGTTTCATCGTACGCTAATTTTTAACCCTTGAGGGCCAGGGTGGAAGAGTAAGAGAGTGAGGGAAGAGAGAGTGTTTGCTACGTCCTCAATTTTTGCTGCGATTGTTATCGGTAAAAGAGGTGGGAGAGAAGGATGGACTCTGTTTAAAGACCGCTGGATGAAAGAGCTTGGTTTGACAATAAGGAATTTGATTATTGATTGATAGTGTGTCACTTCATTTGGTTTTAGTGGGCTATAAGGGGGGAATAGGAGGGGGAAGATCCTGAAGCTGAAGCTCAAATACTTTGGCCACCAAATGAGAAGGGAGCATTCACTGGAGAAGACCCTGATGCTGGGAAAGATTGAAGGTCAAAGAAGAAGGATGAGATGGTTAGACAGTGTCATCGATGCAACGAACATGAAATTGAGCAAACTTCAGCGGACAGCGGAAGACAGAAGGGCCTGGCGTAAACTGGTCCATGGGGTCGCGAAGAGTCGGACTCGACTGTGCGACTGAACAACAACAACAACAGGAGGGGGAAGGTGGGCAAGGCAGCCTTCCTGGGAAAATTGCCAGCAGGGAGGTTGTTTTGGTAAATAGACGGGAGGATAGTGAAAATAATTTCTGAGGACTTTGCCAACAAATAAGATAGCCTAAACATTGGTATTTGTTTTAATTTTCTCTGAGATAGAAATTCTGGGAATGGGACCAGAAGACCTGCGCTGTTCCCAAACATTGGATAAGGGTAAAGAGTAAATAATAATTTTAAAAAAAAAACTGTGAATATTCTCTGTGCACGTTAAGAGTGGGATTTGGAAGTGGTGAAAAATAGATAAATATGGCCAGTGGAGGATTAAGGAAACAGTCTCTGGTTTCTCCAGGGGCTGCTAGCTCTGCTACAGGAAAGTTGGGGGGCACAGGCCAGAAAGAGCCCCCGAAAGAAATACCCCAGAAAGAAATACAAGCGATAGTGCAAGCCACTATCCTGAGCACGATTAATGACGTTGTAGAACCGCTCAAGGCTGGCATGGAAGAAATCTGGAGTAGTGTCCCACAAGCTATCCAGGAAGTAAGAGATATGATCCCCCAAGTGGCGGTCCCGATCCAGAATGCAATGAAGGATATTACGGAGCAGTTCACCAAGAGTTTACAGCTGTTGCAGAAACAAATTGCCGATAATACTACAAAAATTGTGTCACTAAGTAATATGGTGGAGGAAGTGGAGACAAAAACAAGACAAGTGGAAAGGAAGGTTCAAGAAAATGAAGAAAAACAATCACTATTGGAGCAAGAAGTAATGAGATTACAGGTGGAGAGAGCGGCTTTTGTTCTGAGATTTCAGAATATCCCAGAGGAAAAAGAAGAAAATCTGAATTCAAAGATGTCTGAACTTCTGGCAAATCATTTACATACTGAGGATGTAAGCGAAGTGGAAAAAGAAATTGATGTGGCCTTCAGAATGAATTCAGCCTATGCAAGAAGGTTTAAGGTGCCCAGGGAGGTCCAGGTGCGGTTCCATAAGCGGGCAGTTAGAGATAAGATACTGAAAGAAGTAAACGCTGTACCATTGAGGATGGGACAAGAAGAAATTAAAGTTCTAAAAGAGATACCCTGGAGAGTGAGGGAGAAGAGGAGGGCGTACTCAGACTTAACGGCACTGTTGAGAGCCAATAATATCACCTATAGGTGGATTTTGCCAGAGGGGGTCTTCTTTAACTTTGAGGGAAAGAGATTCAGAATCACCTCTGTTTTCAAGGCTAAAGATTTTCTAGAGATGTATGGAGTGGAGATGTCGGATGATCAAGAAGAAAAAGAGGAGAGAGAAGAGGGAGAGGTGGAAAGGGAAGAGGAATCCCAATCCCAGGGAGCAATGGCATCAGCTCCCTCTGCCAAACCTCAAAGATCAAGAAAATTTAGACTGAGATCTCCAATCGTGACAAGGCAAAAAACAAAAGGTGAAAAGGAATACAGACAGACACAGAACCTAGATGGATAAAAAGAAGATAAAAATAATTTCAGTGAACGTCAATGGCTTAAATGGACCTCAGAAAAGAAGAAGGATATTTCATCAATTGAAGAAATGTAAAGCAGACATAACATGTATTCAAGAAACCCACATTAGGAGAAAGGATGAAAAATATCTGAATTATAAGGGATTAGGCAAGATGTTTGTGGCAACAGATAAAGAGAAGAAAAAACGTGGAGTGGCCATTTATATTAAGGAACATATGCAGCCAGAACTTTGCTTCGGAAGATGGGAGAATATTGATGGTGACAATTCAAAGACAAAATAAAAAAGTTTTAATAGTGAATATCTATGCCCCAAATCAAAACCAGGAGAAGTTTTATCGAAAGCTCTCAATCTTGATGTCTAAACAGGATTTCCAGGAGCTTTGTGTGATTGGTGACTTTAATGCGGTTTTTGATAATAACATGGATCGGAAAGCGATTACTCAGAGGAAGAAGCCAAAAGGTAATGAATTTCCTAATTCACTTCTGCAGATCGTAGAGGAATGGCGGTTAGTTGATACTTGGAGAATAAGAAACCCTAAAACGCAACAATATACGTTCTATTCGGCGAGACATGATTCTTGGTCTAGACTGGATATGTGTTGGATGTCATCTTCAATGGTAAGGGATTTACAGGAGGCTGAAATAGATGCAGGCACATTTGCTGATCACAATCCGATAATGGTGGAGCTACAGGGAATAAACCGTAGGGACAGATGGACATTGAACTCCTTATTACTTAAGGATAGCAAGGTGGTGAAAAGCTTGCAAATGGAATTTACTTTCTTTTTTAAGGAAAACATCACCCCAGGTATTCTGAGACAAACGGTGTGGGATGCGTTTAAGGCTTTCGCGAGAGGACTTTTAATGAAGGAAGCAGCAAAGAAGAACAGAAAAAGAAATGAGGAATACCTCAATCTGAAAAAAGAAATATTGGAACAGGAGAAGCAAGAAATGGAGATGGGAGGAGACCCCGGTAGGAAAGCTAAAATTATGCTTCTTATGCACAAAATGAATTGCTTATTGACAGTAGAAATGGCAAAAAAAGTAAATTATGCCAAACAAAATTACTTCGAGAATGCCAACAAACCAACTAGATGGTTACCAAGTAAGAAAGCAATTGGAAAGAACATTGATAAAATCGTTGAGAGATAGAAATGGGGTAGAACAAAATGGAGCTCAAGACCTGAAAAGGATTGTGGAAGATTTCTATAAGAAACTCTATGCAAGAGAGAATATAACTAGAGAAGAAATATCCCAGTATTTGCAAGACTGCGTGTGGCAGAAGTTCTCGGAGGAAGAACAGAAGATTTTAAATCAACCAATTACTATGATGGAGATGGTGGAGGCATTGAAAAGACAGAATAAAGGTAAGGTACCAGGGACGGATGGTCTACCAGTGGAATTCTATATAACTTTTGAAGAAATATTGCTTCCACAACTACATGAAGTTTATAAGAAAACGTGGGAAGAAGAGGAAGTGCCTGATACGTGGAGGGAAGCCCTAATCTCTTTGATACATAAACAAGATACGGAAGGAAACGATGTTAGGAACTATAGACCGATCTCCCTATTAAATGTGGATTATAAAATATTTGCTTCCATTATGGCTGACAGATTGAAGCGTGTTTTAGCAAAAACAATCCATAAAGACCAGTCAGGATTTCTCCCGAAAAGACAGATAAAGCACAATATGAGGCGATTATTGAATGTGTTGGAGTACTATGAAGCTCATCCAGAAAAAGAAATGGCGGTGATTTTTGTAGACGCAGAGAAGGCCTTTGACAACTTGGATTGGATGTTTATAATAGAGACACTTAAGAGGGCCAGAGCGGGAGAACGATTTACTCAAACAATTCAAGCAATTTACTCAAAACAGAAAGCAGCAGTTATGGTAAATGGGGAACGGACTGAACAATTCCAGATACAGAAGGGTACGAGGCAAGGCTGTCCCCTTTCACCATTACTATATATTTTTGCTCTGGAAGTGTTAACAGAAGAGATAAGACAGAATTCAGAAGTGAAGGGATTAAAGGTTCATGGAGAACACTATAAGCTATTAGCCTATGCAGATGACTTGGCATTCATATTGGAGGAACCGAGATCTTCAATCATGGAGTTAAATAAGCTCTTGAAAGAGTACGGGCAAGTGGCAGGCTTGAAGATTAATATGGTTAAAACAAAAATTCTAACTAAAAATATGACTTTGGAGCAAAGAGAGCGTTTGCAAGAAGAGTCGGGATATAAACTCTGTGTGGAGGTGAAATATTTAGGAATTCAATTAAAGAATAGGTGCAGTTCATTACAAGAAGATAATTATAGAGAATTGTTAAGAGCAACGAAACAAGATTTAGAAAAATGGAAGAATTTGAAGTTGTCCTTAATTGGAAGAATTGCGTTGATAAAGATGAATATTCTACCAAGATGGATCTTCCTGTTCCAAACGATTCCTGTCCTGAAAAACTTGGCAATACTGAAAGAGCTGGAGCAAACCACGTCTAAGTTTGTGTGGCTAGGGAAAAGAGCACGAATTAGGCTTAAAGCACTACAAGACTCAAAAGAAAGAGGAGGCCTGGCTTTTCCAAATTGGATACTATACTATAGAGCGGGAGCATTGGCATGGCTTAAAGAATGGGTGACATTGGAAGATAGAAAGCTTTTAAAACTGGAAGGCCATGATCTCTTAGAAGGTTGGCATGCGTTTTTGTGGGACGAGAAGGTGGCAGCACATAAATATTTTAGACAACACTGGATACAGGATGCACTTGCTAGAGTATGGGAGACCATCCGGAGGAGGTGGTTTGTTAAAACCTCTAGGTTGGTAGCCCCGGTAGAAGCAGTGACTTTACCTAGGTTATATTTTGAAGACCCACCGCAAAGATATCTGGATATTATAAATGCGAAGGGGGAGCTTGAATTGGGCGAGGATATTGGTTGGTGGCACAGAGTTCAGATTCGGGCCCAGGACAGACTGGCAATTTGCCCCGGTATCGAGTCGCGGCAAAAAAACCCCGGAGTAAACGATACCGGGTTTTCCCGTCCACACAGCGGGGGCCGCTGCCGGAAGATACAGGACGGAGGTGCGCGGGAGCGTTCAGACTGCCGCGCCAGAGGCGCGCTATATTCGCTGTTTCCCCATTATTTCGGCTGTGGGCGTATATGCGCATAAGCGCATTTTGGCGATTTTTTTTTTTTGCCCTGCAACGCCGGCACCACATTGGGCAGTGGAGCGGAGCGCAGCCAATCACACCGCTGCTGCCTCATGCCCAACGCGGGTTGCTCCCGGCTTTTCGGCTGCACGTTCAGACTCTCCGGAAGCAGAGAAACGCGCGACAAACGCAGGCTTTCAAGATTTGCGTCGGCTTTTATCAGGTGTTTTTTTAATCCGGCAGTGAAGCGCAAGAGCACCGGTAGGCTACGGGTGGGGGACGCCAGGCAGATGTGCCTGTGTGAACGTTCCATTTACTCCGATATTGAGTCGTTGTCAGCCCGGGTCCCATCCCGCGGCAAATTGCCAGTCTGTCCTCGGCCCCAGTCAAGATATAAAAAAGACAAACAGAAAGAGTTTGAGAAGTCATTATCAGATATGGAGAAAATATTGTATGAGCCGGAAGAGAAGTTTATTAAAAAAAATGTACGCATTGTTGTTGGCTGATTATACGATAGATGAAACAGTGAAAAACAATATGGTTCAATGGGCAGCAAATTTTGGCTATAGCATAGAGATGGAACAGTGGGATCAAATATGGAAAATAAATATGAAAATAACCAGGGTGGTTGCATATAGAGAAAACATGTATAAAATGTTTTATAGATGGTATATTACCCCGGATAGGTTATCAAAATTTGATGAAAAATGCTCTAATAAGTGTTGGAAATGTAATGTCAAAGTGGGTTCGTTTTATCATATGTGGTGGACTTGTGAGAGGGTTAAAAAATACTGGATATGGGTGCATAGATTGATGCAGAATATTATAAAAGGTACTATTTTGTTTAAGCCAGAGGTATTATTGCTGGGAATACTTCCAAAAGAGGCGCGGAGAGAAGAGAGATATTTGATAACATATATAGCAACAGTGGCTAGAATTTTATATGCAAAGTACTGGCGAACTATGGTGGTACCAACTGAACAGGAGTTGATTGAGAAGATAATGGAAGCAGCAGAAATGGACAAACTGACTTTGATGTTGAAAGGATACGATGAATCAGCCTTTACAAACACTTGGCAACGCTTTTATGACTGGTACGATCGGAGAGAGAAGGATGGAAAGAAATAAGGAGGAATGGATATTATTAACTCTATGCTAATTAGAATTGAATAAGTTAGAAAGTTAGAATTTAGTGGATACAGAAGCAATGGTATAATACTTAGATCGGTAAGGTGGGAGGGGTAAAACTGGATACGATGGGATGAGAATTGTACCCCCCCGTGAATGTTTAATGTTGTGGTTGTCTTTGGTGTGTAGTGTGTATTGTTATGTAGTTGGTGTGTTGTCTACTATGTTGTGTAATGTGGCCCTGGTGCTGTTTGGCAAAAAGAAGGATGGGGGGCTGAGATTGTGTACGGATTATCGGGGACTGAATGCGGTTTCTGCCACAAATGCCTACCCCATGCCACTCATCAAGGATCTCTTAGCAGAAGTGGCTAAGGGAAGGATCTTTTCTAAGTTAGATCTACGAGATGCATATTTCCGAGTACGCATCCGGCAAGGCAATGAATTTAAGACCGCCTTTAACACCCCACTGGGGCAATTTGAGTACAGAGTGATGCCATTCGGGCTCCAGGGGGCTCCGGGAGTTTTTATGAATCTAATCAATGAAGTTGATTATCTATTCCAAGCGGTGGTCGTTTACTTTGATGATATCTTACTGTACTCCCCGGACCAAAAAACCCATGTCCAACTGGTCCGAGAAGTGCTCTCTAGGTTATTGGAGCACAAACTGTTTGTCAAATTATCGAAATGTGAGTTTCATCAGACCTGCATTGACTTTCTGGGCTACCGCATATCCCCTGAGGGTCTGGAGATGGATCCAAAAAAGGTCCAGGACGTGGTGGGGTGGGAACCCCCCAAAACAAGGAGACAACTCCAGAGTTTTCTCGGTTTCGCCAATTTCTACCGCCAATTCCTACCCCACTTTGCCCAGGTCAGCCTACCACTCACGGACCTCCTTAAGACCAAAGGGAGAGGGGCCAAAGCTTCCCAGCCAGGCACTCAATTGGACTGGACCCCACAATGTCAGGACGCGTTTGAACAGCTCAAACAATTGTTTACCACTGAGCCGGTCCTGGCGCACCCTGACGAAACAAAGAAATTTATTGTGCAAGTGGATGCTTCTGACACAGCAATGGGGGGGAGATCCTCCAAGAGGATGCACAAGGGTGCCTACACCCCTTAGCTTATGTATCTAAAAAATTTAACAACACCGAAAGGTTCTGGCCCATTTGGGACAAGGAAGCAGCCTCGATCCGACTAGCCCTCATCACCTGGCGCCATTGGCTAGAGGGGGCTTGGGTCCCCTTTGAAATCTGGACTGATCACAAAAACCTAGAAGTGCTCTGAAAGCCCCGGGTTCTCAATGCCAAGCAGTTCCGATGGGCTGAGTTTTTCTCTAAATTCCATTTCACCCTCCACCCACCACCACCCAAGTCTAATCATTTGGCGGACGCCCTTTCACGCCTGCCCCAGCATGACAGTAAAAGGTTGGAAGTGCAGGAGTCGTTCTTTACCCCGGCCCAATTGTCTGGAGTGGTGGTTACCTGCAAACAGAGTCAGCAGGCAAGTGCCCCCCAGCCCCTGGGTACTCCCTGGGAGGACCGCTTTGCAAAAGCCCTAACAGATCAAGAAAAGCAAATGTTGCAATCCCAGGGGGACTTGGTGCGTAAAGCTAATGACTGTTGGTACAAGGGAGAGAAACTTTTTGTGCCTGAAAGCATTCGGTTGGAGGTGTTGCAGTCTGTGCATGACTCAAAGCCAGCCGGGCATTTTGGATATGTTAAATTGCTACATCTGCTCCAGCGTAGTTTCTGGTGACCCCGCATGAAAAAGGACTTGTCTCTTTATATACAATCCTGTCCTGTCTGCAGCCTTTGTAAACCCAGGGGGGGAAAACCACCAGGACTGTTGCAACCACTACCAACCCCCGGTTGACCCTGGGAAGTCATTTCCATGGACTTCATTACGGATCTACCCCTCAGTAAGCACATGACTGTCATCTGGGTGGTAGTTGACTTGTTTTCCAAGCAAGCCCATTTTATCCCTTTCGCTGGGCTACCAACAGCAAAAGTGTTGGCAAGGGCTTTCCTGCAGCATGTCATAAGATTACATACTTTGCCAGCCAAAATAATATCCGACTGCGGCTCGCAATTTGTTTCTAAATTATGGACTGAACTGATGGCCCTATTGGGCATAGAGCGTGCCTTAAGCAACACCTATCATCTGGAGCCTGATGGGCAAACGGAACGGGTTAATCAAACCCTGGAACAATATTTGCGTTAATTCACCAACTTTCAACAGGATAATTGGGTAGATCTCTTACTCTTAGCTGAATTTGCTTACAATAACTCTTGGCATTCTTCTACTGGTGTTTCTCCATTCAGAGCAGCGCTTGGCTATGGTAGTCCCCCTTTGCCGTTTCTGAAACCTTCTGAGATGGCAGGAGATGCTGCAGAGTGGTGTAAGACTTTCCGTGATTCATGGCCATTGATTTGTGAAACTTTGGAGGCGGCTAAAGCAGAGTACAAAAAACAGGCTGATAAGAAAAGGGTGGTGGGTTGGGACCTTCAGCCTGGAAAGTATGTGTACCTGTCTAGAAAAAACCTGCGCCTACCCCAGTCCTCCAGAAAACTGGCTTGGAAATACATTGGCCATTTAAGATTATCCGATGTATCAATAAGGTCACTGTGCAGTTAGAGTTACCAAAGACTCTTAAAAATATTCATCCCATCTCTCATCAGCCTTCTCAAGCCAGTGTACCCTCCGAATAAATGGCGTACAGAACATCCTGCACCCCCCCCCCCGCTGACTGTGGACAACACTGAACATTATGAAATAGCTGATATCCTGGACTCTAAACTGATGCGTGGCCAACTCTACTATCTGGTCGAATGGGTTCATTTTGGTCCCCAACACAGAGAATGGGTGAAAGTCACAGATATACGAGCACCAGAACTTATCAGAAACTTTCACTCCCGCTTCCCAACGAAACCGGGAGGCCCTTCCTTCCCTTCCTCCTGAAGGGGCGGGGTGAATTTTGGGAGGGGCAGAGTGTCAGTAATGGCTCTTTGGTTCATGTTTCATACTGAGTCCATTGTTCTGTGTTCCCTATCTTGTCCCTGCTTCTGCGCTTGCGTAGGTATGCTAGCTGTAACGTGGGAGCTTCTCCGCTACTGCTCGGTGTTATCACAGTGGCCTTGAATGCAGGCTTTGGGCTATTCTTGAGTCTATGGGAATTTTCCAGTCCTGTGAAGCCGAGGGGGTGGGGGGAGTTGTCCCCCGACTATTAAGTAACCCTCCCGCCGGGAGTTTCCCGTGCGTGCGCTTGAAGATCATTTTCTAGTTGCACTTTGCATCACACCAGAACCATGCCTGAGCCGCACATCCCGCCATTCCTGACAAATAACCGTTTTGCTGTGGGTTTTAGCACTGTATTCCAATAAAACCTTTCTTAGCCTCAAGAATGCTTGGATCTACTTGCTTTTGAACCTGACAAGGAGGACGTCTGAGTTGGTGAGGCCTCTGGTATCAACGCGGAGGAGTTGAAGGACACAGCAGTTATCAGCCTGAGGGAGAGCTGGAGAGCATCTGGTTGCTTCAGAGAGATTCCAGCATGGCTCAGGTACCAGGCACCCAGTGGGTGGAAAAACGCATTTCAACCAATTATGATGTATGGGCGCTTCGCATGAAGCACTTTCTCAAGTGTGAGGGGCTGTGGCTGTATGTGAATGATCCCCCTGACCCAGTGCCAGTTGGCGATGTGCCCAAGGTGGAAAAAGCTTTGGCAAACATCATTTTGGCTGTTGGGGACGATCAACTGGTTCATATTTCACAAGCCACAACAGCAAAAAGTGCGTGGGACAGTTTACGGGCAGTTTATGTGCAGGGCACGGCTGGCTCTCTAATTGCCCTGACACACCGGCTTTATCACAAAGTCCAACTGCCGGATGAGCCTCTCAGAGTACACTTGAATGCCTTAACAGAGTGTTTTCACCAGCTGGAAGAGAGAGGCCCCAGGATCAAGTGTTTATAGTTCTCAGTTCGTTATCAGAGAGATACAATGTATTGATAATGTCATTAGAATCTGTGCCAGCAGACCAGCTTCAGATGAACTATGTTGTTGGCAGACTGCTGGAATTTGATAGCAGACTACAAGCTCCACATTCCTCAGCTGCTTGGCAAAATGCCCGGAGTGTGGAACCAGCTGGAACTAACAAGGCTAGCTGCCAGGAAATCACTGGGGAAATCACTTTTCCAGTCTTAAACTGCACTTTCCAGAGCGTTCTCTGTGTCTCCTCTCTGGAATGCAACCTCCTGAGTGTGTTAGCTCTTGACTGAGCTGGTTATGAGGTAAAGTTTGCTAATGAAATGTGTAAAATAATGAAGGGGGAAAAACAGGTTGCTAGTGTCGTGATGCGCGCAACGCTGGCTAGGCACGTTAGTGCCAAAGGGAGTTAGGGTACCCAAAGAAGACTGGAGTCTAGAACTTAGGTGCAAATACAAAGTGAATTTATTCACACTCTGCCTCCACCTATATACAGTTCTTAGTGTCAAAGTGCTCCGCTGCAATCAATCCAAGTGAAGAGGAAAAATCCACTGTACACTCTGTACATATATACAGCCTCTGGCCAATCAGCACACAGCTGATGCAATCCAGTGCAATGCTTAGTGTCAGGCTGGACTGCCTCAGACCGGTTATAGCCAGCCTCTTTGCAGTCACATGCTGTCAGTAGCTGTCACTCATTCTGACACTAGATCTAACACATCTAGGCCAGCCTTACCAATACCAGTGAATCACAACACTCCCCCTTAAGGCTGAGCCTTGATGTACAGTTTGTCTTTCAATTTACAAAACTGGTTTACATCCAAACATTTAGTAAAAGCATCTGCTAAATTTTCATTAGAGGTACAATGTATTAGTTTTACAAGACCACGTTCAACTGTATCTTTAACATTTCTATATCTGATGTTAATGTGTATATTTCTGACCTTTATACACTGAGTTTCAGCTAAATGTTGAGCGGCAGCATTGTCACAATACACATTGATTGGTACATCATATGTTATGTTGAAATCAGTTAACAATTGCAGAAACCATTCTATCTCTATACAGCATTGGCTTTTCTTATAGCACTGCCATCTGGCATGCGTTTCACTTTAAACATCCATTTGCACCCTTATTAACTTTTTTGTTACTTGGTGCCTTGGTTTTCTCAAACACTTTGTGTTCCACCAGTGAACTGTATTCCCTTTGCATAGCTTGAAACCATGCCTCTTTTTCTGCATTTGGCATTTGCAAGACCTCATTATAGCTTTGAGGCTCTTTGATATACACATGATTTATGTCAAAACCATACCTCACCGGTGGTATGCCTTTAGTGCTACGTGTAGACACTCTTTGTGGCACAGACTCACTTTCACCTTTTGAAGGAATTTGATCACCAGACATATCACCACTTTGTTCCTGTTTTACCTCAGGTTCTACTTTAACCATGGTTTTGTTACTTGCACCTTCAATGTCACTTGTACCAGGTAACTCAACTACCTCAGGAACCTTATTGGCATGAATCCTTTCCCAGTTCTCATGTTCACAAAAATTAGCAGACCTACTGTATGTTATTTTGTGATTGTTATCTGCAAACCTGTAACTCTTCATGCCTGACTGGTATCCTAGAAAGATTAACTTTTTTGCTTTGGGCTCTCCTTTCCTTCTACATTCCAGAGGTATATTAACCCATGCCTTTGCACCAAACACCCTTAGATAATCCAAACATGGAACTCTTTGGTATAACAACCTATATGGGATGTCATCCACAGAACGAGAATAGATGCGGTTACTCAGGTAACATGCATTCTTAATAGCTTCAGCCCAGTAAGCAATACCAAGATTTGCATCTTTTAACATGGAAAACATCATGGTTTGCAACACTCCCCCTTTTCTTTCTGCAAGGCCATTTTCAGTGGGGGTGCTTGGGTTCAAGACCCTGTGTTTGATTCCTTTCTGTTGCAACCAAGTCTTGAAAGCATTAGATGTAAATCCCCCCCCCATATCAGACTGTATGGCCACAACATTTCCAATTTGGTTTGTTATCCTTTTGTGCCAATACTTAATAGTGGGGAACACATCTGACTTGTGCTTTATTACATAAAGCCAGGAAAAATGGGAGTGGTCATCAGTGATAATTAATGCAAACCTGTTACCAGAATGACTGTTTGGATAAGGCCCCACCTACTGTTTCAGCCTGCCTACTGCACACACTTTGTTTGCTTAATCACTTTACATACATTATTAGCAAACACCACCTCAAAACCAGCTTTATCAAGGCACACCACACTCAGCAAGTTTTGTTTAAGAGCAGGCACACAGAGAACCCCATTCAACATATAGCCCAAGCTTACGGGCCCTAGTAATTAATACATTGACAACTTACATAGGGGAAGATGTTGGAGACTTGGATCCAGACTTTGACCTGATTTATAGAGTAAACTCAGCTTATGCCAAGAGAAAGCAATTACCCAGAGATGTGATTGTTCAATTTGTGACTACAAAAATGAAGGAAGACGTTTTCAAGAAGCAATTTACACAACCGTTGGAAATTAATGGAAAAAAAATAATAATTCTGAGAGAAATTCCGAGATCGATCTTACAAGACAGAAAGAAATTCAAGAAATTAACAGACAGACTAAAAGAAATGAGCATCAGGTTTAGATGGGAGATTCCATATGGATTATCATTTGTTTACAATTCAGTGAGATTTACCCTCAAAACGGAAGGAGATATATACAGATTTAAAGAGAACAACTTTGATGACTTTAAAGACATTTAATTCAAAACAACTATGGATTACAAATTTTTATCTTGGAATGTAAATGGACTAAATTCACCAAACAAAAGAAGATTAGTGAGTCATTGGCTAGAGAAACAAAAATGTAACATAATTTGTCTACAAGAAACACATATCAGAAAACAAGATAATAAATATTTGATTAATAAAAAATTGGGAGAAGAATTTCATTCCTCAGCAATCAATAAGAAAAAAAGAACAGTGATATACATTGCAAAAGAATTGAAACCTAAACAAATCTTCTCAGACAAAGAAGGAAGATATGTTGGCGTGGAAATAACGATGAATAGAAAAAAGACATTGCTTGTAAATATATATGCACCCAATGGTGCGAAAGAGACTTTTTTAGAGATTTGACTAAAGAGTTGGACTGTTTAAATTATGATCAAATAGTTCTTGCAGGAGACTTTAATGGTACAGTGAATAATGTATTGGACAGAAAATCCAAAGCAACTGGAGAGACGGTTGGAAAGTTGCCAAAAAAAATTTTTCAGCTAATGAAGCAAGAGAAACTAGAAGATGTTTGGAGGAAGTGGAACCCCAAGACAAAGGATTATACGTTTTATTCTAATAGACATAACTCCTTTTCCAGAATTGATATGATTTGGATGTCAGAGGAGATGGCGCAAAAAACCTACAAAATACAAATCTTACCGAAAACTAATTCAGACCACAACCCCTTACTTTGGATATCTAAAGAAAAGCCTAAACAATTATATTGGAGAATTAATGAGGACTTATTGGATCAAAAATTAATTAATGAAACTCTGAAAAAAGAGACAAAAAGCTTCTTTGAACTGAATTTAAACAAAGGTACGGATATACAAGTTGTATGGGATACATACAAAGCGGTAATGAGAGGCTTGCTTATCTCTCTGAACTCTAAAGATAAAAAACAAAGGATGCAACAACAAAAGGACCTTCATGAAAAAATTCGGCAAAAGGAAAAGGAACTAAAGAAAAGACCAGGGAAGAAAAAGATTATTAAAGAGATCCACTTTCTACAGGATCAATTGAATGTTCTACTCAACAGAGAACTATACTGGAACCTGAAGAAACTACAGCAAAAAGCATTTGAGGATGCAAATAAACCAGGAAAATTTTTATCGTGGCAATTGAAAAATAAAAAAGAAAGGAATTTTATAAATAAGATGATTGAAGATGGAAAGGATGTTATGAATTTGAATGGCATAAAAAGAGTCTTCTTTAAATACTACGCCAAACTGTTTAAAAAGAAAGGAGTTGATCAACAGAAAATTAAGAAATATTTGGAGACTATCGAAGTTCCAGAGCTGGGAAAACAAATTAAAGAGTTATTAAATGGTTTAGTAACGAAGGAAGAAGTCACAATGGCGATAGAAGATGCAAAGTTGGGGAAAGCTCCAGGTCCAGATGGCTTCACTGCAAAGTTCTACAAGAAATTTAAAGAGGAGCTAACCCCTATCTTAGTACTTCTGTCGAATGAGATAAGAAAGACTAAACGGATCCCAGATTCATGGAAAGAAGCAAATATTTCATTGATACCCAAAGAAGGTTTGGATTTAACTCATGTCAAGAATTATAGACCAATATCGCTATTAAACAATGATTATAAATTATTTGCAAAAATAATTTCGGAAAGACTGAAAAAACATCTGAAAGATACTATAGCGGAAGAACAAGCTGGTTTCTTACCAAATAGACAAATCAGAGACAATTTAAGAGTGGTGATTGATGCAATTGAATACTATGACAAACATCCAGAAAAAGAAGTTGGATTCCTCTTCCTTGATGCGGAAAAAGCTTTTGATAATTTAAATTGGGAATTTATGCTGCAAGTTATTGAAAAAATGGATATAGGACAGTCTTTTTTAAACATGATTGTGGCAATTTATTCAGAACAAAAAGCGACTTTGAATATAAATAAAGAACAGATTTCTTCCAAGTCCAAAAGGGAACACGTCAAGGCTGCCCGCTATCCCCGTTGTTGTTTATTTGGATATTGGAAATATTATTGACAGCGATAAGAAAAGATAACAGCATTGAAGGACTTACAGTGAAAGGTTTTGCATATAAATACAGGGCATTTGCAGATGACGTAATGTTTATGATTCAGGATCCAATTGAGAAAATACCACAATTGATGGATAAAATTGAAGAATTTGGTTCAGTTGCGGGATTCTATGTTAATAAAAGTAAAACCAAGGTGATGTGCAAAAATATGACGAAGCAAAGGCAAACAGAACTACAAGAGAAAATTCAATGTGAAGTAGTTACAAAGACTAAATATTTAGGAATTGAATTAACCATGAAAAATATTGATCTGTTTAAAAATAATTATGAAAAGGTGTGGTACAAGATTCAGCAAGACATGAAGAAATGGGACACGTTGAATTTATCACTATTGGGAAGAATTGCAACTGTAAAAATGAATGTCTTACCGCGTTTGATGTTCTTATTTCAGACTATTCCAATATTAAAACAAAGGAAAGTATTGGATACGTGGCAGAAAGAATTATCCAAATTTGTATGGGCAGGAAGAAAGCCAAGGATTAAAATGAAAATCTTATGTGATGCAAAAGAAAGAGGAGGTCTACAATTACCAAATCTAAGACTGTATTATGATGCCGTCTGTTTAACATGGTTGGAACAGTGGATTAATCTTGAGGATAAGAAGTTATTGGCTTTAGAAGGGCATGACAACAAGTTTGGATGGCACGCATACTTATGGTATGGAAAAGTAAAAATGGACAAATTCTTCAAACACCACTTTATAAGACAATCACTGTTCGAGACTTGGATGAGATATAGAAAATTCTTCTCAGAAGAAAGACCACTTTGGATAGTACCAGCAGAAGTGATTAATCCATATTCAAGAAATCAAGGGTTAGATTGGCTACCTTATAAAAGTCTTTTAAAATTAGAAGGGAAAAATTTTGTGTTAAAAGATAGATTTGATGTGGAATTTGAATATGATTGGTTGAAGTATAGACAGATTCATGACTTATTTAAGACCGATAAAAGAGAACATGGTTTTAGAGAAAATAATATGGAAATTGAAACTGTATGGCTTGAAAAGGGGAAAAAAATGATTTCTAAACTGTACAAGGTTTTATTGAAATGGTATATTGAGGATGAAATTGTAAAAGAGCAAATGATAAAATGGGCAGTAAATGTTAATAATGAGATATTAATGACATCTTGGGAATATTTGTGGAAAAGGTCAATGAAAATTTCAACTTGTGTAAATGTTAAAGAGAATTGCTATAAAATGATGTATAGATGGTATATGACGCCTAAAAAAATTGCTATTATAAATGAAAGTATGTCTAACAAATGTTGGAAATGTAAGAAACATGAAGGGTCTTTTTATCATATGTGGTGGACATGCGATAAAGCAGTATGTTATTGGACTAAGATCCACAATGAGATACAAAAAATTCTGAAATGTACTTTTAAGAAAGACCCACAGATGTTATTGCTAGGTCTTAAAATGGAAGAAATAAATGTAGCCAAGAGAACACTATTATGGCACTTGATTACATCAGCTAGACTGACTTTTGCTCAATGTTGGAAAAAAGATAAAGTACCTGAAACATGGGAATGGATTAAAAAGACGTCGTTTATGGCAGAAATGGACAAACTAACAAGAAAGTTAAACAACGAAGAAGATGAAACTTTTTTTGAAGACTGGAAAGACTTTCAAGAATATCTGTTGAAAAATTGGGATATTAAACGTGGTTTGATTTGTTTTGATAGTTATTAAGAAGAAAATGAAAGAGAGTTAGTTTTTTGAATTGTTACCATTAGTAAGAATATAAATTTAGAAGTAATTGTAATAGAATAAGAGAGACATTAATGGGGTTGGAGCAGTGTGGGAAGCCTTGTTTGGGGGGAGAGGGAGTAAGAAAAATGGATATGTAGTGATTTGTTTAAATTGTATGAACATGTGATATATCCAATAAAAAACTGTATTAATAAAAAAAAAAAAACATATAGCCCAAGCTAGAAAGATATACATCTCCCTCAGCAGTTACTTTGGACAGTGTCCCATCCACCAAACATACAGAAGACAGGGAAGGTTTTCTTCTATTTAATAGCATACTTTCCTTTCTGCAGTAGGTTAAAGAAGCACCTGAATCCAATAGCCAGTCCATGGTATCTGCCTCATCCTGCAGCACCACAGATGCCTGGTGACAATGGAAATCACTTAGCACCCGGTCTGCATTGATATCAGTATGTTTCACCCATTCCCTGTGTTGCGGGCCAAAATGCACCCACTCAACCAAATAGTACAACTGGCCACGTTTAAGCTTAGAGTCCAGGATAGTGGAGATTTCATAGTGCTCCTCCCCATCCACCAAGATGGGTGGCAGTACTGGGATCTCAGGATGCCATCGATTAGGTGGTTGACTTCTCTTGAGCAAACTGAAATGAAAGATTGGATGTATATGTTTAAGACTCTTGGGTAATTCTAATTCCACAGTCCCTGGATTAATCAGCCTATGGATTTTAAAGGGTCCGATGTACTTCCATGTTAGTTTCCGTGACTGTTGGGGAATCTTTCAGTTTTTAGTTGAGACATACACATATTCTCCAGGCTGCAGATCCCAACCCTCCACCCTTCTTCTGTCAGTCTGGGCTTTATAGGCTGCCTTAGCTGCCTCCTGCGCTTCGCAAATCCCCAGCCAAGAGTCTTTGAGCTTTTTACACCAGTCAGCAGCTTCCCCTTCCGTCCCAGGGTTGGAACTGAGGAAGGTCAAGGAAGGGCTGTCATATCCCAAAGCTGCTTTAAAAGGAGAGACCCCCGTTGAGGAATGCCATGTATTATTGTAAGCAAACTCTGCCAACGGAAGGAGATCAGTCCAGTCACTTTGTTGGAAATTAGTAAAACAACGGAAATAATTTGATTCACCCTCTCTGTTTGCCCATCCGTTTCTGGGTGGTAAGCACTACTCAGAGCCCTCTCTATTCCCATTAGAGTCATCAGTTCTTCCCAAAATTTGGAAACAAATTGCGTTCCACGGTTGGAAATTATTTTAATCAGCAGCGTGTGTAAACTTACAATGTGGTGTAGGAATGCTTTCGCCAGTGAGCGGGCTGTGGGCAACCCTGGGAAAGGGATGAAATCTGCTTGTTTAGTGAACAAGTCCACAACTATCCAAATGACAGTCATTTGTTTACTAGGAGGCAAGTCTGTGATGAAGTCCATTGCTATGACTTCCCAGGGCCTCCGGGGTGTTGGCAACGGCTGCAGGAGACCCGGGGGCTTTCCCACCCTTGATTTGCACGTATTACACGTTTGGCAGGATTGTACAAAGACCGATAAGTCTTTTCTCATCTTCGGCCACCAAAACCGCCGTTGCAGCGATGCAAGGACTTAACAAAATCAAAGTGACCTGCCAGCTTGGTTCTGTGAGCTGCTTGTAACACTTC
Organism: Gekko gecko; assembly: GCA_029375565.1. NCBI lineage: Eukaryota > Metazoa > Chordata > Lepidosauria > Squamata > Gekkonidae > Gekko > Gekko gecko. Next base: position 91,117,203 of record JAPDNY010000003.1, read on the forward strand.
TCCTCTTAAGTCATCTGGAACAAACAGTTTGTTGCCTTTATACCAACAACTGTTATGATGGCGCTCTAAAGTCCCCCTCGACTGTAGGTCCTGCATTTCCACATCAGTTAGGACTTTTGCAAATTTCTCCTCCCTCAGAGTTTCACCAGGTGGCTGGGGTAGTCCCCTGGGCTCTTGCTTGCGAGTTACTGCCGCACCGCTCAATTGGGATGGTGTAAAAAAAGATTCACGGACTTCCACCCTCCTGCTGTCATGCTAGGGAAGGCGGGAGAGTGCATCTGCCAGAGAATTGGACTGGCCAGGGAAATGGTGCAGGGTGAACTGGAATTTGGAGAAGAATTCAGCCCATCGGAACTGCTTAGCATTGAGGTTCCGGGGTTTTCAAAGGACCTCGAGGTTTTTGTGATCAGTCCAGACCTCAAAGGGAACCCGGGCCCCTTCTAGCCAATGCCTCCATGTGGCAAGGGCCAACCGGATAGCCCCTGCTTCCTTATCCCACACGGGCCAATTTTTTTCAGTGTCATTGACCTTATGTGCGGGACACATAAGCCAGGGGATGGAGTTGGCAATCAGAGCCTTCCTGTAGAATCACCCCCCCATAGCGGTATCAGAGGTGTCCACTTGAATCACAATTTTTTTTGTTTCATCGGGGTGCGCTAGCACCGGTTCTGTGGTAAACAGAGCTTTTAGTTGCTCAAACGCCTCTTGACACTTGGGGTTCCAATCTAACCGTGCCCCAGGTTTCGTGGCCCCTACCCCTTTTCCTTTAGTTTTTAAGAGATCGGTTAGAGGTAGGCTGACTTGGACAAAGTGGGGCAAGAAATGGCGGTAGAAATTCGCGAAACCGAGAAAACTCTGGAGCTGCTTACAAGTTTTGGGGGGTTCCCAGTTCAGTACATCCTACATCTTTTTGGGTCCATCTCGAGCTCCTTTGGGGATATACGGTCCCCCAGAAAGTCAATACATGTGCAGTGGAACTCGCATTTGGAGAGCTTAATGAACAGTTTATGCTTGAGCAGTGTCTGGAGCACCTCCCTCACCAGCTGAATGTGGGATTCCAAATTGGGAGAGTATAGCAAGATATCATCCAAGTAAACGACCACCCCTTTGAAGAGGTGTTTATGCAGCACCTCATTTATCAAGTTCATAAATACTCCCGGAGTCCCCTGGATCCCGAATGGCATCACCCTGTATTCGAACTGTCCTAAGGGAGTATTGAATGCAGTCTTGTATTCACCTCCTTGCCGGATGCATACCCGGAAGTAAGCATCCCTCAAGTCTAGTTTAGAGAACACCTTGCCTTTGGCCACCTCTGCCAAGAGGTCCTTAATGAGTGGAATGGGATATGCGTTGGTTGCTGAGACAGCATTCAATCCTTCGTGGTCCGTGCACAACCAGAGTCCCCCATCTTTCTTTTTGCAGAAGAGGACCGGGGCTGCAAATGGGGAAGACGCTGGTCTAATAAACCCTCTAGCAAGATTTTTGTCAATAAACTTCTGCAACTCTTCCTTTTCCATGGGGTTCATAGCGTAAATCTTTCCTTTGGGCATCTTGTGCCCCAGAAGCAACTCGATTGCACAGTCTGACTTGCGGTATTTCACTGGAAGCCAGTGTAGCTGGTGCAGCAAAGTTTGTACATGCTGGATCAGCTGGAGTTTCCAGGTCAATCTCAAGGGAAGGCTAGCATAGAGCGAGTTACAGTAGTCTAATCTGGAGGTGACCGTTGCATGGATTACTGTGGCTAGATCAGGGCATGACGGGAAAGAGGCTAATTGCCATGCTTGGCATAGATGGAAAAATGCCAGTCTGGCAATATTCATGACCTGGGCCTCATAGTTAAGGAGGCATCCAGAACCACACCTAAGCTCCTGAAGGACCGTGCCAGTGTTAGTGGCACCCTGTCAAGGATGGGAAGTCTATGCCCCAGCCCCGCCACACACCCCTGCCACAGAACCTTCATCTTCATTGGATTCAGACTCAGCCTACTTTGTTTTAACCGTCCCACCACCACCTTCAAACTCTTGGCTAGATTATGTGGGGTGGTACCTAGGCAGCCATCCAGTAGCAGACATAGCTGTGTGTCATCAGTGTATTGATGGCATCCCAACCCAAAGCTCTGCACCAACTGGACAAGGGAGTGTATATAGATGTTGAATAATATCGGGGAGAGGACAGTCCCCTGAGGAACCCCACACGTTAAGTGGTACCTAGTTGACATCCTCTCTCCCAGCACCACCCTCTGTCCCCAACACTGGAGGAAGGAGGAAAGCCACTCTAAGACTACCCCCCAAATGCCTACATTGGCAAGGCAGTGAGTCAGAAGATCATAACCAACTGTGTCAAACGCTGCTGTGAGGTCAAGCAACAACAGCAGTGCTGACCTGCCTCCATCCAGCTGTCTGCGGAGATCTTCTGTCAGGGTGACCAGCACAGTCTCCATCCCATGGCCAGGGCAGAAACTGGACTGGAATGGATCCAATGCTGGTGTGTCATCCAGGAAATTCTTGAGCTGAGTGGTAATTAGCTGGATCCATAGGATACAAAGATGTTTTTTTCAAGAGCGGTACTACCACTGCATAGTATTATATTATAGATGCATGGTAACAGCCAGCCAAGTGATTTGTTTTGCTATGATATTTGGTTCAGATCAGGGTCATATGGAATCTTCATCTGTGGGCCCATGGTGGTTCTTGGCAGCCTTGGGATCAGATGCCAGCAAACATGAAGGGACTGGTGACACTGTAGCATGAAATGTACATCTCTGGGCAGACATAGCTGAGGCTAACTGGCATGGGCAGGCAATCAAGGGAAAAGTAAGAGACAGAGAGTGAAGCCCTAGGGGAGGGAGAGGCTGGCCATACATAGCACAACAATTCTGACTCCATTGTGATAGCCCATGCACAAGAGTTAGTGGACACCCTGAGCACAGGTAGGCATCTTCTTGTATGTGAAATCAACAATATTCACTATGCTCAACAATAGTGAGGAAACCTCCAATAGAGACTGCCTTCCCCTCATCCCCTCACTGTCACCCACAGCTCACCTGCAGCATCCCCATACTTTCCCCCTCCACACAGACTAACTGAGGTAAGGCTTGGGCACTGGGCAATTGTATCAGTTAAGCACAGCCTGCTTACCTGCTGGACCTGTCTGCTCTGAAATGTGTGCCATCCCTAGCTAAGAGGAAGGCTCTTGAAGTGGTGGCAGGCAGGACAATTACGATTCCCATCCCATCCATCCTTCCCCACCTGTACAGCAATAATGGGGTACAATTGTACAATGTAGGTAATGATTTATTTATTTTTAGCTGAACTGCAGGGTGACTTGGACTTATTATTGGCAAGTGGGTGCCACTTCTTGTGGCAGGATTAGTGTGTTATGGGCTTCAAGTTAATTAAAGTGGCAAGCACCCCAAAACATCTACGGATTGGGGGGAACTAGCCAAGTAAACGTTGAGGGTTCACCAGCTTCAGGGGCTGAAGAGGGAACTCTTGTGTTGAGTATCATCACTGAAACGAGCAGAGTCGCCAGGGTAGGGGAACGGTGTTCATGAACAGCATTTCTAGGGATGCTTTGCTGCACAGGCATGGAAAAGTGAAGAGCAGCTATATTATTAGTCCATGCTTTGTGGAATTACCCAAATGTCGAAAAACTTCTAAGAATATATTTTAATATGAGAGAGATGAATTACTTACAGTTCTTCTGTTTGAAACATTTCAATGAACGTTCATTAAATTACATTTGTTGTTTGGCACTCTTATGTTGGGGGTGTGGGAGCAACCATACATACACACAGGGCTATTTTGGGGCAGGAACGCACCCAAGTTGGCCATGCCCAGCAGGAACTCATTAGCATAACAGGCCACACCCAACAGCAGAAACTCATTAGGATTGGCTACATTGGGAGGGGTGGCCTAACATGCAAAGGAGTTCCTGCTCCAAAAGAAGCCCTGGGGTTTTGACAACAAACAAGGTAAACAGAATAAGAAGCAAAAGGTGGGTGTGGCTGATAACCACACTTCTGGTAACATGGGGATGTGGCCTAATATGCTAATGAATTCCTTCTGTTGGGCATGGCCTATTATGCTACTGAGTTCCTGCTGGGCTTTTTCTACAAAAAAAGCCCTGCGTACACATGTGTAGAAGTTCCTTGGTGTCTATTACATGCAAGCTGTACCCAATTAAATTGCTTACAAAAAAACAGAATGGAAAGTTAATTATTAGTATAAATCACATAATATATTATTCCCAGGATCAACAAAGGTACTACCTTGATGATTTCCCAGGTGACAAGAAGTGGCTTTAAAAACCTAATTGCCGGCTCACAGACACTGAAAACAGGAATCCACTGGCTATACTTCAGGTAGGTTTGCCAGTTCTCGGCAACAAATTGATTGTGGCTGTCCGTGCAGGACCTGATACCGAGACAGGTCAAATCCAGGTTAGGATCATAAACCAACATTATTTTGAGCTATGTAAAATTCATGCCAGTTTACAATTTCAGAATGATTAGCCTTCTCAAGTCCGGATTCCCAGAGGATCTGCTTTCGGTACAAAAAACAGGCTGAAAAATGCATAGCAAGTCTGTTCATTCTGATGAAATACAGTTTAAATGTACGTGTGTGTTAGGCTTAAATGATCATAACCAAATCATCTACCAATCAAATTATTCTTTCACTCTTTCAGTAGCTACAGCCAGTCTTTTAACCTTGGGAAACCCTGAAGCCTTGGTCTTGAGTTATAGGTACTAATATTACATCCTCTGTAGTTCACCATGCTGCCAAACAGAAAAGGCAGCTCAATTGCTATAGACCTTTATGATGAACTTGTCTATATGTTTAGGAAAGATTTTCCAGATTTCATATTCAAATGAAGCCAAACCATTAGTTTGTCTAATTTGGGGGTGAATAAGGTGTAAGAATTAGGAGGCAATAAGGGCAAGTAATCAAGACTGGAGAGTCCTATGCAGGGTAGGAATAGAGACCAGGAGCAAAGTCAGAAGTGCTCTCTCCTGGCTGCGATATAGCACTCCCGCTTGCCAAAATGCTTCGAGTTCACCTGTGGTGTGTGCTGTTTCTCCCACTGCTTTTTAACAGACTGTCAGCTGCATAGACAACCTGTTTACCTTTAAAAGTATAGATTGACCCTTAGAAATCAAGGAGAAGAAAATGCCCATATTCCAGTGTGTGTGCGTGTGTGTGAGAAGTGTCGTCAAGTCACTTCTGATTTATGGCAGCCTTACAAAGCGTCTTTCCAAAGGTATGGAATTCACTGCCACAGGAGGTAGTGGCAGCTGCAAGCATGGACAGTTTCAAGAGGGAATTAAATAAACATATGGAGCAGAAGTCCATCAGTGGCTATTAGCCACAGGGTATAGATGGGAACTCTCAGTCTGGGGCAGGTGATGCACTCTATTCTTGGTGCTGGAGGGGGCAGCAGTGGGAGGGCTTCTATTGTCCTGGCCCCACTGCTGGACCTCCTGATGGCACCTGGTATATTTTGGCCGCTGTGTGACAGAGTGTTGGACTAGATGGGCCATTGGCCTGATTCAACATTGGCTTCTCTTATGTTCTTATGTTCTAGGTTTTATCATTAACAGCCTTGCTCAGGTCTTGCAAACTGAGGCCCTTTGTGGCTTCCTTTATTCAGTTGATCCATCTCATGACAGGTTTTCCACTTTTCCTGCTGCCTTCAACATTTCCTAACATTATTGTGTTTTCCAGTGATTCTTGTCTTCTCATAATGGAACCAAAGTACAACAGCCTCAGTTTAGTTATTTTAGCTTCTACGGAGAGTTCAGACTTGATTTGATCTAGAACCCACTGATTTGTCGTTTTGGCGATCCACAGTAACTGTAAAACTCTCCTCCGACACCCCATTTCAAATACATCAACTTTCTTCCCATTAGCTGTCTTCATTGTTCAGTGTTCACACTCATACATAGTAAGGTTTTTGTCCCCCAGTGGCATATCTTTACACAAAGATTGTGGTCATACACGTGAGATAACGTGGGGGGGAAGTGAAGCTATTTGCTCCGTAGAAATTTGACCTGCAGTTGTGCAATCACACAGTCCCTGGGAGCTGAATCGGGGGGGGGGTTGGCCATGTGTTTCCAGTGCACTTCAATAGGGGATCGATGATTTGCATCTTCGCACTCAGTGCTCCCTGTGCAGTGTGCAATGATGTGCATACTGAAATGGCGGGGAAACAACAGCATGGAGTCAGGATAGCCCGATCAGACCATCCCAATGCCATGATAGCGCACTGACGTGATCACATAGGGGAACGTCTGTTCCTGGCCCGTAGCAACCTGTTTGCTACCGGACTTTCTCTGGTGTCTTTTTACTCCGCTTCTGCGGTGGAGCAAAACGGGTTGCTGATCGTGCCCTTTTAATCTGCCCGGCATTCATGTTAATGGCAGGGCTAATTGTGTGTGTGGTTGCAGCCTGAAGAATCTTTTCTAGCCCCTTCATGGCTGCCCTTCCCAGTCTCCATCTCCATCTCCTTCTGATTTCTTAGATGCTGTCTCCCTTTTGTTTGATGATGGAGCAAAGGCATAGAAAATCTTGAACGATTTCAATGTCTTCATTGTTATCCTTAAAGTTGTGTAATTCCCCAGTAGTCATTACTTCTGTCTTCTTGATGTTCAGCTGTAATCTTGCTTTGTCACTTTTTGCTTTAACCTTCAGCAGTAGTCATTTCTCATTTTCACTATTTTCTGCCGGTACCATGGTGTCGTCTGCATATCTCAAACTGATAATGTTCTTTCTGCCAGTTTTCACTTCACCTGCATCTAATCCAGCTTTCCTTATGATATGTTCTGCATATAGATTGAAGAGATATGGAGATACATACATCCTCTTCTCACACTTTTGTCAATTGCAAACCATTCTGTTTCTCCATATTCTGTCCTAACAGTAGCTTCTTGTCCAGAATATAGGCTATACATCAAAACAGTCAGATGCTGTGGCACACCTATTTCTTTTAAAACCAACCATAGCTTTTCATGATCCTCCACACAGTCAAAGGCTTTGCTGTAATCTATTAAACACAAGCTGACTTTTTTCTGATATTCTCTTGTATGATCCCATGTAAATTTGCAATATGATCATTTGTGCCTCTTCCTTTTCTGAATCCAGCTTGAACATCTGGTATTTCTTGTTCCATATATGCTAACAGTCTTCATTGTTAGATTTTGAACACACTTTACTTGTGTGAGAAATTAATACAATGGCAGTATTTGACGTCTCCTTTTTTGAGGGCTAACCTGTTCCATTTATTTTGAACCACATGAAGATTGCATCTATCATTATTAGACAAAAATTATCTTAGACATGTATTCAAAAAAGGTGGAATGTTTATCAATCTGTCAAATATATTTTTTCCTGCACTCATGGGTCTCTCTTCCACATGCTATCCTCATAACAATATAAAAATATAATTAGTTTTAATTTTCAATGGAATATAATGTATTTGAAAGATAATAGAATAACAGAAAGAATCGTCAAATTATTTAATGCAGTAAATAATAATATCAGAAAATAATAATATGATTGCATTAAATCGTATTTTTGCATTACCTGTTTCTAGTAATGGGATATATTACTATATGTTACTAGGGCAGTGATGATAATGGTATAAATAAACTTGGGTTTTTAAAATTGTCCTCACATAAAAGCAATACTGAATGAAATTCTAAGAAAAAAATATTTCTACCTTTGTCAGGAAAACCTCAGAAGGAAATTCCACATACAACTCGAGCCTGCCATGAAGGATGGCTAAAGGAAATGGTTCTGCTGTAACTGAGTTTGTGCTTCTAGGATTGACAAAGAATCCACAAATGCAGCTGCCTCTTTTTGTGATGTTTCTGTTCATTTATGTCATCACTGTAATAGGGAATCTCGGGATGATTGTGTTAATTTGCACTCAGTCCCAGCTTCACAACCCCATGTATTTTTTCCTGGGAAACTTGTCATTCCTTGACCTCTGCAACTCCTCAGTCATTGTTCCCAAAATGCTGGCTGGCTTTGTAGCTGAGAGTAAGAGGATTTCGTACAATGCCTGTGCCCTCCAGCTATATTTATTTATCTTATTTTCAGATATAGAGTGTATTTTGTTAGGTCTAATGGCGTATGACCGATATATGGCTATCTGTAATCCACTGCTCTACACAGTCACTATGTCCAGGAAGGTCTGCAAACAACTGATGGGTGTAGTATACATTATAGGAACAGTGGATTCAATTGCATATACCTACTGCACATTCCGACTTTCATTCTGCAGCTCTAACATCATCAATCATTTCTTCTGTGACATCCCTCCCCTGCTCAAGCTGTCGTGTTCTGATACCTATTTGAGTGAGATTGTGATGTTCATCTTTGTTGCCTATGTTGAAGCAGGCAGCATTGGAATGATTCTACTTTCTTATACATACATCTTGAGCACCATTCTGAGAATGCGCTCTGCTGAAAGCAGGCATAAAGCCTTTTCCACTTGTGCCTCCCATCTGACAGCTGTAGGGATATTCCACGGGACAGTACTCTTCATGTATCTTCGACCCAGTTCCAGCTATTCAATGGACCAAGACAAATGGGCCTCAGTTTTCTATACAATAATAATCCCCATGCTCAACCCTCTGATCTATAGTCTCAGAAATAAAGATGTGAAACATGCCCTTATTAAAACTCTTGGTAAGACGGGCCTTTTGAAGGGAAATGACATAGTTTCAAAATAGTCAATGTACACAGAAAGAACAAAAGCATGTGTGGAAAATATATAATTGTACATAGTTATAAAACTCAGGTTTTCTGAGTATACCTCACAGATGAATCCCATAATTTCCAAATATAAGATCAGGAATGGAACTTATGTTGCCTAGAAAGTTAGTGCATCCACCATTCCCTTTGATGGGCAGCTGCAGAAAACCACTTGGCAAGTACTAGAACACATTAATTTCTCAAAGCGTTAACTCTGAAACCCAACAGGCCTGGCTAGCCTGGTGTGCCCTACGTGTGCCCTGTTGCAGTCCCCAGAATCTTCAACAGCAGAAGTGGGTGCCATGGCTGATGCACCTGGATTCTTTCTCAGATATCAAATGGAGAAGGGTTTACAGAGATAGAAAGTTGGAAAACTCTTTTCTTGTTGTATGATTTGTACAATAATCTTGCTCTTTTTGCTGTTTTTCCTGAACTTGCAAGATAACATTTTTTTGTTATTTATATGCCATCATAAGAATGTTTGGTTATACAGCAATGTAAAAATAACTAGAACCAATAAATAGATAAATGAAATCATTCGCTTTTGCCAATGAGCAGAAATTAAATGTATGTACATTTCTCATCCAGCAAATAATAAACATATTTGGTGAGGGCACATTTAAGTCTCAATGATTTTAAAAGAACTGAACATCTTGAAACAAAATGCACGGGCCTGAAGTCTGGACCTCTCAATGGATTTGTATTTGTTTTTCATGCTTTTGCAATTTCATTTAGATCATTGCTGCTATTTTGATCACAAAGAATAAGAATCCAAAGAAAGATAAACAGAAGCATTTTAGGGGGAAAAACTGGGATACAGAAATAGAATTCTATAGCAGGGAAAACCAATGTAAATAATTCAAAAGTTCATGTAGTCCTTTTGCTGTCTAAAAAAATATTGCTTCATAAATCTTTTTCTGTCTGCCAAGATTAGATCTATCTTTATGCAGACTACACATGATGTTTTGGATCTGATTCTGTGATTGGATCAGACCCCTCGATGTATAATTTACAGTGCAACCTAAACAGATTTGTACCCTTGTTCATCCATTGAAGTCAATGGACTTAGATGGGTGTGTCTGCTTGGGAGTGCATGTGGAACCCTACCAGGACTGAGGGCAGGGTGGGCAGGATGAATGTTTCTAATTCTTCATCTACACAGGGGTGGACTGGACAGTGAAGTTACCGTGAACTTCCCTGGTTGGCTGCTGCCTTGAATCAGCTGCTTGGGGAAGCGCTTGGTCCCCTGCACCAATGCAGACGTAGCACATCCAGAGGAAACTGTTCAAATCCAATCTTAAGCATGTCTACTCAGTAGTAAATCCCATTGATTGCAATGGGACCTACTCCTGTATAAGCACATACAGGATTGCCACCAGAGTGCTTTTGAAAAAAAGAAGAAGAAAGAATGCTTGGGCTGCCAGATCTTCCTCAGCAGCAGCAAGCAGTAGCCCTTGCCACCGCTCCACCACATTGCTAATGCAGCCAGGCAGCAGAGGGCCAGAGCCTTCCCACTGCTCCCTACAGTGGTTGCCTCCCCACTGCAGCAAGGCACAGCCCCAGGTGCCATACCAGTGTTTTTTCAGCCAGCAGCCAAGTACTCAGTCAGCCAGAAATCACAGGCAAGGAGAAATGGAAAAGTGGACCTCGCCCTTTGAGGTCTGTGTGTGTGTGTGTGTGTGTTTGTTTTTTGTTTTGCCAAATTGCTCCTACCTCCAGGACCCACAAGCAGGATTGCCATCAGGTCCCTGCCCAAGGAGTAGGGTTGCCAGACCCCCGGTCCCAGCAGGGGTTTCCCCACTTGGGGGGCTCCTTCCAGCTGTCAGCCATCTGGCCGGCGGGGGGAAACCCCTCCCCCAAGGGTGACCACCCGGCCACCACTCTGAGTCCTGCAAGTTTAAAAATTATTATATATTTTTATTTAATTTCCCCTACTTAGGAAGGGGAGGACAAGGGGAATGGGGTAAGACATATGGGAAAAGGTTTCCATCAGGCTTATATAATAGCTGTTAGAAAACATATAATTTTAAACCTTTGCTTCCAGTCTTTTTTCATTTATATAATTTCTAATGACACTTAATCAAATCCTTTAAGTCTTCTATTACGATTTTAAAAAATATTTTATTTAATTTTTAGAAGTAATAGACACACACGTAAACACAAAGACAAAACCAACATAATCATTAACATAAATAATGTATCCTATATACAGCAGTTGTCAAGTAACCCTGCCATAGGGGGGTGGAGGGAGGCATCCTTTCAGCTGTTGGAATGTGGGAGTAAAGACGCCTCTGGTCTCTCACTGATTTAGTGTTGGCTGTTCTGTTTCTTATCCCTTTGCCTGACCTTGGGTCTCATGTCGCTGCCATCCTGGTGCTGAGAAAGTACTGGTCTGGATTGTTTTCTTGAGCTTATTAGTTGGTAGTTTCGCACATGCGCGCAAAGTATCCATTGGCTTAGGTAGTGGGGGGGTTAGTTTGAATGGGCTATATCTTGGGATGCTTTCTGTTGAACTTTGCCCAGGTGTCTCTACCCCTAATGGACCTTCTCAAAACAAAGGGGAAAGGTATAGAGGGCTCCCGCCCCGGGGCCAAACTTAACTGGATGCCCGAATGTCAGGAGGCGTTCAACAAACTCAAGGCGTTGTTTATATTGGAGCTGGTCCTTGCCCACCCGAACGAACTTAAGAAATGTATTGTACAGGTGGATGCCTCAGATGTCACAATGGGAGGTGCCATTTTGCAAGAGGGGGAGGGTGGGAAGCTACATCCACTGGCTTATGTTTCCAAAAAGTTTAATGAGACTGAATGAAATTGGTCGGTGTGGGACAAGGAAGCAGGGGTGGTTAAGTTGGTGCTGTCTACCTGGCGCCATTGGTTGGAGGGGGCACGGGTACCGTTCGAGATCTGAACAGATCATAAGAATCTCAAACTCCTTCATACCCCTAGGAACTTAAATGTCAAGCAGCTCCACTGGGCAGACTTTTTCTCCAAGTTCAATTTTACCCTCCACCATTTCCTGGGGAAAGCTAACTCCTTGGCAGGTGCCCTGTCCTGCCTACCGCAACATGACAGCAAGTGGGAGGAGGTGCTGGACTCTATATTCATGCCCACCCAACTCGGGGGCATAGTAACTACACACAGCCAGGTGAAGGCTTTGCCCCCCCCGGGGACTCTTGGGAACTGAAGTTCACCTCTGCCTTCTCAGAGACCGATTGTACGGAAGTTGCAAAAGAAGGGGGGGTAGAGGAATGGGCAAATGGCTGTTGGTACCAGGACACTAAACTGTTCATGCTGATGTCGCTCTGGGGGAGGTTATGTCTTTTGCAATGGGACTAAGCTGGCAGGTCACTTGGGTTTTGTGAAATCTTTGCACCTTCTTCAACGTCAGTTCTGGTGGCCAGGCATGAGGTGTGATCTTTCCCTGTTTGTTCAATCCTGCCAAACTTGCGTGATGAGCAAACCGAGGCCAGGGAAACCACTGGGTCTCTTACAACCTCTCCCGACTCTGAGCTGGCCATGGGAGGTGATTTCTATGGATTTCATCACCGACCTCCCCCTGAGCAAAGGAAGACCATTGTCTGAGTGGTGGTTGATCTATTTTCCAAGCAGGCTCACTTTGTCCCCTTTAAAGTGTTGCTGTCTGCAAAACAGTTAGCTAAGGTGTTCATGCACCATGTCTTTAAACTGCACACTTTGCCCCGCAAGGTGCTCTCTGACCATGGCTCGCAATTCGTTTCTAAGTTCTGGGGGCAACTTATGTGGCTTTTGGGGATCGAGAGAGGGCTGAGTAGCGCCTATCACCCTGAGCCTGATGGGCAGACAATACCTGCGCTGTTTTACAAACCTTCAACAAGACGACTGGGAAGGTTTATTGCATCTGGCTGATGGGTAGTTTGAATGGGCTATATCTTGGGATGCTTTCTGTTTCATGTTATCACTGACAAAGAGCTTGTACCTGTACCATCAGCTTTGTCTTAATAAACACTATCTTCTGAAGAAGCCTGGTGTTTGACTGACTATCTGGTGAGCCTAACAGCAATACAACTAGTTCTAGACAATATTGCAACTGAGCATGTTTTTTTTTTATAAAGACCTTATTTTAAGATTTAACTAAATATATTCCAATTAACCTTCACGATTTAAAGTCAACATATTCTTGATAAGGTTCTCACAACGTCTCAGATGGTCATTAATCACTAAATATCCTTTTTCAATACTCTGAAGAATTCCTATCCATATATTTTCAACATCTTTTATCAATATCTCATTGAAACTACTATTATATACTTGTTTTCCCAAATAAATATCCACCAGTGGCATGAATTTACTACAACTTATAAACAACTTAGCTTCCCACTGAATTACTCACCCCTTTCTGTCATATTCCCTTTTAATCCTTATTTATTCCAGCAGTTTATGAAATACATATCACTGAAATTTTCTCTTGTATATATTCAAAATGGGAAGTTGACTCTTCATCAAAATTAATTTCCCTCCCCTTCTCTATAATTCTATATCTAGCTTTCCATCTCAGTAACGGAATATCTAATTTTCACAGTTTTCAATGCCCTAACACAAATTATTCAATATCCCATTATAACAGAAGCTCTAAATTCATAATTCCAGTTAAACATAAATCAGCAAAATTAATCTTTCATCCTTCCGATAACTTAATTTCTTCTCCTTAAAATGTATAGCTTACATTTTTAAATGAATCCCAATTTTATTTTATATATGTATGAGTTAACTTTTAAACTTCTAAACTTCCCCCTCTGTATTTCAGCCATGCTATATCCAGTAATTTATTTACAAATCATCAATGATCTGGATGAGGGTATGGAGGGGCTACTCATTAAATTTGCAGATGATAACAAATTGGAAGCAGCAGCAAACACACCAGAAGATCGACATAGAATTCAACAGGATCTGAACACATTGGAAAAGTGGGCAGATGTGAACAAGATGCAATTTAACAAGGATAAGTGCCGAGTTCTACACCTGTGTAATAAAAATGAGGAAAACGCATACTGGATAGGGGATACACTTCTGAGTAGCAGTGTGTGTGAACAAGATCTTGGGGTAAGGGTGGACTGAAAGTTAAACATGAGCAGCCAGTGTGATGCAGTGACAAAAAAGGCTAATGCAATCTTAGAGTGTATCAACAGAGGCATAACATCCAAATCATAAGATGTCATAGTCCCACTGTACACTGCATTGGTCAGGCCGCACCTGGGATATTGTGTGCAGTTCTGGAGGCCTTACTTGAAAAAGGATGTGGACAGAATGGAGTGGGTGCAGAGGAGAGAGACGAGGATGATCAGGGACCTGGAGACTAAGCCTTATGAGGAAAGGCTGAGGGACTTGGGAATGTTTTGTCTGGAGAAGAGGAGGCTGAGGGGGAACATGGTTTGAAGGGCTGTCACTTAGAGGAGGGCAGGGAGCTGTTCCCGTTAGCAGCAGAGGATAGGACTTGAAATAATGGGTTTATATTAAGGGCAGAAAGGTAGCAGCTGGATATTAGGACAAACTTTTTAACAGTAAGAGTTGTGTAGCAGTGGAATCCTGTCCACCCTGCACCTCTTCAGCTTCTCCTCATCCCTCTCCTCAAGGTCCTCCTTATCCTTCTTCTCCAGCTTTCTAAACAGAAGGGTGAACACATCCACATACTCCCCTCTACATATCTTGTCCCACGTTGCTGGGGAAAGGGGATTCCCCAAAGGCACAACCTGATTGTCAAACAGTAACGCTTTCATGGGCACTTTGTCATAAGCCATCCCCCATGGGCTGGAGTAACCCCAATCCCCCAGGGGACCTTCTGCTATTGGATGATGTGCCCAAGCAGGAGGGCACCAGTGTGGAAGAATGTGGTTGTATCCCACCACCTGTGGTCAGTGTGGCCTGTCTTCCCATCTGCCCGCATCCATGACCATGACCCCTTCGGGGGCCCCTCATGTCCCCACATGTCAGGTAGTGGGGGTGAAAGAGTGGCTGCTTAATTCACATGGAAACGCTGCAAGGGTTGGTGGGTTTGGAGCCTCATTGGCAGAGGAGGGGGCCCCTGAAGGCAGAGACCCGACCCACCCTGGGAGAAGGGTTTTTTCCTGCCAGCAGGGGCAGTCAAGGCAAGTCCCCACAGCCAGCAGTCAGAGGAGAGGTGAGGACTCAAAGGCAGAGACTTGAGCAACCCAGGAGGGAGAAGGGTTTCTCTTTTTTGGCAGGGGCTATACTTTAATATCTCGTCTCTGCGTCTATTTCTGGGGATCTGGATAAGTTGGACTCGAGTATACATAGGTTATTGTTCCCTTAATTAAAGCCATTGCCATTTAATATTCAAATCCCCCCATCATATTAATAAATTAAGGCAATTTGGCTAACAGAAGCAGGAGATAGTTATGGTGCATGAAGTAAATACTTGCAGAAGGCAAGAACAACTCTCTCCTCCATGCATATTACTTCCTCTCTCTTTCTGACCCATCGTAATTCTCTTTGTTTTTCTGCCTCCCCACCTCATCACTCTTTCTCTCTCTTTCTGCCCCCACCCTCTCTCTTTCTGCCCCCATCAGTCTTCCAGCCTCCTGCCTGCTTCCTCCCCCACCTCACACAGCAGCAGCAGCAGTGGTGGCGGTGTTCCTAGCCAATGACCTGATCATCTCTCCCCACAGCACCAGTGGCAGCACTCTGGAAATCACAACAGATCTCCCAGCTACAGAGATCAATTCACGTTAGGGCTCCCAGCTCCAGGTTGGGAAATCCCTGGAGATTTGGGAGTTGAGCCTTGGAACAGTGAGGCTTGGGGAGGCAAGCAGTCTCAGCAGGGTATAATGCCATAGACTCAAGCCTCCAAAGCAGCCATTTTATGAAGGTGAGCTGATCTCTGTCCCCTGAAACTCTTGTTGGTCTCTTAAGAACTCATATCTAATGGTTTTACTGCAGACCCAACAGGGCTACCCTCTGAAACCAAAAAGAAATGCTGCCACATGCTAGGCAATTGTTAAATGTTCTCAATAGGAGAGGGTCTCTGATACATTAGATCGTCACACTTCATACATAAAAATTACCTTATTTATTTTTCTCCCCAAATGTCTGTTTCTTGCTCCACAGTTTCCTCACGGCATTTTTCTTCTCAGCATGATGCAACATAGGGGCTGGTGATAGTGTAGAACAGAGCAAACAGTTTATCTACTTGGAAGGTAGTAGAAGGTCAGATGTAGATAAAGAGGCAAGGCCCAAACAGAAGCAGCACAACAGTGATACGTGAAGCATGGGTGGTGGAAAGTGCTTTGCGTCTCCCCTCAGGGAGATTAAATAAGATTGGTGGTGTAGGATATAAGCAGCACTAAAAAGCATCCCAAGGAAACCATCCCAGTGTTGGCAATGACCAGGGGGTTAGACTAGATGACCCTGGAGGTCCCTTCCAACTCTGTGATTCTATGGAGTATCACTGCAATCAAGCATAGCAAGGACTTGAAATCACAAAAATATGATCACTCTAATTTGGTCCACGGAACAGTAGCCAAACAGTGAGAGGAGTCTGAACCATGGAATGCACAAGCCCTTCCAAGCAAGTGGCTCCCACCAATTGGTGGCACATCTGCCTGTTTACAATGGTTGTGGAGTGAAGGAGCTTGCAAATGGCAACATAGCAGTCATACACCACCACTGTGAGTATCAGGATCTCAATACCACAAAAAATATGCACAGAAAAAAGCTGTGTGATGTAGCCCTGGAATAAAACAGTCTTTTCTTCAGCAAGTGAGTCTACTATCAGCTTGAACCCCGTGGTGGATGAATAACAGATATCTGCAAAGGACTGGATGGAAAGGAAGTAGTACATAGGTATGTGGAGATGCTTGACTGAATTTCACAGTGATCATGATTAAAGGGTTTCCCAGAATAATCACTATGTAGATGAGCAGAAATAGGAGAAAGCAGGCTTGCTGAACCTCCTAATTTTGGGATAGTCCCAGAAGGATGAATTCTGTCACATTACTGGTATTCTCCATTTGGCTTAGGAGAAAACTTGGTTTTGGAAAAGAGTTCATTGGCAGCAGTGAGGAGTATTAAGGTTTTCAGATCATCAGTACATGAATAAGACGTCAAGAAGGTTGTGCTCGTTTACCTTCCTATAAAATACACTAAAACATTGTGATAATTACATGAGAATGGTTATAAATATTGTTAAAAATCTGAAAAGTTCCAATTTTTGCAGATTAGAACTGGCTTGAATTCAATACATTGCCCAGCTTACTGTCTATATTTTCTATCTATCTATCTATCTATCTATCTATCTATCTATCTATCTATCTATCTATCTATCTATCTATCTATCTATCTATCTATCTATCTATCTATCTACCTATCTACCTATCTACCTATCCTACTCCTATCTATCCTATCTATCCTATCTATCATCCATCCATCCATCCATCCATCCATCCATCCATCCAATCTATCTATCTATCTATCTATCTATCTATCTATCTATCTATCTATCTATCTATCTATCTATCATCTATCTATCTATTGCTTTGATTTCTATCCCTGGTGCAAGCTGGCTCAAGGCGCCATACAACAGTCAATTAATATAAAAACAATAGATACAATAAGTTAGTTAAAACAACCTACAATACTAAGACATAATGTAAATACACATGATGGCAATCTTCAGTAGACGGTGCATTACTGGTATAGCCTGTGGTATATCTAGGGCCATAGATATTCCAGTGACTCAATTCCTCGGTGCCGACTCCTAATCGAAAGCCTGGTGTAAGAGCTCTGTTTTACAGGCCCTGCAGAGCTGTAAGAGGTCCCACAGGGCCCTGATGTCCTTCAGGAGCTCATTCCACCAGTAAGGGGCTGCCACCGAGAAGGCCAGGAAGAGCCAGGGAGGATTTTGTAGCCCCGACCTCAGTGCTCTCCGGGACACATATGGGGAAAGGCGGTCTCTTAAGTAGGTAGGCCCCTGACCATATAGGGCTTTAAAGGTCAAGACCAGCACCTTGAAACAGACCTGGTAAACTACTGGCAGCCAGTGTGATACCTTCAGCACAGGCTGGATGTGGTCCCTTATAGAGAGACCCATTAGCAGCCTGGCCACTGCATTTTGCACTAGCTGCAGTTTCCGGATCTCAGACAAGGGCAGCCCCATGTAGAGAGTGTTGCAGTAGTCTAATCTCGAGGTGACCATAGCGTGGATCATTGTTGCTAGGTCATTGCGTTCGAGGAAGGGAACCAACTGCCTTATCAGCCGAAAATGGTAAAAGGCTGCCTTGGCAGTGGCTGCGACCTGGGCCTCCATTGTTAAGGCAGTATTCAGGAGCACTCCCAGGCTCCTAACCCTCGGCACTAGCACCAATGGCGCCCCCCAAAGGAAGGTAGTGGGATTCCTACCCTTGGCCCGCTCTGACCTAGGCACAGGACCTCCATCTTCATTGGATTCAATTTCAATTGGCTCAGTCTAAGCCAGCCTGCAACATCCTGAAGCACATTTGTTAGGAGATGAACTTTGAAAATGCTTTTATTTGTTATTTTCTGACCTGCATGCACACCAGGAATGGTGACAGCAAGTGTCTTTGCTTTGGGAGAATGTATGCTTGAGTTAATGTGACTCTCTGTGTAAGAGGAGGTACCACACAACCTGTACTTCCATGCAAATGAGGTCACAGACATGCCTTGCACATACTTACCCATGAGGCCTTAGGAACAAGAAGCCTCTATATTAGCATCTCCATTACAATCCCTCAGCAGAATGTAGAAACAACACCTTTCCCACCATTGAAGAAGTTCTACACCTCACGTAACCCACAGGATGCTTAAGGCACACGTGTGAAGTTCGCCACCTGAGAATGGCCAGATCCATCTACATACCTAAAGGTTTCCATGCCAACCCATCTTGACACTTTGACCAAAAACCTCCCTTGTAGTAAGGTGTAGACTTTCACTATTGCCCCACCTTAGTAGGAGGGAACCCCCACATCCTTTAGGGATGGGATGGACGCAGAGACACCCCAAGCCAGCCCCCAGACTAGCTGATAAAACGGGGTGCAACCTTTTGTTCAGCAGTACAGACAGGACAGAACAGGACAAGCTTGCTCCCCCTTACCAACAAGATAGCTAAGGTAACTTATTGTGCTTACTTGGAGTCATGACCAAGTAGCTCTCACATTTGTTAGCTGGCTCTAACTGTGTGCAGCAAAAGTAAGAATATCCTTAGTTAGAAACAATCCTTGTTCCTGAACTGTGGAAGGTCGAGACTACTGGAATAGATAAGTATATGCTTCCCCCCCCTCCTAAGCATACCTTTAGTTTAAACCCCAAATATTGTTTTCCATTCCTACTGTAACTAAAGGAACTTGAATGTATGTGTGTGTGAACCTGTTTTTGTATGCCTGTAAATAATAAGAACATTTAGTAAAGAGAATCTTGATTCAAATTAAGAAACCTTGTTAAGCATTTTCCTTTTGAAGAAATAGGGCTTTCTAGCACGAAACTTGCTTTCTCTGTATACACTGGCAAAAAGACCTCAATAAGTTAGTCAGCCACTGCATAGATAAACAGTCCGGCTAACACATTCTCTAGGTCATCAGGGGTAGAACTGGACCAGCTGCCCAAAAACAGATATAGCTGGGTGTCATCGGCATATTGATGACACCCTAGCTTATGCCTCTGGGCAATCTGGGCAAGGGGGTGCATGTAGATGTTGAATAACATCAAGGATAACACTGCCCCCTGAGGAACCCCATAAACAAGTGGGTACCTCTGGGCAGGGGTCTTTTCGTAGAAAAAGAGCTGCAGGAGCTCATTAGCATATGGTATGCTAATGAGCTATTAGGCTATTAGCATATGCCATGCCCCCTGACATCACCGGAAGTGATGTCAGAAGGGGAAGCACAAGGGGGGGAGGCATCTTCAAAAGCCTCCCTTTCCTTTCCCCAGTTGGCCTGGGTGGGTGTAGCTAAGAGAGAAGGAGTTTAAACTTTAAACCCACTAGAGTTGGGCCACAGAAGGAGGAAAGAGGGAAGGAAAGAGAGAGAGTAGAGAGAAGGAAAGAAGGAAAGAATGAGGGAAAGAAAGAGAGGGAAGAAGGAGGAAAAAAGAGAAGAGAAGAGAGAAGAGAAGAGAAGAGAAGAGAAGAGAAGAGAAGAGAAGAGAAGAGAAGAGAGAAAGAGAGAAAGCAGAGGAAAAGGAGGGAATGAAAGAAATTCGGCAGCAATTTGGCCCTAATATATCCTATGGGCCATTGAAGTCAATGGTGAAAACATAGGGTATATTCTGGGGGCTGGAGGGAGGGGTTTGAGGGAGAGACTCCAATCTCACAGGGTAGCTAATGGAGCTTCTCCTCAAGATACCCACCAAGTTTCAAGAGCATTGGACCAGGGGGTCCAATTTTATGGGCCCCCAAACAGGTTGCCCCCATTCCCTCCATTGTTCTCTATGGGGGGGGAATTACTTTTTTCCCACTATAGAGAACAATGGAGGGAATGGGGGCAACCTGTTTGGGGGCCCACAGAATTGGACCCCCTGGTCCAATATTCTTGAAACTTGGTGGGTATCTTGGGGAAAGGCTCCAACAGCTACCCTGTGAGTTTGGAGCCTCTCCCTCAAACCCCTCCCTTCCAGCCCCCAGAATATACCCTATGTTTTCACCATTGACTTCAATGGCCCATAGGATATAATGGAGCTGAAATTGACATTCGGCTGCCTGAAAGACTCCCCGGGACGCCGGCTGGGGGCGGGGCTTGGCTCCTGAGTTCCCAGAGCTGCGCTCTGGTGCGCTCCCCTCCCAAAAGACCCCTGCCTCTGGGACTTCTGCTCTCCTAACGCCACCCTCTGTCCCCTTGGATAAGGGAGATGAGCCATTGCAGGGCAAGCCCCTGGATCCCAGTGTCGGCAAGGTGGTGGATCAGTAACTGGTGGTCAACTGTGTTGAACGCTGCCGACAGGTCCAACTGAACCAGCACTGTCATGCCCTTTCAATCCAGATGCCTCTGGAGGTCATCTGTGAGGGCGACCACAGCCGTCTCCGTCCCATTACCTGGCTGGAAGCTGGACTGAAACGGGTCTAGCATGGAAGTGTCATCCATAAAGCTCTGCAACTAAATCGCCGCCACCTTCACAAGTAATTTGCCCAAATAGGGCAAATTGGAGACCGGCCGATAGTTGGCCAATTCAGCCGGGTCTAACAATGTTTTTTTCAAGAGAGGGCGGACCATCACTTCCTTGTGTCCCCTTGGGAACAGTCCCTCAGTGAAATATTTGTTGATAATCTCCATGAGGGTCCCTCACAATCCCTCACAGCCAGCTTTTATGAGCCATGAGGGGCACGGATCAAGGCTGCACATGGTTGGGCATACTGTTGAGAACAATTTATTTAGTCATTTATTTATTTAAACATTTATATCCTGCTTTTCCTCATGGTTCAAGGTGGCTTACACTGATAGTTAAAACATTTTCAGGTAAAACCAAAAATAAAACAGCAACTCTATTTCTCTCTCACATACACCCCTTAAAAGATGCTTACAATTCAAACCCCCTTGAGAGCTTTGAAAACAGGCAGGCCTTGTGGTTCATCCTGAAGTTCTCCATGGAAGGTACCCCTTCACTTCTTCAGGGAGTCCATTCTACAGAGCTGCAGCCACAATGGAAAAAGAACAGACACTGGTTAATGCCAAGTGGACCACCCTAAGTAGTGGGATAGCCAACAGATGGCTGCCTGTGGTGGTGCACAGGGTCATTCAAGTATGTGGCCCCAAGGTTGTGAAAGGCTTTAAAGATCATAACCAGCACCTTGAGTTGAACTCACAAATAGACTGGCAGCCTATGTAGCTGTTTCAAAATGGGCAACATATGTTCCTGACATCCTCTGACAATAGTGAACTGAATATTTTTTTATCATTCTAAACAATATAAATCAACATTTTTAGGACTAGTTGGAATGTTCAATGGATATTTAAAAGCCTTGAAACAATTAACCTCTAAATGGAGTCTAGTAAAACTTCTGTCTTCTGCTAGTGGCTTGGATCTACCACCAGGATTTCCACCTGCAGAGTGCAACTTTCACTGTCTGCTGCAGTCCCAGATGCCTCCCATCACCAAAATATTGTTTCTCGGTGCTTCCTGTCTACCAGGAGCAGCATTTTGGCTGGATCTGAGCCAGATTCATTATTTTTTAAAAATTGAAGTATTATATTTCCTCTTTAATATTAAGAAAGCAATTAGAATACTGTGTCTAAGGATTTCCATATTTTCCATTGCATTATTTGAGTTTCAGTTTTCTAGTTTCTGCTAGTGGCACTACTGGAAAACTTACCTGTATTGGTCTTTACTGTATTTAACTGAAAATGTATTGTATTTTTCTGGCTTTGATTGATTTGTATCGTATGCATTATTTAAACTGCCTTGTAGACATTTTACTTAAAAAGCTGTCTATACATAGACAACACTAAATGGATAGCAATTTTTGAAGTTTTTAAAGACACCATTATAAAAGCATTGATTACAGGGTTAGGGTTAGGGTTCTACAATGCGTAAAAATTCTAGGGTTCTACAATGTGTAAAAATTCTAAAACGCATATCTGGGAGGGGGGGTACTATTGATTGTTGAGACATTTGCCTGGATGTTGAAATCAGCAGTGCTCCTATGTGTATCTAGAAAACTATTTAGCTTCTGTCAACAGATGCAATGAAGAAGGCAGGTATGGAAGACACAAAACAGTCATACACCACATTTGTCATTCCTGCAGCACTGTGATACAAAGAGATGTACCTGCTGAAATTATCTGTGCTACGTGAACATTGAAAGTACAATTACCACACCCTCTACAGCAGAGAGTGGCTTGAATGCCATGCAATCAGCAATGTTATTTTTTTTATTTAACATCTTATAAACAATACATACTACTAACTTTACAAATTATCAGTACAAGTCAACAAGCACCAAATCTATAGAAACAAAGCAATACCAGACATTACATCTTATAAATTTTACACAATTATACTAAAATTAAAGTTTTTAAGTTATTTGGAACCACTTCAAGTCACATCAAATACCCTAATACTATGGACCAAACTTCAAAAAAATCATACCAAGATTGATGAGATTTGTATTGATTTACTTGATAGGTAATCTTCTCCATTATATACATTTCCCATAACTTTGGATGCCACAAAGCAAGTGTTGGTGCATTTGGACATTTCCAATTTGTGGCTATTGATGTTTTAGCCGCTATTAAAAGGATACCAATAATTTCTTTCCCAACTTGACAAACTGAATCATCCAACCAATAATTTAAAAACAATACCTCAGGTGCTAAAGGCACAACAACACCCCATAATTAACTGTACCTTGTCCAATACCAATCATCAGAAATGTTTGATTTTCACACATTGCCACCAGCAATATGTATATGTCCCTATCTCTCTACATTTTCTCCAACATCTCGGTTGAGTATGACCCAGAGATATGTGATAGCTTTTTTGGTGTATAATACCAATGAGTTATTATTTCAAATGTTTGGAGCCTCGTGCATATTATCTGAGAAGAAAAGATATTCGATCAGATTTGTGACCATTTTTGATTCAACAGCTTCAAGTTACAATCTTGCTGCTCCTATTTTTGAAAGAACAATGGGATTCTATTTCCCTTATTTATTAAAAGTATGTAAATTTTTGAGATAACATGGTAATTTTTATTCATGTGGTTCTGAAGTATATATTCAAAATTTGTTAAAGGAACAGACAGGATGTTGCTAATATTTAAACTAGCACAAATATTAAAAAATTGCAAATAAAGAAACCATAGTATCTGTGCATTGAGTTCTTCTTCAATCCTGACTTTATCTAGAATACTCTGTTTGGAGGCAATGTCCATTAATCTAGTGAGATTTTAGTGCCTCCATACCTCAAACAGATTGCTATCTTGTCCCAGTGGAAGCCAGTCTTGATTTAAAAATGGAGTAAAATGTAATACTAATGGTAGTAATTTTTTTCTTCTGAGATCCCAAACATTCAAAATAGAGGATAGGAATCTATTCTTGTTGACCAATTCACATCTGAATTGCTGCTTATTCCAAATTACTTCTGATACAGTTCTTCGACTTGTGTATTCATTTTGAATTATTACCCAGTCGAAAGGATTCTCAGTTCTTAACATTTTTATAATATTAGACAACATAATGGATTCATAATAAGTAGTCAAATTAGGAAAAGACATTCCTCCCTGTTTAGAAGGTCTACACGTTGCGCTGAAGGCTATTCACAGCTTTTTGTTATCCCACATGAACTTGTTCAACATGTTTTGCCACTGTTTCAACACTTTAACAGGCATTTCCACCAGAATTGCCCGGGAGAAAAAAAAGATTAGTTTGGGCAACATGAAGGATTTAATAAGATTGAATTTATCCATCCAAGAGAAGCTTAATTTTCCCCCACTTCTTGATTTGATACGTTAGTTCCTGAATAAGCATGGTGTGGTTGAACTTCAGTAATTCATCCAAATCAATCAGGATCTTAATCCCTATATAAGGTAAAGATGTTGTCACCCACGGAAAAGAACAGGCTTTTTAATTGCATTAGTTAAGTGCGATGATACATTTATCGGATGTAACTGGGATTTTGAAGTTTAACGTCTAACCCAGATACCCTACTGAAATCATCTAGAATTTCCTGAAGAGCTGGGAATGATGTCAAAGGCTTAGTTATGTACAGTGAAAGGTGTCAGAGGTCCCAATCATAACACTCAACAACAGTCCTGTAGTTAGTTCAGTTTATTGAGGAATGAATTAGGCATCTTAAGACTTTTGTGTCAGTAATGGTGATTTCAAACAGAACACTAGAAGAAATACCCCCTTCAAACCAGACCCCCTGATACCTTGGGGCCAATAAAGAGGTCCTGGAGTGCACGGGCACAATAATGGCTACGTATTCCCAAGCAAGATGTGCAGGAAAGTAAAAAAAGGCTGGAGTAGGCAGAGCAGCATCTCAAGGGCACGGCCGATAAGTGAGCAAGGCAGAGACAGCAGAGGAGAGGGAAAAAACCCTGCAAAATGTCACCAGGCAGCATTCCCCCCACAACCAAGATTCCATTTCATGGCAGCTAGCTGACATCCTGCCCCCCCCAAGACCCCTCCTCCCCCTGCTTTATCTGGCCAGGCAGAGTGGAAAGCATGGAGCAAACAGCGAGCACTGACATGATGAGACGCCACCCATTCCTTGTGTTCAGGACCAACACCAACCCATTCAATTAGATAGTAGAGATGGCCTCGTTTCCACTTCGAATCAAGGATCCTGGAGATTTCAAAATGCTGCTCGCCATTCACCATCAAGGGGGTGGTGGGGCTCGCTCGGGGTGCCAGACGTTCGGACCCGGATCTTTTCTTAACAGACTGGAATGAAATACAGAGTGCAAATGTCTAAGGGTCTGTGGGAGGGCCAACTGAAAGGCAACGTCATTGATATTTTATAATCAGCAAATTGCCCAATGTACTTCCAGCCCAATTTACAGTCTCATGCTTTCTTAATGTTCTTGGTAGACACATAAACCATATCCCGTCCCACCCCTCACTCTATTTATAAGAGAACATAAGAGAAGCCAATGTTGAATCAGGCCAATGGCCCATCTAGTCCAAAACTCTGTCACACAGCGGCCAAAAATACCAGGTGCCATCAGGAGGTCCAGCAGTGGGGCCAGGACACTAGAAGCCCTCCCACTGCTGCCCCCTCCAGCACCAAGAATAGAGTGCATCACCTGCCCCAGACTGAGAGTTCTCATCTATACCCTGCGGCTAATAGCCACTGATGGACCTCTGCTCCATATATTTATCTAATTCCCTCTTGAAACTGTCTGTGCTTGTAGCTGCTACCACCTCCTGTGGCAGTGAATTCCATATATTAATCACTCTTTGGGTGAAGAAGTACTTCCTTTTATCTGTTCTAACCCAACTGCTCAGCAATTTCATGGACTGCCCACGAGTTCTTGTATTGTGAGAAAGGGAGAAAAGTACTTCTTTCTCAACCATGCTCTACCCATGCATAATCTTGTAAACCTCGATCATGTCACCCCTCAGCTGTCGTTTTTTCCAGGCTAAAGAGCCCCAAGCATTTTAACCTTTCTTAATAGGGAAAGTGTTCCAACCTTTTTATCATTCTAGTTGCCCTTCTCTGCACTTTTTCCAGTGCTATAATATCCTTTTTGAGGTGTGGCGACCAGAACTGTACACAGTATTCCAAATGAGGTCGCACCAATGATTTATACAGGGGCATGATGATACTGGCTGATTTGTTTTCAATTCCCTTCCTAATAATCCCCAGCATAGTGTTGGCCTTCTTTATTGCAGTTACACACTGTCTAGACATTTTCATTGAGTTATCTACTATGACTCCAAGATCTCTCTCTTGGTCAGTCTCTGCCAGTTCAGACCCCATCAATGTGTATTTAGATTTGCATCAGTCTTTTTGGGCAACTCCCTATTTGTATAAATGTTACACTCAATGACATTATGGTCAGTGTTCCCAAGCGGTGCAATTTTTTCTGCTGTGTGACAGAGTGTTGGACGAGATGGGCCATTGCCCTGATTCAATATTGGCTTCTCTTATGTTCTTATGTTCTTATTTAGGATATTTGGCTCCAATGTGCATCACTTTGCCCTTGGCCACATTGAACCCCATTTGCCACGTTGCCGCCCACTCACTCATCCTCGACAGATTCCTTTGGAGAGCCTCACAATCCTCCCTGGTTGTCTCCACCCTGAACAACTTCGTGTCATCTGCAAATTTAGCCACTTCACTGCTTACTCCCAATTCTAAATAATTAATAAACAAGTTAAAAAGCATCGGACCGAATACCGATCCCTGTGGTACCCCACTGCTTACCATCCTCCACTGAGAAAGTTTCCCATTAATACTCACTCTCTGTTTCCTATTTATAGGCCAGTTTTTGATCCACAAGAGGACTTGTCCTTTTATCCCATGACTATTGAGCTTACTTAGGAGCCTTTGAGGAGCTGCGGTGGCTCAAGTGGTTAAGACGCTGAACTGCAGGCTGCGGAAGGTCAGTAGTTCAGCAGTTCAAGACCCGAGAGTGCCGCATGACAGAGCGAGCTTCCGTCTCTAGTTCCAGCTCCTGCCAACCTAGCAGTTTGAAAGCAAGAAATTGCAAGTAGATAAATAGGTACCACTTTGGTGGGAAGGTAAAAGCGTTCCGTGTGCCTTGGTGTTTAGTCATGCCGGCCACATGACCACGGAAATGTCTTCGGACAGCGCTGGCTCTTCGGCTTTGAAACGGAGATGAGCACCGCAACCCTAGAGTCGGATTCGACTGGCTTTCGAGCAAGGGAACCTTTACCTTTACCTTTAGGAGCCTTTGATGAGGAACTGTATCAAAAGCTTTCTGGAAGTCAAGGTAAATAATATCTATTGCGTCCCCCTTGTCCACATGTTTGTTCACTCCCTCAAAAAACACTAACAGGTTAGTGAGACAAGATCTTCCCTTACAGAACCCATGCTGAGTCTGCCTCAATAGTTTTTGTTCATCAGTGTGCCTACTAATCCTTTCCTTAATAACAGTTTCCACCAACTTGCCCGGTATCGATGTCAGACTGACTGGCCTGTAATTTCCCAGATGTCCCCTGGAGCCCTTTTTAAAGATGGGAGTGACATTAGCTACCTTCCAGTCCTCAGGAATGGTGGCAGATTTTAAAGAAAGATTACATATTAATGTAAGGAGATCCACAAGTTCACATTTGAGTTTTTTCAGAACTCTCGGATGAATGCCATCCGGGCCTGGTGATTTATTAGTTTTTAAATTGTCCATCAGTCGTAGGACTTCCTCTCTTGTCACCTCAATCTGATTCAGGTCTTTCAAATCCCCTCCTGAAATCAGTGTTTCTGGAGTGGGAAAGCACTTGTCATCTTCCACAGTGAAGACAGAGGCAAAAAATGCATTCAGCTTCTCAGCCATTTCCCTGTCATC
Source organism: Gekko gecko (assembly GCA_029375565.1). Taxonomy (NCBI): domain Eukaryota; kingdom Metazoa; phylum Chordata; class Lepidosauria; order Squamata; family Gekkonidae; genus Gekko; species Gekko gecko. The sequence goes on from JAPDNY010000003.1 coordinate 91,144,928, forward strand.
CTTCAGTAGTCCTTGGTCATCCAAGGGCCCCACTGCCTCCCTGGCTGGTTTCCTACTTCTAATGTATTTGAAGAAAGTTTTATTGTTGGCCGTTATGTTTTTTGCGATATGCTCCTCATATTCCCTTTTTGCTTGCCTGATCACAGATTTGCATTTTAATTGCCACAGCCTGTGTTCCCTTTTATCAACCTCACTGAGACTAGCTTTCCACCACTTAAAGGAATCCTTCTTATCTTTTAGAGCTTCCATTACTTTATTTGTTAACCATGCAGGCTTTTTTCTATACCTATTTGTACCTTTCCTAACCTGCGGTATATATTTTTTCTGAGCTTCTAGGATTGTATTTTTAAATAGTCTCCAAGCTTCCCTAATGGTTTTGACCTTTTCCACTTTTCCTTTCAGTTTCTTCCTCACATGTCCCCTCATACCAGAGAAGTTACCCCTTTTAAAGTTAAAAGTGGTTGCATCAGTCTTTTTGGGCAACTCCCTATTTGTACAAATGTTAAACTCAATGACATTATGGTCACTGTTCCCAAGCGGTGCAATCACTTTTACATCTCTCACCAGGTCTTGGGCATTACTTAGGACCAAATCCAGGATCGCCTCTCCCCTGGTAGGATCTGTGACCATCTGTTCCATTGCAGAGTCATTGTTGTTGTTCAGTCGCACAGTCGAGTCCGACTCTTTGCGACCCCATGGACCAGATTACGCCAAACCCTCCTGTCTTCCACTGTCCGCTGAAATTTGCTCAATTTCATGTTCGTTGCATCTATGACACTGTCTAACCATCTCATCCTTTGCCGTCCCCTTCTTCTTTGACCTTCAATCTTTCCCAGCATCAGGGTCTTCTCCAGTGAATGCTCCCTTCTCATTTGGTGGCCAAAGTATTTGAGCTTCAGCTTCAGGATCCGGCCTTCCAGGGAGCAATCAGGGTTGATTTCTTTTAGGATTGACTGATTTGATCTCCTGGCAGTCCAAGGGACTCTCAAGAGTCTTCTCCAGCACCATAGTTCAAAAGAATCTATTCTTCGGTGCTCGGCCTTCCTTATAGTCCAACTCTCACAGCCATACATTACTACGGGGAATACCATTGCTTTGACCATGCGGACTTTTGTTGGCAAGGTGATGTCTCTGCTTTTTATCATGCTGTTTAGGTTTGCCATCGCTTTCCTCCCAAGGAGCAGGCGTCTTTTAATTTCATGGCTGCAGTCACCATCTGCAGTGATCTGGGATCCTAGGAACGTGAAGTCTGTCACTACTTCTACGACTTCCCCTTCTATTTGCCAAGGAGTGATGGGGCCGGATGCCATGATCTTAGTTTTTTTGATGTTGAGCTTCAAGCCCACTTTTGCGCTCTCCTCTTTCACCCTGAGCAAGAGGCTCTTTAGGTCCTCTTCACTTTCTGCCATCAGAGTGGTATCGTCTGCATATCTGAGGTTATTGATCTTTTCCCCAGCAATCTTTACACCGGCTTGTGATTCAACCAGGCCAGCATTTCGCATGATGTACTCTGCATATAAGTTAAATAAGCAAGGTGACAATATACATCCTTGTCGTACTCCTTTCCCTATGCTAAACCAATCAGTTATTCCATATCCGGTTCTAAATGTTGCTTCTTGACCCTTATACAGGTTTCTCAAGAGACATGTGAGGTGGTCCAGTACTCCCATCTCTTTAAGAACCTGCCATAATTTATTGTGATCCACACAATCAAAGGCTTTAGCATAGTCAATGAAGCAGAAGTAGATGTTTTTCTGGTACTCTCTTGCTTTCTCCATAATCCAGCAAATGTTGGCAATTTGATCTCTAGTTCCTCTACCTCTTCGAAACCCAGCTTGTACTTCTGGCAGTTCTCTACGTACTGTTGGAGCCTAGCTTGTAGGATTTTGAGCATGACCTTGCTAGCGTGTGAAATGAGTGCAATTGTGCGATAGTTTGAACACTCCTTGACATTGCCCTTCTTTGGGATTGTAATGTACACTGACCTTTTCCAATCCTGTGGCCACTGTTGTGTTTTCCAAATTTGTTGGCAAATTGAGTGCAGCACTTTAACAGCATCTTCTTTTAAGACTTTGAATAACTCAGCTGAGATACCATCACCTCCACTAGCTTTGTTGTTAGCAGAGTCATTGAGAGTGTCTAAAAACTGAATCTGTTTTCCTGACTAGAACTCATATTGACCCAATCAATGTGTGGGTAGTTAAAGTCGCCTATTATGACACAGTTATTCCTTCTAGCCGCTATCTTTAATTCATTCATCATTTTATAATCCTCCTCTATCTTTTGATCTGGTGGGCGATAACAAACTCCCACTGTGAAGCTTCCTTTTGGGTGCACTATTTCAACCCATAGCATTTCCAGAAGCGAATCCAATTCTCTTACCCTCTCAGTCTTACTGGACTGCACACCCTCTCTGACATACAGAGCCACCCCACCTCCAACCCTTCCCTCCCATCCTTCCGATATAATTTATAACCAGGAATCACCGTATCCCACTGATTTTCCTCATCCCACCAAGTTTCTGAAATACCCACAATGTCTATTCCCTCCCCCACCTATGCCAAGCATTCCAACTCCCCGATTTTACCTCGGAGACTTCTAGCATTTGTGTATAAACACTTATAGTTTCCCATGCTTGTTAAGCCCACAACCTTCCTCTTGCTGCCTCGAGACCTTGCCAGGCAGTCCCTATTGTTAGCCACAGTCTCAGTGGACAATTTTAATCCATTTCCTCGTACAAAAGTAACAGCTACCCCTTCATCTCTTTGAGATGAGCCATCCCGAAACAGAGACTTTTAATCTCTGTCGGCTTTCCCCCATTATTCAGTTTAAAAACTGCTCTGCTGTTAGGAGATGTACTTTGAAAATGCTTTTATTTGCTGTTTGCTGATCCACACACACACCTGAATGGTGCTTGCAAGTGTCTTTGGTTTGGGAGAATTGTGTGCTTTGTTGGGTGTGACTCCCTGCACTAGGAAGTTGCCCTTCTGTCTGCACTTTCATGCTAATGAAGTCACACACACACATATGCACATACATCTACCCATCATGCACTGGGAACAAGAAAAGCATCTCCATTATGGTCTGCCAGAAGGATGACATAAACGACAACCTGTCTACCATCAAGGAATTCGAGGTCCACACGTAACCCACAGGATGCTTGGCTTTTGCAAGTGTTAAGACTGTTTCCTGTTTATGACTTGGACCAAGCTAGAGTCATCTGCAGTTCTAAGGTTTCCATGACAACCCATCTTCTCACCTTGGACCAAATGTCCTCTTTAGTAAAGGTGTAGATTTTCAATATTACCCCCCCTTAGTAGGAGGGTACCCCACATCCTATAGCCAATGATATAGGAATGGGACGGACTGGAAGAAGACCCTAATGCCAGCCCCCAACATAGCTGATAAAAGCAAGGTTCACCTTTTGTTAGGCACGCCTTTTCCAGCCAGCTAGCTAGTCATCTAATCCTCACACATGTTGGCAGGTTCCAACTGTGTGCAGTAAGAGTTTCCCTTAGTTAGAATCAACTCTTGTATTCTTCACTGTGAAGGTTGAGCTACAGGAATCAGATAAGTATCACGTGTTTTCTCCTTCCTAAATACCTATAGTTTGAAACCCCATACTATTTTCCATTTCTATTGTATCTAAAGGAACTTGTGTGTATGTGTGTATGCATCTGTGTTGTTTGCCTGTGATTCAAAAGATATTATTCAGTAAAGAGAATAACTGATTTTACTAAAGAAACCTTGTCACACGTTCTCTTTGAAACTGGTTCTCTGGGCGAAACTACTTTCTCTGTATACATAGACCAGAACTCAATATAAGTTTAGACCAATCAATGCGTAGATAAGCATTTCGGCCAACACTGCCACCTTTTTGATTTTGAGCGTCAGCAGCCTGGTTCCTTCTCGGGACAAGTGGAGACCATCCCTTTTGTACAGCTCCCTCTTATTCCAAAAAGCATCCCAGTGCATAACAAACTTGAACCCTTCCCCCCTACACCATCGTATCATCCATGCATTGAGACTCTTGATCAGTGTTCCCTCTAAGCTGAGTTAATGTGAGCTGGCTCACAGTTTTTTAGCCTCCAGCTCACAGATTTTTGTCCTTTCTCAGGAAAGATGGCTCCAGAGCAAACTAATTTATGCAATAGCCAAATAGTTTGCTCACAACTTAATGCCAGCAGCTCACAAAGTAGAATTTTGGCTCACAAGACTCCACAGCTTAGACTCCACATTGCTCCTGATCTGTGCCTGTCTCTATGGCCTTGCGCGTGGAACAGGTAGCACTTCTGAGAAGGCTACCTTGGAGGTCCTGGCCTTGAGTTTCCTGCCTAGCAGCCTAAATTTCTCCTCCAGGACCTCACGATTGCATTTCCCCACATCGTTGGTGCTGACATGCACCACGACCACTGGCTCCTCCCCAGCACTATCTACCAGCCTATCTAAAACATGCGTAATGTCCGCTACCTTCGCACCAGGCAGGCAAGTCACCATACGGTCAGTACGCGGGTTCACCACCCAGCTGTCTACCTGCCTAAGGATCGAATCATCAACTACCAAGAGCCCCCCTCCCACCCTTCCCAGGGATGGTTCCTTGGTACGAGAGGATACCCGTTCGCCAGCTGAAGAAGAGGTCCCTTCTGAGGGCACATTCCCCTTGTCCTCAGCATGGTGCCCCATTTCCTCTTGACCCTCATGCTCCCTGGCAGCAGCGGGGCTGCCAGATCCAGAGTGGGACAGGTCTAATGAGTCTCCGAGGGTCTTCTCTGTGCACCTAACTGACTGTCTCTGCTTCTCCAGGCCAGCCACCTGGGCGTCAAGGGAGCAAACTCGCTCCCTGAGAACCAGGAGCTCCTTGCATCAAGCACACACCCAAGACTTCTGACCAGTGGGCAGATAGTCATACATGTGACACTCCATGCAAAACACTGGAAAGCCCCAACCCCCTGCTGGCATTCTGGCTTCATAATTGTTTTTAAACTAATACTTTTTTATAATCCCCCTTTTAAAACCCTTTGTATTTATATGGTTACTGTTGTAGAAGTCTACTTACCTTACTGGGAACCCAAGGAGCCCAGGTCCCTGACTTTCTGGCTCTTCCTGGGTGTCTTACAGAGCCTGTAGGCTAAGAGTCCCTAGGCCAAGAGCCTCACCCTTTGGCTCTCGCCCTTTGGCTCTCGCCCTTTGGCTCTCGCCCTTTGGCTCTCGCCCTTTGGCTTGTACCAGAGGCTTGTGCCTCTTGCAAGCTTCCTGCCTTAAATAGAAGCATCCCCCAGGAGAGGGTGTGGCCAGCAGCTATTCAAATTCACCCAGGCATGCAATTACAGGCAAACAGTGACCTTTTCAAATCCACCCAGGCACTCAATTACAGGCAAACAATGACCCTTTCACACCCTAACTCAAGCAGCCAGGAGTCTGCAGCAACGTCGCGTCGGCACCAACGATGTGGGGAAATGCAGTCGTGAGGTCCTGGAGGAGAAATTTAGGCTGCTGGGCAGGAAACTCAAGGCCAGGACCTCCAAGGTAGCCTTCTTGGAAGTGCTACCTGTTCCACGCGCAGGGCCGGAGAGACAGGCACAGATCAGGAGTCTCAATGCGTGGATTGGGTGGTGGTGTAGGGGGGAAGGGTTCAAGTTTGTTAGGCACTGGGATGCTTTTTGGGACAAGAGGGAGCTGTACAAAAGGGAACAGCTGCAGACACTCAAGAGGGTAGACGTGCGGGGGAAGAGCTCCTCGCACCTCTTTTGTTTATCCACATTCCTTTGGCTTTTTTACTTCTAGCCGAATACTTCTGGTTTTCAGGAGATATTTGCAATGGACTTAAGCCCAAACTGAAAGAGCAGCGGCTCTCTCGGGGGTATTTTTGGCTTGTCCTAATGCAGGGGAGTGGATGAAGGCAGCAAAGTCTTTTTTATATGTGACCTTGCTGTGAAGACTCGAAGAGCACGGAGGGGGCTGGGAGTGTTAACTAAAGGGAAAGAAATAAGAGAAAGCTGGTGATTTGGAAAGACGTTGTTTTTTTTTGCTTCAAGAGGCTGGAGGAATGCCAGAATAACAAAACCGGCGTGAGGCAAACTGGGAGAGAGCTATAAGAAGCATTATAGGAAGAGGAGTGGAAAAACGAACGGCACTATACTTACATAACCAAAGCTAAGTATTGGAAGGGGGAAAACTGTTTAAAAGGTGGTGAAACTAGCTATGTAAAGGAGGTTCCAAACTGTAAAAAAATAAAAAAGAGAGAGAAAGAGTCTAAGTGGGATGACTAAGGGGAAAATATAGAGAGCGGGGACTTTAAGGCGGCCATTGAAACAACAAAGGGGTTAAAGGGGCAGTAGGATAATTTAATATATTTAGAAAGGAAATAACAAAGGGGTTAAAGGGGCAGTAGGATAATTTAATATATTTAGAAAGGAAAAGATTACATGGAATTACAGATGGTACCTTGTCCAGTCTTGTTTGTCTTAACAGGAGAGGGGATTCGGGAGTTCGTGGAGGTTCCAGAGTTGACGCTGTGAGAGCTGGTGTTGGGAGATTGGAGGACGGAGTCAAGCAACCTCGGGAGGCGTGGTCGAGACCCAGAGAACAAAAGGCCGTTTGGATCAAGTTGAAAGGAGCCAAGGGAATCCGAAGAAAGCTGGGAAGTGACGGGTTCGCACGAGGGACAATCGGAGGACGCGAGAAGAGTGGGAAGCGCCAAAGGAGTGGAGTGGAGTGACTTAGCGCCGTACAAAGGATTTGACTGGGAAAACTAGTTGGGAACAGTCTTCCTATAGAATGGAGAAAGAGTGGCATAGAGGGGAGAAAGGGAAGGGAGGCTGAAGGAAAAGGTCAAAGCGCTTGGGGCTTGTCTATACTCTCAAACATAAAAAAAGGGGGGATATAGAAATTTTTGTTAGTGGCCAGAATTACCTTGGAAGCTGTTTTGATATAGTTAAATAGAACCTCTGAGCTTAACGTTATTTCAACTAATACATTACAACTTAAAGTAAACATGGCTACAGGTACAGGTAGAAAAGGTTCCTCGGCATCGCCCAGCCAAACATCAGGGCTAGCTTTAATCAAATCTAGTGTAACAACAGTAGATTTACAAAACATGCTACAAATTTTTTTACAAATGGCAGCAGAGCAAAATGCTGAAATTATAAAAAAAGAAATGGAACCGCTACAAAACAAAATGGACCAAATAGCAAAGCAACTAAAAAATGATACTGAAGAAATTAAACTAGAAATCAAAAAATTAACTAAAACCACAAGAAGAAAAAAATGGAAGATATTGACCAAGAAGTATGGGAATTAAAATCTAAAACCGACAGAATGGAAGAAACTTTGATGACTCTTGAACTCGAGAAAGCAGAACATACTTTAAGATTCCAAAATGTTACTGAAAAATTTGGAAAAAACTTAAAGGAGGAATTAACAAGAAATATTGTTGAGCAATTTAATATATCAGATGAAAAAGATGTATTGGAAAATATAGATACAATATATAGAAGAAACTCGGCATATTCGAAAAAATATAAAACTCCAAGGGAAGTCCATGTAAAATTTGCAAAGAAACATATAAAAGACCGAATACTCCAAGAGGCGAATAAAAAGAAAATGATAATAGAAGGAAATGAGATTAGAATCTTGAAAGACATCCCCTGGAGAATTAGGGAAAGGCGCCATAAATATTCCACCTTAGCTGAACTTTTAAGAAAAAATGAGATTCAATATAGGTGGTTAATACCAAAAGGCCTTCAATTTACGTATAGAAGTCAAAGATATAAGCTGGACTCCGTTTTCAAACTGGAAAATTTTCTGGAAAGGTTGGGGGACGATCTTGGCTGGCAAAGGCCACAGGAAGAGGAAGACCAACAAGAGGGAGAAGAAGAAGAAAAGGAGGAAGGAGAAGACAGAGAAAGCAGAGAAGATCGAGAAGGAGAAGGTTATAAAAAAGGAGCATCTGAAGTCCAACTGAAAGATACCAGGAAAAGAGACTATAAAAAAGTCCAATTAAAGTATAAAACGGCATCACAAATTCAAACAAGGTGGCAACTTAAAAATATTGTTCATAAAAAGAAAGATGGCGAGTAAGAAACTATCCCTGATTTCGGTGAATGTTAATGGTTTAAATAGCCCATGCAAAAGGAGAAGAATTATACATCAAGCAATTAAACTAAAGAATGATATAACGTGCTTTCAAGAAACCCACATAAAAAAGACCATGAAAAACATTTAATGTGCAAGAAATTGGGTATAGCCTTCACTGCATCAGATAAAGTTAAAAAAAGAGGCGTAGTTACGTATGTAAGGGAGAAAATGAACCCTATACTTAAATGTAGATCTAATGATGGGAGAATTATTGGAGTACAGGTACAAATTAGAGAAACGGAAATTTTAATTATAAACATATATGCCCCAAATCAAAATCAAGATATATTTTTTGCAGAATTGAGGAGCTATATCTCTAAAGAAAATCCCAAAAATATATGTTTAGTAGGAGATTTTAACGCGGTACTAGATCCCAAAGATGATAGGAAAAAAACAAGAAAGACACATAAGTCGGGAGCAGTTTTGACGAAAAATTTCCTAAAATTAATGGAAGAATTCAACTTGTTGGATCTATGGAGAACTAGGAACCCACACAAAAGAGATTATACTTTTTTTCTCATAGACATAATTCTTGGTCAAGAATAGACATGATGTGGGTCAATATAAACATAATAAAAATATTTTCAGAGGTCGAAATTCTTGCAAATACATTTGCAGACCACAATCCTATGTGGGCAGCTATACAAGAACCATATAGTTGTAAGAGATGGAGATTAAATGTAAGTTTAATGAGGGATAGAAATTTTGTTAAAAAATTGAGACAAGACATAAAAGTATTTATTGAGATAAACAAAAAGGAGTTCACTAATTTGAATATCATTTGGGATACCCTTAAAGCATATATTAGGGGCATATTCATAAATCAAGAAGCAGGGAAAAATAAACAGAAAAGAGAAAAATTTAAAAAATTAACGACAGAATTAAGGAAATTAGAAGAGATAAGCCATAATAAAGAAAACTTAAAGGAGATAAGACTAAGGATAAAAATGAAGCAACATCAAATAAATTTAGGAGAAGGAACCAGGCTGCTGGCGCTCAAAATCAAAAAGGTGGCAGAGCAGTTTTTAAACTGAATAATGGGGGAAAGCCGACAGGAGATGAAAAGTGTCTGGTTCAGGATGGCTCATCTCAAAGAGATGAAGGGGTAGCTATTACTTTTGTACAAGGAAATGGATTACAATTGTCCACTGAGACTGTGGCTAATGATAGGAACTGCCTGGCAAGGTCTTGAGGCAGCAAGAGGAAGGCTGTGGGCTTAACAAACATGGGAAACTATAAGTGTTTATACACAAATGCTAGAAGTCTCCGAGGTAAAATCGGGGAGTTGGAATGCTTGGTGTTGGGGGGGAAATAGACATTGTGGGTATTTCAGAAACTTGGTGGGATGAGGAAAATCAGTGGGATACAGTGATTCCTGGTTATAAATTATATCGGAAGGATAGGGGGAAAGGGTTCGAGGTGGGGTGGCTCTGTATGTCAGAGAGGGTATACCGTCCAGTAAGATTGAGAGGGTAAGAGAATTGGATTCACTTCTGGAAATGCTATGGGTTGAAATAGTGGGTCCAAAAGGAGGCTTAACAGTGGGAGTTTGTTATTGCCCACCAGATCAAAAGATAGAGGAGGATTATAAAATGATGAATGAATTAAAGATAGCGGCTAGACGAAATAACTGTGTTGTAATAGGCGACTTTAACTACCCACACATTGATTGGGTCAATATGAGTTCTAGTCGGGAAAAAGAGATTGCGTTCTTAGACACTCTCAATGACTGTGCTGTGGAACAGATGGTCACAGATCCTACCAGGGGAGAGGCGATCCTGGATTTGGTCCTAAGTAACACCCAAGACCTGGTGAGAGATGTAAAAGTGATTGCACCACTTGGGAACAGTGACCATAATGTCATTGAGTTTAACATTTGTACAGATGAGAGTTGCCCAAAAAGACTGACACAACCACTTTTAACTTTAAAAGGGGTAACTTCTCTGGTATGAAGGGACATGTGAGGAAGAAATTGAAAGGAAGAGTGGAGAAGGTCAAAACCATTGGGGAAGCTTGGAGACTATTTAAAAAGACAATCCTAGAAGCTCAGAAAAAATATATACCGCAGGTTAGGAAAGGTACAAATAGGTATAGAAAAAAAGCCTGCATGATTAACTAATAAAGTAATGGAAGCTGTAAAAGGTAAGAAGGATTCCTTTAAGCGGTGGAAAGCTAGACTTAGTGAGGTTGATAAAAGGGAACACAGACTATGGCAAATAAAATGCAAGTCTGTGATCAGGCAAGCAAAAAGGGAATATGAGGAGCATATCGCAAAAAACATAAAGACCAACAATAAAACTTTCTTCAAATACATTAGAGGTAGGAAGCCAGCCAGGGAGGCAGTGGGGCCCTTGGATGACCAAGGGGTAAAAGGAGTAGTGAAGGATGATAGGGAAATGGCTGAGAAGCTGAATGCATTTTTTGCCTCTGTCTTCACTGTGGAAGAGGAGAAGTGTTTGCCCACTCCAGAAGCACCGATTTCGGGAGGGGTTTGAAAGACCTGAATCAGATTGCGGTGACAAGAGAGGAAGTCCTCCGACTGATGGACAATTTAAAAACTAATAAATCACCAGGCCCGGATGGCATTCATCCGAGAGTTCTGAAAGAACTCAAATGTGAACTTGTGGATCTCCTGACAAAAATATGTAATCTTTCTTTAAAATCTGCCTCCATTCCTGAGGACTGGAAGGTAGCTAATGTCACTCCCATCTTTAAAAAGGGCTCCAGGGGAGATCCAGGAAATTACAGGCCAGTCAGTCTGACATCGATACCGGGTAAGTTGGTGGAAACTGTTATTAAGGAAAGAATTAGTAGGCACATTGATGAACAAAAACTATTGAGGCAGACTCAGCATGGGTTCTGTAAGGGAAGATCTTGTCTCACTAACCTGTTAGTGTTTTTTGAGGGAGTGAACAAACATGTGGACAAGGGGGACCCAATAGATATTATTTACCTTGACTTCCGGAAAGCTTTTGATACAGTTCCTCATCAAAGGCTCCTAAGTAAGCTCAATAGTCATGGGATAAAAGGACAAGTCCTCTTGTGGATCAAAAACTGGCTTATAAATAGGAAACAGAGAGTGAGTATAAATGGGACACTTTCTCAGTGGAGGGTGGTAAGCAGTGGGGTACCACAGGGATCAGTACTCGGTCCGATGCTTTTTAACTTGTTTATTAACGATTTGGAATTGGGAGTAAGCAGTGATGTGGCTAAATTTGCAGATGACACAAAGTTGTTCAGGGTGGTGAAAACCAGGGAGGATTGTGAGGCACTCCAAAGGGATCTGTTGAGGATGGGTGAGTGGGCGTCAACGTGGCAAATGGGGTTCAATGTGGCCAAGTGCAAAGTGATGCACATTGGAGCCAAAAACCCTAAATATAAATACACGTTGATGGGGTCTGATCTGGCAGAGACGGACCAAGAGAGAGATCTTGGAGTCGTAGTGGATAACTCGCTGAAAATGTCTACACAATGTGTAGCTGCAATAAAGAAGGCCAACGCTATGCTGGGTATTATTAGGAAGGGAATTGATAACAAATCAGCCAGTATCATCATGCCCCTGTATAAATCATTGGTGCGACCTCATTTGGAATATTGTGTACAGTTCTGGTCACCACATCTCAAAAAGGATATTATAGCATTGGAAAAAGTGCAGAGAAGGGCAACTAGAATGATTAAAGGGTTGGAACACCTTCCCTATGAAGAAAGGTTAAAATGCTTGGGGCTCTTTAGCTTGGAGAAACGACGGCTGAGAGGTGACATGATCGAGGTTTATAAGATTATGAATGGGATTGAGCAGGTTGAGAAAGAAGTACTTTTCTCCCTTTCTCAAATACAAGAACTCGTGGGCACTCTATGAAATTGCTGAGCAGTCGGGTTAGAACAGATAAAAGGAAATACTTCTTCACCCAAAGAGTGATTAACATATGGAATTCACTGCCACAGGAGGTCGTGGTCAGTTTCAAGAGGAAATTAGATAAACATATGGAGCAGAAGTCCACCAGTGGCTATTAGCCACAGGGTATAGATGGGAACTCTCAGTCTGGGGCAGGTGATGGCTTCTGGTGCCCTGGGGCAGTGGGAGGGCTTCTGGTGCCCTGGCCCCACTTCTGGACCTCCTGATGGCACCTGGTATATTTTGTCCGCTGTGTGACAGAGTGTTGGACTAGATGGGCCATTGGCCTGATTCAACATTGGCTTCTCTTATGTTCTTATGTTCTTATGTTCTTATGTTCTTAACTCACAACTCATCCACACACTCCCAAATACAGTCCCCCACACAGTACCTTCTCAGCTAAAGCGCCTCAGCTAAAAGTAAATAAAAAACCCAAAAAACACTCACCCCTCTAGCAGCTCTACCTCTTTGCTCTGTCTCAGAGCTCAGCTGGGTCAATTTCTTGTCAGCTTGTTCTTTATACACTGCTTTCGCTTCATCCAGGGCTTTGGTGACCATGGGCCATCTGGCACTCACTTTTTCACACCATTCATGCACATCCCCTCCCACCTCCCGTCCATTGTCAAAAAAAAAAGGGAGAGGAGCCCCTTCATATCCAAACACAGTTTTGAAAGGGATGCACCCGTGGAAGGATGGAGGGTGTTATTATAGCAATATTCGGCAAAAGGCAACAAATCCACCAAGTCATCCTGCTGGTAATTCAAAAAAATCTCAGAAATTGTTCTAAAGTTTGATTGACCTGTTTTGTTTGACCATCAGTTTTGGGGTGGTACATGCTGCTGAGGCCTCTCTCCACCCCTGGAACTTTCATTAACTCCCCCTAAAACTTGGAAACAAATTGAGATCCTCTATCCGAAATTTTCTTGCCTGGAGCGTGTGGAGCCTTATGACGTGGTGCACAAATGCTTTAGCCAAGCTCCACGTGGTTCGTACCTTGCTAAATGGCACAAAGTGTGCTTGCTTAGAGAACAAGTCCACACCCACCCAAATCACTGTTTTGCCTTTACTTGCAGGGAGGTCTGTGATGAAGTCCATAGAAATCACCTCCCAGGGTCTTGTAGGGGTGGGCAAAGGCTGCAACATTCCATTTCATGGCAGCTAGCTGACAAAAGGTTATCTGCAGAGACTCAATTTTGTATTTTTTATTGCTTAACTGTTAAGGTAGTATTGCTTATAATTGCTGAGGCTAGCATCCCTATTGCTAAAGCAAAAAGGTGGGGAAGCAATGGGTCTCCCTGATGTGTGCCTCTTTTTAGTATTAGCCTTTACGAATACATGTTGTTTCTTTTCAATTTTGCATACAGCTCAACATAAATTGCCTCAAAACCATATGCATCAAAGGTGATTCTAAATAGGAGATATCTAGAATATCAAAGGCCTTTTCAATATCCAGATAAAGCAGTATAGCTGTAGACTTTTTAAATTTGCTATGCTTAACTATGTTCAGCATTTTACAGATATTATTCATGATATCCCTACCCGACATGAAACCAGCTTGATCGGTTGAAATATAAGATGTTGTCAATACATTCAAACGTGTGGCTAGAGTGGCTGTGAATGTCCTAAAATCTTGATTCAATAAAGAAATTGGCCTATAGGATGCCGGCAAGATCAATTCTTTACCTGGTTTTGGCATAACCACCACGTTTGCCTGCGACCATGATGGAGGCAGCATACTGGTTTCCATGATGTAATTACAAGCTGCAGTGAGTAGTCCAGCTAGGATAGAATGAATTTTTTTATAATTTAAAATTTATGAAACTTTGAGGGGTATCCAGGAGTTTTGTTATTCTTTAGGTATTTGATTGTGTCAATCATCTGTTGGGTTGTAAAGGTTTATCAAGGAAGAGTTTATGTTCCAATGTCAGTTTTGACATGAAAGAATGTTGTGAGAAACCCTCATTTACGGACATGGTGGAGATCTTAGAGCTGTAGAGCACTTGGAAATACTCCCAGAATGTTTCTGTTATCTTTGCAAAATGAGTTTGTTCTATTCTAATTCTGTACTATTTAATTACTTACTACTTACAGTGAAGGAGCTGCGGTGGCTCAAGTGGTTAAGACACTGAACTGCAGGCTGTGGAAGGTCAGTAGTTCAGCAGTTCGAGACCCAAGAGTGACGGAGTGAGCTCCTGTCTCTAGTTCCAGCTCCTGCCAACCTAGCAGTTCGAAAGCAAGAAATTGCAAGTAGATAAATAGGTACCATTTCAGTGGGAAGGTAACAGCATTCCGTGCGCCTTGGTGTTTAGTCATGCTGGCCACATGACCATGGAAACATCTTCAGACAGTGCTGGCTCTTCGGCTTTGAAACAGAGATGAGCACTGCAACCCTAGAGTCGGATTCGACTGGCTTTCGAGCAAGGGAATCTTTACCTTTACCCTTACTTACATTGAACATATATGTGTGTGTATATATTTGTATGTAGGTATGTATGTATGTACATATATACACACTATTCTACTGTTTTACCTGCATTATTTTGTTGTGCAGCGCGTCAGGAATGCTTGAGCCAGCGCACCCAGTCACTCTAGCACTCACCAGCAAGCACTCCTTGCATCCAGAGGTTTCCAATACTCAACCACACTGAGACAGTCCAGTGGAGGCCTTGCACTACCTGACTTGTCTCAATATCATGAAGCAATAGCTCTAGTAGGAGTCCTAAAACATGATTACAATCATTTCGACAGTGATTGGAAAATAATTGAACACACATACCTGAGTGGTCGTAGCATACAATCTCTTTTATGGGAAAATCCAACTAAAAGGCCTTCCACTATTCACCAAAGCCCTTTCCTGAGCAACATGTTTAAAATCTGGGATAGAAGGAAAAAGATATTAACACCTTCACCTTCCCCGCTAACCACATTTGTTGATCAATCATGGTTTCTACCAGCACAACCAAAGGGTCTTTTGTTGTCTGGAAGCAGAAAAACTTGACTCGTTTCATAGATGTCACTCAAGGTTCATGCCTAGCTAGCAAAGAATTTTTAGATCAATCACATTCTTGCTGTATCCCATGGCTGGAATATAACCAAATAGCCTCGTTATATCACTCTATTCAAGGGGTAATACATCGACCATACACAAATTTTGAAAGGCTTTTTAAAAATTCACACTTACCATACAAAAGCATGATTGCATTTCTATATAAAACCTTAATGGAAACCTCCCCCAGCCAACAATTATGTTATCAGATTAGCTGGCAGGCAGACTGCAACACCATTCTATCAGAGAAAGATTGGGAAAAAATATGGGCTTCCCCATCACTCACATCCAAAGTTATTACGGTAAGGTTACAGGGTTATAAACTGCTAATGAGATGGTATACTACTCCTAGCAAAATTAATCATATCTCTCCCTCTTATTCACCCTTTTGTTGGAGGAAATGTGGTATGCATGGTTCCTTTTTGCATTGTTGGTGGGAATGTCGCTTTGTTAGACTTTTGGGAAAGGGTTTTTGTTTACATTAAAAAAATAACAGGTTTTGACATACCCAAAACCCCTGAATTAGTTTTACTAGATTTATGGAAAGACACCACAGTGCCTAAACGTTATCAAGAACTTATCTCGACCTAGCTGACAGCTGCAAAGACTATTATCACAGCAAGTGGGAAAGACTCCAAGTATATTTCTAGTGAGAGATGGTTTATCAAGATCTGGGAGCTTCTAACGATGGACAAAATTTCAGACTCCATTACAAAGTCAGATGGATGTCAACCAAACACAGACTTACTTGAAAAATGGGCTCCTTTTTTGGACTGCACCCATGGTGACCGACTATCACTAATGAACCATATACCAAATAAATATAGAGAAATACTTACCTGTTTATAGAAAGTAAAGTTTTCTCTTCAAGCCGTTGTTAATGATATGAAATATTCCATCTCTAACCTACATGTCTTTCAACATATTTGCACGTTGTTTACTGTTAACCACTAACCTTGTGTATTTTGTTAGGTGTTTTGTTTCTTTAGATGAGATTGAAATTTGAATATGCTAAATGGTTCATTTAACTGTTTGTTACAAGTTTGTTTATTGTTACAAAATTAATAAAAATTTATTTTAAAAAAAAGGAATGGAAAGGAGACCCTGTCTCCCAGCCCCCGCAACAACAACAGAATCCTGTGAGCAAACTCACTACCACCAAGGTGGACAGCAATATACCCTTTGAATCATTGAGTGAAACTTTTCTTTCTTCCTTATTGATCAGAAGGTTGTCATAAGGGGGGAGATAGAGCACTAAATAATAAAAGGGCAATCTAAGGGGGAAGCAGCGAATGCAACCTTGAAATCTCCCGGAATCTCACAGAATCTCCCAGTAAGGAGAACAGCACATAGGAATTTCCACCACCCCCCTCACTGAAACTGTAATCTAAGGGAACTAGCAGCCCAAGAATTTGAGCTTTGCGGCTTGATTCACACTGTAGTCCTAACAAGGCTGCGAGTTCACTGATATTGTTCACTGTAATTTTTACTGTAATTTTTGCAATTCTTTTCTTTTAACCACAATTGTCGGGGTACCCCCTTTAAACATGGGGAACCCCTCCAAAAATTTCACCACCATAGGCAGTGAGAGAGAGTAGGTGGAAGAAGAAGAGGAGATTGCAGGTGACGCCTGTAGAGAGAGGAGAAAGAGAAAGACTGTTAGTAAACAGCAATGAAGGTTAGGGATTTTTGAGGTGGGTAGTGCATGCCTCAACCCATTATCAGCCTTGGTGACAGCCTTGGATTTGGTGGTCTGAAGCAGCCTACTTTCAGGTTTCAGCGACCCTACACCCACTTGCAAGATCGGAGACACAGATTCCTCCTCACTGTAATCTTCTCTACCCACTCCCCAATTTTCAAACGATCTCCCCAATGGAGAGAAAATTGAACTTTAGTTTTAAAATATCACAACTGAATCTCATTAGCTGATTTACATGTTATCCCGTATGTGAGAACATGGCTAGAGACACGCAAACAACATAGATCCACTGACAAGTGATAGCTTTGAGAAGCTACTTTAAAGAACTGTTAACAAGCTCTTTAACTCATGAAAAAACAGAATGGTTGCTATTCCACTGCCAACCAGAGGTGGCGCAGAGCCAGCAGAGCCAATGCCATCTCCTGGGCAGGAGACACGCACCAACAAGCGGGAAAAATCTCGGCAATGACTCATTGTGCTTTCAAGCCATGTGGTCAAACGCTTGCAGAGTTTTGCACTCGTGAAAATGTGTTTTCCATTTAAAATTTAAAGGGTGATCAAGCGCTAAGGAGAGAGCATGCACTTGCGAAAGGTCTTGTGTTCATTTAAACTTTAAAGAGACGTGTCTCTGACAAGTCACCAATTTTTAGTCAGCTACGTTTAATAAAAGGAGTCATGCTGTGACAAGGTTTTGGCTTGTGGTCGAGCACAGTAAAAGACTGAAAGCTCAGGGAAGTCAACTAAATTCCCCACCCACTTTTCTCTAACTCGACCTTGAATTTCAGGAACTTAGCCTGGGAAACAATTCCCACGCTCAACCCCCCCCTCACTGTGATCGGCGCAGGGAGGACAAAGGAGCCAGCTCAAAGGAGAGAGCTCAAACCCCTTTGTGTAGCTGCCAGCGCAGAAAACCAGCAGCATTGAGATGGGAGCGATATTTATTGATTAGAATATATTCTTCTGGCTAATGTTTACTAAATGTATTAATATGCAGGGAATGTATTAACATATTAATGTTTTACTAATTTTCTTCTGACTTTCCTATACCAAATTAAAAGAAAAAATGTAAGACTCCCATTCTCCATTTAAAATTTAAATGGACTAGCTGGCATGCCAACTTACAGCCTGAGACACAAAGAGGACCCAGCATTTAAACTACATTCCCTTGCTGTCAGGAATATAGAGGCAACCCTTATCTTTCACTTCTATCTACCCAATTTTATTGCAAAACAATTCTTTTTGTTTTTCATTTATTTTGGGGAAGTTTTTCTTTTAAACAATAATTTTTATTTTTACAAAAGGGCTACCCAGCCATCCTTATGGAATACTTTTTCCAAGGAAAAGCAGCTTTAAACACTGCTCTCTTTTTCATTTTTGGATTTTTGATCTATTCTTTTTACCACAATTGTTGGGCTCCCTACTGGGAACCCTGAACTCCCCTTTAGGACGGAGATACAGTAGAAGATTTAGAAAAAGCCCAGTTGATTTAATAAATAATTTTAGGAGTCATGCCTTTCTCCAGGGTATGTTGCCAAGGTAGGTTTGGAATGCCGGACTGGCAGGACAACCTCCTCTAGGCACTGGAAAATTAGAACATATCTCCAGTGGGCTCAGCAAGGGTCTCAGGTTCGGACTCCCGGACTGGGTCGAGGACAATCCAATTTCCCCTTTTGGGAAAAGGAACCCTGGTGCAGCCAGCCACCTGGAACCTGCCTTGCTCATTTTCCCCCAAATTTTTCTTGACATTCTTCCGTCCAACCACTTCTATTTAACTCACAAGGAGAGAGTTCACTTGCCAGCTTTAAAACTCCAATGGCAACCCCAATGTGTGGAATTTCATTTTTGAATAGCTTTATTAACAATAAATGTTATTTGTTGTTTGTCTCATTGTAAGTCATGGTACAGAGAGATCCAGGAGACAATACGCGGAATGTATTTGCATGCATACTCTCCTTCCACCGAAGTTGTTCGGACACTTTCGTCCAAGCACGAGCAAGGCCGAGAGCCAATAAGACCCCTTTGAACTGTACCAAATGTTACAAATGTATAGGGAGGTCTACATTGAAGAATTGTTTGTCTATTTTTGTACTTCAATAGGTGAAGGCCCCAAAAGGGATCCTTCTGGTTAAAACTGTTAACCCAGTGATAGGTTAACAGCAGGAGCTCACAAGTCTCCTAGTTTAAAAAGAGGATTTCTCCTTGAGGCCGGCATTCTGAACCTAAAGGGTTTGCCAGGCCTACTGACTCCCCATTCGTTTAAGGAGTTCAGTGGTCCAGGAATGCCATGGCCCAGCCTAGCCCCACAGGGAAGGCTTGGATTGATTTCAGAATTTTCTCAGGGTAAGAACCTCTGGAAATGCTGCTATACTTAGTGTGTGAATGCTTGAATGAACACTAATAATTTTCTCCATAAGCTTGAATGGAATCATGAATGCAGAATGCATGAAAACTAGCCAAATGCTTTGGTTTAAGTTCATAAAAATGTGTTTATTTTTACTAACTTCCCTCCTACAGTAATGCAAAGGAAGAGCTGTTTGCGATGCAAAGACATCCCCCTTCCCTTGTGTCATTGGACATGCACTCTTTCTGGAACAGACATGCCATAGTTCATTAACACTAAAGAATGGAAACTTCTTTTTGGAGGAAGAAAAGAAGAAACTTGAAGACTTTTACAGTTTACTTGCTTATGTAAATATAGCTAGCTTGGTTCACTTTGAATTGGCACTGCCGGTGTCAAGAAAAGTGATCTGAAGACTTGAAGATGTTGTGCTGACTGAAGCAATGTGATTTTATTTCTTGCATGTTTTTCTTGTTTGTAAATAACTTCAAATGTTTACAATTAACCCATAATGAGGACTGCCCTCAGGGATATGTATCAATGCAGTATAGCTTATACTACTGATTTTCTAACCAATTTTTTCTTTTTTGTATATTTGCTATGGATAAGCAATAGGTAATAGTCTACCTCATTAATGCTATTGGTTTAATGTGCATAATTGTTATGTAATATCCTGGTAGTAATAAGCATAGGTGTTTCCCTGAACATGTATGCTTGTTTGCTTCCTGGAGTTTGACATTCACAGTGGTAATTTGGCTTTTTATAGGGCTAGACTTTTTTCATTTTTGGTCCGTCCTACAATGATTAGCTTAGATAGGTGGTCCTGGGTGCAAGGAAACCTTTTCTGCTTCAGGTCCAGACGAGACGAGACGACATCACCGATGAGCCATGGGTTACCAACGCTACTGGACTTTGTTGCTGTTTCATCATGGACTGTCTGATGTGTTCATGTTACACACGCCACCCCACATGTTTGGATGTCATGGCCTTCATCTCGTTTCACTCACTGAGGCCATGAAAGGGGGGACTGTTAGGAGATGTACTTTGAAAATGCTTTTATTTGTTATTTTCTGACCTGCACACACACCAGAATGGTGCCAGCAAGCGTCTTTGCATTGGGAGAAATGTATGCTTTGTTGAATGTGACTCTCTGCATTAGGAAGGTACCACACAGCCTGTACTTTCATATAAATGAAGTCACAGACACACACACCTTGCATACCTCTACCCATGAGACATTGGGAACAAGAAGCATCTCCATTAGCATCTCCATTATGGTTCTCTAGAAGGATGCAAAAACAACAACCTGTCCACCATTGAGGAATCCATACCTCACATGTAACCCACAGGATGCTTGGCATTTGCATGTGTTAAGACTGTTTCCTGTTCTGTCACTTGGACCAAGCACATCTAAGGATTCCATGCCAACCCATCTTTGCACCTTGACCAAATGCTGTAGAAAGGAGTAGACTTTCAATATTGCCCCACCTTAGTAGGAGGGTACCCCACATCCTATAGCCAATAGGTATAGGGATGGGACGGACCAGAGAGACCCCAAGACAGCTCCAATACTAGCTGATAAAACAGGGTGCAACCTTTGTTTGTTGCTCACCTTGGCCATCCCCTACCTTACACCTACTATAGGTAACTTACTGTGCTTCCTTGGAGTCGCGACCAAGGAGCCCTCACACATGTTGGCTGGTTCCTTACTGTGTGCAGTGAAAGTAAGAATATCCTTAGTTAAGAAATAATCCTTACATTCTTCACTGTGGAAGGTCGATCTACAGGATCAGATAAGTATTATAAGCTTTCCCCCTGCCTAAATACTTCTAGTTTAAAACCCCAATATTGTGTTTCCATTTCTACTGTAACTAAAGGAACTTGTGTGTATGTGTGAGTGAATCTGTTTTGTTTGCCTGTGTACAAAAAGATATTATTCAGTAAAGAGAATCTTGATTCAACTTAAGAAACCTTATCAAGTGATCTCTTTGGGGAAATGGGTTCTCGGGACGAAGTTAGCTTTCTCTGTATACATAGGCCAGCAACTCAAATAAGTTAGTCCGCCTACTGCGTAGATAAGCAGTTCGGCTAACACCATGTAGACAGCATTACCGTAGTCCAGTCTCGAGGTGACCATCACATGGATCACTATTGCCAAGTCATTGCATTTGAGGAAGGGAACCAGCTGCCTAATCAGCCAAAGATGGTAAAAGGCTGACTTGGCGATGGCTGCTACCTGGGCCTCCATAGTTAAGGAAGCATTCAGGAGCACTCCCAAACTCCTCCCCTCTGGAATTCAGGGCTGGCTCACCTGCTAGGTGAACTAGGCATTTGCCTAGAGTGTGGGCTGGACCTTAGGGGTGCCAAACTGGACCTGCCCCCCTGCCAAAGCCCCCCAGCCCCCGCCAAAAGCCCTGCATCTCCCTGACCACCGCTACCACTGCCTTTCTCCCTGAGTCTGGAAAGCGCTGAGGAACAAAATGGCCACCCTGTGTAAAGAATTAAAAGGCTGCCACGCACCCACTACAAAATGGCCACCATGCTCAAAATACAAAATGGCCACCGGGTGTGCTCCACAAAATGGCCATCGGGTGTGAACCACAAAATGGCCACCGTGTGCACCCCCCCAGACCGGCCACCAGAGCCTGCTACCGCCCCAGCTGACTCACAGCCACTTTTACACCCCAAACCGAAATTAAAAGGCCACAGGCGGTACAATTAAATGATAGGAGCAATGGGACCACCTGACCCCAAAGGGAAGGAGAAGTGAATGGGGGGGGGCAGCACTGATTATACCCTGTGTCCCTCCCAAAGGATCCCCCGGGTGCTACTACCCAAGGCGCAGAGCTGCACCGCCACCCAGCCCAGCACCGCCCCTCACAAGTCAGGGGATCAAACCAACGTGAGGGAGCCACCCTCACAATGCAGGCTGCCGCCTGAATCGCCCTGCTGCCTGTCGATGATGTTCCTTCCCAAAACGCGCCGCTCAGGCTGACCCACTGCGTGCGATCGCAGCCACCCGAACGCCCACACTCCTACTATCAGCCGGGGAAAGCTGTTTGCCGCAGGGCCCACAAGCAGGTAGGCACCCGACCATGCCAAAGAGCTCCCCTCAGAGAACTGCTGGTGCGGAAAGGAGGGGCCCGGCTTTAAGCCCCCTGGCCCCTCCCTCCACGCCTATGTAACAAGGCGCCTCTTGGTGCTGAAAAAACAGCCCTGCCTCTTTCCTCCTGCAGGGCAGAGGTGCCTCCCAGCCCAACGGTCATAGACCGAGGGCTGGGGATTCGTATTCATTTTGGAGATCAATTTTTTTGGCAAATTAAGGGAATTGCAATAGGGAGCACCTTTGCTCCCTCGGTGGCTAATTTGTTTATGGATGATTTTGAAAGGCAATGGATTGTGAGCCAACTAAATAATCCTTATTTTTCCCATTTGATTTATTACAAAAGATTTATTGATGATGCTTTTCTGATTTGGGATGGACATTTTTTGAGCATCAGATTTTATGAACTGGCTGAATACGGTGCATAACTCTATTAAATTTACAGCTGTCACAGATAAGGATTGTATACATTTTCTGGACACAACTGTGTATATCCATCAAGCCTGTCCAGTTATGAGACTCAGAAGTATCAATGAGCAAAGATTTTAGTTTCTATTGCTTTCCATAAAGCATCTTTTACATCTTTGTTCCTCAGGCTGTAGATTAGGGGATTCAGTACAGGGATAATAATAGTGTAGAAAACAGAGATGTACTTGTCTGAGGTAGGGGAGTACCAGGAGCTGGGGCTGGGGCGGCAATAGATGAAGAGGAGAGTTCCCTCATAGATGATGACAGAGGTCAGGTGAGAGGCGCAGGTGGAAAATGTCTTTTGCCTTGAGGCTGCAGACCGTATCTTCAAAACAGATGTGACAATAAGGATATAGGAGATAATGATAATGATTGAAGGCATGATTTCCACACAACTACCATAGGTGTAGAGTAGGAGTTCATTGAGGGAGGTGTCTGAGCATGAGAGCTTGAGCAGCAGTGGAAGGTCACAGAAGAAGTGGTTGATGACATTAGGTCCACAGAAGGACAGCCTGAAGGCAAAGCAAGTATGGACCAAAGCACTTAATGTACCACCAAGGTAAGAGAGTGCAACCAGTACAATACAAATTTTGGGAGACATCATAACAGTATAAAGAAGCGGGTTGCAGATGGCTACATACCGGTCATATGCCATAGAGGCTAGGATGAAGGACTCAGTGTCAGCAAAAGTGCAGAAGAAGTAGAACTGCAGTCCACAGCCAGTATAGGATATTACCTTTTTTTCTGCCAAGAAGTTTACAAGCATCTTTGGGACAATCACTGAGCAGTAGCAGAGATCAACAAAAGACAAATTGCTGAGGAAGAAGTACATTGGGGTGTGGAGTTGAAGGCTGGTTTTTATTAGAACCATCAGCCCAATATTTCCCAGAAGAACCATGCTGTAGAGCAACAGAAATGTCAGAAAGAGGATAACTTGGATGGCTGGGCTGCTGGGAAACCCTAAGAGAACAAAGTGGGTCACCGTTGTTTCATTACCAACTAGCATCTCTTTGCAATATGCTATTTCCTGGAGGGATACAGAATTTGGACTGCAGAGAAAGACGTGAGGTTTCAAGACTGTAAAGCAACCATATATGCAAATATTAGTGTACAGTACATGATAGAAACAGGTACCTTCAGGAACCCACGGGAACATATGTTCAGTTGGTACAACTAATCACTGAAGTTATACCAAACATCCTCTATTTCTATATGTGTCATTCATTAATACATTTTTTAACACACAAAAGTAATGCATGAGCTATTTCCTGTTAAATCTTCTCTTGACCCCCCCCACAGGTAGTTCAGGTCTTGAGGACAATATCTGAAACAGTCAATGTGGATTCTACTTGTTCCTAAACCTAATTTATCTCAGCTATTTCTTCACCTCAAGCTCCAAATAGAACTGTTAAATATTGTCAAGTGCAAATCATACTGTCTCCCAAACAAATTTGTCTCTCCTATGTGAAATGAGAATCTCAGAAAAATGGCATGTAAAAAAAGAAGCAGTGCAGGCAAAGACTGTGAAAAGGCAAAGACTGAAAAAATGAGAATGTGGTCATGGGGCTACCCTCTCGTGAACTAAGGTTTGTCCCTGTTGGACGCTGACAAAAGAGACAGGAATCTGGAAAGCTCAGTGGCAGAACACAGGCTCTCCAGGCAGATGGTCTTTGGCTCCATTCATGGCATGTTTAGTTAAAAGGATCTCTGGTAGCAAAATAGAGCTCAACCAAAGACCTTCCTCGGCTTGGGTCCCTGGAGAGTTTAGGCTAAAATGTTCAGTCAGATACATCAACATCTTATAGTGTTTTTTGTAATGTTTTATTAATATTGTAAGCCACTTTGACTTTGGCAAGGGAGAAAGGTGGCTAATGAATGTTTTAAACAAAGCAGCTTCATATATATATATATATATATATAGAACTTATTTTTTACCATTTTGCTTATTATATGAGGGCTATCTCAATCATAAGTGTACTCAGAAGTAAACTGACTTCAGTGTGGCTTAATCTTAAGTAAACGTAATCAGGATTGCAGTCACTTAGCCAGCTATGAAAAATTTTGCCATGAAATATAGCATTGGCTTGGGTTCTGGTTGGGTTTTAAAAGTATGACTGTGTCAGTTAAATTCAAGACAGCTGTCTGAAGGCTGTTGGCCAAGATGGGTATGTATTTCAGGTTTGGGACATGCCAACGATTAAAAAAGCTTAGGCAGATCATAATACAACATAGAAGACAGAAAAACTTAAAATGTCAGATATTTCTCAGGCTAAAAAATACATCGTTAAAAAGATGTGTTATCAAATTGACCCCTTAATTAAAAGCTGGGTAAACAGAAACATTGTGGCCTGTCACCTAAAAGAGAGTCAGGTAGGAGCAAGGTGGATGCCAAGGGGTAAGTCACCCCACAGCAGTGTTCCCTCTAAGCTGAGTTAGTGTGAGCTAGCTCACAGTTTTTGAGCCTCCAGCTCACAGATTTCTGTCTTAGCTCAGGAAGGATGGCTCCAGAGCAAGCTAATTTATGCAGTAGCCCAATTGCTTGCTCATGGCTTTAATGCTCCAGGAGCTCACAAAGTGGAATTGTTGCTCACAGGACTCCGCAGCTTAGAGGGCACATTGCTCCGCAGGTGAGATTCTGTCACTGAGAAAACTCGACGTGCCTTGCCTCTGAAGGTTGGGACACAGAGATCAGGACTTGTGAGAACAATCTAAGTTGGTGCAAAGTAAATTCAGAACCAGACAAAGGGGGATGCTTATTTAGTCAATGAGTAATTAAAATGTGGGATTCACGGCCCGAGAATACAGAGATGGCCACAGGCAGAGAGAACTCTGAAAGGGAATTAGAGAGATTCATGGCAGACTGGTCTGTCAGTGGCTGCCTCTTCAAAACTGGAAACTAGGAGTGTCTAGTATGTAAGTGTTGTTATCCTGTGTGCTGAAAGAGCATTTCTCCTCCTGCTGCTACCTGTTTTATATTTCTCACCCGGGCAAATGGTGAGTTCTGCTACAGCTGAAAAAAGCAGAACGTGTCTCTCCAAAGGCCTGAAGGAAAGAGAACAAAGTTAGTTTCTGCTTCAGATGAAGAACTGCTACTGCTACACCCCCAAATTTCCCTATTCCTTGTGAGAGGTCACCCAAACTCTCAATTTATCTGCCATGCATACTGGATCTCGGTTCACAGGGTCTTACACTGCCATCCTTGCTACAGGTTTACCATTATAAACCCATTGAGTTCAGTGGGCATAGAAGGGTGTGACTCTTTTTAGGATTACACTTTTAGCATATGAAAATTACACAGTGCACAAATACTGCTACCATTTCTAAAAAGATGATGTAAATTAATGTCTAATTTGTATTCTATTGACACAAAATGTAAACTCACCTAGCATACCTTTGGTGCAGTGACCTGTCTTCCCTGAATTCACAAGCTCCTAGTCTGTGGAGAAGAGGTTATACATAATTTTTTTAGCCTTTGGGAATAGTCTCTCAAGGACCACAAGGTCTCAGGAGTACCATCTGACAAGCAATTAAACCCCAAATTCATTTTGTTTATTTTCTATTGTAGGTTTCATGGGATTTTAAATGGAGCTCCTTCTCTGAATTTCAAAATAAAACATAACACATCATAAAACTCATTAATGAAATCCAAGGATTAAAAAAAACAGGCAAATCATAATATAACATCGAACACAGAAAAAACGAGTCACATATTTCTCAGGCTAAAATTGCATTATAAAAGGATGTTATCAAATCAACCCCTCAATTAAAAACTGAAAAGCAGTAAAAAACAGAAACACTGTGGCCTGGTACACCTTGTAGGAGCAAGGTGAGTGTCAAGAAGGCACTCCACAGGTGAGATACTGTCACTGAAGAAACTCTACATGCCTTGCCTCTGAAGGTTGGGACACAAAGAGTAGGATGTGGTTAGAGAGATTTATGGAGGATTGGTCTGTCAGTGGCTACTAGCCATGGTACTTCCATATTCAAAGGTACTTAATTTCTGAATACTGGTGCCAGGCAGTAACATCAGGGGAAGGCTTTTTCCTCCATGCCCTGTTGTTGGCGTGGTGTTCTGATGGTTGGAGTGCAGCGCTGTGCTCATGTCAGCGTTGCAGTCCGGCTTACTCTGTTAGCCTGCAAGGCACATGTAACGCCATCTTGGACTCATAGTTCTATAAGCAAGAGAAACCTAGACTGAGTAAACAGTGTGTAATAGGGACTGTATTGCATGGTGACCCAAAGTGATGCCAATTGGAGACAAAAATATCCAGCAGAAGGAAGCTACGGTTCCTGAGTTTACCTGCCCGCTTACTTGCTGTAAGATGGACCAGCTCCCTAGCTGCTTGAAGTGCTGAAAACCAGGCAGATGCCATGTCAAGGCAGGAGAACAAAGACTCAAACTCCATGTGAAGTTTCTTCCTGCACATGTAGGCAATGCAATCCCCCTCCCCAGATTGATTCACCTCACTGAGGCTGCAATCAGAAGACAATAGAGGACCATCCATAATAATGGACTTTGGCTGCATGAGTCATAATCCCATCAGGTGTCACTTCCTTGCTCAGAGTTACTAGACTTCAATATTGCCCACTCCCCTAGACCCTTCCCCCTTGAACCCAACACCAATCAGCATGTTTTGGAGATGGAATAGTAGGAGATGGGGCAAAACATGTGACCAATTTAGGCCAGGGTGATGAGGGGGGACTGGCGAGGAGTGGCAGCCACCAAGGAAGAAGCGGGGCAGGAGGATCCAGGAGAAGGCCCATCCAGCCAATCCACAGAAGAGAGCGATCCACAACAGAGGTGGATAGTCAATACTCCGTTTGTGGAGGCCCAGGTGCATGATGAGAGGCTGGAGAAACTCCATGACCAGATAGCAGTAAGAGATGAGGGAGTCGTGGACCCCCGGCAGGAGGGGCAGTTACCCCACATCAGGCAGGTGGGAGGTGTGTGGTATTGGACGGCCAAAGGCCGTATGGGCCCCATCAACCAACTCCTTCTCCCAGCTGAGTACCAGGAGGAAGCTATGGGCAACGCCCATGACCTGCAGTGGGTGGGACATCAGGGCTACAAGAACACGATGACCCAGCTTCTGGCCCACTTCTTCTGGCCCACAGTGGCACAGGACTTTCGGAGCTTCTGCCGTGCCTATGAGGTGTATCAATGTATGTCTACCCGAGGGGCCCCTAGGGCCCCACTGGCCCCACTAACCATCATGGGGACCCCATTTGATAAAATTGCTATGGATTTCGTAGGGCTGCTGACCCAAATGCCCTGGGGAGCCCAGTATATCCTAGTAATAATGGATTACACTATGTGTTATCCGGAGGACATCCCTCTCCCTAGCCTGAAGAGTGCCGGGGTGGCTAAGGCCCTGATGCATCTGTTTGCCCATGTGGGCTTGCCACAGGAAATATTAATGGACTGGGGCTTGCCTTTCATGGCCCAGTTGATGAGACAAGTCTGCGAGGTGCTGCACATCAGGCAGCTGTTCATATTCGTTCACCATCCCCAAACCAATGGGCTGATGGAACGAATGAACCAGACCCTGAAAGGGATGTTACAAAAGATGTCCAGGGACAAACCCATGGCCTGGGACCTCCTTATAGACCCCCTCTTGTTCCCTATCTGCAAAACCTCACAGGCCTCCACAGGGTTCGCCCCTTCAAGTTGTTATATGGAAGGGTCCCTCGAGGCATACTGGAGATAGTTGAAGACCAGTGGGCATGGCCGGTTCCCCCGGAGATGGACAAGGAGGTTGGCGAATACATCACCCACTTACGGGAGAGGCTGGAGTGGGTGCGGACAGAAGCATGGCTCAACCTGCAACAAGAGCAGTGGATCCAGAAGTAGCACTATGACAAGACTGCCAGGCCCTGGACCTTTGCTGCGGGGGACTCCATTCTAGTATCCAGACAGGCATTGGCTTGAGCCCATGGGGACCCCTGGCAGGGCCCCTACTGTATAAGTAGAGTACTGGGGCCCCTGTCATACGAGGTGCAATGTGGCCCGCTAGCGAAGAACAAGAAACACCTGCACGTTAATGACCTAAAAGAATGTGTGACAAGGCCGGGGGCCGAGGTTGCCTGTCTGGAGCAGGACCCCCTAACACTGCCAAAAGGCCCACTGCCCTGGACAACGAGCTCAGAGAACCCGGGACTCCCCATCTTTACCCAGGACTTACCCACAACCAGAGGGCCCAGGTACATGAGATCATATGCCTAGTGCCTGACATCTTCGCTGCTACATCCAGCTGCACGCACATGGCCACCCATTACATCCCTATGCAACTGGGCAAGGTGGCCCACGCCCGGTGGTGCCCAGTACCCCAGAAACAGTGGGAACTGATTGGTTAGGAGGTACAAGACATGGTACAAATGGGGGTCATAGACCCTCCCAGAGCACATGGCGGAGCCCCATAGTGCATGTCCCAAAGCCGGACGGCTCTGTACGCTTTTGTGTGGACTACAGAGAAGTTAAAAAGCCTTCATGGTTCAATGCTTATCCCATGCCTCGCGCTGACATCCTGATAGATCAACTGGGGCAAGCCCGTTACATTTCCGCAATAGACCTGACCAAGGGTTACTGGCAGGTGACTGTTCACCCCCCTGATGGAAAAAACGGCCTTTGCAACCCCACAGGGGCTCTTCCAGTTCCAACGAATGCCTTTCGGCCTCCAAGGGGCTGCGGTGACATTCCAACGCCTGGTAGACAAGGCCCTAGCCAATTGCGAGGGCTTTGCAAGAGTCTATATTGACGATATTGTCATTTGCAGCCCTGACTGGCCCATGCACTTACAACACCTGTGGATGGTCCTGGAGGCCCTCCGGGCAGCTGGGTTGCACACAAACCCTAAGGAAAGCAAGTTGGGGTTCCAAGAGCTCTGATACCTTGGTTTCTTGGTAGGGCAAGGGCAGTTGCGCCCCCTCCCCGAGAAGGTGGTCACGGTAGAATGACACCCCAAACTCACCACCAAGCACAAATTCATACCCCACTTTGCTTCCCAGGCAAGCCCGCTGATAGATTGCCTAAAGAAGATAGAGCCAAACTCCATCCGGTGGGACAAGGCCTGGATCCGGTCCTTCGAATTGCTACACCCTGATTTTACACAGCCCTTCACAGTGCAAAATGGATGCATCAACCACCTGTCTCAGGGGGGTACTGGTTCAAGAGATGGAGGGCGAGGAAAGGCCTGTGCTTTTTATAAGCCGCAAGTTACAGCCGGCAGAGCGTAATTATTCCATGGTCGAGAAAGAGGCATTGACAGTCAAATGGGCTGTCGGGGCCCTCCAATTCTACCTGGACAACAACCTGTTCCACATCATAGTGGATCATGCCCCGTTACTGTGGATGGAGAGGATGAAGGATCCCAGCCCCACCCGCAGCGGAGCTCCCATGAATGGCCAGGGGTGGGTTGAGAGATGCCATGGCCTGCCATGGCCAGGCTGAGGAGGGAGATACAGCAGTGAGGCGGGGCAAGTGACAGAGGAACGCCTGGAGACCCGGTGCATGGTAGAGGGGTGGGGGAGGTGGAAGTCAGCTCAGCATCTCCACCTCTAGGTGGGGGCGTAGCCATGGAGGAGGAAGTGATGTGGGAGCTGAGGGGATAATAAAAAGGGAAGCAGGGAGATGGCCAGGGAGGAAGGTTGGACTGGCTGGAGCAGTAGATGCAGGGAAGGACAAAGAGAGAGAAATGCTCCATGCTTGCCAGTAACCTGGTGCAAAGGCCAGATTTCCAGGACAGGCAAGAGAGGTGCTGGAACCCTCTGAACATCCCGTCTTCTGAGACCACCTCTCCCTCTTTGACTTCAGAGCCTCCCTCGGCCCTATGCACCCCATGAGATTCTTTGTTGGGGGAGTACAGCAAGATATCATCAAGGTAAACAAGGACCTCTTTGAACAGGTGCTCGTGTAACATTTCATTGATCAGGTTCATGAAGACCCCCGGAGCTCCCGAAGCACATAACCAGGTACTCTAACTGCCCAAGAGGGGTATTGAACGCCGTCTTGTACTCATCCCCTTCCCTGATGCACACTCTGAAGTATGCATCATGCAAATCCAGTTTGGAAAACACTTTCCCCGCTGCAACCACCACTAGGAGGTCTTTTATGAGGGGCGGGGGTAGGCATTGGTGGTTGACACTGTGTTCAGCCCCCTATAATCAGTGCATAATCGCAATCCCCCATCTTTCTTTTTCTGGTTACTACACAGGAGCCATGCAAGGGGAGGAGGTGGGACGGATGCCAGGTTTTTATCAATGCACCTCCTCAACTCTGCCTTTTCTGATGGGCTCATGGAATACAATTTCCCTTTTGGGAGCTTTTGATCTGGCACAGTTCAACTGCACAGTCAGAGTTACGATGGAGGGTAGCTAATCTGCTTCAGCCTCTCTGAACACTGAGGCCAGGTCCCGATATTTGCATGGGATCTGGTTCAGTTCAGCCTCGGCAAGCCCCACAGTTATGCTGTGGAGTGGGGCCGGCTCCACCCAAGAGTCAGACCACACATGCTCTTTGCATCGGGGGGATATGAATTTTACAATCTCCTCCTCCCACAGGATATATGGGTCATGAGCGTGGAGCCAGGGGCTACCTAATACCAGGGGAAAGTGTGCTGCTGGGGTGACCACGAATGGTCTGATCTCCCAGTGTTCCCCTGCTCCCATGCACGGTGGCACAGTCTCATACTTACAAGGGTCTTTCATGGTGGACCCATCCATTTGAATGAAAATTAGTGGTTCAGGGAGTTTAACTACCTTCGCCTCTAGTCCCGTTACCAGAGAGGGGTTGATCAAATCTCTCCCACACCCCAAGTCTATTAACCCCCTTACCCTAACATGGGTATTGAGCTCGGGGTATATCAAAGTCACAGTCACGAAGAAGAGGGAGGGGTAATTGCTCACTGGCCGTAGTGCCTCGGAGTTGGGGACCTGCTGTTCAGCACTGTTCACAGCAGGTCCTTCCCATTTCCCGCCGGCTGGAACAATGCGTCTCCTGAGGAGTCGGTCTCTTCCTCATGTCAGAGTCCTCAATTAGTCAGTCAAACACCAGGCCTTATTCATTGAAACAAGGATAGTATTTATTAGACTGCAATACTAGGTCACTAGAACAGAAGCATTGTTAAGAATAACTTGGATACATGAAGCATTGGGGTTTATACATCAAGGGGAAAAGGAGCCCCCACCCCTCTACCAATAGACGGCTAGCGCGCATGCGGGAAAGCTGTAAAGCACTAAATTATTACGTTCCCACTACCTGAAAGTTCCCAGGCCTAGCTGTTGTCTTTAGAAAGCGAAAGGAGACGAACAGCCTGGCTCCAAGGCCATCTCTGGCCTGGCGAGGTGAGATATAGCCCGGTCTCCCAGGCAACATCGTCACCTCCCCACATTCCACACCAGCACACAGATACATCAATTACCGTCTCATCTTCCCCCCCATCGCCCTCATGGCAGGGATACCTGACATTCTGCCCTCCTGATAACAGATCTATCCCCCCGGCTTTAAGGGATACAATTTATGGAATGCGCGGACCAATTTCGGGGCAAGAACATGTTCCGCCCTAACCCACTCCCTCTGTTCCGGCCCAAAGTCCACCCAGTCGATGAGATAATACAGCCGGTTGCGTGAAATCTTTGAATCCAGGATTTGTGAAACTTCATAATGCGGCTCTCCCCCCACCATCAGCGGAGGTGGGGCGGGGCGCTGGGGTCTCCAGACATTCTCTGCAGGCGCACGCCGTAGCAGCCTTACATGAAATACAGGATGAACAGATTTCAGTGATTTAGGGAGATCAAGTTCAACAGTCACATTATTTACTACACGCACAACTTTAAAAGGTCCCACGTATTTCCAACCGAGTTTGCGGCTCGGCTGCAAGCCCCTCAGGTTCTGTGTGGATAGATAAATAAAGTCTCCACACTTTGGAGTCCAAGAAAGGTCACTTTTTTGTCAGCCTGGACCTTGTACGCAGCTTTAGCCCCCTCAAGTGTTTTTACCAGTAAAGGCCACGCAGATTGTAAGCGTTTACACCAGTCACCTGCATCTCCCGGCGGGAGTTCGGGAGAACTCAAAAAGGAAGGGGCGGGGCCTCATATCCGTGCACCGCCATGAAAGGAGACATCCCCGTGGAGGAGTGATGAGTGTTGTTGTAGCAAAACTCAGCCAGCGGCAACAGGGAATGCCAATCGTCTTGTTGAAAGTTCGTGAAACACCTGAGGTATTGTTCAAGTGTTTGGCTGACCCTTTCGGTTTGACCATCGGTCTCTGGGTGGTATGCACTGCTGACCTCCCTCTCCAGCCCTAGCAGTGACATTAACTCCCCCCAGAATTGGGAGACAAACTGCACCCCCTGTCAGAGACCACCTTAGTCGGCAAAGTGTGGAGTCTCACCACATGTTGCAGAAACGCTGCAGCCAGTTTCTTTGCAGAGGGGATGGAAGCAAACGGGATGAAATGAGCCTGTTTAGAAAATAGATCGACTACAACCCAAACAACAGTCTTTCCACCACTTGGTGGCAAATCAGTAATAAAGTCCATGGAGATCACCTCCCATGGGCGAGTCGGAGTAGGGAGGGGCTGCAGTGGACCAGGGGGCTTCCCCGGCCGGGGCTTGCTCATTAGGCACACCTGGCAGGCACTTGTAAACAACGACATATCTTTCCTCAGTCCCGGCCACCAAAATTGCCGTTGCAGGAGCTGCAGCGATTTCACAAAGCCCGTGTGCCCCGCCAGTTTGGAGCCGTGAGCCCAACCCATCACCACCCCCGGAGAGACAGCGGCACGAACAATTTCCCATTCTTTCGCCAACAGTCTTTTTCATCTTTTAGCACCCCCTCCTCTCCCTCCAGTGATTCCCTGTCTGCTTGAGACATTGCAGATGCGAATTTTGACTCCCAGTGGGAAGGGGGTGAGGCGGGGGGGGGTCAGCGCTTGCTTGCGTGTGGTTACTGCCCCTCCCAGTTGGGAGGGGGTGAAAACTGAGTCCCGGACCTCCTCCCGTTTGCTATCGTGTTGTGGGAGGCGGGACAGAGCATCAGCTAGGGAGTTAGCCTTCCCTGGGAAATGGTGCAGGGTGAAATTAAACTTAGAGAAAAAATCAGCCCATCGCAATTGCTTGGTGTTCAGATTGCGGGGCGAACGGAGGAGTTCTAAATTCTTGTGATCAGTCCACACCTCAAATGGCACTCGAGCCCCCTCCAGCCAATGTCGCCATGTGGCCAGTGCCAAGCGGATCGATCCAGCTTCTTTTTCCCACACCGACCAGTTCCGTTCAGTGTCATTGAATTTTTTAGAAACATATGCAAGGGGGTGAAGTTTGCCATCATCCCCCTCTTGGAGGATGCCCCCCCCATGGCGACGTCCGAGGCGTCGACTTGTACAATGAATTTTTTCAGTTCATTGGGGTGAGCCAGCACGGGCTCCGAGGTAAAGAGAGCCTTCAGGCGTTCAAATGCAAGCTGGCACTCTGAGGTCCAGTTTAGGCGTGCACCCGGCCGGGTGCAGTCAGGGGCTTTTCCCTTAGTTTTGAGTAGGTCTGTGAGAGGGAGGGCCACCTGAGCAAAGTTCGAAAGGAATGATCTGTAAAAACTGGCGAATCCGAGGAACGCTTGGAGCTGTCTCCTTGTTTTGGGGGTTCCCACCCCACCACATCTTTAACTTTGTCAGGGTCCATCTCGATCCCCTTCTGTAAGATGCGGTATCCTAAAAAGGCGATTTCCGACTTATGAAATTCACATTT
This sequence comes from Gekko gecko, assembly GCA_029375565.1. Lineage (NCBI taxonomy): Eukaryota > Metazoa > Chordata > Lepidosauria > Squamata > Gekkonidae > Gekko > Gekko gecko. Next base: position 91,179,348 of record JAPDNY010000003.1, read on the forward strand.
GGACAATTTAGCGAAGAGTTTGTGCTTGTGCAACGTTTGAAGTACCTCCCTCACCAGTTTCACGTGTGAATGGTGGTCGGGGGAATACAAAAGTATGTCATCAAGGTAAACAAGGACCCCTTGAACAAATAGTTGTGCAACACTTCATTAATTAGGTTCATGAACACTCCTGGCGCCCCTGTAGCCCGAAGGGCATAACTAAGTATTCAAACTGCCCCAGGGGAGTGTTAAAAGCAGTTTTGAATTCATCCCCTTCTCTGATGCGTACCCGAAAGTAGGCATCCCTGAGATCCAACTTAGAAAAAATCTTCCCCCCAGCAACCGCAGAAAGGAGGTCTTTGATCAGGGGCAAGGGGTATGCATTGGTGGCTGAAACAGCGTTTAGCCCACGATAGTCCGTACACAGCCGCAACCCCCCGTCTTTCTTTTTTCGGAATAAAACGGGTGCAGCAAACGGGGAAGAGGCGGGTCGGATGAACCCCCTCTCCAAGTTTTTGTCTATGAACTTTCTCAGTTCCACTTTCTCAGCTGGGCTCATGGAATACAATTTGCCCTTAGGTAGCTTCTGGTTTGGCAGTATTTCAATAGCACAGTCAGAGTTCCTGTGGGAGGGTAACTCGTCTGCCTCTTCTTCCCCAAAGACTGCCGCTAAATCTCGATACTCTCGCGGGATCGCCTCCAGCTCTGCTTCTGCCACTCCCACCAGCACAGGGTCGCTTACCAGCCGTAGTGATCCCCAGCCCCCGCGCCAAACGTGGTCCTTACATTTTGCAGAGATGAAGTTGACCTTCCCCTCCTCCCATAAAATGTGCGGGTCATGATCAAAGAACCAAGCACTCCCCAAGACCAGAGGGCAACGGGCAGCCGGGGTAACAACAAACGGTCTCACCTCCCAGTGGGTCCCAATCCCCAGGCGTAATGGCGCAGTCTCATATTTACACGGCTCTTTCATCGTGGAGCCGTCCATCTGGGTAAACACTAGGGGTTCGGCCAATTTGACTACTTTCGCCCCTGGCCCTGTCACTAGCGAGGGGCTAATAATGTCTTTTCCACACCCGGAGTCAATGAGAGCTCGCACTCTCACATGGGTCTGTAGACCCGGGTCCATTAGAGTCACAGTAAGAAAGAAGAGAGAGGAGGATCTGCTCACCGGGTTCAGCGCTTGCGAGTCCGGGACCTGCTGTTCAGTGCTATTTACAGCAGCTCCTTCTCATTTCCCGCCTTCATGGTTTCTTCCTCTGACGAGTCGGAGGTTTTGCTCAGCGGGTTGATTTGCAGCGCTCTAGCCCCTCTCGGTTTCGCCACCGGCTTGGGTGTGGATGTGTCGAATTTCTTCTTGCCCCCCTTCGCCACTCCAGGTGGGGTGGTTGATCCGGGGCAGCTGGCCGTGAAGTGGCCCGCTTCGCTGCACTTCAGACATAGCCCTTGCTTCATTCAGCCCGTGTGCCATCTTTGGGTCGAGGAACTGTCGGTTGGGTCTTCCCCCTTGGTGCCAGGGTTGGTCCCGATGGGCCTCCCTTCCCCAACGCCGCCGCGTCGTCTAGGCGGATGGTTTTCAGGCGGGTCTCCGTGGCTATCGCCTCCTGCATCCAGCCCACCAATGTCTCCGGGTCGTGGCCACGCATCACGGTACGGCGGATCTCTGAGTTAAGCCCCAGGCGGTATTGTTCTGCCAGGACTCCATCAAGCCATCCCCGGACTTTCGCGGCATGCCTCCGGAATTCCGCGGTATACTCCCTCACTGTTTTGGAACCTTGCTTGAAAGCACGTAGGATGGCTCTGGCAGTCTTGTTCGCATTGACATCCTCGAACTGCTCCTTCATGGCCCACATGAAGGCGTCGATTTCCCGCAGCTCCCGCCCGTCTGCTTGGTGCAGGGCTACATACCAGTCGGCCGCCGCCTCCTTCAGGTGCGATGCTATCGCATCCACCATGCGATCCTCACTCTGGAACAGGTGTCCCCAGTTCTCGATGAACTTTTTGGTTCTCACTAAGAAGAACGAGAACTTTTCCGGGGTCCTGTCAAAGTCCGCGTCAAGGAGTTCGGCCGGTTTCGGTGGAAGGAACCCCCAGGATCGTTGCGGTCGCGGCGCCCGTGGCCCCTGCGGTGGGGGCCCCGCTGGTTGGTCCAGGGGTGCCCCTGGTTGCCCCTGGTTGCACCCCAGGCGGCCCCGCCGGCACGGTCCTTTGATCGGGGGGTTGCTGATCAGGAGGTGCCTCTCTCTGCCTCCTGTCCATTTCCTCTCGGATGCCGTCCGAGATCATCTTGGGTATGCAGGAGAGGGACTCGTCCAGCAAGCGGAATAGGCGATCTTGGCTCGGGTTGCCACTCCATCTCCGACTCACCACGGGTCCTTCCACGTCTCTCAACTCCCGGTGCAGGTCTTCCACCCCTTCGGCCGTGCTCAGTCGGTGAACCGATCTCTCGAACCGGCTCTCGCTCACTGACGCTCGTGGGGTGAAGAACCACGTCTCATGCGTCTCGGCGAGCGGCTTCACCCAGTCCCGTCGCTGCTTGGGTCGGGTAGTCACTCTGCCATACGCCGCTCCATAAGGGTCCCCGTAGGGCCCCCTAAGTCGTATTCCAAGCCCCACGTTGCCGGCACATAGGTACCTGGGACTTCCAAGGGCACGACTGCTGTGGTGCTCGGCACCGTTGTCACAGGAGGTTTCTTATCCTCCGGCTTCTGGTCCTCTGATGGATCTTTGAGCGGGAGAGTGTCATAAGAACATAAGAACATAAGAACATAAGAGAAGCCAATGTTGAATCAGGCCAATGGCCCATCTAGTCGAACACTCTGTCAC